>OX451739.1:1238657364-1239912663 GCA_948472305.1 Vicia faba
CTTTGTTGACTTGATCCCTCAAAAAATGACACCTTCTTTTAATGTGCTTACTTCGATCATGACACACAGGGTGCTTCATAAGATTTATAGCTGACTTCTTATCAACAAACATCTTCATCTTCGATTCCATTATTTTGAGTTCTTCAAGTAGCATTTTGATCCATGCTGCTTGGTATGCAGCATATGATGCTGCCACATATTCTGCTTCGCATGATGACAAAGCCATATGTTTTGCTTCCTTGAACTCCAGGAGATTGGAGTTTCTTCGATCATGAAAATGTATCTTGCAGTACTCTTCTTTTCGTCTTGATCTCCACTGAAATCCGAGTCAGTGTATCCATGAACTTTGACATCTGAGTTGTTCTTCGATCTCTTTGGTAACAACACACCATGATCAATAGTTCATTTTATGTATCTCAACACCCTCTTTACTGCGATGAGATGACATTCTTGAGGCTTCTCCATAAATCTGCTCAATAATCCTACACTTTAGCAGATATTTGGTATAAGTATTGCAAAGATACCTAAAGGATCCAATGTTTTGTTTGTAAAGGGTCAAACTTACAAACTCATCATTCGATTCCTTTTTAAGCTTTGCTCCAGTCTCTAATGGAGTAACAACCGCCTTAGAGTTGCTCATATTGAACCTCTTCAGTATATCTTGAGCATACTTCGTTTGATGCAAGAAAACTCCTTCTTCGATGTCTTTGAATTCCATTCTTAGGAAATAAGAGAGATTCCCTAAATCAGACATTTCGAATTCCTACATTAACTTTGACTTTACCTTCATTATCTCAGCTTCATCTGCTCATGTAATGAGTAAGTCATCAACATAGAGACATAAAATGATTCGATTGGAACTTTCGACATCATTTACATATACCCCATGTTCAGAGACACACTTTATGAAACCTGCTTCGATTAGGAAGCTATCTATCCTTTTATTCCAAGCTCTAGGAGCTTGATTCAAACCATAGAGAGCCTTCATTAATCTGTAAACTTTCGAATCCTGCATTTTGACGTCGAAACCTGGTGGTTGAGTAACGTAGACTTCTTCTTCCAATTGACCATTTAAAAATGCTGACTTTACATCAAGTTGGTGCATTTTCTATCCTCTACATGCAGCTATCAAAATAATAATCCTGATTGTTTCGATCCTTGCAACAGGCACATATACTTCATCGAATTCAATACCAGGTTTTTGTAGAAAACCTATGGCCACCAGTCTTGCCTTATACTTTGCAATCTCACCATTTGGCCTTCGTTTCACCTTGTAGATCCATTTTACATCAATTGGTTTCTTGTTGGTTCTTTCGACAAGCTCCCAATTCTTGTTCTTCTCAATGGCTCTAATTTCTTATTTCATGGCTTCACACCAATTCGAATTGCTCAAGGCTTCACCCAAATCAATTGGTTCTGCTTCAGCCATTATCATGGATTCTTCAATTAAGTCACCATCAGTATTGATTGCTTGATCTGGAAACCTCTCATATCCAATCATCCTAGTCGACTTAGTTCTTTTTCTTGTGGATCTTCTTTCATTTTGCACAGGTGGTTCTTTATTTTGACTTGTCGAAGCTTCATTCTGTTCATCTTCTTCAAACATAGTTGTGACTGTGTCTGATTCTTGTCGAACTGAACTTTGACTCCAATCCCACCCTTTGCTTTCGTCTACAAGAACATCTCTATTGATCACTAGTTTATCTTCAATTGTTGAATACAACTTGTATGCACCATTAGAATGATAACCTATGAGCACCATGACTTCACTACGATCATCCAGCTTCTTTCTTAATTGTTCAGGTACATTCCTGAAACACATTGATCCAAAAACTCTAAGATGACTTACATTTGGCTTCGATCATGTCCAAGCCTCACGCGGTGTCTTTTAGATCATCTTCTTTGTTGGGCATCTATTTAGAATGTATACTGCTTTCGAAGTTGCTTCAGCCCAAAATCTCTTAGGCATATTCTTAGCTTTCAATATACATCTCGTCATGTTCAGTACACTTCTATTCTTTCTCTCAGCTATGCCATTATGTTGAGGCGTATAGGATGCAATAACCTCATGCTTTATACCTTCCTTATTGCAAAATCTAGCAAATTCAACAAAAGTATATTCACCACCACCATCAGTTCTTAACTTCTTCAATTTGTAGCCACGTTGTTTCTCAGCATGCAACTTGAACTGTGTGAATACCTCACTCTTCCTCTCAATAAGGTAAATTCGCATATGTATGGTGAATTCATTAATGAAAGTAAGGAAATACTTGTTACCTCCGTTCGACTTTACTTCAAAGGGTCCACATGCATCTGAATGAACCAGCTCTAGTTTTTGCCTTGATCTTATAGGAAAATCACGTTTGAACGCCTTCCTTGCCTATTTGGCTTTGCAGCATTCCTCACATATCTGTTTTGGTTCCTTCACATACGACAACCCAAGCACCATTCTTTTATTATTGAGCATGCATAAACTCTTGAAGTTTAGATGTGCATACTTGTGATGCCATAGCCAGTTCTTGTCTTCTTCTGTAGTTGAAGCAAGACATTTGTGATCTGATGTGTTGAGTTCAACCTTGAATGTTTTGTTCTCCTCCAATGGTGCTTTCATGATCAGCCTCCCATCAGCCCTTATACCTTCATCTGATTGTACTCCAACTTCATATTGAAGTCTTTTCAAGTAATTGACCTACACTTATCAAGTCACCTGTCATCAAAGGTACATATAGAACTTCAGTGATAGTAGCCTTTCGACCATCATTTCTGATAATCGAAATATCTACTTTACCACCTGACTTGATATGCCTACCATCAGCAAACTTTATCACCTTTTCGACTGACTCATCTAACTTGGTAAACCAGTTTTTATTGTCAGTCATGTGGTTGCTACATCCTGAATTCAGATACCACATGTTATTTTTCTCAGTGGTCGACCGAGTGTTCACCAGCAACAATACATCCTCAGAATCACTACTTCCAACTCGTGCATATTGAGCTTCATCACTATCTTTCGACTTTGCAGCTTTCTTTCTTTGATAGTCTCTAGCATAGTGGCCAAAACCTTGACAATTGTAACATTACACCTCTTTCGTGTCAACTTTCTTCCCAGAATACGGACACGTAGGTCGTCTTCAACCCCTGTCCACGCGATTCGCAGGTTCATGAAATGGAAAAATTAGAGCTCGAGACTGGTATCATTCGCTTCGTCTCTTCAAGACAATTCCAATGGTACCCTCGCGAAAAATTTATGTAAGGTGTGGCTCAGTCGTTTCAGAAGGAAAGATTTGAAAAGGGATTTGAAAATTCATGGCCAAAACTCACTTCCAGTTGAAAACAAATGTTGCGACTAGAATCATAATGATGAGAGCTTCACTACAGTACCAAAGTTTGAGAGAATTAATGAAGGAATCTACCTATTGAAGTTAAAATTCAGAGCTCTGAAACTTGACTTGGCTAGGACGATTTAGGAAGTCTTAGAGCTTGGTCCTTCTTCTGTTAGCTTCAGCGAAGTTCAAGGATGAAGAATTGACAAAGAAAATGGATTGAGGAAAGCTGTAAAACCAAATTCGAAGTTGCAGAAAAGTGGGTTGAAGAGAGAGTTTGGCAGGGTGATTCTGGATATCTAAGCTTGAGAAAATGAATTAGGTATGACCCTCTATTTATAGGAAAGTTAATGGAATGCTTAAGCGTGTGAAATGATGAAGTTTAGAGGGAAATTGTGTGAAGTTGCAAACATGAAAAGCGTGACTTCTATTTTGCTCAAAACTCAACCAAAACTTGTGTTTCAAGGTGATAATCTCTTATGGAAGATTTCTAAACATGATTAGAAGTAAAAACACGCAGAAATTTTGTGTTTAGAGGCCAAATCATGAGTTTCAAATTCTGACTTTGGAGGAAACTTCAGTCTCAAGGTACCATCTTTGAATCAATGATGTGAACAATTTAGGGAACCTTGGGACTTGATTATTGATGATTTGGAAACATGATATCACAAACTTTACAATGTGAAAAGAATGGAATCAAATGGATGCTTGAGCTGAAAGTTGTGATGAGTCAAAGTTGGAAAAAATGCTGACTTTTTGTACTTAGAAAAATTCTAAGTTTTTCTTCAAAAATGACCTATAGTGTCTTGCATCCAAACATGGCCTTCCATTTAAAATTTTTCTCCTGACCCAAAAAGACGGCATGAATTAGATCTCTTGAATGACATTTTGAGACTTGAACCATTTAAAAAATCCAAAAATTGAGAAAGTTATGACTTTGTGAAGTTGATGAAAATGCATGAGATGACCTATAATCTTTTGCATTCTTAGGACATCTTCCATCCATTTTTAAGCTTTGCACATAAAATAAGAGTTAAAGTTTACACCTTTAGTATCATTGTGGAAAAATAATGGGCTCAAGGAGATAAAAACTGACCAAGTTATGATCTTTTGAAGTCACACAAGGGAATTTGATGGCCTATCTAGAGGATTTGTAATCTTTCCCAATCATTAGGCATCTTCCACATAATTTTTTTTTGAAACTTTTGAAGTGATTTTTTGATAACCATTTAAAGAGAAACATGTCTTTGGAATAACTCAAAAATACCAAAATATGAGCAAGATATAGCCCTTATAATTTCAAAACCCTAGCTCCTATAACAACAAAATGCTTTGGAAACTCTTTTCAATTTTGACAAACTTTCTTGCACAAATACTTTTGTCATGTAAATAAATTTTTTTGAGGATGATAATGGGAAACCATAGAAACCATAACCATTTCCAAATATCAAGAATTGAGGGAAAAATGCACTTGTGACCAAGAAATAAAGAACTTGTCCAATTAGGTCAAATTTATTCAATCAACCCTTATATCTTTGAACTATATTTGACAACTTGAGGCATGATGAATCATAATATACTTTGTCATGATATTACTTCAAAATATATTCAATGATGAGGCTTTAATCTTAATGAATCTTTGTTGAAGAAGACATGGAAATAAACTCATGAACCTATAGATCAACTTGATGGAATATGTTGTGCTCTCACCTATAATATCATCAATTAGGGAAAACATTCATTGTATTTATGAGTTAAAAGTTAATCAATACAAAATATAGATGATCAAAATATACAAGTCAAGGTGCTTGGTGATTCCCCATGAGAAAAGCTAAACATAAGGAGAAAAATCAAATCCTAATGTGATCTTGTTGTAATTGAATTGACATGAGATGATAGAGGGATCTTAGAGGTGAAAATTGGGGTACAACAGCTACCCTTATTTAAGTGTCTTATATCCGAAGATACGAAGGTTAAAATCTTCGTGTCGACGCGATTGAAGATACTTTAATATAAAACAAACCCTATTTCTGACCCTAAGATGCCATGCAATGTTTATGATTGTGCATGCGAACAAACAGATCCAATGGTTACACAAGACACCACTGGGGAAACAAAAAATAAAATATCAAAAGAGAAATAGACTAGGAAAATAAATCACTGGTGAACAGATGACTCAACTCTACTGATGTAAAGCCCAAGGGGGAGATAAAGCAACATCAACTCAAATATTGAGGAGAGAAAGTAAAGGATAACGATGATCAACAAATAACCGCGAACTATCCAATCTCAGAGAAGATAGTAAAAAAAAGTAATATCGATCTACTAGGGAAAAGAGGTGGTAGGATAATACCAGTAAATATCAATATTAGAGGTGGTAACAATTGTTTGGCATCAGTACTCATGACTGGAAATAAACAAACTTCTTCAGAGTAAAGTGAATCTCAACGAAGAATTATCTCTCATAATGAAGAGACTACCATCCATCGGAAAAAGATATCAACAACGAACTATCTCCCATAATGACGAGACTACCATTCATTGGAGTAAAAAATCTCAACAACGAAATATCTCCCATAATGACGAGACTACCATTCATTGGAGTAACATCTCAACAACGAACTATCTCCCATAATAACGAGACTACCATTCATTGGAGTAAACAAATCTCAAGAACAAACTATCTTCTATAATGACGAGACTACCATTCATTGGAGTAACATCTCAGCAATGAACTATCTCCCATAATGACGAGACTACCATTCATTGGAGTAAACAAATCTCAACAACAAACTATCTCCCATAATGACGAGACTATCATTCATTGGAGTAACATATCTCAACAATGAATTATCTCTCATAATGACGAGACTACCATTCATTGGAGTAACATCTCAGTAACGAACTATCTCCCATAATGACGAGACTACCATTCATTGGAGTAACATCTCAACAATGAACTATCTCCCATAATGACGAGACTACCATTCATTGGAGTAAACAAACGAATATTCTCATGAGACTAACAGACTTACTGGGGAAGTACAAGTTGCTCAAATAAAGATACTGCCACTTGCTGTTATGAGAAGGAACTGTAATAATGACTTCTTGGGGAAAGAAATATGACTTCCTGGGGAAAGAAATATGGATTCTTGGGGAAATTTCAATATATTCCTACTGAGGAGCTAAAGTCTTCTCATGCCAAAATAAATGCACATTCTCAAACTAGGGCTCAAAGTTTGCAGAAATCAAAATAATAATGTTGTCGGGGACCACAGATTAAAACTAGAAATAAACCGTTGTGAAACAGCCGACCGAGATAGCACCCCATGAGAAATAAACTCAAAAAGGGATCACATTCCACTTAGATAAAGAACTGAATAGGAAGGCTAAATCAAAAAATCTCCCACGAGGGATAACTCAGTGGGGAAATTGAAAGAATATATACTTTTTGCTTAAAGTTGACAAACTATTGGAGAGAGGGTGACACAACTCTGCAAATAGGGTAATATGCCAATAAAATTAATAAATGCAAATAAGCAATGAATTAATTCAGCTATGCATGATGCATGTATGAATGTTATGATGTACATGCTGACGAAACTATCACACTATACTGGAGATAAACAGACAAAACCAAATTGGGTAAAGTTAATACTCGGCTAAATCACATCCAGGATGAAAATTCCCAAAAGACAGTAAGTATCAATTGAGGAAACAAATTCCTATCCCATGACTTAACTTCATTGGGAAGAAACATGTCCCGAAAGTAATCAAATCACACAATAGAATCAGTGCAAATACAGGGATCTAACATCCTCCTCTGGGCTTCACCGGGGAAAATCACACAGACTTCAATAGGGAAAACAAATGTTTCAACATCTAGATTTTCACTGGAGATTATAATATTGACTTCGTTAGGGCAGATGAAAACCACATCGTTGAGATATTGATTGGGGATTCCGTGCTAACTTCATCAGGGAGTACAAGACCACATCATTGAGGGGCCCAAAAATAAATTCTTCGATACCTAGAGTGATGATTACACAATCCTCCTTGGTGATAAATTATAAAAACACATGGAGATAACAACTTCCAGCCAGAAACAAAGTCTCAGCTTCTCTTGGGGATCTAAGAAGTCAAACAATACAGCAATAAATCAAAATTATGGGGATTTTAAATTAAATCCAGCACTCGGCGGGAGAAAACCCAAAAAAGTTGACAACTGTTTCAATACTTCTTATAAAAGATACTGCTCTTGCCTAGTTTCCTGGGAAAACAACAATAATGTCATTACTGCTAAGAAGAAGAGACTCCCGACATATGAGAGAAAATCTTATTGGAGAATCTGAGATAGAGACCTCAAACCATGCAAACCCAAAATCAAAATGGACAAAGACTTGACTGGGGAAAACAGGATCACAAGCCCGATACCGCACCTTATGCCAATTGGTTTCATCTTCAACTGTCCGAGAGAGCCTTCCTGGGAAAAACAAACTTCCAAAATTTATGAGTTCGTCCATCCTTGAAATTCACCATTTTTGTTTTTTCTCGTGACACAAAATCTAAAGTAAAAAGTAATTTGTAAATTCCTTTAAAAAACAATTTTATTATTTAATCTTTTGCTTTGAAAATTACTATCAATAATAAATGGAGTCTTTGTAAGCAGAATAAAATAAGAATTGCAAATAATTGGATAAAAGCTCAAACTTTATTAATAGAATGGTAGTCTGCGAATGACGAGACTCTATAGATGATTACAAAGTTTAGAAATGATAATATATATTGGAAAAGATACATTGAAATACAATGACCAATATTCTCCCTATCAACTTTGAATTCCTGAGCAACAACTTTAGAGTTTTTTTTTCTCGAAAATGCAAAGAAAAAAACGAATTTTTTCAAAAATATAATAAAAATTCGAGTTTTTACGAAAATACAAAGAAAAAACAAGTTTTTCCAAAAATATGAAAAGTCAAGTATTTCGAAAACACGAAGAAAAAAACAAATTTTTTCAAGAAAAATGAAAAAAGTCGAGTTCTTTTGAAAATATGAAAAATCGAGTTTTTCTAAAATAAGAAAAAAAATCGTAATTTTTCGAAAATACAAGAAAATCGACTTTTTTTTTAAATATAAAAAAAATGATTTTTTTGAAATCACAAAAAAATCGAATTTTTTTGAAAATATAAAAAATTAAGTATTTTTTAAAATACGAAAAAATAGTGTTTTTTTCAAAAATATGAAATATATATGAAAATATTTTATATAAAATATTTTAAAAAAAGTAAATATATTTAAATTGATTCTTTTCATGGATGAATATCTATCCATTAAGAGCATGATTATCGGTGTTCTTTGAGAGTTCCTACACATTTATTAAAGAAATAGTGTCAATAATAAATGGATATTTCACTTGTTTTCACGTTCCAGAACTAAAGCATGTCCTCATACTAAAACACGCTTCTACACTCCAATTAAGTGGGTCATGATAATAAATTAATAAATAAAATTACAAGAATGTAATTGATTTGTTTTAAATGTGAGACTCATTTTTTATTTTTTGATGAGTTACATGAATATTTAAGAATTGTAGATGAGTTATTTAAAAAATTGAGAAATGTAAAATAATATAAAAAATTATGTGGGTCCCATTTAAATAACTCAAATGAGTAGGATGGATGTGGATGCTCTAAGGCGTAATTATTTGTATAAATACATTAACAATTCAATTCACGTCCATCTAATGCATGCATTTTGACATTCCTAAACACGACTTCTTATTAGTTGAATTGGTGTAAAAATAGGCATTTTTTTCTCCAAAACTAAAATAGAGAAGAAAAAAAAAAGTGAATTTTAATCTTATTTATTTTTACACTCAGTGCCGTGGCTTACGTCAGTGGCGGTGTGGTGGTTCGCAACGCTGTAGCTGACGGCACCGGTGATGGCGGCACAAACGTTTAACCCCTCTTCCTACTGAATTTTCGCAAATTTCTCAGGAAACTGGTAATTTGAATTTTCGTAGTTAATGAATGATAAGAGAAGTAAATCCCGGAGTATGCAATGCTTTTGCTGAAATATGTTTCCAATTAAAATTTGGTTTGTAACCATGGTTGTTCTTTTATCAAGAATTGCTAGATAACTGCGTGCTGTTTTGTGAGTTGTGAGAAGAGATTGGGAGAAATTACCAATCTTGGGTTGCACACAAACTGTTTGATTAAATTCCACCTTAAATAAGTCTCTCTTTTTCTATATTCTTTTGCTCTGAATTGTGATTTTGTGATCAAGTTGCGGGATGCATGCTTGCTCAAATCATACAAAAACACTTTGTTTTATGAGTTCATGGTGTAGTTGTATTGTAGCCGCGTAAAAAAAATTGCTATGTCTTCTATATTGTTTTAATAGTTCTTGTTGCTTTTCAAGGTTTATATAGGTAGTTTGTATCTTTTGACGATGCAAGTTTTGATTTTGTTTGACAACTTGATAGTTTATATTTGTCAGGTGCAAAGCAGGGTTCTTTACTATGAATATTGATAAATTCAAGCAGGACATTGATGAACTTATTGCTCAATTCTCACAGGTATTGTTAAAATCTACCTATCTCCATTTCATCTGTTTGGTTCAAGAACTTATTTCCCAGTATTTGTTTAAGGTGTGTTCTAATTTGTTTTGGTTTGATTCAAATCCATTTTTTCTACTAGTCCTACTTGTTTCCTAGTATTTGATTAGTAACAAGTGCATTGGAGTTAAGTGGGGTCCATTTCATATTATCTGTGAGAGCTCCCGATGAACGACATGTGGATCGGGATTGCGGTATAATACCAAGTGGTTTCATCGAACGGGTGAGCGGGAATGGGTTGGTGATTGAGGGATGGGCACCGCAGTTGATGATACTGAGTCACCGTGCAGTGGGAACGTTTTTGAGTCACTGTGGTTGGAACTCGGTGTTAGAAGGGTTGGTGTCTGGTGTGGTGATGTTGACGTGGCCGATGGGTGCGGATCAGTTTACGAATGCGAAGCTGTTAGTGGATCAGTTAGGTATGGCGGTTCGAGTTGCAGAAGGGAATGAGAAAGGTTCCAGATATAAGCGAGCTTGTGGAGATAATAAAAGGGTCACTGGCAAAGACGGGGAGAGGGTGTGAAGTGAAGAGTTGAGGATGCTGCGTTGGGTGCTATCAAGAAAAATGGAAGCTCGCAGGACCTGTTGGATGCTTTAGTGAAGGAGCTTAATGAACTTAAGAATCACTGATTCATGATTTGAGTGTTTTAGAAAATGATTTGGAAGTGATAGTCAATTCAAAGTCTCTGCAATGAAACGGAACGGAACGGAAACCATCTCCTTTTTAGAACCTAAAAAGAAATTGATTGAGATCCTCTCCTTCTACTTTGCTACAATCTCCTTGGATTTAATCCAATGATTGACAAACAAACCAGCAAAATAATAATAATAAAAATAATAATTAATAATAATAATAATAGTAATAATAATAATAATAATAATAATAATAATAATAATAATAATAATATTTAATACTGTCTTCAAAAGAAAATATATGATCTATTGAGGGAAAACTTGGTCCTCCTTTGTGATTCTTTCTTAAATCCATTTTTTCTACTAGTCCTACTTGTTTACTAGTATTTGATTAGTAACACTAACAAACAGTTTTTACTGTTCAATTTCGGTGAATAACAGGATGAGTCAAAAACTTTGGCTGATATGAAGAGAGTATGGATTTCTAAGAAGTTTTCCTACATTTATGATGCTAGTCCTTCTACCAACTTGGCCTTCTTTATGCAGTCTCTATATGCTCATTGTATAGGTACATGTTTCCCTGGGATATGCAATTCTGATCTTTACTTAACTATTTTTATATCTTAAAATAGTAGCGCAACCTTGAGTTCTGATTATTTCCGTGTAATTCGGGTGTTGAATTGCTTTATTTTGTGCTGAAAAGTATCTCTATAAGTAGAAGGCATTGAAGCAAACATAATTAAAAATTACAATGTATTGGTGAAAATTCCGCAATATTCAATAACTTTGTGATATTGTAGAGGTGTTAATTTTGGCCGTATCTATTATTTCAATATAGAAACTCCTTTAAATTCTTATGCAGGTTACATGGTTAGCACTAGTTCTTTATCACAGAGATTGGGTGGCCTTTATTGCCTCTATTGTCTTTATGAGACTCAACCATTCAAACCTCCTTTTAAGGTCTACATATCCCTTGGTATGCCAATTTTTACTTAAATCATAATTACATTTAGCCGTGACTGTAGTTTCTGAAGTGCCATGCAATTGTGCTTGTTGGAAGGAATATATTTGATTTGCTCATAACATGAAGGAGATGATGATGATGATGATGATGATGAGTTAACGTGAAATTAATAATAATTAATTTAATATGAATGAAAACTTTGAATGCGTCATAACATGAAGACGATGTATGTGGTTTTATGAGAAGGGGATGATTTTGTGTTTTAATACTCAAATTTGCATGTTTCTACAGGAGAGTTAAAGAATCTTAGAACTCTTGTTGTTGATGCAAAGGCAAATGATATTAGTGTGGTGCCTGCTTTAGTCAAAAGAATGCTGGAAAGAAACACATTCCTCTTTGGTGCTGTGGACTTGGTGGAAAGTTCTGTCACAGAAACAGTAAATCAACTCCAAAATGTACAGAAGGCTCGTATTCAGGTTGCATACAAAAAGTAAATCACCATATTGAACTTATGTTCAATACCCTTCCTTCCTTGTGTGTTACCATTCCTGACAGTGTTTTAACCAAACCACTTATTTGTTTGAATGTGTTCCCTGTGTATGACAGGTTGTTCGATAGCACGCCAATTGAAACATATGTACGCATGGACCTTGTAAGTTTGAGTTGCTTTTTGACTTGTTCAATGATTTAATCATTAATCTTTTGCACACATGGTATTATTATACAGTCAGCTTAACATTAGGAGATGACAACAACAATCAAGCCTTTTCCTAATAAAGTCGGGACAAAAATAGTAGTCCATAACCAGTATTACCATTTATGTGAGTGTTTAGATACACAACTTAATCGAGCGCTATTCAATGAAAACTATTCATGAGAGATTGATTGTTTGGGGTGGTTAAAAATTTATTTGTTGGTAACTGAACTTGATGAGTTGAAAGTACATGATTTTAGGCTTTAGCGTACTAATGGGTCTGAGTCTTTTAAGAAATTAATCAGTATGTTTGTAAATGTATATCATTCATGGAAGTAGACCTCAATTTATTTTAGTGTGATTTATTTTCACATAACTTTCTTTCTCCTTTCCACACCAGGGAATGGAAGTAGACCTCAATTTGCTGAAGGAAATGTCAGCTGAATATGCTGAGGCCAAGAATGTAGCAATTAAAGGTATATGTTCCTTTTGTACTCAATATCACAGGTGCTTGAGACAGGAACATTTTCCATATCTTGGAAGTATTTTTTTTGTGAAGCAAGTCTTTGTGTTTTTCCTGTCATCTAAAACCATACACTTATGATACGTTTTTTTTCTTCTTTTCTTTCTGCCTTCTCCCCATGGAACTGCTCTATATGAATACCTGTAAATTCATACTAGACATTTGCTACAAATGAATATTTTTCTTAACTTGTTCAGATCTAAACTAATGTTTTTTTTCTTAACTTGTTCAGATCTAAACTAATGTTTTTTTTCTGACTTGCTAAACTAATCTTAACCTAGACAACAAATGGATTAAAACAAAGCTGCCTACCAAATGTTGGTGAAAGAAGTATATTTGGAATGTCTTTGTTTGAAGAATGACAACTTATGTTTATGCTATTTTTTTCTCTTTAACAAATGACAATGTCTCCAAATTGAGTTGATGCTATTTTTTTCACTAACAAATGACAATGTCTCTGTCTTTATCTCTTACATTTGAAACTCTTGAACCTTTCTTTGTGATCTATTTCTAATGTTATATCTAGTTGTTACAATTTGTCTAATTCACAATACATTAGTTTTGATCATTGTCTATTTTAATTGGTGCTCCTTGTCTTTTTTTTTTCTTCTTAAAGAAGCAAGCGGTATATTGGATGTCCAAAATATAAAACACATATCAGAAGATAAGGAATTGATAGGAGATGTTGTGGAGAAGATTGCCGATGATTGGAACGTCCAGAAACAAACATTTTATAAACAAACAGGAATGGAGGAGGATGACGGATTTGTTGAGGAGCTGGAGCAAGTACTTCTTCTAGAGTAGTTTTCAGATGATGACGAGCATAATGAAAAACTAAAGACTAACATCTGAGCCATAATTTCTAGCTTATAGGGAATTTCATAATATTATCACATTTGAATACTTAACACAAGATTTTTTTGTAAATATCACATGAAATCCAAGAGGAAGCCGTGGTTTTATAGCTGGGTAACAAAATACTCTTATTTGGCTTATTACGTGTTACATCTTCACCTTTGATGAGTAATTTTACCCAATTTTTTTAGATGACTAGTGGCCACCTTGTTTTAATCTATAAACTTAGTAAAAATTGACAATAGAAATTTATATTGATTCTATGGTATTTTTCCTTGATTTGCAATGTACATCAAGTCTTTTCACAATTATAAGAGTTTTTTATATTTTATTTATGGTGAATGTTTACAAAGATCCCTTAAAGTAAGGAAACAAATTAACTGTTATTTAGTTAAAGTAGTATGTTAGAATAAGGAAACAAAGATCTCTAGTTCTCTCTTTCTCCCTCTGTCTCTAACTAATTGAAATAAGTCTATAATTAACAGTCACTTAGTTAAAGTAATTGTATGTTTGTTGTATTTCAGTCAGTATTGATTAAGAGTATGTAATATAAAACATCTTGTATCACACAATTAATGTAAAATCACTTTCATCTTAGAGTATATGTTCTGACCTAAGGGAAGAAAGTAAGTAAATATTCATCCAAGATCAAGAAGATTTTAGTGAATCAAGTCATGACTGGAAAAAATAGATTCCTAGCAAATATGCCAATCTCAGTTGGCAAGAGAAAACATAGTACAAGATGACTTAGACTCAAATTGAATTATGCACATGGTGACAAGATTTGAATGACTCCAATTTTATGATGTATGGCATCTTAATTCAGGATGCTCAAACCATATCACATGACACAAGTAGTGGCTCACTGAATCTGGTGTAGGAAAAAAGACAAAAGCCAGATTATACAAAGGAAAGGGAAAACATGGATCGGGGATGTGTGTTTTGTGTTTGGTGCTCTTTCGTTATCGTTATTACAACCTTCTTTTTTGATGTCAAAGACCAAAAGTTGTGCATTAATTCTCATTAGATCTCAGTTGTTCTTAACAGCGATGACTATTCATTTAAGTCTTCGGGTAGCATCATTAGATCCTCAATAAGGTGGAAATTCTCGTATTCTTTATACATGTTTCTGCAACTCGGATGAGTATTTTTGCTTATATCGCTACGATTATAAACATTTTCTTATTTCTATTAACAAAACATCCCCTTTTTTCTTCGCTCTTCTAGAACCGGTACACAAAAACGGGTGCTTTTTTTACTTTGTTTATCTTAATTACCAGGGTTTCGGAGAAGACTTATATGTGGTTGTTTATCTTAGTTACCGGTGGGGTTCGGGGAAGACCTATGTAGGGCACCTTTTGGGTGTAGGATGATCGTTTAACCTCTGTATTCATCTCGTTTCTGATTTACCGGGTGCATTGTGTTTTTAAAAGCTTCCTGTCGAACCGACTCCTATTTCAATCCGTGCTGGACCAATGTGTGTTTTGTGTTTGGTATGAAGTGTAACCTCCTGAGCATTACACTACAAGTAGAGAAGGTTTTTTCTGTGTCTACGGAAGAATGGTTTTTGAATTTTTTATCATAATCAAAGACTTTTGTTGAAGTCACTCTTAGAAAAGAATAAAACTTTAAAGGCTGGTATAAAGATTAAAGACTAGTGAATTACAATGTTACACAACCACTTTACTTGATCATGATAGATGGCTTTGACATCAAAGGTTTGGACACGTAAGTTTTATAAGCTTAAGTCAACTGAAATCTAAGAATTTGGTTCCAGGAGTTCCTACGCGAGATAAACAAAGTGCAATTTGATTAGTTGGAAAACAATATAGGCTTCTATTAATTTGTGCATAAGTTTTTTAAGAGCCAAACATGTATTACATGAAGTATCATATGATATACGTGGTCCATTTAAAATCTTGATATTTGGAGGAAGAAAATACTTCATATCTTTTGTGAATGAATATATATATATAATGATCAGTCAAATTTAGTAACTTGTTTACGGTAAGAATATACACAGTTGCAGTGAAAGCACTTATTAACTTCAAACAAAAAAATACTAATAGTCTCTTGTGGAATTTCATTAAATGAGGGTTCACCAATAATGATAGACAATTGACAATAATAAATCACAGCTAGTACAAACAATGGATGTGAAAAGTGGGAAATTAAACTAATGAAAATCCTCCCCTCATAATCTCTTCGTATACAATGAAAAAAAAAGCACTATTCGGCAGCATAAAGTTATTTTAAAACAACTAACAAGACGATTAACTAATTCATAACTCAATCTGAACATGGTGAACACTGTGTCCCTCTTGTGGTAAATAATTTATAGCGAAAGTCAGCAATCCAGAATCATTATCATACTCGAAATCTATAACATTCTCTTTCAACAAGCACCTTGTCGGTCTAATCGAACAGTAAGCGCCAAACTTGCCACACCCTTTAATCTCCAAACGAACAACAACGCCTTCCTCATACACGAGCCTCTCAACCGCTCCACCAGCATTGAACATGTTCACAAGTCCAATAGGAGCAAACCTGTGTCCATCACCACCCAAAACCTTAATAGGTGCAACAGCAAACACCTCATGTTCCAACACCTTGAGTGTCAAAGGCATGGCAACATTATGAGGAAGGATCACAAGCTCACCGGAATGGTGAGCATAAAAGGCACAGTCACCATTCCAATCACCCTTTTCGACAACAGCCTCTGATATGAGGTGAACATCTCGGCCTCTAATATAGCCAGTAATAGCAGCAGAGTCCGCATGGTGAAAAGCATTCTTCTTCTCAGTATCACTCCAAGCAGCACCTTGACAGTTATACACTCCAAGCACTCCACCATAAGCATTCATGTTCCATATCTTAAGCAAACTCACCCCATCACGCGCCGGATCATTAAACAAACAATCTGCAGTAGGCCTTCCAGGCAAACGAGCCCGTAACACCGACCCATCAGGCAACACCATCTTTTTCAACAAATCATAGTCATGATTCCCAGGCTTATCACTAACATAAACAGGCCCGCCACTTATAGCCCGGGCCGACGCGTGATACTCCGCTGCAGGATGAAGCGAGTGAAACATATCCCAGTCTGGCTGCATAATCTCTCCCAGGAAAACACTATTGTATGCAACAGAAGCAATATGGATAGTATGGGAAATCGGATCACGCGGATAGAAATCATCAGAAGCTCGAACAACAGCCGTTTGTTTCGAATAGTACAACGCATCCGTATTGTGGCTCATGCATGCGATGCAACCATTATCAGAGAAGTTTCTAGAAATAGAAGCATCCAAAGCCTGATGATACTGTTTGGTAATTTGAACTCTACCACCCAAACCCGCACCTAGTGTCTCCAAAACACACTGCACGTCAACTTTAACACCATCAACCCCGGCCCCCGAGAGATACTTGTGTAAATTATCATAGAAACTAAAAACCTTCTTTGGGTTCACTAAACCCAGACCCTGAACCGCTAACGGATCAGATTTCCATGTTGGTTCGTTCTCTTTAACTCCCTTTGAAATTTCAGGAAAACTCATAACTGAACCGTATTCTTCCATTTCCAAACCCGGTCGAACCCCTCCCCAGTAACCTGTTATAGCGTGCCAAACGTAAACGAATTTCACACCGTGTTTTTCTTTCGCGATGTTCACAATGCCCTTTATCCCTAATTCTGGGTCCTCTTTGTTTTGAAATTTAGCGTTTTCTTTTATCCCCGTAAGCCTCTGCAACGATGAAGAATCATCACCATCGCCGGCAACCAACTGCCATCCGTCGTCAATAATAACAAACTTCGGCGGCGTTCCGCCAGCGACGAGCGACTGTAAACCATCCTCCACACCTTCCTGTGTAACGTCCTGGTAAAACGCATCCCACGTACACCACCCGAAGTAATCAACAATCCCGGGGAGTTTCTTCTCGTGACGGAGACGGAAAGTGTTGAGATGCTTCCTAACCGCCGCGAAAGCATTATGAATAGTGGCAAACGGATCGGTACCGGCGCTGATGAACAGCGCATGAGAAAACGACGACGTTTTGGTGTCCACGTCACCGCTTTCTAAACAGAGTTCAAGATTATCATTTAAAGCGTTTCCTTGAAGACACGCTCTGAATGAACCTTCAATTAGAGGAAGAAAAATAGTATAGATAATATCAGAATCAAGGTGGGACCCAGTTTTTGTTTCAACCAACAAAAACTGAGTTTCTAACGGTATTTCACTTCCTTTATCTCCCATTTTTTGTGCCATCCACCATAACTTGAAACGGAAACACGCCATGAATCTAACGTCCGTTAACTTTCCGAGTGAAACCACGTGGCGGCTTTCTTCCTTCTCCATTTCCACTCCTAAAAAAGCTCCCTCCACGGGTCCGCCATACTCCGCCGTTGTCTCCGTCACGTTCTCAGACACTCCGGTAAGAATAGTCCGATCCTTCACCATCAGTTTCCCGTCGGAAACCCTAACCGCTGATTTGATCGTCATTTCTTCAAACTCAACCTCTTTTCTCTGTAACCAATAACCAATTTCAAAATTAATCAAAATCAAAAATAAATTAAAATAAACAAAATGGAGATCGAAATTATGATGAAATATTTCTCTAGTACCTTAAAAAAAGAAATTAACGGAAATGCAGGATTTGAATATTGTTTTGTAAATTCTGAAACATGGAAAAAGAAATGGATGAATAAAATGCAAAATGGAAGAAAAATTAGGTTAAGATTGAGAAGAGTGAAGAAAAGAGGGGTGTGTACCAGAAAATGAGAGCTGATTTTTGTTCTTGAGATGCAATATCTTTGGATAATTGTGAATGTTTCGATGTAGCGAAAGAAATGGAAGTTTGGTATTTATAGGAAGAGAGGAAGGAAAAGAATATGATGAATTAAACACCATTGTTAACATGGTCCTTCTTCTTATCTTTCTTGTCAAACTAGTGACAAGAACTATCATACTCCGATTTCAACATTGAAAGTTGTTGAATGAATAAATAAATGTTAATTTATTGCTTTTGGTCCAACTTGATCCATCGCCACGTTGGATCCACGTAAATTAAGTTAAGTTCAACTTGCTTATCTTAACATCTAGTATACGGATTAGGAAAATGTGTCAAAGTTATGGACACATGAATAGTCTTTATTGGATATAAATGGTTTTTTGGATTTTATTTGTTGACTGTTGTATACGTGTATATGTTGAAGAAATACCGTATAGTCGTATATTATGAGCTTGTATGCCAATCTTAAATAGATAACCGCGTTATTTATTTTGTTAGGGTTAAGTAATGTGATAGTGATACTGTTACGTATAAGCTATTGAGGTTTAATTTAAATGTGTGTAATTAATGGTTAATCAAGAGGATAATTCCGTGGCTTGTTTAAATTTTGGAACAATAATTGGGGTTTGAAGACGACATTGGACCCATACCTTATGCCACGAATGTTGATATGATTAGGACCCACTTGATTTTATAAAAAAGTGTATTATATAAAGTGAGTTGGGACTTGTACATGATTTTGCAGAGACAACTAGGAAAAATCTTGGGAATGACATGAGATGAGAGTATGAACGTGGTCCATCTAGTTGGCCAATTGGGTATAAAAGTTCGAGATTGATTGGTAGTTGTTTTAGACTTGTATCAAATGGATTGGATAAATGTATATTTGTTTCTTTGTGGCATTTAAATTTTAAGGAATTTAATTATTAGAGGGAGTGGTTTAGGCATGTGGGAGAGGATAAGACTTTGAGCCTAGTTGATCAAAATAGGTTCAATCCACCTGATAATGTTTCAATTGAAACAATTCAATGGATGTCAGAATGCCATGCTGAAAATAGCAAGATAACTTATTCAAATATACCCCGTAGTATCTTTATGGTTAATTTGTCGAAACATAACAAAACTTTTATAAAAAAGTGTTTTACTATGGAATTAGGTAGTGACGGTGTTTCTCCGCGAAACAATAATTCGTCTCTTATTAAATGTTATTTGCAGAATCAGCTATAATAATTTAGATTTAGTATTTTGAGTGTTTTTTAGATTGAAATTGATTTATAAAATATAAAAGGGCAAAAGATAAAGACAATTGCAACATAGATAAATTAAAGATAAGGCTTGTAATTTAAAGTAAAAAACTCGAAATTGCTATGAATTTAGATGTGGAAGCATTCATACATTGTTAAGCTTGAACTCGTTTCTCTCTTAGATGTAGGTACTTTGAGTGTATTGTTATTAAATGTGAAGAAATACGACATCTGACACAAATACAAAAAATTGCTTAAATAGACATCCTAGATACGTAACCGTTGACGGTTACCAGTCCACGTTGGGCTTCATGGAAAACTGTTTTGAATATTCCTACTTCTTCACTGGCTTTGTATGCTGATAACCGTTCCTGCCGTTATAAATCTCTGCATGTCGGCACTTGCTCCTGTCGATGATCGCATGTGCATCCTAGACCTTTCGTCGACTAGCTCATTTTAGTCGATATCTCTTGACTTGATCGACACGTCTTGTTGTTTTCTACAAAACTTTATGCCTCAGCCAAATAAATCCCACGGCTTAAGGCTTGTAATCCCAGTCGAAAATTGCTTGGCAATAAATTGCCCTCCAAAATGCCATGTTCGACGGAGCCTTGTCGAAGGGAGAACTCTGACGTTTTCTCTTCTATGTTTTGGATTGTACGCCTCTTTGGGACGACGTCATGCATAATCATGACTATTTTATGTGCAACAGTCTCCCATGTCACTTCAATCACTTCTCATGATTACTCCTAATATTTAGAGCATGGGTTTTTAATAAATCCCACTAACTTTTCCACTTCTTTTGGCCTACTCACATTATTTGAGTGACATTCTTTTCGCTCCTAGCAGTTCTGATTCCTCTTTAAATAGACTTTCAAGAACCCTTAGTCTCTTTCTTCTACTTCAGTCTCCCAACTTTTCAGCTCCTGCAAATCCTAAGGAATCTTCCTTCACAGGTGATAACCCTATCGCTTTCGCTATTTCTGTGAAACAAAGCTTGAACTACATCCCAGATCCTCCTTCTAAGATGGAATCCAAGGTCCAGACATGGCAACACCAAATGCTGATTCCTTTTGTTGTTACGAGAAAACTCTTTGGATTCCATGTGCCTTATCCAGCCCAAGAAACGCATCCTAAAACCGTCAATCAATACTTTCCATGTTTTCTTCCTACTATCCCTTCTTCCTTCAACCATACAAAACCCATTGATGTTAGGTTTATGGTCTCTGATATCACAGTATTTTCCTCCATATCCAATCCAGGTAATACAACGTACCTTGCTTGGCTTGATAGAGTTCAAGAACATCAGAAATCGTAATGGAAAAAACTTGGTATCTACGACGCAATTCAAATTTCACGGAGTGTCCATACACCCAATCTTCTGACCCAAGACCTGAATGAAGATTCTCATTTTGGCTTCCCCAGTAGATTGGCATACACCTAACCTCCTGATATTCCTGACAGAATGAAGATTCTCATTTCTCAAAGTGGTATAACATCTGAATTTCTGATATTCCCGACAGAGTGAAGATTCTCATTCTTAAAGTGGCATACAATCTAAACCTGAACTTCTTCCAGACAGGAATGAACTTTTTCAGAATCCTGAGTTTTACTCTCCAACAGGATAGCTACTTTACAACAGTATGGCTATTCCCCACAGAATGCTTATTCCCTAAGCAGAATGAAGACTCTCATTCTCAATTCCTCACAGAGTATTCAGATATTCTCTAGTGAAGATCCCCTCAAAACAGGAATCCCCAATAGATTGGCATACAACCCAAACTCATGATTTACCCAACAGTGGTCCCAGGACTTCTCATTTTCAACGATCAAAGGATTTTCAATCCCCAACAGCAGTCAAGGATTTACTTTCCCCGGCAGCAGTTAAAGATTTCATTATCCAGGATTTATCTTCCTAAGCAAAGACAACTACTCAGCTTACATGCGCATCCATTACATTCATATCATAAACATTGATGAAGTACAGTTCGCTGCATCATACATATCATGCAAACATGACTTTACGTTTTAACTAACATTTTACCCTTTTCAGGATAAGATTAAAAGGCTATCGTTAACAATTAGTCAAATACAGTACAAATATACCCCAGACACGGTAGTCATTCTGCTACTCATACAGACCTTAACTTCTGAAAACAGTTTACGGATTCTCCAAACACGGATGTTAATCTATCGCTTGTTCAGACTCAACTTCTGAAAACAGTTTACGGATTCTCCAAACACGGATGTTAATCTATCGCTTGTTCAGATTCAACTTCTGAAAACAGTTTACGGATTCTCCAAACACGGATGTTAATCTATCGCTTGTTCAGACTCAACTTCTGAAAACAGTTTACGGATTCTCCAAACACGGATGTTAATCTATCGCTTGTTCAGATTCAACTTCTGAAAACAGTTTACGGATTCTCCAAACACGGATGTTAATCTATCGCTTGTTCAGATTCAACTTCTGAAAACAGTTTACAGATTCTCCAAACACGGATGTTAATCTATCGCTTGTTCAGATTCAACTTCTGAAAACAGTTTACGGATTCTCCAAACACGGATTCTAATCTATCGCTTGTTCAGATTCAACTTTTGAAAACAGTTTACGGATGCTTCCCAACATGGATGTCAATCTATTGCTTATTCAGACCCCCAGCTCAGAGATGTTACAAACACGGATACCGTTCTGATCCTCATCCTTTCACCTACAACATACAGTTCAACAAACATTCTTGGATGGCATCTTTAAGCTCATCTCCGACAAGATTCTGTCACATCTCCAAATGGCATCTTTAAGCCCATTCCCTCAACTATGCTTTGACGAGTGCAAATTTTTGGGCACTCTAGTGTCCAATCATCTTTTACCTTCGAGTCGCGAAAGGCAAACTCGCTAATCTAACTCTTCAGGTTCAAGAAGATTGAACAGGGGCAACTGTTGTACCCCAAAATCTGCCTTCCCTTTTTCACAAGAAATCACAACTTCAGGATTTTCCCTGACTTTTCAAGATTGGCTCAGGAATTGATCAAGCAGACTTTTCTTTGACGACAAATCTGGAATTAGGGTTTTCACTCGTATTTCTCAGAAGAAATTGAATCCACAATAATTCAATTGACTGTTACATTATTTTTACGCCTGTTCCAGATTACCGGTTGTTTCTCAAAACCTAAATATCTGAGATAGGAGCTGAGGCTTTGTTTGAAACTATGAGGCATTGGTTTGATCAGTGGAGTGAAAAATGTATGGAATGTTTGTTTGTTTAAGGCATGGTTAATTGGAGTGCCAGGCATATTGTGGTTAATGCAAGGTTGCGAGACGGCAAAGTTTGTTGATTATTTATTTCATCTGGGTTAAGCTTATTGGGATACATTTCCAGTTATTTTAATTCAAGAGATTTAAATAATTAAATAGACAGTGCAAAAGAAAGAATGAAATATTTGACAGTAAAGAATTCTTATTTGACAAAGACTTTTTATTTATTTATTTAAAATATTGTTACAAATGTTATTCGAATATTGTAAATTTATAATTTACAGTGTTTACAATAATATTTATTACAATAAATGAAAAGAAAATAAATCTAAAGCCTAAGTCTCTTGAAATCTTTGATCTTCTACTGCTTCTTCCATTATCCAACTGATACTTACCTGCAAAGGACAGAAGAAAAAGAAATCAGTGCAGTTAAATTGAAAAGCATTTTCAAATAGATAAATATAAAGTCATCATTAAAGCTTGTTGGCCGGAATCAGATTGTTTTTGGGTTCATCATGTTTTACTTGTCCTCTTTGCAAATCACAAGAAGATTTCTCTTCTTGGTTCACAAAGAGGAAAGATTTTGCAAGCATACAATCAATTAAATATACAAGGCAGCAAGGCAAAGCAATCTGAACAACAAACTGCATTAGTCAACCAAAGGCAGCAAGGCAAAGCAAACTAAGTTGCAAAACTGTCACAAAGCAAACCAAGTATACAAAGCTGTCAAAGCAGAAAAGCTGTCAAAGCACAAGCTATCAAAAAGAACAATGCATAAAATATGGAAAGAAAGTACAAAATGCAGAGATAAACCAAGATACAAGCAAGAAGGCTTGTCAAAACTTGTCATCATATTCTGGACAACAAAGCTTTTCAGAAAAGGATATAATAAGCAATTTAAAAATGCTTTATGGAGAGAGAAAGGGAGAGCCACAAAAACTGCAACTCAAAGCAAACGAACAGCAAGCCTGCCTAAACTTATCAAAACCTGCCTCCAAACACAAACTGCAAGTTATCAAACCTGTAAAACTGCTTGTAAACACAAGCACAACAAAACACAACCTGCCTGCATAACCTGTAAAACTGCTTGTAAACACAAGCACCACAAATCACACAATCCAGTTCAACCTGTAAAACTGCATCTCAAACTGGCCTTCAAAATTCCAACCTATTCAAACCTGCTCAAACTACACAAAACTGCAAAAACCAGTTAAAGCAACAAAGTGCTTGTAAATAGAAGCAAGCACAACAAGCCTTCAAAGCCTGCTTTCTCCATACAGCCTGCCTTATCAATAACAAGAAAACCTGTTCAAGCAAGCCTGCCTTCAAAAGCCAGAAACAAGCCTACCCTTTTCAAAAACACAAACCTATTCAAACCTGCAAAACTGCAAGTTTAAAACTCAAACAACCTGCCTTAAAGATGGCAAACCTGCTATCAAGGCACCCTGCATAAAAACTGCAAATCAAATCAAAACAAGTCCAAGCCTGCCTTATAAACACAATGAACATACAGTCCAGGCCAAAACATAACAAGCCTGCATAAAGTCCAAACAAACTCACAAACTTACAGACCTATTTCAAAGGCCAAAGAACTGCAACTCAAGGCCAAAAACTGCCTAAGTTACAAACACAGTTCAGTTTCACCATAATCAAATCAACAGGGCCCACAAGGAGGAAGAGTTTAGAAGCAAGCGATATCTCAGAAAAATCATCATCATTGACAAAACAAGCAGAGGAAGAATGAAAGATCAAAGCAACAAGTTCATCATTAATATTCATCACCAACAAGTTTCAATATCAACATGAAGAACAACAATAAATAGCTATTTTTTCAGAAACAAATTCATCATCATTAAGCATCAGCAAAAGAGAAGAAGAAGAGAAGATTCAGAAGCACAATGATATAGGGTTTTCAGAAATAGGTTTGATCATCAAACAACATAAATATACAGAAATACCAGAAGCGAGCTGTCGTCACGGACCTCCTCCTCCGGCCACCCAGAGCGCCACCGTTCCAAGCCCTCTCCCTCCATTGTCTTACAGAACAAAACGCCAAAGGTATAGTTCTTTCCTCTCAAACTATCACTGTATCTCACACACCAAAAAAATCAAAGATTAAGCATTGCAAAACGATAAACATGCACGAACTTAAACTGTAAAAGAAAACGCATTTAGAACAAGAAGAAACGTACCTTTTCAAACCACTGTCTCGTACCGTTGTGGAGAGGAGATGGATGGAGGTAGCGCTCTGGCGGCTGGAGGGTTGAAGGAATAGTCAGAAGCTCATGGCTGAGAACGAGATGAGAGAACGAAGAAGAAAGGAGTGGCGCCGCTGTACAAACTTTGAACCCTAATTTCTAAAACAAACTCTAACCCTAACAAAACACTGTATGTTTCAATTGGGATTTTGCCCCATAAACCACTAAAGCCCAAATGCATTTCTGGCACATACCCCCTCCCCTGAATCTTGCTCCTTTTGATTTTGGGCCTAAACCCATTTAAAGCTTAATTTCAAAAATCTTTTCATTAACTTAATAAATTTTGCTACCTAACCTTAATTAGTTTTTTTTAGTTAATAACACTAATTAAATTTTGTTCATTTTATTTTTAGAGATAATTATATCTTTATTAATCTTGATTAATATCATTAAAACACAGAAAAAAATATAGTTTAGTTTAATTTAATTAATCTTGTTTTCATTTAATAAAACAAAAAAATACATAAACAATAAAACTTCAACTTAAATAATTTTTCTTTTCTTTAAAACTCTTTGTTTATATAATTAACAAAAAAACACAATAAATAATAATTATACTTAATCTTTCCTAGGTTAATATTTTATTTGATCATTTGTAAATAACTATATACATCTCATATTTCTTTAAATTTTCATTATCTTATACCTTGTTATAATTTTACATTGAGAACGCGACAATTCGATTTGGTTATAATATATATACTTGGATACTACTATTCTGATAATACTCATCCCCATTTGTAAACATTTGCACCCCCATCCCCGGATACTTATTTGTAATAACTTAGACTTTAAATTCCCACAATTTATCGCTTTCCATATACTGTATAGTAATTAGGGTTTGTATGCGAAGATTCAAAATCACTCGCTAGATGACCTAATACAAGATAAATGCATGAAAATCAATACACCATTCACACTTGCACCTCTAGGGTAACCTCGCTTGTTGCCTCGGAAAATACAATCATGTCCCTCGAGTATGAGACACTCTAGCAAATGTCCCTTCGATAAACAAAGATCGTAGTCCCTCAATGACCCTCGATGTCGCCTTCGATAAAACGATCTCGTCCCTTACAAAATTGCTAGAGAGTCTCACAAGTTGCTTTCAATGATTGTATACGATGACCCGCGCCTGTCCCGTTTAACATCCTAACGCAAGGTTATTCACCAAATACAATGGTGAAATAACATTGTTAAAAGGGTTAAAAACATAAGAAAGATCTTTGAGTAAAATAGGGTAGACAACTCTTAGTTACTTGATAAAAAATCTTGCAAAACATCCTTTCCATTTTTCAAACACACCTCACAACACAACTTCAAAACAATTTCAAAACAACTTTCAAAACATTGAATTATCTTTTCAAAAAGACCCACACCTTTGTATATATTCAAACAAGAATCATTACAAAGGTTTCCTAGACAAGGCATCTTTTTCAAAACATTTTCAAAACCACACACACAAAGCACCATTTCAAACAATTGAAAAGCAAAGGCAAGTGATCTAAAACAAGTAACTAAGAGCCCATGGATAACCATGGATGAAAAGGGTGCTAGCACCTTCCCTTTTCATAATCTACCCCCCGAACCCGAGAAAACATCTCAAAGGTCTTTCCTGTGCTTTTTGACCTTTCCTTAGGATAAAATAAAAAGTCGGTGGTGACTCTTGCTAAACCGAACAAGTGCAAAAACAAACGCAAAATCCCAAGTCAGTTCTCCCACCGTATCACAGCAGTCAATGTTCCACCACCTTTCGACTTAACCCATGCATCTCACCATAATCCTAAGCGAAGTATTCTCCATACTCCTTTAGTAGTATGATCAACTTGACTTTCATTTTTGACTCAACTTTAATGTTGATGTAAGTTGGTCTCTTTGTTACACTATCTCCCAGATCAACTTCCTCTAGCGGATCTTGGGCTTGAATCTTATGTATTGAATTTAATGGGTCCTTTTCAAAACCCAAAGGTTCATTGTCATATATACAATCTAACCTTCAACTTTCTGAAGCTGTTATTTGGCTATGTTGGCCTTCTTCTTGATTTTTTTGTTTTGGCTTCGACAACCATGTTTTGTAGCTTCTAAGCTTCCAAAGCTGATTTCATTTTGTTTTCAGCCACATAAGCCAAAATTCAAGCCAAGTTGTCTGACTCACTGATCATCGCGTTCAACCACAGACCACCCCGTAGGTGGAATCGACTCCATAAGCATTGGCGCCTCTTCAAAATCCCATATAAAACCATGATCAGGATCCAGACTTAGAAAATGATTTTACTTTTCATTGGGAGTGTAATTCTCATCATCGCAAGGCGCTACATTCACCAAATGTTGGCCGAAAGACTTCTTTCCACCTTAAACCTCGTTGACTTTGTAGTAGCTCTGATCAGCTTTTATGTTCTCTACTATGCCATCTTTTCTCCAGATAGAATTCCTTTGGTGCAAAGTCGACGAGACGACACCTATTCCATGGATCCATTCAGGACAAAGTAATAAGTTAGAGCTGGCTTTGGAATTTATAACCATGAATAAAGTTGATCTGGTTTTTGTTCCGACACCCAATTCAAACTGAATGAAACCCAGTATGCTACTGGTTTTTCCTTTATAGTTTGATAAAACCATGTTGTGAGGTGGAATCTCTAACCCACACTTCCCCATTTTCTTAAACAGAGCATGTGACATTAGATTTACAACTTCCTCACCATCAACAAACACTTTGTTCACCGACATGCCATCTACCTTCGCCCTTATGAATAAAGGCTTGAGATGATATAGAATCCCTGGGCTTGGTTTTTCAAACACAGCCTTTTGTATTTCGACCACACCACTATTCATCACATAGTGGCATAAAGTCTTTTTGTTAGCTGCTTCGTAGGAGGTAAAATCTTCTTCATTTTTTGATACTTTCAACACTCTATCATATTTTACAGGAAGAATCGACACAACTCCATAATTAAAGATGACGTCTTCACCATAATCATAGTCATCATCCATCATATCATCTTCTGGTGAAGGTTCATAGTCAAGTTCTTCCTCTTCTTCGCCTTCAAACGTAGGAGTATACTCAGGTGCAGGAATATATTCCATATTTTGTGTTGCCACCAGCTTTGTGTTACCTAAAGGAGCTACCCTCATAGCCATTCTCTGATTTGCTATGGTCTTTCCTTTTTCAGTCAACTTTGACTTAGGATAACACACCTTTGGAATTGGAAACTCTACTGGCTTTTTAGCCTCTGTTGGTAGTACGTCTTCAACACGATTGTCTGCTTTGACTGGCTTCAACTGAGATGTCGAAGCCTCCTTCGTATCCTTATTATTCCTCCGATAAATCCTTCAATGAGTCATTGTCATTGGATTTTTCTCCTTATAATTAGGAGAAGCTTGGTAACCCTTTGACTCTGCTTTCTTTTCCTGGGCCTGTAGCGGTAGAAATATTGAGAATAAGCCATTGTATTGACTTAACTCGCATAGATAAAAATAAAAATTTCTACCGCGCTTTATTGTTTCCAAAGGAATGGGAAAAGAGCGGATAAACTAAAAAGATGGTGAGAGAATCTAAGTCCGGGGGTTGGTTATACAAATAGAAGGTATTAACACCCTAAACATCTATGGTACTCTGCAGGAACCTCTTTGAAAATTTGTGTATTTTGGCTATAAGTGTTGTATAAAAAATAGATGATGGGGATAACAGAAGAAATATTTTTTTTACAATTTTTGCACCCGCCGCAGTTGCGAACCTTTAGTGCCTACGTACCACCTTCCATACAATAGGGGATCAGGGTACTCGTAGTTCACCTTTTAAAAATTTTAAAACACAAGCGTGTTGGTTAATTTTAAGAGATGAGACATCATCGTCTTATCCGAGTGAAAAACATACTTACTACCCACGATTATGAGAAAAGAGAATTCGTGTCATCTCAAATTGGAGGATATGGCTTGGATTTTAAAATCAACAAAACCTCGCTCAACACCCAACTGGAAAATATCTCACTTCACTACATATCATAGAAGTATAATAGTTCGCATCATTATAAGGATTGACAAGAGTCTATATTTTGGGAAAAGTTTTAAAATTAAAAGGCCAAAGTGGAAAAATGGGTTGAATGAGATTGATTGACTTTTAGTCTTCTCACAAAAATGTCAGAGTATTATTAAGTTGGTTAGGGTTTAATTAAGAAAATATTTTTGAAAATGCATGGACCTAAGTCTAAGTTTATTGTGAAAGCGGTTCAAGTTTTAAAAACAAGAAGAGTTTTCAAAAGAGGGAGAAGATTTTTGAAATTAAAGATGGTGGGAGGAGATGAAGGGACTATCCTAAAGCATAAGGTAAAAGCTAAGGAAAAGAACCATCTAACCAACAAGAAGCCAACACTTGACACAATGAGTCAATGTAGAATTCCAATCCTTTGGATTGAAACCAAGCAAGCAAAGATACTAAATCTCTTAAGAATACCAAACTTCAAAAGAATTAAGTCTTCACAAAAATTGGGCAGAGTAACGACTGTATACAGATGAATTCCCAATCATAGACAAAATATATAATCAGAATAACATGCACACAAAGAAAACAAACAACTCAATGTCTTGGGGTAAACCCCAAAAACTCCATACAATATTGTAATATAAGTCACAAGGTCTCAAGGTAGGTCAAAGTCTCTAATCCTAAGTCCAAGAAGTCCATAACTCCAACATGCCAAGGATAGTAACCAAATAGTCCAAGTAACATTAAAGTTTTTTATGGTTCAAGTTGATTATTAGGTATCTTCAAAAAGAAATGAAAAGCTCAAGTGAGCAAAATAAAAATGACATAAAGATAAATGCTCAAATGAGCAAAGATGAAAATAGCATGAAATGAAAATGCTAAAATAAATATGCTCAAAATAAAAAGCATAAAGTAAAAGTATAAAATAAAGTCAATTGTTAGGAATTAGAGGTTATTTGAATGACCATCTTGAAACTTGCATTTGAAAATCATTAGAAGATTGGTAAAATCAAAGCATCTTAACAACAAGTTTCATTTGCTTTTTTTCAAGTATATCATTCATTTCAAAATCTCAAGGCAACAATAAATGATCAATAATGTTTAAATGATTCACTTAGTTCCAAAATTTATGAAGATTCATTAGAGGATTGATAAGACCAAAGCCTCCTAACAATGGATCTCAAGGTTATTAGATAAAAGGTTTCAAATTAAACATGCTTGTGCTTGCAAATATGAGTTTGGGCCACGAATGATCTTTTCTCGAATCGGGACAAAATTTAGCGCTAAGTTAAGCAATCGTAAGTGGACTTATATAGAAGTTGCACCTATTTTGAGGCCGGTCAATCGCAATCTATGTACCATATGTTTAGAGAGATGATATGTAAATCATCCTCTAATAACATATAATACAAGTAAGAAATGGATAAGATGAAGAGGGAGGGGAAATATTTGAATTAAAGATTTTAATCAAACTATCATTAAAATTATTTATCCATTTTGGTGGAGTTAAACTCAACACCCAAGATTTAGTGATGTTAATGAAGTTCATGATCAAAAATCACATAGCCAGAATACATTCAAAAAAATAAATTGTAACTAATAAACCAAAAATAATTAAAAAGAAAATGAGTTTTAAATTGTTTTTAAAAGGAAAATAAAAGGTAAAATAGCAAACTATGTTCAAAGTATCAAAGAAAAATGAAAAGAGACCATAGAAAAGTCAGAAGTGATCTCAAATATTTTTATAAGTTTTTTGATAATTTTTTAAAATAGAAAAGTATTTTTTAACTAATTAAAAATATCACTCAAATAAGTGAAAAAAGATAAAAAATAGTCAAAATTAAAATAAAATTCTAGAAAAATTTCAGAAAGTCAGAAATAAAGAAAATGATCTTGATAAAATTTTTTAGAATTTTAAAATGCCAAGAAATATTTAGAAAACAATTAAAATAAGGCAAACAATACAAAGAATTAGGAAAAATATCAAACACTAAAATAAAAGTATAAAAAAATATTCACAAATTCAGAAATAATTCAAAGTATTTTTAAGAATTTTTCAGATTTTGAGTCAGAAATGAATTTTTTATGAATTTTTGAAGTTTAAATCAATTAAAAAAAAATCAGAAAATAAAAATAAACCAAAAATATGTGGACCATTGGATCAATGTCAAAACGCGTTAGTAATAAAATTCAAGGGATCTGGCACGCTATGCATATCATGGTCATTAGTGAATAAACCACTGGATCAACTATTTAAAACAAATTTTAAAAATATGTGGCAAATTCTCATTGGTTGAAGACGCCAGCGTGGTCGTCTTCAACCTCCATCCAACCTTAAAACTAGGTTCCTCAAACTCTAAAATTAGAGGTTCAGACTAATGCAATTCTCTTCGTCTCATCAAGACGAAGAAAACTGTACCCTCGCGAAAAATTTATATAAGTTGTAGCTCAGTCGATTTGAAGAGAACCAGAAGAAAAAAGTTGAATAGGGATTTGAAATTTCATGATCAAAACTCAATTCCAGGTGAAAACAACGGTTGCGACTAGTATCAGAATGATGAGAGATTCATTGTGGTAACAAATTTTTTGAGAGAATTGATGAAGAAATCTACCTATTGAAGTTCAAATTTAGAGCTCTGAAACTTGACTTGGCTAGCACGATTTAGGATTCTTTAGGGCTTGGTTCTTCTTCTGTTAGCTTCAATGAAGTTCAAGGATCAATAATTGATAAAGAAATTGGATTGAGGAAGACTATAAAACAAAATTCGAAGTTGCAGAAATATGGGTTAAGGAAAGAGTTGGGCAGGGTGATCCTAGTTGTTTAAGCTTGAGAAAATGAGTGAGATATAACCCTCTATTTATAGGGAATAAAATGGGATGCTCAAGTGTGTGTAATGATGAAGTTTGGAGGGAAATCGTGTGAAGTTGCAAGCATGAAAAATGTGACTTCTATTTTTCTCAAAACTCAACTAAAACTTGCGTTTCAAGATGCTAATCACTTTTGGAAGATTGTTAAACATGATTAGAAGTAAAAACACGCAGAAATTTAGTGATTAGAAGCTGAATTTTGCATTTCAAATTCTAACTTGGAGGAAAAAGTCAATTTCAAGGTACCAACTTTGAATCAATGGCATTCATAGCTCAAGGAGTCTTAGGGCATGACCCTTGAAGAAATTGAAAGATAAGGTTACAATATTTACAATATGCAAAGAATGGAATCAAATGGATGCTTAAGATAAAATTTGTGATGAGTCAAAGTTGAGAAAAAGATGCTGACTTTTTGTACTTTGAAAAATTCTATGTTTTTTCTCAAAAAATGTCCTATAATATTTTGACTCCAAACAAGGCCTTTCTTAAAAATTGAGATTTGATCATTGATGCTAGATTTAAGTGGACTCCTTAAAGATTATTGTGAAACTTGAATCACTAAGAAATAACAAACATTGAAAAAGTTATGGCCTTGTGAAGTTGGTGAAAATTCATGAGATGACCTATAATCTTTTGCATTCTTAGGTAATCCTCCATCCATTTTCAAGCTTTGCACATTAAAGAAGTGTTGATTCACATCCTTAAGATCATTGTGGAAAAATAATGGGCTCAAGGATATAAAAATTGACTAAGTTATGATCTTTTGAAGTCACGTAAGGGAATTTGATGGCCTATCTAGAGGACTTGTAATATTTCTTCATCATTAGGAATCTTCCACATAAAATATTCTTGAAACTTTTGAAGTGATTAGTTGATAACCCTTCAAATACAAGCATAACTTTGGAATTACTCAAGAATCTCAAAATATGAGCAAGGTATAACCCTTAGAAGTTTAAAACCCTACCTCCTAGAGCAACAAAATGCCTTGGGAACCCCTTTCAATTTTGACAAACTTTATTTAACAAATACTTTTGTCATGTGAATAGAAGTTGTTGTGTATGATAATAAGAATCCATAGCAACAAAAACCACCTCTAAATATTGAGAATTGAGAGAGTTATTGACTTGTGATCAAGAAATCAAGAACTTGTCCAATTAGGTCAAACTTCTTCAATCAACTCTTGCATCTTTTGATTTTCTTTGACAAATTGAGGCATGATGAGTCATAGTAGACCTTGTAATGATATCACTTCAAAGTATCTTCAACGATGAATCTTGAATCTCAATGAAACTTTGTTGAAGAAGGCATGGAAATAAACTCATGAACCTATAGATCAACCTGATGAAATGTGTTGTGATTTCACCTATAACATCATCAATTAGAGCAAACATTCATTGTATTTATTAGTTAAAAGTTAATCAATGAGAAACATATATGATCACAATATATAACTCAATGTGCTTGGTGATTCCTTATGAGCAAGCCTACAGATATGGAGAAGAACCAAACCCTAGTGTGATCTTGTTGTGATTGAGTTGATATGAGATGATAGAAGAATCTTAGGGGGGAAAATTAGGGTACAATAGATGCCCTTATTTAAGTGTCTTCTATCCGAAGATATGAAGGTTAAAATCTTTGTGTCGACGCTATGATACGGTGGAAGAACTGATTGTTTTTGGAATGCTGGTTTGCGTTTTGCGTTTGTTTTTGCAAAATGTCGCGGTAAGCAAGAGTCGCCACCGACTTTTATTTTATCCAACAAGAAAAGGAAAAAAGCACAGAAAAATTCCTTTTTTGAGATTTTCTCGAGTTCGGGGAGTAGATTATAGAAAGGGAAGGTATTAGCACAATCTGATTTATTGATATGGTGTACCCGAGAACGTCGTGGCACGGTTCATTCGGCACAATCTGATCATGGAAGGTATTAGCACAATCTGTTCAATCTTCTTAAACCTGAGGAGGTGGATTGGCTTTTGTGCCTTTCATGATCCGAAGGTGGAAGATGATTGAACACTAGAGTGCCCAGAAATTTGCACTCGCATGAAGTGGTATCAACCTTATGATGTCAGGAATGGGCTTACAGATGCCATTTGGATATTGCTGGAGGGAGGATGGGCTTAAAGATGCCATCTGCAGGAGTGTCGATCGCATAAGAGATTCCTTAGCGAGAGCTTGTATACCTGTCGTTGTGAAAGATTCCGCTGGGGAAGTCTAATTTTTGTTGAGATTTAGGAACTTGCCTGTACTTCAACTGAGAGAACATCTCTGATGAGTTTTAAGAACTTGTCTGTAATTCAATTGGGGGGAAACATCTTCATCAAGATTTAAGAACTCGCCCGTAATTCAACTGAGAAAACTCTGCTGAGATTTAGGAACTCGTCTGTAATTCGACGGAGGAACTTTGTCGAGATTTAGGACCTTGTCTGTAATTCAACTGAGGATAATTTTGTTGAGATTTAAGAACTTGTCAGTAATTCGACTTGAGGGAAACATCTTCATCGAGATTTAAGAACTTGCCCGTAATTCAACTGAGAAAACTCTGCTGAGATTTAGGGACCTGTCTGTAATTCGACGGAGGAAAATTTTATCGAGATTTAGGACCTTGTCTGTAATTCAACTGAGGATAATTCTGTTGAGATTTAAGAACTTGTCAGTAATTCGACTTGAGGGAAACATCTTCATCGAGATTTAAGAACTTTCCCGTAATTCAACTGAGAAAACTCTGTTGAGATTTAGGGACCTGTCTGTAATTCGATGGAGGAAAATTTTGTCGAGATTTAGGACCTTGTCTGTAATTCAACTGAGGATAATTCTGTTGAGATTTAAGAACTTGTTAGTAATTCGACTTAAGGGAAACATCTTCATCGAGATTTAAGAACTTGTTGGTAATTTGACTTGAGGGAAACATCTTCATCGAGATTTAAGAACTTGCTCGTAATTCAACTGAGAAAACTCTGCTGAGATTTAGGGACCTGTCTGTAATTTGACGGAGGAAAATTTCATCGAGATTAAGGACCTTGTCTGTAATTCAATTAAGGATAATTCTGTTGAGATTTAAGAACTTGTCAGTAATTCGACTTGAGGGAAACATCTTCATCGAGATTTAAGAACTTGCCCATAATTCAACTGAGAAAACTCTGCTGAGATTTAGGGACCTGTCTGTAATTCGACGGAGGAACTTTGCCGAGATTTAGGACCTTGTCTGTAATTCAACTGAGAAAAACTCTGTTGAGATTTAAGAACTTGTCAGTAATTCGACTTTGATAAAAGCTTTATAGCTTTGAACTTTATGAGAATTTAACCGCATCATTCCTTAAAGGTAGAGGTTAGTTGTATGTAATGCATGATATGTACCAAACAACGATGTTCTCAAAATAAGTGAGATTGGTGTTGTATGATGCGTATATGCATGTGTCATGATGTATGGAAATGTAATATTTTAGCTGGGGAAAATAAATCCCGGATAGCTGCTGGAGAAAAAGAGTTGAATTCTTCGTTTCCGCTGGGGATGGTGAACGAAGATGATTGTGAGAATAAACCTGTATGAGAGGATAACTCCGCTGGGGAATAAACTGATGAGGAGATTACTCTGTGGGGAAGAGATGCTCTGCTGAGGATTCCACCGATAAATTCCGCTGGGGATGAATTACCATTGCTGGTGATACTGAATCCTGTTGGGGATTGAATTCCTGTTTGTGAAAGGAAAGAACTTCGCTGGGGATGATCTTTCAGTTGCGACTTCACTGGGGATAACCTTTTAGACTCTAATGGGGATAACCCTTTGAGCTCAGCTGGGGACAATCTTCCAAAGTCTACTGGGGATGATTTTCCAAACTCCACTGGGGAAGCTTTTTCAGACTGCACTGGGAAAAATTTCAAACTCCACTGGGGATATTTTGTATTCTGCAGAGGGGAATATTCTTATACTCCGCTGGGGAATATTAAGACCTTTCAGTGCTAATGGTAAATAAACTCTGCTTGGGGAGAATATTACCGATTCATTCACAATTGCGAGTCTCAGTTGGGGAGAGCTATCATTACAGTCTTTTCATACTATGCGGAGAGTGAATGCACCTTGGCCATATTCTTCAGCTGAATCTACCTTTGTACCTGGTGGATAAAGCGACTGTAAAGCTTGGACAATTCTTATTGCCCCTGTTCCTGATATTACGAGTAATCGTCTTTTGTTTCGTATGCAAATATTTATGAGCAACAATTAATGTAAAATGCATATATCAAAAATGAACATTGGACGCTCTTTGCAAAACAAAACAGCAAAAGGAAAAACAGTTTGAAATTTCTTTGAAAATGAATTGTATTGATTTTGAAGTTTGGCCTGTAAATAGGCGTTTTTGTACAAGAGGCCGACGTCCTAGTAGGAGAACGCCACCGAACAATAGAATTTACACAATTTGTGAAAAACTTAACAAAACAGCTATGTGAATAATCCCACTGGGTTCCAACTCCGCTATTGCCTTTATGTCCTCGAGCATCTCATCACTTTTCTACTTGGTTGAAGGTAGATCAAATTGATTAGTTCCGTCCGAGCTTGATAGTCGATACCGAAGTATGGTTGCAAGGTGATCCAATGAGACATAATGTTACGCTTTGATCCCTAATTTTTGCCTGGACCGCCCTTTTGGGTTTTCAGTCCATCGGGATACCCTTTTTTGCCCAAGCCGCCTTTTCAGGTTTTCGACTTGCCGGGTGTACAGTTTTTTTTCTTCATTTTCATCCCTTATTTTTGCCCGAACCCTTTTGGTTCGCCGGGAAGCCCTTATTTTTGCCTAAGTCGGTCGACCTAGCGGGTCTTTGATTATGCGTAGTATTTTTTCACTATGTCTGCATTAACGGGGTGAGGAAGGTCGTCACCATCCATGGTGGTTAGAATCATAGCTCCTCCTGTGAAAATGTTCTTAACCACAAATGACCCTTCGTAAGTAGGGGTCCATTTTCCCCTGGGATCACCTTGAGGTAAGATAATGCGCTTGATCACCAGATCCCCAACTTGATACTCTTGTCGTCTAACTTTCTTGTTAAATGCCTTGATCATCCGTTTTTGGTACGTCTGACCATGACAAATAGCAGTAAGTCTTTTTTCGTCGATTAAGTTCAGCTGATCAAGCTGGGTCTGAATCCAACCATCTTCGCTCAAACCTGCATCCTTCATGATCCAAAGAGAGGGTATCTGAACTTCAATGGGCAAGACTGCCTCCATACCATATACCAAGGCATAGGGGGTTGCCCCTGTTGACGTTCTCGCTGAGGTACGGTACCCATGAAGAGCGAATGGTAACATCTCGTGCCATTCTTTGTACGTCACCGTCATCTTCTGCACAATCTTCTTAATGTTTTTATTAGCCGCTTCAACAGTCCCATTCATCTTCGGCCGGTAAGGAGAAGAGTTGTGATGCTGTATCTTGAGATTTGTACCATTGTCCGTAATGATCCTCTCGGGTACACCATATCAATAAATCAGATTGTGCCGAATGAACCGTGCCACGACGTTCTTGGTTACAGTAGCAAAGGAAGCTGCTTCAGCCCACTTCGTAAAGTAATCAATTGCTACCAGGATGAAACAATTCCCGTTGGATGCCGTAGGTCTGATCTCGCCGATCATATCAGTGCCCCACATTGCAAAATGCCAAGGTGCCGTCAAGACATTCAGAGGTACTGGAGGTATGTGCACCATATCAACATAGACTTGGCACTTGTGACAGGTCCAAGAATGCTGATAACAGTCGGCTTCCATGGTGGACCAATAATATCCTGCCCGAAGGATTTTCTTTGCCATGGTGTGTCCACTGGAATGAGTCCCACAGGTACCTTCATGTAAATCTGCCATGATCCTTTCTGCCTCGTTCTTATCCACACATCACAGTAAGGTTGAATCATGGTTACGCTTGTAAAGGATACCATTGCTGATGAAAAACTTCGCCACAAACCACCTTAGAAACTTATTGTCATTAACAGATGCACCCTCGGGGTACTCCTGAGCCTCAAGGTACCTCTTCACCTCATGAAACCAGAGTTTATCTGCTATCTCTTCAGTCTCAATGTCACAGCAATGTGCAGGTTCGTCCAACCTTTCAATGATAATCCGGGGAGCCTCGTTGTCCCAATTGACTTTGAACATAGAAGACATCGTAGCTAACGCGTTCGCTAGCTGATTCTCCTCTCTAGGGAAGTGTTCAAAGGTTATCTCCTCGAAATGTGGAAGCAACGCCAATACATACTCCTTGTAAGGAATAAGATTAGGGTGTTTCGTATCCCACTCGCCTTTGATTTAACTGATCACGAGAGTGGAATCTCCGAAGACACTCAGAAACTTAATCCTTAGGTCAATTGCTGCTCGTAGACCCATGATGCATGCTTCATACTCTGCCATGTTTTTGGTGCAGTTGAAACATAGTCGGGCGGTGAATGGAGTATGAGAGCCTTTAGGAGATATGATCACGGCGCCAATGCCATTGCCTAAAGCATTTGAAGCTCCATCAAAGTACATAGACCATCGGGATCCTTCCTCAGGTCCTTCATCCGGTCCAGGTTCTTCACAGTCGATTACTATCATGATATTCTCATCCGGGAATTCAAAGTTCATAGAATGGTAATCATCCACAGCCTGATGTGCCAAATGATCCGCTAACACACTTCCCTTGATTGCCTTTTGGGTCGTGTACTGGATGTCATACTCAGTCAAGATCATCTTCCATCTTGCTATTCTTCCGGACAAGGCAAACTTTTCGAAGATATACTTGATTGAATCCATCTTTGATATCAATTGAGTAGTGTGAGTCAGCATATACTGTCTCAGCCGGCGAGCAGCCCATGCCAAAGCGTAGCAATTTTTCTCGAGCAACGAGTATCGGGTATCGCAGTCGGTAAACTTTTTGTTAAGGTAATAAATAGCATGCTCTTTTCGGCCAGACTCGTCATGCTGCCCCATCACGCACCCCATTGAGTTGTCGAGTACTATCAAGTATAAGATCAAAGGCCTCCCTTCAACTGGAGGCATCAGAATAGGCGGCTCTTATAGATACTCTTTGATCCTTTCGAAAGCGGTCTGACATTCATCATTCCATCTTACCACTTGATATTTCTTCAGTAGCTTGAAGATTGGTTCACAAGTAGCAGTCAGGTGTGAGATGAATCAAGCAATGTAGTTCAGTTGTCCCAGAAAGCCTCTGACTTCTTTTTCTGTTCGGGGAACTGGAATTTCTTGTATAGTCTTCACCTTTGCAGGATCCACTTGAATACCTTTATCACTTACGACGAAACCCAACAGCTTACCAGATCTCACCCCGAAGGTGCACTTGTTCGGGTTTAACCTCAGCTTGTATAACTTCAACCTATCAAATAACTTCTGAAGGTGGTCAAGATGCTCTTCTTCAGTCTGGGATCTTGCAATCATGTCATCGACGTATACCTCAATCTCATGATGGATCATGTCATGGAACAAAGCGACCATGGCGCGTTGATACGTTGCCCCAACATTCTTCAATCCGAAAGGCATGACCTTGTAACAAAAGGTACCCCATTGAGTGACAAAGGTTGTCTTCTCCATGTCTTCGGGAGCCATCTTAATCTGATTATAACCGGAGAAACCATCCATGAAGGAGAAGACCTTATGTTGTGCGGTATTGTCAACCATAACGTTGATATGAGGCAGAGGGAAATCATCCTTGGGGCTCGCCCTGTTCAGATCTCTATAGTCAACACACATTAGAACCTTACCATCCTTCTTCGGTACCGGAACCACATTGGACACCCACTGCGGGTAAGAAGTAACTGCTAGAAAACCGGCATCAAACTGCTTCATCACTTCAGCCTTGATTTTCTCAGACATTTCTGGGCGCATTCGGTGAACCTTCTGTTTCACTGGAGGACAGTCTTCCTTGGTAGGCAGGCGGTGAACCACAATGTCGGTATCCAACCCAGGCATATATTCATAAGACCAGACAAAGATCTCAACATAGTCTCGCAGCATCTGAATCAACCGTTGTTTAACGCTAGGCTCCAGATTTGCACCGATCTTGACCTCTTTCTTGTCTACCTCTGTACCCAGATTTACTGATTCCACTGGCTCTTCATGCCGCTGAATAACCCTCTCTTCCTGAAGTAACAGCCTATCAATTTCACCAGGCACTTCACAATCATCTTCACCTTCATCTTCGGCTAAGTTGATCGGACTTTCGAAGTCATAACCGGCAGTAGCAGAGTCGTTACCAGTAGGATCCAGAGTGGATGTAGACCTGTATATGTGAGTGTGTGTAAAATAGCTATTTTGCAATATATAATAAAAGAAAAACAAGGAGCACAAAATTTGAAATGCAAGAAACGTCCAATGCTTTTATTAATGATATATGGAGATGACAAATATCAAGCCCTCACAACCAAAGCCACGGTGCCTCGGGTAAGACACCGGGCCGTATAGTTTAAAAATTGCCTGTTACAAATTCAAAACAAAAGTCTCATTACTGGGTAATAAAAGAAATTGGGACGAAGTCTTTTGCCGTCCAATTGCTTAGTCCGCTGTCTCCAGTTGGGTAAATCCAGTTGTCTATGTCATACTCTTCATCATTGTCTTCAATAGCATTCAATCCTGCGTCATGTTTGGGCATAGGTGCAATTATGACATTAGGCTTTTCCGGCTCTTCAAACTGAATTTCCTTAGCATCAATCAGATCCTGCACTTTATTCTTTAAGACCCAGCAGTCATTCGTATCATGCCCCAGGCTATCAGAGTGAAAAGCACAACGGGCGTTTGGATTGTACATGGGTGATGTGGTATTGGGATTCTTCGGGGCCTCCTTTGGAATCACCAAGTTGGTCTTTAATAACTGCGGCAGAATCTGAGACAGGGTCATATTGAGCTGAGTGAATTGTCTTTGCGGTCTCTCGGCCCTTGGCTGATTGTTGCGTTGAGGAGCAACAACATGTCTTGATATAACCACCGCATTGACAGCTTGGCGGCGTTCAGGTCTGTTATGGCTCTTTGCGCTGTAAACAACGATGGGTTCCTTCTTAAAAGGCTTCTTCTTGGTGCTTGACGAAGCACCCTTCTGTATTTTACCGTTCTTGATACCGGCTTCAATTCTTTCTCCGGTCATAATCAGCTCAGTAAACCCAGACGATGAACTTCCAATCAGATGGTTGAAATACTGACCAGACAAGGTCCCCAAAAACATATCCACTAGCTCCCTATCAGCTAAGGGAGGTTGCACTCTTCCAGAAAGGTCCCTCCATTTTTGAGCGTAGTCTTTGAAACCTTCGCTCGCACCCATAGACATACCCTGAAGTTGGGTACGCATGGGAGAAAGGTCGGCATTGTATTGGTACTGCTTGTAAAAAGCAGCAGCAAGGTCTTCCCAATTACGGATACTAGCTCCTTCCAGCTGGTAAAACCATTCAAGCTGAGTCCCTGAAAGACTGTCTTGAAAGAAGTGGATCCAGAGATTCTTGTCAGCGGCGTATGGCTGAATCTTTCTAACATACAAACGGAGGTGCAGTTTTGGGCAAGAAACCCCGTCATATTTAGCAAAGATTGGTGCTTTAAACTTGTGGGGAATCACCACCCAGATGACAGATCCAAATCTCCAAAGTCTAGACCAGGTACTTTCTGAACTTCCATCGTGCTCAACCGGTCTTCCAGTTGCTTATACCTATCCTCAGCCGGAGGATACTGGTCTTCGTCAAAGTCAGTCTCATTGTCGGAAACCACAGGTCTAGGAGCCCTCCTTTCTTCCTGATTATCTCCCCCTCCAGATGAGTGAGTCAAATCAACCTCTTCTCGCAAATTGTTTCCAAATCTGCGACCCATATTCAGTAGGACCGTCTTCTTCTTCTTCTTCTTATCTTTCAGGATAAGGGTCTTCAGATCTTGCTGACCCTTTGCCAAACTCATGAACAATTCCTGGAACTGGGCGTTTTGAGCTTGCAGAGCCTTGATTGCTTATTCAGTTGATGTTTCAGCAGACATGATGTGCTGAAATAAACAGCGAAGAAGATGAGAAACCTGTAAGGGTACCTGTGATGAAGTGCATGGGAATGATATGTGTATGACATGATTTCAAAGACTTTAGGGATTCAAATTTGTAAACCAAAATGAAACACACTTTTATTAGATAAAACTTTGAATTCAATTGTTCAACAAATGCCTTTAAGGCATTACAAAAAAGAAATACTGAAAAGTAAATCAACACTAGCAATAATCAAAAGACATCAGTGCTCCCATGGTCGCTTCCCGTCGGTGCGGACATAGTCGTTGAGGATCTGCTTGTTCTCCAATTGCCTTGTCAACTTCAGAATCTTCCGCTCTTGCTCGTGATACTTTTCTCTATAAGTGTCCCGCTCTTTTCTCAGCTGCATCCAAGATCTCTTTAATGCCCCAATGTCAGTAGGCATGTATGGATGGAGGATGGTAGGAGGAACCCCTTCTTCATCAGTAACCTCAACAATTACAGGCAAGACAGCTTCGTACGACATTCCTAGATTTTGGGCACAGATTCAAACCCATCGGAGATATGGTTCCATTGGAAGAGAAGTCTTCACACCTAACTCGTACGGATCAGACCTGTGCACCCTATCCCAGGCTCGTATGAACCTGCGGCGCTGCTCGTCACTATCCCCTTGGAAGTCAAAGACAATGCTTGGTATCAGCAACTCATGAGGTCCTTCCCTCCTAGCTCGCCCGAACTGGCGTAAGGCCAAACAAGGGTTATATGTGATCCCTCCTCAAATTCCAAGTAGTGGAACATTGGGGTATTCCCCACAACGATCAATAATAGCCACGTCTTCCATGCCTTTAATAGTCCAGATGATATCAGTGTGAGCCAGGGACATAATCCTATAGGCCCAACCCATGCCTTCCTTGTTCTTCAAAACTGATTTGGGGAGGTGAGAAATAAACCACCTCGCCAGCAATGGTGCACAACACATAAGGGTTCCTCGTTTCCGAGCAGTACGAGCATAAAGAGAGTGCAACATGTCACCCAAGAGAGTGGGCACAGGATTACCGGACATGAAAATATTCACTGCATTCACGTCGACGAAAGAATCTGAGTTAGGAAACAACACCAAACCATATATGAGAAGAGCCAAAATGTCTTCAAATGCCTGAAAGTCTAGACTGTCCCAAAACTGATTAGCCCGATCAACCAAGAATTTAGCCAAGAAACCTTTTGTCCCACTTCGAGTCTCCCAATTAGACATTACCTCAGCCTTTGTCAGATGGAGGGCTGAAGCAATCTCTTCCAGCCTAAGGACTTTCTCCCAACCTGTGAACGGGGTCTACTCTAGAATAGAGATACCAAGTAGATCAGAGAACTCTTCCAAGGTAGGGACCAACTGGTAGTCCGGAAAAGTAAAGCAGTGGTACAGTGGATCAAGGAACTGGACTAAGACACTCATCATCTGTTCATCCATTTTGGAGGTGACCAAAACAAGGAGGTTCCCATGTCTTCTGATAAAAGAGGAAGCATCTGGAACCTTTGTAACCAACTCCTTAAGCTGAGTGGGAATCTGGACAAAGTTGATCCGAATAGTGTTTCTACGCATGGGTGCTATGGCCTACAAAACAGAACAAAGATGAATCCCCTCTGTCTTTGAAATGGGTTAGTCCAATGCAAAATGCATGCAATGTCATGATGCATGATGTCATGATAGAAAACACACCACAAGTATCCACAAATAACAAACATGGCAAGGGCAAACAAGTCACACAGACAACCCTTAGATTTCAGGCTGGCAAGAAGTTTAGGTACTACCCTCTTTCAGTTCAGTTGGTTCAAACCTGTCCTAGAAATAGTAATCGGGTTATAGAGGATCTCAATATCACTGACCACCCTCGATCGGTCATAATTCCAGTTTATCAACCTTTTCTTGCGGCCAGAATCATTGCGAGAGTTTGGTCTCAATGAGTATAGCATACTGCTACTGTTCTATGGCCAAGTTGGTCAATTATAGGTGCTAAGGTCAGTTGGTGCTTAATGACCCCTTAGAAGACCCATATTCTCCTCGTTGCGCCACATGGGATATCATTACAAACTAAAGTGCCACACCAACGTAGCTACTGCTTCAACCGTATCGGTCTATGCTGTACAGTTCCCTCACAGTTTATTGCTACTTACCTAAAGGGTATCCCCCAGATCCGGGTTAGGATCTATAGTAACTCTGATTCAAACCCATAAAGATAAAGCATACAAGTTAAGCAATTGAAAACATTATGAACTATTCCTAAGGTACACCCCACTTATAAAATATCCCCAACAGAGTCGCCAGTTCTGTGATACAGTGGAAGAACTGACTATTTTTGGAATACTGGTTTACGTTTTGCGTTTGTTTTTGCAAAATGTCGCGGTAAGCAAGAGTCGCCACCGACTTTTATTTTATCCAACAAGGAAAGGAAAAAAGCACAGAAAAATTCCTTTTTTGAGATTTTCTCGGGTTCGGGGGGTAGATTATAGAAAGAGAAGGTATTAGCACCCTTTCTATCCGTAGTTATCTACGGGCTCTTAGGTACTTGCTCATTTTTTTTCAAAATTGTTTTCTTTGTGCTTGTGGGTTTGAAAAAAAAGTTTTTGTTTGAAACTTCGATTTAACTCTTGCTTCTATCCTCAAGAGTGTAATGAAGTGTTTTTGAAAACTTGTTTGTAAAAGTGTAAGTGTGAAAAGTTCTGTTTTTGAAAGAGCAAGTATATAAGAACCATCTACCTACTCGAAAAAGGAATCGTTATATGTTAATTTCCTTTAGACAATGCTATCCCACTATTGATGAGTAGGTAGCATCATCGTTGGAGTTTGAGGGTCAATTCAAATGCGGGACATACGGTCACTAAAGCAATGTTAGGACGTCTTAGCGGTAACCCTAATGTCTTATATCATTTGTTTGAGGCAACAATATCCGAGGCAACCATTTCGAGGCGACTATGATCTTTTAGACAAGAGAGCGACCTCTAAAACGACCTATACTCAATGACCGTGTACGAAGGCAACCAAGTGGGGTGTACCCTAAGAGTGTGCATGTGAGAATGTGTCGTTTTCAATTATTTTTATCTTTGTACATGTTAAGGGTGATCTAATTTGATTTTAGGATTAAACATTCAGTCTTGTCATGCAAACCCTATTATCAAACATCCAACAGTTATAATTTGCAGAATTTAAAGTGCGGAAATTAAATTACAAGGCGTCGGGTATTTACATCGCCAAAAGCAACCCTTTGAAAATAAAATAAAATAAAGCGGTAAAAATAATTAAATATCCTATTTAACTATTACAATCCGTAAGCAGATACATAATTGGATAGAAAAAGTAAATCGCGACGCGCAATTAAATCGGGTGCACAATTAGGGTTTTGAACCTTTTTAAAGAAAAAGTTTTTTTGTTATTTTTATTTTAAGAAAAGAAATCAAATTCTAAATTAAATAACTAAATTAAATTAATAAGTTAATTAATGAAAAAATAATTTATGTCATATTTTTGGGTTTTTATTATTTTAAGAAAGAAATTAAAAGAAATTAAATGAATTAAAACCTAATTAAGTCTAATTAATTTTATTTATTTAAAAAAACAAATTAAAGTTTTCTAGAATTAAAACCCTAAATTAATTAATTAGTAATTATTAAAAAATAAAATTCTGAATTAAAAAAGTATTTTTTGTGATTTTTTAATAAAAAAGAAAAAAATGTTATTGGTTAGAAATTAATAAAAATAAAAATAAAGTAATTAAATAAATAAACAAAATATAAAGAAAAGAGAGAGTGGGCCTGATTTTGAAGGGTGTGGAAAGCAATTCCTTGGCCCATTAGCAGCTGGCTCGTTTGACCCTTTGGGTTCTAGTGTGGGTCCATTGACTTGCTCTTTGGTGGACCTCCAATCACTGACCATCAGATCTGGCCATTGGCCATCCGGTGCTTGGATTGGTGAGGGCGTATGGTGTGGATCAAGCCTGAGCGTACATGTGATTACCTGAAAAATATGAAGAACATATAATTTGCTGGAGGCAGGGATCGAACCCCTGACCTCCAGCCTTGAAACGCTTTAAGGATTACATGGAAACCGCTGGGGCGTGTTGTTGTTTGTTAATAATAATATAAACAATATATTATATAAAAAAACAACTCAATGGCCAGATAAACAAAAAAAAGGCGCGATATTTTTGAATGGCCAAATGGATGGATGCCAGCTCTTCGTCCCCTTCCTCAAACCCCTGTAACTTTACCTGCGTATTTCTATCCGCAGCTAAAAATACAGGTTCGTCCTAAAATCGTCCTCAGGCCATAAAAATGATTTTCAAGGGCATGGTCGTGTTCGTCTCAACCTCCTGGATACAACCATGTCCATCATGTATCTCAATTTTACCTGAAACAAAAATCCCTAAAAACAGAAGCAAAACCCTAGCCATGGCGTTTCATGATACAGAGCATATAAATCAAATTGGTTATTGCCAATAGTTTGCAAATGATGTGAGGGTCAAGAATATGCAGTTATTTCATTCAATAGATGCAAGAATAGAGATTTGCGATTGCAAGAAGGAAGCGGATCCGTGATGTACTTACAGTGCTTTAGGACGCTTGAAAACGTGTGGTTAGGATTGTAATAGCTTCTAGAGATGGCCAGCAATTGATTGAGACAACTCTCGAGTCCTGAAAATGCCTCTAACCTTGATTTTGATCTCCCACTTTTTTGTGATTTTGCAAGCTTTTGTTCTGCCTCTACCAATGCTCTCTAAGCCCGATTTTCGCGTCCTTTTCTTTCTTATGTAATGCACATTGGATTAGGTTAACAAGCTTTGTCCAAATCCCTCCATATTGATGATTGCATATTTGATTTGATTCTTCCATAAAAGCTTTCCAAACTTGGCCTAAATCACATCTTTTTGTAACCAATGCCTTTTGATACGAATTTGGTTCAAATAATAGCTGTATTTGGAGCCTGAAATAGCCAAAAAATCACGTGTTATCAATGCTTTAGATTTTATATGATTTTATTTGATTTAAAATGAATTAATTCAAATAAAAATCAAATTAAATAATAAAAATATGATATGGACACATGGCTGAATCTAGGGCACGTGGGCAACTATGCAAACTCAAATCAAGTGGAAAAGAATGGGCCCATTTGGCAAAATTTGAAGTTTTGGGGATAGTTGGCTTTTGGCAATTTTGCAAAAAAGTCCAACTTCAACAATGCATAACATCTTCAATTTTGAACTTTTGGAGGTGTTCCTGGACTTTTTAGAAAGCTTGAGATGTCCTATAATCAAACTTTTTGGTCTCATCTCATTTTTATATTCCATGCTCAAGTTATAAGCTTTGACAAAAAATGTGTTTTTGTTGACTTTTCAAAATGACCTATAATGTCCAAATTCATAACTTCTTGTGAGTGAATTTTTTGAACTTGGGGTATGAAGATGGATTGTAGGGAATTGCATCCTATTCAAAATGAGATTTGGATGGGTCATTTATCATAAAGTATGAGAAAGTTATGCTTGGTCAAAGTTGAGTTGACTTTTCCTACAAAACCCTAATTTAGCAACTTTTGAATCTTGATGAATTTTGAGCAATCCTTGATGAATCATGATCAAACCTTGATAAAATGATGAAATATATTTCAAAATGAGAATGTTGACAAAAAATTTTGAAGTTTGACTGTATGTAGGTCACAATTGACTTTTGCCCTAGCACAGTCGATTTTTGGACCTTTTGAGCAATTGACTGAGCAAACTTCCTCTGCAAGGCTTGAAATTTGACATGGATGACCTTGAGAACAAATTAGGACACGGGGGAGAACTTGAGGTCATTTGGACTCAAGGATCTTGATGCAACACAAAACCCTAATTTGGGGTAGACTGCCTTAGGAGATAGTTTGTCTGGTCAATCCTTGACCAACCTTGAGCAACTTGGAGATCTTTCTTGAAATGTTTGAGAAATATGGGAGGGAAAATTTTGGGGTACAACAGACGCGATTGAAGATACTTAAATATAAAACAAGCCCTATTTTTGACCCTAAGATGCCACGAAATGCATATGCTTGTGCATGCAAATAAACAGATCCGAAGGTGACACAGGACACCATTGGGGAAACATAAAATAAAAGATCAAAAGCAAATTAGACCAGGAAAATAAATCACCGGTGAACAAAAGACTCGACTCTATTGGGGTAAAGCCCAAAGAGGAGACAAAGTAACATCAACTCAAACATTGAGGATAGAAAATAAAGGATAACAGTGATCGACAGATAATCACAAACTATCCATTCAGAGAAGATAGCAAAAAAGGTAATGTCGACCCATAGAGGGGAAAGAAGTGGTAGGATAAAACCCACAAACATCAATACTAGGGTAAGCCACAAGTGACCAGAATCAATACTCATGACTGGAAATAAACAAACTTCTTCATAGCAATGTGAATCTCAATGACGAACTATCTCCCATAATGACGAGACTACCATTCATCGGAGTAACAAATCTCAATAATGAACTATCTTCCATAATGAAGATACTGCCATCCATTAGAGTAACAAATCTCAACAACAAACTATCTTCCATAATGACGAGACTACCATCCATTGGAGTAACAAACCTCAACAACAAACTATCTCCCATAATGACGAGATTATCTATTGGAGTAACAAATCTCAACAACGAACTATCTCCCATAACAAAGAGAATACCATCCATTGGAGTAACAAATCTCAACAATGAACCATCTCCCATAATGACGAGACTACCATCCATTAGAGTAATAAATCTCAACAATGAACTATCTCCCATAATGACGAGACTACCATCCATTGGAGTAACAAATTTCAATAATAAACTATCTCCCATAATGATGAGACTACCATCCATTGGAGTAACAAATCTCAACAACGAACTATCTCCCATAACAAAGAGACTACCATCCATTGGAGTAACAAATCTCAATAACAAACTATCTCCCATAATGACGAGACTACCATTCATCGGAGTAACAAATGTCAACAACAAACTATCTCCCATATTGACGAGACTACCATCCATTGGAGTAACAAATCTCAACAACGAACTATCTCCCATAACTAAGAGACTACCATCCATTGGAGTAACAAATCTCAACAACAAACTATCTCCCATAATGACGAGACTACCATCCATTGAAGTAACAAATCTCAACAATAAACTATCTCACATAATGACGAGACTACCATTCATTGGAGTAACAAATCTCAATAATGAACTATCTCCCTTAATAATGAGACTACCATTCATCGGAGTAACAAATCTCAATAACGAACTATCTCCCATAATGACGAGACTACCATCCATTGGAGTAACAAATCATGAATCTTATCTGGGTGCTATTAGACTTGTTGGGGAAGTACAAGTTGCTCAAATAAAGAGACCTGCCATCTGCTGTTATTAGAAGGAGTTGCAATAATGCTATTGGAAAAGAATTATGATTTCCTTGGGAAATTCCAATATATTCCTGCTGAGGAGGTAAAGTCTTATCGTGCAAAATAAATGCACATTCTCAAATTAGGGATCAAAGCCTGCAAAAATCATAATAACAACGTTGCTAGAAACCACTGATTTAAACCAGAAATTATCCAGAATGAAACAGTCAACCAAGATAGCATCTTATGAGAACTAAACTCAAAGAGGAAACACATATCTAATCAGACAATAAACTGAAATAGGAAGGCTAAGGCAAATTTTTTCCATGAGGGATAACTCAGTGGGGAAATTGAAAGAATATACACTTTTTGCTTAAGGTTGACACGCTATTGGAGAGAGGGTAACATGACTCTGCGAAATAGGGTAATACGCCAACAGAAAACAATAAATGCAAATGAGCAATGAATTTTAATTCAGCTATGCGTGATGTATGTATGAATGTTATTATGTATATACTGACAAAATAGACATGCAACACTAGGAATAACTAGACAAAACCAACTTGGGTAAAGTCAACACTCGGCTAAATCACATCCAAGAGGAAAATTTATAAGAAAGTAAGCACCAACTGAGGAAACAAAGTTCTGTTCCATGGCTTAACTTCATTGGGAAGAAACACAACCCAAAAGTAATCAAATCAAAAAAATAAAATCAGTGCAAATACAAGGATCTAACATCCTCCTCCAGGCTTCATCGGGGAACATTACACAGACTTCAATGGGGAAAATAAATGTCATAATGTTTATACTTCCACTGGAGATTATAATACTGACTTCATTAGGGCAGATGGAAACTGCATCGTCGAGATATCAACTGGGGATCTCGTACTGACTCATTGGGGAGGGAAACACCACATCATTGAGGGGAGCCCAAAATATATTATTTAATACCAAGAACGAAGATTACACAAACCTCCTTGGGGAGAAAATATGAAACCACCCGGGGATGACAAATTTTAGAGAGAAACATCATCTCAGCTTTACTTGGGGATTTAAGAAGTCAAACAATACTGCAAGAAATCAACATTATGGGGATTTTAAATCAAACCCAACACTTGGCGGGAGAAAACCCAAAAAGTTGACAACTAATTCAACACTTCTTAGAAATTATACTGCCCTTGTCTAGTTGCATGGGAAATAAACAACAACAATAACGCCAACACTGCAAAAGGACGATGTTTTGCAAATGATTCCACCTCAACACGCAAAGGGAGACGGGACTTTCGTCATATGAGCGAAGACCTTACTGGGGAATCTGGGATAGAGGCTTCAGACCTTGCAAAACCGAAATCAAAATGAACCAAGACTTGACTGGGGAAATGTGATCACAAGCCTAACACTACACCATACGTCAATTGGTATCATCTCCAACTATCTGAGAAACACACACAGATCATACGCATACCAGCAAAAGTGATATGAGAGAACCTTCATGGGGAAAACAAACTTCCAAAATTTCAGAGTTCGTTCATTCTTGGGATCACCACTTTTGTTTTTCTTGAGTCACAAAATCTAAAGTAAAAAGTAATTTGTAAATTATTTTCAATTTTTTTTTGTTATTTAATCTTTTTGTTTTGAAAATTACTATCAATAATAAATGGATTCTTTGCAATCAGAATAAAATAAGAATTGAAAAGATTTGGATAAAAGCTCAAACTTTATTAATAGAATGGTAGTCTGCGAATGGTGAGACTCCATAGATAATTACAAAGTTTGGAAAATGGTAATATATTGGAAAATATACATTGAAATACAATGACCACTATTCTACCTAACAACTTTGAATTCCTGAGCAGCGACTTCTGTTGAAGTATGGTGAGGATCTAAGAAGATTGTTACCTCAATGATCAAGTCTCGTCTGATGCAGTTACTTGCCACAAAATCCCTAAAATTTTCCTAGATTTCCCTTGCGGGTTTTCAACCTACCGGGAAAATTTATTCTGTTTATATCTCTAATTTTTGCCTAGACCTCCCTTTCGGGTTTTCAGCCTACCGAGACACTCTTTCTTGCCTAATCTGCCCTTTCGAGTTTTCGACTTAGTGAGCTGTTCTTTTATTTCTTTAGGTGAAGCATTTCTTGACTGCATCAACATTTATAGGACGTGGGAACTCCTCGCCATCCATAGTTTCAAGGATCAATGCACCGCCAGAGAAGGCTTTCTTGACAACATACGGGCCTTCAAAATTGGGAGTCCACTTGCCCCTAGAATCAGCATTAAAAGACATGATCTTCCTGAGCACGAGGTTACCTTCACTGAATTCACGAGGCTTGACCTTCTTATCAAAATCTTTCTTCATTCTCTTCTGGTATAACTGACCATGACACAAGACTGTCATTCTTTTTTCTTCTATCAAATTCAATTGGTCAAACCTGTTCTGGACCCGTTCAACCTCTGACAACTTGGTTTTCATTATCACACGTAAGGGGGGAATCTCAACCTCAATGGGGAGCACTGCTTACATACCATACACAAGAGAGAACGGGGTTGCCCCTGTTGAAGTGCAGACGGATGTCGATATCCATGCAAAGCAAAAGGGAGCATCTCATGCTAATCTTTATAGGTAACAACCATTTTCTTAATGATCTTCTTGATGTTTTTATTGGCAGCTTCAACAACCCCATTCATCTTTGGCCTGTAAGGAGATGAATTGTGACGGACAATCTTGAATTCTTCAAAAAGTTCTGCCGTCATCTTATTATTCAGATTCGAACCGTTGTCAGTGATAATCCTGCTTGGCACACCATACCGACATATAAGATTATTCTTGATAAAGCGTACTACCACCTGCTTAGTAACATTAGCATAAGAAGCTGCTTCCACCCATTTGGTAAATTAGTCTATCACTACCAAGATAAAACTATGTCCATTCGATGCCTTGGGTTCAATCATTCCAATCATGTCAATACCCCACATAAAGAAAGGCCATGGGGAAGAAATAACATTGAGAAGCATCAAAGGCACATAAATTTTGTCAGCATAAATCTGGCATTTATGACACTTCTTTGCAAATTTGTAACAATCAGATTCCATTGTCAGCCAATAGTAACCTATCCTAAGCATCTTCTTTGCCATCGAATGTCCATTAGCATGAGTGCCAAAGGAGCCTTCATGGATCTCATGCATCGACATGCCTGCTTCGTGTCTATCCACGCATCTGAGCAAGACCATGTCATAATTTCTTTTGTATATCACATCTTCATTGAGGAAGAAGCTTCCTGCCAACCTTCTCAATGTCTTTCTTTCTTTGTTTGATGCACCAATCGGGTATTCCTGAGTCTGGAGAAAATACTTGATATCATAATACCCTTTTTCGTCTAACGTTTCCTCTATTGCAAACACATGAGCCGGTCTATCCATACATTGTACTGTGATGCGAGGCACATCGTTCGAGGTATTCACTTGATACATAGAAGCCATGATGGCCAAAGCATCTGCCATCTGATTTTCATCTCTGGGGATATGATGGAATTCAACTTTATTAGAGAAAGGTAATAATCTTCTAGCATAATATTTGTAAGGAATCAAGCCAGGGTGAAGAGTATCCCATTCTCCTTTAATCTGATTTATTACCAAAGCCGAATCACCATACACATCTAGAATTTTGATTCTGAGATCAATAGCCTCCTCGAGGCCCATGGTACAAGCTTCATACTCTGCCATGTTATTGGTGAAATCAAATGCCAACCTTGCAGTAAATGGGATATGCCATCCATGGGGAGTGATAATCACAACACCAATTACTTTCCCATAAGCATTCACAGCTCCATCAAATACCATGCCCCAACGAGATTCAGGATCAGGACCTTCCTCAGGAAACGGTTCATCATAATATTTCACTTTCAGAAACATAACATCCTCATCAGGGAGATCATATTTAACAGACTGATAATCATCAACCAGTTAGTGAGCAAGATAATCTGCCAACACATTGCCTTTTATAGCCTTCTGAGTACGATATTCAATATCATATTCAGACAACAACATCTGCCAACGGACAACTCTCCCAGTAAGAGCAGGCTTTTCAAAAATATACTTAATTAGATCCATTTGGGAAATCAACAAAGTAGTATGATTCAACATATATTGCCGCAACCGCTTTTCCGCCCAGGCCAGAATGCAACATGTCTTTTCCAACATAGAATATCGTGACTCACAGTCAGTAAACTTTTTGCTGAGATGATAAATGGTATATTCCTTCTTCCCTGTTTCATCTTGTTGTCCCAAAATACAGCCCATAGAATTATCTAACACTGTCAGATACATAATTAATGATCTTCCTTCAATGGGCGAGAGCAAGATAGCAGGTTCAAGCAAATACTCTTTAATACTTTCAAATGCCCTTTAGCAATCATCTGTCCACACACAACCTTGATATTTATTTAACAACTTAAATATCGGATCACAAGTTGCAGTCATATGGGAAATAAATCTGGAAATGTAATTCAAACGTCCGAGGAAGCCTCTAACTTGCTTTTCAGTTCTTGGCGCTGACATTTCTTGAATTGCTTTGACTTTATCAGGGTCAAATTCAATCCCTTTTTGGATGACAATGAAACCTAACAATTTCCCTAATCGAACACTAAATGTGCATTTATTTGGATTCAAGCGGAGACGATACTTCCTCAAACGCTGAAATAATTTCGACAAATATTCTATATGCCCTTCTTTAGTCTGGGACTTAGAAATCTTATCATCAACGTATACCTCAATTTCCTTGTGCATTATATCATGGAATAGGGTTGTCATAACCCTCTGGTACATTGCACCAGCGTTCTTCAACCCGAAGGGCATCACTCTATAACAGATGTTCCCCTGGGTGTGATAAAAGTTATTTTTTCCATGTCCTCAGGAGCTATTATAATTTGATTATATATGGAAAATTCGTCCATGAACGAGAATACTTTGAATTTTGTTATACTATCAACCAACATATCAATATGTGGCAATGGAAAATCATCTTTTAGACTAGCTTTGTTTAAATATCTATAATCTACGCACATGCAAACTTTTCTGTCTTTCTTTGGTACTGGGACAATATTGGCAATCCACTGAGGGTACACTAATGTCACAAGAAAACCGACATTAATCTTCTTTAAAACATCTTCATTAATTTTCACTGCCATATCAGGGTGAGTTCTTCACAATTTCTGCTTGATTGGCGGGAATTCTAGCTTTATCGGCAAATGATGTTCCATAATATCAGTATCCAAACCAGGCATGTCTTGGTAAGATCAAGCAAAGATGTCCACATATTCTTTCAATAATTCAATCAACCTGCTCTTCACGTCGAGATGCAACAATTCTCCAATCTTGACTTCCTTTGGATCTTCCTCTGAACCCAATTTGATCGTCTCTAACGAATCTTTATATGTCTGAATGGCACTTTCCTTGCGCTCAAGCAACCGTGAAACATCTTCTGGAATTTCATCATATTCTTCTTCTTCGGCCATATACACAGGATATTCAAAGTTGGGAGAGGGTGCAGGGTCATTGTATTGAACAAGTTTTTTAATTAATCTGCACATATGATTTATGATTTCTTTTATGCAAATTCAATTATGGTTATTATTTATTTTGAAAGGTTTTTTTTTCCTGATTACCATTTTCCAAGAAAAAAAAAGAAAATAAAGACATAATTTAGGAATTAAAGACAACTTTTATTATTGATTTTAGAGATCAAAGCAATAGATATGGCCATACAATATCAACTTTCACCTTGGGCAGAGTGAAAGATTTTTTAAAAAGATTAAAAAAATAAAATACTTTGAGACATGAATGCAAGAAGGAACATCAATGGTGATCCAATTTTTTACTCTAACTCCGTGCGTTACATAGTTCAGCATCTCTTGCTCTGCTTCATCTTCCACAATAGCATTGATCCTAGGAACAGTTGGATGAAGATAACCCCCTCTACGAAAGATATCTTGATATTTACCCAAAGCAGACTTCGACTTCATGTTCTTACCTTTATCATTCTTCACAGAGAATCCCAAACCAGCTCTATTCTTATTCACAGGTGGGTCCATAATCTGCCCCCATACTTTACTAGGGCCATTACACACTACCTGCTGAGCATCCTTAAATGAAGCTATAGAATTCTCATTTTCCCTTATATTATCAATGGATAAAGCTTCGAACTGAGTTCCAACAGCATCTTCATCCACTTACACAACACTGAAAGAGGATAAATGAGATATTAACAAAGCCTGTTCTCCATTTATGATAACCACCTTTCCTTCACACACAAGCTTCAGCTTCTGGTGCAAAGTTGAAGTGACATCCCCTGCCTCGTGTATCCATGGTTGTCCTAGAAAACAACTGTAAGCGGGCACGATATCCATAACCTGGAAAGTAATCTGAAATAAGTGCGAGCCTATATGAATAGGAAAATCTACTTCCCCGATGAAAGACTTCCTTGATCCATCGAAAGATTTCACAATTATGCTACTTGGGAACATGGGAGTTCCTTGGTACTTCAGCTTCATAAGCGTGCTCTTCAGTATGCCATTTAAAGTGGACCCATTGTGTAATATGGGGGAGAACTGACTTTTGTTTTGCATTTTATCACAATTGTTGCAGATAGCAAGAGTCGCCACCGACTTTTCTTTTATCCAATAAAGGAAAGGGTGAAAAGAACAGGAAAGACCTTTTGAGAATTGTCTTGAGTTCGGAGGGTAGGTTATGAAAAGGGAAGGTGTTATCACCCTTTTCTTCTGTAGTTATCTACGGGCTCTTAGTTGCTAGATCACTTTGAAATGCTTTGTTTGAAATGTGTTTGTGATTGTTTTGAAAGTATTTTTGAAAGCGCCTTTATTTAGGCGAACTTTGTAATGATTCTCGTCTCTATAAGAATGTATACAAAGTGTTGACTTTTGAAAATATTTCATTTTTTGAAAGTGTCGGTGTGTTTGAAAGATGTTGTTTTGAAAATGATTATGAGCAAGCAACTATGAACGTTCTACCTACTCAAAAAGTCTAAGTTCTTTTCCTTCTCCTTTAGATATTGCTATCTTATCATTGATGGATAAGAAGCCCCATCATTGGATGTGAAGGGACGAGCGTGGGCCGTCCTATAGTCCTAGAATAATGATTATTAGCATTTAATGATAGCTGATTTTAGGGGATTCAGAAAGATATTTGGAACGGTTACCCATGAAATGTGTCTCAATGCACCCAATCAGCGCTTTGCCTTTTTAGAAACGTGAACGCATGTTCAGCCTCAGAAAATAGCTGATGACTGGATGACACTTGTTTGCTTTGAGTGAACAACACATTTCCATCCTTGAAATGAAGCGCTCAGATCTTCATGGCTAGACTCTGATACAATCTGCACTTCTAAAGTTCTGAAGGAAGATTGATCAGTAGTTCACAGAAAAATAAACAAAGTTCTGAAGGTTAAGATATAAAATTAAAACAATTTTATTCTGGACAGAGCTTCATGCTGAGATGTTTCAGAATGAAGTTGAACCCATCTTCAGAAAGTGGTTTTGTAAAAATATCAGCCCATTGATGGTCTGTGTTAATAAATTTTAAATTTAAAATCCCTTTCTGAATATAGTCCCTAATAAAATGATGTTTTATTTCTATATGCTTAGCCCTAGAATGTAAAATTGGATTTTTACTAAGACAAATAGCAGAGGTATTGTCACAGAGGATAGGAATGTTACTCTAAAATATCTGGAAGTCCTCAAGTTGACTTTTCATCCAGAGCATTTCTGTGCTGCATCCAGCTGCTGCTATGTATTCAACTTCTGTTGTTGATAGAGCAATTGTGGATTGTCTTTTGCTGGACCATGAGATCATATTTTCTCCCAGAAACTGGCAGCTTCCAGAAGTACTTTTACGTTCTACTCTGTCTCCAGCAAAATCAGCATCACAGTATCCTACTAAGCTGTAATCACTTGATTTTCTATAAAACAAACCAAGATTAGTAGTACCTTTCAGATACTTGAAAATTCTCTTAACTGCTGTTAAGTGAGATTCTCTAGGATCTGATTGGAATCTAGCACAAATGCATACACTGAATAAAATGTCAGGCCTTGAAGCTGTCAGATAAAGAAGAGAACCAATCATACCTCTGTAGACCTTCTGTTCTACCTTTTTACTTACTTCTTCTCTTTCCAGAATGCACGTGGGATGCATTGGAATCTTTGATGGCTTACATTCTGAGAGATCAAATTTCTTCAGAAGTTCTCTGACATATTTGCTCTGATGAATGTAAGTTCCTTCTGGGGTTTGATTGATCTGAATGCCCGGAAAGAATTCCAGTTCCCTCATTAGGATCATCTCAAATTCTGCCTGCATACACTTAGCAAACTTTCTTCCCAGAGAAGGTTTAGTAGATCCAAATATGATATCATCAACATAAATCTGACATACTAAAATGTCATTCTTAATTGTCTTACAGAAAAGAGTTGTGTCCACTTTCCCTCTGGTGAATTCCTTTTCTAACAGGAAGTTACTTAGTCTTTTATACCAAGCTCTGGGAGCTTGTTTCAGACCATAGAGTGACTTCTTTAGTTTGAAAACATATTCTGGATTTTTTGAACTTTCAAAACCAGGGGGTTGGTGCACATATACCTCTTCTTCTATGTAGCCATTTAAGAATGCACTATTAACATCCATCTGATACAGAGTGATGCCTTTATTAACAGCAAATGAGATTAAGAGTTTGATAGATTCTAACCTGGCAACTGGAGCAAAGGTTTCTGTATAGTCTATCCCCTCTTGCTGACTATAACCTTATGCTACCAATCGTGCTTTGTTTCTGATGACTTCACCTTATTCATTCAGTTTGTTTCTGAACACCCATTTTGTTCCAATGACGTTGAATCCTTTTGGTTTAGGAACTAGATCCCAAACATCATTTCTTATGAATTGATTCAGCTCCTCTTGCATTTCTAGAATCCAATCATTATCCAGAAGTGCTTCATCAATTGTTGATGGTTCAATTAGAGAAACAAGTCCCATGAGGGATTCTTCAGAGTTTCTGAAGCTAGCTCTTGTTCTGATTGGATCTTCCTTTCTTCCTAAGATTGTTTCTTCTGGGTGATCCTTGCTGCTTCTGGATGGTCTTTTCTGAAGTTGATCAACAGAAGGTGCTGGATTGCTTGCAGTGCCTCTTTATGATGTTGAGGGAGTGTCTCTGTTGAGAGCTTCTGATGACTTGTCTTCAGTACCTGTGAATTCAACTTCCATACCTGCAAATACTTCATTCTGCTTTGACTTTTGAGAGTCAAGCTTATCATCAAAATGAACACTGATTGATTCTTCCACAATCTGTGTTTCTGTATTGTATACTCTGTACCCTCTTGAGCGTTCAAAGTATCCTAACATAATACACTTTTGTGCTTTAGAGTCAAACTTGTTCAAATAATTTTTTGTATTCAAAATAAAACAAGTACATCCAAATGGATGAAAATATGAAATGTTGGGCTTTCTGTTCTTCCACAATTCATATGGAGTCTTTTCCAGAATAGGTCTTATGGAGATTCTATTCTGAATGTAACACACTGTGTTTATTGCCTCTGCCCAGAAGATCTTAGCAACGTTAGTATCGTTGATCATGGTTCTGGCCATTTCTTGCAATGTTCTGTTCTTTCGTTCTACAACTCCATTTTGCTGGGGAGTTCTAGGACAAGAGAAATCATGCAGAATGCCTTTGTCATTAAAAAATGATTCAAAATCTTTGTTTTCAAACTCTCCACCATGATCACTTCTGACTTTGACGATTCTAAGATCCTTTTCATTCTGAACTTGGTTGCAGAAGGTGACAAACACAGAGTGTGACTCGTCCTTGTGTCTTAAGAAATTTACCCATGTCCATCTGCTATAGTCATCTACGATTACTAACCCATACTTCTTACCACTGACTGAAGCAGTTTTAACTGGTCCAAATAAGTCAATGTGCAGAAGTTCTAATGGCTTAGAGGTTGAAACAACGTTTTTAGATTTTAAAGCTGGTTTTGCAAACTTGCCTTTCTGACATGCTTCACACAGAGCATCTGAATTGAACTTCAGGTTAGGAAGTCCTCTGACCAGATTGAGTTTGTTAATCTGAGATATTCTTCTCATACTAACATGTCCCAATCTTCTGTGCCAGATCCATTGCTCGTTGTTAACAGACAGAAGACACTTTACATTCTAACTTTTTAGTTCAGAAAGTTTTATTTTATAAATGTTGTTTCTCCTCTTTCCATTAAATAGGATAGTCCCGTCTTTCTGACTAACAGCTTTGCATGAATTTTGATTAAAGATTATATCATAACCGTTATCACTTAATTGACTTATGGATAACAGATTATGCATTAATCCATCTACTAATAACACATTACTTATAAAGGGAAGATTTCCATTACCTACTGTTGAGCCAATGATCTTTCCTCTCTAATTGCCTCCAAAGCCTACGTGGCCTCCAGGCTTAAGTTCCAGGCTTTGGAACATATGCCTTCTACCCATCATGTGTCGTGAGCAGCCAGAGTCCAGGTACCATGAATGGTGTTTCTGCTTTGCTGCTAAAGATATCTGCCACATGTATTATTTTATCCTTAGGTACCCATATTTTCTTGGGTCCTGATTTGTTAGTTTTACCAAAACTCTGGTTGAATTTTGGTTTGAGAGAATAATTACTACTAGTATATTTGATGTCGTGTGTGTGCCCATATATAAAGTGTGAATTAAGTGGAGTACGTTTTATAACTAAATCCATGGAATTTTTTGGTGTAGGTACCTTACCTTGGTATCCTATTCCTTTTCTGCCATTTCTGCTAACTCCATAGATCATTGAAGCCATTTTTCTTCTATCTATGTTTTTAGCTAGAAACTTCTGAAAGCTGTGATCATACTCCTTGATGATCTCATCAGCACTGCTGGGAGTTTCAGGGATTGTTTCCTTCTGAGAGTTTTGCAATAGATTTTCTAATTTTGAAGTTTTATCTTTTAACTCAGAATTCTCCAATTTGAGACTCTCAGTCTTATCAGAGTCAGAAGCAAGATTCCTTTTCAGGTTTCTGAATTTGACTCTGATCTGCTGATATCTTTCCAGAATTTCATTAAGGCTTTCAGCTAGTTCAGCCTTAAAAAGTTTATAGCAAAGTCAGGAAATACCTCTTTTGTATCTGATTCAGAGTCTGACTTAGAAGCTTCACTATCTTCTATTATGTTTGCCATGAGAGCTATGTTTGCTCTTTCATCATCTGATTCTGAGTCAGCTTCAGATGTGTCAGAATCATCCCATGTAGCCATGAGACTTTTCTTCTTTTCCTTGCCAAACTTCTTTTTAGGATTTTCCTTCTGAAGCTTTGGGCAATCACTTTTGTAGTGTCCTCGCTCGTTACATTTATAGAAGATGATGTCTTTGTTGTTTGGCTTTCTGCTTCCTGAAGAACCTTCAGATCTTCTGCGTCCAGAGGAGGATTCTGACCTTCTGTATCTAGAGAAGAATTCATTCTGATTCCCTGATCTTCTGGGATTCCTGAACTTCCCTTGCCTCTGCTTCCACAGTTGTTTCACCCTTATGGAGAGGAGAGACCGTTCATCTTCTTCTGATGAGGACCCATCAGAGGTTTCTTCAACAGCCTGCAAAACTTTGGAGTCAGATTTTCTGTTATATTTTAAAGCTAATGGCTTACCTAGCTTTTGAGGTTCATCTGCTTCTAGCTCTATCTCGTGACTTCTGAGGGAGCTGACAAGTTCCTCCAGAGAGATTTTGTTGAGATCCTTTGCTAGCTTAAGCGCTGTGACCATTGGCCTCCATTGTTTTGGCAAGCTTCTGATTATCTTCTTGACATGATCAACAGTAGAATACCCTTTGTCAAGAACTTTGAGACCAGCAACCAGAATTTGAAATCTTGAGAACATCGTTTCTATTGATTCACTTTCTTCCATCTTGAATGCCTCGTACTTCTGATTGAGCGCAAGAGCTTTGGTTTCTTTGACCTGAATGTTGCCTTCATGCGTCATTCTCAGAGAGTCAAACATATTCTTTGTAGTGTCTCTATTTGATATCTTTTCATATTCAGAATAAGAGATGGCGCTGAGAAGAATTGTTTTGGCCTTGTGATGATTTCTGAAATCACGCTTTTGTTAATCAGACATTGCTTTCCTGTCAATCTTCTGACCACTTCCATCCACTGGGTGCGTGTATCCATCAGTCACCATGTCCCACAGATCAGCATCATGGGCCAGAAAGAAACTTTCAATTTTGTCTTTCCAGTAGTCAAAGTTCTCTCCATCAAAGACTGGAGGTTTGCCACTGAATCTGTCTCTTTCTTCATTGTTGTCATTGCTGATGTTTTGATGTGGTCCTGCCATTGTGTTTTTCTGACGCTGGATCTTGTACTGACACGGTTAAGTGTTATAAGCTCAGAACCAGGCGCTCTGATGCCAATTGAAGAAGTGAAAAACACAAGAAGGGGGGTTGAATTGTAAAACTTAAATCAAAGGTGCAGACAACACTGTATTTTTATCCTGGTTCGTTTGATCTCAAACTACTCCAGTCCACCCGTCAAGGTGATTTCGCCTCTCTCCAACTAGGTCTTAATCCACTATAATCAACTGATTACACAACTACTTTAACAACTGTTAAAGTCTTCTTGAGTCTAACCACAGACCGGTTTATCTCAAGGAAATTCTCTTACAGATAAATGAACAAAAGTGTGTTTGAAGTTTTCTAATAAAACTATATATCACAACTGTGATAATACACAATATTAAGCTTAGAATTGAAACTGGATTGCTAGAGCTATAGAGTAAGCGTGGTTGAAAGGCTTTAGCAAATTGTATGAGTGAGTTCGTTTATGTAGGCGTGTATATGCGTGAAGATTATTAGCCTTTTCTTTTCTCACACTGACTTGTTTATATAGCATGGGAAGAGATACATTGTTGTCCATAAAGCCATTTCAATGCTAATAACGTTCTTTCCTTTTTGAGAAGATCTTGTCTTGGATAAAGCCGTTGGTAATTAATCTGTCTTGAATGCATAGTAACGCTTCAGAGTGTTCTGCTAATGATAATCAGAGTGTTATTTCCTTTATGCTGACGCTTCTGAGTGCTGATGACTTGGTTAGGATCTTGATCAGAGTCAGAGTATTTTATGCGCAGATTCTGTTCATCAGGCTTCAGCGTATGGCACATGTTATTTGATCTTCTGATGCTGACATATCTTCTGATGCTAATGTTGATACTGATCTTCTGATGCTGATTCCATCAGAGTTTCTATAAACACAAAACATAATTTTAAGTAGCATATATGTCTTTCATAAATCTTACAATTTATTTATTCTTGTATTTTTTTATCATCAAAACTCTAATTGAGGGTTGTAGAATCAAACTATGTTCTAACAAAGAGGTCTCTGTTGTCTTTTAACTGGAGGAAGTATCAGAGTAAATCATTGGTCGATTTAATCTGAGCCAGAAAAAAGGTCTACTGGAAGAAGTATCAGAATAAACCAATGGTCGATTTGATCTGAGCCAGCGACTATGTACGACCGTCTTCAACTGGAAGAAGTATCAGAATAAGTCATTGGTCGATTTAATCTAAGCCAGAAGAGGTCTCTATATCTTTAACTGGAAGAAGTATCATAATAAATCATTGGTTAATTTAATCTGAGCCAGCAGATATTTATGCTTATTTTTATCTGGAAGAAGTAACAGAATAAATCTTTGGTTGATTTATCTGAGCCAGAAAATGTCTACGACCGTCTTCAACTGGAAGAAGTATTAGAATAAATCATTGGTCGATTTAATCTGAGCCAGAAGAGGTCTATGTTGTATTTTAACTGGAGGAAGTATCAGAATAAATCATTGGTAGATTTAATCTAAGCCATAAAAAAGATCTTCTGGAAGATGTATCAGAATAAATCTTTGGTTGATTTATCTGAGCCAGAAGATGTCTACGATCGTCTTTAACTAGAAGAAGTATCAGAATAAGTCATTGGTCGATTTAATCTAAACCAGAATAGGTCTCTGCTGTCTTTTACTAGAGGAAGTATCAGAATGAATCATTGGTCGATTTAAATTGAGCCAGAAAAAGATCTACTAGAAGATGTATCAGAATAAATGGTTGGTCGATTTAATCTGAGCCCAACTGATATTTATTTTTATTTTTATCTAGAAGAAGTATTAGAATAAATCTTTGGTTGATTTATCTGAGCCAGAAGAGGTCTCTATATCTTTAACTGGGAGAAGTATCAGAATAAATCATTGGTTGATTTAATCTGAGCCAGAAGAGGTCTCTATATCTTTAACTGGAAGAAGTATCAGAATAAATCATTGGTCGATTTAAACTGAGCCAGAAAAAGAACAATTGGAAGAAGTATCAGAATAAATCATTGGTCGATTTAATCTGAGCCATAAGAGGTCTCTATATCTTTAACTTGAAGAAGTATCAAAATAAATCATTGGTCGATTTAAACTGAGCCAGAAATAGATCTAGTGGAAGATGTATCAGAATAAATCATTGGTTGATTTAATCTGAGGCAGCAAATATTTATGTTTACTTTTATCTGGAAAAAGTATCAGAATAAATCTTTGGTTGATTTATCTGAGCCATAAGAGGTCTCTATATCTTTAACTAGAAGAAGTATCAGAATAAATCATTGGTCGATTTAAACTGAGCCAGAAAAAGAACAACTGGAAGAAGTATCAGAATAAATCATTGGTCGATTTAATCTAAGCCAGAAGAGGTCTCTATATCTTTAACTGGAAGAAGTATCTGAATAAATCATTGGTCGATTTAAACGGAGCAAGAAAAAGATCTACTGGAAGATGTGTATCAGAATAAATCATTGGTCGATTTAATCTGAGCCAACAGATATTTATGTTTATTTTTATCTGGAAGAAGTATCAGAATAAATCTTTGATCGATTTATCTGAGCCAGAAAATGTCTCTGTTCCTGATAAGATTGCTTGGTCCTACCAGTAATTCATGATGTTAGTCTGTTGATATATCTTTTCCTGAAAAGGTAAAGAGTTAGTTGTATGTAATGTCATGATGTATGAAATGCATTGTGGAATGATGTTCTCAAAATAAATGAGATTGTGTTATATTTATATGCTATGACGTTTGTAAATGATGTATGAATGTGAGCATATCAGTTGCTCTTTGTAGTGTCATTGAACTGGGAAAATAACTCCCTGAATGTTGCTGGAGAAAAGTGTTTCGTTGGAAGATTTTATCAACTTGGAGAAATAAGCTCTGTTGGGGGATGATCTTCTATAGCTAGAGAAATAAACTCTACTGGGGAAAGAAGTTTCATAAACTGCTTGGGGATTTTATGAAAATCTGTTGGGGAAACTAAGAGGACTATAGACCATGATGGGGAAGTCTCCAAGATGCTAGAGAAATGATTGATCCTTTTTATCGAGGATTGTATATTTGCTGACGATGAATTTTATGAAGATAGTCCCCTAGTGGTGATTGCTCTATGGGGGTTTACATATGACTTTTTGACATGGACCCAACTCTTAAAGCCTTTAGTAAGTGTATTTCTGTTTTTTTATGCACATATTTGTAAACGGTAATCATATTCAAATGCATATGTTCATTTAGAATAATCATTGGGCATTTTTGAAAACAAAAAAAGAAAATAAAAACAAATAGTTTTGAACTTTAAAAGAGGAATTTTTGTATTGATTTGAGAAAGTCTGCCTATAACTGGCATCTTTGTACAAGGAGATGGACATCCTAGTAAGAGAAATGTCATCGTAAAAATGAGAAATATACAAAGTGGTACATAAAAGAAAACAGTTATGTGAAATAATCCCGTTGGGTTTCAATTCTGCTATTGCCTTTATATCTTTGAGCGTCTCATTACTTTGCTGCTTGGTAGAAGCTGATTGAATTGATTCGTACCATTAGAACTTGTTAATTTGATAATGAAGTTTGGCTGTAAGGTATGATACGGTGGCAGAACCGACTGTTAATATTGGTTTGCGTTTTGTATTCGCAAATGTGCGGTAAGCAAGAGTCGCCACCGACTTTTCTTTTATCCAACAAAGGAAAGGGTGAAAAGAACAGAAAAAGACCTTTTTCGAGATTTTTCTGAGTAAGGGGGTAGATTATGGAAAGGGAAGGTGTTAGCACCCTTTCCGTCTGTGGTTTTCCACAGGCTCTTAGGTACTTGCTCATTTTTTAAAATTGCTTTCGTGTTTGTGTGTTTTGAAAAGTTTGCTTGCTTTATGATAACTCTTGTATCAGTCCTCAAGAGTGTGATAAAGTGTTTTTGAAAGTAGTTTTGAAAGTGTGGTGTAAAAAATGAATTAAATTTGAGCAAGTACTTAAGAACTATCTACCTACTCGAAAAATGGTGTTCTTTTCCTCCTTTCCTTTAGATAGCGATATCCTACTATTAATGAGTAGGTAGCCCTATCGTTGGATGTTTGAGGGACTATCGTAATGGACGTTTATGGTCATTGAAGACAGCCAAAGTGGGAGATACCCTAGGGGTGTAAGGGTGCAATAATGTGCTTTTTTCAGATATATTATCTTGATGTTACTGATCTAAGACTGATTATTTAGTTCTTACCATACACATCTAATTTACTAGCAGTTTATATACAAGCATATAATATAGCACAGAAAGTAAAACCTGCAGCTATTACAAGGCTTCGGGGTAATTACAATTATATTTGGCTGAAAATGTAAAATGCGGAAAATAAAACCCTAATTAAGCTATTACAAACCGGGCACAGTTACAATAATAAAAAAATATGAAAGTAAATAAACGCGCGCATGAATTGAAAATACATCTAAAATCCTAAGTGAAAGGAATTTTTTTGTTTGTTTTTGTTATGAAAATAAATTGAATTAAAAATCCTAAGTCTATTCAATTTTAGTTTTTTTAAGAAAATATTAAAATAATTAATTAGTTGACAAAATTAATTTAATATAAAAGGCTAAGCCTAATGTTTTTGTGGTTTTTTAATGTTAATTAAAGCTTAGAAGAAGTAAGGAAAAACAACCAAAAGAAAGGATGAAATCGAAAGACAAAAACAGTAAATGGAAAAAGTGCATTCTTGGAAGTAAGGCCTGGATCGAAGAGGCTTGGGATGCCTTTCTATCCAATGAAGGATCTTGATCGAAGGTTCTTGAGAGACTGCACGTCTGGGGGCGTTCGATCTTGATGTGTCATCCTTCGATCTGGGATATTAGATCTGCACGGAAGTTTGTTAGAAATTGAAAATACAAGGTGTGATACGGTGGGAGAACTGACTTGAAGGTTTTGCGTTTTATCGCAAATGTTGCAGTTAGCAAGAGTCACCACCGACTTTTCTTTTATCCAAAAGGAAAGGTAAAAAAGCATAGGAAAGACCTTTGAGATTATTTCTTGAGTTCGGGGGGTAGATTATGAAAAGGGAAGGTATTAACACCCTTTTCATCCATGGTTTTCCATGGGATCTTAGTTACTTGCTAGATCACTGGCTTTTTGTTTGAAATTTGTTCTTGGTGTGGTTTTTGAAAGTATTTTGTAAAGAGGCCATTTTTTAGGCAATCTTTATAATGATTCTTGTTTGTAAGAATGTATACAAATATGTTTGATCTTTTGAAAATGTTTTCAATTTTTGTAAGATGTTTGAAAGTGTAGGTGATTGTTTTGAAAATAGTAAGGATGTTTGTTTGAAATTGAGCCAGTAATTAGGAGCATTCTACCTACTTAAAAGTCTCTCTTGTTCATTTTCCTTTTCCTTTGACATTGTTACCTTACCATTGATTTGGTAAGTAACCCTATCTTCGGAAGTAAACGGGATGGGAGTGGGTCATCGTATAACCATGATTAGCAATGTTTCAAGGTATCTTAGCATTCTCTTTTAGGGACTAAGATCATTTGAAAGGCAACTTAGATAGCATCATCGAGGGACTATGATCTTGTATTTGCTTGTTTTTGCTAAGATACCTTGCATGCATAATATGGCCATTTTGTATAAGGCAACCAAGTGGAATAACCCTAGGGGTGTTTGTGTGCAAGTGTATTGTTTTCATGCTTGTTTTTGTCTTGGATTAGGGTCTTCTAAGTATTGGTTTTAGTCTTTTCATACAAACCCTAATTACTAACATTTGTATATAAAAGTGATAAATTGCGGAATTTAAAGTTACTACGCTTTTACAATATTTACGGGGAGGGGTGTACAAATTGAATGGGGATTGCAAGAATGTAAACCTAGTTAATCTATTACAATCATATTGAATGGATATCAATGTACAAGGAATTAAATGAATACAATGTGCAAAAAGAATAAATATGCAATAATGTGAAGGTGAAGAAAAATGAATATTTTGTTTGGATTTTTAGAGAAAAGGATTTTGTCTTAATATAATTAATTAAAGAAAATAATTAATTAAACTTAAAAGTAAACCTAATTCACTAAGAAAAGAAAATTAATAAAAACCCCAATTCATTAATTGATTAGAGGAAATAAGTTTAAAAAAGTATTTTTTGGTATTTTTGTCTTGAAAATATTTATAGTATTATAAAATATTTTTGGCCCTTTTTATATTAATTAAATTTATAAGACTAGTTAATAAAAATAAATAATGTATAGATATATAAAATATTTTTTGTGAGAAAAGTAAAATAAACTAAGTCAAATTATAAATCTATCATTTTTTTGTATTTTTATGATTTTTCAGTATTTAGAAAATATATTTAAGAAAATAAAAATGAAATAAAAAAGAAAATAAATAAACTTGGGCCAGGGGTGCCAACAGCCTGCAAGGGGGTTAGTCAGCAAAAATAATAAAAAAAAACAAAACAAGCCCAACAATGCCTAGGCACTTGCAAAAAAGTCAGGAATGCAAAATATGTAAAAAAAATACAAAAGGGTACCACTAGGGCTCGAACCCAGGTCCCAAATGTTACAGGCGTGCGCTTCTACCACTGGGGTGGCTATACATCCGTTAACATAAGAAAATCAATAAATATACAAGGCAAAACGTGCCCTGATGGCTTCATCTTCAACCTCTAGCCAGACCAACTGTAACTTGCTCATTTCTCATCAAAAATGAAAACTGTAAACATGAAACTTGTAGCAAATTTTCTCACAGTTTCAGAAATGTAAAGCATTAAAAATATAGATCAAAGATAAGCATGAATTTTAATGGCCCTAATCTGAACCCTAAAAATCTCAGAAATTTCAGTTTCAAAAGTCTCTAAGCTCAAGCAAAATTAATAGAAACTATGGACATGGTTAGCTTCATGGCAATGATATCTACATGTTTTGTTCACAAATAAACTATTGATGATGCTTGTATGAAGAGTTCAAAGTTGAGAAAACTTACCTCAAAACTGGAAATCGTGTTTTGAGTTTGAGCTTGTTTCAAGTGATGGTGATGATCAGGTTAGCTTCCTTGAGGTCCCAGGAAGCTAATGCAATGATTAGCTTGAGCAATGAATGGCTGAAATGGTCTGGAGAATTCAATGTGCAGAGCTCTGTTTTTGGAAATGGAGGATGGTGTTAATGGTGTTACAGTTCTGTAACAGGGTGTGGGATTGATTCTATGTGATGTTTAGAAACTTTAGAAAACAAAAACAGCAAGGCCCAAGGAGGCCCAGCGCCCTGCCAAAAATAAAGTCAGAAAGCAAAAAAATGTGAAAAAAATCAAAAGGGTACCACTGGGGCTCGAACCCAGGTCCCAAAGGTTACAGGTGCATGCTTCTACCACTGGGGTGGCTATACATCTGTTAACATAAGCAAAACAATAAATATATGATACAAAACGCGCCCTGATTTACACTTCATCTTCAACCTCCAGCCAGACCAACTGTAACTTGCTCATTTCTCTACAAAAATGAAAACTGTAAACATGAAACTTGTAGCAAATTTCCTCACGGTTTCAAAAATGTAAAGCTTTAAAACTAAAGATCAAAGATAAGCATGAATTTCATTGGCCCTAATATGAACCCTAAAAATCTCAAAAAATTCAATCTTAAAATTCTCTAAGCTCGTGAAAAATTAATAGAAACTATGGACATGGTTAGCTTTAGGGCAATGATATCTACATGTTTCATTCATAAATAAATCATTGATGATGCATGTATGAAAAGTTTCAATGTTAGAAAACTTACCTTGCAAGAGGGTATCAGGTTTGAAGTTTGAGAAAATTTCAAGGAGTTCTAATGGTTGGGTTAGCTTCCTCAAGTTCCCAGGAAGCTAATGGGATGCTTAGGTTGAGCTGGAAGTGGCTGAGGAGTTATGGAGAAGTCCAAGTGCAAAGCTTTGTTTTTGAAAATGAAGGATGGTGTTAATGGCGTTAGAGTTCTGTAACAGGGTGTGGGTTCAGTTCTAAATGATGTTTAGAAGCTTTAGGAACCAAAAGGCTTGAAACGCACGAGGGAGTTATGAGTTTCAAGTTTTTGGTCAGTTTATGTGAAAATGGAGGTATGAGATGTGATTCTGAGTTCTAGCTGTTTTCAGGGCTTAAGCCTCCGTGTCCTTTGTGGCAAATGGTTTGTATATCTATAAGAAAAAGGATTGGAGTGCCTTGGCAAGTCAGAAGTACAAGTTACAAGCTTTTGGCTAGGTTACTTAATTTTCAAGAAAAGAGGGAAACCAAGTTTCAATGTGTAGTACAAGCATGGGCTGGGTGATTGTAAGTTTCTAAACCATTTCTCATGTATTGTAAGACATGTATGATCAGAAGAGAACAAGTTTTTTTCAAAAAAGCACTTTATCAAAATGGCAATGTACACTTTCTTCCAAAAATGGATATAAAGCATGTCCATGCATTGAATGATTGAAATGAGACCTCTAACAGATGTGCAAGCCATTTAATTATGGAGTGCCTAACAAGTTTGAGGCCTGCAAAGTAAGTTTATGCAACATAGTTTGAATTTTGAATTTGGTGCATCACAAAATGACTTGTAATTCAAGTGATAAACCCTAACTTCATCTCTTCGATTCTCCCTACTCAAGAATGATCTCAAGGAGTTATTGGACATTTTAGAAAGCTTGCAATGTGCTATAAAACCTATATTTGAATTTCTTTTGAAGATTCCCCTTGGAACTATATGAAAAAGTTCCATGAAGTTGGGTCAAAATCCTGACCAAATTAGGGCAAAATTTCACTAAGTGTTTTGTTTCATGACCACATGTTCTTAAAATTATAGCTTGAGATCCAAGCACTTTTGGAAGAATTTGTGTGAATTTTCTCTTGAATCATCTTGCATCATGGTGAAAAATTTGTTCAAAGTTGTGAAAAAACATGAAATTTCCAACACTTAGAAAATTTTCTGTGTTTAAAAATTTTGACTTTTCAAAATGAAATCTTGACTTTTTGATTTCTTGATGAATAAGTTTCATATTTTGACATGTTTTGATGAATTATGATCTATGGCATTTGATTTTGACTAAAAAGTCAATGTTTGACTTTTCAATATACAATTGACTTTTGATCAGTTGACTGAAAATTCATTTGTCAATCCTTTGAACTCTAGCAATGTTTTGAGCCATGTCATTAGGTCAAAATGATGTAATTGGACTCTTGAGATCATGCCTTAAACCAATTGATCATTTTCTAGGTCAAAAATCAGAAATTGCCCTTTCCCAGTCAAAACCCTAATTTTGACCATTTTGCGCTTTTGGAGATTTGATCAAATTTCTTGAGGAGTTGTGATCTAAACTTGATAAAATGATACATATGAGTTTAAAATGTTGATATGGATCAAAAATTATGAAGTTTGAATGTAAATTGGCCATAGTTGACTTTTTCCCCAACACAACTGATTTTTAGGTCAACTACTCAATTGACTGAGCAAAAGTGTGATCCAAGGCTTGATGAAACTTGACATGAGTAATCTTGGGGGTCCATAATGATCCATGAAAGTCATATGTGGCATTTAAAGTTCAAATATCCTTGTGCAATCTCAAACCCTAATTTTGGTCATTAGTGCTTAAGGAGGTGTCTTGAGTTGATCAACCCTAGTGTAGTCTTGAGCCAAAGGAGATCTTGTGAGCAAATTCTTGATAAGTGAGAGGGAAAATTTTGGGGTACAACAACTGACCTTGTTCAATCTTCTTAAGCCTGAAGAGTTATATTGGCGAGTTTTTCCATTCGTGACTCGAAGGTGGAAGATGATTGGACACTAGAGTGCCTAGAAATTTGCACTCGGTGATGTGATGGTAGAGGGAATGGGCTTAAATATTCCATTTGGAGGGATGATAGAAAGTTGTGGGAGATGGGCTTGTAGATTCCATCCAAAAGTGATTGTTGAATCTGAAACAGAATCTGAGTGAGTATCAGAATGGCGTCCGTGTCTGGAGCGTATCTCAATTGTATCTGAAAAATGGACTCTGAATGAGTATCAGAATGGCATCTGTATCTGGAACGTATCTGAACTATATCTGAAAAGTAGACTCTGAATGAGTATCAGAATGGCATCTGTGTCTAGAGTGTATCTGTACTGTATCTGAGAAGGAATGTGAATGAGTATCAGAATGGCATCCATGTCTGGAGCGTATCTGAACTGTATCTGAGAAGGAATCTGAATGAGTATCAGAATGGAATCCGTGTATGAAGCGTATCTGAACTGTATCTGAGAAGGAATCTGAATGAGTATCAGAATAGCATCCATGTCTGGAGCATATCTGAACTGTATCTGAGAAGGAATCAGAATGAGTATCAGAATGGCATTCGTTTCTGGAGCGTATCTGAACTGTATCTGAGAAACCTTTGAACATTGTTAATGGTAGCTGTTAGCCTTATCTTGAAAAGGGTAAAATGTTAGCTAATATGCAATGTCATGTTGTATGAAATGCAGTGTAATGTATTTGTGTTATCAATGTTTATGATATATGGATGCGATGTATGCGTATTGTGAGCTAATCTGTTGCACTACTGTTGGATTGGGGAAAATAGATCCCTGACCACTACTGAGGATATGGAGTGTAAGTCTTCATGTTGTGAAGTTGAAGTCTTGATGAATTTCCACTTATAGAAATAAACTCTGTTGTCAGGGGAATGTCATGTACTGCTTGTAAAATCCTGTTGGGAAATCTTGAGAAATTGAACGACTTCTACTGGGGATTGATAGTTGGAAGCTTTGTTCCGCTGGGAATTAAACTGCACACTGCGGGGGATTTTATGGAAATAACTTAGAGAGATTTCCCTATCTCTTAAAACCATCAGTGATTGTCTTTCTATTATGTTTATTTGTAAACAGTAATTATGTTCAAATGCATATGTTCAAAAATAAATCATTGGACGTTTTTGTAAACAAAACACAAGAATAAAGAAAAACAGGTAGTTTTACACTTTCAAAGGGATATCTTTGTATTGACTTTGAGTAAGTATTTTTGTACAATGAGACAATCATACTAGTAAGAGAATGTTCTCATAAAAAAAATGAAAATTTGATAAAAAGAAAAGATAGCTATGTGAAAATAATCCCATGGGGTTCCCATTTTGCTATAGCCTTCGTGTCTCTGAGCATCTTGTATATTTATTGCCTTGTCCGAAGTTGATTGAATTGATCAGAAACTCTGAGTTTTCAGGTTGAAGCCAAAGGTTGTCCATAAGGTAATCCAACGGGACATAGTCATACGCTTTAATTCTCTAACTTTTGCCTGGACCTCCTGTTGTACCCCAAAATTTGCCCTCCCATTTCCTCAACATTTTTCTCATCACAAGACATTTAAAGATCAAGATACAATTAGGGTTTCCTCTGCTCAAGACTTCTCCTTGCACTGTGGACTCAAATTAGGGTTTGTGTTTGCCTAAAGATGCTTTGACCTAAAATGCCTAAGATGACTTTCATGCTTCATGTTGGACTCCCAAGTTTACCTATACCAAGTTTCAAGTCTTGATTCCAAGTTTTACCCAGTCAATTGGACAGTTGACCTAGAAATCAATTGTATTGGGGAAAAAGTCAACTGTGGCCAATTGACAGTCAAACCTCATGAAATTTGATCCACATCAACATTATGAACTCATGGGAACCATTTGATCAAGTTTGAATCACAATTCCCCAAGAAATTTGATCAGATCACCAAAAGGGCAAAATGGTCATTTTTAGGGTTTTGACTGCACAAAGGCAAATTTTTGACTGTTTGACCTAGCCAATGGCAAACCAAGCTCACATATGGACTCAAGGACCCCATGGAATTATCTTGACATGTTCATCAAGCTCAAAAGATCCCAAGTACACAAGATTGACAGTTGAATTTCTCAGTCAATTGATCAATTTTGACTGTATACTGAAAAGTCAAACTTTGACTTTTTTGGTCAGAATCAAGAGTCAAGATTCATTTTTCATCAAAACATGCCAAATTATGAAACTTGTTCACCAAGAAATGTCAAAATGCAAATTAGGGTTTGAAAATGGAATTTTTCATAATTTAGAATTTTTCTAAGTTATGGAAAACCCTAATTTTTTCCCAACTTTGCCCCATCTTTTCACCATGATCCATTTGGATTCAAACAAAAGTCAAAACATGAAAGTTGTAGCTTGTTGCAAAATCTACAACTTTGATTCACAAAGTTTTCTCATTTGAAGCTTGTATCTCAAGTTATGATTTTTTGAATAAGGGCACTAAACCATCTTTTAACTTAGTGAAATTTGACCTATTTTGACAAGGTTTTCTACCCTACTTCAAGGCCACTTTTCATACCCTTCCACTTGGAATTTCAAATTGCATTTCAAAGATGGATTGTAGTACACATTACAAGCTTTCCAAAATGTCCAAGAACTCATCAAACAACCTCATAACTTGAGAGATTCGAATTTCACAAGTTGGCAAAAATTCACTTTTGTTCTTCATCAAAGCATGTTCATAAACTTGGCAAATTTGAATTCAGCATGCTTAAGCTACATTGCAGGCCTCTAATCCCATTCTCACTCAATAATTCAATGCATATCCTTTGTGTTCTAACATTATTTTGCTCATTTGGATAATACACACAAAATCAAGCCTAAACTAGAAAAAGCATGTTATCCATTCTTGTAAAGTGATACTTTATGGCAACTTTGCAAATCTATGAGGTACAATGCAGATCTTTGAAGCAAAAAAGCATAGGAATATCCCACTGATCAAGACTCAAAGGTGCAGCATAGATTGAGGCATTGTACTGGCCTAGAAACCAAGTTGACATTTGCTTGCTTCACATAGAAGTAACATCCATAACTTATGCTATCTCTCATATCAGCAAGAGAACACAGCACAAAAGATATCAAACACATTCTATAGACCACATTGAAGCTTTTGCTCGAGCCATTTGCCTTTCAAACCCTCTCCATCTCAGAATCATCCTCAAACTGCACAAACAGGGGTGCCCCTGCAGTTTGAGTGCAATCTCTCATTCCCTTCAAACATTTCTGTCCAAACCTGTTCCTCTACCTTCCTTACAACATATGCAAGCTATCCAGAAGCTAAGGCACGATCTGTAGTTGCTCTAACCACTTCCACCATTTTCACATCTTTGATTTGCAGGTGAAGTTCCATAGCTTGATACAAGAAGTTTCAAGACAAAGTGAGCATTGAAAAAGCATCCCTGGACTTCAAGGAAGCTTTTCCAATCATTACATTGCACTGAAAGTCTCTCATTCTCCACATAGAAGTTCAACTGCACAGGTAAAAGTTTGAATTCGTATCTCTCTTATTAGGCATCTTTAGTCTTAAGTTTGTGAAGAAACAAAGTCCTACTCATAGCCCTGAACATGTACATAGTTTTACTTTTCATTTCTTTTGTCTGAGTGAAGAGAATTTGAGCTCTGAAAATGGTAGAAAAACTAGGTCAGAAAAGAGGGGGAGAGAAATTCTCTCTCATCTTGGAGAGATAGGTCATGTTCTTTATATGGTTGAAACCGTCTCTTAATGCTCTACACTTTTCATGTTATGAGTTTTGCTTGAAAGTCCAGGAATCCAGAGTTAGAAAACGCGTGTTTTGTGAGAAGAAAGATGTACAGAGGTTGAAGAAGAAGTGATCTGGGCTGGGCCTGGATTTGTTTCCTTTTCACACCCCATTTTTTTGGTTTACACCCCCTGAGCCCATTTGTTTATTTTTCAACATTTTTGACTTTTTCTTTTTGGTTTGACTTTGTTTATTTTTTCTCATGCCATTAAAATTTTTAAAATATTTTTTCCATCATTTTTTGTATTTATGGCATATTTGTTTGTTTATTTCTTTTATCTATATACAAATATATATGTACACTACTATTAAAATAAATAGAAAATAATGTAGATACATTTTTATTTTTATTTTTACTTTCTGAAAATATTTCACACAAAAAATACTTTTATTTATTTTATTAAAATATTAAATAAATATGTATTTTGTATAATACTCATTTAGGGTTTAATATATATATATATATATACATGTTTATTAATATATTTAAGATAAAAATATAAAATACTTGATTTTCTTCATTTTTATTAATATTTGATACAAAAATACTTTTTTCACAAAATACTTCATCTTATTTTATTTTTGTATATAATAAATAAATAGTAGAATTAAATTAGATAATAATACTTTTTATATAAAAATTAGGGTTTCTTACCCTAAGTTTCAAAATACTAAAAAATAAATACATTTTATTTCTTTTTCCTTTTACATAAATATTTTCTCATACACATAAAATTTTTTTCTTTTTTTTACATTTTACATATTTATTTTTATTTACATTTAAATTATGCAATTTATTTACTATGCAAATATCCAATTGTTGTAATAATCTAGATTTAAATTCTTGTCTATATCCCCATTTGAACATTTGTACCCCCCTTCCCATATTTGGTTGTGTAATAGCTTAGTAATTTTAATTTCGCACTTTATTGCTTTCTAAATAATAACATGCTAGAATTAGGGTTTGTATGCGAAAAAAAAGCGATAAAAAATGGTTTGACCTAATACAAGATAAACAAGCATGAAAATGGACACACAAATCACACTTGCACCCCCTAGGGTATTCCACTTGTTGCCTTCAAATAAATGGGCCATATTGTATGTTGAACATCTTTGGGCAAAGCAAACAGTTTGAAAGATCATAGTCCCTCGATAAAACTTTTCAAAACAAACAAAACAAATGATCAAGTCCCTTAGAGAAATTGCCCAAAGACATTTAACGTCGTTACAATTATGGTCTAAACGATGACCCGCGCCTGTCCCTTTTCACATCCTAACACAAGGTTGCCCACCAAATACAATGGTGGTGCCAACTTGTTAAAAGGGTTAAAGTATGGCAATAATCTTTTGAGAAATTTAGGAGTAGATAACCTCTTAGTTACTTGAACCAACTTGCAAAACAAAACACTTGCCTATTTTTCAAACCACACTTCACTACACTTTCAAAACAACTTTCAAAAACATTGAAAACTTTTCAAAAGACTTACACCTTTGTATACATCCCAACATGGATCATTACAAAGGTTGCCACCACATTGGCCTCCTTTCAAAACATTTCAAAACCCACACACTCAAGCACCATTTAAAACAATTGAAAACAAAAGGCAAGTGATCTAAGCAAGTAACTAAGAGCCCATGGATAACCATGGATAGAAAGGGTGCTAATACCTTCCCTTTCTATAATCTACTCCCCGAACCCAAGAAAACATCTCAAAAGGTTTTTGCTGTGCTTTTTAACCTTTCCATTAGGATAAAATAAAAAGTCGGTGGCGACTCTTGCTAACCGCAACATTTGCGAATACAAACGCAAACCTCAAGTCAGTTCTCCCACCGTATCACAGAACTGGCGACTCTGCTGGGGAAAATCTTTTAAAGTGGAGTAACCTTAGGGTTTAGATCACCTTTGTTTTCAATTGCTTGCTTTGTTTGCTTTTACATATTGTGGGATTTGTATCGGAGTTTTATAGATCCTAACCCGGATCTGGGGGAAACCTTTTTTAGGTAGCAACAAGGCTGTGAGGGAACTGTGCGGGGTATACCGACATGGTTGAAGCAGTCTGCTACGTTGATGTGGCACTTTGGTGTGTACCGGTAACCCTTGAGTTCAGTCAAGGAGAGTACGGGGCCTCCATGTGGTGTCATGAAGCATCAACAGACCTTAGGAACCTTAATTGAACCATCTTGGCCTTTTTAGGGTAGTGAGATAACTGACTTTGGTGCAGTCCGAGGTTGGTTGATACTCGATACTACACTCAATTGAGGGTTGCTTTCCTGGAATATTTCGGTCGCCAGTTCAGTGGCTAAATCGAAACGATGAACAATGAAAGCAATCCAGTGATATTGGGATCTTTAGAACCCGGTTACTTTTGATAAGACAGGTTGAGCCCACAAAACTTCAAGAGGGTAACACCCAAACTTCATGCAGGCCTAAACTCTAAGGGTTTGTGTGACTTGTGTGCCTTACCATGTTTGCTTTTGTGAATGTTTATAGTGCATCATTACATCATACAAACATCATGAGCATTGACTAACCGTTTCAAGGGTTTCGAATCTTCATCTTTGTTCTTGTTTTATAGGACATGGAAACTGTTCGCAGAAAGACAATTCCGATTAGCCTTGTAAAGATCCCTCCTCAGCTTAAGGAGCTTCTGTCCAGAATTCCCGAGAGTTCTTCATTCAGTGAGAGACATGGAAAACTCATCAACTTGGTTAACACCAACATTGAGGAGGACTTGATTAAGGTCTTGTTCCAATTCTTTGACCCTCTGCATCACTGTTTCACCTTCTTGGACTATCAGTTGGTACCTACATTGGAGGAGTTCTCCCGGCTCCTGAAGATTCCTATCCTTGATCAGCTACCCTTCAACGGTACAGAAAAGGAACCTAGACTTGAAGAGATTGCTAAAGCCTTGCACCTACAGACATCCGACCTCAAAGGACATTGGGAAGCGAGAAGTGGTATCAAAGGGTTCTTAGCTAGGTTTCTGTTTGATAAGGCCCAAGAATGTTGGAACTCTCTTGACCTACGAGCTTTTGAAGAAGTTGTAGCCCTCCTTGTCTATGGTTTGGTATTGTTCCCTAACCCAGATCAGCTTATCGATATCAGTGCTGTCCAGATCTTTATGATCAGGAATCCTATACCTACACTGTTGGGGGACATCCTTCACTCATGTTACACTCGAACCATGAGAAGAAGGGGTGTCCTTTTGTGTTGCACTCCTCTCTTGGGAAGGTGGTTTATTTCGCATCTTCCACAAACAGTTTTGAAGAACGAGCAGGGTTTGAGATGGTCACAACGGTTAATGACTCTCACGCATGCAGATATACATTGGTGTCCTAGGTCCCGGGAAGACGTCACTATCATTGATCGTTGTGGGGAATACCCTAATGTTCCTTTATTTGGAATCAAAGGAGGTATAACCTACAACCCATGCCTGGCTTGGAGACAATTTGGTTATGCTCGGAAGGATGGCCCTCATGACATGTTAATTCCTGACATAGTCTTCGACTTCGACAACGATACTCAAGGGCTTCGTCAGAGATTTATCAGAGCTTGGAGGATGCCAAGTAGGATAGACAGTAAAACACTGGGGCACCGGAACTCCATCCCGTTGGAGCCTTACCTCAAGTGGGTACGAGCCCGCTCTCAGAAGTTAGTAATGCCTTACCCTCACATGCTACCTGTAATCAAAGAGCCAGTCTTGGAAGGAGAAGCATCCTACACCATTCAACATCCCGACATGCCCACCTCCTGGGAAGAGATGCAGAAGAGCTGGATCCAACTTAAGGAAGAGCGGAATTCTCTTGAGACCAGTCTACATGCTAGCGAAAAGAAGGTCCTGGAACTCACCCGCCTGCTGCACGAGGAAAGGAATCTCAACACTTACATCGCGCCAAAAAGGATGCGCAATGTCTTTTTATCTTAAGGAGTTTATTTTGTAATATTTGGCCCATGAGGCATTTATGTACTAACGAATTTCTCCTTATTAATATGATGTGCGTTCCTTTTTGTCTACAACAAAGTTTGAATGTTCTAAATCCTTGAATGTATTGCATACATACGCATTCCATTGCACCATATGCATAGCAGGTACCCTAATTCACAGGTTGCTTAATTTTCTTCGCTGTTTGTGTGCACAGTCATCATGAATTCGGAGTCATCCAGTGAGCAAGCGATCAAGGCCCTTCAGGCCCAAAGTGCACAGTTTCAAGAGATGGTCTTAAGCCTAGCCCAGGGACAGCAAGAGTTGAAGACTCTACTCCTGAAGAAGAAGAAGAAAAAGAGGACGGCAATGTTCAACACCGGACGCAGATTTGGGAACACACTCCACAATGAAGCTGATCCGACCACTTCTTCTGCTGAGAAAAACAGTCCCCAAGGGGGAGAAGCACCTAGTCCCGCAGTCTCCGACAACGAGACGGACTATAACGAGGAACAATACCCACCTGCTGCTGACAGATACAAACAATTGGAGGACCGTTTGAGCGCTATGGAAATTCAGAACGTGCCGGGACTGGATTTCGGGGATTTGGGATTATCTTCTGGAGTAGTAATTCCACACAAGTTTAAGGCGCCTGCCTTCGCCAAGTATGATGGGGTCTCCTGCCCAAAGCTGCATCTGAGGTCGTATGTAAGGAAAATCCAACCTTACACGGCGGATAAAAACCTCTGGATTCACTTCTTCCAAGACAGCCTCTCGGGGTCTCAGCTTGAATGGTTCTACCAATTAGACGGAGCTAGCATCCGGCACTGGGAGGATTTGGCGACTGCTTTCTACAGACAATACCAATATAATTCTGATCTCGCTCCTACGCGTACCCAACTTCAGGGTATGTCTCTAGGGACGGGTGAAGGATTCAAAGAGTACGCTCAAAAATGGAGAGATTTGGCTGGCAGGGTGCAGCCTCCATTAACTGATCGAGAGTTGGTTGATATGTTTCTGGGAACGTTGTCTGGTCCGTTTTTTAATCATTTGGTTGGTAACTCCTCCGCTGGGTTCACAGATTTGATATTAACGGGAGAGAGAATTGAAGCTGGCATCAGGTCAGGCAAGATACAGAAGGCTGCCTCTACAAGTGCTGAGAAGAGGCCATTTAAGAAAGAAGCAAGCGCCGTCTATGGCCCTAGAAGACAAGTCAAGCCCGAAAGTCGCCAAGCCGTTAATGCTTTGGTCATCTCTAAACCTGTTGCTTCTCCTCAGCAGTACAATCAGCAAAGAAGTGAAAGGCCCAAGAGGCAGTATACCCGATTGAGTATGACATTATCTCAAATTTTACCCCAACTGTTATCCACCAACCTGGTGACCCTCAAAGAAGCTCCTAAGGTCGTCAACACTGCGTCCCCTAAATACAACCCGAATGCCCGGTGTGCTTATCATTCTGATAGTCCCGGGCACACTACTGATGATTGTTGGGCCTTGAGAAACAAAGTGCAAGATCTGATTGACGCAAAAGAAATTCAGTTTGAAGCGCCGGAAAGACCGAATGTTGTAACGGCTCCTATGCCCCAGCATAGGGTAAGTGCCATTGAGGAAGAAGTGTATGCTGTTTCGATAGATGAAGTTGTTACCCCTTTGAAGACTGTTAAGAAGAACCTACTGCGGGCCGGTTTATTTCCGGGTTGCGGCGAAGGTTGCCCATTCTGTGCTATTTCCCTATCTGATTGTCCTTTGCTAAGGTTAGGCATCCAAGGCCTAATGGATAGCAAGGAGATTCTATTCAAAAAGACTGCTGTTCATTTGGTTCCAATGAAAGAAGTTTCCGTGATTACCATCTTCAAAAATCCAACCAAGGCTCCCCCAAAGAAGCCTATTCAAATCTTGACAGTTGCGCCTGTGATCATTACTGTTCCAGGACCCCTCTCCTACGTGTCTGATAAGGCTGTCCCCTGGCATTATGGGGCAGACGTATATGTAAATGGAATCAAGCAAGAATTTGATGCTAGTGCCAGTATTTGCGATATCACCGGTCCAGCTAAAGTCACCCGCAGTGGCAGGCTCTTCTCGCCTGACATTGCGCCACCCGCCATTCGAAAACCCCTCCTCATAAAACCTGCAAGTTTACCAAGTCCTGTTGCTGATCAAATTGTGTCCCCTGCTGCCGAGTCATCAAATGCTCGGGGCAAAGGGATTGAAGAAGAGCCTGCCCGGATGGAGGCACCAATACCCGTGAATGCTGAGGCCTCCCGACAAGAAATGGAGGAGATTCTGAAAATAATAAAGAAAAGTGATTTTAATGTTGTCGAACAGTTAGGGCATACACCCTCCAAGATCTCCCTGCTTTCCTTATTACTATGTTCCGAGGCCCATGCAAAAGCCTTGATCTCATTTCTCAAGACGGCCCATGTGCCGCAGGAGACGTCTGCAGTTCAGTTCACTGACTGCATAGCAAATTTGACGGCGGACAACGGCTTGGGCTTTTCAGATGCTGACCTAACCGCAAAAGGGAGAAACCATAATGATGCCCTGCATGTCTCTATTGAATGCAGGGGCACTACTCTGGCACATGTATTGGTGGACACTGGTTCTTCCTTGAATGTTCTTCCGAAAAAGGCTTTGGATCGTCTGGATTATGAGGGCTTGGAGTTGAAACCCAGCAATATCATCGTCAGAGCCTTTGACGGCTCCAAGAGGATGGTTCATGGAGAGGTTAACATCCCAATTCGTGTGGGCTCTCAAGTGTTCGACTCTACCTTTTACGTGATGGATATACGTCCATCGTACTCCTGTCTGTTGGGTAGACCTTGGATCCACAAAGCTGGGGCAGTGACCTCCACCTTACACCAAAAGCTGAAGTATCCCGTCAGGGGGAAAATTGTCACTGTGCAAGGAGAAGAGGAGTATATGGTGAGCCATTTGAATTCCTTCAGGTACATCGAGATGGACGGAGAATTTATTGAAACTCCCTTCCAACATTTCGAAGAGGTACATCCAATTTCAGCAGCTGCGGAGACAATGGCCGAAGAGAATGATTCCTTGAAGATGGTTTCCCTAAGGGATGCCCGGGCTGTGGTTCAGAAAGGCAATGGTGCACACTGGGGTCAGCTTCCTGACTTCACTCAGAAAAACGACAAGTTTGGGCTAGGCTTTACTGCAGAGGCTCAGAAGGCAGTACGCAAAGAGAAGATTGGAAAGGCTCCGGTGTTTATTTCCAGCTCAAGGGTGAATGCTATCGAGGAGGATGTGGAGGAAGCTGAGTTTAATAATTGGATCTACCCAACTGCCGGCGACGGACCAAACAACTGGACAGCAAAGGATTTTACCCCTATCACATTTGTCACGCAGTAATTGATTTCTTTTGATTTCCAAATTTGTAACAAACAATATGATAAAACTCTGTTGGCTCGGTGTCCTGCCCGGGGCATCGTAGCTCCATTTGTGAGGGCTTTTTGTATGACATTTTCATATATCATCAATCAAAACATTGGACGTTTGTTGCATTTCAAATCTTGTGCTCCTTTTCTTTCTGTGTTATATATATTGCAAAACAGCTATATTTACACACACTCACTTATACAGGTTTCAATCCACTCTGGATCTCACTGGCAACAGCTCTGCTACCGCCAGTTATGACTTCGAAAATCCGATCAACTTAGCCGAAGACGAAGGTGAAGATGATTGCGAAGTGCCTGGTGAACTCGCAAGACTGCTACTACAGGAAGAGAGGGCTATTCAACCACATGAAGAGCCTGTGGAGACAATTAACTTGGGTACTGAGACAGAAAGGAAAGAGGTCAAAATTGGTGCCAATCTAGAGCTCAGCGTGAAGCAACGATTGATCCAGATGCTACAAGACTACATGGAGATCTTTGCCTGGTCTTATGAAGATATGCCTGGTTTGGATGCCGACATTGTAGTTCACCATTTGCCAACCAAGGAAGATTGCCCTCCAGTAAAGCAAAAAGTTCGACGAATGCGTCCAGAGATGTCTGAGAAGATTAAAGCTGAGGTGATGAAACAGTTTGATGCGGGTTTCCTTGCAGTAACTTCTTACCCTCAGTGGGTTGCCAATGTTGTGCCAGTGCCGAAGAAGGACGGTAAGGTCAGAATGTGTGTTGACTACAGGGATCTGAACAGGGCCAGCCCCAAGGATGACTTCCCCCTACCTCACATTGATGTCCTTGTTGACAATACAGCTCAACACAAGGTGTTCTCCTTCATGGATGGCTTCTCAGGGTATAATCAGATCAAGATGGCTCCTGAAGATATGGAGAAGACTACATTTGTAACTCAGTGGGGGACCTTCTGTTATAAGGTCATGCCATTCGGATTGAAAAATGCTGGGGCAACCTATCAGCGTGCCATGGTTGCTTTATTTCATGATATGATCCATCATGAGATTGAAGTATACGTTGATGACATGATTGCAAGGTCTCAAACTGAGGAGGAACACCTTGATCATCTGAGGAAGTTGTTTGACCGACTCAAGTTGTACAAGCTGAGATTGAATCCCAACAAATGCACCTTCGGGGTGAGGTCCGGAAAATTGCTAGGTTTCATTGTAAGTGATAAAGGTATCCAGGTGGACCCCGCCAAGGTTAAAGCTATTCAAGAGATGCCGACCCCAAAAACAGAGAAAGAAGTCAGAGGTTTCCTAGGACGACTGAATTACATTGCCCGATTCATATCACATCTGACTGCTACTTGTGAGCCAATCTTCAAATTACTGAAGAAAGATCAAGTGGTACGCTGGAATGATGAATGTCAGGCCGCCTTTGAAAGAATAAAGGAATACCTCCAAGAGCCACCCATTCTTATGCCACCGGTGGAAGGAAGACCTCTGATACTTTACTTGACAGTGCTTGATAATTCAATGGGGTGTGTGCTGGGGCAGCATGACGAGTCTGGCCGAAAAGAGCACGTTATTTATTACTTGAGCAAAAAGTTTACCGACTGTGAGTCTCGTTACTCACTGCTTGAGAAAACTTGCTGCGCTCTTGTATGGGCTGCTCGCCGGCTGAGACAGTATATGCTGACTCACACTACTTTATTAATTTCAAAGATGGATCCCATCAAGTACATATTTGAAAAGCCCGCTCTGTCTGGGAGGATAGCGAGATGGCAAATGATCTTAACAGAATATGACATCCAGTATACAACTCAGAAAGCAATTAAGGGGAGTGTACTGGCTGATCATTTGGCACACCAACCTGTGGACGATTATCAATCATTGAACTTTGATTTTCCGGACGAAGACATCATGGTGGTAACTGACTGTGAAGTACCTGGACCGGATGAAGGACCTGAGAAAGGATCCCGATGGTCTATGCATTTTGATGGAGCCTCCAATACTTTGGGTAACGGCGTCGGCGCTGTAATCATATCTCCCAAGGGGACCCATACTCCACTCACCGCCCGATTATGTTTCAGCTGCACCAACAACATGGCAGAATATGAGGCATGCATCATGGGTTTACAAGCTGCAATCGACCTGAGGATCAAGTTTCTAAGTGTCTTCGGAGATTCCGCTCTCGTGATCAATCAGATCAAAGGCGAGTGGGATACGAAACACCCGAATCTCATTCCTTACAAGGAGTATGTATCGACCCTGCTCCCCCACTTTGAAGAGATAACTTTTGAACATTTCCCCAGAGAGGAAAATCAGCTAGCGGACGCACTAGCCACGATGTCTTCAATGTTTAAAGTTAAATGGGACAATGAGGCTCCCCAAATCCTAATCTGGAAGTTGGATGAACCGGCATACTGCTGCGAGCTCGAGGCTGAGAAGGTGACTGAAAAGCCCTGGTATCACGAGGTGAGGAGGTACTTGGAAGCCCAGGAATACCCTGAAGGTGCATCTGTCAATGATAAGAAGTTCATGAGGAGATTTGCTGCAAAATTCTTCCTCAGCAACGGCATTCTCTACAAACGGAATCATGATTCAACTTTGTTACGTTGTGTGGATAAGGCTGAAGCAGAGAAAATCATGATGGAACTGCACGAAGGTACGTTTGGGACCCATTCCAGTGGACACACCATGGCTAAGAAAATCCTTCGGGCAGGATATTTCTGGTCCACGATGGAAGCCGATTGTTACCAACACTCCCGGACTTGTCATAAATGCCAGATCTATGCTGACAAGGTGCATATCCCTCCGGTTCCTTTGAATGTCCTAACGGCACCTTGGCCTTTCGCAATGTGGGGCATCGATATGATCGGTGAGATCCGACCGACAACATCCAATGGACACCGCTTCATCTTGGTGGCAATCGATTACTTCACGAAATGGGTCGAGGCAGCTTCCTATGCCACAGTAACCAAGAGCGTCGTGGCACGATTCATCCGGCATAATCTGATTTGTCGGTACGGAGTCCCAGAAAGAATCATTACGGACAATGGTACCAACCTCAATAACAAAATAATCACTGAACTCTGCGAACAATTCAAGATACAGCACCACAATTCTTCCCCCTATCGGCCGAAGATGAATGGGGCTGTAGAGGCAGCCAATAAAAATATCAAGAAAATTGTGCAGAAGATGACAGTGACCTATAAAGATTGGCACGAGATGTTACCGTTCGCTCTTCATGGGTACCGCACCTCAGCAAGGACGTCAACCGGGGCAACTCCTTTCTCCTTGGTCTACGGCATGGAGGCAGTCTTGCCGATTGAAATCCAGATACCCTCTCTCCGAATAATGAAGGATGCAGACTTGAATGAAGATGATTGGATCCAAACTCGACTTGATCAACTAAATCTGATTGACGAAAAGAGGCTCACTGCTATCTGTCATGGTCAAACGTATCAGAAACGGATGATCAGGGCATTTAACAAGAAAGTCAGACCGCAAGAGTATCAAGTTGGGGACCTGGTAATCAAACGCATCATCCTTCCTCAAAGTGATCCCCGGGGCAAATGGACCCCTACTTACGAAGGGCCATTTGTGGTTAAGCGTGTGTTCTCAGGAGGAGCCATGATCCTAACCACCATGGACGGTGACGACCTTCCTCACCCCGCCAATGCGGACATAGTGAAAAAATACTACGCATAAATAAAAGACCCGCTAGGTTGACATACCTAGGCAAAAATAAGGGCTTCCCGGCGAACCAAAAGGGTTCGGGCAAAAATAAGGGATGAAATGAATAAAAATCTGTACACCCGGCAAGTCGAAAACCTGAAAGGGCGGCTTGGGCAAAAAAGGGTATCCCGGTGGACTGAAAACCCGAAAGGGCGGTCCAGGCAAAAGTTAGGGATAAAAGCGTAACACTATGTCTCATTGGATCACTTCGCATCCGGAGTTCGGCATCAACTATCTGGCCCAAATTTCGGCATTGACCAATCAGCTTCATCTTCAGATTAGGCAGTAAGGCGATGAGACGTTCGAAAACATAAAGGCGATAGCAGAGTTGGAACCCAGTGGGATTGTTCACGTAGCTGTTTTGTTTTCTTTTTCAAAATGTAAACTCTATACTATTTGGCGATGTCCTCTTACTAGGATGTCAGTCTCTTGTACAAAAAACGCTTATTCACAGGCAAAGTTTAAATCAATGAAAATTCACTTGTCCATACAAATTGCCATTGTTTTTCTTTTGTTGTTTTGTCTTGCGAAGAACGTCCAATGTTCATTTTTGATATATGCATTTGACATTAAATTGCTGATTCATAAATGTTTGCATATGAAAAGAGATTAATTACAAGTGACATCAAAGACAGGGGCAATGTGGAGTTGTCTAATGCGGTCTAGTTGTTTTGTCCGCCAAAGCACCAAGGCAGGTTCAACTGAAAATGTGACCAAATCATCTCAACTCCCCGCAGAGTAAAGCAAAATTCAGCAGCACTTTCCCCAAGCAGGAGTCGATTCCCCGTCGATCCTGAAAAAGGCAAAACATCCCCCGGCAGGTCTTAAAGGCTCATCCCCAGTAGATTCTGCGAGCTTATCCCCGGCGAAGTACGAACGTCTCGCCCAAGTTTTATTTAGAGTTATTTCCTCACAAGGACTTATAACTGGGTTATCCTCAGCTAAAAGCCACGGAAGACCGTTCCCGGCAAAAGTTCCTTCAATCCCCAGCGAAATCTATCTTTGGTTTTCCCAAGCAGAGTTTATCTTTGGTTTTCCCCAGCGGAGTTTATCATCATTATCCTCAGCGGAATCCATTGTTAAAGTCCTCAGCAGGCCTCTCATCAGAGCTTCGGTCAAGCATCTCTTCCGCAGAACAGCTTCCCGGTCATTCGTCGAGGATTTATTTTCCTAAGATGAAATTACACTCATAAACATTTCACATTTTCATACATCTTGCTTACCTACGCGACATCAAATGTCGAACATCATGACATCATACATCATGACATTGCATACAACTTACGTCTTTGCCTTTTCAGGAAAAAGACAATCTCAAAAACGACTACCTTCAACTGTCACAATTCCAGATTCGATACCTGTATCTAGCCAGGGCACATCTGAGAGTGATCAGTTTCTAGACTCGATTCCTGTATCTAGCCAGGGCACGTCTGAAGAGTTCGAAGATTCGATTCCTGTATCCAGCCAGGGCACATCTATCAACTACAACATTTCCAGATTCGACTCCTGTATCCAGCCAGGGCATATCTGTTGACCATATTTCCAGACTCGATTCCTGTATCTAGCCAGGGCACGTCTGCAGAGTTCAAAGATTCGACTCCTATATCCAGCCAGGGCACATCTGTGAGCAACCGATTGAAGATTCGATACCTGTATCCAGCCAGGGCATATCTGCATAAGGAGACTGAAGATCAAACACCTGTAACAAGCCAGGAAAACATCTGTCTTTCTTAAACACACAAGTTCTCGCTAAGGAACCTCTTATGCGATCAACACTTCCAAATGGCATCTGTAAGCCCATTCCCGACAAAGTTCTGTCACTTTTCCAGATGGCATCTACAAAGCCCATCCCCCTATCCACCATCTCTCCAAATGGCATCTATAAGCCCATTCCCGACACCACATTGTTGAGACTCCAGCATGCGAGTGCAAATTTCCGGGCACTCTAGTGTCCAATCTCCTTTTACCCTCGAGTCACGAAAGGCAAACTTGCCAATCTAACTCTTCAGGTCCAAGAAGATTGAACAGGGGCAACTGTTGTACCCCAAAATTTGCCCTCCCATTTCCTCAACATTTTTCTCATCACAAGACATTTAAAGATCAAGATACAATTAGGGTTTCCTCTGCTCAAGACTTCTCCTTGCACTGTGGACTCAAATTAGGGTTTGTGTTTGCCTAAAGATGCTTTGACCTAAAATGCCTAAGATGACTTTCATGCTTCATGTTGGACTCCCAAGTTTACCTATACCAAGTTTCAAGTCTTGATTCCAAGTTTTACCCAGTCAATTGGACAGTTGACCTAGAAATCAGCTGTATTGGGGAAAAAGTCAACTGTGGCCAATTGACAGTCAAACCTCATGAAATTTGATCCACATCAACATTATGAACTCATGGGAACCATTTGATCAAGTTTGAATCACAATTCCCCAAGAAATTTGATCAGATCACCAAAAGGGCAAAATGGTCATTTTTAGGGTTTTGACTGCACAAAGGCAAATTTTTGACTGTTTGACCTAGCCAATGGCAAACCAAGCTCACATATGGACTCAAGGACCCCATGGAATTATCTTGACATGTTCATCAAGCTCAAAAGATCCCAAGTACACAAGATTGACAGTTGAATTTCTCAGTCAATTGATCAATTTTGACTGTATACTGAAAAGTCAAACTTTGACTTTTTTGGTCAGAATCAAGAGTCAAGATTCATTTTTCATCAAAACATGCCAAATTATGAAACTTGTTCACCAAGAAATGTCAAAATGCAAATTAGGGTTTGAAAATGGAATTTTTCATAATTTAGAATTTTTCTAAGTTATGGAAAACCCTAATTTTTTCCCAACTTTGCCCCATCTTTTCACCATGATCCATTTGGATTCAAACAAAAGTCAAAACATGAAAGTTGTAGCTTGTTGCAAAATCTACAACTTTGATTCACAAAGTTTTCTCATTTGAAGCTTGTATCTCAAGTTATGATTTTTTGAATAAGGGCACTAAACCATCTTTTAACTTAGTGAAATTTGACCTATTTTGACAAGGTTTTCTACCCTACTTCAAGGCCACTTTTCATACCCTTCCACTTGGAATTTCAAATTGCATTTCAAAGATGGATTGTAGTACACATTACAAGCTTTCCAAAATGTCCAAGAACTCATCAAACAACCTCATAACTTGAGAGATTCGAATTTCACAAGTTGGCAAAAATTCACTTTTGTTCTTCATCAAAGCATGTTCATAAACTTGGCAAATTTGAATTCAGCATGCTTAAGCTACATTGCAGGCCTCTAATCCCATTCTCACTCAATAATTCAATGCATATCCTTTGTGTTCTAACATTATTTTGCTCATTTGGATAATACACACAAAATCAAGCCTAAACTAGAAAAAGCATGTTATCCATTCTTGTAAAGTGATACTTTATGGCAACTTTGCAAATCTATGAGGTACAATGCAGATCTTTGAAGCAAAAAAGCATAGGCATATCCCACTGATCAAGACTCAAAGGTGCAGCATAGATTGAGGCATTGTACTGGCCTAGAAACCAAGTTGACATTTGCTTGCTTCACATAGAAGTAACATCCATAACTTATGCTATCTCTCATATCAGCAAGAGAACACAGCACAAAAGATATCAAACACATTCCATAGACCACATTGAAGCTTTTGCTCGAGCCATTTGCCTTTCAAACCCTCTCCATCTCAGAATCATCCTCAAACTGCACAAACAGGGGTGCCCCTGCAGTTTGAGTGCAATCTCTCATTCCCTTCAAACATTTCTGTCCAAACCTGTTCCTCTACCTTCCTTACAACATATGCAAGCTATCCAGAAGCTAAGGCACGATCTGTAGTTGCTCTAACCACTTCCACCATTTTCACATCTTTGATTTGCAGGTGAAGTTCCATAGCTTGATACAAGAAGTTTCAAGACAAAGTGAGCATTGAAAAAGCATCCCTGGACTTCAAGGAAGCTTTTCCAATCATTACATTGCACTGAAAGTCTCTCATTCTCCACATAGAAGTTCAACTGCACAGGTAAAAGTTTGAATTCGTATCTCTCTTATTAGGCATCTTTAGTCTTAAGTTTGTGAAGAAACAAAGTCCTACTCATAGCCCTGAACATGTACATAGTTTTACTTTTCATTTCTTTTGTCTGAGTGAAGAGAATTTGAGCTCTGAAAATGGTAGAAAAACTAGGTCAGAAAAGAGGGGGAGAGAAATTCTCTCTCATCTTGGAGAGATAGGTCATGTTCTTTATATGGTTGAAACCGTCTCTTAATGCTCTACACTTTTCATGTTATGAGTTTTGCTTGAAAGTCCAGGAATCCAGAGTTAGAAAACGCGTGTTTTGTGAGAAGAAAGATGTACAGAGGTTGAAGAAGAAGTGATCTGGGCTGGGCCTGGATTTGTTTCCTTTTCACACCCCATTTTTTTGGTTTACACCCCCTGAGCCCATTTGTTTATTTTTCAACATTTTTGACTTTTTCTTTTTGGTTTGACTTTGTTTATTTTTTCTCATGCCATTAAAATTTTTAAAATATTTTTTCCATCATTTTTTTGTATTTATGGCATATTTGTTTGTTTATTTCTTTTATTTATATACAAATATATATGTACACTACTATTAAAATAAATAGAAAATAATGTAGATACATTTTTATTTTTATTTTTACTTTCTGAAAATATTTCACACAAAAAATACTTTTATTTATTTTATTAAAATATTAAATAAATATGTATTTTGTATAATACTCATTTAGGGTTTAATATATATATATATATACATGTTTATTAATATATTTAAGATAAAAATATAAAATACTTGATTTTCTTCATTTTTATTAATATTTGATACAAAAATACTTTTTTCACAAAATACTTCATCTTATTTTATTTTTGTATATAATAAATAAATAGTAGAATTAAATTAGATAATAATACTTTTTATATAAAAATTAGGGTTTCTTACCCTAAGTTTCAAAATACTAAAAAATAAATACATTTTATTTCTTTTTCCTTTTACATAAATATTTTCTCATACACATAAAAAAATTTTCTTTTTTTTACATTTTACATATTTATTTTTATTTACATTTAAATTATGCAATTTATTTACTATGCAAATATCCAATTGTTGTAATAATCTAGATTTAAATTCTTGTCTATATCCCCATTTGAACATTTGTACCCCCCTTCCCATATTTGGTTGTGTAATAGCTTAGTAATTTTAATTTCGCACTTTATTGCTTTCTAAATAATAACATGCTAGAATTAGGGTTTGTATGCGAAAAAAAAGCGATAAAAAATGGTTTGACCTAATACAAGATAAACAAGCATGAAAATGGACACACAAATCACACTTGCACCCCCTAGGGTATTCCACTTGTTGCCTTCAAATAAATGGGCCATATTGTATGTTGAACATCTTTGGGCAAAGCAAACAGTTTGAAAGATCATAGTCCCTCGATAAAACTTTTCAAAACAAACAAAACAAATGATCAAGTCCCTTAGAGAAATTGCCCAAAGACATTTAACGTCGTTACAATTATGGTCTAAACGATGACCCGCGCCTGTCCCTTTTCACATCCTAACACAAGGTTGCCCACCAAATACAATGGTGGTGCCAACTTGTTAAAAGGGTTAAAGTATGGCAATAATCTTTTGAGAAATTTAGGAGTAGATAACCTCTTAGTTACTTGAACCAACTTGCAAAACAAAACACTTGCCTATTTTTCAAACCACACTTCACTACACTTTCAAAACAACTTTCAAAAACATTGAAAACTTTTCAAAAGACTTACACCTTTGTATACATCCCAACATGGATCATTACAAAGGTTGCCACCACATTGGCCTCCTTTCAAAACATTTCAAAACCCACACACTCAAGCACCATTTAAAACAATTGAAAACAAAAGGCAAGTGATCTAAGCAAGTAACTAAGAGCCCATGGATAACCATGGATAGAAAGGGTGCTAATACCTTCCCTTTCTATAATCTACTCCCCGAACCCAAGAAAACATCTCAAAAGGTTTTTGCTGTGCTTTTTAACCTTTCCATTAGGATAAAATAAAAAGTCGGTGGCGACTCTTGCTAACCGCAACATTTGCGAATACAAACGCAAACCTCAAGTCAGTTCTCCCACCGTATCACACCTCCCTTTCGGGTTTTCAGTCCACTGGGATACCCTTTTTTGCCCAAGCCGCCCTTTCGGGTTTTCATCTTGCCGGATGTACAGATTTTTTTGTTTTATCCCTAATTTTTGCCCAAACCTTTTTGGTTCGCCGGGATGCCCTTATTTTTCCTAGGTGTGTCAACCTAGCGGGTCTCTTATGCGTCGTATCTTTTGACTATGTGTGCGTTCGCAGGGTGCGGCAGGTCGTCACCATCCATGGTGGTCAAGATCATTGCGCCACCAGAGAATATGTTTTTGATTACAAACGGTCCTTCATATGTAGGAGTCTATTTTCCCCTGGGATCACCTTGCGGCAGTATGATGCGCTTGATCACTACATCCCCGACTTGATACACTTGGCGTCTGACCTTTTTGTTGAAAGCCTTGATCATCCGTTTTTGATACATTTGACCATGGAAAACAGTAGTAAGCCTTTTCTCATCAATTAAGTTCATTTGATCAAGTCAATTCTGGATCCAATCTTCTTCATTCAACCCTGCATCCTTCATAATTCTCAGAGAGGGGATCTGGACCTCAATAGGCAAGACAACTTCCATGCCGTATACCAGAGAGTAGGGTGTTGCCCCGGTTGATGTGAGAGTTGTGGTACGTTACCCGTGGAGAGCGAATGGTAGCATCTCATGCCAGTCTTTGTATGTGACTGTCATTTTCTGTATGATCTTTTTGATATTCTTATTTGCAGCTTCGACAACACCATTCATCTTCGGCCGGTAAGAGGAAGAATTGTGATGCTGCATCTTGAATTGCTCGCACAGGGCAGTGATCATAGTATTGTTCAGGTTCGTACCATTGTATGTAATGATACTGTCCGGGATACTGTAACGACATATGAGATTCTTCTTGATGAAACGGGCGACAACATTCTTGGTTACGGAAGTGAAAGAGGCTGCCTCAACCCACTTTGTAAAATAGTCAATAGCCACTAAGATGAAGCGGTGTCCATTAGAGGTTGTCGGTTTGATTTCCCAAATCATATCGATGCCCCATATAGAAAAGGGCCAAGGAGTCGTCAAGACATTCAGAGGAACCGGAGGTACGTGCACCTTGTCAGCATAGATCTGACACTTATGGCAGGTTCGAGAGTGTTGATATAAATCTGCTTCCATGGTAGACCAGTAATAGCCTGCCCTTAGGATTTTCTTTGACATCGTATGCCAACTGGAATGGGTGCCAAAAGTACCTTCATGTAACTCAGCCATAATCTTTTCACTTCAACCTTGTCTACGCACCGAAGTAACATAGAGTCATGGTGGCGTTTGTAAAGAATGCAATTACTAATGAAGAATTTAGTAGAGAATCTCCTTAAGAACTTCTTATCGTTTACTGAAGCTCCTTCTGGATATTCTTGAGTCTCGAGATACCTCTTGACTTCGTGTAACCAAGGATGGTCCACTACTTCTTCAGTATTAATTTCATGACAGTGTGTTGGTTCATCCATTCGTTCAATGGTGATCTAGGGAGCCTCGTTATCCCATTTAAGTTTAAACATGGATGACATTGTGGCTAGTGTGTCTGCTAGCTGATTTTCTTCTCACGGGAAATGCTCGAAGGTAATCTTCTCAAAATATGGGAGTAATGTCAACACATGTTCTTTATAGTGGATAAGGTTAGGGTGTTTGGTGTCACATTCCCCTTTGATCTGGATGATGACCAAAGCTTAATCTCCGAATACATTTAAGGATTTGATCCCCAAGTCTATGGCAGCTTTGAGACCAAAAATGCACGCTTCATATTCTTCCATGTTATTTATACAATTGAAGCATAGTCTTGCAGTAAAGGGAGTATGACATCCTTCAGGAGATATGAGTACAATACCAATACCATTGTTGAGTGTGTTAGATGCCCCATCAAAAACTAGGGTCCATTGGGATCCTTGTTCAGGTCCGTCATATGGTCTGAATTCTTCACAGTTGTTTACCATCATGATGTCTTCATCCGGAAATTCGAACTTCATGGACTGGTAGTCTTCCACAGCTTGGTGAGCAAGGTGATCAGCTAGTACATTGCCCTTTATTGCTTTCTGGGTAGTATATTCTATGTCATATTCTGTCAGGATCATCTTCCATCTCGCTATTCTCCCAGAGAGGGCAGGTTTCTCGAAGATGTATTTTATTGGATCCATTTTGGATATCAATAAGGTAGTATGGGTCAGCATATACTGTCTTAGCTAGCGAGCAGCCCATGCCAGAGTGCAGTAAGTTTTCTCGAGCAGTGAATATCTTGTTTCACAATCAGTAAAATTTTTGCTCAGGTAATAAATAGCATGCTCTTTTCGGCTAGACTCGTCATGCTGCCCCAGCACACACCCCATTGAATTTTCCAAAACGGTCAGATACATGATCAATGGTCTTCCCTCGATTGGTGGCATCAAAACAGGAGGCTCTTATAGGTACTCTTTGATCTTGTCAAAAGCAGTTTGGCACTCATCATTCCATTTGACTACTTGATCTTTCTTCAGTAGTTTGAAGATTGGTTCACAAGTAGCTGTCAGGTGATAAATGAATTGGGCAATGTAGTTCAAACGTCCCAAGAATCCTTTGACTTCCTTCTCAGTACGAGGAGCAAGCATCTCTTGCATCACTTTCACCTTGGCAGGATCTACTTCAATACCTTTATTACTGACGACAAAGCCTAGGAGTTTACCAGACCTCACCCCAAATGTGCACTTATTTGGGTTCAACCTCAGCTTGTATTTCTTTAGCCTATCAAACAGTTTCTGTAAATGATCAAGATGCTCTTCTTTTGTTTGAGATCTAGCTATCATGTCGTCCATATAGACCTCTATTTCATGATGTATCATGTCGTGAAATAGAGCTACCATGGCACGCTGATAGGTTGCCCCAACATTTTTCAGTTTGAATGGCATAACCTTGTAGCAGAATGTGCCCCACTGTGTGACAAAGGTTGTCTTCTCCATGTCCTCAAACGCCATTTTGATTTGGTTGTAGCCTGAGAAACTTTACATGAAGGAAAACACTTTGTGTTGTGCCGTATTTTCAACTAGAATATCAATGTGGGGAAGTGGGAAATCATCCTTAGGGCTTGCCCTATTCGAATCTCGATAGTCCACGGACATTCACACTTTGCCGTCCTTTTTTGGCACAGGAACAACATTAGCAACCCACTGCGGATAGAAGGTGGCGGCCAAGAATCCAATGTTGAATTGTTTCATGACTTCTGCTTTAATTTTCTCTGACATATCTGGTCGCATTTGACAGACCTTTTGTTTTACGGGTGGGCAGTCCTCTTTTGTAGGTAGGCGATGTACCACGATATCTGCATCAAGTCCTGGAATTTCCTTATACGACCAGGAAAAGATCTTAACATAATCATGTAGCAACTGAATCAGACGCTCTTTGACACTGGGTTCCAGATTGGCACCCACCTTAACCTCTCTTTTGTCTTCTTCGGTACCAAGGTTGATTGTATCCACTGGTTCCTCGTGGGGCTGAATGGTCCTCTCTTCTTGTTGTAGTAACCTGGCGAGCTCCCCTGGTACTTCACAATCTTCCTCACCTTCGTCTTCGGCTTGGTAGATTAGATTTTCAGAGTCACAAAAAGCCATAGCAGAACTGTTACCTATGGGATCCCGAATGGATGTAGACCTGCATTGTGAGTGTGAGTGTGTGTAAGAGTATAGTTATCTTTGAAAGAAATTAAAATGTAAAAAAAGAAAAACAATGAGCACAAAGTTTGTATGCAAAAACGTCCATGATTCATTGGTGTCATATGGAAATGAGATAATAACCCTTACAAATGGACCAGTGTGCCTCGGGTAAGACACAAGGTTTTAAGAGTCTGAATTGTTTTAATATTACAGATCCAACAAAATGTAAAGACAAATTACTGTGGGATAAAAGTGATTGGGACAAAATCTCTAGCCTCCCAGTTGTTGAGCCCTCCACTGACAGTTGGAAAAATCCAATCCTCCGGGTTATAGCTGTCTTCATCATCCTCCACGGTGCTGACTTGGTGGTTGCTGATCTTTAAGGGTGGTCCTCTGGCACGAGTGTGGCGTACCGCCTCCTGGGCACCTGAAGTGAAACCCAGACCAAATTTTTCAGATTTGTATGGGATATCTGGGAGTTGTTCCCAAATAGTGCACCCACCTTCTTCTATCACTGCCTTGGCATCCTTCAAAGACGACATCCTGAGAGGAGGCCTTGTGATCTTAGGAACTTGAGACACAACCTTGGTTACTGCCACATCTTGCGGGACTTCTTCAAATTGATGGAATAGAGTTTCAATAAATTCACCATCTAGCTCCACATATCTGAAGGAATTTAGATGGCTGATCATATACTCTTCTTCTCCATGAACGGTGATGATCTTCCCTTGAATTGGATATTTCAGCATTTGGTGCAACATAGAAGTAACAGCGCATGCATTATGGATCCACGGTCGGCCTAATAAGAAGGAGTATGAAGGGAGAATATCCATTACATAAAAAGTTGAATCAAATGTTTGGGTTCCAACCTTTATGGGGATATCCACTTCCCCATGCACCATCCTTTTTGAGTCGTCAAAGGCTCTCACTACTGTGTTGCTTGGTTTCAATGTCAATCCTTCACGGTCAAGCCTATCAAGAGCCTTTTTAGGCAACACATTCATAGACAAACAGGTGTCAACCAAGACATGAGCCAGAGTTGTGCCCCTGCATTCTACCAAGACGTGCAATGCCTCATTATGCTTCCTCCCTATTGGCGTTAAATCAGCATCCGAAAAACCTAAGCCATTATCTGCAGTCAAACTGGATACGCAGTCTTGGAACTGATCGGCAGATGTTTCTTGGGGTACATGGGAAGTTTTAAGGAACTTTACCAAGGCCTTTGCATGAGCCTCGAAACATAGTAATAAATCCAGCATGGAAATTTTTGATGGAGTTTGCCCCAGTTGCTCGACTACATTGTAGTCGCTTCTTTTTATGATCTTTAGGATTTCCTCCATCTCTTTCCGGGAGGTTTCAGGGATATCCAATGATTGTGCCTTCGTCCGGACAGGCTCAATCAGAATACCTTTACCTCGAGTTTCGGTTGACTCGGCAGCAGGAATGTCAGTAGGGGTGATAACAGGGATTGTAACAGCTTTGTCAGTTGGAGTACTAGCAGAGATGATTGTAGGACTGGGAACAACCTTTAGAGGAGCAACAACTACAGGAATGATTATGGGTCCAGAAACGGATTTTGGGGGAGACATTTCTGGAGAGAACACCCTTCCTCTTCGGGTAATCTTGCTAGTCCCTGCGATATTACTGATATCGGAATCAACTTTCTCAGAACTTGAATCTTCAGCAGCTGGCCAATCTTGCTTGATACTGTGGTAGTAGACATCCCCTCCACAATTCCATGGTACGGTTTTGTCTGACGAATACAGGATTGGTCCAAGCATTGTAATTATCAAAGGAGCTACTTTAGGAATTGATGTAATTCTAACGGGTCTTTTGGTGGAGACCCTGGAAGAATTGTCGGAAATGGTCACGATGGAAACATCATTATAAGAAATAATTGGAGCAGAAGTCTTCTCGAATAAAATTTCCTTGTTATCTATTAGGCATTGAACGCCTGCTTTTAACAAAGGACAGACGGTTGGTGAGGACAAACAGAAATGACAGTTTTTGTCACAACCTGAGAACACACCGGCATTCAATAAGTTCTTTTTGATAGTCAGGAGTGGGGTCATAAGTTCATCAACTGAAGAAACAAACATATCTTCCTCAATGGCATTGGTAGTAAGGACATGTTTGGGCATATGGGCAGAAATGACATTGGGCTTTTCTGGTGCATCGAATTCAATCTCTTTAACTTCAAGGAGGTCTTGTACTTTGTTCTTCAGAGCCCAACAGTTGTTAGTGTCATGGCCAGGACTCTCAGAGTGGTATGCACAGCGGGCATTAGGATGATAGTGAGGAGAGGTTGTGTTAGGGTTCTTTGGAGCTTCTTTCAATGTCACTAGGTTGGATCTTAACAGATGTGGCAATACTAGAGATAGGGTCATGTTAATTCTGGTGAATTGTCTGACTGGTCTTTCCATTCTTGGTTGGTTGTTTCTTTGCTAATCAGGTGCGAGTTTAGGAATCATAACAACCCCCACCATTGGACGGCGTTCAGCCCTATCTTGATTTGTCTGAGGATATACATCAACCACTTCTTTCTTTCCGATGAATGGCTTCCTTACAGCAGCAGAGGATGCATCTTTTTGAATCTTTCCATTTTTTATCCCAGCGTCTACCCTTTCTTCGGTCAATATCAATTTAGTAAAACCTGCCGATGAACTCCCAATCAAGTGATTGAAGAAGGGACCAGACAAGGTGCCCAAGAACATGTCTATTAATTCTCTTTCAGATAGGGGAGGTTGAACTCTTCCAGCCAAGTCCCTCCATTTTTGTGCATAGTCCTTGAAGCCTTCACTTGAAACCATGGCCATGCTCTGGAGTTGAGTACGGGTAGGTGCAAGATCAGCATTGTATTGGTATTGTTTGTAAAAGGTTGCATCAAGATCTTCCCAGTTATGAACATTGGCTCTTTCTAACTGATAAAACCAATCAAGTTGAGTTCCAGACAGACTGTCTTGGAAGAAGTGTACCCATAAGTCTTTGTCAGTGGTATGGGGCTGGATTTTCCTCACATAGGACCGGAGATGCATTTTGGGGCATGAGACTCCATCATATTTGGCGAACACAGGTGCTTTGAATTTTGGAGGAATGACAATCCCCGAAACTAAGCCCAACTCCTTAAAGTCCAATCCAAGCAGTTTTTGAATTTCCATTGCCCCCAACCTCTCTTCTAGATGCTTATACTTGTCATCGGCCGGAGGATATTGTTCTTCAGAATAGTCTTTTTCTTCCTCTTCCTCTTCTGATTCTGTCTGGAAAATTATTTCTTTGCCTTTCCCATCTTGATTGTCTTTCTCACCGGATGTCGTTGCAAAGTCTAAGGCCCTTCTTGTCTGCCCTTGGAATCTTCTTCCCATCTTTAGAACTCTAGTTATCTTCTTTGTCTTCTTTTTCTTCTCCTCAGCCAGCAAGGTCTTCAACTCTTCTTGTCCTTTGGCTAGAGTTAAGAACAACTATTGAAACTGTGCATTCTGAGCTTGGAGGTCCTTCACCGTTTGCTCGAGATCCATCTTACTGAAATAAACAGTAGAGCGATGAGGAGACTTGTTGCAAGAAACCTGCTTATGTTATGATGAATGGTAAATGCATATGCAATGATTTCAAGGATTTTAAGATTCAAATTTGTTTTAGACAAAAAGGAAACACACTTTATATTAATAGATTAAAGCTAGAGTACATTCACGCCTTCTTGGGCAAAATAATACAAAAAATCTAAGATAAAATGGTAGTACGCATCCTTTTTGGTGCAATGTAGGCATTTAGAGTCTGCTTCTCATGAAGTAGTATAGTGAGTTCCAAAACCTTCTTCTCGCTTGTGTAGAATTGGGCTTCGAAAGTATCTCGCTCCCCCTTGAGTTGTATCCAATCTCTTTGTAAGTCTTCAAGAGAGGTGGTCATGTCAGGATGTATGATAGTATATGGAACATCTCCTTCCATGACAAGCTCAATGATTACCGGGAGAATGGAGGGATAAGGCATCATAAGACTCTGAGCACGAGTTCGTACCCATTTGAGGTAAGGCTCAAGAGGGATGGAATTTTTATGCCCCAAAGTCTTGCTATCTACCTTGTTCAACATCCTCCAAGCTCGAATAAATCTCTGGCGAAGACCTTGATCATCGTTGTCATAGTCAAATACCAAACCTTGAATCAGCATCTCGTGCGGGCCATCCCTTCGGGCGTAACCAAACTGTCTTAAGGCTAAGCAGGGGTTGTAGGTGATACCTCCCCTAATGCCAAGTAAAGGGACATTAGGAAATTCTCAATAACGGTCGACAATAGTGACATTCTCTATGGATCGGGAGCACCAGTGAATTTCTGAATGTTTGAGCGTCATCAACCTTTGTGACCACCTTGAACCTTGCTCATTCTTAAATATAGATTAGGGAAGATGCGAAATAAACTAGCTTTACAAGAGAGGAGTGCAACACATAAGGACACCTCTTTTCCTTATTGTGTGAGTGTGAAAAGAGTGTAAGATGTCTCCTAGCAAAGTAGAAATCAGGTTGCGTGATATGAAGATTTTGACAGTGTTCACATCTATGAGTTGTTCAGGATTTGGAAACAAAACCATTCCGTAGATGAGGAGAGCCACAATTTCCTCAAAGGCTTGCAAATCCAAGGAGTCCCAACAGTTTTGGGCTTTCTCAAACAAGAACTTTTCTAGGAAACCTTTGACACCACTCCTTGTTTCCCAATGAGTTGTGACATCATATGAGTGCAAGTGTAGAGATTGAGAAATCTCTTCTGGCTTTGGGTCTCTTTCCGTACCGTTGAAAGGTAGTTGTTTGAGAATGGGAATCCTCAAGAGTCGGGAGAATTCTTCCAAAGTAGGAACAAGTTGGTAATCAGGAAATGTGAAGCAATGGTGTAAAGGATCAAAGAATTGAAAGAGCACCTTCATCATGTCCTCATCTGTTGTTGGAGGTGACCAAGTTGAGTAGGCGACCATGTCTCTCGGTGAATGGAGAGTTTTATGGAATCCTTGAAGCTAGTTCCTTAAGTTGTGGAGGGATCCTCACAAGATTGACTAGAATAGTTTTCCTGCGAAGAGAATCCATATCCTACAAAAAAAGAACAAAGATAAATCCCAAGATACTTGAAATGGTTAGTGAATGTGTATGATGTTATGATGTTCATGATGTTATGTACAAGTATGTATATACAAACAAAGCAAACAAGTCCTGAGGTTTGGGCTTGCATGGAGTCTCATAGGTAAGTACCCTCTTGAAGTTTAGTTGGCTCAAACATGTCCTAGTAATAGTAATCGGGTTCTAAGGAGCTCAATATCACTGGTTTGTTTCCTTGGTTGTTTCAGCACAAGCCTCTTTAATGGCGACCGAAATATCCATAGTAACCAAACCTCAATGAGTGTAGTATCGAGTATCTACCAACTTTAGACTGCACCAAAGCCCGTCATCTCATTACATCCTAAAGGCCAAGTTGGTCAAGTAAAGGTTCTAAAAGTTCATTAGTGCTTCATGACATCACTCAGCGGCCCCGTATTCTCTTTGATTAACTCAAAGGCAACCGGTACCCACAAATATGTCGCACTAATGTAGCTATTGCTTAGACCATGTCGGCATACCCCGCACAGTTTCCACAATGTATTGCTACTTACCTATAATGTATCCTAAATCTGGGTAGAGGATTCAAACCCAAACAAAGAACCATAATGTAAAGCATACAAGTCAAACAATGAAAGCAAGTAAATGTGATTTAACCGTAAGGTAACCCCACTTTTAGAATTATCCCCAGCAGAGTCTCCAGTTCTGTGATACAGTGGGAGAACTAACTTGAAGGTTTTGTGTTTTATCGCAAATGTTACGGTTAGCAAGAGTCGCCACCGACTTTTCTTTTATCCAAAAGGAAAGGTAAAAAAGCACAGGAAATACCTTTGAGATTATTTCTTGAGTTCGGGGGGTAGATTATGAAAAGGGAAGGTATTAGCACCCTTTCATCCATGGTTTTCCATGGGCTCTTAGTTACTTGCTAGATCACTTTCTTTTTGTTTGAAAATTATACTTGGTGTGGTTTTTGAAAGTATTTTGTAAAGAGGCCATTTTTTAGGCAATCTTTGTAATGATTCTTGTTTGTAAGAATGTATACAAAGATGTTTGATCTTTTGAAAATGTTTTCAATTTTTGTAAGATGTTTGAAATTGTAGGTGATTATTTTGAAAATAGCAAGGATGTTTGTTTGAAATTGAGCAAGTAATTAGGAGCATTCTACCTACTCAAAAGTCTCTCTTGTTCATTTTCGTTTTCCTTTGACATTTTTACCTTACCATTGATTTGGTAAGTAACCCTATCTTTGGATGTAAACGGGACGGGCGTGGGTCATCGTATAACAATGATTAGAAATGTTTCAAGGTATCTTAGCATTCTCTTTTAGGGACTAAGATCATTTGAAAGACAACTTGGATAGCGTCATCGAGGGACTATGATCTTGTATTTGTTTGTTTTTGCTAAGATACCTCACATTCGTAATATGGTCATTTTGTATAAGGAAACCAAGTGGAATAACCCTAGGGGTGATTGTGCGCAAGTGTATTGTTTTCATACTTGTTTTTGTCTTGGATTAGGGTTTTCTAAGTATTGGTTTTAGTCTTTTCATACAAATCCTAATTACTAGCATTTGTATATAAAAGCGATAAATTGCCGAATTTAAAGTTACTACGCTATTACAACATTTGTGGGGAGGGGGTGTACAAATTGAGTGGGTATTGCAAGAATGTAAACCTAGTTAGTCTATTACAACCATATTGAATGAGTATCAATGTACAAGGAATTAAATGAATACAATGTGCAAAAAGAATAAATATGCAATAATGTGAAGGTGAAGAAAAATGAATATTTTGTTTGGATTTTTAGAGAAAAGGATTTTGTCTTAATATAATTAATTAAAGAAAATAATTAATTAAACTTAAAAGTAAACCTAATTCACTAAGAAAATAAAATTAATAAAAACCCTAATTCATTAATTAATTAGAGGAAATAAGTTTAAAAAAGTATTTTTTGGTATTTTTGTCTTGAAAATATTTATAGTATTATAAAATATTTTTGACCCTTTTTTATATTAAAATAAATATATTTTAATAGGTGTAAAAATAATACTAACCTTGTTTTAATTAAATTTATAAGACTAGTTAATAAAAATAAATAATGTATAGTTAAATAAAATATTTTTTGTGAGAAAAATAAAATAAACTAAGTCAAATTATAAATCTATCATTTTTTTGTATTTTTATGATTTTTCAGTATTTAGAAAATATATTTAAGAAAATAAAACTGAAATAAAAAATAAAATAAATAAACTTGGGTCAGGGGTGCCAACAGCCTGCAAGGGGGTTAGTCAGCAAAAATAAAAAAAAACAAAACAATCCCAATAATGCCTAGGCGCTTGCAAAAAAGTCAAGAATGCAAAATATGTAAAAAAAATGCAAAAGAGTACCACTGGGGCTCGAACCCAGGTCCCAAAGGTTACAGACGCGCGCTTCTACCACTGGGGTGGCTATACATCCGTTAACATAAGCAAATCAATAAATATACAAGGCAAAACGCGCCCTGATGACTTCATCTTTAACCTCTAGTCAGACCAACTGTAACTTGCTCATTTCTCATCAAAAATGAAAGCTATAAACATGAAACTTGTAGCAAATTTTCTCACAGTTTCAGAAATATAAAGCATTAAAACTATAGATCAAAGATAAGCATGAATTTTAATGGCCCTAATTTGAACCCTAAAAATCTCATAAATTTCAGTTTCAAAAGTCTCTAAGCTCAAGCAAAATTAATGGAAACTATGGACATGGTTAGCTTCAGGGAAATGATATCTACATGTTTTGTTCATAAATAAACTATTGATGATGCCTGTATGAAGAGTTCAAAGTTGAGAAAACTTACCTTAAAACTGGAAATCATGTTTTGAGTTTGAGCTTGTTTCAAGTGATGGTGATGATCAGGTTAGCTTCCTTGAGGTCCCAGGAAGTTAATGCAATGATTAGCTTGAGCAATGGATGGCTTAAATGGTCTGGAGAAGTCAATGTGCAGAGCTCTGTTTTTAGAAATGGATGATGGTGTTAATGGTGTTACAGTTCTGTAACAGGGTGTGGGATTGATTCTATGTGATGTTTAGAAACTATAGAAACCAAAAGGACAAGAAACGCACGAGTAGATTATGAGATTCAAGTTTTTGGTCAGTTTGTGTGAAAATGGAAGTGTGAAGTGTGATTCTGAGTTCTAGGTTCTTTTAAGGCTTGAGAATTCGTGTATTTTATGCAAATAGTTTGTGTATCTATAAGCAAAATGATTGGAGTGCATTGGCAAGTCAGAAGTACAAGTTACAAGCTTTTGGCTAGGTTACTTGATTTTGAAGAAAAGAGGGAAACCAAGTTTCAATATGAGGTACAAGCATGGGCTGACCGATTGTAAGTGTCTAAATCATTTCTAATGAGTTATAGGACTTGTGTGATCAGAAGAGAACAAGTGCAAGGCTCAAGAACAAGTTTTGTGCAAAAAAGCACTTAATCAAAATGGCAATGTAACCTTTCTTGCAAAAATGGATATAAAGCATGTCTATGCATTGAATGCTTGAAATGAGACCTCTAACAGCTGTGCAAACCATTATTTATGGAGTGCCTAGAAAGTTTGAGGCATACAAAGTAGATTTCATGCAGCATAGTTTGAATTTTGAAATTGGTTCATCACAAAATGCCTTGTTAATCAAGTGATAAAACCCTAACTTCATCTCTTCGATTCTCCCTACTCAAGAATGATCTCAAGGATTCTTGGACATTTTGGAAAGCTTGTAATGTGATCTACAACCCATATTTGAATTGATTTTGAAGATTCCACTTGGAACTATATGAAAAAGTGCCATGAAGTTGGGTCAAAATCCTGACCAAATTAGGGCAAAATCTCACTAAGTGTTTTGTTTCATGACCACATGTTCATAAAATTATAACTTGAGATACAAGAAATTTTGGAAGGAGTTGTGTAAAGAAAATTTGTATATTTCATGGATATCTACAACTTTCAAGTTGGAAGTTTCTCTTGAATCATCTTGCATCATGGTGAAAAATTTGTTCAAAGTTGTGAAAAAACATGAAATTTCCAACACTTAGAAAAATTTCTAAGTTTAGAAATTTTGACTTTTCAAAATGAAATATTGACTTTTTGATTTCTTGATGAATAAGTTTCATATTTTGACATGTTTTGATGAATTATGATCTTTGGCATTTGATTTTGACCAAAAAGTCAAAGTTTAACTTTTTAGTATACAATTGACTTTTGATCAGTTGACTGAAAATTCATCTGTCAATCCTTTGAACTTGAGAAATGTTTTGAGCCATGTCATTAGGTCAAAATGATTTAATTGGACTCTTGAGATTATGACTTAAACCAATTGATCATTTTCTAGGTCAAAAATCAGAAATTGCTCTTTCCCAGTCAAAACCCTTATTTTGACCATTTTGCCCTTTTGGAGATTTGATCAAATTTCTTGAGGAGTTGTGGTCCAAACTTGATCAAATGATACATGTGATTTTAAAATGTTGATGTGGATCAAAAATTATGAAGTTTGACTGTAAATTGGCCATAGTTGACTTTTTCCCCAATACAATTGATTTTTAGGTCAATTGCTCAATTGACTGAGCAAAAGTGTGATCCAAGGCTTGAAAGTTGACATGAGTAATCTTGGGGGTCCATAATGATCAATGAAAGTCATATGGGGCATTGAAAGTTCAAATATCCTTGTGCAATCTCAAACCCTAATTTTGGTCATCAGTGCTTGAGGAGGTGTCTTGAGCTGATCAACCCTGGTGCAGTCTTGAGCCAAAGGAGATCTTGTGAGCAAATTCTTGATAAGTGAGAGGGAAACTTTTGGGGTACAACACAAGGCCTGGGATTCGAACCCTGGTCCCTTTGATCGCATGAATTCCCTTTCACCACCTGAGTTGCTTGCTCATTCGAAATACATGACACCTGTTTTTGGTCCTGTAAATTAGTTAGTTCGAAACTAAACAAAACAAAAAACATCCCATTCGAAATCAATCCCTGAACTCAGATCTGGGTTTGTTTATGTTTTCCACAGCTGGTATCATGGGTTTCAAAGGTAACCAGCTTCGAAAAACTTTATCCATAGTATTTGAACGTATGGATACTGCAACTTGCATACATTTTGTTAAATCGCTCACAAATAACAACAAAAACTATGAACATGAAATCATGAGTCTAATTTAAGATTAAGTGGGATTGAACATTTTTACCATTGGAGTCGCCTGGATCTGCAGTCCTGGGTGTGAGATGGCTGGGGCACGAGCGAGTGTACGTCTGTGTGAAATCTAAGAACACAATCGGAGTGTTAATCTGGACGGAAGGCGCCTGCAATGGTATGGAGTTTTGACAATTTTGGAATTTGATGCTACTTTCTGGACCTTCGTTGGGCAGGTTGCGTTTTTTGCGAGGCAATATATGTGTGTCCGTTTTTATCTGAGATTATGAGGTTTATATAGACAAGAGAATTTAAGTCAACATTTGTGTATCAAATCTTAGTCCATTATGATGAAGAGATTTGATTTGATTTCTTCATAAAAACTTTCTATATTTGATTCAATCAAGTGCCAATCTATTTTCATGCGTTACTTCCAGCCTGTTATGAGTTGTTTAGGCCTCCAATATGATGGAAATCGAAAGCTGACATGCCCCTGCAGATCCATTTCCCTTCGAATTTGTTCTTTTTGAAGACTCTGAACTCTAATTCGACTTGCACCAGCTTCGATGTCATGGCTCCTTCGATTGAGCCACCCTCTGCTTCGATTGCTTGATTTGAAGAGAATCACCCTGGTCGAATCAGCTCTTATGGATTTAGGAACAAACAAGGCAAGAATTTGGCCTTTAACTCAGGAATTGAATCCACGACCAACATTGAATTTTTACCATATTTATAAGGAAAACATGCCATTTTGAACTTTGGGTGAACCTGGACAGGTTAGGATAGGTTTTTTGTTCAAATTTCGCTTAAGGATTTCATCATGGTTCCTTCGATTAAGTCTCAAGTTTTTCCCTCTTAGATGGCTTTAAACTTGGTCCAATCGAAGCGTTATCATATTGAATAATTGAAGTGTTGTTCTACACTCCTTGATGGCTCTAAGTCCTGATTCGAATTTCCCATAACTTCCTTCATCAGAACATTTGTTTTCCTTCAAAGGCTCTGAATTCTAATTACACCAACTTCTTTATCACAGCTCCTTCGATTAAATCCTAAGCCTTGCTCCCTTCGATGGCTCTGCATCTTGATTCGAATTGCTCATATTCTCAGCATCAGAGCTTCTACGTTTGAACCATAGTCTGCATAAAGGCTCAGAGTTATCCTCTCCAATCTGCATGAATTTGAATGCACACATCAGAGATTCTGGAACCCTCTCAGTTCTTGCTCTTTTTGCTCTCATTTTCTCTAACTTGGACAATCATAACATCACCCTGTTGATATGCCAATCGAAACATCACTTGGTTAACATGCCTGTCGAAAGGAACTTTGTACGCTCTAACGAAAAACAATCTTATTTAAGATGCCTGTCGAAGCTTCCTTGTTGGAAAGGCCCATCGAAAGGCCCGATACCAATTGAAGGACCTTTTGAAGATGCCAATCGAAGGACCTTTTGCATATGCCAATCGAAGGACCTTTTGTAGATGCCAATCGAAGGACCTTTTGCATATGCCAATCAAAGGACCTTTTGCAGATGCCAATCGAAGGGCCTTCTGCAGATGCCAATTGAAGGATCTTTTGCAGATGCCCATCGAAGGATACTTAACCATCATTTGAAAATTTTCCTTTTCTTTATGCAAAGGTTTGTAACCACCTATGCAAGAAGAAATCTTGGAAAAACATGAGAGGGCAAATTTTGGGGTACAACAGTGATCCAATGGGACGTAGTCATACGCTTTTAATCCCTAATTTTTTCCTGGACCGCCCTTTCAGGTTTTCAGTCCACTGGGATACCCTTTTTTGTCCAAGTCGCCTTTTCAGGTTTTCGACTTGCCGAGTGTACAGATTTTTCATATATATATATATATATATATATATATATATATATATATATATATATATATATATATATATATATATATATCCTTAATTTTTACCCGAACCCTTTTGGTTCGCTGGGATGCCCTTATTTCTGCCTAGGTCAGTCAACCAAGCGAGTCTCTTTTCATGCGTAGTATCTTTTAATTATGTCTGCATTTACAGGGTGCGGAAGGTCGTCATCTTCCATAGTGGTTAGTATCATGGATCCACCAGAAAATATACTCTTGATCACAAATGGTCCTTCGTATGTTGGAGTCCACTTGCCCCTGGGATCACCCTGTGGCAGGATGATGTGCTTGATTACTAGGTTACCGACCTGATATACCTTACATTTGACCTTCTTGTTAAAAGCTTTGGTCATACGTTTTTGGTACATCTGACCATGACAAACAGCCGCGAGCCTCTTTTCGTTAATCAGGTTCAATTGGTCAAGTCGAGTCTGAATCCATTCGTCTTCGTTTAAACCTACATCCTTCATGATTCTTAAGGAAGGGATCTAGACTTCGACGGGTAAACCATCTTCTATACCGTATACGAGAGAAAAAGGGGTTGCCCCTGTTGACATGCACACTGAGGTACGATAACCATGAAGAGAAAAGGGTAACATCTCGTGCCAGTCTTTATATGTTACCTTCATTTTTTGTATGATATTCTTTATATTCTTATTGGCGACCTCCACAATGTCATTCATCTTCGGCCGGTAAGGAGAAGAGTTATGATGTTGGATCTTAAATTATGTACAGAGCTTGGTGATCATAGTATTATTGAGGTTGGTACCATTATCTGTGATAATTCTTTCTGGGATACCATACCGACAAATAAGATTATGTCTGATGAACCGAGCCACAACGTTCTTGGTAACATAAGCAAATGAGGTTGCCTCTACCCACTTCGTGAAGTAATCAATGGAAACAAGGATGAAGCGGTGTCCATTGGAAGTGGTAGGTCTAATCTCTCCAATCATATCAATGCCCCATTTTGCGAATGGCCAAGGAGAAGTCAAAACATTTAACGAAACCGGAGGCACATGTACTTTGTCAGCATAGATTTGGCATTTGTGACAAGTTCAGGAGTGATGATGACAATCTGCTTCCATAGTGGACCAATAGTATCCTGCCTGCAGGATCTTTTTAGCCATTGTATGCCCACTAGAATGGGTTCCAAAGGTACCTTCATGCATATCCTCCATAATTTTCTCCGCTTCTCTCTTATCCATATACCGCAGTAAGGTAGAATCATGGTTGCGCTTGTAGAGAATTATGTTACTCAGGAAGAACTTGGCAGAGAACCTTCTTAGAAACTTCTTGTGATTTATGGATGCCCCCTCAGGGTATTCTTGTGCTTCGAGATACCTTTTGACTTCATGGAACCAAGTATTTTCTTCTACTCCCTCAGCATCAATCTCATAACATTGGGATGGTTCGTCTAATCTTTCGATTATGATCTGAGGGGCTTCATTATCCCATATGACTTTAAACATGGATGACATGGCAGCTAGCGCGTCCGGTAACTGATTTTCTTCTCGTGGAACATGTTCAAAGGTAATCTCTTCAAAATATGGAATCAAAGTCAACATACGCTCTCGGTAAGGGATGAGATTAGGATGCTTGTCCCATTCTCCCTTAATTTGACTGATCACCAAGGTTTAATCTTCGTATACTTGTAAGAACTTGATCCTCATGTCTATAGCAGCCTTGATACCCATAATGCATGCTTCATACTCGACCATATTGTTGGTACAGTTAAAGTATAGTCTGGTGATGAAGGGTGTATGGCAGCCTTCTGGGGAGATAATCACAGCACCAATGCCATTGTCGAGCACGTTGGAAGCTCCGTAAAATACCATAGTCCATTGAGATCCTTTTTCAGGTCCTTCATTCGGTCCAGGTTCTTCACAATTAGTTACTAACATAATGTTATCATTCGGGAACTCAAAATTTATTGACTGATAGTCGTCTACAGCCTGATGAGCCAAATGATAAGCTAGTACACTCCCTTTAATTGTTTTTTGGGAAGTGTACTGAAAGTCGTATTCTGTCAGGACCATTTTCCATCTTGCTATTCTTCCGGAGAGAGAGGGCTTCTCGAATATGTATTTGATATGATCCATTTTAGATATCAATAAGGTAGTGTGAGTCAACATATACTGTCTTAGTAGGCGATCAGCCCATGCCAAATTGCAGCAAGTTTTCTCGAGCAGTGAGTATATTGTTTCACAGTCGGTAAACGTTTTTCTAAGGTAGTATATTGCATGCTCTTTTCGACCAGACTCGTCATGCTGCCCCAGCACACACCCCAATGAATTCTCTAATACAGTCAAGTACGTAATCAGGGGTCTTCCATCAATTGGCGGCATCAAAATTGGAGGTTCTTGAAGATACTCTTTGATCCTGTTAAAGGCTATCTGGCAATCATCGTTCCACTTTACTACTTGATATTTCTTCAGTAATTTGAAGATTGGTTCACAAGTAGCGGTTAGGTGGGAAATGAATCTGGCAATGTAGTTTAAACGTCTCAAGAAACCTCTAACCTCCTTCTCGGTGTGGGGAGTTGGCATCTCTTGAATAGCTCTAACCTTTGCAGGATCCACTTCAACACCTTTACCACTAACAACGAAACCTAGGATGATTAATTAATTATAGGCAATATCATGTTGTAGGCCTATGGCCAACATTGCAAGATTGAAGAGTTACTGTTGTATTGTTGTATGGCTGAGTTGTTGATGATAAATGATGTTTGATGAATTATGATGTATAAATGATGTTTGATGAATTATGATAAATGATGTTGATGAACGATGTTGATGAAAGATGTTGAGATGCCACTAATAATTGGAAGCTATTAAGATGTAGGCTTCTGGCTAACGATGATGTTGTGATTGAGATGTTGATAATTATGGTGTTGTCATTACATTCATGATTGTGTCGCATACATTGCATTTCAAGATGGAGCTTATGCTCGTTAAGATGGTCTGTATTGGCGAATATTAAGATGAAGGCTTATTCCTTGTTGATGCCTCTATTTATTGGCAGATTTTTAAGATGGGAGTTCTGCTCCAATGGTACCACATGCATTTGCATAGTATTGAGTCGCATTATATGATTGCATAAAGAAGTTGTGTATTGATGCGGTGAATGTGTATTATTGTTGGTATTCTGTTGCAATTATTGTTGTTTATAAGATGAGAAGTGGTGATGTTATATGATCTAATTTAATATATTAATTATCATACGTTTTATTATATTGTTAGATATCTCACCCCTTATGTTTGAATGTTACCCTTACGTTGGTAACATGCAGGTAATCGAGAGTGAAGGTTGTATACCTTCAGTAGTTCGAGTCAGTGTCATTGCTCTGATATGTAACACTCGAGGGGATGAATGCTTGTTGCTTTTAATTGTTGATTATTTCAGTTGTTGAACTTTAATTTGATTATTATTAAGTATGTGTTATTTCGAAGTTGCTGTAACGATGGATAAAGATGTTATTAAGAATTTCGCTGTGTAGATGTTTAAATTGTTGAATTAAGAGATTTAATTATTACGTTGATAGTTCATCTGCAGTTTTAAAGTGTTATGTATCCACGATGAATGCAATGTGTTTTAAAAGTTGAATTTGTGGCATCCTGATTCATTTGCTTGAATGATTTTATAACTCTGATTTGCATATATAATTTTCGGGTAGAATTGGGGTGTTACAAAGTTGGTATCAGAGCAAAAGGTTGGTCAGACCTTGTTTTCAAGTCGTAGTTGTCTAACAATCAAGTATTTTTAATTTGAGTTCTAACTGTTGTTTATGTTGTAGTGATAAGTTGAGATGGCTGGAAGGAATAATGCTGCACTTGCTGCTGCTTTAGAATCAATGGCTCATGCGATGGAGAATCAGCCAAATGCTGACGGGAATGCTGGATCTCCTAGTTTGGCGATTTTCCAGAGAGAGAATCTGCCTATGTTCAAGGGAAAGTATGATCCTGACAGAGCATTGGATCGGTTGAAAGAGATTGAGAGAATCTTCCGTGTGATAGACTGCACTCCAGCGTAGAAGGTTCGGTATGGCACTTATATGCTAGCAGTCGAGGCTGATGACTAGTGGCTAGAGACTTGTCAGAGATTGGAAGTTGCAGGTGAGAATGTCACTTGGGCTGTGTTCGTAGGGAATTTTTGAGGAAGTACTTTCCTGAAGATGTCCGCGGTAAGAAGGAGATTGAGTTCCTTGAGCTGAAGCAAGGAATTATATCGGTTGTTGAGTATGCTGCCAAGTTTTCTGAGTTGGCTAAGTTTTATCCGCACTATGCTGAGGCAGATTCTGAGTTTTTGAAGTGCATCAAGTTTGAGAATGGGTTGCGCCCGGAGATCAAGAAGGCAGTTGGATACCTGAAGATCCGTGTCTTTGCTGATTTGATTGATAGCTGCAGAATTTATGAGGAGGATAATAATGCTCATTACAAGATTATCAGTGAGAAGATGGGTAAGCACCAACAGAATCGTGGTAATCCTTATGATACCCCAGCTGGTAAAGGTAAACAGAAAGTTTCTCAAGGTCAGAGGACTAGTGGAGGAGATTCTCCTGCTGGTGTGGTTTGTTTTAAATGTGGGGAACCTGGGCATAAGAGTAATGTGTGTACTACTGAAGTAAAGAGGTGCTTCCGTTGTGGTAAGAACGGACATGTCGTTACCATCAGATTAAAGTGAAGGATGAAGATATCTAGAAGACGGCTTTCAGAATGCGTTATGGAAACTATGAGTATTCGGTGATGCCTTTCAGTGTTACTAATGCACCGAGAGTATTCATGGAATATATCAATCGTATCTTTCATACTTATTTGGATCGGTTCGTAGTGGTGTTCATTGATGATATTTTGATTTACTCTAAGTCAGAAGAAGAGCATGCAGAACACTTAAGGGTAGTATTGCAAGTTTTGAAAGAGAAGAAGTTGTATGCGAAGCTGTCCAAGTGTAAATTCTAGTTAAAGGAGGTTAGTTTTCTTGGTCATGTGATCTCAGGTAGTGGCATTGTTGTAGATCCATCGAAGGTTGATGTTGTGTTGCAATGGGAAACTCCAAGGTCAGCTACTGAGATTACGAGCTTTTTGGGATTAGCTAGTTATTATAGAAGGTTTATCGAAGGTTTTTCTAAGTTGGCACTTTCGTTGACTAAGTTGACTTGTAAAGGTAGAGCTTTTGTGTGGGATGTTCAGTGCGAAGAAAGTTTTACGAAATTGAAGAAGAGGTTGACGTCGGCTCGGATTTTGACGTTGCCTAATCTAGGAGAGCCTTTTGTGGTGTATTGTGATGCTTCTAAGATGGGTTTAGGAGGTGTGCTTATGCAGAATGATAAGGTAGTTGCTTATGCGTCAAGGAAGTTGAGGACTCATGAGAAGAACTATCCTACGCATGATTTGGAGCTTGCTGCTGTTGTTTTTGTGTTGAAGATTTGGAGGCATTACCTTTATGGTTCTAGATTTGAAGTGTTTAGTGACCATAAGAGCTTAAAGTATTTATTGGATCAGAAGGAGTTGAATATGAGGCAACTAAGATGGTTGGAATTGTTAAAGGATTATGATTTCGGTTTGAACTATCATCCAGGAAAAGCGAATGTGATAACTGATGCATTGAGTCGAAAGACTTTACATATGTCGGCAATGATGGTTAAAGAGTTAGAATTAATTGAGCAGTTCAGAGATATGAGCTTAGTTTGCGAGGTTACGCCGCAGAGTTTTATGTTGGGTATGTTGAAGGTTAATAATGAATTTCTAGACATTATCGGAGAAGCTCAGAAGTTGGATGTGAAGCTGGTAGATTTGATGGTTGGAATCAATCAGCCTGAGAATAATGATTTTAAGCTAGATGTGCAAGGTGTGTTGAGATTTCGTAACCAGATTTGTATTCCTGATGATGATGAGATGAAGAAAGTGATACTTGAAGAGAGTCATAAAAGTAAGTTGAGTATTCATCCAGGAGCTACAAAGATGTATCAAGATTTGAAAGGTTTTTTTTGGTGGCCTGGAATGAAGAGTGATGTGGCTCGGTTTATGTATGCATGTTTGACTTGTCAGAAGTCAAAAGTTGAACATTAGAAACCTGCAGGGTTGATCCAACCGCTAGAAGTTCCAGAATGAAAATGGGATAGCATTTCGATTTACTTTGTGACGGGGTTACCTAATACTATAAGAGGACATGATTCGATTTGGGTGATTGTTGATAGGCTTACAAAGTCGGCTCATTTTATTCATATTAACATCAGTTTTCCAGTGTCGAAGTTGGCTGAGATTTACACTAGTGTGATTGTGAAGCTGCATGGTGTTCCTTTGTGCATTGTGTCAGATAGAGATCTAAGATTTACTTATGATTTTGGGAAGAGTTTGCAAGAAGCGTTAGGTTCTAAGTTGAGGTTAAGTTCAGCGTATCATCCTCAGACAGATGGTCAGAATGAACAGACTATTCAATCATTGGAAGACTTGTTGAGGGCATGTGTTCTTGAGCAGGGAGGTTCGTGGGATACTTATATTCCTTTGATAGAGTTCACCTATAATAACAATTACCATTCTAGTATTAGGATGACACCTTTTGAAGCGTTGTATGGTTGAAGATGTAGAACTCCTTTATGTTGGCATGAATCTGGTGAAAGTGAAGTACTTGGACCTGAACTTGTTCGTGAGACTACTGAGAAGGTGAAGTTGATTCGGGAAAAGATGAAAGCTTCCCAAAGTAGACAGAAGAGTTATCATGACAAGGGAAGGAAAGATTTAGAATTTCAAGCGGGTGACCATGTGTTTTTAAGAGTTACACCTGTGACTGGTGTTGGGCGAGCATTGAAGTCTAAGAAGCTCACTTCTCGTTTTATTGGACCGTATTAGATTTTGAAGAGAGTCGAGAATGTTGCTTATAGAGTGGCTTTACCGCCTAATCTTTCGAATTTGTATGATGTGTTTCATGTGTCACAACTCCAGAAGTATATTTCAGATCCATCTCATGTGATTCATATGGACGATGTGCAAGTACCGGATAATCTTACGGTGGAGATGATGCCTGTACGGATCGCGGATCGTGAAACTAAGACTCTGAGGGGCAAGGAGATGGCCTTGGTTAAAGTTGTTTGTCTAGGAGCTTCCAGAGAAAGCATGACTTGGGAGTTGGAGAGCAAGATGCGAGACTCCTATCCTGAGTTGTTTGATTAAGGTAAATTTTCGAGGACGAAAATATTCTAAGTGGGGGAGAGTTGTAACGCCCATAATTTAATTAATTATTTAATTAAATTATTTTTTTGGAATAATTGATGTGTTGTGATTAGTTGGATTTATTATTTTATTAAGTGGTGGAATAATATGAGAAGGATGATAACATTATTTAATGTGGGCTTGTTTTAAAGGATAGAAGTAGTAAAAAGGGGGTGTAGTAGTTTTAAGCCCATTAAGGAATAAAGAGAATAATAGGGTTATTTTTTTATTGTTAGAAATAATAGAAAGAGGAAACAGTAAGAAGAATAAGGGTTGTTAGAGAAAGAACGTGAAAGCTGTTGGAAAAGAGGAAAAGAGGTAAAACGGAAATTCAACTGAAAGTTATAGATTAACCTTCAATCCAAGGTAAGGGTGGGGTTCTGACTCTATAATAGGGTTTATGATAATTGTTATGTGGGGTTTGGGATGAAAGATTTTTTGGTTTATGATTGAATTATATATGTTGTTGTATGATGAAAATCGATGAATTATGGATGAATAATGATGTCCCGATGTTGTATATATGATGTAGAATTATAGGATGATTATAATTGATGTTTATCTATGATTAGAGGATGTTTTTAGGGCCTAAAGTATGGAACCCATAGTGAAAACGCAGAGAAAATCACAGAAATTACCCATGATAGAGCAGTATGTGTCGATCCCAAACATTATGTGTCGATACAAGAATGCTGTTAGACTCAGGATGAGTCGACACGAAGGAGTCATGTGTCGATACATGAGGGCTTTCAGAATCAGGATGAGTCGATATGTAGGAGCATGTATTGATACATGCAGTGTTGCAGACTCAGTATGAGTCGATACAAGAGAGTATGCATCGACTCATGTAGTGTGTTAAGTCCAGTACGCGTCGACCCAAGGCAGTACGTGTCTATCCATGTTGTCTGGTTTTTGGCAGAATCGTTTGGAAAAGGCTGTAACTTGAGTTTTCGGACTTTGTTCGAGGTGTCATTCGAAGCGTTGAATAGCTAACGCAATGAACTTCATTCTTAAGGATAAAATGAAGAATAGGAAGGATAATCCTAGTATCCAAATTAGGATTAGATTTAATTCCCGCGTTGATCGCTATGTTGATTTTTGTGAAGAATGACGAGGATGAGATGATTATAGATTGTTGTTTGGTTTGTAACAGTAGGATTAATAATGATAATGATGTAGTATTACATAATAGTAATATGTAGAAGTTTTGTAATTTATAAGTAGGCCTTAGATGATTAATTAATTATAGGCAATATCATGTTGTAGGCCTATGGCCAACGTTGCAAGATTGACGAGTTACTGTTGTATTGTTGTATGGCTGAGTTGTTGATGATAAATGATGTTTGATGAATTATGATGTATAAATGATGTTTAATGAATTATGATAAATGATGTTGATGAACGATGTTGATGAAAGATGTTGAGATGCCACTAATAATTGGCAGCTATTAAGATGTAGGCTTCTGGCCAACGATGATGTTGTGATTGAGATGTTGATAATTATACTATTGTCATTACATTCATGATTGTGTCGCATACATTGCATTTCAAGATGAAGCTTATGCTCGTTAAGATGGCCTGTATTGGCGAATATGAAGGTGAAGGCTTATGCCTTGTTGATGCCTCTATTTATTGGCAGATTTTTAAGATGGGAGTTTTGCTCCAATGGTACCACATGCATTTGCATAGTATTGAGTCGCATTATATGATTGCATAAAGAAGTTGTGTATTGATGCGGTGAATGTGTATTATTGTTGGTATTCTGTTGCAATTATTGTTGTTTATAAGATGAGAAGTTGTGATGTTATGTGATCTAATTTAATATATTAATTATCATACGTTTTATTATATTATTAGATATCTCACCCCTTCTGTTTGAATGTTACCCTTACGTTGGTAACGTGCAGGTAATCGAGAGTGAAGGCCGTATTCCTTCAGTAGTTCGAGTCGGTGTCATTGCTCTGATATGTAACACTCGGGGGGATGAACGCTTGTTTCTTTTAATTGTTGATTATTTCAGTTGTTGAACTTTAATTTGATTATTATTAAGTATGTGTTATTTCGAATTGTTGTAACAATGGATAAAGATGTTATTAAGATTTTCGCTGCGTAGATGTTTAAATTGTTGAATTAAGAGATTTTATTATTACGCTGATAGTTCATCTGCAGTTTTAAAGTGTTATGTATCCACGATGAATGAAATGTGTTTTGAAAGTTGAATTTGTTGCATCTGATTCGTTTGCTTGAATGATTTTATAACTCTGATTTGCATATATAATTGGCGGCTAGAATTGGGGTGTTACAGAAGGAACCTGGATAGTAGGGTTACTTTGAGATGAAAGCCTGGATGGTAGGGCTTATGGGAAGGAACCTGGATAGTAGGGTTACTTCGAGATGAAAGCCTAGATAATAGGGCTATGGGACAAAACCTGGATAGTAGGGTTACTTCGAGATGAAAGCCTGGATGATAGGGCTATGAGAAGGAACCATGATAGTAGGGTTAATTCGAGATGAAAGCCTGGATAGTTGAGCTATGGGAAGGAACTTGGATAGTAGGGTTACTTCGAGATGAAAGCCTGGATAGTAGGGCTTATGGGAAGGAACCTGGAAAGTAGGTTTACTTCGATATGAAAGCCTGAATAGTAGGGCTTATGGGAAGGAACCTGGATAGTAGGGTTACTTCAAGGTGGAAGCATGTATAGTGGGGCTATGAGAAGGAACCTGGATAGTAGAGTTACTTCGAAATGAAAGCCTGGATGGTAGGGCTTATGGGAAGGAACCTGGATAGTAGGGTTACTTCGGGATGAAAGTCTGGATAGTAGGGCTTATGGGAAGGAACCTGGATAGTAGGGTTACTTCGGGATAAAAGCCTTGATAGTAGGGCTTATGGGAAGAAACCTGGATAGTAGGGTTACTTCGGAATAAAATCTTGGATAGTAGGGCTTATGGGAAGGAACCTGGATAGTAGGGTTACTTCAAGGTGGAAGCCTGGATAGCGAGGCTTATGGGAAGGAGCCTATATCGTAGGGTTACTTCGAGATGAAAGCCTGGATAGTAGGGCTATGGGAAGAAACCTAGATAGTAGGGTTACTTCGGAATAAAAGCATGGATAGTAGGGATTATAGGAAGGAACCTGGATAGTAGGGTTACTTCAAGGTGAAAGACTGGACAGTAGGGCTATGAGAAGGAACCTGGGTCGTAGGGTTACTTCAGGATGAAAGCCTGGATAGTAGGGCTATGAGAAGGAACCTGGGTCGTAGGGTTACTTCGGGATGAAAGTCTGGATAATAGGGCTTATGGGAAGGAACCTGGGTAGTAGGGTTACTTCAAGGTGGAAGCCTGGATAGTATGGCTTATGGGAAGGAACCTGGGTAGTAGGGTTACTTCAAGGTGGAAGCCTGGATAGTAGGGCTTATAGGAAGAAACATGGAGAGTAGGGTTACTTCATTTTGTCACGTAGCTTAGTTAACCCGTTTGGTTTCGGAAACTGATTTTTCATTAGCTGTCTGCAGATATGACATGTATAACTGCTGGAATTGTTGGTGATAATTGTATTTCCTGAAAAGATAACAGGGTTAATTATATGCGATGCATGAAATGCATTGTGAGATGATGTTCTCAAAATAAATGAGACTATGTTGTATGTGATATGTATGCGCATGTCATGATGCATGATCATGAAATGCTATTATGACATGTCCGAGTCTGGGAAAATAAATCCCTGACTATTGCTGGAGAGTATAGCATTCCTGACTATTATAGAGGACTACGGTTCTTCTACTTCCGTCGGGGATGGAGAACGAAAATGACTATGCTGGAGATTCACTCCTTGTTGTTTCTGAATATTCTTCCAGGCAGAGACTCTATTTGAGAATAACTCTGCAGGGGAATAATTCTGTTGGAAAGTGAACTTTCATAACTGGAGGGGTAAACTATGCCAGGGATTGAGTTTCTGCATTCAGGGAAATAAACTCTGCTTGGGAGACAAATTTTATGACCTGTTTGTGATTATGAAATTCGCGGGGGAAAGTACTTCCTGTTTTGGTGGAGCTGGAATCAATGCTTTGATTTCCTTTACTCTGTGGGGAGTACAGATGTCACGAGGTCGTATGCACTGATGACTGTGTTTCAAGGTTGTCTATGCCCCGGTACCTGCTGGGCAGAGTGACTGTCGGGTTTGACATTTTTTGTTTTTGCCCCTGTTTCTTAAGTTACGAGCAATTGTCTTTCCGTTTCTTATGTAAATATTTATGAACAACAATCATATTCAAATTCATATGTCAAGAATAAATCATTGGACGTTCTTGCAAAACAAGACAGAAAAAGAAAAACAAATAGTTTTGTAAAAATGATTTGTATTAATTTTCGAAGTTGGCCTATAACAGGCGTTTTTGTACAAGAAAGTTGACGCTCTAGTAAGAGAACACCGCCGTAAAAGGAAGCTATACAATATTGTGTACAACAAAAGGAAAATATCTATGTGCAACAATCCCATTGGGTTCCAATTCTACTATTGCCGCTATGTCTTTGAGCGTCTCATCACTTTGATGCTTGTCTAAAGATGATTAGATTGATCGGTACCGTTCGAGCTTGACCGTTGATATTGAGGTCCGATCGTAAGGTGATCCAATGGGACATAGTGATACGCTTTACATCCCTAACTTTTTCCTGGGCTTCCCTTTCGGTTTTTCAGTCCACCGGGATACCCTTTGTTGCCCAAGCCGCCTTTTCAGGTTTTCGACTTGCCGGGTGTACAGATTTTTCATTTTCATCCCTTATTTTTGCCCGGACCCTTTTAGTTCGCCGGAAAGCCCTTATTTTTTCCTAGGCCAGTCAACCTAGCGGGTCTTTTATCATGCGTAGTATCTTTTCACTATGTTCGCATTGACAAGGTGAGGAAGGTCGTCACCGTCCATAGTGGTTAGAATCATGGCTCCACCCAAGAAAATGTTTTTAATCACAAATGGCCCTTCGTAGGTGGGAGTCCATTTGCCCCTGGGATCACCTTGCGGCAGTATGATGCGTTTGATCACTAGATCCCTGACTTGATATTCTTGACGTCTGACTTTTTTGTTGAAAGACTTGATCATCCGTTTTTGATACATTTGACCATGGCAGACATCAGTAAGTCTCTTCTCATCGATCAGATTTAGTTGATCAAGTCGATTTTGGATCCAGTCGTCTTCGTTCAAACCCGCATCCTTCATAATCCTTAGAGAAGGAATCTGGACCTCAATGGGTAGGACTGCCTCCATGCCATATACCAGAGAGTAGGGTGTTGCCCCTGTCGACGTCTGTGCTAGGGTACGGTACCCATGAAGAGTGAATGGTAACATCTCATGCCAGTCTTTGTATGTCCCGTCATTTTGTCACTTGCCTATCAGTAGAAGACTTATCATTCTGATCGGCAATTACCAAGCACCTCATGAGTTGGGATAACACTCAATCCACAAAGCCTCCGCAAGCACTTTCCCCAACAGAGTCGCCAGTTCTTTGATACGATGGCAGAACCGACTGTTAATACTGGTTTGCATTTTGTATTTGCAAATATTGCGGTAATCAAGAGTCGCCACCCACTTTTATTTCATCCAGCAAAGGAAAAGGAAAAAGAACATAAAAAACCTTTTTTCGAGATGTTTCTGAGTAAGGGGGGTAGATTATGGAAAGGGAAGGTGTTAGCACCCTTTCCATCCGTAGTTATCTACGGGCTCTTAGATGCTAGCTCATGTTTTGAAAATTGCTTGTGCTTTGTGTGTTTTGAATTTTTTTTTGAAAATTCCTTAGTGCGGCGATTCGCTTTGTGATAACTCTTGTATCAGTCCTCAAGAGTGTTGACAAGGTGAATGTTTTTGAAACTGTTTTGAAATGTTTTTTGTGTAGGTGCAAAAATTTGTTTTGAGCAAGCATCTAAGAACTTATCTACTTATACTCGAAAAGATCGTTCTTTTCTCCTTATCCTTTAGACAGTGTTATCCTACTATTAGTGAGTAGGTAACCCTAGTCGTTGGATGTGCGAGGGACAAGCGCGGGTCATCGTTATGGTCATAGAAGTCAACATATAGGGATACCTTAGCAATTCGAAGGGACTGTCATCATATAGGTAACATCGAGGGACAAGATCATTTCTCATAGGCAACTCGAGGGACGTTAAGGGACTATGATCTTTATGATGACTTTTAGATTTAGGGTCTTTTGCTAAGATATCCCTACGTTCGAGGGACATGACCATTGTTTTCTTAGGCAACCAAGTGGGGAGAGATGAACACATGTGGCAACCTTCACCATAACCCGGAAATGAACCGGCCAACAACAAATTCTTCTTAACAGTCATAAGAGGAGTAGAAACTTCATTAACAGAGGTAACATATATGTCAGTATCAATGGCATTAACTCCACGATTATGCTTAGGCATCGGAGCAGTTATGACATTGGACTTCTCCGGAGCATCAAACTCAATCTCCTTAGCTTCAATCAGATCTTGTACTTTATTTCTCAGAGCCCAACAGTCATTTGTATCGTGACCAGGACTCTCAGAATGGTAGGCACACCGAGCGTTTGGATTGTACCGAGGAGATGTGGTGGTAAGATTCTTGGGAGCCTCTTTCAAGGTTTCCAAGTTGGATCTTAGCAGATGGGGTAGAACCTCAGTCAATGTCATGTTAATCCGGGTAAACTGCCTTTGCGGTCTTTCTACCCTTTGTTGATTTTTGCGTTGTAGGGTAGCCGCGGGCCTAGGTATCATTACAGCACTTACTGTTGGATGATGTTCAGCTCTGCTCTGACCTCTTAGGCTATAGATAGCACTGACTTCCTTCTTACCTATGAAGGGCTTCTTTACTGAGCTCGAAGAGGTGTCTTTATGTATTTTTCCACTCCGGATCCCAGCTTCTACCCTCTCTCCTATTAATATCAACTCGGTGAAACCAGCTGATGAGCTACCAATCAAATTATTGAAGAATGGACCAGACACCATCCCAATAAACATGTCAACCAACTCCCTATCAGACAAAGGGGGTTGGACTCTCCCAGCCAAATCTCTCCATTTCTACGCATAGTCTTTAAAGCCTTCACCTGCACCCATGGACATACTCTGGAGTTGAGTACGAGTAGGGGCAAGGTCAGTGTTATACTGATACTGCTTATAAAAAGCAGCAGCCAAATCCTCCCAGTTATGGACATTGGTTCCCTCCATTTGATAGAACCATTCGAGCTGAGTCCCTGACAGGCTGTCTTAAAAGAAGTGAACCCACAAGTTCCTATCAGTTGTGTGAGGCTGAATCTTCCTCACATAGGAACGAAGATGAAACTTGGGACAAGACGTCCCATCATACTTTGTGAAAACCAAAGCTTTAAACTTTTGTGGGATGACTACCCACGACACCAATCCCAGCTCTTCAAAATCCAGCCCTGGTATTCTCTGGATATCCATAGCGCTCAGCCGATCCTCTAATTGTTTGTACCTATCCTCAGTGGGAGGATACTGCTCATCATTGTAGTCTGTATCATTGTCAGAAACTTCAGGGCTAGGTTCCTTCTCCCTTGTCTCCCTCTCTTGATTCTCCCTTTCTTTGGACGAGGAGGTCAAATCAACTGGTTGCTTTAACGGCCCCCTGAACCTTCTTCCCAGATTCAGAACACCAGAGACCTTCTTCTTCTTCTTCTTCTTTTCCTTCAGGATGAGGGCCTTCAGATCTTCCTGCCTTTTTGCCAAAGTTATGAACAATTGTTGAAATTGGGCGTTTTGTGCCTGAAGATCTTTGATGCTTTGTTCAGAAGACATTTTTTCTGAAGTAAATAGCGAAGAAGATGAGAAACCTATAATGGTACCTGTTTATGCAATGTCATGGATGGAATGCGTATGTAATGATTTCAAGGACATGTAAAGGCTCAAATTTGTTTAACCAAAAAGAAACACACGTTAATTATATTAATAAGTTCGGATGGTTACAAAGAATTCCCTTTAGGCTTACAATAAAACAAACAAAACTTAAAACAAAAAGAAAACTAGGTCTCCTAAGAGCGCATCCTCTTTGGTGAAATGTAGGCGTTTATGTTCCTTTCTTCATGAAGTATCCTAGTGAGCTCCAAGACCTTCTTCTCAGTGGCATATAATTGAGCTTCAAACGTATCTCGCTCTTCTTTAAGTTGAACCCAGGATTTCTGTAGCTCCTCATGATCAGTTGGCTTGTCAGGATAATGAACAAGAGAAGAAGTGTCTCCTTCAGCAACTAGTTCCACAATTATTGGTAGGACAGCAGGGTAAGGCATCATAAGACTTTGGGCACGGGCTCGTATCCATCTGAGATAAGGCTCAAGAGGAATGGGATTCTTGTTCCCCAGTGTATTGCTATCAATTCTATGTACCATGCCCTAAGCTCTTATGAACCATTTGCGGTAACCCTGAGCATCATTCTCATAGTTGAAGGTGATTCCTTGGATAAGTGTATCATGTGGACCATCCTTTCTCGCATAACCAAACTACTGCAGTGCCGAACAAGGGTTATAAGTGAGTCCTCCCCTAATGCCTAAGAGAGGGACATTAGGGAATTCACCACAACGATCGATGATGGTAACATCTCCTGAGGACCGTGAACACCAATGAATGTCTGAATGTGTAAGGGACATCAGCCTATGAGACCATTTCATACCCTGTTCATTCTTCAGAATAGACCTGGGTAGGTGTGAAATAAACTACCTAGCCAATAGAAGAGTGCAACACAGGAGGGTCCCCCTTCTCTTTAGAGTGCGAGCATACAAAGACTGTAGAATATCCCCCGAGTAATGTAGGCACCGGATTATGAGACAGAAACACCTTAATAGTATTCACATCTACGAGTTGGTCCGCATTAGGGAAAAGTACCATCCCATAGAGGAGGAGTTCCAATACCTCTTCGAAAGCTTGTAAATCCAAGGTGTCCCAAAAATAGTAAGCCTCCTCAAATAGAAATTTAATCGGGATTCCTTGGACACTTCCCCTAGTTTCCCAATTTGTCACTACGTCGGACCGTTGTAAGGACAGAGCTCGAGCAATCTCTTCAGGCTTTGGATGTTCTTCTGTACCGTTGAAAGGTAACTGATCAAGAATAGGTACCCTAACAACTGAGAAAATTCCTCCATAGTAGGCACTAGCTGGTAATCTGGGAAGGTGAAGCAGTGGTGCAAAGGATCGAAGAACTGAAATAGCACTTTTAACAATTCTTCATCAGGTTTTGAAGTGACCAAGTTGAGAAACCAACCATGTTTCTCAGTGAAGGGAGAGCTTTCAGGAATCCTTAATGCCAAGTCCTTTAGTTGGAGAGGCGCTTTCACAAGGTTAATCTGGATAGTGTTCCTACAGGCGGGTGCCATGTCCTACAAAACAAAGCAAAGATGAGCCCTAGAAAATCCTTGAAATGGTTAGTATGATATGCCATGTTTATGATGTCATGATTATGCTAAGAAATCACATGTATAGCAAGCAACAAACAAGTCACACAAAGTCCTTAGGTTTAAGGCCTGCGTGAGTTTTAAGGTCATACCCTCTTGAAGTTGGATTGGTTCAACCTGTCCTTTAAATTGTAAACGGGTTCTAAGGGATCTCAATATCACTGATCTTTCCCCCAAGCTTCGTTCAATAGGCGATTAACTCTCAACCAAACAAAACTCAAGAGTCAAACCTCAATGAGTGTAGCATCGAGTATCTATCGACCTTGGGAATACACCAAAGGCAGCCATCTCACTAAGTCCTACTGGCCAAAGCAAAACAAGAAAGCAATTTTTAGAAATGACCTAGATCCTAAGGTATACCCCACTTATTACATCCCCAGCAGAGTCGCCAGTTCTGTGATACGGTGGCAGAACCGACAGTTATACTGGTTTGCGTTTTGTATTCACAAATATGCGGTAAGCAAGAGTCGCCATCGACTTTTATTTCATCCAAAGGAAAGGGAAAAGAACAGAAAAAACCTTTTTTCAAGAGTTTTTGAGTACGAGGGTAGATTATAGAAAGGGAAGGTGTTAGCACCCTTTCTATCCGTGGTTTTCCACGGGCTCTTAGGTACTTGCTCATTTTTGAAATTGCTTGTGTGTGTTTTGAAAAGTTTTTTTTGGACTTCGTGGTAACCCTTGTATCTATCCTCAAGAGTGTGACGAAGTTTTTTTGAAAACTGTTTTGAAAGTGTTTGTGTGAGATTTGTTTGTTTTGAGAAAGTACCTAGGAACTATCTACCTACTCAAAAAAGTATGTTCGTTTTCCTTTAGACAATACTATCCTACTATTAAGGAGTAGGTAGCTCCGTCGTTGTAATTTAAGGGACATTAAGGGACGAGTACGATCACATAAGCAATGTTTAGGAAGCTTTAGTAGTTACCCTAAAATCCTAAATATCTTTCTGAGGCAACATTTGAACGGGTCATTTTTTATCTTTTGGGACTAAAGGGCAACCATTAAAATTCCCTGCGATTCATGACCGTTTACCGAAGGAAACCGAAGTGGGGTAAACCCTAGGAGTGAGCAAGTGCAAGTGTTTAATTTCAGTTTCATTTATCTTGCGCATTTAGGGTTATTTACCGTTTTAAATTGTTATCTTTTCATTCAATCATATTATCCATACATCTAGGCAGTTTATAATTGCGGAAAGTAAAGTGCGAGAAATTAAAACCCTAGCTATTACAAGGATTTGGGGAGGAGGATTACATAATCAAAAATCGGGGAAAATAATAAATGCAAAATAGTAAACCTAATTAACTATTACAAACTCGGAGCATTTACAATAATTAATAAAATAGGGGAAAAAGAATGCGGGCGAAAAAATTAAATACGGGGAATTAATGTCAAGTTTAGAAACAATTAATTGATGAATAAAGAAAAGATATTTTTGGATTTTTTGAGAAAAATAATTAATCTTGCAAATTAACCTAATTTCTATTTAATTTTAATTATGAAAAAAAAAGAATTTAAGTTAACCTAATTAAACTAATTAATTAATGCAATTAAATATTTTATGAAAAAAAAACTAAACCTAATATTTTTTTTGTAATTTTATGATTTTATGATTTAATAATAAAAAAAATGATTTTTGCGAAAATAATTAAAACAACAAATTAAAAAAAACAAATAAAGAAATTAAAAAGAAAGAAAGTGGGCTTGATTGTGAGAAGCAATTTGGGAGGTGCATTGCCAAATTTTGAAAAGGGTCAGGATGATGGCCCAAATGCCCAACGTGAGAACCAGTGAGGCTTCCTTCTGATGGTTCATGGTGTGCCTTCAATCCTGTGGCGCTGGAACTACATGATGATGGATCCCAAGGGTGACATCTGAGGTGTATGGTGGATGCTGGATGCTGAAGCGCATGAAACCTGCAAGGGATTTGAAGAAAAAATAACAAATGTTGGAGGCAGGGGTCGAACCCCTGACCTCTCACTTATAGCGCCTTAACAGCCTTCTTGCACACCACTGGGCCAGTTGGCCTTTTATTAATATCAATACACGAAATAATATATAATAAAAACACGCATAGTGCCCAGAAAAAACGCGCTAATATTCAAATGGTCCAATGGGACGTTGCCATGCAGTCTTCTTCTTCCTCAGCACCGTCGTATTAGGTAAAGGCTTTTACCTACGATTCAACACCTGTAACTAAAACCTGTTCATCTCAAAAAATCTCAAACAAACAAGATAAATGAAATCCAAGTATACCAATCAACCAGGCTTGATCTCGTGAGCATGATGATGCCCATATTTTTCCCTGATTTTACCTATATCACAAAGCCCTAAAATGCAAGCATAAACCCTAACAATGGCAATTGTCCAAACATGCATCAAAACTCATAATTAATCATATCAATACATTCTAAATGATGATACAAACATGAAGGTATGCTTAAAAACTTTAAATCATGCGCGAATAATCATAATCAAAATCAAGAACAATGGCAAACCGTGATGTACGTGCAGGTTGATTTTGGATGTCTCAATGCGTGAAAATGGTTGGAAAAGATTCTGGAGGTGACCAGGAACGTGTTGCAATCCCTAAATATCCTTGAGGATGGCTCTAATATGGAATTCAACTTGAGAGTTTTTGGAAAAAAAGTGGCAACTTGTCTTGGCAGCTTCACGTGGTCAATCCTCGTTTTGGTGCTTGGGAATTGTTCTCTCTATATATTGGACTGAATTAGGTCAATAAAAAGTGATCCTATCTTGGCAAATTGTGAAAATTGGATTTGATTTCCTCATTGCATTATTTCTTTCTAAATCAAGCCAAATCATGCCATTCTCATCCCAATCACCCTTTGCATGATTTGATTTTGTTTGACAGCATAATTGGATTGTGATTCTATTCAAAATCAGATCAAAAACAAATCTTTACTAATTTATATCATTTATTTGATTTAGTTTGATTTTAAATTATTAAAATCAAAATAAATTAAATAAATAAAGCCAATAATATGTGGGAGAGTGTTTGGGTCGTGGACCATGTTAGAAGTAAGATGCAAGCATAAAACGTTAGGCCCATTTGACAAAAAATGCAATTTTGGATATTGTTGACTTTTGACAATTTTCCAAAAATGGCCAACTTTGACAATGCATGTCTCCTTCAATTTTGACCCTAAGGGGGTGTTCTTAGACTTTTTAGAAAGCTTAGGATGTCCCCTAAACAACCCTTTTGGTTTCATCTCAATTGGATCCTCCATGTTCATGTAAGAAGCTTTGACCCAAAAGGTGTTTTTGTTGACTTTTGAAAAGGACCTATAATGTATAAATTTATATCTTTTCATGAGTGCATTTCTTGAACTTAAGGGATGAAGATGAGTTGTAGGGAATTAGATTCTCTTCAAAATGAGCCTTGGATGAGAAATTTATGATAAAGTATGAAAAAGTTATGCTTGGTCAAAGTTTGGTTGACTTTTCCTAAGAAACCCTAATTTAGTAACTTTTGAGTTTTGATGAATTAGGAGCATTCCTTGGGGAATCATGATCAACACTTGATCAAATGATGGATATCACTTAAATATGTTGATGTTGACCAAAAATATTGAAGTTTGACTGTATGTGGGCCACAATTGATTTTTGACCTAATATAGTTGATTTTCAAGTATCTGAGCAGTTGATTGAGAAAACTTCTTGTGCAAGGAATGAAACTTGACATGGATGGTCTTGAGAATATATTAGGACTATGGAGAGAATATGAGGCCTTTGTAGCTCACCCATATTTATGAAAATGGAAACCCTAGTTGGAGGTTCATTGCTTTAGGAGAGAGTTTGTCTGGTCAACTCTTGGGCATCCTTGAGCAAGTTGAGGATCTCAATGAGCATGTGTTGAGTAAGATGAGAGGGAAAATTTTGGGGTACAACATACACCATGGTCTTTAACCATTTGGGAACGTTGGATTTTCCATCTCAGGACTGAATGACCCAAGTGTGAGGCCCATCATACACCTGCTTCCCTTCATGCACATCAGATCTGAAATAAATTGGTTAGAAAAATGCAAAATAACAACCCCAGGGAACACATTCCCCTTAGGAGGGAGTAACCTTGCATGCTTTCCTTTTCACCACTGGGCCATTCAAGTTAATTATTTTTATAATAAAAATATATATATATATAATGGAATCAAGCATCAAATCCCAGTCAGAAAAACATGCGCACTACAAACTTTAAATGAACCAATCAAATCGCGTGATCCTGCCACACAGACTCCCAACAGAGTCAACATAAGTCAAAGACGCCGGATCAGGTCTTCGATCGTCTTCTCCAGCCACACGAAAATGGGATCCACGATTTTAAAAGCTTTGAGTCCAAAATAAAAGGCCTATTCCATACAAAATCGCCTCCTGAATTCGAATCCGACCTTGGTTTTAACAGATCATGCCTTAATCGTTCAGTTCGAACCAGGATCCGGATTTTTCCCTAAACATGGAAAATCCTTATTTTTGCACCTAACCTCGCATGTAACACGTTAGAAACAAGCAAAAAGATGATATGAACATGAAAATATGCATTAGAATCATTTATATTGCATGTATTGGAAGATTCAATTATTTGAATTTTACCAAAAAGAGGCGACTTGGTTGGCCGGTTTTAGGCAGCTTTACGCGTGAATAAGGGATGGTATGGCCTCATAGGAACCTCGGGAATGCAAAGATGGCACGAGATTGGATGGAGGAAGGCTGGAAATTAGGTTTTGAATTTTCACAACCTTTGAACAATTTTGAGAATTTTGAGAACTTTTTCGAAGTGATGATTTTGTGTCCTTGGCTTATGGTTGGCTTGTACATTTATATAGGAATGGAACTGTGAATAAACATGGCAAGAATCCATCCATTGATCATGGTTTTGAAAGAAAAAATCAAGACTTTGAAGAGTTGCCATATTTGATGATTTCTTGCCCTTCTTGTCATACATTGAACCTGGTCTTTTTCCTCATGACTTTCACGAATTCTAAGGCACAACATCAACCCAAATCATTAGATCATGTGTCCATACTTTTTATTTATTATTTTATGCAATTTATTTTGTGTTTATTTGAATAAAAACGAAATAAATATGAATAAAATAGAGAAAAAATGAAAAGCAAGGTGAGAGTGAATTTATGGATCATTGAGTAACTCATAAACATATTTGAATCCTACAAAATAGGTCTATTAACTTAAAAATCCATTTTTGCTCAAAGTTGACTTTTTACATTTTCACCAATTTGCCCAATTTTTACTGGTCATAACTTGCTCAATTTTAATCTTTTGGAGATGATCTTGAACTTTTTAGAAATCTTAATATGTCCCCTACAATCTCTACGTTGACCATTTTTGCATTTCGAGAAAATATCTTGATGTAACTTGCCTTGACAAAAAATGCCTTTTTGTTGACTGTCAAAAAGACCTGTAATGTATTGGCTTATATCTTTCCAATGATGCATTTTTTGAACTTGAGCACAAAAGAAAAGTTGTATGGAGTTGAGTTTTATTCACAATGAGCTTTTTTTGGGGGAAAATGGATAAATCATGTGAAAGTTATGCCTGGTCAAAGTTCAGTTGACTTTCTCTAGAAAACCCTAATTTAGCTTTTTTTATTCTTGATGATTTGAGAGTATTCCTTGAGGAATCATGATAAACCCTTGATAAAATGATAGAAATCACTTAAAAATGTTGATGTTGACCAAAAATATTGATGTTTGACTGTATATTGACTACAATTGACTTTTGACCTAATACAGTTGATTTCTAGTCATCTGAGTAATTGACTAAGCAAACCTGTAATGCAAGGAATTAAAATTGGCATGAGCATTATTGATGACATATTAGGAACCATGGAAATCACTTGAGGCCTTTGAAACCAAAACTTCTTTGTAAAAAATGAAACCCTAGTTGGAAATCTATTGCTTAGGAGGAGAATTTGTCTGGTCAATTCTTGGCCAACCTTGAGCACTTGAGGACCTCTAGGAGTATGTTTTGAATAAAATAAGAGGGAAAATTTTGGGGTAAAACACTTATCATCATCAGACCATGATGCAGTGAAACCCTTCTGTTGTTTCTTGAGGAAGTTGGACATTCAGGTCTAATTTGACCATATCCTTCACATTCATAACATTGAATGCCTCTATCTTGAATTGACTTCTCTTTTGTTCTTGTTTTCTTTTGAGAATCAAGATTTTACTGATGTCATATGAGATGTTCTTAAAATTTGGTCTCTCTCTTTTGTCTAATATTTTCATTTCTTCCAAAAGTTACGCATTGGATACAAAATCTATGCTTTTGTTCTTTTTCTCAGTCTTGTCACCAATAGCCAATTCAAATGTTTGAAGTGACCCAGTAAACTCATTAAACCTCATGTTGTTAATGTCTTAATGCACTAGCAATTTCAAGAATCTTCATATGATATTCCTGAATTGTCTCATCATCATTTATCTTTGAATTCTCAAATTTGGTAGTGAGAAGCTGAAGTCTTGAAATCTTTACTTTAGAGGTACCTTCATAAGTTGTCTTGAGCATTTCCCAAGCATCTTTGGCTACAGAGTATTAATTAACCTGAAAACATTATTGTCTACTCCATTGAATAGAGTATTCAAAGCTTTGGAGTTCCCAATAGCCTCTTTATCATCAGCTTCATCCCAATCTACTTCTGGTCTTATAGATATTACTTTTCCATATTTGTCCTTTAAAACTAGATGTTCCCATCCTTTCAAAACAGCCTTCCAAGCTTTGTTATCCATAGATTTCAGAAAAGCTACCACTTTGACCTTCCACCAGTCATAGTTTGAACCATTCAGCGTAGATGGTATGTTGTTATATCCTCCTTCATTCTCCATAGTACTAGAAAATTATATCCCTGGATCTCATCCAATAAATAGAATAAGGTGTCTGTTCTTGATGCCAATTGAAATTCTGGCACTTGCAATAACAAAATTCAAGACAGATGTCTCAACAACTCACAATGTCACGACAAATGTTATAACATTTGCTGACAGAAAAACATACTTGTTAAAAATAGAAAGATTCTACAGAAAAGTAAATTGCAGAAACTTAAGGAACACAATCAATTGTTAACACAGTTCAGTACAACTCACCTACTTTGGGAGCTACCAAGCCAGGAAGGAAATCGATTATCAGTAGTATCAATTCGAAGCTAAACAATCCTAGTTTATAACTTCTCACTTAATCCCTGCCCAATTCAATTTCTACCTAGGAACCTCCTAGATATGAGAACCCCTCTCACTCTCTATCACCTCAGTGCTATCAAACAATCTCAATCCCAGAGAATGTCTCAAGAAACCAAAAAGAAGATTACTCTTCCAATAAACAACACTTAGTTTACTTAAAAGCTTCACTAAAACAATACTCAACTCTTTTCTGAAAAAGCTTATAGGAGAACAATAACTTGATAAACAAGTAACAATCAGTCAACTAAATCCATCAAAAGATACATGAGGACTTACAAAGAACACACGAAAAACCTAAGGAACTCTTAAACCTTAAACCCTTATTTTTCACAAGGTTTTACAATAATAACAATGCTTAAAAACTAGGTCTTGGACGTCCCTTTAAATAGACTTCTACAGTCTGGCTTATACTCTTCAATCAAATCCAATCTTCAGCTCTAAATCTCTGTAGAATCTTCTCCATAAAAATAGAAACAAAAACCAAATCTTTCAAATATTTCCTAAAAAGTCTCAAAGATCCTTTTTATGAAACAAGTCTAATCTATAATTGTTCCTAAAAATTCTTGATTGCCTGCACCTGTTATGAATACTAGAAGCCTCCAGAAACTCATATTTTTAAATCAAATCTTCAAGGATATCATCCAGCTGTACTATCATGATGTTCTATTGTAACATGTTTCAACATCTGTTAGAACATCTGTCAAATAAAGTACCAGCAGACTCTGCTATACCAGTTGGTCAAGATGTTATGACATCTTGTTCAATATTAGGTTGCAATACATGTTTTCTAAATGAAACTTGTTTTAATAAAATTGTTCTCAACTCTTTGTTTTACCAAAATTATTGTCAACCATTAAATCATACACCTAACATATGCGAAAAGTGTGTTTTTTCCTTTATTGTTCTACCCTTGGGAGTGTTTCATTTTGGTGTTGAATCAAAACTAATGATTTCACTTATCGTTGTTGGGTTTGCACGTTGCATTGATCCTTTGTTATGAGCTCAAAGCCTAGGTCTTTCTTTGCTCTTGTGTTTCTTTATTAAGCCTTTTAAGGCAATAATCACTCGAATTTTACTATACATGCATTGATTCTGTTATATATATATATATATATATATATATATATATATATATATATATATATATATATATATATATATATATATATATATATATATATATATATATATATATATATATATATATATATATATATATATATATATATATATATATATATATATATATATATATATATATATATATATATGGTGATAATGTTAATTTTGACCAATAAAGCTGGTAAAGATATTTCAAGCGATTGGGTGGATCCTAGAATACTAGGAATTGCTTCTACTTGTTCTCATGAAGGAGTATTTGACTAAGCTTTGACTTACGTGGGTCCTGCAACAGACTAGGGGATGTTTCCCCTTGGTGAAGATAAGATAATCTGTAACTTATACGGTAAAAATGTTATATTTTTCCAAGAATTATTGTTCCCTGTTGTAATACGGTGGGAGAATTGAGTTGAGCGTTTTTCATTTTATCGCAATTGTTGCAGATAAAAAGAGTCTCCATCAACTTTTCTTTTATCCAATAAAGGAAAGGGTGAAAAGAACAAGAAAGACCTTTTAAGAATTTTCTTGAGTTCGGGGGGTAGGTTATGAAAAGGGAAGGTGTTAGCACCATTTTCATCCGTAGTTATCTATGGGCTCTTAATTGCTAGCTCACTTTAAAAATGCTTTTTAAAATGTGTTTGTGTTTGTTTGAAAGTATTTTTGAAAAGTGCCTTCTTTTAGGCAAACTTTGTAATGATTCTCGTCTCTATAAGAATGTATACAAAGTGTTGACTTTTGAAAATATTTCATGAAAGTGTTGGTGTATTTGAAAGATGTTTGTTTTAAAGTGTTTGTTAGAAAGCAACTATGAGTTTTCTACCAACTCAAAAGAAGTCTTTGTTCTTTTCCTCCTCCTTTAGACAGTGTTATCTTACCATTAGTTAGTAAGAAACCTTATCATTGGATGTGAAGGGACAAGTGTGGGTCATCGTACAGTCATAGAATGCAACATTGTAGGATACTTTAGAAATTTATCATAAGGGACTAAGATCATTTACCGAAGGCAACATTGAAGGGTCATCGAGGGACTATGATCTTGTAATCAATGGTCTTTTTCTAAAGTATCCCACGTTCGAGGGACATGACTGTTTTTATCTGAGGCAACATGTGTGGGTTACCCTAGAGGCGCAAGTGTGCAAAGTGTTTTTGTTTTCATGTACTTTATCTTGAATTAGGGTTGTCTACTTGTTTGATTTTAAGTTTTTCAATACAAACCCTAATTACTAGCAATAACAAGGAAAGCGATAAATTGCGGAAATTAAAAGTCCTACGCTATTACAATACTTTAGGGGATGGGGGTACAAATTACAAAGGGGGATAGCAAGTAAAATAAACCCTAATTACTATTACAAGGCTTTGACAATTAAATAAATTGCAATGCAAAAATAGTAAAATGCGCTAGAAAGTGTAAAGTAAAAAAATAAATTGTTTTTTAGGGTTTTTTTGATAGAAAAAGTTTTGTAGTTTCAATTATTTTAGAAAATAACTTGAATGTTTTATCTAGGAAAAGTTTTTGGATAGTGTTAGGCCATCTCCAAGCAATGTAAAATGTCTAGTGTACCTTTAATGATCCAAAATTATAGCAAAAATGTCAAAAATCAGGATTTCTTATGCCTAGGCTGACACGGGTTGTGTCACCGGAAACGGGCACCCGTGTCAAAATATTCCCTTGCTCCTCTACACATTTTTTGTTCCAGCCAAATTGACACGAGTCGTGTCGTGCGACACGGGCACCCGTGTCAGTCCCTGTCCTACCTGCTTTACACCTTTCTGATCGACACAGGCCCTGTCGTGTGACACGGGCACCCGTGTCAGCCCCTGGCCTGCCTGTTTTGCCAAATTTCCAACCCAAGTGAATTGACACGGGTCGTGTCGTGTGACACAGGCACTCGTGTTAGCTCCTGGCCTACCTTTTTGCTATGTTTTCTCTTTGATCTATCCTGTTGTATCCTTTTGAAAGCTAAAGCAATGTATGGATAAAGATATTACAGTTTGAGAAAATTTACCTCTTAAAGCGTAAACATTAGAACACGTATGGATGTTTCCGGGTGCAAAGTGGTGATTGATCGAGCTCCTTTGGACCTTTTTGAAACTATGTCAATCCTCACTTTATGCTGAAAGTTGCTGAATCACTCCAACCAAGTCGAGTTGCAAGGTGTTGTTTTTGAGTTTTACGATAATGAGGTTACATAAGTTGTTATTGTGTTTGAACAACTTCTATATGATGTATGTGAAGTATTTGGATGATTTGTTTGGGAAAAACTTGCAAGGTGTGAGAGGTTCAAAGATTTGGACTTCAAATATCAAAAATGGAGGTTTTGTGGACAATTATGGTTTTTTGAGAGTACAGGGGTTTTGAGGGATTGTTCATCTCTTTCTATATTTAAAATGATCTCTCTATTTATAGGTAAGAGGTTTTAAGATAAGGCTTGATCAGATTTTCAAGATCACATGTTGTGGCTAGGTTGGATTGTAAATGAAGCAAGCTTGAAGATCATAGTTCCAATGCTTTGTACTTTGCTTCATAGAGTTGTTGGATACTTTAATCATGCTTGTTTGATTTTGTGTGTTGAGTGGTGTAAAAGGAACAAGTTAGAGGCTCAAGAAGAGTTGACTTTGTGATTAAAGCTACTTTGCAAGAATGGCAATGTTAACTTTGTGCCAAAAATGGAAAGATCACTTGGACAATGCTTAAATCAAATGAACCATAGCTCAAAGGTTTGTGTACACATTAAATTATGGTGAAATTTTCAAGTTAGAAGTCCTACAAAACAAAATTATGCAGCATAGCATGTAGGTTGGATTATGTGTTCTTCACCAAAATGACTTGTAATTCAAGAATGGATGCCCAACTTCATGCCTTTGAATCTCCTAGCTCAAGTATGATAAATTCATGCTCTTGGATGTTTTGGAAAGCTTGAAACATTTTATACAACTTTAAAGTTGACCACTTTGGCTAAATCAAACTGGAACTTGATGAAAATTGGCCAAGAAGTTGAGATAAAAACTGACCAAAACCTGTTGAAAATTTCTCTAAGTGTTAGATAAAAATGTCATGACTTCATGGGCTTATATATTCAAATCTAAGCATTTTTTGGATATCAAACCTCTAATACAAAGTTGTAGAATTCATCAAGATCTATAACTTTCATGTTGAAAGTTTTCTTTGAATCATCTTGCATCTTAGTGAAAAAATGTCATGAAGTAATGAAATTATCAAGTGTAAAAACACTTTAGAAAATTTCTAAGTATTAGAAACTTTGACTTTTTCTTGACTTTCTTGAATTTCTTGATTTTCTTGATTTTCTTGATTCTTGATGATCAAGTTTGATATTTTTGAAGGTCTTGATGAATTTTGATCTTTGAAATTTAATGTTGACCAAAAAGTCAAAGTTTGACTTTTTGTCTGTTGATCCAAATTTCAACTATCAAACCTTTGATCCTGAGAAATAATTTGAGCCATTAAATTAGGTCAACATGTCGTGTTTGATTCCTTGAGATTATGCTTCAAGCCATTAGGTCATGTATTAGGTCAAAAATCAATGATCAGTCATTCTCAGTCAAAACCCTAATTTAGAGGCTAAGTGCTTGGGAGGTGAGCTTGTCTGATAAAACTCTTGAGAACCCTTGAGCATTTGAGATCTTAGTGAGAAATGTCTTGAGAAAAGAGAGGGAAAATTTTGGAGTAAAACAGCTTCCCCTGTTCAATCTTCTTAAACCTGAAGAGTTAGATTGGTATGTTCCCCATTCGTAACTTGAAGGTGGAAGATGATTGAACACTAAAGTGCCCAGAAATTTGCACTCACTAGTGTACAAAGTAATGTTGTTGGTTGATTGTATCAGGATGGGATTAAAGATTCCATTTGGATAAGTGATAAGAGTTATCGTAGATGGGCTTACAGATGCCATCCAAAGTAACTATTGATAGAGATTGGAAGAAGTATCAGAATAAATCTTTGGTCGATTTATACTGAAACAACTGATGTTTGTATTTGTCTTTGACTGGATAAGAATTAGGGTCGATTTAACTTAATCCAAGAAAGTGTCTACCAAAAACAAATCAGGATAAATCATTGGTCGATTTAAACTGAACCAACAAAGATCTAAAGTGCTCTTTAACTAGATAATGAATCAGCGTAAATATTATGATCGATTTAGCTGAACCAGATAAAGTGTCTACCAGAAACATATCAGGATAAATCATTGGTCGATTTAGACTAAACCAGTAGAGGTCTAAAATGGACTTTAACTGGATATTGAATCAGCATAAATCTTAGGATTGATTTAGCTGAACCAGAGAAAGTGTCTACCGGAAACAAATCAGGATAAATCATTGGTCGATTTAAACTGAACCAACAGAGGTCTAAAATGGTCTTTAACTGGATATCAAATCAGCATAAATCTTAAGATCAATTTAGCTGAACCAGAGAAAGTGTCTACTGGAAACAAATCAGGATAAATCATTGGTCGGTTTAAACTGAACCAGTAGAGGTCTTGAATGATCTTAAACTGGATAACGAATCAGCATAAATCTTAGGACCAATGTAACTGAACCGGAAAAAAGTGTCTACTGGAAACAAATCATAATAAATCACTGGTCGATTTAAACTGAACCAACAGAGGTCTTGAATGGTATTTAACTAGATAACGAATCATCATAAATCTTAGGATCGATTTAGCTGAACCATAGAAAGTGTCTACTGGAAACAAATCAGGATAAATCATTGGTTGATTTAAACTGAACCGGCTGAGGTCTTGAGTGATCTTTAACTCGATAATGAATCAGCATAAATCTTAGGATCGATTTAATTGAACTAGAGAAAGTGTCTAATGGAAACAAATCAAGATAAATCATTATTTGATTTAAACTAAACCGACAGAGGTCTTGAATGGTCTTTAACTGGATAATGAATCAGCATAAATCTTAGGATCGATTTAGCTGAACCAAAGAAAGTGTCTACTGGAAACAAATCAGGATAAATCATTGGTCGATTTAAACTGAACCAGCAGAGGTCTTGAATGATCTTTAACTAGATAGTGAATCAACATAAATCTTAGGATCGATGTAACTAAACCATAGAAAGTGTCTACTGGAAAAAAATCAAGATAAATCATTGGTTGATTTAAACTGAACCGACAGAGGTCTTGAATGATCTTTAACTGGATAATGAATCAGCATAAATCTTAGGATCGATTTAGCTGAACTAGAGAAAGTGTCTACTGGAAACAAATCAAGATAAGTCATTGTTTGATTTAAACTGAACCAGTAGAAGTCTTGAATGGTCTTTAACTGGATAACAAATCAGCATAAATCTTATGATTGGTTTAGCTGAACCAGAGAAAGTGTCTACTTGAAACAAATCAGGATAAATCATTGGTCGATTTAAACTGAACCAGCAGAGGTCTTATGAAGGAAATGTTCATTGTTGATGATATTCATCTGGTGACTGATCTTTTCTGAAAGGGTAAAGAGTTAGTTGTATGCAATGTCATGATATATGAAATGCGTTGCTTAATGATGTTCTCGAAATAAATGAGATTATGCTATATGTTTCGTATGCATATGTCATGATGTAAGAATATTGTTGAAATGTATCTTTGCTTGGGGAAATAACTCTCTGACTATTGTTGTGGATGAAGAGTATGTATATCTTCAACTTTATCTAGAATACTTCTGCTGGGGATTCTTGTTTGCTGTTTGAGGAAACTCTGCAGGGGATGTTGATTTCTGCTTGGGGAGTAAAATTCAAGAACCTTGGTTTTCCGTTGCTCTACTGGGGAATTCAATTCTTATATACCCTAACGTGGGATAAAAGATATGATTTAACTTACGATTTGTCTTGGGAGAGTAAACTTAACTGATATTCTGGTCAGATTCCAGGTTTCACAACAACTCTCTGGGGATAATATCAACTCTACTAGAGAAGAGGAGTTCTGTCAGTGGTGCATAGTAGTATGAGGCATGGACTCAAGCTAGGGAGATTGTATTCTGTTGGGGAAATATACCCTGTTGAGGAAGATATTTTGGAGATTTCATTGGGGAAACAAATTCTTCTAGGGAAGAACTTTGCAAGGTTTCTCTTTCAGTTTTGGAAGACCAAACTCGACTGGGGAAGAGAATTTCCAGGAGATGTATTGATTGGAACTCCGTAAGGAAATGGTGTATGAATTTTCTTTGTGAGGAATAATCTCATAGAGGTGGCTCTGATGACTTTATTGAGGATCTCCTTATGAAAGGGATTCTGTGGGGATTTATGAACAACTTGAGTGTCATCTCAATTCCTAGAGTTCTGAGCAAATGTTTATTCCTGTTCTTATGTATATATTTGTTAATAGTTAATCATGTTCACATGCACATGTTCATTCAATTTTAGTCATTGGACGTTTTTGCAATCAAAACAGAAAAAACAAAAAGTTTGCACTTCAAAGTATATTTGTATTGATAATTTGCCTATAAACAGGCGTTTTTGTACAAAGAGACGGAAATCCTAGTAAGATAAAGTCATCGTGAAATGAAAAGAAAACAAATATATATAGCCATGTGACTTCTCATTGGGTTCCCACTCTGCTATTGCCCCTATGTCTTCGAACATAATCCTTTACCGTCGGAAGAAGTTTGATTGAACTAATCTTGTACCATTTGAACTTTTGACCTTTGTGATAAAGCTTGTAGTGATCCAACGGGACATAGTCGTACGCTTTAATCCCTGACTTTTTCCTGGTCCGCCCTTTCTAGTTTTCAGTCCACCAGGATACCCCTTTTTTTGTCCAAGTCGCCCTTGTAAATTTTCGACTTGCCGGGTGTATAATATTTTGTATATATCCCTAATTTTTGCCCGAACCCTTTTGGTTCGCCTGGGTGCCCTTATTTTTGCCTAGGTATGTCAACCTAGTGGGTCATTCTTATGCATAGTATTTTTATACTATGTTTGTGTTCACCGGGTGCGAGAAATCTTCATCGTCCATAGTGGTTAACATCATAGCACCACCCGAAAATACTTTCTTGACAATAAATGGCCCTTCGTAAGTGGCAGTCAATTTTCCCCTGGGATCACCTTGTGGTAGAATGATGCGTTTTATTATCAAATCGCTAGCCTGGTATACTCGATGTTTGATCTTCTTATTGAACACCTTGATCATACATTTTTGATACATTTGAACATGACAGATAGCAGCCAGTCTCTTTTCATTGATCAAGTTCAACTGATCCAATCTAGTATGAATCCATTCGTCTTCACCTAAGTCTGCTTCTTTCGTAATCCTTAAAGAAGGAATCTGAATTTCAATAGGCAGGACGGCTTCCATGCCATAGACTAAAGAGAATGAAGTTTCCCCAGTTGATGTTTGTGACACCCCAAATAATCCGATTATTAAATAATTAGAATTTTTAATTATTAATTTAATTGGAAATTTAATTATTGGTATTTTTGGATTATTGGAATTAATTTAATTAATTAAAGGAAAGAAGTATTGGTGGTGTGAAGAGTGATTAGAGGGTGTGAGGGGTAAAATACTCTACTCTTACTAATTACTAATTTAATTATTTTATTGGAATAATAAAAGGAGTATTAAAAGGAAAAAGAAGAGAAAGAGAGTTATTTTGGAATATTCATCATACGTGCATTTGAGAAGAGGAAAAAGAAGGAGAAAATCGGAAGCGTCCGAATTCAAAGAACCCACAAGGTAAGGGGTGATTTCGATTAGTTAATTCGTATTATCGGTTTAGATATTCAATAGTATGGATCATAGTATGTTAGGGAATCTCGGTTTGGAATTCTAGGGTTCCGTAGAATTGTCCCTATTGCATCGAATTGTAGGTTGAAAACCATTAGGGTGTCAGATGATAAAAAGGAATGATGAAATAATGTTGTTTGATGTTATAATGGTGCAAAATGGATGTGTTTTGGTGTTTCTCATGTTGCAATTCGTATGGGTATGTTTGGAATTGGTTTAGAATAAGTAAATGCTGTCAAAAGTGCAGAATTTGACTCTGCGGGTCGTGGGAACCGGTTCCCAGTGGGGAGGAACCGGGTTCCACAGTGTGAATTTATAAAAACTGGCAAAAAAATGCACGTAGGAACCGGTTCCTGTATAGGTAGGAACCGGGTTCCCATACATTTTTCCAGAAGCGTGATTTTTGAACTTCGCAGGAATCGGTTCCTGCATATGTAGGAACCGGGTTCTGCTGTAACTTTTTGAAAAATATTAAACTTTGAAAATTCATAACTTTCAAACCGTAAGTCCGTTTTGAGTGCCGTTTTAGACGTTATTTCTTAAATTTAATGCTCTATTTTATAAAATGAAAAGATTTCCTAAAACCTGAAATTATTTTGAAAATGAGTCAAATCCCGGAATAAGTGATTATTGGCTAACGCACATGGGTGTGTATGTAGCAGTGAACCTGTGATGGATGGATGTATTAGTATTGTGCGAATGAAAGGCATGTTTATGTTGCTAATGATGGTGTGCATGATCGTTGAGATATCATGTTTTTGGTTTTGGTTCAGTTATGATAAATTGATGTATTTCATAGACTGATTTGATGTTGCATGCTAGTGATGTGCGTGCATATGCATTGTTTTGGTAAAGTTAATTCCCATTGTGTGGAATTTGACTTGTATTGTCGTTAACCGATACCCGGGTGATGATGGGTGGTTAGGCTGGATTCGTGTCCGGGTGTTTATGGACGAATCGATGGTTGCTGTATCCGGTTGATGATGGATCAGTGTTGGGTGACTTGGTCACGTTTGGTACCACATGCATTGTGTCTGCATTTGTGTTTGCATGGAATTGTAACATGTTAGGATGTCTTCCAGTGTTACAATTCTTTGGTTGATTATTGATTTGTGCATAATGACTTGTATGATTGGAACTGCGTGTTGAATCTGAATTTATGCTAAAATGGGTGAAATAATATGCTTGTGATATAATGTTGATTGAGAAGCTTATAATGCATGTTAGTTATGAGAAATCTCACCCTTACTTTAACAATTTCAGATTAAAGTTAGCAGCTCAGGAGTTGGTGAGGATGGCTCTAGAGCTATGTTACTTTAAGTCCGCGTGTCAGTGTCGTGCTCTGATAGGTTGTAACACTGGGGAACGTTTAGTTGAGGAATTAGTTATTATTCAATTGTTTCTTTGAATTTCATTGGGAATAATTATGTTTTGGTTATGGTATTTTTCCGCTGTGTAAGACATGGTCTTAATTTGATTGAATTATTTGAATAATGACCCTCAGTGTAGCATGACTACTGTTTTATTGGAAGTTTTATTTATTTCATAATTGTGACATCCCTTGTTCCGTGTTAACTCTGATGGAATATGTCTTTAATCATTGATATAATTAATATTATTCGGGGTATTTTAGAAGGGGTGTTACAATAGTGGTATTAGAGCATAATCGGTCTTGTCTTGTGTCGTTATCCCTTTTGTATGCGACTAGTGTAAGATGACACTGTCGATACTTATGTGCTGATGAGGTTGTTTTGTAATGTTACAGAACAATGGCCGGAAGAGGTAACGGAAGAAACGACGATGCTATTGCTGAAGCATTGGGAATGTTGGCTGGAGTACTCTGAGGGAACCAGTAGGGAGCTGTGATTGGTGCTGACCGACAATTGGGGAATTTTCAGAGGAATAATCCTCCGTTATTCAAGGGAGCACATGATCCCGAAGGTGCTCAGAAGTGGTTGAAGGAGATCGAGAGGATCTTCAGAGTAATTGACTGTGCTGAAGGGCTGAAGGTGAGATACAGAACTCACATGTTAGCAGAGGAAGCTGATGACTGGTGGGTTGCTACCAGAACTGAAATGGAAGAAGATGGTATTGCATTGACTTGGGCTGTGTTCAAGAGGGCTTTTCTGAGGAGGTACTTTCCTGAGGACATCAGAGGCAAGAAGGAAATTGAGTTTCGAGAACTCAAGCAGGGTAACAAGACTGTCAATGAGTATGATTCGAAGTTTACTGAGTTAGCGAAGTATTATGCTCATTATAGTAACGATGCAGATGGAGAATTTTCCAAATGTATCAAGTTTGAGAATGGTCTTCGTGATGAGATTAAGCAGGGTATTCGGTATCAGCATATCCGAAGATTTCCCGATCTGGTTGATTGTAGTAGGATTTTAGAGGAGGATCTTGCTAGCACTAAGTCGAATGCTCGAGGGTATGTTGATAGGAAGGGTAAGCAACAGATGGATCGTGGTAAGCCTTATGATAGAAGTAATCAGAGAACCGGTGGTTGGAAGAAGTTTGGTGGAGGAGATTCTAGTTCTTCCATTAAGTGCTACAAGTGTGGTGAGACAGGACATCATATGGTGGATTGCAAAAGTAATGATAAGAAGTGTTTCAAGTGTGGGAAACTCGGCCATGTGGCCAATGATTGTAGAGTAAGAGTGGTGACTTGTTACAACTGTGGTGAAGAAGGTCATACTCGTCCTCAGTGTACAAAACCCAAGAAGGAGCAAGCTGGTGGTAAAGTGTTTGCATTGTCTAGGTCAGAGACTAAGCCAGATGATCGGCTGATTAAAGGTACATGTTTTATTAATGACATACCTTTGATTGCGATTATTGATACTGGAGCTACGCATTCTTTTATTACTTTGGATTTTGCTAAAAGATTGAATTTGGAAATTTCTAATATGGATGGAAGTATGGTTATTGATACTCCTGCGTCGGGTTCAGTGACTACTTCGTATGTTTGTAGGAATTGTCCTATTGTGATTTTTGGTAGGGGTTTCGGTATGGATTTAGTGTGCCTACCGTTAGAACAACTTGATATCATCCTTGGAATGAACTGGTTGGAATTCAACCAGGTTCATATCAACTGTTTTGCGAAGACGGTTATTTTTCCTGAAGAGGTTGGTGTCGAAGATGTGACTATGTCGGTTAAACAGATGAACCTAGCTGTGAAAGATGGTGCTGTGGTATTTATGTTGTATTTTGCAATAGAAGCGAAGGGAAAAGCAAAGAGTGATGGATTGCCAATGGTGAATGAATTTCCAGAGGTGTTTCCGGAAGACGTTAGTGAATTGCCACCTGAGAGGGAGGTAGAATTTACTATAGATTTGATTCTTGGAACTAGTCCGGTGTCGATGGCGCCTTACCGTATGTCGGCATCTGAATTAGCGGAGTTAAAGAAACAGTTGGAGGAGTTACTTGAGAAGAAGTTTATTCGTCCGAGTGTTTCGCCGTGGGGTGCTCCAGTGTTGTTGGTTAAGAAGAAAGAAGGTTCAATGAGATTATGTGTTGATTAGAATTTTATTTATTAATAACCATGTATTAAAAAAATATTTCGCAAATAACCGGGTTTCGGAAAAAATTACGCAAATAACCATGTTTGAGATGGCTCCACAAAGGAGGAGCCATCTCATTTGGCGCATGCTCCTCTTTTTATAAGGAAGGCGCCATCTCACTTGGCGCCTAAGGGCAAAGGGCAAGCCCTAAGCCAAGTGAGATGGCGCCTATGTACAAAATTAGGTCAAAAAAAATTTTTTTTTTCTTTCCTGCGCGTTGCGTATTAGACAGAGATAAACAAAATGTATTTTTTATTTAAAAAAAAATAATTACATTCAACTGTTTTACATTTAAATAACAGTAAAAAAATATATACAAAAAATACTGGGAAAAAAAAAGATACATCAGTGATCCCCAGGAACCCGGTAATGACCCCCAGTTCCGCATCCCCGTCCTTGCCTTTCTCTTGCTGGGTGCCGTCTCGTTTCCTGCTGCGGCAAGGTCGATGGCCCAGCGAAGTCAATGCGATCCGAATCCATAAAATCAGTAAGATCTCCATATCTCGAAGATCCGCTCTGGTACAGTCGGTTACCCATACCCTCGAAGTTTGGTCGTGTTGGCGGTGGGTGGGGTTCCATGGTCGGTCGGTAGCATTGGTCGTCTGAGTATGGGGGGTAGAAAGGAAATGGATCTTGGGGTGTTTGGTATTGTGGATGTTGGGTTGTTTGGTGATATGCTGGTTGATGGTAGGTTTGGTCGGGTTGGTCATAATCTTCTGACATTCCCATATCAGGGCTAAGGCTGGATGTTGAGGGCGCCATATTGGGATATGTGGAAGACTGAAATTGTGTATGGGGTATGTGGGTTTGCTGGTATTGGGGTTGGTATTGTGGTTGGGTTTGAGGCATATCCGGGTATTGGTAGTTTGGCGGTGATTGTGGTTGGTAGTACGGCATTTGGTTGTAGTTGTGTTGTGGTGGGGAATGTGGTTGTGTGTTTGTTGGTCTGTTTCTTCTTGGGGGTTGGTTTGAGGTTGATGGATTTTGGGTTTGTTGGTGGGGAATCGAGGGTTGTGCCCATTGTGTGCATGGGTCAACCAAGTACCTCGGATGAGACACGTGCATATCTGGGTTACTAACCGACCTGTACCACGACATATATTGATCGGTGTGTCGCATGTTACCTTGAGTAAGGAAAATCTGGGATTGCAAGATGTAGCGGTGACGCCTTTGCCACATTTTACACCATTCTGGAGCAAAGTCTTTCCAGTTGGTAAGATTCCACTGGGCGTCGACCCTTTTTAGATGCCAGGGGGACAAATCTGTTGGATCACTTGGTATCTCTTGGATCATTCCGAACTGCATCTTCACACGGTCGCTGTGGTGCATCTCCACAATGTTGAACCGAATGAGTGCAGTCTTTGCAGTCCAAGTTGCTGCATCCTCTGGATTTGGAGAATGGTCCAAACCCAAATATGGTCTCCAGACGAACTGCGATAAAATTTAAATTAGGTAAGCGCAAAAGTAATGTATAAATAATTAAAATGAACAAAAGTTAAAATCTACGACGTACGTCATCTGGGCCTAAGTGATCCAAGAGATTCCGGTAGAGTGCGACATTGAATCTGGGATTCTTGCCGTAATCCATACCCCTCACGCAGTACCTATAGGAAATGAGAAACATGTTATTTTTAGCATATATTTTTGAAAGAGAAGAATAGTTATAAATGCTATAACTTAATGACTTACTTTGTTGCGTAAGGGAAACCAAAAGTGTTGTTGTTGATGGGGTTTAAGGACTCCATCCTCCACCAACCCCAGGCTTGTAGTAAAAATGCACACCCATAAAATGTACATTTTTCCTTGACTGCGTTTTTGCACAAGGAACTGTACAGGTGGGCTAATACTGCAGAACCCCAACTAAATTTTCTAGTTTTATCAAAATTTGTTAGTAAATGTAAGTACATGAAATTTACACTATTTCCCGTACTTTCGGGAAATAAAAATGTACCAAAAAGTATCATAATATACGTTCGGGCTTTTACTACTCGGTCATTCTCTGAGGAATTTTCATTTAATTCCATACTTGCATAATGCCGTTTCAGGTCAGTGAGTAGTATTCCCTGCCCTCTTGCTCCACCACCTTCTACCATGTCCCTACCCAACAGTTCTTCACACTGTGAGTTGGGTTGTTGAACCGACCCGTTCACCGCCTTACCGTCAATAGGGAGGCCCAGTAGCATGTACACATCTTCGAGAGTGATGGTACATTCACCTATTGGTAGGTGAAATGTATGGGTCTCCGGTCTCCACCTCTCCAACATTGCAAGAATGAATTTGGAGTCAATGGTGCAGTTGGAGATCTTTATCACGTGTCCAAAACCTGCATATTCCAGATAAGGGACGATAAAAGGGTCGGGAGCCAGGTATTTGTGCGAACGGATTCTGAATATTTGTGTATCCTGAGATCATAATTAAACAAGAGTAAGATTAATTAAGATGAACAACACGTTATTTGAAGTATGAAAAATGTATAACCAAAGAAGAGACTTACAAATGCAGCAATGTTTTCCCTTGTGCCTCTGTGAGTATCTCCCATTGTTAGAAGGGCCATTCTTCAGAACGCTTGAGAGAATGAAAGACTTAGGAAGAAATAGAGAGTATGATAGACTTAAGAAATATTTCGTAGCTGAGAGTGAGAGTTGTGTGGGTGTGAGAGATGTTTCATAAGGTATGTATTTATAGGCAAATAAGTTTGATGTAGTGGTTGCATGCCTGCGAGGTGTCACATTTGCATGCTTAGGGAGTTACACATATGCATGCATGCATTTACAAAAAATGTAAGGTGTCACTCTTGCAGGCTAGGTGGTAGCCCATGCATGTATCACGATTGGACAGTAAGGGAGGCGCCATCTCACTTGGCGAAATAGTACAAAAATGAATGGTGTCGCCACCCCATTTGGCGAATAAGAGGTGTCACGTTTTACAGCATTGGCTCAGGCTACGTGACAGCCTTTGAGATTCCTTTCTCTGTTGCATGCAAGGCCATTGGAGTTGATGGGTGGCAGGCTTACACAAAACATTTATGTGTGTAGAATAGGGCCAGGCTAGGTTGCAGCATAAGCCCATGCATGTATCACGATTGGACAGTAAGGGAGGCGCCATCTCACTTGGCGAAATAGTACAAAAATGAATGGTGTCGCCACCCCATTTGGCGAATAAGAGGTGTCACGTTTTACAGCATTGGCTCAGGCTACGTGACAGCCTTTGGGATTCCTTTCTCTGTTGCATGCAAGGCCATTGGAGTTGATGGGTGGCAGGCTTACACAAAACATTTATGTGTGTAGAATAGGGCCAGGCTAGGTGGCAGCATAAGCCCATGCATGTATCACGATTGGACAGTAAGGGAGGCGCCATCTCACTTGGCGAAATAGTACAAAAATGAATGGTGTCGCCACCCCATTTGGCGAACAAGAGGTGTCACGTTTTACAGCATTGGCTCAGGCTACGTGACAGCCTTTGAGATTCCTTTCTCTGTTGCATGCAAGGCCATTGGAGTTGATGGGTGGCAGGCTAGGTGGCTGCATAAGCCCATGCATGTAATATTATTGGCAGCCTTGGGGGGTTGCATCACTTACTTAATTGAAATTTTTTGCCTTACGTTGAACATAACATTCATTCACATAAACTGTAAAATTTTCCAACCTTCGAATCAGTCATCTAACCTTCAAACATTCCAGCATTCATACCTTCATATAATCAATAAACCCAAAACATTCCCACCTTCATACCTAAAACAATTCTACACAATGGCCTCTTCACCACAATTTGTTGTCAAAGCACATTTCAACGGTGAGACATACATGTGTCCCACAGTTGGGTTTTTGTTTAGAAACACCGACAATGTCCGATTTCTCTTAAACAGGAAAGCAAATTTCTCGTACTTTAAGAAAAGATTGGAGGCCAAACTTGAACGAGGCCCGGTCTCCCAGATATTTTATCAGAGTCCAGTCTTTTTTGGAAACAACCAAGTTATTTTTTATAAGGTTGCAATTCAAGATGACGAGGATTTCCAGAACATGATTTCCAGCCATGTCTATTCTGGAAACGACTCTATTGAGTTATACGTTCTGTTTCAAGAGCCTCTGGTGACACAGGAGGTAGAGCCTCCAGTGACACAGGAGTTTGATCCTTTGGAGAATGAGCAAGATGAGGTGGATGCAGTTGATGATGAAGAAGAAGATAACGAGTTAGAGTTCGATGAAATGGTGAACGACGATTCTGACGATGATGGCATCCCAAGTATTCCTACCGAAAAAATCTACACACTACCTACGCACATGACAAACTTCAACATGGGCGGAGATGAACCTTCTACGGACTTGTTTTTCCAACCGTATATGTAATCGGATGAAAATTTAAAAGAGAAGGACAAGTTTCGTAATAGAGAGGAATGCATAAGGGCCATCAAAAAATTTCACATGCTCAACTCGGTTGATTATAAGGTGGATCGTGTAAACCCGGAAAGGTACAAGATCAAGTGTGTCCACCCTGACTGCATGTTCAAGCTGACCGCTTCATACAGACTAAGGGGTGACTGCTGGGTCATAGGTTCCATGACTACCCATACTTGTGTAAGTTCCACTCAATCACAAGACCACCGAAAACTCAACCATGATCTAATCTGTCAAGAAATCCTACCCCTGGTCAGCAACGACCCTTCTTTGAAGGTGAAAACAATCATCTCCCACATCACCACGGTTTTTAACTACACTCCGTCTTACCGTAAGGCGTGGTTAGCAAAGACAAAGGCGATTGAAAGGGTGTACGGAAACTGGGAGGAGTCATACCGAGAACTTCCCCGCTACCTAAATGCACTCAAGACATATTCTCCAGGTAGTGTTTATGTTCTGGAAACATTGCCAGCGTACGCCCAAGATGGTAGTCTACTACATGGCAACGGAATATTCAGTCGCGTCTTTTGGGCATTTCAACCATGCATCACAGGGTTTGCATCATGCAAACCAATTCTACAAATAGACGGGACTTGGTTGTATGGGAAGTACAAAGGCACGCTTTTGATGGCAGTTGCACAAGATGGCAACAATAACATTTTCCCCGTTGCGTTTGCCCTTGTCGAGGGGGAGACCGGTGGTGCTTGGAGCTTTTTCCTGAAAAATCTTCGTACACACGTGGCTCCTCAACCAGATCTCTGTTTGATCTCGGACAGACATGCCTCCATTGAAAGTGCCTATAATAATCCGGCAAATGGTTGGCATGACCCTCCTTCTACGCATGTCTATTGCGTCAGGCATATCGTCTAGAATTTCTCGAGGGAGGTCAAGGACAAAACATTGAGGAAAGCGGTGATGAATGCGGGATACGCACTGACACAGCCCACATTCAAATATTACCGCAACGAGATCCGTTTGTCTAACCTAGAAGCCGGTACGTGGATAGACAATATACCGGTCGAAAAGTGTACTAGGTCATACGACAATGGCCAAAGATGGGGGCATATGACAACAAATCTTATTGAATCAATGAATGGGGTATTCAAGGGCATACGAAACCTCCCCATCACTGCCTTGGTGAAATCCACGTATTTTAGGATGGCTGCGTTATTTGCCAAAAGAGGTGAAATGTGGTATGCGGTCTTGCAATCAGGACAACTATGGAGTGAAAGCTGTATGAAATACATTAAGGCTGAAAGTGCTAAAGCCAACACTCACATGGTTACACGGTTTGACCGCCATAGCCACAACTTCATTGTGAAAGAGACAATTGACCATAATGAAGGCCTGGCAAGACAAGAATACAGGGTCATTTTACCTTCTCAATGGTGCGATTGTGGCAGGTTTCAAGCTTTTCGTATGCCTTGCTCTCATGTCATTGCCGCTTGTGCGCATACCCATCAAGACGCGCTTCAACTGCTCTCAAACGTTTATAAATCTGAAACGTTGCTCACTGTTTACAACAACAACTTTCCTTTGGTGGCAAAACCGGACTACTGGCCTGAATACAACGGTGATATAGTTTGGCACAATGACCAAATGCGAAGGAACAAGAAGGGTCGTCCCAAAAGCAGGCGCATAACAACAGAAATGGACGATCTTGACAGGTTGGAAAGAAAGTGTGGTTTATGCCGTCAGGTCGGACACAATCGCAAAAACTGTCCGAATCGGGCGTCTGGCTCGACCACATAAATTTTGTAATACAATAAATCTTTTCAATATTTGTGTTGTAAACATTATGGGTTTTCCGTTAATAAAACTGTTCACACAATTTAAGAAATTCAATATAGGAAATTACATTAGGGTTTTCGCGTACAACAATGATTAACGATATTCAATCTAGGAAATTACAACTGTTAACACAATTTCATCTGACCCATGATCATCAGCATTACATCACTGTCTGTTTTGACTTCCTCCAACCACACATTAGGTCTTCCTGTCGCATGCGAGGTTGTTGTTCGTTTTCGCTGGATCCTTCGAATTTTTTCCCCCTCGGCGATGTCTCCATCTAGCCACCGCATCAACTCCCGCTTCAGACGCTCCATGGAGTGAATGTGCCAGAATTTCATTTTCATCGCAGGTTTCGTGGTGGAGAATATAACGTAACCATCTCTGCTAAAAATCATAGGCGACGTCATTACGTAAATAAGGGAGTACAAAATAAAAATACAGTGCGAGAAAGTGTGAGAAATTTCAAAGAAACGGACGAATTATTTATAAAACAGCAAAAAACCCTAGTTTTGCCCTAGGCGCCAAGTGAGATGGCGCCTCCTCTCCTTTTTAAGGAGCATGCGCCATCTCACTTGGCTAAAAGCCAAGGGAGGCGCCAAGTGAGATGGCGCCTAGGGCAAAACCCTAGGTGCATGCGCCAAATGAGATGGCTCCTCCTTTGTGGAGCCATCTGAAACATGGTTATTTGCGTAATTTTTTCCGAAACCCGGTTATTTGCGAAATATTTTTTTAATACATGGTTATTAATAAAAAAAATTCTGTTGATTACAGACAGCTGAATAAAGTTACAATCAAGAATCGGTATCCTTTGCCGAGGATCGATGATTTGATGGATCAACTAGTTGGAGCTTGTGTATTTAGTAAGATTGATATGAGATCTGGATATCATCAGATTCGTGTGAAGTCGGAAGATATTCAGAAAACTGCATTTAGAACGAGGTATGGACATTACGAGTATTCTGTTATGTCGTTTGGAGTTACTAATGCACCTGGTGTTTTCATGGAGTATATGAACAGGATATTTCATCCGTATCTTGATAAGTTTGTGGTGGTGTTCATTGATGATATTCTAATTTATTCGAAGAGCGATGAAGAGCATGCAGAACATCTCAGAGTTGTGTTGGAATTGTTGAAAGAGAAGAAGCTTTATGCGAAGTTGTCCAAGTGTGAATTCTGATTAAGTGAAGTAAGTTTTCTTGGCCATGTAATTTCCAAGAATGGAATTGTTGTGGATCCTACGAAGGTAGAAGCAGTATCTCAGTGGGAAGCGCCGAAGAATGCTTCTGAGATCTGTAGTTTTTTGGGTCTTGCAGGTTATTACAGGGAGTTTATAGAAGGATTTTCCAAATTAGCGTTACCGTTGACTAAGTTGACCAGGAAGGGTCAGATGTTTGTTTGGGATGTTGAATGTGAGAAAGGATTTCAAGATCTGAAGAGGAGGTTGACAAGTGCTCCGATCTTGATTTTGCCAAATCCGACTAAGTCTTTTGTTGTGTATTGTGACGCATCATTAATGGGATTAGGTGGTGTGTTGATGCAAGATAAGCAGGTGGTGGCTTATGCTTCGAGACAATTGAAAGTACATGAAAGGAATTATCCGACTCATGATTTGGAGTTGGCAGCTGTTGTGTTTCTTTTGAAGTTGTGGAGGCATTATTTATATGGTTCTCGGTTTGAGGTGTTCAGTGATCACAAAAGTCTGAGGTATCTCTTTGATCAGAAAGAGTTGAATATGAGGCAGAGGAGATGGTTAGAATTTCTAAAGGATTATGATTTCGGTTTGAATTACCATCCTGGTAAGGCAAACGTTGTTGCGGATGCCTTGAGTAGGAAGTCCTTGCATATGTCGATGTTAATGGTTCGTGAGTTATATTTGGTTGAGCAGTTCAGAGATTTAAGTTTGGTATGTGAAACTACTCCGAATAGTGTGAAATTGGGTATGTTGAAACTGACTAGTGGTATTCTGGAAGAAATTCGGAATGGACAGAAGTCCGATGTTCGGTTAGTTGATAAATTGGCATTGATCAACCAAGGTCAAGGAGGCGAGTTCCGGATTGATGAGAATGGTGTTATGAGATTTGGTAATAGGGTGTGTGTTCCGGATGTTGCAGAGATTAGGAAGAGTATTTTGGAAGAAGGACATCGTAGTGGATTGAGTATTCATCCTGGTGCTACTAAAATGTAACAAGATTTGAAGAAGTTGTTTTGGTGGCCGGGAATGAAAAAGGAAATTGCTGAGTTTGTGTATGCTTGTTTGGTTTGTCAGAAGTCGAAGATTGAGCATCAGAAACCGTCAGGATTGATGGAACCGTTGTTTGTTCCGGAATGGAAATGGGATGGAATCTCTATGGATTTTGTTTCTGGTTTGCCAAGGACATTGAAGAATTGTGATTCTATCTGGGTTATTGTTGACCGGTTGATGAAATCTGCTCACTTTATTCCGATAAGAATGGATTATCCGATGGAAAGGTTGGCAGAATTGTATGTTGAGAAGATTGTGAGTTTGCACGATATTCCTTCTAGTATTGTGTCGGATCGAGATCCGAGGTTTACATCTAAATTCTGGACGGGATTGCAAGAAGCTTTGGGTACTAAGTTGCGTTTGAGTTCTGCTTATCATCCACAGACAGATGGTCAGACGGAGAGAACGATTCAGTCGTTGGAAGATTTGTTAAGAGCTTGTGTGTTGGAGAAAGGTGGAGCTTGGGATAGTTATCTACCATTGATTGAGTTTACCTACAACAATAGTTTTCATTCGAGCATTGGTATGGCTCCGTTTGAGGCATTGTATGGTAGGAGGTGTCGGATACCGTTGTGTTGGTATGAATCTGGACAGAGTGTTGTGATTGTACCGGAAATTATCCAACAGACTTCGGAAAAGATTAAGATGATTCAGGAGAAGATGAGGACTTCTCAGAGTCGTCAGAAAAGTTATCACGATAAGAGGAGGAAAGATCTTGAGTTTAGCGAAGGAGAACATGTTTTTATACGAGTTACTCCGATGACTGGTATTGGTCGAGCTTTGAAGTCAAAGAAGTTGACTCCACGTTTTATTGGTCCGTTTCAGATTACCAAGAGAGTTGGGAAAGTTGCTTATCAGATTGCTTTGCCGCCGTCACTTGCAAATTTGCATGATGTTTTTCATGTATCTCAGCTAAGGAAGTACATTGCTGATCCGTCTCATGAGATTCGGGTAGACGATATACAGGTACGAGAGAATTTGACTGTGGAAGCGGTACCTGCGAGAATTGAGGATCGGAAGTTGAAACAGTTGCGAGGCAAGGAGATCGCGTTGGTAACAGTGGCTTGGGGAGGACCAGCAGATGGAAATGTCACTTGGGAGCTGGAGAGTCAGATGAAGGACTCGTATCCCGAACTGTTCGTCTAAGGTATGTTTTCGAGGATGAAAACTCTTTTAGTTGGGGAGAGTTGTGACACCCCAAATAATCCGATTATTAAATAATTAGAATTTTTAATTATTAATTTAATTGGAAATTTAATTATTGGTATTTTTGGATTATTGGAATTAATTTAATTAATTAAAGGAAAGAAGTATTGGTGGTGTGAAGAGTGATTAGAGGGTGTGAGGGGTAAAATACTCTACTCTTACTAATTACTAATTTAATTATTTTATTGGAATAATAAAAGGAGTATTAAAAGGAAAAAGAAGAGAAAGAGAGTTATTTTGGAATATTCATCATATGTGCATTTGAGAAGAGGAAAAAGAAGGAGAAAATCGGAAGCGTCAGAATTCGAAGAACCCACAAGGTAAGGGGTGATTTCGATTAGTTAATTCGTATTATCGGTTTAGATATTCAATAGTATGGATCATAGTATGTTAGGGAATCTCGGTTTGGAATTCTAGGGTTCCGTAGAATTGTCCCTATTGCGTCGAATTGTAGGTTGAAAACCATTAGGGTGTCAGATGATAAAAAGGAATGATGAAATAATGTTGTTTGATGTTATAATGGTGCAAAATGGATGTGTTTTGGTGTTTCTCATGTTGAAATTCGTATGGGTATGTTTGGAATTGGTTTAGAATGAATAAATGCTGTCAAAAGTGCAGAATTTGACTCTGCAGGTCGTGGGAACCGGTTCCCAGTGGGGAGGAACCGGGTTCCACTGTGTGAATTTATAAAAACTGGCAAACAAATGCACGTAGGAATCGGTTCCTGTATAGGTAGGAACCGGGTTCCCATACATTTTTCCAGAAGCTTGATTTTTGAACTTCGCAGGAACCGGTTCCTATGTAGGAACCGGGTTCTGCTGTAACTTTTTGAAAAATATTAAACTTTGAAAATTCATAACTTTCAAACCGTAAGTCCGTTTTGAGTGTCGTTTTGGACGTTATTTCTTAAATTTAATGCTCTATTTTATAAAATGAAAAGATTTCCTAAAACCTGAAATTATTTTGAAAATGAGTCAAATCCCGGAATAAGTGATTATTGGCTAACGCACATGGGTGTGTATGTAGCAGTGAACCTGTGATGGGTGGATGTATTAGTATTGTGTGAATGAAAGGCATGTTTATGTTGCTAATGATGGTGTGCATGATCGTTGAGATATCATGTTTTTGGTTTTGGTTCAGTTATGATAAATTGATGTATTTCATAGACTGATTTGATGTTGCATGCTAGTGATGTGCGTGCATATGCATTGTTTTGGTGAAGTTAATTCCCATTGTGTGGAATTTGACTTGTATTGCTGTTAACCGATACCCGGGTGATGATGGGTGGTTAGGCTGGATTCGTGTCCGGGTGTTTATGGACGAATCGATGGTTGCTGTATCCGGTTGATGATGGATCAGTGTTGGGTGACTTGGTCACGTTTGGTACCACATGCATTGTGTCTGCATTTGTGTTTGCATGGAATTGTAACATGTTAGGATGTCTTCCAGTGTTACAATTTTTTGGTTGATTATTGATTTGTGCATAATGACTTGTATGATTGGAACTGCGTGTTGAATCTGAATTTATGCTAAAATGGGTGAAATAATATGCTTGTGATATAATGTTGATTGAGAAGCTTATAATGCATGTTAATTATGAGAAATCTCACCCTTAATTTAACAATTTCAGATTAAAGTTAGCGGCTCAGGAGTTGGTGAGGATGGCTCTAGAGCTATGTTACTTTAAGTCCGCGTGTCAGTGTCGTGCTCTGATAGGTTGTAACACTGGGGAACGCTTAGTTGAGGAATTAGCTATTATTCATTTGTTTCTTTGAATTTAATTGAGAATAATTATGTTTTGGTTTATTCCGTTTTGGTTATGGTATTTTTCCGCTGTGTAAGACATGGTCTTAATTTGATTGAATTATTTGAATAATGACCCTCAGTGTAGCATGACTACTGTTTTATTGGAAGTTTTATTTATTTCATAATTGTGACATCCCTTGTTCCGTGTTAACTCTGATGGAATATGTCTTTAATCATTGATATAATTAATATTATTCGGGGTATTTTAGAAGGGGTGTTACAATGTTCGTGTCGAGGTATGGTAGCCATGAAGAGCAAAAGGTAATATCGCATGCAAGTCTTTATAGGTCACCACTATCTTTTTCATAATCTTCTTTATATTTTTGTTGGCAGCTTCTACGGCGCCGTTCATCTTAGGTATGTATGGAGAAGAGTTGTGATGCTTGACCTTGAATTGCATGCAGAGTTCAGTGATCATGGAAATGTTGAGGTTGGTACCTGTTGTACCCCAAAATCTGCCCTGCCATTTTTCATAGAAGACACAACCCTAGGGTTTCTCAGATATTCAAGTTGGCTCAGGAATCGACCAGACAGATTCTCTTCTGTGGCAGTAAACCAGCAATTAGGGTTTTTCTTGCAATTCTCAAAAGAAAATGAGTTCTCAAAAATTCAATTGGCTTTCACAAGTCTTCATGCTTCCTCGGGTTTACTGAAAAAGATAATGTTTGTTCTCAAGGCATGATTTGTTTGGGAAAAGAGATGGAGATTAAGACTATTATTTAGGACAATCATGATTGTGGGATCCAAGTTGACCAGATGATTTACGTCCTTAAAACTTTTGTTTGGTTAGGAAATGGAATATACAGTGCGTGTTTGTTTGGAATGCAGTTACAAAATGAGTGGGATTACTTGGAATTTAAGTTACCAGACTGGAGCATTTTGTTTCAAATATCTTGATTGGGAATTTCAAAAATCAATTAGGATGCGAAGAGAAAATTACAAGTTATTGTTGATCAAGGATTTCAAGTGACACCAGAACATTTCATAAGATTTTCTCCAAATTCATACACTGTTACAAAACAATTTATTCTTTTAAATACTTTATGTTTTACAACTTATTGTATTTAAAGATGAATTGATACAATTATTGGATACAATACAAGAATGATTTTTCTAAATTACAAAGAAAATCCAAATAAATGTTTGGCCTAGGAGAACTAATTTATGCCTAAGTTTGTCTGAAGATTGAAGTCGTGTCAATTTCCTTTGCTTATCTCCAAGACTTCCTTGCTTGCCATAGAGTTCTTCCCTTCCTTGCTTTGTCATACCCAATTGTTCTCACATGAAAACAAAAGAAAGAAAAGAAATGGTTAGTGCAAGTTATTTGGGCATGAACAAAATTTTCCAAAAAAAAAGTATTCATCATTAAGGTTTGCAAAAATGGAATCAGAATGCCATTTTATTTCATCACAGTCTATTTCCTATTTGCAAATCACAAGAAGGTTACCCTTCTTGGTTCACAAAAAGAAAGAGGAAAAGAAATGCTACAAACTGTCTAAGAAATGCTACAAAGTTGTCCAAACAAGCAAATGTTACAAAACTGTCCAAGAAATGCTACAAAGCTGTCCAAACAAGAAGAAATGCTACAAAGTTGTCCAAAAAAGAAGAAATGCTACAAAGTTGTCCAAACAAAATGCGCAAACTGAAGCAAATAGAATGTTACAAACTGAATCAGACAAACAGCCTCACAACTGTCCAAACAACAAACAGCAGCATTATCACAACTGGACAAATAACAATAGCATCAACAAAAGCTAAAGCAGGTAGTAATGCAGCAATAAGCAAATAGCTAAGATGCTAAGTCAAACAAAAACTTGTTCAAGAAGTAATGAAGTTATCATTTTCCATGCAAACCTTTCAGAATTATAAAAAGAGAAAAAAAGCAATTTGCTTTTTTATTGTCATTTAGAGAGAAGAGAGGAAAGAAGTCACCTAGGTTATTGGAATGCACAGCCTTGCTGCCCTGCCTGTCACAAGTTGCATAGAATTTGCTAGGAAAAAAAAACTGCAACCAAAAAGCCATAGGGACAATATATTAAAATATTCAAATTTGTTGGTTTCCCACCATTTTGAATATGGATAACAGAAACAGAGTCAATATAACAGGAGAGGGAGAGCAATAGAACAAAAAAAACACACAAGTCTCAAACTGTCAAAACCTCAAAAACTCCAAGCATCCACAAATCTCAAACACAGTAATCAACCTCAAAAACCTGAACCAAGCTTCAAACACATGAAAACCAAAAACCTGCAATAGGTCTGAAGCTGAAAACACACAGGTCTCAAGCAAAAGCCTAAAACCATCATCAAACTCAAAAAACATGAAACAAGTCTCAAACTGAGGAACCAGTAACATCATCAAATAACCTGTCAAACATCGAAAACCAAAAATTTCAACACTGTAACCAAAACCTGTCAAACATCCAAAACCAAAATCTCAACACTGTAACCAAGCCAAAAAACCTAAAAACTCCAACAAAACACAAGGCTCAAGCAACAAATCTCAACACTGTAACCAAAACCTGTCAAACATCCAAAACCAAAAATCTCAACACTGTAACCAAACCTGTAACAAGCCTAAATTCAAAACCAAATCAGTAACATATCCAAGAAAATTTTCAAACAGAACCATCATCAAAAAACCTAAGAATCTGTCAACTATCACCAAACCAAACCTCCAAAAGCCTAAAACCATCATCAAACAAAACAGTAACAAACCACAAAATCCAGAAAAACGGTTAATCATCATCATTCAACAGAAAAAAATAGAAGAAGTTATCAACAAACCAGTGAAACCATCGCTTCCCCTCGCGCAATTTCTACCGCCACTGAATGCAATCACTGTCTCGCCTTTCCCTTTCTAAATCACAAGAAATTGTAAAGCTCCAACAGGTATGAATGCTTCATTCTCAAATCTTCGATACGCACATATTTCTGGCATTTAAAAAAGAAATTTCTTAGTTAACAGAAAAAACACTAAGATATAAAAATTCAAATTTGTAACCTTACCCTTTTTTCAAAGAAAATCGTTAGCACTTGATTAGGGAGGCAAGAACGACTGTATTCCGGCAACAGAGAATTTTAGAGAGGTCGGGATGAACTAGTTTCGGATCCATTAGGTTCAAATCCGAAATTAGGGTTTCAAAGAGATACAAATCGTGGTGAGACAAAGAGGCAAAGAGCAATTTTGCTCGCGAAACAGGGATGAGTAGTGGGAAAATTTAGAGGGTTCAATAAGATGATACAGAGATGATTGAAAGGGACGAACCAGCGGCGCTGAGAATTACAAGGGTTCCAAACCCTAATTTTCTGTTTATCTCTTAAGCGTTGGATAAGTGAGTTTAAGAGAACTGGATTTTGTTTTATTGAACATTAGTTGGATAACCCCTTGCCTTTTCCCTAAGCCCATTTTCGCCTTTGCTGGATACACCCCCTTTGACTTGTTTTTTTACAGCAAGAACAACATTTTGTTTGGGCTTCATTCTCAAATTACCTTAAACCATTGCGTTTTTTTAGTTTAATTTGTTTTCTTTTTACATTCTTTTTTTTATTATGCAAATGCTAATAACTTAAAATACATTTTAATTTGATTTAGGTTTTGTATATAATTTTTATCATTTCCTCTTTTTTTTTAATAAGTTTGTTTTAGATTTATTTGATTTAATAAAACACCAAAAAAATAATAATTTAGTTTGTTTTCTTTCTTTAAGATTTTACTTAAATTAATAAAAAAATACAAAAAATAAAGAATATAATTTAATCAGTTATTTTATTTTTAGAATAAGTTTTGCTTTTCTCTTTTCAAGTAAATACTTAACATTTCATATTTTGTTGATTTTATCTCATGGATTATCATAGCTTTAATTAAATCCCACAAAATTCGATTTGGTTGTATTGTTTGATATTTGGACCTTCCTATCTCATTTGATTCATCCCCATTTGTAAAAATTGTACCCCCATTCCCGAATATTTTGTAATAGCGTAGAATTTCAATTCCCGCAATTTACTGTTTTCCATATACTGTATAGTAACTAGGCGTGTATGGAAAGATTCAAAAATCAATCGCTAGATGACCTAATCAAAGAATAAAATAACTTGAAACCAACACACTTTTTCACACGCGCACCTCGCTCGTTGCCTCGGAAATATAATCATGTCCCTCGAATATGGGACGCTCTAGCAATGACCCTTCAGTAAAAAAGATCGTAGTCCCTCGATGACCCTCGATGTTGCCTTCGATTAAAACGATCTCATCCCTTACAAAAATTGCTAAAGCGTCTCATGAGTTGTTTTTGATGATTGTTAAAATTGACCCGCACCTGTCCCTTCACATCCAACGATGGGGCTTCTTACCAAATCAATGGTAAGATAGCACCATTAAAAGGAAGAAGAAAAGAACAATTTAAGACCTTTCGAGTAGATAGATTAGCTCTTAGTTACTCGCTTGCTCATAATAAAAACTTTTCACACCTACACTTTCATTTCAAAACATTTTCAAAAAGATAAAATGTTTTGTATACATTCTTATAGAGACGAGAACCATTGCAAAACATCTTTTCAAAACACTTTCCAAAACACGATTCACAAACACATCTTTGAACCACTTTTCGAAACAAAACTTTGTATACGTTCTTATAGAGACGAGAACCATTACAAAGAGATTTTTCAAAATACTTTCAAAGCCCACCTCACAAGCACACTGTCAAATGAAAGCAAGTGATCTAAACGAGTAACTAAGAGCCCATGGAAAACCATGGATGAAAAGGGTGCTAATACCTTCCCTTTTCATAATCTACCCCCCGAACCCGAGAAATAATCTCGAAAGGTCTTTCCTGTGCTTTTTTACCTTTCCTTTTGGATAAAAGAAAAGTCGGTGGCGACTCTTGCTATCCGCACAAGTGCGATCGAAACGCAAAACATCAAGTCAGTTCTCCCACCGTATCACATTACCATTGTCAGTGATGATCCTTTCAAGGATGTCGTATCAAAATATGAGGTTATGCTTGATGAATCGGGCTACAACATTCTTGGTAACTGAAGCTAATGAAGCTGCTTCGACCCATTTGGTGAAGTAGTCAATGGCGACGAGGATGAAACGATGTCCATTAGAGGTGGTGGGCTTGAATTCCCCGATCATGTTAATGCCCCACATTACGAATGGCCAAGGAGTAGTCATGACATTTAAAGGTATTGGAGGTAAAAGAACTTTATCAGCATAGATCTGGCATTTATGACAAGTCCTTGAGTGGTGGTAATAATCAGTTTCCATAGTCGACCAATAGTAACCAGCCCTCAGAATCTTTTTATCCATAGTATGTCCACTAGAGTGTGTCCCGGAGATTCCTTCATGCATGCCCTTCATGATCTTCTCTACTTCCTTCTTGTCCACACAGCGGAGTAGAGTTGAATCATGGTTGTGCTTGTACAAAATCCCATTGCTTAAGAAGAACTTGGCTGAGAACCTCTGCAGGAATTTCTTGTCGTTGACTGAAGCTCCCTCAGGATACTCTTGTGCTCCAAGGTACCTCTTCACCTTATGGAACCAAGTCTTTTCCTCATCAGTGTCAATCTCACAATAATGCGCCAGTTCGTCAAATCTTTCGATAGTAATTCTGAGAGCTTCGTTGTCCCAATTGACTTTGAACATAGATGACATAGTTGCTAAGGCATCTTCCAACTGATTTTTTCCCTTGGGATATGTTCAAAGGTGACCTCCTCAAAGTAAGGGATCAAGGTGAGCACAAGTTCTTTGTAAGGGATCAAATTTGGATGTTTGGTATCCCATTCTACTTTAACTTGACTGATCACCAGGGTCGAATCTCTGTATATGCTTAAGAATTTGATTCTTAGGTCAATATTAGTCTTAAGACCTAAGATGCACACTTCATACTCAGCCATGTTATTTGTACAGTCAAAGCAGAGTCTGGCAGTGAAAGGTGTATGGAAACCTTCAGGAGAAATGATCACAGCACCAATTTTGTTACCCAGTGCATTGGAAACTCCATCAAAAACCATAGTCCATTGGGATCCTTTCTCAGGTCTTTCATACGGTCTAGGATTTTCAGTCGGTTATCAGCATGATATTCTCGTCCGGGAATTCAAAGTTCATAGATTGGTAGTCATCTACAGCTTGATGCGCCAAATGATCTTCCAATACACTTCCTTTGATTGTTTTTTATGTAGTGTATTGGATGTCATATTCAGTCAAGATCATTTGCCATCGGGCTATTCATCCGGAGAGAGCTGGCTTATCGAAGATGTACTTGATGGGATCCATCTTATAGATCAAGAGACTAGTATGAGTCAACATATATTGTCTTAGTCGGCGAGCAGCTCATGCCAAAGTGCATCAAGTTTTCCCGAGCAGTGAATATCTTGTTTCACAGTCGGTAATTTTTTTGCTAAGGTAGTATATTACATGCTCTTTTCGACCAGACTCGTCATGTTGGCCCAGCACACACCCCCATTGAATTCTCTAATACGGTCAAGTACATAATCAAAGGTCTTCCTTCAACTAGAGGCATTAGGATTGGAGGTTATTGTAAATACTCCTTGATCTTGTCAAAAGCAGTTTGGCAGTCGTCATTCCATCTGACTACTTGATCTTTCTTTAGCAGCTTGAAGATTGGCTCACACGTAGCAGTCAAGTAAGAGATGAATCGGGAAATGTAGTTGAGTCGACCTAAGAAACCTCTGACCTCCTTCTCAGTACAAGGAGCTGGCATTTCTTGTATGGCTTTGACTTTTGCAGGATCGACCTCAATACCTTTTCCACTGATGACGAAGCCCATGAGTTTTCCGGACCTCACCCCAAAGGTGCATTTGTTGGGATTCAGCCTCAACTTGTATTTCTTCAACCTTTCAAGTAGCTTGTGTAAATGATCTAGGTGTTCTTCCTCAGTTTTACGATCTTGCAATCATGTCATCAACATAGACTTCTATCTCATGATGAATCATATCGTGAAATAGAGCCACCATAGCTCGTTGATAAGTTATGCCTGCATTATTCAAACTGAAAGGCATGACCTTGTAATAGAAGGTGCCCCACTGTGTGAAAAAAGTGGTTTTCTCCATGTCCTTAGGCGCCATTTTGATCTGGTTGTACCCGGAAAAGTCATCCATGAAGGAGAACACGTTATGTTGAGCAGTGTTATCAACTAAGACATCAATATATGGTAGTGGGAAATCCTCTTTGGGGCTTTCCCTATTTAAATCCTTCTAGTCTATGCACATATGGACCTTTCCGTCTTTCTTCAATACTGGAACAATATTTTCAACCCATTGGGGATACGATGTCACTGCCAAGAAACCCGCATTGAATTGTTTCATTACCTTAGACTTGATCTTTTCAGACATGTCTGGCCGCATGCGACAAACCTTTTGCTTGACCAGAGAACAACCTTCTTTTATTGGCATACGATCAACTACGATATCAATATCAAGACCCGACATATCTTCGTATTACCAAGCGAACACCTCAACATAGTTGTGTAACATATGAACTAATCTTCCCTTGACACTGTCTTCCAGGTTGGTGCCAATCTTGACTTCCTTCTTATCTACCTCAGTACCCAGGTTTATCACTTCAACTGATTCTTTATGTGGTTGAATGGCCTTTTCTTCTTGTATCAGGAGTCTGGCGAGTTCCTCAGGTATCTCACAATCTTCTTCACCTTCGTATTCGGCTTGATAGATTGGATTTTCAAAGTCATAGATGGTAATAGAAGAATTGTTGTCAATGAGATATGGAGTAGATGTGGATATGCAAATGTGTATACGCGCATGTAAGGTCACATGGCTATTTTCAGAATGCAGTAAAGTAAAGAAAGACAAGGAGCATAAAATTTGAATGCAAAATAGTCTAATGTTTTCATTAAAATGAGCATATGATATAATAGAATGACAAACCCTTAACAAATGGACCATTGTGCCCCGGGCAAGGCACATGGTTTAAAGTCATTATTTTTAGAGGAAGTTACAGACAAATTTCTCAAAGTAATAAAAACAGGAAATGGCAATTACTCTTGGATGAAGGAGATTGAGATGAAGTCTTTGGTCTGCCAGTTGTTGAGTCCTCCGTCAGCAGTTGGGTAGATATAGACGTCCCAGTCACCATCACTATCAGATTCTCCCAGAGCATTAAATTCATTGTTGCTAATACGGAGAGGTGGTTTCCCAACATGAGCATGTTGAACCTCTTTCTGAGCCTTGGATGTGAAGCCCAACCCAAATTTCTCTGACTTGTAGGGGATATCAGGGAGTTTTCCCCAGATGGTGCAGCTTCCATCTTCAATAACAGCACGAGCATCCTTGAGAGAGGTCATTCTTGGTGTATCTTTAGCAGCTTTGGGAGTAGCAGGAGCGGTTTTGACAACAACAATCATTGGAGGTACCACTTCAAATGTTTGACTGGGGGTTTCAATGAATTCGCCATCCATTTTAACATATTTGAAAGAATTCAGATGACTGGTCATGAACTCCTCCTCTCCGCAGATTGTGACAATTTTTCCTTTGACCAGGTACTTTAGCTTTTGATGTGATATGGAGGTAAATGCACCTGCCCCGTGAATCCATGGGCATCCGAGCAGGCAAGAATAGGATGGACGGATATCCATTACATAGAACGTTGAGTTGAAGACTTGAGATCCAACTTTGATAGGAAGATCAACCTCTCCATGGACCATTCTCTTTGACCCGTCAAAATCTCTCACCATAATATCACTGGGTTTCAGCACCAACCCTTCATAGCCCAATCTTTCCAAAGCACCTTTTGGTAAAACATTGAGGGAGGACCATGTATCCACTAACACATGTGCTAAGGTGGTGCCTTTACACTCAATGGAAAACATGTAGAGCTTTGTTGTGATTCTTCTCCGCTGGAGTCAAATCTGCGTCTGAAAAGCCCGAACCATTGTCAGTCAAGCTTGCTACACAATTTTCAAATTGGTCAGCAGTAGTTTCTTGTGGGACATGTGCATTTTTCGGGAATTTTAGCAGAGCTTAAGCATGTGCTTTAGAACACAACAACAAAGACAACATGGATATCTTTGAAGGTGTCTTCCCCAGTTGTTCCACTATCTTATAGTCACTTTTTTAGATTATTTTCATAATCTCCTCCATCTCTTGGCTAGATGGGTCTTCATTTGCAATATCTTTTGTGGGTGCCTCCGTCTGGGCAGGCTCAGTCATTTTTACTTTCCCTCGAGTATCAGCAACAAGTTTAATGGAAGTAATATGAACGGGTGTAGTAGTGGTTGTTGGAGGAGAGATCTCTGGAGAGAAGATCCTTCCCGTCCTAGTGACTTTACTTGATCCTGCAATGTTTGTAATTTCAACATCTTCATTTTCAGCAATCCATGGCTCTTCTTTGATGCCATGATAATACACTTTTGCCCCATAGTTCCAGGGCACTGCTTTGTCAGAAGAATAGGGGACTAGAACTGGTGTGGTGATAATCAGGGGAGCTATTCATGGTTCAGCAGGAATCCTAATAGGACCTTTGGAGGTGATCCTAATAGGATTGTTTGAAATGGTAATTATAGACACGTCTTCAAACTCTTGAGATACACTTTTGGTCAAACTTTTCACAGATGGAGTTTTCTCAAATAGAATTTCATGGTTATCCATCAGGCGTTGGACACCTTTTCTCAGCCATATACAACCATTAATTTGTGCAGCATAATGGTAGCATTCTTCAAGGCAACTTGGAAATACTCCGACTTTCAACAGATTCTTTTTAATGATCATTAAAGGAGTGGTTAAATCATTGATGGAGGAAACAAAAGAAGCATCTTCAATGGAATTGACACCCTTACCATGACTGGGAATGGGTGCGATGATCACATTGGGAGTTGGTGGAGGGTCAAATTTAATTGTTTTGTTATCAATCAGGTCTTGGATTTTTTTCTTTAATGCCCAACAGACATTGGTATCATGTCCGGGACTATTTGAATAGTAAGCACATTTTGCATTGGGGTTATATTATGGAGAAGTTATGTTAGGGTTAGAAGGGGGATCTCGTAAGGTCACCAGATCAGCTTTTAATAAGTATTGCAGAGCTTAAGATAATTGCATATTGATTCTAGTAAATTGTCTTCTCTAGGCATCCAGTCTTTGTTGGTTATTTTGTTGACGCGGTCGTGGAGTTGGAGTTGGATTGGAAATCACTACTGCCCCTACTGAATAATGACGGTCATACTTAGCACGGCTTCTTGATCCATACACAACATTAGTCTCTTTTTTACCAATAAATGGTTTTTTCACAGCATTGGAGGTGGAGGCCATGGGTATCTTCCCGCTTCTAATTCCGCTTTCAACCCTTTCACCAGTCAAGATCAATTTAGTAAATATGGTTGATGAACTTCCAATCAGTAAGTTGAAAAATTGAACAATCAATGTTCCCATAAACATGTCTACCAATTCTCTATCAATTAGAGGTGGTTGCACCCTGCCCGCCAGATCTCTCCACTTTTGGGCGTATTCCTTGAAGCCCTCATTTGAACCCATAGTCATGCCTTGCAATTGCACTCGGATCGGTGCCAAATCAGTATTATATTGGTATTTACGGTAAAATGCAGTAACCAGATCCTTCCATGTATGGATGTTTGTCCCTTCCAGTTGGTAAAACCACTCCAACTGTGTTCCAGATAAACTCTCTTGGAAAAAGTGCACCCATAGTTTCCTATTTGCGGTATGTGGTTGGATCTTGAGGACGTATGATCTGAGATGAAGCTTCGGACAGGTGACCCCATCATACTTGGCAAAGACAGGGATCTTGAATATGCGGGGAATGACTACCCCAGGAACCAAACCCAAGTCTCTAAAGTCCAAGTCGGGCACTTCTTGGATCTCCACAACTTTTAGTATGTCTTCTAGTTGTTTGTATTTGTCGTCAGCCGGTGGGTATTGCTCATCAGAATAATCCTCGTTCTTGGAAATTTGGTTATTCCCAACTCCAGCACGGGTGCTTCTAGCATCTTCATCTTGATTATCATCCTCGGAGGAGGAGTCCTCTTCAATTTTAACTTGTCGGGAGGGGCCTTTGAACCTCTTCCCCATGTTGATAATAGCCTTCTTCTTGGTCTTCTTCTTTGTCTTCTTCTTCGTGACGAGAAGCGCCATCATTTCTTGCTGACCTTTTGCCAGGTTGAGAAGAGTCTCTTAGAACTGAGAGTGTTGATTCTTCAAGTCCTTGATAGTTTTCTCGAGATCCATCTTATACTTAAATAAACAGTACAAAGATGAGGAAATCGGTGTCGAAAAACCTGCTTATGATATGATGCATGTTATGCGAATGCAATTTTTTCAAGGACTGTAAGGAATTTAAATTTGCTTAGCCATAAAGGAATCAAACATAATAATTGTATTAATAAGTTCGAAGATTACAACTTCCCCTTGGGCTTACAATGAAAAAGCAAAAAGGTCTCAAAGAGACAACAAAATGAAATCCTAAAACAAAAGACTCAGGTCTCCTACAGACGCATCCTCTTTGGTGCAATGTAGGCATTCAGGCTTTGCTTCTCGTGAAGTTTCCTTGTAAGCTCCAACACTTTTTTCTCGCTTGCATAGAATCGAGCTTCAAAGGTGTCTCATTCCCTATTGAGTTGAATCTATGATCTTTGTAATTCTTCGAGGTTGGTAGGCATGTTAGGATAGAGAATGGTATGAGGAATACCCCTTTCAACAACATGCTCCACAACTATTGGTAGAATAGCAGGATATGGCATCATAAGACTTTGAGCACGAACTCGTACCCATTTGAGATAAGGTTCAAGAGGGATAGAATTCTTATGCCCTAAAGTATTGCTATCAACCTTTCTTACCATGCCCTAAGCATGCACAAACCTTTGATGATAACTTTGGACGTCATTCTCATAGTCGAACATGACACTTTGAATGAGTGCATCGTGGGGACCATCCCTTCGAGCATAGCCAAACTATCGTAGAGCTAAAGAAGAGTTATAAGTAATACCTCCCCTAATTCCCAAGAGTGGAACATTAGGGAACTCCCCACAATGGTAAATGATAGCAATGTCTTTTTTGGAACGAGAGCACCAGTGGATATCTGCATGAGAAAGCGACATTATCCTTTGTGACCACCTCAAGCCTTTCTCATTCTTTAATACTGATCGGGGAAGGTGCAAAATAAACCACCTGGACAGCAACGAAACGCAACACATAAGAGCCCATCTCTTCCTCATGGTGCGAGTGTAAAGAAAATGTAGAATGTCTCCAAGAAAAGTAGGCACAGGATTACGAGTAAGGAAAATTTTGACAGCATTCACATCTATGAGTTGGTCCGGGTTAGGAAAAAGTACAAACCCATAGATTTAAAGATCCAAGATCTCCTCAAAGTCTTGAAAATCCATAGCATCCCAAAATAGTTGAGCTTCTCGATCAGGAATTTAGCCAAAAAGCCTTTGACCCTGCTTCTTGTCTCCCAATTGGCTATAATGTCAGAACTCTTCAAATGTAAGGCCTTGGTAATAACTTCAGGTCTTGGAGTTTCCTCTAAATCGATGAATGGTATTTGATCAAGGATTGGTACCCCTAATAGTTGAGATAATTCTTCCATTGTGGGAACTAGTTGATAGTCGGGAAAGGTGAAACAATGATGTACAAGGTCAAAGAACTGAAAGAGCACCCTCATCATGTCTTCTTCAAAGCTTGGGGTAGCCAGATTGAGAAGTCGACCATATCTTTCGGTGAACGGAGAATTTTCAGGAACCCTTGACCCTAACTCTTTGAGTTGAGGAGGCACCCTTACGAAGTTGATTCGGATGGAATTTCTGCGAGTGAAAGCCATATCCTACAAAACAGAATAAAGATAAATCCCTAGATCCTTGGAATGGTTAGTGAAAAATGATATGGCATGATGTCATGATGTTTATGAACAAATAATCACACACAAGCAAAGCACACAAGGCCTTAGGTTTTAGGCTTGCATGGGGTTTATAGGTAAGTACCCTCTTTAAGTTTAGTTGGTTCAACCTGTCCTAACAAAAGTAACTGGGTTCTAAGGAATCTCAATATCACTGATCTTTCTTCATCGGGAATTGTTTCAGCATAAGCTTCTTAATTAGTGACTGAAATATCCCGATGTAATACCCCAAATTTGTCCTACCCATTTACTTTTATCTAGCTTATGCATCTTGCACTCTTCATTTCATCTTCATACACTACAATAGGTCATTCGACGTATCATGCATCGTTAATCACTAAATTTTTGGCACGTGATCAAGGATCTTGAAAAATTAGGGTTCTTGTATGGCTTTGAGGCTCTTATCTTGATTCAAGAGATTCAAGTCGTTTCTTCAATATTCATGGTTGCATATAGGGTTTTGATTCGTGGTTGTTGTGGACTTATTTCTTATCAGGCTATAAGGGTATCTTCCTCCAAGTTCATCAAGGGATACAATCTTTTGTATCGAAGTTACTTCGAGAACTAAGTGCGTTAGGATTGTGAATGCTAGGGTTTCATCAGGGATTCAGATAAAGATATTTTGAGTTAAAGCTTGGTTTCTTATCAATATCTCGGTATCATTCAGTCACCAAGGTGCATCTTAAAAGGATTAAGGTTCTTATCCATGGAATTTGGATGTGTTAATTCATTAATTGGAGGTTCATCGGACTCACATGTTATGTTATCTTGTTACTTATCCCTCCCATGTCTCAAGTTACATGCTCATTTTCAAAGTTCTGCATGCATTTTCAAAAGATCCCTCAAGACTTGGTCACCGTGTTACAGGATAGGATTTGTGGATTCAGGGCATCAACACTATTCTTTCAATTGATTGTTGTTTATAATGAGGATTTAAGATTCGAAAATTGTGGTTGCTCTGAGAAGTGAGAACAGATTGGAATTAATTCTTTGGAAGTATTCATTAAAGCTTTTTAGTGTGTCCAAAATTAGTTAATTGGATCAATGTTCTTAGGATGCATACACAGTAAGATTGGTCATACGGATTTCTCGAGAGATAAGGAACAAATTATAAGGCAAAGGCATCAAAGTTATGAAGGAATTCATCAAATTCACGGCCATGCTTTTCGTTCATTCACATCAAGCCATGTTCCATATAATCATTCGAGTTCCATTCATGTTATCTAACTTCATTCGAGATTTCAATCAAGGATTCATCAAATATTGTCCAAATTCATTCGAAAGGCATACAAGTTACAGTCCATTGTGCTTTGCACTGTTGAGTAGTTACATGAAGGAAAGAAATTATTAGACATGTTCTACAATCAAAGTCCATGAACCTGATCTTATTTCCCTCTAAAAAAAATAATAATAATATATAAACTGTGTCATAACTAGGCCTCCAAGCAGCAAAGTTGGTTCAATTCCTTCATGCTCCGAATGCACGTGCCTCTATCTTCAAGCTCTTTGCTCAAAGTCCGAGTTAACTATGCCTTTTCCTTCAAACCATGACTCTTAGCTCACGATTCGCAAACTCGCAACCAAACTGAAAAGGTGTTTCATGCTTGTCACAACCTGCATAGATATAAAAAAGGAACAGCATGATGGGTAACTCTCCAGAACCATGCTAATAGTTTCAACCAATTCCCTTAACTCTCCAGAACAGAAAGTTTTCCTTCTAACAGAAAATATCATAACATGTTAAGCCCTAACCTCTGTTTCAATAAACCAGGACTAATTCCAAACATTTTTAACAACCCCTTTACTGCCTCTAACAGCCACAAACACCTGCAGTCAGTTAACAACCTATAACCAATCTCTAACAACTTCAAAAACAGAATTTCTAACAGCTAACAAATTTGTAACTAACTTTCTAACTACCACTAAGAAAACTTGCCAATAGATTTCCTAACATAAAGCATAACTGAAAAGGAAAAATGTGAGCCATAACAGAAAAACTCCTAACAAAAATTCCCAAAACTTTTAACCAACTTTCTACATAACTGCAATAACCAACTTCCCTAACTGATTTCTCTAACCAGCTTCTAACTAAGCCCTCAGCAATATATATATATATATATATATATATATATATATATATATATATATATATATATATATATATATATATATATATATATATATATATATATATATATATATATATATATATATATATATATATATATATATATATATATATATATATATATATATATATATATATATATATATATATATATATATATAACAGAAGAAGAGGGGGGGGGGGGGGGGGGGGGATGATAGACATGGATAATTATTCAACACAGAGAAAACTCACCAGAAAAACATCTCTCTGAAATCTCATAAATTCTTTCTGAACTACATCATCTTCATCCATTCTGAGTCATGATCTTCATCATCATTCCTTGAATTTCTAGAAGTTCACCAAAAGAATCATCTCCCTCTCTGACATCTCCAACCTTCTTCATCGAGAATTCTGCATCATCATCTCTCAAAGCTTCAATAATCTGCAACCACTTCACTCTTCCACTGCTTCAACAATAACAATTCTCTGCTTGCATCAACACGCCGCATCGTTAACGCAACAACCACAATATCGCACGTGTAGGTTACGGAATCGAACGAATGTCTACAACACAGATACACACAAATCAAAAAGAGAAGTGGAAGACAGAGAGGACGAGCACAAGAACAAACCCGAGCTCTTGAAGAAGCATCCTCTGGCCATTTTGTCGTTGACAAAGATATCATTGATTGAAGGATCACCGGAGTTTGCTTCCGGACAGTAAGTTGATTCCTTCTGTTTCTCGTTACTTTGTGCATTTTCCCCTTTATACCATGGCGAGATAGAAGCAAAGAGAATCAGAATTGGACGAAGGTTGAACATATTAATGACAGTCAAAATGAGATAGAGGGGAGATACACTTAACCTAATAACTGGAGAGAATGTTATCACCATGGTGTTCTCAGAGAGGAATCGACAGATGGAGAGGGTGGTGATGTACAAATTTTGGTCGGAGGCGGTGGTGTCGTGCCGCTGTAGGTGAAGTGAAGAGGGAAGGTTGGCTTCTTTAAGAAGATAAATCGTCAATTGTATCAACCCTAACACTACAAAGTACAAAACGAACTCGTCTCACTCTCTCTTTTATTGGTTTTTTTCTTCTTGAATAAATTTTTTTAAAAAATAAAAGATAGCATGCTGAAAGTTGCTAAGGAATTGGAAGTGTGGACCTTGGGATTTCTATAGACTAGACCGACTTTTATTCATTAGGCCCATTGCACAAGTTTTTTTGGAATGTCGAAGCTTTGGCACAAAAATAATGCCATGGATCATACTGTTGGGCCTAGCATCAGATTACTTCAACATACCTCCTGCTTACAGATTACATCCCCCGAGTCTATTCTTTTAGCATTTTCATTTAAATAATTTTTTTAATTGTTTAAGATTTGTTTGAATCTTTTTCTTTACATGATAAAAACTATAAAATCAATAAAAACTTGTAGATTTTTTAATTTTTTTTTAATTTTAGATAATCAAATTCCGATTATCTGATTATATTTGAGATTGGTAATTCACCTTTGCTTGTTGAGATATGAATCTTATGCAGGTTTATTGTACGATATATGGATGCGGTGGAGAATTCGATTGTGATTTATTTTCACATCGATGATGCTTCGATGCTTATTCCGAGCATTTGATTACTAACTCTTTTCTTTGATTGGTGAAGCTTTCGTGAAGATTGTCGGGTTTCTTTGTTTTGATAGGCTTTGCTACAGATTGATATCATCAAGATTTCGTGATAGTAATGATGCAACTTTCGTGATGGGGAATGCTTGGAGGTTAATTATTTGATCACTCGCGCGGAGCAGTTTCTGTAGAGTTTTCTTATCGCATGCGCGGCTCTAAAGAGGCAATGGACCTCCTCCGTTGGGTATCATTGTGACTTCATTTTATTCCTCATTCTCGTACTTTACTGCTTTTCTAGAAATCAGGAGAAACAGGGCTTTAGTGCAAGCTATGCATGCTAATATTAGGTAGAATTCCCTTGAAATTCCAATTTTAGGTCCATGATGCATAATAACATTAGGTTTAGAAATAGGCTAGTCTCCATTTGACTTTTCTTCCCCTTTTGCATTTGCACTAAAACTAAAACTCCTTTTTTCTTTCAAAATTCAAAACACTTTAAAACTAATGATGAGAATCACGCCTTTGCTTAGTATGGGAAATGATAAGCGGGTCTCTTCTCGATCTTATTGTTCTTCATCTCAAGTCTAGGTGTGGTCCAATTCTCAAAGACTCCTTTCATGGCTAAGTAGAAAGGTGGCTAATATCTCTCTCTTGAGGTCAATTAGTCATTATCTGCAACAAAAATACAAACCAACTCAAACCATTTTGTATGCTCGAGCACCTTTCTCTAAAACCTTTTTCAGGTAAGGACATGATTAATTTACTTCTGTGCCAACACATAAGTCTCCAAAGGTCGAGTTGCGGCAGAAGGCGGAATTAACTTCGTCCTTAAAAAACACAAAACAAACAAAAACATATGAGCCAAACTACGGTAGCTCTGATTCCTCAAAACAGATACGTAGGCATTGGGGTAGGGCCCAAGCGAGCACAATTTTATTTTCCCTACATTCTTTTTCTCCTTTCTTTTGCATGCATTCTCCCTTCAGTAGTATAATAAACAGTAAGCATATATTAACACACCCATAAGATAGACAACAAGAGTGGATACCGTAGAGTACTACGGGCCTGTGGGGTGCTAATACCTTCCCCTCGCGTAACATACTCCCTTACCCGATCTCTCAGTCGCAAGACCGTGACTTCTCCCTTCTCAGGTTTTCTCGATGTTTACCTTTCCCTAAATGTGGGATAAAAAACGTTCAATGGCGAATTCATTGTTTGATGATTTTCAGCCGGTTATTTCAGCTGGCGACTTCACTGGGGAAAGGTCGACCAAATGCTGGTCCATCCCGGAGTCGCTCTTAGCTCTCGCTTTCTTTTCTTTGGGTGTTTATTTTTATGCTTTCATTTTATTCACTCATTTTGTATATACTTGAGCATATGCATGCATTGCATTTCACTGTCTTTCATATACTACTATTGTACAGGATCTGCTTTTTATTGGGTGGGTGTTACTATTGAGGTAAAAGGCCCAGTACCCAGGCTAGAGTGCACTAGGACACTAGGAATTAAGTGGGGGAATGACATCTATAGGACGTGGTCCGATTAGTGTAGTCATGTCATATACCGCGCTCAGATGAGGTTCAATTGGAGGTACTTTCATCATGCACGTCTGTGTTGCGATGATTTTACTTTCAAGTGAACCCGTGATTTTCGAGTTACCATTGTCTTACCTTGACCTAGTCTTCACCCGTGAGTGGGAGGGAATTTTTATCACAGGTACAAATGGTGACTATGCTCAGAGAGTGACTATCGGTTCTAATGGCTATGTTCTGGATTTCAGTCAGTGACTTTATGAAGATGCTATATTCTGCTGTTGATCGTATGGTTCTCAGATTTATTTTCTGAGTTCCTGACTTATTCACTTAGAGGTTCATTCGAGCCTTTGATCTTGGCATTCCCAGCATATTCAGAAAATGCTCAACAGTATCCGATGTTTCAGAAGCCTCAATCTCATACAATGGGAGATCTACATGGTACTTGGTTCTTATATGTGTGGAAGCTATGTCAGACCTCTGATCTGATAATACTCATATGGTTCATAACAGTGCACCAATCATGTTCAGAAATGATGAAACCTTGATCCCATTTGATCTCATGCCTTTGCATACATAACATGTTTAACCACATGCTTAACATACATGTTCTGTTATCTCCAAAGAATCACATTTACAAGTCTTGTGCTAAACTCTTCCATCCCTTACTTGTGCAAAATCAAAATCAAAGCATGCAAATTCCTTGGAAATGACAGAATATGACATGGCATTCATTCATGCACCCCGTGCATATTCATGCATTCATAACAGGTACCCGAAGATTGGGGATTCTTATTCAGACCTGGGGTTCTCTTCAAAGGTTCAACCTGATTTCTCACCGCACACGCTCAGGGATCATTTTATGGGATAACTCCGTGTGATATACATGCAAGCTTTGGCCCGTGGTCAGAAATTTCTTTGAACAGGAAGATAATTGATTGAAGACTCAGATGAGCCAGGTCATGAAAGCTCTGATAATGATGTCAACAATCTTGCACTTATTACTGTAGCAGATGATTCCCATTTACTGTAGGATCTTACATTAGTTCTCAATCCTTGTTGACCAACTTCAGATGTGGTTGCTACACCAGGGCAGCCGACTATTCAATCAGGGGCACTCCTCACAGCTTTGTGTTCCCTGATCTGTTCAACCACAGTCAATCTTCATTCCCCTAGTGAATTCATGAAAAAATATTTTAAGTAAAGACAGAAGAAGCCTGATGAACATACTGATGCGAGCCCAATGCATTACATCCTGTTCTTTCCAGCTCTGATCTTTGGGATCCTCTTCCCACAAATATTCCTTCTGATCGCGATACACATGCTAGATGTATACCTATTCTGAGGCACCCAGTTTTGATATCGAAGACTGTAAAGGGGTTGAAGTATAAAGCCTAGCACCTGTCTGGCGTCTCTTTCAAAGGTCCAATTCCTATTTGGCCAACTGCCGGGATCTTTCTCACGAGTCGGATGTCTCTATTATTCTGAGAGAAGACGAACTGTATTATTTCTTTGAGACACGATATGCTTGGTGATGCAGTTTGTACCAATTCACTGGGTAAATCATTAATTCGTTCTCCTGAAAGAACCCTCTATGCATATTATACTGGGGCACCTGGCCAATCGATTGAAGATGGTATGTCATCCAGAGACCAAATCCAAGACTGGATCAATTCAAAGACTGTCATGTTCACATCAGATCTTAAGGGGAATTCTCCCTTCCACTCAAGCATCAAGACTACAGAAAGTCATCAAAATCAGCAAGTCCATACAGAGTCAAGTCTCCTCAATGATGGCAACCATTGGTTCTCTTTAGTGCATCTTCATTCGCATTCTTACTTGTTTGTTTAAACATTGTTTGCATATAGAAACTCGTCTATTTTTGAATTAAAATCTTAATACAATAAGTATCCTTGTCTTGAAGTATCCTTTTCATTTTATTCATTCATTCGTTATCACTCTTTAAATTTTTTACTTGCATATTGATTCCAAATTTCCTAGTCTTATGCTTAGGTAAAGATTGGAAGGAGGATGACGATAATCTGAAAATGCAAATCTCTGGTTGGTACGCTTTTGAGTAAGACTCTGCTGACGATGTACGGGCCTTGTTTCAATCCCTAAACACCAGATATATAAGGGAGATAGACCCTCGTCAACCCCTCTGAGCCTTCGAAGTAGGAGTTTCTTTTCTGTTCAGAAAAAACCCTCATTTTAACCTTGGGACGGGTAGTGTTCAGCTAATCTGATCAAGCATTTAGAACTCATCAAGAGTGTGCATCCAAGGATACAACAATGGTTATCCATCAAAAGGTTGAGGAAAGTCAAAACTATAATGGTTAACCCTCATCTAACAACAATGTGCGACTATTGACGACATCCCAATGGGTATCTCTCACGCATCGGGAGGTCAACAAATGACGATACAATAATGGTTATCCATCATCTACTAAAGACTTAGGCAGTCACGATCACTTCCAACAAATCAAAACAACACAAATATCAATGACTTGTTCGAAATGGAAATATGAATAAGAAAGAAAAAAAATCCACGCTAAGTCGAAACTTGAAAACAAGTCGCTTAGGCAAAAGTTAGGGACGGCAAGAAAAAAGCTGAAAAGCCAAAAAGGCGAGAAAAGGATTACCGATGAAAATCCTCATCAAAGAACAAAGTCGTCTGATCAGACACCAAAAGCAAGAGGTGAAGCGACTGTCATGTCCAAGAAACTACAGTGGTTCCTCATCCATCACAAACTCTTCTAGAGAGATGAATGCTTATATAGGGTCAACTGAACGTAGGAATGGAGAACATCATGGAGAACGGTGGGCACCAAATAATTTTGAGCCTTAAATCCTTTTTCCTAAAACTGTGAACCAGGCCACGTTACCACCCATAAAAGTCCTAACTAAAGAATGGGTCAATTCAAAAGCGTGCTACAACGAGATAGCGTTTAACTGACTCCTAAAAGGTACGTTTCAGTATCTGTGTTAGCATCATATGCTTGCATTATCTTTCATAAAAAAGAATTTTCAAAGGTTTCTCTCTAGCTAGTGACTCGTTCACGACAGAGTTGTGACGTTATTTCATTCAAAGTTTTTAAAAAAAACTTCAAGACTTACATATGTGTTGAATTAGAATTATCATTCTCATAATAAACATTCTTGTGCATATAAAACAACTGATCAACATCAAGTAAGTTTACATAATGAACAATCGGTAAAGAGCTCAATCTTGTCAGAGAAGAGAGGCTTGAATACCCCATCGAAGCAAAAGTCAGCTACCACCAGAGAAATGACTTATCTAGGGGCATATTAATCAGTGATTTTGTTAAGCGAAAGCATATCTTGACACTTCACAATTGGAGTACCCTTCAAGGATGAAGTTAGCAGATCTCGCCAATCTGGGGCAATCAAGTCAAGAGTCGATCTCTCCGAGTTCATCCAAATCTGGGGCATTCCCTTAAAATTGTCAATCAGAGCCTATCACGGCGATAAATCTCTTCATGCTCGACCAATCAGAAGCTATCACATTGCTAAATCTATTCAAAATTCATTCAACCAGGGGCAGTTACGTTGAGATTAGACAAATTATTCCATGAAAGCTATAAACAAGAGCAGTTTATTTCATGACTCAAGACATTAGGGTAGGCCACCCCATATCGTATTATGCCATGGATATTATGGTCTTCTATTCAGCACAATTTCTTCTAGAAATCCTCCAGACGGAGGCATTCCTCATCCATACTTGCAAAGTTGTTCAAGCCAATTGTGTTCTACGAGACTACGGTCAAGCTAAAAGCATCATAACGGTCGTCATGACTTAGCCAGTACATGAAGCTGCCTTCATTTGCTACAGACAATTTCAAACCTGATTCCCCAAGTGAATTCAGAAAGTCTGGAATCATCGTTTGACTCGGCACGCGCGAGTGCATCCCTAGTGGAGTTAATCAAGAACATCTCCAATGGAGCTAAACTAGGGCATTCGCATAGACAAACCGGGGCATTCGAAGAGCTAAGCTGGGGAATTTATAGGTGTCCATGCCCATCTCTTATCCCCAAGAGATTCAAGAGATAATTCCCCAGTGTGCATAAACTTGGGGCATGTATTCAAAGAGATCCACATGGTGTTCAGTATCCATTCTTCGGCATATTCAGTTCTACCATCTTCTTCAGTTCAGGATGTGTGGAAGTCTATCCGGATTATCTCTTCCCCAATGGTACAATTCAGAATCCAGTAGCGTACCTGAAGACTCGCTTCGTCAATAATTCAATCTTCAGCAGAGTCATTAATAGTCTGCGGTATTGTGTACTCCCCAGTGCAAATTCTTATCAGTATCCCCGGCGATCTTTGGTACTGCAGACTTCCAGCGTCGATATATATTGGAATCCCCAATGATGAGCAATGGTTCCCAGCAAGCTTTTGCTTATCCCCATGAAGTTTATTTCTTCGCATTGCATATAGTTATCATTACATAACATTGCATCCTCAAAGGCACGTAGCCGATCCGTCAGCATGGATCTTTGCGGCATAAGAAATTCAAACATGCATACAAAGCATAAGCCAGATCAGGTACCTTACGCAAAAGACCTGAATTATTCAAGGACAACGATACATCCCTACAGGAGGGTATCATGCCCAAAATCCCCAGTCGATGACCTTCACCTTTTCAATGCCCAGCAAAATCAATACACTTTGTCATTCTAGACCCAGTTTTCTTCTGGTAGCCAACTCCTGTCTGACAAATAATTCAAATTCCTAAACACTCGTCCATATCTTCTTTCAATACTCGTCTGTATTGATTCAAACACTCGTCCGTGTTTAACCTTTTTGATACTCGCCTGTATCTTCTTTCAATACTCGTCCGTATTGATTCCAACACTCGTTTGTGTTTAACCTTTTGATACTCATCCGTATCTTCTTTCAATACTCGTCCGTATCGATTCAAACACTCATCCGTGTTTAACCTTTTGATACTCGTTTGTATCTTCTTTCAATACTCGTCCGTATTGATTCAAACACTCGTCCGTGTTTAACCTTTTGATACTCGTCCGTATCTCCTTTCAATACTCGTCCGTATTGATTCAAACACCCGTCTGTGTTTAACTTTTGATACTCACATGTATCTTCTTTCAATACTCGTCCGTATTGATTTAAACACTCGTCTGTGTTTAACCTTTTGATACTCGTCTGTATCTTCTTTCAATACTCGTCCGTATTGATTCAAACACTCGTCCGTGTTAAACCTTTGATACTCGTCCGTATCTTCTTTCAATACTCGTCCGTATTGATTCAAACACTCGTCCGTGTTTAACCTTTGATACTCGCTTGTATCTTCTTTCAATACTCGTCCGTATTGATTCAAACACTCGTCAGTGTTTAACCTTTCTTGATGCTCGTCCGTGTCACTTATCTAAACAATTATCATGTCATAACCCATGTTTCCTTCTTAGAACCTGAGATCTCCTCTTGGCTAGGTTCTTCCCATAGATCACCATCGAACCTGAGATCACCTCTTGGCTAGGTTCCTCCTTAGATCACCGTCGAACCTGAGATCGCCTCTTGGCTAGGTTCTTCCCATAGATCACCGTCGAACCTGAGATTTCCTCTTGGCTAGGTTTCTCCTTAGATCACCTTCTTAGAACCTAAGATTGCCTCTTGGCTAGGTGTTTACCGTTGTTTTTGGTAAACAACCGCTGATCTCCAAAAAGGTAAGGTTTTTGGTTTACTTACGGGATCGACCAAACTAATCCCAGAACATATGCTAATCTTTATGTAAAATGAGTAAGAAGGAAGAACGCACGTTCGACCCAGAGAAAGGATGTTTGAGATTGTTGAAAGGTAAGCAAAAACATAAAAATGCAAGTAAAAGAAGTAAAAAGATAACTTTGCAGGATAATAGTAAAGTAATGTAAAAAGACTTTCATTAAGTAAAAAAGGTGTTTCTAACGTACATTGCTCAGCTTTTATCCTTTCTCACGCAGTAGTTACTTGGATAATATTTGAGAGATTTAGTACAATAGGTTGAAAACACCTAAAAATTACACAAGCTTCTTAATTTATACTAAAAGTAGGTAACCGTCGAGGGGACATTCTGCGCTAGGATGAAGACAAGTGTCTTCTGCATGCCTCTCGACCCATAGCTTTTTGCCACGTTGCCTTCCCTTAGACGCTGATGAAAACTACCTTTCCCTCCAATAATTCAAATTTCAAATGGTCTTCGTCCCATGTGCCAAAGCATGAACACTTTCCTTTAGTCGAGCAACATAAATTTGCTTCAGTCGAATGAACCCTTGGTCGAGGATTCTTATCATAACTTAGATCCTTTTTCCTAAGTTACCTCATCTGTCGAATCATACCTCCTGGTTTAGTTCATTCCAGTTATTTGGTCCAAAAGACCAAATACAGTAAGTGTCGAATTTGGGAGCCAACAAATTGCCCCCCAAGAATGTCTATTTCAACGCCCAAAGAAATAGACATTCTTTGAACTTCCCATTCGACACCTGTCTTCCTAGCTGTTCACCAAGTCTTGACGTGTGCTCTTCGCCTTCTAACAGCTTCTATACTTGGTAAAACCATCATTACTTTTTCTCCAAGATGTCTCTTCAAAACTACCGTTACCACGCTTGCCAGATGACCATATTCCTATAATCTAGGCAAGCATGTCCCAATGTTTCCCAATGCCTGCACGGTAACCGTTTCACGCCTTGCCATGTGCCCCACTACCTGCGAAACATTAAATGCTCTTGACGAGACATCTCCTTCTCCCGAAGGTTATAAATACTCCCAATCCTTTCTATTGGGAACTTTTACCACTTTCAGCATTTCCAAACCCTTGCTTTCTTACAATATTGTACTGTCAACTTCGCTCTTTCTCTTAAATCTTTAACAATGGCCTTTCTCTCTAATGCTCCAAACAATCCTCAACCAAAAAATGCTAATGATGTTCAGAAACCACCAGAGATCTTTTCCACCAACCCTCCTTCTTCCTCGACTAACAGGTACATTGCTGAACCTATGACAAAAGAATGGCGAGAAGAATATGATTCTCAGCTCCTCATTCCCATGAGATATGATGAAAAAATGTACGCTATATCTGGCCCGTTGTCTTCATGAGTCGAAAACCCCTTGAAAAACCGCGCCTTCTTTCCAACTCACCCAAGGCTTAGACCCATACGTTGCGCGAAAAAACCTAGGGCGGACCCTGAAGATGCTACACCGGCTAACCAGCAACATCCTCAAACTACAGATGATATCAACCTCCAGTTCATGAACAAAGGGAATCGAATCTTTCGATCAAGCCCTAACCTTTCTTCTGAATACTCTGACTGGTTGAATAAAATGGAGAGGGTGCAAGCTTCTGTCTGGAAAGAGATGGGCATTTATGACTTAGTGATGTTGTCGAAGATAGGATTGCCTTACTGTCCTCTCATGCTGATATCTTCATTGTACTTTTGGGATAATGCAAATTTCACTTTTCACCTTCCTTGTGGGATGATGACCCCTACTTTATTCGACATAGCTGCCATCACTGGTCCTCGACCCACTGGTGACTATTTCGACCCTGAAGACTTGTCTGAGGATCCTATTGGGTTTGCTGCTACAAAACCCACTTATACTACCTTCATAAACCACTTTCACGACAAAGCCTCAAATACCGTGTCAGAGGTGGAGCACAGAGCCTTCTTGGCCATGTGGCTGTCTCGATTTGTTTTCTATACTAAATCACTGCAGGTGACGAAAAAGATGTTGACGCTTGCAACACAGCTCCACCATAAATACCCTGTTTGCTCGGCCGAATTGATTCTGGCCAACTTATATGAGTCCATCAGTAATGGTGTGACTCAACTTAAGGTTCTAGGAGACAGGGGAAGCCTGCTTCTATCTGGTCCCTTTTGGCTTCTGCAGCTGTGGCTTAACGCCACCTTCGAACCTTTCCTCCCCCAAAAGAAAAATATTACGAAGAGGCTCCTGAAATCTTGAATAGGAGAGTCGAAGGCACCAGGCTTGCATTGCTAACTCCCACTGATGAAGGCCAACAGTTTCAAAAGGCTTTTACAAGCTTCGTAATGATGTTTGTGGATCGAAAGAGCTTTGTTTCGACTATGGCTCCCTTTGCCAGTCAAAAAGTTGGCCCAGAGTGGTTTACCAGACCATACCCTTCGAATGTGGAGGATGACGTGACTGATGAGTTCGTGAGCATGTGGGAATCGTTTTTGTGCCCCAGGATCATGCCTTTAAGATTTAAGAGCTCGAAGAACCAATTGAGCTTAATTTCTTATCAACCAAATCTTGTCTCTCGATAATTTGGTATTGCTTAATCACTCCCTTCAGCTATCTACCCTCGAGAGAAGCTGCTGCTTTTTTACAATGCAGATTACTCGGAAGATACCGCTACCAAGCACATTGGTAGGTATTCGGGTCGAACTATACTGACCTTGTTCGACTTCAACCTTCATTTCTGAGTTCTATCACTTTCGAGACGTGGTGCAAATAGTACTATGACGAAGAGTTCTTTAATGAGAAGGACTTCGCCCACCATCTACGTGAGGCATTCAAGCTGGTTCTCGACAGAGTCAAGAAAGGTATTATTCTTCTCCATTTCTTCGTTCTATATTTGTCTTTTCGACAATTAATTAACTATAGCTGGTTTGCCTTTTGTTTAGCTGTCAAGAGGGTCACCTCGAAGAAAACCGCTGAGAGTACAAAAGGGGGAGATTCTGCTATCAACCCCTCTCCTAAGGTATTTATCTTTCCTCCTTACCCTTAGTTTTATTTGACATAGGTATTGATCCTCTCGACTTAATTTCATGGGTATTCAGAAACCTACCCCTAAAAAACGGAAGGTTCAAGAGATCCAAATCTCTAGCGATGAAGAAGAAGAGGAGTCCTCTCTTGTTCCTTTACAGAGACGAATATTGAAAAAACCAGCTCCTGCCGTCGAAAACCGTCCAAAAATCAGGATTAAAACTACAGCTGGGAGGCTTCCTCCTGTAATCATCAATGAACCTACTGAACAGGAGGTAATCGCTAGGTTAAACAATCCCAGCAAAAGTGACAACTCTAGTCCTGGTGCTGAAATCCCAGTCCAGGTATTTACTTTGACTGCTTATTATTTATTCCTCCATTCTCTTTTGCTTTGTGAGGATTCTAAAAGAAAAAAATTCTTTCTGTTTTCCAGGACACTGCTGGTACTTCCACACGAATTCCTACTCATGTCGAGGATTCGGCCACTCTCTTGAATAGTGAAGGGAATCCTACTTATAGGCCCTCTTCAGCGAAAGAATCCTTTATGAGTTCAACTGACGAAGTGAATCAGACTTCTGAACCCCAACACGAAATCATAGAAGAGGATGATAAAGAAGAAGTTGCAGGAAACCAAGAGGAGATTAGGATTCCGCTGGTCGAAGTGCGAGAGACTGAGGAGGAAGGTATCCCTAGCGTCGAAACTGAAACAGAGAGGGAAAATGTAGAGATCCCAGAAGCTGAGGATGAAGAAGTTCTTGCTGAAAGAAACCAAAATCCTCCAGGCACTGAAGCAATTCCAACTCAAGTAGCCAACGTGGTTATTACAGCCAACGAAAGTATCCCTTCAACGGGATCCAGAACCAAAGAGGATTTGGCTTTACTGAAGCAACAAAATCCGTTAGGTTATCTGACTGCAATTCTGGAGGGTCGAGAGAGTTCCTCTAATCGCAGTGCCTCGACTGCATCTGGAAGATCTACTTCGACTTCCCCTCTCGATGAGGCTCTTCAAAAGGTTAAAGCACAAATCTTTAAAAGAGATTTGATGTTAACTTTAGAGGGGGAACCAACAGCTCCTTCTTTTCTGAAGACCATCTTGAAAGTTGTCGATCTTCTTGTTGCCCCTCCGGATGTAGCCAGTGTAATCTTGGATTTACTCTCTATTGTTGATCAGGTATCAGCAGATTACAACCATCAGAGAATTCTCAATCGTGAGATCAAAGAAGCCAATGGTCAAGTGGCTGCTGCTTGGCATGCTGCTACTGAATTCGCTTCTAGAGTAAAGGACTTGTCGAAGGCCCAGGAGGCTAGGTAAAAGGCGGTCGAGGAGATTGATCAAGACAATGTTCAGTTGAGAGCACAGATTGCAGAGTTGGAAGCAAAAATTGTTGCCAACGACAAAAAGAAAGAGGAGCTTCTTGCTGTGAACAATGAGTCAGAAAGCCAAGAAGAGTTGGTTGAAGGGTTAAGACATGCCGATCGAGCTCAATCTCTGGATGCTAAGCTCGAAACCCTTCACCAATCAAAAGCTCTATGTGATCGAAGGCTAGAATTGCAAAGAATCAAGTATCTCCAGATTAAAGCTAATCTTCCCTTTTGAATCTTGTTTCTCTTAATTATGTAATCACTTTATGTAATGATTTCAGAGCCATTTTGGCACTCTTAATGAAAAGTTTTTTAAGTTTCCATTTTGGCTTTCTTTATAATCAGTGGTTATATATTATTTATTTTTATCTCTTGAAGCATGGGTCTATACATTTTCAAGTATTTACCATTTACCTTCAAGAGTCTTTGATCTTCGCTTAATTCTTCGATCTCATAGGCTCCGCCTGAGAATGCTTGCACAATCTTAAAAGGTCCTTCCCACTTAGGGGACCATTTTCCCAAGCTTTTGTCCTTTCGATCCATTGGGAGTATTACTTTCCAAACTAGATCTTCAGGCTGAAAAGTCATGGACTTTACCCTTCGATTGTAGGATTTCTCGAATCGCTTCTTCTGTAGTCTCAAAAGATCTAAAGCTTTCAACCTTTCTTCGTCTAAGTCTACTAGTTCATCCAACATCATGTTCCAATAGACTTCAGAAGGGATCTCATGATGTATCTGAATCCTTGTCGCTTGCAAGTGGATTTCCACTGGTAACACTGCATCATGACCATAGGTTAGGCGAAATGGTGTTGTCCCTGTTGCTTCTTTTGGACAAGTTCGACATGCCCATAGGACTTGATCCAATGTCTTGTGCCAGTTTCTGGGTTTCTTTCCCACATGTTTCTTTATTAAACTGATCACTACTTTGTTTGCTGCTTCGACCTGGCCATTAGCTTGTGCATAATAAGGCGTAGACGTTAACAGTTTAAATCCCATTTCTGCAGCGAAATCTTTCATTTTTCGACCAGTAAAGACTGACCCTTGGTCTGTAGTTATTGTTTCAGGGATTCCAAATCTGTATATGATGTACTTTTGAATGAATTCAATGACATTCTCCTGGTCTACATTGACTAAAGGAATCGCTTCGATCCACTTGGTAAAATAATCAATGCCCACCAATATATACTTCTGACTTTTAGAAGATGTTGGTCGAATTTCTCCAATGAGATCCAAAGCCCATCCTCTAAAAGGCTAAGGTTTCACAATCGAGTGAAGTTCACTTGCTGGCACATGTTGAATGCCTGTATGTTTTTGGCATTCTTGGCATCCTTTGGCAAATTCAACACAGTCCTTTAACATAGTGGGCCAATATAAGCCTTGTTGAAACAATAACCATTTCATTTTTTGGCCTACTTGGTGTGCTCCACATGCCCCAGCGTGTGTAGTGGAAAGAGCCACATATGCTTCTGTTTCACTTAAGCATTTCAAAAGTACACCTTTTGGTGTTTTCTTAAATAGTTCATTTCCCATCAACACATAACTCAGTGCTTTGTACTTTATCTTTCGTTATGTCAAAGCTGCTGGATTTTGTAAATAATCCACTAAAGGCTTTCTCCAATCTTGCTCTGTTAGATTATCTATGAACGAAATTTCAAAATTTTCATGATTAGTGTATCCTAACTTTGTGGTCTTTAAATCTGATGGAAATAATTTGGTGGCAGTTACTCTTCCTCTAACTTCGATTACCTGTTGCAGCCTCTCTGTTGAAACTTTATACCCAGAAGCAATTTGTGCCAAGTCGTTGGCTGCCTGATTTTCCAATCTGGGTATGTGTCGAATGCTAACTGCCTCGAAGTTTTTCAACAACCGTCTGGCTATTACGAAATACATAATAAGGTTTTCTTTTATGCATTTGTATTCTTTCGTAATTTGTTTTAGGACTAGCTCTGAGTCTCCCATTATTTCGACTTGAGTTTCCCCCAATTCCAACAAGATTTCAAGGCCTACGATTAATGCTTCATATTCAGCCTCATTATTGGAGCAATCCCCGTCTATTTTGTACTTAAATGTTGTTGGAATTTTATTTGGAGAAATAATAAGGACTCTGACTCCGACTCCATCTTTAAAGCTAGAACCATCAAAGTAAAGTTTCCATGGTTCGATCTCTAAATAATTTAGTGATATTTCTTGTATGGAGTGGTCGACTATAAAGTCTGCGACCACTTGGCCTTTCATAGCCTTGAGAGGCATAAAAGTTAATGAATATTCAGTTAATGCAAGTGCCCATTTGCCAACTCTACTATGCAAAATGGGTTTTTGACAACATATACTTGAAAACGTCAAAATGAGACGAAACATAAACATTAACTGGCTTTATATATTGCTTAAGTTTTGTACATGAAAAATACAGACATAAACACAGTTTTTCAACTTCGTTATATCTAGTTTCTGCATCGTTCAAAACTCTACTGAGGTAGTAGATGGGTATTTCGACACCTTGTTCATCCTCCTGAGCCAACATGCTCCCTAAAGTCTTATCAGACGCAGCTATGTACAGTCTCATACTTCTACTTCGACAAGGAGGTACCAGAATAAGTGGTCTAATGAGGTACTCTTTGATTTTGTCGAAGGCCTCTTGATGTTCTTCCTTCCATTCAAACCCTCCTTTGTTGAGTCGAAGCAAAGGCGAAAAGGCTTGCGTTTTCCCACTAAGGTTGGATATAAATATCCTTAGGAAATTTATCTTCCCAAGTAGGGATTGCAATTCCTTTTTGTTAGTTGGTGCTTTGGCCTACAAGATAGCTTTGGTCTTGTTTTGGTTTATCTCAATGCCTTTCTTGTGGACCACAAAACCTAAGAAATCTCATGCTTTTACACCAAAAGCACGCTTCAAAGGATTCATCTTCAGGTCGTAGTGTCTCATCCTCTCAAAGGATTGTCGAAGATGATCCATATGAGCCTTTCCTGAAACAGATTTGACAACAATATCATCAATATAAATTTGCATGAAAGTGTCAATAAAGTCATGGAAGATCGAATTCATGGCTCTTTGGTACGTTGCCCCTGCATTCTTTAGGCCAAAAGGCATCACTACCCATTCATAGGTGCCTAAAGCCCCAGGGCAACGAAAGACCGTTTTCGACACGTCTTCTTCAGCAATGAAGATTTGATTGTATCCAGAGTAGCCATCCAGCATACTCATGTATTCGAAACCAGCGGCAGAATCCACAAGCATTTTTGCCACTGGCATTGGATATTCATCTTTGGGTGTTGCAGCATTGAGATCTCTGAAATCGATGCACACCCTCAAGGTACCGTTTTCTTTATAACAGGTACAATATTCGCAATCCATTCGACATACCTGGTCGTTCTAATGAACTTGCACCTCAGTAGCCTTTCGACCTCCGTTTTGATTTTTGATAAAATCTCTGGCGCAAACCGTCTTGGAGTCTGCTTAACGGGTTTCTTTCCAGGCTTTATTGGTAACTGCAGTTCGACCAATCCTCTGTCGAGACCAGGCATCTCGTCATAGTCCCATGCGAAGCAGTCCTTGAACTCTTTCAGTAATTTGATCATTTTGATCTTGAGTCCTGGATCCATTTTTGTGCTTATGTATGTGGGCCTGTTCACAGGACCTTCGCCTATATTTACCTCTTCTAGAGGATCTTGCGCCAACATTCTGACATTGTTCGCTAGTGGGTCCTTTTCGAAACCAAGAGGTTCGTCGTCATAGATGGTGTCTAACCTCTGGTCTAGAAAGTCTTTCGTTCCCAAGTCGGGAGGCTCTGGGTCGAAATCTTTCCCAGGTCCAGTCTTCGAAAGGACTTGTTCATTGGCTCTGGAAGCCACATATTTAACTTCAGCCTCTAAGGCCGCTATCATTCTATTTTCGGCCACATATGCTGAAATCTTTTGGAGAGTTGATGACTCAGTCATCATCATCAAACTCGCTGCCCCAGCCTGTTGGCCGTATATCACTGACTCCTCCAAAATCTATGTTGGATAAGTCTTCTCTATCCCACTGAAAACCATGGTCAGAGTGTAGGTATAGGGAGCAGAATGCATTAGGAGTTGGAGTTAAATCAAACTCAGGCGGGTTACAAGGCCCTATGTGAGCCAAATTCCTGTCGAAATCATTCTTTCTGAAACTGTTTATTTCACCCAAGTAATAACTCTGGTTTGCTTCAATGTTCTCCATAATGTCGTCGGGGCGCCACATTATGACCCTTTAGTGCATCGAAGATGGCACTGCTCCAATGCCGTGTATCCACTCTCGACCAAGGAGTAGATTGTAGTTGGGCTTTGCTGAAATAACCATGAACATGGTGGGTCGAAGGATTGAGCCCACTTTGAGGTCTAGTTGAAGGACACCCATTGTGGTGCCAATGCCTCCTTCATAGTTGGATAAGACCATGTTGTGTGGCTTTATGTCAGCATCTCCTTTGCCTAACTTTTCCAGCATGAATTGTGGTATGATATTGATGGTTACCCCACAATCAACCAGAATTTTGTTTATGGTTACCTCTCCAACCTTTGCTCTAATGAACAGTGGTTTCAGATGGCTCTTCATTGCCTCTGTTGGTGGTTCAAAGAATGCGTTTTGTTCTTCTACGCATCCATTGTTCATTATATAATAACATACTGGCTTATGTCTAGCCAGTTCTTGTTCGACCATTAGGTTCGTCTCTTCGACTTCGACCTCACGGTTATATTCTTTGGGCAGCACAGATATGACGTTAAACATGATGTCTAAACTGTCACTAGAGTCGGAGTCGTCTTCATCGTTCGACCCACACTCTTCCGCCCAGGGCACAGGATTTCTCTCCAGAGGCTTCCTTTGTCTTTTCTGCACATTAGTGCTAACTTCTGGATGAGGTCCCGCTGCCTCTTTCTCAGCTTTTCGCCGTCTTTGAAACCTTCTCCACTGTGAACGAGACATAGGATTCTTTCCTTTATAGTTGCTCGACACATGGGTCATTTTGTTCGACGCAGAAGCATGGTACTCCTTTCTGTAATCTAGAGAAGAACCTCTTGGTACGTCGAATGTCTGCCACCTTTCTTCATTTGGCTGTTTCCTTCCCATGGTATTCAGCCAAGTATCAGTAGGCACATTAGTTGGAGGCCTGAAAGTTGGCGGCCCCCTTTCCTGATTCATGGGTCTTTATTGATGTCCCCTTCTGGGGTCAAATCGAATTTATGGACCCATTCTTTGTTGGGCATTGGTGCCCTGTTTTGCTTTTACAGCCCGCATCACTTGTATGTGTTCAGCGGCTTTCTTATCAAAAATAGAGCTACACCTAGGGCATAACATTACTTCCTATTTCTTCTTTTGGCATCTATGCAAAAAATCTGCCAAATCTTCATCCTCCTTTGGGAATGCAGTTTTGTTTACTTCCTCTTGTCGAAGGGTTTCCTCTGAAACTTTGGCTCCAGAAACTTCAACCACATTAACCTGCATGTTGCTTTTGGCAGCCAGGTTCATCTTCTGCATTTTGGTCTCCAAGTCCTCTGTCGAACCCTTTGCAGCAGCCAAATAAGAACCTGTAGTGGTTCTTTTGCTGGAACTTTAAGCAATTCCTTTGATTTTGTTTGGCTCTTTAGCAACTCGTTGGATCAGTTTCAGGCTACCAGCGGCCTTCTTGTTCGACGCTTGGCCAACTTCCTTTTTTGAATCCAGGCCTTCAGTGGCCTTTCTCACCCCTTCAATAGTTTTCCTGGAGATGTTCCCAGTGAAACTTCCGAAGATGGGTTTTGTGATGAAATCTTCAGACACTTCCACCATATGAATGCCAACTGGTTCGGCATAATGAGCCTCTGCTTGCAGTGGGTTTGTGTCGATTTTCATTGCTGGTTTACCAGCAAATTTCAGCCTTCCTTCCTGCAGTGCATGTTGAACGAGATCCCTGAAAAGGAAACATTGTGAGGTTTTATGTCCCAAAAAATTATGGTATTTACAAAAACCTCTTTTCTTTCTCTGTTCTAAAGGAGGCAATTTAGCCCATGGGGGCACTATCATCTGTCCATCTTTAACTAATAGATCAAATATTTCTTCACATTTGGATATGTCGAAGCTATAAGTTTTCTTAGGAAATTTATCACTGCTTTTCTCAAGTTCTACATGATTTTTCCCATTTGATGGCACCAATAATTTACAAGAATATGGTGGTCCTTGTTTTAATTCAGCTAAATCAATTTCGCCTTCTTCGACATCTATAGGGTCGTTGTATGCCTCTGGATCGTTATCATCTACTTCGACATAAGCTACCCTGTCCCGTCGATGAGTTTTGGCAGTTTTAGCCTTTTCAGCTTTAAGGCGTTCTACTTGTCGAACTCTATCAGCAAGTTGGGCCATATCTCTTAGGTATTATGTATCTAATTTTTTCCTAATCGAATAATCCAGGCCACCTGCTGCTATTTCGACTAATTCATGTTCAGGCACTTGGGTAAAGCATCTGGCTTTGAGTAATCTAAATCTATTTAAATATTCATCAATTGGCTCTGTGAACCTTCATTTTACACTAGCCAATTCTTTTAGACTTATCTTGGTTTGACCCATGTAAAATTTTTCATGGAATAATCTTCCCAATTGGTTCCAGTTGTGGATCGAATTGGCTGGGAGAGTAGTGAACCAAGTGAAAGCATTTTTAGTTAAGGAACTTGGGAAATATTTGATTCTAAGGTTTTCATTGTTTGCTATTTCCCCGGCCTCTATCAAATATCTAGCCACATGTTCGACAGTCGACTCTGTCGTATCCCCTGAAAATTTAGTGAATTTTGGGACTTTTCCCCTAGGTGGTAAGTCCATTTGCAGAATATTCTCTGACAATGGGGATGTAAAGTTTGGTCTATGGAAACCAACATTCATCCCGTTTTGAAGCATGATTCTCTCGATCATAGCGGTTAAATTATTATCCTCCCCATAGTTCTGGTGTCGAACTTGTTGTATTAATTCGTCAGCATTTTGGTTTCTATTAGCCAGAATAACGCCTTGATCGATTTCTCGATGGTTTCGAGGTATCTCTATTCTTGGTTGTTCTACTTCTACCCTTGGAACTTGGGGGTTTGGATTAATGGTCAAATTTTCTTCCATGATTACCCATTGATTTAATCTTATTGGTACCCTTTGAGGTTGTCAAACAACTTGGGGTAGTTGAGCAACTTGGGGCACCCCAAAGAATTCAGCCATGCGCGTCATTTGTGCTGTCATCTGTTGATTCGACTGTGTAGCAGTATGAATGAGGGGATTTAGCATTGTACTTAGAGTTTGTGCTAACATTTGTACCATTTCATGATTACTTTCGTCCATTTGTTGCCTCAAAATTGTTGTCGAAGCATTTGTGAGACTTGGTATCATATGAGATGGCCCTCCCAAAAATTGGTTTCTACTGGCTCCACATCCCTGTAATGGTGATGTTGCATTTGCCAAAGGTTCTGAAAAAGTGGACGCATCATTCATAAGGCTAGCCATTTCAGTAGTTGGCATGCCATATGGCTGTTCTCGACCCATCCAAGTTGTCGAAAAGCCTGGGGGTACAGTTGATCGAGATCCTAGATTTATCCTTGGTGGAGGCGTTCCTAAAGGACCCCTTGGACCCACATATGAAAGTAAGGGTCCAGTTTGATTCGTGGTTAACGCTGGCATTGATCCAACAGAAGTTGGGATATTCCCTTCGACAGCAGTAGTAACTGTTGTTCCTGTTATCGGTGGAGGTATTTCTCCATGGTTTGGCTCGTTAGCCATACTACTCTCTCTGTTTTCTCTCCTAACAGTATATTTGTTGGTTACTCTACCACTTCTTAATAACATACAATGTTCTAACTGTATAAAAAAAACGCAGTTACATAGAAAATTAGCAACGTCCCACCAGGTGTGCCAATTTGTTCACCGTTGTTTTTGGTAAACAACCGCTGATCTCCAAAAAGGTAAGGTTTTTGGTTTACTTACAGGATCGACCAAACTAATCCCAGAACATATGCTAATCTTTATGTAAAATGAGTAAGAAGGAAGAACAGACGTTCGACCCAGAGAAAGGATGTTTGATATTGTTGAAAGGTAAGCAAAAACATAAAAATGCAAGTAAAAGAAGTAAAAAGATAACTTTGCAGGATAATGGTAAAGTAATGTAAAAAGACTTTCATTAAGTAAAAAAGGTGTTTCTAACGTACATTGCTCAGCTTTTATCCTTTCTTACGCAGTAGTTACTTGGATAATATTTGAGATATTTAGTACAATAGGTTAAACACACCTAAAAATTACACAAGCTTCTTAATTTATACTAAAAGTAGGTAACCGTCGAGGGGACATTTTGCGTTAGGATGAAGACAAGTGTCTTTTGCATGCCTCTCGACCCATAGCTTTTTGCCACATTGCCTTCCCTTAGACGCTGATGAAAACTACCTTTCCCTCCAATAATTCAAATTTCCAATGCTCTTCGTCCCATGTGCCAAAACGTGAACACTTTCCTTCAGTCGAGCAACATAAATCTGCTTCAGTCGAATGAACCCTTGGTCGAGGATTCTTATCATAACTTAGATCCTTTTTCCTAAGTTACCTCATGTGTCGAATCATACCTTCTGTTTTAGTTCATTCTAGTTGTTTGGTCCAAAAGACCAAATACAGTAAGTGTCGAATTTGGGAGCCAACACTAGGTTCTTCCCTCAAATCATCGTCGAACCTGATAACGCCTCTTCGATAGGTTCTTTCCATATATTTTGTCTTAGAACCTGAGATCGACCTTAGGCTAGGTTCTCTGTCAAGTCACTCTCATTGTTTCACCTTAGGATCGTAGGTCGCCCGTAGACCTCGTCCACTGTCTTTTCATACCAACCATTTGTCTTGTATTGGCATCACGCCACGTTACAAGTCCAATTTCCGTCTCTTCACTAAAAAAAAATCTTTCCCCCAACGGATATCAAAATTAAAAAATAAAAAACAAAATTTCTATTTGATACCACAAAAATAAATAAACGCTCGCACTTTCTTAGGACAAATTTTTGGCATTGATATTTAATCATCTTCTACCTCGAACTTCCGAAAGGCATGTGCCAATCGTACTTTCAGGTTTAAGACGATTAAAGAGGGGCAGCTGTAATACCCCAAACTTTTCCTACCCATTTGCTTTTATCTAGCTTATGCATCTTACACTCTTCATTTCATCCGCATACACTACAATAGGTCATTCGACGTATCATGCATCGTTAATCAATAAATTTTTGGCACGTGATCAAGGATCTTGAAAAATTAGGGTTCTTGTATGGCTTTGAGGCTCTTATCTTCATTCAAGAGATTCAAGTCGTTTCTTCAATATTCATGGTTAGAGATAGGGTTTTGATTCGTGGTCGTTGTGAACTTATTTCTTATCAGTCTATAAGGGTATCTTCCTCCAAGTTCATCAAGGGATACAGTCGTTTGTATCGAAGTTACTTCGAGAACTAAGTGCGTTAGGATTGTGAATGCTAGGGTTTCATCAGGGATTCAGATAAATATATTTTGAGTTAAAGCTTGGTTTCTTATCAATATTTCGGTATCATTCAGTCACCAAGGTGCATCTCAAAAGGATTAAGGTTCTTATCCATGGAATTTGGATGTGTTAATTCATTAATTGGAGGTTCATTGGACTCACATGTTATGCTATCTTGTTCATTATCCCTCCCATGTCTCAAGTTACGTGCTCATTTTCAAAGTTCCGTATGCATTTTCAAAAGATCCCTCAAGACATGGTCATCGTGTTACAGGATAGGATTTGTGGATTCAGGGCATCAACACTATTCTTTCAATTGATTGTTGTTTATAATGAGGATTTAAGATTCGAAAATTGTGGTTGCTCTGAGAGTGAGAACAGATTGGAATTCATTCTTTGGAAGTATTTATTAAAGCTTTTTAGTGTGTCCAAAATTAGTTAATTGGATCAATGTTCTTAGGATGCATACACAGTAAGATTGGTCATACGGATTTCTCGAGAGATAAGGAACAAATTATAAGGCAAAGGCATCAAAGTTACGAAGGAATTCATCAAATTCACGGCCATGCTTTTCGTTCATTCACATCAAGCCATGTTCTATATAATCATTCGATTTCCATTCATGTTATCTAACTTCATTCGAGATTTCAATCAAGGATTCATCAAATATTGTCCAAATTCATTCGAAAGGCATACAATTTACAGTCCATTGTGCTTTGCACTGTTGAGTAGTTACATGAAGGAAAGAAATTATTAGACATGTTCTACAATCAAAGTCCATGAACCTGGTCTTATTTCCCTCTAAAAAAAATAATAATAATATATAAACCGTGTCATAACTAGGCCTCCAAGCAGCAAAGTTGGTTCAATTCCTTCATGCCCCGAATGCACGTGCCTCTATCTTCAAGCTCTTTGCTCAAAGTCCGAGTTAACTATGTCTTTTCCTTCAAACCATGACTCTTAGCTCACAATTCGCAAACTCGCAACCAAACTGAAAAGGCGTTTCATGCTTGTCACAACCCGCATAGATATAAAAAAGGAACAGCATGATGGGTAACTTGTTAACTTACACCAGGTGTAAAACAAAACAACAAAAACAGAACCATGCTAACAGTTTCAACCAATTCCCTTAACGGTCCAGAACAGAAAGTTTTCCTTCTAATAGAAAATCTAATAACATGTTAAGCCCTAACCTCTGTTTCAATAAACCAGAACTAATTCCAAACAGTTTTAACAACCCCTTTACTGCCTCTAACAGCCACAACAGCTGCAGTCAGTTAACAACCTATAACCAATCTCTAATAACTTCAAAAACAGAATTTCTAACAACTAACAAATTTGTAACTAACTTTCTAACTACCACTAACAAAAATTCCCAATAGATTTCCTAACAGAAAGCATAACAGAAAAGGAAAAATGTGAGCCATAACAGAAAAACTCCTAACAGAAATTCCCAAAACTTTTAACCAACTTTCTACATAACTGCAATAACCAACTTCCCTAACTGATTTCTCTAACCGACTTCTAACTAAGCCCTCAACAATATATATAACAGAAGAAGAGGGGGGGGATGATAGACATGGATAATTATTCAACACAAAGAAAACTCACCAGAAAAACATCTCTCTGAAATCTCAGAAATTATTTCTGAATTGCATCATCTTCATCCATTCTGCGTCAAGATCTTCATCATCATTCCTTGAATTTCCAGAAGTTCACCAAAAGAATTATCTCCCTCTCTGACATCTCCAACCTTCTTCATCGAAAATTCTGCATCATCATCTCTCAAAGCTTCAATAATCTGCAACCACTTCACTCTTCCACTGCTTCAACAATAACAATTTCTCTGCTTGCATCAACACATCGCATCGTTAACGCAACAACCACAATATCGCACGTGTCAGTTACCGAATCGAACGAATGTCTACAACACAGATACACATAAATCAAAAAGAGAAGTGGAAGACGGAGAGGACGAGCACAAGAACAAACCTGAGTTCTTGAAGAAGCATCCTCTGGCCATTTCGCCGTTGACGAAGATATCATTGATTGAAGGACCACCAGAGTTTGCTTCTGGACAGTAAGTTGATTCCTTCCGTTTCTCGTTACTTTGGGAATTTTCCCCTTTATACCGTGGCGAGATAGAAGCAAAGAGAACTGGAATTTGATGAAGGTTGAACATATTAATGACAGTCAAAATGAGATAGAGGGGAGCTACACTTAACCGAATAACTGGAGAGAATGTTATCACCATGGTGTTCTCATAGAGGAATCGATGGATGGAGAGAGCGGTGATGTTCGAATTTTGGTCGGAGGCGGTGGTGTCGCGCCGCTGTAGGTGAAGTGAAGAGGGAAGTTTGGCTTCTTTAAGAAGATAAACCGTTAATTGTATCAACCCTAACACTGCAAAGTACAAAATGACATCGTCTCACTCTCTCTTTTATAGTTATTTTTTTTGTTCTTGAATAAATGTTGTTAAAAAAATAAAAGATAGCATGCTGAAAGTTGCTGAGGAATTGGAAGTGTGGACCTTGGGATTTCTATGGACCAGACCGACTTCTATTCATTAGGCCCATTGCACAAGTTTTTTGGAATGCCGAAGCTTTGGCACAAAAATAATGCCATGGATCATACTGTTGGGCCTAGCGTCATATTACTTCAACATACCTCCTGCTTACAGATTGTATCCCCCGAGTCTATTCTTTTAGCATTTTCATTTAAATAATTTTTTTAATTGTTTAGATTTGTTTGAACCTTTTTCTTTACATGATAAAAACAATAAAATCAATAAAAACTTGTAGATTTTTTTATTTTTTTTTATTTTAGATAATCAAATTCCGATTATCTGATTATATTTGAGATTGGTAATTCACCTTTGCTTGTTGAGATATGAATCTTATAAAGGTTTGTTGTACGATATGTGGATGCGGTGGAGAATTCGATTGTGATTTATTTTCACATCGATGATGCGTCGATGCTTATTCCGAGCATTTGATTACTAACTCTTTTCTTTCATTGGTGAAGCTTTCGCGAAGATTGTCGGGTTTCTTTGTTTTGATAGGCTTTGCTACGGATTGATATCATCAAGATTTCATGATAGTAAAGATGCAACTTTTGTGATGGGGAATGCTTGGAGGTTAATTATTTAATCACTCGCGCGGAGCAGTTTCTATAGAGTTTTCTTATCGCTTGTGTGGCTCTAAAGAGGCAACGGACCTCCTCTGTTCGGTATCATTGTGACTTCATTTTATTCCTCATTCTCGTACTTTATTTCTTTTCTAGAAATCAGGAGAAACGGGGCTTTACTGCAAGCTATGCATGATAACGTTAGGTAAACATTTCCCTTTTGTTAATCCAAATCATAGGGCTACCATTGTATGATAACATTAGTTGTAGAAATAGGCTAGTCTCCCTTTAACTTTTCTTTCCCTTTTTGCATATGCATTTAAAACTAAAACTTCTTTTTTCTTTCAAAATTCAAAACACTTTAAAGCTACTGATGAGAATCATGCCTTCGCTTAGTATGGGAAATGATAAGCGGGTCTCTTCTCGATCTTATTGTTCTTCATCTCAAGCCTAGGTATGGGTCATGTCTCAAAGACTCCTTTCATGGATAAGTAGAAAAGTGGCTAATATCTCTCTCTTGAGGTCAACTAGTCATTATCTGTAACAAAAACACATACAAATTCAAACCTTTTTGTGCTCCCAAGCACATTTTCTCCAAATCTTTTCAAGAGAGCATGTTAATTCACTTCTGTGCTGATGCGTAAGTCTCCAAAGGCCGAGTTGCGGCAGAAGACGAAATTAATAATGTTCACTAAAAAATACAAACCAACAAAAACATATGAGCCGGACTACGGTAGCTCTGATTCCTCAAAACAGATACGTAGGCTTTGGGGTAAGGCCCAAGCGAGCATAATTTTATTTTCCCTACATTCTTTTCCCCTTTTATTTTGCATGCATTCCTCCCTTCAGTAGTATAATAAACAGTAAGCATAGATTAACACACCCATAAGATAGACAACAAGAGTGGATACCGTAGAGTACTATGGACGTGTGGGGTGCTAATACCTTCCCCTCGCGTAACAGACTCCCTTACCTGATCTCTCGGTCGCAAGACCGTGACTTCTCCCTTCTCAGGTTTTCTCGATGTTTACCATTCCCTACATGTGGGATAAAAGACGTTTGATGGCGACTTCATTGTTTGATGATTTTCAGCCGGTTGTTTCACCCGAAAGTACAATCTCAATGAGTGTAGTATCGAGTATCAACCAACTTTAGTCTTGCACCAAAGCCAGCCATCTCACTACTTTCTAATCGCCAAGTTGTTCAACTAAGGTTTTACGGTCAGTTAGTGCTTCATGACACCATACAGCGGCCCTATATTCTCCTTGACTGGACTCAAGGGACACCGGTACTAACAAATGTGTCACACTAACATAGCCAACGCTTTAACCATGTCGGTATTACACTGCATAGACCCCGCAATCTATTGATACTTACCTAATATGCTCCAGATTCAGGTATAGGATCTTTACAAGTAATAAACCCAAGCAAACCTTTTAAGAGAAAAGTATACAAGTCAAGCAAAGAAAGCATTTTAAATGTGAACTAATCCCTAAGGTAACCCCACTTTTAAGTTTCTCCCCAGCAGAGTCGCCAGTTCTATAATACGGTGGGAGAACTGACTTGGGTGTTTTGCGTTTTATCGCAATTATAACGGATATCAAGAGTTGCCACCGACTTTTCTTTTATCCAATAAAGTAAAGGGTGAAAATAACAGGAAATACCTTTTGAGAATTTTCTTGAGTTCGGGGGGTAGGTTATGAAAAGGGAGGTGTTAGCACCCTTTTCATCTGTAGTTATCTACGGGCTCTTAATTGATATCTCACTTTAAAAATTCTTTGTAAAATGTGTTTGTGTTTATTTGAAAGTATTTTTAAAAAGTGCCTTCGTTTAGGCAAACTTTGTAATGATTCTCGTCTCTATAAGAATGTATACAAAGTGTTGACTTTTGAAAATATTTCATAAAAGTGTTGGTGTGTTTGAAAGATGTTTGTTTTGAAGTGTTTGTGAGCAATCAACTACGAGCATTCTACCTACTCAAAAGAAGTCTTTGTTCATTTCCTCCTCCTTTAGATAGTGTTATCTTACCATTATTTAGTAAGAAGCCTTATCATTTGATGTGAAGGGACGGGCGTGGGTCATCGTACAGTCATGGAAGGAAACATTGTAGGATACCTTAGCAATTTATTGTAAGGGACTAATATCATTTATCGAAGGAAACATTGAAGGGTCATCGAGGGACTATGATCTTGTAATCGAGGGTCTTTTGCTAAAGTATCCCACGTTCGAGGGACATGATTATATTTATTCGAGGCAACAAGTGTGGGTTACCCTAGAGGTGCAAGTGTGCAAAGTGTTTTTGTTTTCATGTATTTTATCTTGAATTAGGGTTGTCTACTTGTTTGATTTTAAGTCTTGCCATACAGACCCTAATTACTAGCAATAATAAGGAAAGTGGTAGATTGCGGAAATTAAAAGTCCTACGCTATTACAATACTTTAAGGGATGGGGGTACAAATTACAAATGGGGATAACAAGTAAAATAAACCCTAATTACTATTACAAGGCTTTGTCAATTACATAAACTTTAATGCAAAAATAGTAAAATGCGCAAGAAAATGTAAAGTGAAAAGAAATTATTTTTTAGGGTTTTTTTGATAGAAAAGGTTTTGTAGTTTCAATTATTTTAGAAAATAACTTGAATGTTTTATCTATAAAAAGTTTTTGGATAGTGTTATGCAATCACCAAGCAATGAAAAATGTCTAGTGTACCTTTAATGATCCCAAAATTTTACAAAAATGTCAAAAATCAGGATTTCTTATGCCTAGGCTGACACGGGCCGTGTCACCGGACACAGTCACCTGTGTCAGAATCTGCCCTTGCTCCTTTACACATTTTTTATTCCATCCAAATTCACACGGGTTGTGTCGTGCAACACGGGCACCCGTGTCAGCCCCTGTCCTGCCTCCTTTGCACGTTTCTGACCAACATTGGTCATGTCGTGTGACACGGGCACCCGTGTCAGCCCCTGGCTTGCCTGTTTTGCCAACTTTCCAATACAGCTGAACTGACACAGGCCGTGTCGTGTGACACGAGCACCCGTGTTAGCTCTTGGCCTGCCTTTTTGTTAAGTTTTCTCTTTGATTTGTCCTGTTGTATCCTTTTGAAAGCAAAAGCAAATGATGTATGAATAAAGATATTACAGTTTGAGAAAATTTACCTCTTGAAGCAAAAACTTTAGAACATGTACGGATGTTTTCGGGTGAAAAGTGGTGATTGATTGAGCTCCTTTGTACCTTTTTGAAACTATGTCAATCATCACTTTATGCTGAAAGTTGCTGAATCACTCCAACCGAGTCAAGTTGCAAGGTGCTGTTTTTGAGTTTGATGATAACGAGGTTACAGAAGTTGTTCTTGTGTTTGAATAACTTCTATATGATGTATGTGAATTATTTGGATGATTTGTTTAGGTAAAACTTGCAAGGTGTGAGAGGTTCAAAGATTTGGACTTCAAAGCTCAAAAATGGAGGTTTTATGGACAATTCTGGTTTTTTGAGAGTATAGGGGTTTTGAGGGCTTGTTCATCTCTTTCTATATTTAAAATGATCTCTCTATTTATAGGCAAGAGTTTTTAAGACAAGGGTTGATCAGATTTTCAAGATCACGTGTTGTGGCTAGGTTGGATTGTAAATGAAGCAATCTTGAAGATCATAGTTCCAATGCTTTATACTTTGCTTCATAGAGTTGTTGGATACTTTAAGCATGCTTGCATGATTTTTTGTGTTGAGTGAGTGTATAAGGAAAAAGTTATAGGCTCGAGAAGAGTTGACTTAGTGATTAAAGCTACTTTGTAAGAATGGCAATGTTAACTTTGTGCCAAAAATGGAAAGATCACTTGGACAATGCTTAAATCAAATGAATCATAGCTCAAAAGTTTATGTAAACATTAAATTATGGTGAAATTTTCAAGTTAGAAGGCCTGCAAAACAAGATTATGCAGCATAGCATGTAGATTGGGTTATGTGTTCTTCACCAAAATGACTTGTAATTCAAGAATAGATGCCCAACTCCATGCCTTTGAATCTCCTAGATCAAGTATGATAAATTCATGCTCTTGTATGTTTTGAAAAGCTTGAAACATTATCTATAATTTTTATGCTTATCACTTTGGCTAAATCAAACTGGAACTTGATGAAAATTTGCCAAGAAGTTAAGATAAAAACTGACCAAAACCTGTTGAAAATTTCTCTAAGTGTTAGATAAAAATGTCATGACTTCATGGGCTTATATCTTCAAATCTAAGCATTTTTTGGACATCAACCCTCTAATACAGAGTTGTAGAATTCATCAAGATCTACAACTTTCACGTTGAAAGTTTTCTTTGAATCACCTTGCATCTTGGTGAAAAAATGTCATGAAGTAATGAAATTATCAAGTGTAAAAACACTTTAGAAAGTTTCTAAGTATTGGAAACTTTGACTTTTTATTGACTTTCTTGACTTTCTTGATTTTCTTGATTCTTGATGATCAAGTTTGATATTTTTGAAGGTTTTGATGAATTTTGATCTTTGAAATTTAATGTTGACCAAAAAGTCAAAGTTTGACTTTTTGTGTATCGGTTGACTTTTCGTCAGTTGATCCAATTTCAACTATCAAACCTTTGATCCTGAGAAATTATTCGAGCCATGAAATTAGGTCAACATGTTGTGTTTGAGTCCTTTAGATTATGCTTCAAGCCATTAGGTCATGTATTAGGTCAAAAATCAATGATCAGTCATTCTCAGTCAAAACCGTAATTTGGAGGCTCAGTGCTTGGGAGGTGAGCTTGTCTGATCAAACTCTTGAGAACCCTTGAGCATTTGAGATATCTGTGAGAAATCTCTTGAGAAAATATAGGGCAAATTTTGGGGTACAACACCCATCATAGTTATCGTCTCACTTTCAATGAATCCATAGTTAGTATATTTAACCATCTGCTAATCGCCCCTTCGCAGTTGCATCATGTAAGTTGGACATTCGTCAAAGTCTTTCAATATTGGTTTAAGTATAAAGGTGGTAAGACAATTATGGCGTTATTTCCCATCTTTTTAAGATTTAAAACAACCCTAACTATGCAAATGGTTTTGGTTTCTTCTTCTTCAGGCAAACTATTTGGTACTTCGAAGCTTATTTTGAAAGCATGGAGGATTTTGAGGATCGTTTTTACCTGGTTACTCCTTTAACTGAGGAAGTCCACACGAAGATTTTTCACTTGGGCCCAATTTTTCCTTTTTATTGTTCTGATATCTTCCATAAGTATTGGACTCTGAGCCATAACCTGACGGGGGTTGGTTCGTACACATACAAGGAAGACGACCTATCTTTGGAGGAATTATACTTAAAAAGTCACTTGATTTCGGTATTGAAAACACCGATCTCCTCTACCTGATTTGAAAGAATAAGCGTCAATAATACTCTATCAAGAGCACACCATTCTCACAAATTGTCACCACGTCATTCTGATAAGTGCAGATTGTAGCTATTTTTGTATATACTTTTTGTTGCACTTATCGACTCTTTGTTGTTAATATCGGTTGAATAAACTTGACTTTTGTGTAAATGCATTTAGTTTGTATATATTTGTGATTTTGATTCATTTGTATATTGTTTGATAGATTTTACTTCTTTTGTAGGTATTTATTACACATTTAGAGCATCAAGAAATAAGGTGTCGAAGACACGGCTCCAGATGCGCATTTTCGGAATAAAAGTTCATTTTTGAGAAGTTATATTTAGGCAGGCGCGCTAAGCGGGAATGATAGCGCGCTATGAGTGTTTTGACAGATTTTGCATAAGCATATTTTTTGAGCGTGCTAAGTGAGAGTAGCTTGCTTAGTGCGATTTTAGGCGGTTTGATGTGTAAAATAAGGAAGTCGCGCTTAGCGCGCCAGGTCCGCTTAGTGAGGTCTATTGAATTTCGTTTTATAACTTCATTTCATTCATTTTTTAGGTTATGGTTTTTGAGGTGTATTTGTTCCCAAATTCCACCACTCTCATTTTTTGGTAGATTAGCTTAGAAAACAACTATGGAGCTTGCATACGGACGATCTGAGGTGGATTTCTCTTTGATTGGCGCTGAAAAACTGGGAGATTTGTGGTTTATTTCTCTTCTTCCTCGTGTATTCTCTATTTGTTGGGTTTATATATGTATTTACTTTGAACTCATATATATTTGTCACCCATGGTGTTGTGTAAATTTTGCTTTACAAATCTTTGTCGATTATTGTCCTAGATTTTTGCTCTGTGCTTGGGGTTTGGGTTGTTATAGACATATACTACTCGAGTTCTCATTTAGGATGATTATCTAATAGCGTTATTATTCACTTGGGTATATGTGATTAATGCCTCTGTGTTGGTTATGTTGTGATGAGAGATCGTCGACGCGAGTAGCAAGATTGACTTTTGTGTTGTTGAGGTGGTTGAGAGATCGTTGCCGAGGTGATACAGTGGGTGTTGTATTTGATATGTGATGACATTGATGAGTCTAGTAGGTTACGTATTACTGGTCGATAGATTTAAGTTTGTGAGGAGTGGATTATATGCATGCTTGATAAGTCTCTTCTCCAAAGAATGAATTACTTTCTTGTTAATAACTTTAAATTCTTGCATTTACTTCAAAACCATTTTAATTCAAACTCATAAATGAGAGATTTTTCGAACGGAAATTCAATAGCACTAATCCCTGTGGAGGCGATACAATATAACCTATATCACCCTAAAAAAATACTTACTTTTCATTGCCGTTTTACCGCTTCAGCAAAATTCCTAGAGGAAAAACAAACATGGCAACATGCGCCAAGTTTGTGACCGAAGAAGGAATCCTCTCTCAAAATGTATCTTCGATGGCCAAATGAAAAGTCCCTTGAAAAATTCCCAGAGTTAGATGGCTACAACAATATTGAAAATCTAAATGAGCATATTGAGTACATGAATATTATGCTTGATTATCACCACGCTCAAGGTACGATGAAGTATAAATTTTTCATTCTAACCCTCAAAAGAGCCGCCACATGGAATATATATATATATATATATATATATATATATATATATATATATATATATATATATATATATATATATATATATATATACTCCATCCGACCATTATTATAAGTAAAGATTCTTTTTTTTAGGTTCATTGAGTAATATTTGCTTATAATAATGGCCAAAGAAAGTATATATATATATATATATATATATATATATATATATATATATATATATATATATATATATATATATATATATATATATATATATATATATATATATATATATATATATATATATATATATATATATATATATATATATATATATATATATATATATATATATATATATATATATATATATATATATATATATATATATATATATATATATATATATATATATATATATATATATATATATATATATATATATATATATATATATATATATATATAAATTTTATTTACATTTATATCATTAGTCATTATTATGAAATAATTTATAATTGCATTTGTATTCATTCATCATTACTATGATAATAGAAATTGTTGTATATTAGGCACACAAGTTATCTATAAACATTCATTTTAGTTATTTTCCTATATGGTATTTGTTAGGTTTTGATCCTTCTCTCCTTCTGCTAGTTGCACACCATAATTTATTGTTCATTCTCTTTCGCTCTTAACCTTTGTTCATGGCCGAATCGATCACCTCTCTTGCCATGTCTAGTGTTTCCTTCACAGTGACTGGTGCATCCTGCGTCATGGCTAGTGCATCCTCCATCGTGATCGAGGCATCCTCCATTGTGAACAACACATCTGCCTCCCCATCCTAAGCTTCAAATCTTCATTCTATATTTGCCATCAACAACATGAAATCCATCATTCTTGAATGAGGATGATGGTTGCCCTTACTTTCCTATTTTGTCGACTACTAGTGTTGATACATTAGAAGGTTGTTTGTTAAACATAATGTAGCGGTGAAAAATCAGAGATTAAGTTATTGATTAACTTAATTCACAAAAATAAGAGTCACCACCGAACAAGATATGGTGAATGCAATAACGTTTTAGACGATTTGTAAGGTAGGTTGGTGTTATGATGGATGAAATTGATGAAGCTGTGATGGTTGCGCTACTGTTGAAAAATGGATCTCCCTTTTGTTCACGTAATAATCATATGGCTTCAATAGTGTTCCCGTCCCTGTAAGTTAGCGAGTTTTTAAATTTGGTCCCTGAATTTTTTTTTTTGTGTAGACTAATAATGCTTAGTTGGCATGATTTTATTTTATTTATTATTATTATTATTATTATTATTATATTCCATGTAAGCCAATATATTATTATTTAATTATTTGAAGGTTATATGTTAAAGGTAAAATTTTCAAAATTGATCCAAGAAGGATTTAAACCCAGAATCTATTGTTTAGGACAACACTACATTACCACTAAGCCACTTGTCCAGCTTGTTTATTTGTTGCAATGCATGAGTATATAATGGATATTAGCAGTATATTTTTTTTAGTACTAGCATATTGCCTTTTATATAGTAATGTTAAATTTTTTTATAAATGTCAAATATAATTAAATAACAATTAAAATATTTTGTGTTGGAAAAAATTGTGTGGAGATTTACTTTTATAAGAAATTTTTAATAATGGGTTGCATTTTATTTAAAAATGGGTTGTGTTTTGTTTTAAATATTTAACAATTACTAGTCTTCAATTTAAAATATTAATAGATAAAATATTTAATAAATTAAAATAAATAATTCAACTATTTTATATTTTAGACATGATTAAATATCTCAACTATTAATATTTTAAATAATTTGTTCATTAGTAATTAGTTTATTAAATATTTTAACAATTTAAAATAAACTAAATATTTAATAACTAGATATTTAAAAAATATATTTAACATATTAAATATTTTAAATATTAATAATTGAAATATTAATAGTTAATATGATAACAGTTTAAATAATAATAATTGAAAGATTAAATAGTAAAAAAATTAATTCAGTAGTTAAAATAATATGAAGTAATTACTTAATATATGATAATTGAGATATTTAATAATTTATTAAGTATTTTATTGATTAAATAACTTAATAAAAACTATATAATTTATAATTACTACTAAATAATTTAATATTTTTTTGCAACATTAAGTTCTATTTTTATAAATATATATACTATTTTAACATATTTTGTTGAAAATATATGATAATACCGTATAATTTTAAATAAAAAAAATTAAAAAGTATAAACAACAATAGTTAAAATAAGATAAATTATTTAAATAAATAAAATATTTAATTAGATAATTATTTAATAAACTAAATAGTTAAAATAAACTAAAATATTTAATTTATTAAATATTTCAATTAAAGTTAACATTCATTGTATACAATGCATTGTCTATAAATAAAAAGTAGCACAGTTGACTTGGTGGTAAGCTATTATTGCTATTATAAAGTGGTCTCAGGTTTAAAACCTCTTGGGATTATTCTTGGAAATGTTTATCCTTTAATACCCACGGACGAAAATTATAAAACACGGATAAAATACTCATTTTAGTCCCTTAACTATATTCTTGAATTTAGATTGGTCCCTTAATTTTTTTTTTGTCACTTTAGTCCCTTAACTTTCAAAACATTTCATTTTAGTCTTCTTTGTCTAATTAGTATTGTCTAAATGAGTATTTTGCCTAAAATAAACATCATCAGGCGTTAGCCATGTCAGCTTTTTTTTAACGGAGCATTGACGTCAGGGACCAAAACCAATAAGAATGTGAGATATAGGGATTTGAATAAAAAAAAAGATATAGAGACTAAAATCAAAAGCACGCTAACTTACATGGACCAAAAGACTATTTAAGTCTAATCATATATATAGTGTGACATGTAGGGTTTCTTGATTTTTTTTAAATGGCATTTTTGTTTTAATCTTTCTCAACTAAAAATAGAGATCAGAAATAATAGAAAAGTGATCGGCATGCAACAAAGTTTATTAAAAAAGACTACGAATGATCAAAATCGCAAATAAAAATTCCAGTTAAACAGACTCTGAAGAGTAAAAAAGTGAACACAAACAGCGCCAAAAAAATAAATCGAGCACATCAACATGATCAACGCATAACATAGATTCATAAAACAGTCAGTTAAAGATCAAACCTCGAAATATTTCCTCCACTAATTTTCGCACAATGTCGAATCGCTTTTACCGATCTGCCTGTAAAACCAAAATTTTATTCTTATTGGATTTTGATCATCTCTGCACAATGCATGAGACGGTACAAAAAAATAAAAAAATGCATGAAGTGAGATTTCGGGTATTTTTAACCTTAAAATAATGCATATTTGGATTTAAGTGACTTTTGGTCAATCTAAATGCATGAATGACTGACTAATGATGCAAATATAGTTAATGAATGACCCTGGGAGAAAATTGAGGTATGACAGATGCCCATATTTAATTATCCTTAACTATATAGCATCGTAGTGAAAGATAATTAAATACATGAAGACCTAAATTTTGTCTCTTGGGTAGAAATGAAATGCAATGCAATACATGTACTCTTTTTTTATACACATTTTTTTGTATATGAGACAGACTTTGTGGGAATAAGACTCAAAAAGTAAATTTAAGGTAGGTTGAACGAGATGATGTGGCAAGACACCCTAGGGAAACATAAAATATTTTTTGAGACATGTCAGGGTGACAGAGAAGTCAAAAAATACTCGGGATAAAAGGGACACACCCTGGAAAGATAAGTGAGACATCCAAGAATAGCATTGAACGGAAAAGAGGAAACACTCTATAAACATATCAGAAGCATCAAAGATTAGCATCGGATGTGGGATGAAACTAAATCTGAAGATTACATCATAAACATCCAATATTGGAATTGGATAGCAACACTGATCACGATATCTGATATTGGTATTAGATAGCAACACAAATCATGACATCCAATATTGGCATTGGACGACAACAAGAGATTATGACATCCAATATTGGCATTGGACGGAAATAAGAGATTATAACATCTGTGATACGGTGGGAGAACTGACTTGGGATGTTTTGAGTTTTATCGCAAATTTTACGGTTAGCAAGAGTCGCCACCGACTTTTCTTTTATCCAAAAGAAAAGGCTGAAAAGAACAAGAAAGACCTTTGAGATTATTTCTTGAGTTCGGGGGGTAGATTATGAAAAAGGGAAGGTATTAGCACCCATTTCATCCATAGTTATCTATGGGATCGTAGTTGCTTGCTAGATCACTTGCTTTTGTTTGAATATGTGCTTTGTGGTGGTTTTGAAAGTATTTTGAAAAGGCGTCTTCGTTTATGCAAACTTTATAATAGTTCTCGTTCGTAAGAACGTATACAAAGTGTTGAGCTTTTGAAAATATTTCATGTTTGGAAAATGTTTTGAAAGTGTTTGAAAGTGTTTGGTATTTTTTTGAAAATAAGCAAGGATGTTTGTTTTGAAAGTGAGCAAGCAACTAGGAACAATCTACCTACTCAAAAGTCTTTGTTTATTTCTCCATTTCCTTTGATATTGCTATCTTACCATTAATTTGGTAAGAGGCCTTATCTTTGGATGTAAAGGGACGGGCATGGGTCATCGTATAGTCATGATAGCAATGTTGTGAGATATCTTAGTATTTCTCTTTGAGGGACTAAGATCATTTTGAAAGGCAATATTTATAGCGTCATCGAGGGACTATGATCTTGTATTTTTTATTTGTTTTTGCTAAGATATCCCACATGCATAACATGGCCATTTTTGTAAGGCAACAAAGTGGAATTACCCTAAGGGTGAAAGTGTGCAAGTGTGTTTGATTAACATGCATTGTTTACCTTGAATTAGGGTTTGCTACTTGTTGATTTTATCTTCCCATACAAACCCTAATTACTAACATTTAATATGAAAGTGATAAATTACGGAAAGTAAAATTACTACGTTATTACATCATTAGGGGAGGGGTGTACAAATTTACAAACGGAGATTGCAAGAAAATTAAACCTAATTATCTATTACAGCCATATTGAATAATATACAAGAATTGAAAATAAAATAATTCAAGAATGTAAATGGAAAAAGAAATTATTTTTGTTTGGATTTTGATGAAGGGATTTAGTTTTAACCTAATTAAAAAAATGATTAATTAAAATTAAATAAAATTAAACCTAAATTAAATAAGAAAAGAAAATAAGTTTGAAGCATTTTTAGGATTTTTTATGAAAAAAAAGGTTTTAACTTAATGAAAATAATATGAAAATTAATTAATTAAAAAGAAACCTAAATTCTAAATTAATTTTAAATGAAAAAGAAAAAATAATTAAACCTAAATCTAATTATTAGTTATTTAAGAAAAAGAAATTAATTTGTTAAGAAAATGTTTTTGTCTTTTTGTTTTATAAAGAAAATAAAATATAAGTGTGTAAATAATAAATAAATAAAAATTTGGATTTTTTATTAATAAAAATAATAATAAAGATAAATAAAATAAAATAAGACAAATAAAATAAAATGAATTAAAATGATAAAAGAAAAAATATTTGGGCCAGGTGTGTGAAAGCAGGCAGGGGGGTTAGAAGTCAGCAAAAATGACAAAGCCCAGTGATGGAGGCCCCGCGTTGGTTGTTTGTAACAAAAAGGAAGAAAAATGTTGAGAAATTGAATAAAAGGTAGCGCTGGGACTTGAACCTCTGACTCTTACCATACACGCGCGCTACCTTTGCCACTGGGGTGGCTGTACATCTGTTAACATAAGTGAAATGATAAATACATAACATAATTCATGTCCTGAGAATGACTTCATCTTCAACCTCCAGCCATGGTTCATGTAACTTGCTCATTTCCCAACAAAAATGAAAGATGCAAACATGAAAGTTGCTCCATATTTTCATACGAATCCAACCATATAAATATCATAAGCTATAAATCAAAGATGAATGAGAATCTCTAAAAGTACAAAATTATGACCTAACTTTTTTCAGAGATTCAAACCTAAAATACTCTAAGCTCAATCAACATAAATGAAATCTATGGACATGTACAGTTTCAGGGAAATGACGTCTATATTTTATCTTCACATATACAAGCCTAACAATGCCTAAATGAAAAGATAGAAGTTCAGAAATGATACCTCAAAACTGGAAATCGTGAAATGCAAATGAGCTTGATTCAAGGTGTTGCAATGATCAGGTTAGCTTCCTCAAGTTTCCAGGAAGCTAATGCAATGATTAGCTTGAGCAATGGATGGCTGGAATTGCTTGGATAAGTCAACTTACAGTGCTCTATTTTTGGTTATGGAGGTTGATGAAAATGGTGTTACAGTCGTGTAACAGGGTGTGGGATTGTTTGTAGATGATGTTTAGGATCTTTTGGAAGTGAAAAGTCAAGAAACGCACGAGTAGATTCTGAGTTTGGAGTTTTTGGTCTGAATATGCAATAATGGAGGTATCTTATACAGTTCTGAGTTTGGTAGAGTTTGAGGGCTTTTGCATTCCTTCTTTAGCTTGCAAATAGTGCATGTATTTATAGGCAAGAGGTTTCAAGTGTTACAACAACTCAGAATTTGAATTCTCAAGTTGTGGCAACTTTGCTTGTTTTTGAAGAAAAGTGAGAAAATCAAGTTTCAAGGTTTGTACCAACAATGTAGAGTGGTTGAATCACTTTAAACATGCTCTTCTCAATTTTTTAGAGGAGGCTTGTGCAGGAGGAACAAGTTAGAGGCTCAAGAACTGACTTTGTACAAAAAAAAGCCACTTTTCTAAAATGGCAATGTTGCCTTTCTTCCTAAAATGGTATTAAGCATGGGCAATGCATTGAATGCTTGGATTAAAGCTTCTAGAAGTTGTGTAAAACATTAAACATTAATTATGGAGTGACAAACAAGTATGAGGCTTGCAAAGCAAAGATTATGCAGCCTATCATGGATTTGGTTCATGTTCATCCTAAAAATTATGCGTTATAAAACAAGAATGGAACCCTAACTTCTTGCCTTCGATTCTCCTTACTCAAGTATAATATCAATGAGTTCTTAGACATTTTGGAAAGCTTGTAACAACCTATACAACTTTCATGTTGGACATTTTTGAAAATTCAATTTGGAACTAGGTGAAAAAATGCCATGAAGTTAGGTCAAAATCCTGCCTAAACTAGGGCAAAATTTCACTAAGTTTTCAAGTTTCATGAACATGTCTTCACAAAATCATAACTTGAAATAAAATAATTTATAGGAAAAGTTTTGCTCTAAATGTTTTATATCTCATTGATATCTACAACTTTCATGTTGGAAGTTTTCTTTGAATCATCTTTCATCATGGTGTAAATTTGGCTCAAAGTTGTGAAAAAAATGTGAATTTCCAACACTTAGAAAAAATTCTAAGTTTAGAAATTTTGACTTTTCAAAATTAAATCTTGACTTTTTGATTTCTTGATGAACAAGTTTCAAATTTTGACATGTCTTGATGAATTGCAATCTTTGAAACTTGATTTTGATCAAAAAGTCAAAGTTTGACTTTTCAGTGTACATATGACTTTTCATCAGTTGACAGAAATTCAACTATCAATCAATTTGATCTTGAGACATGTTTTGAGCCATGCCATTAGGTCAAAATGATGCATTTGAATCCTTGAGATCATCCCTTGAACAAATAAGTCATTTGCTAGGTCAACAATCAGAAGTTGCACCTTCTAAGTCAAAATTATAATTTTGACCATTTTGCCCTTTTGATGTTCTGATCAAATTTATTATGGAATTGTGATCCAAACTTGATCAAATGACATGTATGAGTTCATAATATTGATATGGACCAAAAATCATGAAGTTTGACTATAAATTGACCACAGTTGACTTTTTCCCCAATACAGTTAATTTTTAGGTCAACTGGTCAATTGATTGAGCAAAAATGTGATCTAAGACTTGAAACTTGACATGAGCAATTTTGAGGGTCCAAAATGATCAATGAAAGTAATATGGGGCTTTAAAAGTCCATTTGTCCTTGTGCAAACCCAAACCCTAATTTGAGTCAACAGTGCTTGAGGAGGTGTCTTAAGCTGATCAAACCTTGTGTAGTCTTGAACCAATGGAGATCTTGTGAGAGATTTCCTTGAGAAATGAGAGGGAAAATTTTGGGGTACAACAGCTTCCCTTGTTCAATCTTCTTAAACCTGAAGAGTTAGATTGGCGGATCCGTCATTCGTGACTTGAAGGTGAAAGATGATTGAACACTAGAGTGCCCAGAAATTTGCACTCGAAGATGGATTGGGAATGGGCTTACAGATGCCATTTGGAGGAATGATGGTAAATTCTGGAAGGAGTATCAGCATAAATCTTTGGTTGATTTAGACTAAAACTTGATGTTTTACCTGTGGGAAAAAAAGTTAGTTAAATGCAGATGTATGCATAATGTTCACAAGATGAATGAGATCATGCTAAATGCATTTTGTATGTATATGATATGATGTATGAATGTGGGATGCATATTTGTCCGGGAAAATAAATCCCTGACTACTGCTGAGGAGTTCCGAATCCCGGATTGCTGTTAGGGATGAAGAATATACATATCTTCAAACTTTACTAACATAATGCTTCTGTCGGGGATTATCTATTGAATGTTAGTTGTTATCTGGTTGTGTCCAGGCTTCATAATTTGCTGAGGATGAGGAAGTCAACTGCTATTTGGTCGGATCCAGGCTTCATGGTAACTTATTGGGGAAGAATAAATTATCTGTTATCTGGTCTAGTTCCAGGCTTCATGGAAGATATCTTGAAATTGAACTGTTATCTGGTCGGATCCAGGCTTCACAGATTTCTTGAAGTGGTAACTACTATCTGGTAGGGTCCAGGTTTCATAGTTTTTGAAAAGTTATACTATTATCTGGTCGGGTCCAGGTTTCATAGTGTCTTGCTGGGGATTGTAGCTAATTGTTATCTGGTCAGGCTCCAGGCTTCACAATAACTTGCTTGAATATACGAAGTTGAACTGATATCTGGTCGGATCCAGGCTTCACAGATTTTGAGATGGATGAAGTTAATTGCTATATGGTCGGGTCCAGGCTTTGCAATAAACTTGTCTTAAGAGATAGGATTGAACTGATATCTCTGGTCGGGTCCAGGCTTTACAGTAACTTTCTTAGAACTTAATTGTTATCTGGTCAGATTCCAAGTTTCACAACAAACTTCTGAGGGGAATTGCTATCTGGTCGGATCCAGGCTTCACAATAACTTACTTGAAGTTGAAAACTGATATTTGGTCGAATTCAGGCTTCACAGTAACTTGTTGGGGTAGAGGTAAACTCTATTGGGGAAAAGAAGTTAAACATTGGTTTGGTTGAGTCCAGGTTCTTCAATATCTCGAAGAGTTAAACTATTATATGGTCTGGTCCATGTTTCATAGTAGCTTGAAAATTGTACTAATATCTGGTCGGGTCCAGGCTTCATAGTATCTTGAGAAGTTGACTATTATCTGGTCGGGTTCAAGCTTCATAGTATATTTTGGTGATAGTAAAGGTTTTGTTAATGACTTTACTGGGGAAAAGGGGTTGCGGCCCTTTGATTTATAATAGTCTGAAAGGCAGACTCCAGTTGGAGAGTGTAGACTCAGTCGGGGAAGACAGCCTTAGCTGGGGAAGATAGACTATGCCGGGGGAATTTTATTTTTCGTTGATTGTTGTATGTTGGGGAAATAAACCATGTTGGGGAAATAAACCCTGTTGATGAATACTTGATGAACTGCTGATGAGGTGAGTTCTTTGAGGAAGAGATCCACAAGGCTTCTTCTTGTAGGATCAACTTAGCTGGAGAGAGAGTTGTCAAGAGATTGAGACTCTGGTTGGAGATCAATCTATGCAAAGAGACTTCGTGGGTAACTTTGTTGAGGATTGGTTTATTGTAGCCGTTTTGTAGAGATAATGCTAATGAAATATCTCTGTGGGGATATTCCATATACATTAAGAGATGTTTATTGCTGCTTATCAGGACACATGTGCCAATTTTAGTCATTGGATAACTTTGCATTCAAAACATAAACAGAAAGTTTGCACTTCAAAGTATATTTGCATTGATATTTTGCCCATAAATAGGCGTTTTTTGTACAAAGAGACGGAAATCCTAGTAAGAGGAAATCGTCGAAAGGAAAACAAAGATTTAAAACAAAAAACAAATAGCCATATGGAAATGATCTCATTGCATTCCAACTCTAATATTTCCCCAATGTCTTCGAATACCCCTTGTCGTTGACAGAAGTTGACTGGATTGATATTGGACTGTTTGAACTCGGACCTTGGTAATAAAGTTGATTGTGGTGATTCCATGGGACATAGTCATACGCTTTCAATCCTTGATTTTTGCCTGGACCGCCCTTTCGGGTTTTCAGCCCACCAGGATACCCATTTTTGCCTAAGTCGCCCTTTCGGGTTTTCAACTTGCCGGGTGTACAATCTTTTTCATATATCCCTAATTTTTTCCCAAACCTTTGGTTTGTTTGGATGCCCTTATTTTTCCTAGGTGTGTCAACCTAGCGGGTCTCTTATGCGTAGTGTTTTTTAACTATGTTCGCGTTCACAGGATATGGGAAGTCTTCACCGTCCATAGTAGTCAGCATCATGGCACCGCCAGAAAACACTCTCTTGACAACAAATGGCCCTTCGTAGGTAGGAGTCCATTTGCCTCTGGGGTTGCCTTATGGCATAATGATGCACTTTACCACCAAGTCACCAGCTTGATATACTCGAGGCTTGATTTTTTTATTGAAGGCCTTAATCATGCATTTTTGGTACATCTGACCGTGAAAAACAGCAGCCAATCTTTTTTCATCGATCAAGTTCAACTGATCCAATATCGTCTGAATCCACTCGTCTTCGCCTAGGCCTGCCTCATTCATAATCCTTAGTGAGGGAATCTGGACTTCTACTGGTAAAACAGCTTCCATGCCATAGACCAAAGAAAAGGGGGTTGCCCTAGTTGATGTTCTAGCTGAAGTGCGGTAGCTGTGAAGAGAAAACGATAACATCTCATGCCAATCCTTGTAGGTCACTACCATCTTCTTCACAATCTTCTTAATGTTTTTGTTGGTCGCTTCGAATGCGCCATTCATTTTAGGTCTATAAGGAGAAGAATTTTGATGCTTGATTTTGAATTAAGTGCAAAGTTTGGTAATCATAACATTGTTGAGGTTAGTCCCATTGTTGGTGATGATCCTTTCGGGGATACCATAGCGGAAAATGAGGTTATGTTTGATGAATCTGGATACCACATTCTTTGTGACTGAGACAAATGAGGCGGCTTTGGCCCATTTGGTGAAATAATCAATAGCGACCAGAATGAAGCGATGTCCATTGGAAGCAGTGGGCTTGATTTCTCTAATCATGTCAATGCCCCACATTGCAAATGTCCACGGAGTGGTCATGACGCTCAGAGGGATAGGAGGCACATGGACTTTGTCAGCATAAATTTGGCATTTGTGACAAGTTATCGAATATTAATGGCAATCAGTCTCCATTGTTGACCAATAGTAGCCAGCTCTCAGGATTTTCTTGGCCATCATATGTCCGTTTGAGTGAGTGCCAAAGATACCACCGTGCATGTCTTTCATAATTTCCTCTTCCTCCTTCTTGTCCACACATCGGAGTAGAGTAGAGTCATGGTTGCGCTTGTACAATATTCTGTTACTTAGGAAGAATTTGGCTGAAAATCTACGTAAGAACTTTTTGTCATTGATGGATGCTCCTTCGGGATACTCTTGTTCTTCAAGGTATCTCTTCACCTCATGGTACCATTTATTTTTTGTATCAGTGTCAAGCTTATAGCAGTGTGCAGGTTCATTGAATCTCTCAATTGTAATCATAGGAGCTTTGTTGTCCCATCTGACCTTGAACATAGAAGACATGGTGGCCAAAGCATCGGCTAACTGATTTTCTTCCCTAGGGAAGTGTTCAAAGGTGACCTCTTCGAAGTAGGGAATCAGGAATAGCATAAGTTCCTTATAAGGGATGAGATTAGGGTGTTTAGTGTCCCAAACTCCTTTTACTTGTCTAATCACTAGAGAGGAATCCCCAAACACATTTAAATGCTTGATCCTCAAATCAATAGCAGCCTTCAGACCCAAAATGCATGCTTTGTACTCAGCCATATTGTTTGTGAAATTGAAGCATAGTCTGGCAGTGAAAGGAGTGTGGCAACCTTCAGGGGAGATAATCACAACACCAATTTCGTTACCCAAAGCGTTGGAAGCCCCATCGAAGACCATAGTCCATCGGGATCCTTGTCCAGGTTTGTCATACAATCCAAGTTTTGTACAATCGGTTTTTAGCATGATGTTCTCATCCGGGAAGTCAAAATTCATAGATTGATAATCATCAACAGCTTAATGGGATAAATAATTTGCTAATACACTTCCTTTGATAGCCTTTTGCATTGTGTATTGAATGTCGTACTCAGTCAAGATCATTTGTCATCTTGCTATTTGTCCGGAAAGAGCAGATTTCTCGAAGATGTACTTGATGGGGTCCATCTTAGAAATCAACAGAGTGGTATGAGTCAACATATACTGTCTTAGTTGGCGAGCAGCCCATGCCAGAGCGCAGCAAGTTTTCTCGAGTAGTGAATATCTGGTTTCACAGTCGGTAAATGTTTTGCTCAGGTAGTAAATAGCATGCTCTTTTCGGCCAGACTCGTCATGTTTGCCCAAAACACACCCCATAGAGTTCTCTAGTACTGTCAAGTACATGATCAAGGGTCTTCCTTCAACTGGAGGCATGAGAATGAGAGGTTCTTGAATATATTCTTTGATTTTGTCGAAGGAAGCTTGGCATTCATCATTCCATCTGACTACTTGATCTTTCTTTAAGAGTTTGAAGATTGGCTTACAAGTAGCAGTCAAGTGAGATATGAAGCGGGCGATGTAATTGAGACGACCAAAGAATACTCTAACTTCCTTTTCAGAGTGGGGGACTGGAATTTCTTGGATGGCCTTTACCTTGGCAGGATCAACTTCAATGCCTTTACTGCTGACAACAAAACCTAGATGCTTTCCAGATCATACTCCAAATGTGCACTTGTTAGGGTTTAACCTCAACTTGTACTTTTTCAACCTCTCGAATAGCTTGTACAGGTGATCGAGATGTTCCTCTTCAGTTTGTGGTCTGGAAATCATATCATCCACATAGACCTCTATTTCATGATGAACCATATCATGAAACAAAGCTACCATAGCCCTTTGATATGTTTCCCATACATTCTTCAACCTGAACGACATGACCTTGTAGCAAAAGTTGCCCCATTATGTACGAAAGTGGTTTTCTCCATATCTTCGGGAGCCATCCTAATTTGATTATAGCCTGAGAAACCTTCCATGAAAGAGAAGACTTTATGCTGAGCAAAATTATCGACCAAGACGTCAATGTGAGGTAGAGGGAAATCATCCTTGGGGCTTGCCCTATTCAGATCCTTATAGTCTATGCACATATGAACTTTTCCGTCCTTCTTTGGAGTTGGAACCACATTTACAACCCATTGGGGATAAGATGTTACAGCTAGGAATCCTGCATCAAATTATTTCATCACTTCGGCTTTTATCTTTTCAGACATGTCAGGCCTCATACGACGAACCTTTTGTTTGACAGGAGGACAATCTTCTTTTGTCGGCAGACAATGAACTACAATGTCGGTATTCAACCCTGGCATATCTTCATACGACCAAGCAAACACTTCCACATAGTCATGCAACATTTGAACCAACCTCTCTTGACACTGCTTTCCAGGTTAGCGTCGATCTTGACCTCTCTCTTGTCTGTCTCTGTACCCAGATTGATGACTTCAACTGACTCTGTGTGGCTGAATAGCTTTTTCCTCTTGTAATAGAAGTCTGGCTAGTTCTCCCGGTATTTCACAATCTTCCTCGCCTTCGTCTTCGACTTGGTTAATTGGACATTTGAAGTCATAGTCGGTAATAGTAGAGTCATTGGCAATAAGATCCAGAGTGGATGAGGACCTGCAAGAGTGTGTGTGTGTGTGTGTGTGTGTATGTAAGATACATGGCTATTTTTAAAAATGTATTTGAAGAAAAAGAAAGACAATAAGCACAAATATTTGAATACAAAAGAGTCCAATGATTTGTATTGAATGATCATATGATAAGATGAACATAAATAAAACCCTTTACAAATGGACCAAAATGCCCTGGGCCAGGCACATGGCTTAAAAGTCATTGTTTAATATTACAAACAAAATGCTCTTGAATTAAAAGAAAGCAATAAACAAATGATTACTCCTCAATGAAGGAGATGGGAACGAAGTCCTTTGCTTGCCAATTGTTGAGTTTCATTGTAGTAGGATACACCCAATCTTAAAATGCACACTCCTCATTAGAATCACCTACAACGTTGACTTCCTTGGCATGCTTTGGCATAGGTGCGGTGATTACATTCATTGTTGGAGGAGGATCAAATTCAACGGTCTTGTTATTGATCAAGTCCTAAATTTTATTCTTCAGTGCCCATCATTGGTCAGTCTCATGCCCGAGACTACTTGAGTGATAAGCACATTTGGCGTTCGGATTATACTTTGGTGAAGAGGTATCTGGATTGGCCAGAGGATCGCGCAATTTCACCAAATTAGCCTTTAGCAAATGTTGTAAGGCTTAGGATAGTGACATGCTTATCCTCGTGAATTTTCTTCTTAGAGTCTCAAACCGTTGATGATTAGCATATGGTCTTTGAGAAGGAGTTGGATTAGAGATTCGGACAGCATTAACAGACTGGCGGTCATCCTTCTTGGTACGAGCCCTTGCCCCATACACAACATTGATTTCTTTCTTTGCAGCAAAAGTTTTATTTATAGGATTGGAAGTGGAGGCACATGCCATGTGAATCTTCCCGCTTTTGATGCCACTTTCAACTCTTTCACCGGTTAAGATTAGCTCAGTGAAACCGGAAGAAGAACAACCAATCAACAAGTTTAAAAAATGGACCAGATAAAGTGCCCATAAACATGTCAATGTGCTCCCTATGAGTCAAAGGTGGTTGAACCCTACTGGAAAGGTCTCTCCATTTTTGTGCGTATTCTTTGAATCTTTCATTCTTCCCCATTGTCATGTCTTGCAACTGAACTCTTGTTGACGCCAAGTCGGCATTATACTGGTATTGATGGTAGAAAGTGGTGGCTAAGTCTTCCCATGTATTGTTACGGGAACCATCCAACTGGTAGAACCACTCTAGTTGTGTTCCGGCCAAGCTTTCTTGAAAAAAGTGAACCCATAGTTTCTTATCAGTGGTGTACGGCTGTATCTTGCGCACATAAGATTTCAGATGAAGTTTTAGACAGGAAACCCCATCGTACATTGCAAAGACTGGTATCTTAAAATTATGGGGAATAACAACCCCAAAGATCAAACCCAAATCATCAAAATCTAAACCGGGGACGGTTTGGATTTCAACGGCTTTCAATTTGTCTTCTAACTACTTATACTTGACATCAACGGGAGGATACTGCCCATCAAAATAATCATCATCATTAGACGCTTGATCATTAATACACCCATCCTGGGTACTCCTAGCCTCTCCAATCTGATTCTCATCTTCCTCAGATGAGTCTTCCACTACCGGAATCTGACGGACTGACTCTTTGAACCTTCTACCCATGTTGACCAGGGCTTTCTTCTTGGGTTTCTTTTTGACTGCCAGTAATTCCATCATATCTTGTTTCCCCTTGGCTAGGGGCAGTAGAGTCTCTTGGAATTGAGAGTTTTGTGTCTGAAGGTCCTTCACAGTTTTCTCATGATCCATCTTGCTGAAATAAACAGCAGAAAGATAAGGAAATCTGTCATGGAAAACCTGTTATGTTATGATGCATGGAAGATGTGTATGCAAATGATTTCAAGGATTTATGAAATTTAAATTTGTATAGACAAAGCATGAACAAATGTCAAATTTCATTAATTAGTTCAAAATGACTACAACATTCCTTTTGGGCTTACAAAATAAATCTCTAAGATAAAAAGACCGAACGCATCCTCTTTGGCGCAATGTAGGCGTTCACGCTTTGCTCTTCATGTAGCTGCTTTGTAAGCTCCAATACCCTCTTCTCACTGGTGTGGAATTGAGCTTCGAAGGTATCTAGTTCTTCCTTTAGCTGAATCCAACCATTTTGCAAGTCTTTAAGAGAAGTAGGCATGTCGGGATGGAGGACAGTGTACGGGACATCTCCTTCAACCACAGGTTCCATGATAACTGGTACGATGGAAGGATAAGGCATCACAAGTTTCTGAGCATGAGCTCGTACCCACCTAAGGTAAGGCTCAAGAGGAATCGAATTATTGTGTCCCAGCGTCTTACTATCCACTTTTCTTACCATCCTCCAAGCTCGTATAAACCTCTAACGGTAGCCTTGATTGTCGCTCTCGTAGTCAAATACCACTCCTTGGATGAGCATCTCATGAGGACCATCCCTTCAGGCATAACCAAACAGTCGTAAAGCTAAGCAAGGGTTGTAAGTGATACCTCCTCTAATGCCAAGCAAAAGGACATTAGGAAATTCCCCATAATGGTCGATGATAGTAACATTCTCCAAGGATCGAGAACACCAATGAATATCTTAATGTCTGAGCATCATCAACCTATGGGACCACCTCAAACCTTGCTCGTTCTTCAACACAGACCAGGGAAGATGAGAAATAAACCATCTTGCCAAGAGAGAAGTACAACACATGAGAATCCCTCTCCTCCTCATAGTGCGAGAGTGAAAAGAATGTAGGATATCTCCTAACAAAGTAGGCACTGGATTGTGAGACATGAAGGTTTTGACAACATTTACATCTATAAGTTGGTCAGGGTTTGGAAACAAAACCATCCCATAGATGAGAAGGGCCAAGATTTCTTCAAAAGCTTGTAAGTCCAAAGAGTTCCAGCAGTCTTGTGCTTTCTCAAACAAGAACTTGGCTAAGAACCCTTTGATACCACTCCTTGTTTCCCAATTAGTCGTGACATCAGATTGTTGCAAGTGTAGTGCTCGGGAAATCTCTTCAGGTTTTGGATCTCTTTCTGTACCATTGAAGGGTAGTTGATTGAGAATTGGAATCCTAAAGAGTTGGGAGAATTCTTCCATAGTGGGTACAAGCTGATAATCGAGAAAAGTGAAGCAATGGTGTAGAGGATCAAAGAACTGGAAAAGCACCTTCATCATATTTTCATCAGTGCTAGAGGTAACCAAGTTTAGGAGGCGACCATGTCTTTCGGTGAATGAAGAGTTCTCAGGGACCCTTGATGCTAACTCTTTGAGTTGAGAAAAAAATCTTTACGAGATTGACTTGGATAATATTCCTGCAGATAGAAGTCATGTCCTACAAAACAGAACAAAGAAAAATCCCAATAATCCTTGAAATGGTTAGTGAGTATGAGTATAATGTTATGATGTTTATGATGTTATGTACAAATAAACATATACAAACAAGACAAACAAGTCCTTAGGTTTAAGCTTGCATGGAGTCTTATAGGTAAGTAGCCTCTTGAAGTTTAGTTGGCTCAAACATGTCCTAGAAATAGTAACCGGGTTCTAAGGGATCTCAATATCACTAATCTTTCTTGTCGGGCATGGTTTCAGCGCAAGCCTCTTTCACAGCGACCGAAATATCCCGAGAAGTACGATCTTAATGAGCGTATTATCGAGTATCAACCAACTTCATACTGCACCAAAGCCGGCTATCTCACTACTTCCTAATGGCCAAGTTGGTCAAGTAAAGGTTCTAAAGTCAGTTAGTGTTTCATGCCACCACACACCGGCCTTGTATTCTCCTTGACTATTCAAGGCCTAATGGTACCCACAAATGTGTCACACTAACGTATCTATTGCTTAGACCATGTTGGTATACCCCGCATAGTTTCCACAATGTATTTCTACTTACCTATAAGGTATCCCAAATCCGGTAGAGGATTAGAACAAGCCCAAACAAGGAACCAAAATGTAAAGTAAACAAATCAAACAATGAGAGCAAGTAAAGGTGATCTAGCCCTAAGGTAACCCCACTTTTAAGTTATCCCCAGCAGAGTCGCCAGTTCTGTGATACGGTGGGAGAACTGACTTGGGATGTTTTACGTTTTATCACAAATGTTGCGGTTAGCAAGAGTCGCCACCGACTTTTCTTTTATCCAAAAGGAAAGGATGAAAAGAACAGGAAAGACCTTTGTTATTATTTCTTCAGTTCGGGGGGTAGATTATGAAAAGGGAAGGTATTAGCACCCTTTTCATCCATAGTTATCTATGGGCTCTTATTTGCTTGCTAGATCAATTGCTTTTGTTTGAAAATGTGTTTTGTGGTGGTTTTGAAAGTATTTTGAAAAGGCGTCTTCGTTTAGGAAAACTTTGTAATAGTTCTCGTTCGTAAGAACGTATACAAAGTGTTGAGCTTTTGAAAATATTTCATGTTTGGAAAATGTTTTGAAAGTGTTTGGTGTTTGTTTTGAAAATAAGTAGGGATGTTTATTTTGAAAGTGAGCAAGCAACTAGGAACAACCTACCTACTCAAAAGTCTTTGTTCATTTCTTAATTTCCTTTGATATTGATATCTTACCATTGATTTGGTAAGAAGCCTTATCTTTAGATGTAAAGGGAGGGGCGTGGGTCATCGTATAGTCATGATAGCAATGTTGTGAGATATCTTAGCATTTATCTTTGAGGGACTAAGATCATTTTGAAAGGCAATATTTGTAGCGTCATCGAGGGACTATGATCTTATATTTTTTATTTGTTTTTGCTAAGATATCCCACATGCATAACATGGTCATTTTTGTAAGGCAACAAAGTGAAATTACACTAAGGGTGCAAGTGTGCAAGTGTGTTTGATTTACATGCATTGTTTACCTTGAATTAGGGTTTGCTACTTGTTGATTTTATCTTTTCATACAAACCCTAATTACTAACATTTAATATGAAAGCGATAAATTACAGAAAGTAAAATTACTACACTATTACATCATTAGAGGAGGGGGTGTACAAATTTACAAATGGGGATTACAAGAAAATTAAACCTAATTATCTATTACAACCATATTGAATAATGTACAAGAATTGAAAATAAAATAATTCAAGAATGTAAATGGAAAAAGAAATGATTTTTGTTTGGACTTTGATGAAAGGGTTTAGTTTTGACATAATTAAGAAAATGATTAATTAAAATTAAATAAAATTAAACCTAAATTAAATAAGAAAAGAAAATAAGTTTGAACCATTTTTAGGGTTTTTTATGAAAAAAAGGTTTTAACTTAATGAAAATAATATGAAAATTAATTAATTTAAAAGAAACCTAAATTCTAAATTAATTTTAAATGAAAAAGAAAAAATAATTAAACCTAAATCTAATTATTAATTATTTAAGAAAAAGAAATTAATTTGTTAGGAAAATGTTTTTGTCTTTTTGTTCTATAAAGAAAATAAAATATAAGTGTGTAAATAATAAATAAAATTATTTTTTGACTTTTTATTAATAAAAATAATAATAATAATAATAATAATAATAATAATAATAATAATAATAATAATAATAATAATAATAATAATAATAATAATAGTAATAAAAATATAATAAAGAAAAATGAATAAAATAAAATAAGACAAAGAAAATAAAATGAATTAAAATGATAAAAGAAAAATTATTTGGGCCAGGTGTATGAAAGCAGGCAGGGGGTTAGAAGTCAGCAAAAATGACAAAGCCCAATGATGGAGGCCCAGCGCTGGTTGTTTGTAACAAAAAGGAAGAAAAATGTTGATAAATTGAATAAAAGGTAGCACTAGGACTTGAACCCCTGACCCTTACCATACACGCGCGCTACCTTTGCCTCTGGGGTGGATGTACATCCGTTAACATGAGTGAAATGATAAATACATAACATAAGTCATGTCCTGAAAATGACTTCATCTTCAACCTCCAGCCATGGTTCATGTAACTTGCTCATTTCTCAACAAAACTTAAAGATGCAAACAAGAAAGTTACTCCATTTTTTCATACGAATCAAACCATATAAATATCATAAGCTATAAATCAAAGATGAATGAGAATTTCTAAAAGTACCAAATTATGACCTAACTTTTTTCAGAGATTCAAACCTAAGATTCTCTAAGCTCAATCAATATATATGAAATCTATGGACATGTACAGTTTTAGGGCAATGATGTCTACATTTTAACTTCACAAATGCAAGCCTAACAATGCCTAAATGAAAAGATAGAAGTTCAGAAATGATACCTCAAAACTGGAAATCGTTAAATGCAAATGAGCTTGATTCAAGGTGCTGTAATGATCAGGTTAGCTTCCTCAAGTTCCCAGGAAGCTAATGCAATGATTAGCTTGAGCAATGGATGGCTGGAAAGGCTTGGAGAAGTCAACTTGCAGTGCTCTGTTTTTGGTTATTGAAGTTAATGAAAATGGTGTTACAGTCGTGTAACAGGGTATGGGATTGTTTGTAGATGATTTTTAGGAACTTTTGGAAGTGAAAAGCCAAGAAACACAAGAGTAGATTCTGAGTTTGGAGTTTTTGGTCAAAATGTGCAACAATGGAGGTTTGTTATACAGTTCTAAGTTTAGGAGAGTTTGAGGGCTTGTGCATTCCTTCATTATTTGAAAATAGTGCATGTATTTATAGGCAAGAGGTTTCAAGTGTTACAACAACTCAGAATTGGAATTCTCAAGTTGTGGTAACTTTGCTTATTTTTTAAGAAAAGTGAGAAAATCAAGTTTCATGGTTTGTACCAACAATGTAGAGTGGTTGCATCACTTTAAACATGATCTTATGACTTTTTTAGAGGAAGCTTGTGCAGGAGGAACAAGTTAGAGGCTCAAGAATTGACTTTGTGCAAAAAATCCACTTTTCCAAAATAGCAATGTTGCCTTTCTTCCTAAAATGGTATTAAGCATGGGAAATGCATTGAATGCTTGGATTAAAGCTTCTAGCAGCTGTGTAAAACATTAATTATTAAGTGGCAAACAAGTTAGAGGCCTGCAAACAAAGATTATGCAGCCTATCATGGATTTGGTTCATGTTCATCCTAAAAATTCTGCCTTGTAAAACAAGAATGGAACCCTAACTTCTTTCCTTCGATTCTCCTTGATCAAGTATGATCTAAATGAGTTCTTGGACATTTTTAAAAGCTTGTAACATCCTATACAACCTTCATGTTGGACATTTTTGAAAATTCAATTTGGAACTAGGTGAAAAAATGCCATGAAGTTAGGTCAAAATCCTGCCTAAACTAGGGCAAAATTTCACTAAGTTTTCAAGTTTCATGAACATGTCTTCACAAAATCATAACTTCAAATCCAAGAATGTCTAGGAAAAGGTATGCTCTAAAATGTTTTATATATCATTGAGATCTACAACTTTCATGTTGGAAGTTTCCTTTGAATCATCTTGCATCATGGTGTAAATTTGGCTCAAAGTTGTGAAAAAAATGTGAATTTCCAACACTTAGAAAAAATTCTAAGTTTAGAAATTTTGACTTTTCGAAATGAAATCTTGAATTTTTTATTTCTTGATGAACAAGTTTCATATTTTTACATGTCTTTATGAATTGAAATCTTTGAAACTTGATTTTGATAAATAAAAAAAGTCAAAGTTTGACTTTTCAGTGTACAGTTGACTTTTCATCAGTTGACTGAAATTCAACTATCAATCAATTTGATCTTGAGACATGTTTTGAGCCATGCCATTAGGTCAAAATGTTGCATTTTAATCCTTGAGATCATGCCTTGAACCAGTAAGTCATTTGCTAGGTCAAAAATCAGAAACTGCACCTTCTCAGTCAAAACCTTAATTTTGACCATTTTGCCCTTTTGATGTTCTGATCAAATTTCTTGAGGAATTGTGATCCGAATTTGATCAAGTTACATATATGAGTTCATAATATTGATATGGACCAAAAATTATGAAGTTTGAATGTAAATTGACCACAATTGACTTTTTCCCCAATACAGCTTATTTTTAGGTCAATTGATCAATTGATTGAGCAAAAATATGATTTAAGACTTGAAACTTGACATGAGCAATCTTGAGGATCCAAAATGATCCATGAAATTCATATGGGTCTTTAAAATTCCATTTGTCCTTGTGCAAACCCAAACCCTAATTTGAGTCACCGGTGCTTAAGGAGGTGTCTTGAGCTGATCAAACCTTGTGTAATCTTGAACCAATGGAGATCTTGTGAGAGATTTCCTTGAGAAATGAGAGGGGAAATTTTGGGGTACAACAACATCCAATATTGGCATTGTATAGCAACAAAAGATTATGACATCCAATATTGGCATTGGATAGTGTTGTACCCAAAATTTGCCCTCTCATTTTATCAAGATTCTCCTCACAAGACTTCTTTGGACTCAAGACCAGATTAGGGTTTGCACAGCTCAAGACATCTCCTTGCACTGTTGACCTGAAATTAGGGTTTGAGTTTGAAAAAGGATTTTTGGACTTCCAATGCCTCATGTGACTTTCATACTTCATGTTGGACTTATAAGATTGCCCATACCAAGTTTCAAGCCTTGAATCAAATTTTTGCCCAGTCAATTGGACATTTGACCTAAAAATCAAATGTATTGGGGAAAAAGTCAAATGTGGCCAATTTACAGTCAAACCTCATAATTTTTTATCCACATCAACATTATAGACTCATATAAACCATTTGATCAAGTTTGGACCACAACTCCTCAAGAAATTTGATCAGAACATCAAAAGGGCAAAATGGCCATTTTTAGGGTTTTGACTATAGAAGGGCAATTTCTGATTTTTTTAACCTAGCCAATGGAAAATTGGGTTCAAGCATGGTTTCAAGGACTTAATAGCATCATCTTGACCTAATCACAAGGTTCAAAATATCTCAAATGCATTGGATTGACAGATGAATTTTCCAGTCAACTGATCAAAAATCAACTGTACACTAAAAAGTCAAACTTTGTCTTTTTGGTCAAAATCAAGTGCCAAGGGTCATTTTTCATCAATATGTGTCAAAACATGAAACTTGTTCACCAAGAAACCTAATTTTGGAAATTAGGGTTTAAAATGGAAAATTTTCATAACTTAGAAATTTTCTAAGTTATGAAAATTTCTTATTTTTTCCAACTTTGCCCAACTTTTTCACCATGATGCAATTGGATTCAAAGAAAACTTCCAACATGAAAGTTGTAGTCCTCCACAAAATCTACAACTTTTATTCACAAAGTTTTCCCAAAAGATGCTTGGATCGCAAGTTATGGTTTTGTGAATAGGGGTCCATAAAACTTTTAACTTAGTGAAATTTTGCCCTAGTTTAGGCAAGATTTTGACCTATCTTCATGGCAACTTTTCACATAGTTCCAAGTGGAATCTCAAAATTAATTTCAAATATGGATTGTATAGCATGTTAAAAGCTTTCCAAAATGTCCAAGAACTCTCCAAGATCATTTGTGGTTAGGGAGAATCGAAAGTTTGAAAATGGAAAATTATCACTTTTGGCCAAGGCATTTTACACATTGCTACAACTTGCAAATCTCTCCAAAGCTTGCTTGTACTTGGTTTACAGGTTCTAATCCTTTCTACACTCATAAATTAAATGCAAATACAATGGATATTGGTCTTATTCTGAGCTATGGAGCATTACACATTGATTTATTCCAAAAATGGCAAAAAGGCAACATTGCTACTTTAATAAAGCATGCTTTATGTCATTTTGTTTATCTTGAGCCATGGACCAAAGCTTTTGCAGCAAAAAAAGTCCATCAATATCAGGCAATTGGTATCAACTAGGTGCAGGCCTTGAGCTATCCTGTAGAGGCCTTAGCATTGTCAATTCCAACTTTTCTTTAAAAGCAAGCAATTGTGCAAAAAGTCCACAACTTGAAAATCTGATAAGAGCAAGTCTTGTGTTCATTTCAAATGATCTCAACACATTGTAGCAAGCAGAATACACGAGTTACAAGCCTCTCAAACACCCAAATACACCAAAAACTCCATTTCTGCCCAAAACAGGACAAGCCCTGCAGAACCACTTCCAAAACATATTCCACTCATGTGTTTTGCCTTGAACCACTTTAAGTACATTGCATACATCCCATCTGAACTATCCAAGCCCTTCTCAAGCAATTGTAACTTCATTTTAAAGCTTCACCATTTTCAATTTCTGAGTTTGCAGGTTGAGTTCTACAGGGAATTTCAGACCATTTCAAAGCAAGCTAAGCATTGGGAAAGGACAAGGGAACTTCAAGCAAGCTCAAAAGACCTTCAGGCCTCACTCACAACTCCTACATAGCCATATTCGAACTTGACTGAAACAGGTAATTTTCAAACTTCTATCTCCTTATTTAGGAATCATTAGGCTTAGGTTTGTGAAGCAAAAATGTAGCCCTTAATGTCCTTGAACTGTACATATGCATAGCTTGTATTTATATTAACTGAGCTAGGAGGATTTAGATGATGAACATGCTGAATTTTTTAGGTCAGAAATTAGGGCCAACGAAATTCTCTCTGGTCTTTGAGAGTTAGATCAAGTTTTTTATATCATTAGAATTGTGTGATGATGAGCTATAACTTTCATATTGCAAGATTTTGTTTTTAAGCACGTATGCAGCAGTTACAGTTTGAACAAGAAGCGCGCGTTTTTTCTGTCTCAAGGACAGGGATGAAGGGACATTGGGCTGGGCCTGGCTTTGTCTGACTTTTGACACCCCCCTGCTTGCTTTCTGCACCCCCTTGGCCCATTTGTTATATTTTGTATATTTTCTCATTTTATTTATATTTTTTGACTTTATTTATTTTTTCTAAATATTAAAAATCACCAAAAATATTTTCTTAATTTTTTCATTTTTATTTTATTATTTTTATTATTTTTTGGACATAAAAATAGTTTATTAAATAACAATACTTTTATTTTCTTAAATAAACTTATAAATAATATAAAAATATTATACATTTCATTTTTATTATTTTCTCACAAATATTATTTTTTTAACATTTTTATATATTTTTTATTTATTTTCTTGTACATAAATTAATAAATAATTAATATAAAGCATATTTTCTTTAAAACCAAAAAATTAGGGTTTCCACCCTTTCCAAAAATAATCATTTTTTTTTTCTTATTTTTAAGACATTAAGCAAATTCATTTTTTTACATACATAAAAATTAATACCAAAAATATTTTGTGCATATTTATATTTTTGCATATTTAAATATTTGTTCATTTATTTATTTGTACAATAAATTCAATATGGTTGTAATAATTTTTAGGTTTTTTATTTTTGAGCAATACCCCCCTATTCAAACTTGTATCCCCCTCCCCATATCAATGTTGTAATAGTCTTAGATTTACTTTTACGCATTTTATCGCTTTCAAATGCCATGATAGTAAATTAGGGTTTGTATGATAACCAAAAATCAAAACAAATAGCATGACTAAACACAAGACAAAAAATGCATGAAAAATGACAACACAATGCACACAAGCACCCCTAGGGTTTCATCCACTTGTTGCCTTAAAAACATCGCCATGGTATGCATGCTAGGCATCTTGGCAAAACAAAACAAAACAAAAGATCATAGTCCCTCGATGACGCTATTTTGGTTGCCTAAACAAAAATGATCTAGTCCCTCAAAAACTTGCTAAGATACTTGGCAACATTGTTATCATGGTCATACGATGACCCACGCCCGTCCCGTTTAACATCCAAAGATAATCTTGTTTACCAAATACAATGGTAAAACAACAATACCAAAGGGTTAAAATGTGTAGGAAAGATCTTTGAGTATGGTAGACAACTCCTAGTTACTTGATCAATTTGCAAACATCCTTGCTATTTTCAAACAAACACATACACAATTTCAAAACAATTTCCCAAAACAAACTTTCAAACATTGAAACATTTTTCAAAAGACAAACACCTTTGTATATATTCAAACAAGAATCATTACAAAGGTTGCCTAGCCAAAGGCCTCTTTTCAAAATACTTTCAAAACCACACAAAGCACCATTTCAAACAATTGAAAAGCAAAAGCAAGTGATCTAAACAAGTAACCAAGAGCCCATGGAAAACCATGGATGAAAAGGGTGCTAGCACCTTCCCTTTTCATAATCTACCCCCGAACACAAGAAAACATCTCAAAGGTCTTTCCTGTGCTTTTTGACCTTTCCTTTGGATAAAATAAAAAGTCGGTGGCGACTCTTGCTAAACTGAAACATTTACAAACACAAACGCAAAACCTCAAGTCAGTTCTCCCACCGTATCACAGAATTGGCGACTCTGCTGGGGACATTTATAAAAGTGGGGTTACCTTAGGGTTTAGATCACCTTTACATGCTTATCTTGTTTTCCTTGATTGCTTTACATTTGGTTCTATTGTTTGGGTTTGAATCCTCTACCCGGATTTTGGAAACATTCATAGGTAAATAGCAATACATTGTGGAAACTGTGCGGGGTATACCGACATGGTTGAAGCAATAGCTATATTAGTGTGACATATTTGTGGGTACCGGTAGCCTTTGAGTCAACCAAAGAGAATACGGGGCCGCTGAGTGATATCATGAAGCACTAATGGACTTTTAGAACCTTTACTTGACCAACTTGGCCTTTTTAGGGGTAGTGAGATGATCGGCTTTGGTGCAGTCCGAAGTTGGTAGATACTCGATACTACACTCATTGAGGGTTATTTTCTTGGAATATTTCGGTCGCCAGTAAAGTGGCTAAACTGAAACAATGAACACAGAAAATAATACAGTGATATTGAGCTCCTTAGAACCCAGTTACTATTTCTATGACAGGTTGAGCCAACTAAACTTCAAGAGGGTACTTACCTATGAAACCCCATGCAAGCCTGAAACTAGAAATTTGTGTGATTTGTTTGTACATATATACTTGTGCATAACATCATGGACATCATGAAGCATCATATGCATTCACTAACCATTTTAAGGATTTTGGATCTTCATCTTTGTTTTTGTTTTGTAGGTAATGGATTCCCTTCGCAGGAAAACTATTCATGTCAACCTTGTGAGAATTCCTTCTCAACTCAAGGAGCTTGCTTCCAAGATTCCTGAGAATTCTCCATTCACCGAGAGACATGGTCGACTTCTCAACTTAGTCAACACCAACACTGAGGAAGACATGGTGAAAGTTCTCTTCTAGTTCTTTGACCCTCTACACCATTGCTTTATATTTCCTGACTACCAGCTAGTGCCTACTTTCGAGGAATTTTCTCAACTCTTGAGGATTCCTATTCTCCATCAACTACCCTACAATGGTACGGAAAGAGATCCAAAGCCTGAAGATGTTGCCCAAGCCCTACACTTGCAACCATCTGATGTCATAGGTCATTGGGAAACTAAAAGTGGTGTCAAGGGTTTCTTGTCAAAAATTTTGTTTGAGAAAGCTCAAGAATGTTGGAATTCATTGGACTTGTAAGCTTTTGAGGAGATTGTAGCTCTTCTCATCTATGGGTTGGTCTTGTTCCCAAACCCTGACCAACTTATAGATGTGAATGCTGTCAAGATTTTCATGTCCCGGAATCCTGTGCCTACTTTGCTTGGGGATATCCTCCACTCATTTCACACTTGAACAATAAGGAAAAGAGGTGTTCTCATATGATGTACTCCTCTACTGGTAAGATGGTTTATTTCTCATCTTCCCCAATCAGTTTTAAAGAATGAGCAAGGATTGAGGTGGTCACAACAATTGATGACTCTTACACATTCAGATGTTCATTGGTATTCTCGATCCAGAGAAAATGTTATCATCATTGACCGTTATGGGGAATTCCCTAATGTCCCTCTACTATGCATTAGGGGAGGCATTACCTACAACCCCTGTTTGGCTCTGAGACAGTTTGGGTATGCCCGAAGGGATGGCCCACATGACATGCTGATTCCAAACTTGGTTTTTGACTTCGACAACGACGATCAAGGACTTCGACAAAGGTTTATCCGAGCTTGGAGGATGCCCAACAAGGTGGACAGTAAGACCTTGGGACACAAGAATTCCATCCCCCTTGAGCCTTACCTCAAGTGTGTATGAACCCGCGCCAAAAGTCTTATGATGCCTTACCCCTACATTCTCCCAGTGACTAAAGAGCCTGTTATGGGAGGAGAGGTTCCATACACCCTCCTACATCCTGACATGCCAACATCACTAGAAGATTTACAAAGGAGTTAGATACAGCTCAAGGGAGAACGCGATACTTTTGAAGCCCAATTCTACGCCAGTGAGAAGAAGGTTTTGGAACTTACTCATAAACTTCACGAAGAGCAGACTCTCAACACCTACATTGCACCAAAGAGGATGCGCAATGTCTTTTTACCTTAGAATTTTGTATTATTTTGCCCATGGGGCATTGATGTACTAACAAATTCTATCTTATTAATATGACGTGTGCTTCTTTTTTATTTACAACAAATCTGAATCCTTGAATGCATTACATGAATACATATCATTCATCATATGCATAAACAGGTCTTTACACCAGGTATCCTTATCTCTCTGCTGTTTATTTCAGCAAGATGGATATTGAGCAGACGGTCAAAGACTTGCAAGTGTAGAATTCACAGTTCCAGCAGCTACTCATGACCCTAGCCAAGGGGCAGGAGGAGCTCAAGACTTTGCTAGAAAAGGAAAAGGAGAAAAAGAAAAAGAAGAGAGTTGGTGTGGCTACTTTGGGTAGAAGATTTGAAGGTTAAGCTAGAAGGGTCCTGGATTTCCCCTCAACATCTGATGAAGGAGTAGGAAAAGGAAAGGGAGTTGCAGTGCCATATGAGTCTGAGGAAGAAGAGGAGGAGGAGGATGAAGACTATTCTGAACAGCAGTACCCTCCTGCAGATGACAAATACAAGAATTTGGAAGAGCGTCTGGCAGCTATGGAGTTACAGAGAGTGCCTGGGCTAGACTTTGAAGAGCTAGGGTTGGTTTCTAGGATTATAATCCCTCCTAAATTCAAAGTACCTCTTTTTGCTAAATTAGATGGGGTGTCTTTCCCAAAGATGCACATGCGGTCTTACGTCAGGAAAATTCAACCACATTCTTCTGACAAAGACATGTGGGTCCATTTCTTCCAGGACAGTCTTTCGGGAACACAGTTGGATTGGTTCTACCAGCTAGAGAGGTCTGATGTGCACAATTGGGAGGATTTGGTTGCTGCCTTCTACAAGCAGTATTAATATAATGCGGACTTAGCACCAACCCGTACTCAATTACAGAGTATGGGCATGGTCTCAAATGAAGGTTTCAAAGAGTATGCCCAGAAATGGAGAGACTTGGCGGGACGAGTGCAGCCACCTTTATCTGAAAGAGAGCTAGTTGATATGTTCTTGGGGACTCTGTCAGGTCCTTTCTTTAATCACCTGATAGGAAGTTTGTCTGCAGGGTTCACTGAGTTGATTCTAACTGGTGGGAGAGTTGAAGCCGTAATCAAAAGCGGAAAAATTCAAAATGATGCCTCTACTTCCGCTGCCATCAAAAAGACTTTTCCAGCAAAGAAAGAAATCTCAGCTGTCTACTCCCAAAGAGGTCAAGGAAGAGTTGAGCGCCGGCCAGCGGTGGGGGCCGTAATAATTCAGAAGTCTGCAGCTGATTAGCCCAGAAACAATCAAGCCAGAACCAACCAAGCAAGGGAGGAAAGGCCTGCTCAGCAATACACCCGGATAAACATGACTCCTGCTCAGGTTTTACCCCATCTTTTGAATTAAACCTTGCAAGATTGAAAGAAGCCTCGAAGAATCTGAATACATCTTCTCCGTTCTACCATTCGAATTCCAAGTGTGCTTATCATTCAGACAGCCTGGGGCACGACACCAACAGTTGTTGGGCCCTCAAGAATAAGATTCAGGATTTAATAGATGCTAAAGAAGTGGAATTTGACGCCCCTGAAAAGTCGAATGTAATCTCTGCTCCAATGCCAAAGCATGGCCATAATGCCCATGATGTTGAAGAGGATCTTTTTGTTTCTACTATTGATGATTTGATAACTCCGCTACCGATAATCAAGCTGAATTTATTGAAGGCTGGGATTTTCCCAGGTTGTGAAAAAGATTGCTGCCTTTATTCATCCTTACCAACCGATTGTCCATTGTTGAGAATAGGCATCCAACGCCTAATGGATAATCAAGAAATCCTTTTTGAAAAGACTCTTGTTACACCGACTCCTGTCAATGATGTTTCAATAATTACCATATCCGCCAATCTTTCCAAGGTCTCCAAAAGACCTGTTAAGATTGCATCCGATTCGAAGATTGCGCCTTTGAAGATAACCATGTCGGGGCCCATCCCGTACAAGTCCGCAAATCAATACCGTGGAACTATGGGGGAGAGATATTTTACCACGGTATTAAACAGATTGAATCAACTGAAGAGAGTTCTGATGAAGAGACTTCTGACATTGGAAACATTGCTGGAACGAGCAAAATCACCCGCAGTGGAAGAATTTTCTCTCCAGAGATTTCCCCTCCAAAGGCAATCTTTGGACCCTCAGTTGCTCCTAAGGTTACTCCTATACTGGTCAACATATCTGCGAGAACTCCAGTTATTGAAGAAGTTATAACTCCTGTGGTTGTCCCCTCTGCTGTTGCTGATGATAAAGGGAAAGGGATCTGAGAAGAGCCCGTCAGGACGAGGGCTCAGCCGTTGATCATCCCTGAAACCACTCAGAAAGAAATGGAAGAGATTTTGAAAATAATCAAAAAAAGCGATTATGATGTTGTGGAACAACTGGGGCAAACCCCCTCAAAAATCTCTATGTTGGCCTTACTGCTTTGTTCAGAAGCTCATGCTAAAGCTTTGATCAGATTCTTGAAGACGGCCCATGTGCCACAGGAAACCTCCGCGTATCAGTTCCAGGAATGTGTAGCTAGCCTAACAGCTGACAATGGTCTAGGATTCTCCGATGCCGACTTAACATCAAAAGGGAGAAAACATAATGACGCTTTGCATGTCTCAGTGGAATGCAGAGGGACTACTCTAGCACACGTACTGGTAGACATTGGTTCTTCGCTTAATGTCTTACCGAAGAAGGCCTTGGATAGGTTGGATTGTGAATGTCTAACCCTGAAACCCAGCAATATCATTGTCAGAGCCTTTGATGGTTCTAAGAGGATGGTCCACGGGGAGGTGGACATATCGATTAAAGTGGGAACTGAAACCTTCAACTCCATATTCTATGTGATGGACATCCGTCCTTCCTATTCTTGCTTGTTGGGAAGACCTTGGATTCACCATGTTGGAGTTGTTACCTCCACTCTGCATCAAAAGCTCAAGTACCCTGTCTGGGGAAAAATTATAATTGTTCACGGCGAAGAGGAATACATGATAAGCCATCTAAATTCTTTCTGCTATGTTGAATTGGATGGCGAATTCATCGAAACCCCCTTTCAGCATTTTGAAGAGGTGTCTTTTGTACCCATGATTACCAGACCTCCGCCTTGGATGTCGTCGCTCAAAGATGCAAAGGCTGTGATTGAAGAAGGAGGAAGCATAATTTGGGGGCAGCTTCCCGACATTCCTTTCAAGACAGATAAATTCGGCTTGTGTTTCACTTCTTCTGCTCAAAAGGCTGTGCATCGCTCCCGGGCTGGAGGGCCACCAGTGAAGATCACCCATCATGGAGTCAATGCTTTAGAGGATAGTGAGGAGGAGAGCAACTTGGAAGACTAGATTTTCCCTACTGTTGACGGAGGACTATGCAATTGGGAAGCAAAATACTTTGTTCCCATTACTTTCATGAATCAGTAATTTATCTTTCAAACATTTATGTTGGTTTGTAATAATTCTCAGACAATTTGTACACTTTTAACCTTGTGCCTTACCCGAGGTACATAGGTCCATTTGTAAGGGTTTGATTTTTTTCATCTTCATATGCCATTTTAATGAATCATGGACGTTTTCACATATAAACTTTTGTGTTCATTGTCTTTCCTTTTACATTTTATTTGTTTAAAGGTGGCTATCCCTTACACACACCCACACTCACAAATGCAGGTACCCTTCCATCCCGGATTCCACGGGTAACAATTCTACTACGGCCTTCAGTGACTCTGAAGATCTGGTCTACCATGTCGAATACGAAGGTGATGAAGATTGTGAGGTGCCGGGAGAGTTGGCTAGACTGCTACAACAGGAAGAAAGGGCTATTCTACCTCATGAGGAGTTGTTAGAGACAATCAACTTGGGTACTGAGGAAGAAAGAAAAGAAGTCAGAGTGGGTGCCAACCTAGAGCCAAGTGTCAAAGAACGCCTAATTCAGTTGGTGAATGAATATGTTGAGATCTTCGCCTGGTCCTATGAAGACATGCCGGGACTTGATACAGACATTGTGGTACACCGTCTACCCACACGAGAAGATTGTCCACCAGTTAAACAGAAAGTCTGCCGCATGAGACCTGACATGTCTGAAAAGATCAAAGCCAAAGTTATGAAGCAGTTCAATGCTGGGTTTCTTGTTGTTACCTCCTATCCATAATGGGTTGCTAACATTGTGCCCATGCCTAAGAAGGACGGCAAAGTGTGAATGTGCATGGATTACAGAGACTTAAATAGGGCTAGCCCTAAAGATGACTCTCCACTACCGCACATTGACATCTTGGTTGACAATACAGCTCAGCACAAGGTATTTTCTTTCATGGACGGATTTTCAGGTTACAACCAGATCAAAATGGCACCTGAAGACATGGAGAAAACTACTTTTGTTACACAGTGGGGTACGTTCTGTTATAAAGTGATTCCATTTGGACTGAAGAATGTCGGGGCAACCTATCAGCGCGCCATGGTAGCTTTGTTTCATGATATGATACATCATGAGATAGAGGTCTACGTAGACGACATGATAGCCCGATCACAAACAGAAGAAGAACACCTCGACAATTTGCAAAAGCTGTTTGTCAGGTTGAAGGAGTACAAGCTCAGATTAAACCCTAACAAGTGCACTTTCAGAGTCAGGTCCGGTAAACTCTTGGATTACATTGTCAGCAACAAAGGCATCGAGGTTGATCCTGCCAAAGTCAAAGCTATACAAGAAATGCCTGCCCCTCGCACTGAGAAGGAGGTCAGAGGTTCCTTGGGACGCCTAAACTACATTGCAAGGTTCATTTCTCACCTAACATCTACCTGTGAGCCAATATTCAAGCTGTTGAAGAAAGATCAGGTGGTTAAATGGAATGATGACTGTCAAGTTGCTTTTGATAAAATCAAGGAGTATTTGCTATAACCTCCTATCTTGATGCCACCCATCGAAGGAAGGCCACTAATCATGTATCTGACCGTCCTAGAGAATTCTATGGGGTGCGTATTGGGCCAACATGACGAGTCTGGCCGAAAAGAGCATGCCATTTATTACCTTAGCAAAAAGTTTACCAACTGTGAGACCCGATACTCACTGCTCGAGAAAACTTGTTGCGCTTTGGTATGGGCTGCTCGCCGGCTAAGGCAGTATATGTTGACTCATACCACTTTGCTGATTTCTAAGATGGATCCGATCAAGTACATCTTTGAGAAGCCTGCTTTATCTGGAAGAATAGCTAGGTGGCAGATGATCCTAACGGAATACGATATACAGTACACGACCCAAAAAGCTATAAAGGGGAGTGTGCTAGCCGATCATCTGGCCTATCAAGCTGTCGAAGATTACCAATCCATGAGGTTCGACTTCCCCGACGAAGACATTATGACCTTGGACAACATTGAAGATTTCAAACCATATGACGGACCTGAACAAGGATCCCGATGGACCATGTACTTTGATGGTGCCTCCAATGTACTTGGCAACGGCATCGGCGTTGTACTTATCTCTCCAGAAGGTTACCATACACCTTTCACCGCCAGACTCTGCTTCAGTTGCACCAACAACATGGCCGAGTATGAAGCTTGTATCTTTGGTCTCAAGGGTGCCATAGACTTGGGAATCAAATCCTTGATTATGTTTGGGGACTCAGCTTTGGTCATCAGTCAGATCAAAGGAGAGTGGGACACTAAACATCCAAACCTCATCCCTTATAAAGAACATGTCTTGACATTATTGCCTCATTTCGAGCAGATTACCTTCAAGCACTTCCCGCAAGAAGAAAATCAGCTAGCAGATGCTCTAGCTACAATGTCATCCATGTTTAAACTTAACTAGGATAATGAGGCTCCCCAAATCACCATTGAATGGATGGACGAACCTGCACATTGTCACGAGATTAATACCAAAGAAGTAGTGGACTGAACTTGGTTTCACGAAGTCAAAAGGTATCTCGAGGCGCAAGAATACCCTGAAAGAGCTTCAGTCAATGACAAAAAGTTCTTAAGGAGATTCTCTGCCAAGTTCTTCCTGAGAAATGGTATCCTATACAAGCGCAATCATGATTGCATTCTGCTCCGTTGTGTGGACAAGGTTGAAGCTTAGCAGATTATGGCTGAACTGCACAATGGTGCCTTTAGCACTCACTCTAGCGGATATATGATGGCTAAAAAGATTCTACGGGCAGGCTATTACTGGTCTACCATGGAAGCTGACTGCCATCAACATTCCAGGACTTGTCAGAAATGTCAAATCTATGCGGACAAGGTACATATACCTCCAGTTCCTCTAAATGTCTTAACAGCTCCTTGGCCATTCGCTATGTGGGGAATCGACATGATTGGAGAGGTCAAGCCTACAGCATCCAATGGACATTGTTTCATCCTGGTGGCTATTGATTACTTCACCAAGTGGGTCAAAGAAGCTTCCTTCGCATCCGTCACAAAGAATGTGGTTGCCCGCTTCATCAAGCAGAACCTCATTTGCCGGTACGGCATCCCCGAAAGGATCATCAGTGACAACGGTACAAACCTTAATAATACTATGATCACCGCCTTCTGTGAGCAGTTCCAGATTCAACATCACAATTCATCTCCCTATCGGCAAAAGATGAACGGTGATGTCGAAGCTGCGAACAAAAATATCAAGAAGATCATTCAAAAGATGACACTCACCTACAAGGACTGGCATGAGATGTTACCGTTTGCTCTGCACGGGTACCGTACCACGGCGTGTACATCAACTGGGGAAACACCCTATTCTTTGGTATATAGCATGGAAGCTGTTTTACCTATCGAGGTTCATATTCCCTCCTTGAGAATCATGAAAGATGTTGGTTTGAGTGAAGACGATTGGATTCAGACTCGGCTTGATCAACTTAACTTGATTGACGAAAAGCAACTTACTATTGTTTGCCATGGTCAGGCGTATCAAAAACGGATGATCAAGGTATTCAACAAGAAAGTCAGGTGCCAGGTATATCAAGTCGGGGATCTTGTAATCAAGCGGATCATCTTGCCGCAAAGTGATCCCAGGGGAAAATGGACTCCTACTTACGAAGGACCGTTTGTGATCAAGAACATCTTTTCTGGTGGGGCAATGATTTTAACCACCATGGACGGCGACGACCTGCCGCACCCTGCAAACGTAGACATAGTCAAAAGATACTACGCATAAATGGCTCGGCAAGTTGAAAACCCGAAAGGGCGACTTGGGCAAAAAAAAAGGGCATCCCGGTGAATCGAAAACCCGAAAGGGCGGTTCAGGCAAAAGTTAGGGATAAATAAATAAAAAATCTATACACCCGGCAAGTTGAAAACCCGAAAGGGCGACTTGGGAAAAAAAGGGTTTCCCGGTGGATCGAAAACCCAAAAGGGCGGTCCAGGAAAAAGTTAGGGAATTAAAGCGTATGACTATGTCTCGTCAGATCACTTTAAGGACAATCTCTTCACAGACAAGCTCCGGGCTTCTGATCAACTCAATCATCTCCGGACGAAGCAACGAATGGACAAGATATTCAGAGTTACGAAGGATATAGTAGAATGGGAACCCCATGGAATTTTCACACATAGCCATCTTTCTTTGTATAAATTTTTCTCATTTTTTTATGACAACATTCTCTTACTAGGATGTTTGTCTCCTTTGTACAAAATACTTACACAAAGTTAATATAAAGATACTTCAAAGTGCAGAAAACTATTTGCCTTTTCTTCTTTTTTACACTTGTGTTTTATTTGAAAACGTCCAATGATTTATTAAATGAGCATATGCATTTGAATATAATCACATGTTTACAAATGAATGAAATGGTAAAGAATAATTACTGACAGGTTGAAAGTATAGGAAAACGTCTTTAGGCTATTCCAAGAGAAATCCCCTGCAGTACATCATTTAGATCTCTAGCGGAGCCAAAACCTTGAAATGCATATCCCCAGCGGAGTTACAATTTAAAATCCCTTAATCCCCATCAGAGTTAAGTCTTCAAACTCCCAATCTGCAGCGGAGAAAAAACTTTGAACTACAGCGGAGATGAAACCTTCTTCCCCAATGGAGTCAAATTTCCAACTATCAATCTACAGCTAAAACCATTTAGTTTTCCCCAATTTCCCCAGCAAGTTGTCTTGAAGCCTGGAAGTCAACCAGATAACAGTTAACTTTTATCCCCAACCTAGGATAATTCCCCAGTAGAATGGCATACAAACCAAACTTTTGAACTTCTTCCAAACAGGAATAAGCTTTTCCCCAGAATCTTGAACTTACTCTCCAGCAGGATAGCTACTCCCCAGCAGTATAGTTATTCCCCGCAGAGTTTTGACTCCCCAACATAATGAAGATTCTCATTCTTGATTCCCCAGTGAAGTTGACAGAGTCTTCATTACTCCCCAACATGAATTTGTCATAATTTTTAATCCCCTGCAGATTGAAGATTCTCATTCTTGACTCAGCATGAACTCCCCAAGGATTCAGATTCCCCAAGAGATCGAAGATTCTAATTCTTAATTCCCTGCAGAAGCCGTCAGAGTCCTCCTTATTCTCCAGCAGATCAAGGTTTTCCTTTGTTTGATCCCCGGTAGAGATCGCCAGAGTTTCCTTATTCCCCAGCCGAGTAAGGATTCCCATTGTGTAATCCCCATCCATAGTCATCAAAGTTCTTTGGATTCTCCAAGCTGATTTCTCAGGCAGTACATGGCATCATTTCCCCAAGCAGAATTTTTGTCAATACTCCAACTCCAAAGACTTGAAGGATCCCAATATCCCAAGGAAAGTCGTGAAGGATTCTCACATCCCCACAGAAGTTGTCAAAGTTTTTGATAATCCCCGCGAGTTGCCAAGGATTTTCTATCCCCAACAGTGGTCCAAGGATTTCTCATCCTCAACAATCAAAGATTTTGAGTCTCCAACAGCGGCCAAGGATTTATTTTCCCTGACAGCAGTCAAGGATTTTATTATCTCCAGCTATCAAGGATTTATTTTCCTCAGCAATATAGCTAATCAACTTACATACGCATACATTACGTTCATATATCATAAACATTGATAAAACACATCTTATTGCATCATACATTTCATGCAACATAACTTGGTGTTTCAGCTAACATTTTACCATTTTCAGGATAAGATTAAAAGCTATCTTTAACAAATATTCAAAGACTTCAGATACAGTACGGATACACTCCAGACACGAAAGTCATTTTGTTACTCATTCAAATCTCTTATTCAGATACAGTATGGATACACCCCAGACACGGAGGTCATTCTATTACTCATTCAGAATTTCAAGTCAAGATACAGTACGGATTCTCCAAACACGGATTCCATTCTGCCACTCATTCAGACTTCAAACAATCAGATACAGATTAGATACGCTCCAGACACGGAAGCCATTATATTTCTCATTCAGATTCAACTATCAATTTCAAGTTCAGATACACTCCAGACACGGAAGTTATTATGTAACTTATTCAGATCCCAGTTACAGTACAGGTACACTCCAGACACGGAAGTCATTATGCTACTCATACAGATCTCAAATTCAAGATACAGTCCAGATACGCTCCAGACACGGTTGCCATTCTTTCACTTATTCTGACTTTTTCCCCAGCTTAGAGATGCTCCCGACACGGATGTCCTTCTGTCGTTTATTCATATTTCAGATTCAGATACAATACAGATACACTCCAGACACGGCAGTCGTTCTGTTATTCATTCAGATTCAATCTCCAGTTACAGCTCGGATACGCTCCAAACACGGACGCCATTCCATCGCTCATACAGATTCAGTCTCCAGATATAGTTCAGATACGTTCTAAACGCGGATACCGTTCTGATACTCATTCTTTTGACCTACAACATGCAGTTCAACAAACATTCTTGATGGAATCTTTAAGCCCATCTCCGACAAGATTTTGTCGCATAATGGCATCTTTAAGCCCATTTCCTCAACTACATTCTGACGAGTGCAAATTTACGGGCACTCTAGTGTCCAATCATCTTTTACCTTCGAGTCACGAACGGAAAAATTAGCCAATCTAACTCTTCAGGTTCAAGAAGATTGAACAGGGGCAGCTGTTTTACCCCAAAATTTTCCCTCTCATTTTATCAAGATTCTCCTCACAATACTTCTTTGGACTCAATACCAGATTAGGGTTTGCACAGCTCAAGACATCTCCTTGCACTGTTGACCTGAAATTAGGGTTTGAGTTTACACAAGGATTTTTGGACTTCCAATGCCTCATGTGACTTTCATACTTCATGTTGGACTTATAATATTGCCCATACCAAGTTTCAAGCCTTGAATCAAATTGTTGCCCAGTCAATTGGACATTTGACCTAAAAATCAGTTGTATTGGAGAAAAAAGTCAACTGTGGCCAATTTATAGTCAAACCTCGTAATTTTTGATCCACATCAACATTATAGACACATATGAACCATTTAATCAAGTTTGGACCACAACTCCTCAAGAAATTTGATCAGAACATCAAAAGGGCAAAATGGCCATTTTTTGGGTTTTGATTGTAGAAGGGAAATTTCTGATTTTTAACCTAGCCAATGGAAAATTGGGTTCAAGCATGGTTTCAAGGACTCAATGGAATCATCTTGACCTAATCACAAGGTTCAAAAGATCTCAAATGCATTGGATTGACAGATGAATTTTCCAGTCAACTGATCAAAAATCAACTATACACTGAAAAGTCAAACTTTGACTTTTTGGTCAAAATCAAGTGCCAAGGGTCATTTTTCATCAAGATGTGTCAAAACATGAAACTTGTTCACCAAGAAACCTAATTTTGGAAATTAGGGTTTAAAATGGAAAATTTTCATAACTTAGAAATTTTCTAAGTTATGAAAATTTCTTATTTTTTTCCAACTTTGCCCAACTTTTTCACCATGATGCAATTGGATTCAAAGAAAACTTAAAACATGAAAGTTGTAGTCCTCCACAAAATCTACAACTTTTATTCACAAAGTTTTCCCAAAAGATGATTGGATCTCAAGTTATGATTTTGTGAATAGGGGTCCATACAACTTTTAACTTAGTGAAATTTTGCCCTAGTTTAGGCAGGATTTTGACCTATCTTCATGGCAACTTTTCACATAGTTCCAAGTGGAATCTCAAAATTCATTTCAAAGATAGATTGTAGAGCATGTTAAAAGATTTCCAAAATGTCCAATAATTCTCCAAGATCATTTGTGGTTAGGGATAATCGAAGGTTTGAAAATGGCAAATTATCACTTTTGGCCAAGGCATTTTGCACATTGATACAACTTGGAAATCTCTCCAAAGCTTGCTTGTACTTGGTTTACATGTTCTAATCCTTTCTACACTCATAAATAAAATGCAAATACAATGGATATTGGTCTTATTCTGAGCTATGGAGCATTACACATTGATTTATTCCAAAAATGGCAAAAAGGCAACATTGCTACTTTGATAAAGCATGCTTTATGTCATTTTGTTTATCTTGAGCCATGGACCAAAGCTTTTGCAAAAAAAAAAGTCCATGAATATCAGGAAATTGGTATCAACTAGGTGCAGGCCTTGAGCTAGCCTGTACAGGCCTTAGCATTGTCAATTCCAACTTTTCTTCAAAAGCAAGCAATTGTGCAAAAAGTCCACAACTTGAAAATCTGATAAGAGCAAGTCTTGTGTTCATTTCAAACGATCTCAACACATTGTAGCAAGCATAATACACGAGTTACAAGCCTCTCAAACACCCTAATACACCAAAAACTCCATTTCTGCCCAAAACAGGGCAAGGCCTGCAGAACCACTTCCAAAACATATTCTACTCGTGTGTTTTGCCTTGAACCACTTCAAACACATTGCATACATCCCATCTGAACTATCCAAGCCCTTCTCAAGCAACTGTAACTTCATTTTAAAGCTTCACCATTTTCAATTTCTGAGTTTGAAGGTTGAGTTCTACAGGGACTTTCAGACCATTTCAAAGCAAGCTAAGCATTGGTAAAGGTCAAGGGAACTTCAAGCAAGCTTAAAAGACCTTCAGACCTCACTCACAACTCATACATAGCCATATTCGAACTTGACTGAAATAGGTAATTTTCAAACTTTTATCTCCTTATTTAGGAATCATTAGGCTTAGGTTTGTGAAGCAAAAATGTAGCCCTTAATGTCCTTGAACTGTACATATGCATAGCTTGTATTTATATTAACTGAGCTAGGAGGATTTAGATGATGAACATGCTAAATTTTTTAGGTCAGAAATTAGGGCCAACGAAATTCTCTATGGTCTTTGAGAGTTAGATCAAGTTTTTTATATCATTAGAATCGTGTGATGATGAGCTATAACTTTCATGTTGCAAGATTTTTTTAAGCACGTATGCAGGAGTTACAGTTTGAACAAGAAGCGCACGTTTTTTCTGTCTCAAGGACAGGGATGAAGGGACGTTGGGCTGGGCCTGGCTTTGTCTGACTTTTGACACCCCCTGCTTGCTTTCTACACCCCTTTGGCCCATTTGTTATATTTTGTATATTTTCTCATTTTATTTATATTTTCTGACTTTATTTATTTTTTCTAAATATTAAAAATCACCAAAAATATTTTCTTAATTTTTGCATTTTTATTTTATTATTTTTATTATTTTTTGGACATAAAAATAGTTTATTAAATAACAATACTTTTATTTTCTTAAATAAACTTATAAATAATATAAAAATATTATACATTTTATTTTTATACTTCAAATATTATTTTCTCACAAATATTATTTTTTTTAACATTTTTATTTATTTTTTATTTATTTTCTTGTACATAAATGAATAAATAATTATATAAAGCATATTTTCTTTAAAACCAAAAAATTAGGGTTTCCACCCTTTCCAAAAATAATCATTTTTTTATTTTCTTATTTTTAAGACATTAAGCAAATTCATTTTTTTACATACATAAAAATTAATACCAAAAACATTTTGTGCATATTTATATTTTTGCATATTTAAATATTTGATCATTTATTTGTTTGTACAATAAATTCAATATGGTTGTAATAATTTTAGGGTTTTTATTTTTGAGCAATACCCCCCTATTCAAACTTGTATCCCCCTCCCCATATCAATGTTGTAATAGTCTTAGATTTACTTTTACGCATTTTATCGCTTTCAAATGCCATGATAGTAAATTAGGGTTTGTATGATAACCAAAAATCAAAACAAATAGCATGACTAAACACAAGACAAAAAAGCATGAAAAATGACAACACAATGCACACAAGCACCCCTAGGGTTTCATCCACTTGTTGCCTTAAAAACATGGCCATGGTATACATGCTAGGTATCTTGGCAAAACAAAACAAAACAAAAGATCATAGTCTCTCGATGACGCTATTTTGGTTGCCTAAACAAAAATGATCTATTCCCTCAAAAACTTGCTAAGATACTTGGCAATATTGTTATCATGGTCATACGATGACCCGTGCCCGTCCCGTTTAACATCCAAAGATAAGCTTGTTTACCAAATACAATGGTAAAACAACAATATCAAAGGGTTAAAATGTGTAGGAAAGATCTTTGAGTAGGGTAGACAACTCCTAGTTACTTGATCAATTTGCAAACATCCTTGCTATTTTCAAACAAACACATACACAATTTCAAAACAATTTCCCAAAACAAACTTTCAAACATTGAAACATTTTTCAAAAGACAAACACCTTTGTATATATTCAAACAAGAATTATTACAAAGGTTGCCTAGACAAAGGCCTATTTTCAAAATACTTTCAAAACCACACAAAGCACCATTTCAAACAATTGAAAAGCAAAAGCAAGTGATCTAAACAAGTAACTAAGAGCCCATGGAAAACCATGGATGAAAAGGGTGCTAGCACCTTCCCTTTTCATAATCTACCCCCAAACCCAAGAAAACATCTCAAAGGTCTTTCCTGTGCTTTTTGACCTTTCCTTTGGATAAAATAAAAAGTCGGTGGCGACTCTTGCTAAACCGAAACATTTGCGAACACAAACGTAAAACCTCAAGTCAATTCTCCCACCGTATCACAGATAGCAACACAGATCCCGACATCCAATATTGGCATTGGATGGCAACAAGAGATTATGGCATCTAATATTGGCTTTGAATAGAAACAAAAGATTATGACATTCAATATTGGCATTGGATAGCAACAAATGATTATGACATCCAATATTGTCTTTGAATGGCAACAAAATATTATAACATCCAATATTAGCATTTGATAGCAACAAAAGATCATGACATCTAATATTGAATTTGGATGAAAGTGAGAAATAGGACATCCAAGATTAGCATTTGGATGGAAAAAAGAAGCAGGATATCCAAGATTTGCATTGGACGGAAAAAGAAACAATCTATCCAAGATTAGCATTAGACAGAAAAGAGAAACAAACATATGCTTTGTGTTGTACCCCAAAATTTGCCCTCTCATTTCTCAAGGAATCACCCTGGATCCTCAAGTTTGCTTCCATCCAAATTCCAAGCCTTGAACTGCAACTTTTCAAGAAAATCACTCACAAGGGCAAAATGGTCAGTTACACACCAAAGGAGTCAAACTATGACTTTTGAATCAAAAATCAAGTTCCAAGAATCATATTTCATTAAGGCATGAAATTGGTTCATCAAAAATCAAAAGTCAGAAGTTACTTTGAAAATCAAATTTTCTAAACATTTAGAAAATTTTCTAAGTGTCTAGAGAATATGACACTTCAGAACTTCTGAGCCAGCCTCTATGCAAGTGCAGTCAGAAGTTGCAAACACGGTTCAGAACATGATGCTTCAATCAGAACATGCAGAAGCGATGCTCTTTGGTCAAAATATGATCCTTCAGTCAGAACATGATTCTTCAGCATATGGAGGCTATGTTCAACGCTTCGGTCAGAAGATGTCCCTTCAGCATTTGGAGGTTACGCTTCTGACCTTCTGCGATCAGAACATCACCAAGACCTCGTTTAAGTAACCTGCTGCCCTACTATGGCACAGTCCTGCAACCAGCTGCGACAACACTCCAAGGTGTTGTTGATCCAGTCCACTCCAGCGTTTTTCTTGCACCAAACTAGCATACGAAAATTGTGATGAAAAAAGCAAAGAAGCAGGATTCCAAATTGATTTTAAAATCCCATTTGTTTTTCCCCCCAAAATCACAAAAAATTCACCTATAAATACTTGGCTCTATCACACGTTCAAGGGGTTGGCTTTTGGAGAGAGAGATTGGCCAAAAGAGAGAAAAGAAGTTGTGAAACCTTCATAAAAATCCAGATTTCTCATACACAAAAACAAACCTTTGTTCTTCCTTTTGAATCAAAGGACTTGGAATTTTCTCTTCCGTTACTCTTGCTGATTCCAGAACATCCAAAGGCAGCCACTCAAAGCTCTAAGCACGCTCCAGGTACAAGGTAAGTCCTTCTAACTTTGCATCTTTTTCATTCAGAACATGTAAATATCATAGTATTTATGTTGTTCATACCATTACATAAGTAGAAAAACCGTGGATCAGAACTTCTTTATTAAGGCTAGGCTCAGAATCGGGATTAGAACTTTTGTAAACTATTGTGCTTTTTATCCCTCTGATTTGCTATTTGTTGAAAACTGAATAGATTACTGATGTGCTGATTGAGAGTTGAAATATGGCATAAATCTTATGATGTTCATTCATAGTTTTAACACATAGAACTTCTAGGGTTTTCTCACTGTTTAAGCACGCAGAAATTCTGAGTTCTCTTCACTATTTTAACATACAGAACTTCTATGATTTTTCTCACTGTTAATACACACTGAACTTCTGATGTTCACCCACTGGCTCAACATAATACAGAACTTCTGATGATTCAGTCACTGTTTTAACACAGAACTTCTGAGTTCTCCTTACATGTAAAATACACTGAACTCCTGATGTTTCCAGTAGCTGTTTTAAAACACTCAGAGTTTCTGATTTTCACATGCTGACAATATACTGAACTACTGACGTTTGCTCATTATTTTAGTGTAATACAGAACTTCTGACTTGTGGCCCACTGTCTGAATACCACCCAGAACTTCTGTGTTTTCCCTCTAACGTGTCTTGCAGGACCTCAGATTTTACCAATCCAGAACCTTTGATGCCCAATGACGTTTCCCTCTCGGCCATCACGCACCTGGCTTCAGAACTTCTGATTCTTGTTTATTTTTGCTTACAGTAGCACGTTATTTCTGTCTTTCATTTATTTTCTTTTTCATCATTTTTAATATTAACTCCTTTTTTTATTAACATAAAAATACATAAAAATATTTTCTTTTATTAATTAATTTATTTCTTTTTTTCATTAAGACAAAAAAACCATTTTCTAAACAAGTCTTTTTTCTTTCTTATATTGTACATTTCAATATGGTTGTAATAGTAACTTAGGACTTATTTTTTTACTTGCAACCCCTATTCATAAACTTGTACACTCCATCCCTTAAATATTGTAATAGCGTAGGACTTTACATTTCTACAATTTATCGCTTTCAAATGTAAATGCTAGCAATTAGGGTGTGTATGGCAAGATAAAACCAACAAGTAGATCACCCTAATCAAGACTAAATGCATGCAATCAAACACACTATTCACACATGCACCCTTAGGGTAATCTCACTTTGTTGCCTATCGGAAAAATAGTCATGTCCCTCGAACATGGTCGTTTTAGCAAAGACCCTCGATAAAAGATCGTAGTCCCTCGATGACCCTCGATGTTGCCTTCGGTAAAACAATCTAGTCCCTAAAAGAAATTGCTAAAACGTCTCATAAGTTGCCTTCTATGACTACTCAAATGTCCCAATACCCGTCCCTTCACATCCGACGATAGGGCTTCTTACCAAATCAATGGTAAGATAGCCACATCTAAAGGAGAAGGAAAAGCACATTTAAAGACCTTTCAAGTAGGTAGATTCGCTCCTAGTTACTCGCTTGCTCACAATAAAAACATTTTAAACACCAACACTCTCATTTTGAAACATTTTTAAAAGACAAACACTTTGTACACGTTCTTATAGAGACGAGAACCATTACAAAGACACCTTTTCAAAATCACTTTCAAAAAACACATTTCACAAACACTCCTTTGAACTATTTTTCAAACAAACACTTTGATCGCGTTCTTATAGAGACGAGAACCGTTGCAAAGACGTTTTCAAAATACTTTCAAAAACACACACCACAAGCACATTCAAACAAAATAAAGTGATCTAGCAAGTAACTAAGAGCCCATGGAGAACCATGGAATAAAAGGGTGATAACACCTTCCCTTTTCATAATCTACCCCCGAACTCAAAAACATCTCTAAAGGTCTTTCCTGTGCTTTTTCACCTTTCCTTTAAGATAAAATAAAAATCGGTGGCGACTCTTGCTAAACCGCACATTTGCAAACACAAACGCAAAAAAATCAAGTCATTTCTCCCACTGTATCACAGAACTGGCGACTCTGTTGGGGAAATTCTTAAAGTGGGGTTACATTAGGGTTAGATCACCTTTACTTGCTTACATTATTTGATTTATATGCTTTACATTTTGGTTCCTTGTTTGGGCTTGCTTTGATCCTCCCCCCGGATCTGGGACACCTTTTAGGTAAATAGAAATAGATTGTGGAAACTGTACAGCGTAGACCGATATGGTTGAAACAATGGCTATGTTAGTGTGATGCATTTTTGGGTACCGGTATCCCTCGTGGTGAATCGTGGAGAATACGGGGCCGCTGAGTGGCGTCATGAAGCACTAACTGACTTTAGAACCCTAATTGAACAAACTTGGCCATTAGGACGTAGTGAGATAACCGGTTTTGGTGTAGAGCTGAAAATTGGTTGATACTCGATACTACACTCATTGAGGCTAGACTTTTGGGATAACATGGCTGCAAGAAAAGATTGATTATGCAGAGACAATTCCTAAGGGAAAGGTCAGTGATATTGAGATCCCTTAGAACCCGGTTACTATTAACTATGACAGGTTAAGCCAACTAAACTTCAAGAGGGTACTTGCCTACAAAACTCCATGCAAGCCTAAGCCTAAGGACTCGTTTGCTTTGTTTTAATATGATTATTTGTATATAAACTTACTTACCTCACATATCTATACATAACATCATAACATCATACCATAGCATTTTCAATAACCATTTCAAGGATCTCGAGGGTCTTTGATGCAGGGTCACATTGAACCAGACGTCTATCAAGGGGAAAAAGGATTTATTTTCCTCTAAACAATCACTATCAAAGATCAAGTACAACAACTTGAGTCAAGGGCTATGACCCATTTGACATGGTGAGCTTGATTCTCGTGGAAAGACATCCACCGATAAAAGTTTTCCAATCCAAAATTGTAAGTGACTACTTACCCTGTGAGATCCTTGAAAACATGCATCCACATATCATGCATCATATCATGATAGGTTTCTCCCATACAGGTCTCCTTATCTTCCTACTGTTTATTTCAGTAAGATGGATATGGAACAGACGGTAAAAGATCTCCAAGCTCAAAACGCTCAATTCCAACAAATGCTCTTGGCTATGGCTAAGGGGCAAGAGGACCTGAACACTCTCCTTCTCAAAGACAAGAGGAAGAAGTCCAAGAAATCAGTAGGTATCCTGAACTCGAGAAGAGGACCATGGGTTCCAACGAGAGCTTCAAAGGGTACGCCCAAAAATGGAGAGATCTGGCTGGTAGGGTGCAGCCCCCTTTAACTGACAGGGAGCTGATTGACATATTTATGGGATTTTTGACAGGGCCTTTCTTCAAATACTTGATCGGAAGCTCCTCAGTCGGGTTCACCGAGCTAATACTGATCGACGAAAGGGTCGAAGCTGGCTTTAAAAGTGGAAAAATCCAAGGAGCTACACCTTCCGATGCTCAAAAAAAGCCATACAGTTGGAAGAAAGAGTCTAATGTTTTGTATGGTCAAAAGAGTCGTCATGATCAACATGTGGGGGAAATCCTGATCTCTAATCCTACATCTGTTCAACAAAGACAGAGCAATAGGCGTAGGGTAAGGTATCAAGAAAGGCAGTACACTAACATCAACATGCCTTTGTCTCAAGCGCTACAACATTTGCTGAAGTTGAAACTAATCACGCCAAAGGATCCTCCTCAAAATCCCGACACCTCCTCTTCTAAGTACAATCCAAGCGTAAGATGTGCCTATCATTCTGACAGTCTCGGACATAACACTGACGGCTATTGGACTTTGAAGAACAAGATTCAAGACTTGATTGATGCCAAGGAGATCGAGTTTGACCCTCCGGAGACTCCAAACGTGATCACTGCTCCTAGGCCAAATCATTGAGAGTGTCTTGTTCATTTTGAATTTTCAATTGTAATTTCTTTTGTTGTTCGAAAAATTATCTATTAATTTCAAACTTTGTTTCATTAATGCATTGCATATGTTTGTCTTGATTTGATCCACTCATTTTCATTACATTTAAACTATGCTTTCTACTCTCCTTATGACATTTAACTCTTGTTAAAAGTTACAAGCCTTTAGAGGGAGGATGACGAAAACAATGCCATAATCTCATACAGTATGCTTTTAAACAGACCTTGCTGACGATGTACAAGCGTTTTTTCAAATCATAAACACTGGAGTTATGAGGAAGATAATCCCTAGTCAAACCCTTCGAGCCAAAGAAGTAGAAGTTTTCTGTTTTAACACAAATTGAAACCTTTAATCAAAACCTGGGGCAGGGTAGTCTCTCAGTTAATTCAAATGCGCGTTAAGCCGTAAACTCTCATCTCGTAATACAATGAATGACGTCAAGAAACATTCCTCTGGAATCAAAAGACGGTGATGGTTCCCTATCACATAGGCAGTCATTATCTCTAAAAAAAGGCCCACAAAGTTAAAACCTACAAAGGAGACTTGAGAAAAAACTGGGGCATCCCGCTGACTGTAATCTCAAAACAAGAACAGTCAGGCAAAAATCAGGGATAACAAATCAAATAAGAAGAGGTCACTACAAATACTCAACAACATGAAAAAATGTTGCAAGAAATGACTGTCTTCTGACAAACCTAACTTGTCGGAACCATCACCAAAACGTCATTCCAGACTTAATTGGAGTTTCAAACGCATAATTAGTTGAGTTTAGGATCGAAGAACATCACGAAGAGAGGGTGGGTACAAATACACTTTGAGTCTTTATCCTTTGTTTCTTAAACCGTGAACCAAGCCACGTTACAACCCTTCAAAAGTCCTAATTGAAGCATGGGTTAGTTCGAAAGCATACTGTTACAAAAGGTATCCTGACTCCTGTAAGGCTTTACTCAAAATCCAGAGTTGAATTACAAACTTCTTTACTTGCTAAAAACGCATTTTTCAAAACTTCAAGACAAGCATAAACTTTGCATTACTTGAATATCACTGTTTGCATGTGGCTATTTGTTTGACAATGGAGAAATTCACACAACAAATATCCAGTGAACGAAAGCTCTCTCAGTGAACAAGTCAATTCAAGAAGGATGACACTTCCATTGACAAATCTCCTATCAACAAGGGGACATGACATGTCACTATCCAGCACACCTGGGGCAGTCCAGTCAAGATTCCAGGAAACCTCTCAAGAAGTGCAGAGTAACCAGGGGAAGGTTTCCATCTCCGTCACTTGGGGCATTGAACGTTAATCTCAGCAAAGGGTTACGTACAATCAAACATTTTTGGCAATACCTTTGCTACTAGGGGAAATGAGAAGTCTCCCCAAAGTCCTTCTCATAGGATAATTTCCCAGCAAGAGTTTAACCTCTGAAAACCTTTCCCCAACTGAGACAACCTCAAGAATCCTCGAGGACTTTCCCCAACAAAGTCATCACCTCTCAAGAAGACCGGCAACAGGGTTTATTTCCCCAACAAACTACAGATTCCCCAGCTTGAGTTTGCCTCTCTGACTACTACAAATCAAAGGACCACAACTCCTCTTCCCCAGTAGACTACTCTATAATCCCCGGAAACTTACTATGAAACCTGGACCCGACCAGATATCAGTTCAACTTCGACTCCACAGTAGAGAAACGGACGACTAAGACTCCTGAACTCTTTTTCCCCAAGCAAGAATCAACACTCTATACAGAGCTTTCAACATCTCCCAGCGAAGTTCTCCTCAAACAAAAAAAAACAGGAATCCCCGGTGGAAACATTCTGAGCAAAGTTAGAAGACACACTTACATCTCAATAACATTCATAGCATATGCATATAAAATACATATAACAAAAATCCCATTTATTTTGAGAACATCATTACATAATGCATACATCATGACATTGCATACAACTAACTCTTTACCTTTTCAGGAAAGATCAATCGACAGATAAAGGTTATCATCCTTTTGGAGTAGTAGTCGTTAAAGATTCCTTCATTGCCTTTTGGAGTAGCAGTCATCCAGATTCCTTCATTACCTTTTGGAGTAGTAGTCGTCAAAGATTCCTTCATTACCTTTTGGAGTAGCAGTCGTCAAAGATTCCTTCATTACCTTTTGGAGTAGCAGTCGTCCAGATTCCTTCATTACCTTTTTGAGTAGCAGTTGTCAAAGATTCCTTCATTACCTTTTGGAGTAGCAGTCGTCCAGATTCCTTCATTACCTTTTGGAGTAGCAGTCATCCAGATTCCTTCATTACCTTTTAGAGTAGCAGTCGTCTAGATTCCTTCATTACCTTTTAGAGTAGCAGACATTCAGATTCCTTCATTACCTTTTGGAATAGCAGTCATCCAAATTCCTTCATTACCTTTTGGAGTAGCAATCATCTAGATTCCTTCATTACCTTTTGGAGTAGCAGTCGTCAAGGATTCCTTCATTACCTTTTGGAGTAGCATTCATCCAGATTCCTTCATTGCCTTTTGGAGTAGCAGTCGTCAAATATTCCTTCATTAACTTTTGGAGTAGCAGTCGTCAAAGATTCCTTCATTACCTTTTGACGTATCAGTCGTCCATATTCCTTCATTACCTTTTGGAGTAGCAGTCATCTAGATTCCTTCATTACCTTTTGGAGTAGCAGTCATCCAGATTCCTTCATTACCTTTTGGAGTAGCAGTCATCCAGATTCCTTCATTACCTTTTGGAGTAGCAGTCGTCAAAGATTCCTTCATTACCTTTTGGAGTAGCAGTCGTCAAAGATTCCTTCATTACCTTTTGGAGTAGCAGTCATCCAGATTCCTTCATTACCTTTTGGAGTAGCAGTCATCCAGATTCCTTTATTACCTTTTGGAGTAGCAGTCATCCAGATTCCTTCATTACCTTTTGGAGTAGCAGTCGTCAAAGATTCCTTCATTACCTTTTGGAGTAGCAGTCATCCAGATTCCTTCATTACCTTTTGGAGTAGTAGTCGTCAAAGATTCCTTCATTACCTTTTGGAGTAGCAGTCGTAAAATATTCCTTCATTACCTTTTGGAGTAGCAGTCGTCCAGATTCCTTCATTACCTTTTGGAGTAGCAGTCATCCAAATTCCTTCATTACCTTTTGGAGTAGCAGTCATCCAGATTCCTTCATTACCTTTTGGAGTAGCAGTCGTGGAAGATTCCTTCATTACCTTTTGGAGTAGAAGTCGTCAAATATTCCTTCATTACCTTTTGGGGTAGTAGTCATCCAAGATTCCTTCATCATCCTGCTGAGGTAGAAGTCATCCAAGATTCCTTCATCATCCTGCTGAGGTAGAAGTCATCCAAGATTCCTTCATCATCCTGTTGAGGTAGTAGTCATCCAAGATTCCTTTATCATCCTGCTGAGGTAGAAGTCATCCAAGATTCCTTCATCATCCTGCTGAGGTAGTAATCGTCCAAGATTCCTTCATCATCCTGATGAGGTAGTAATCGTCCAAGATGCCTTCATCATCCTGCTGAGGTAGTAATCATCCAAAATTCCTTCATCATCTGTTTGGAGTAGCAATCGTCTCAGATTCCTTCATCACGCATCATTATCAAAAAAGACCTTCTCTGGTTAGATTTATTTCTTCCAATTAAAATAGGCGACCAAAGACCTTCTCTGGTTAGATTTATTTCTTCCAGTTAAAATAGGCAACCAAAACCTTCTCTGGTTAGATTTATTTCTTCCAGTTAAAACAGGAAACTAAAGACCTTCTCTGGTTAGGTTTATTTCTTCCAGTTAAAACAGGTGACCAAAGACCTCCTCTGGTTAGATTTATTTCTTCCAGTTAATGACAGGAAACCAGAGACCTTTTCTGGAGATGGTTCAGATGCGATCCAGATATGGCTGACATTCTGATACTTATTCCAGATTCCTTCAAATACAGTCCAGATACGATCCAGATTCGGATGTAATTCTGTCACTCATTCAAATACATTCCAGATACAATCACCTTTGGATGGCATCTTTAAGCCCATCTCCAACAACTTCCCTCAACCTTCCAAATGGAATCTTTAAGCCCATTCCCTCTACCATCAACCATCTTCGAGTGCAAATTTTATGGGCACTCTAGTGTTCAATCATCTTCCACCTTCAAGTCACGAATGGCAGATTTACCAATCTAACTCTTCAGGTGTAAGAAGATTGAATAGGGACAGCTATTGTACCCCAAAATTTGCCCTCTCATTTCTTAAGGAATCACCACGGATCCTCAAGTTTGCTTCCATCCAAATTCCAAGCCTTGAACTGCAACTTTTCAAGAAAATCACTCACAGGGGCAAAATGGTCATTTACACACCAAAGGAGTCAAACTATGACTTTTGAATCAAAAATCAAGTTCCAAGAATCGTATTTCATTAAGGCATGAAATTGGTTCATCAAAAATCAAAAGTCAGAAGTTACTTTGAAAATCAAATTTTCTAAACATTTAGAAAATTTTCTAAGTGTCTAGAGAATATGACACTTCAGAACTTCTAAGCCAGCCTCTATGCAAGTGCAGTCAGAAGTTGAAAACACGGTTCAGAACATGACACTTCAATCAGAACATGCAGAATCGATGCTTTTTGGTCAGAATATGATGCTTCAGTCAGAACATGATTCTTCAGCATATGGAGGTTATGTTCAACTCTCCGGTCAGAAGATGCCCCTTCAGCATTTGGAGGTTGCGCTTATGATCTTCTGCGATCAGAACATCACCAAGACCTTGTTTAAGTAACCTGCTTCCCTGCTATGGCACAGTCCTGCAACCAGCTGCCACAGCACTCCAAGGTGTTGTTGATCCAGTCCACACCTACGTTTTTCTTGCACCAAACTAGCATACGAAAACTGTGATGAAAAAGAAAAGAAGCAGGATGCCAAATTGATTTTAAAATCCCATTTGTTTTTCCCCCCAAAATCACAACAAATTCACCTATAAATACTTGGCTCCATCACGCGTTCAAGGGGCTGGATTTTGGAGAGAGAGAGAGAGAGAGAGAGAGATTGGCCAAAAGAGAGAAAAGAAGTTGTGAAACCTTCATAAAAATCCAGATTTCTCATACACAAAAGCAAAGCTTTGTTCTTCCTTTTGAATCAAAGGACTTGGCATTTTCTCTTTTGTTACTCTTTCTGATTCCAGAACATCCAAAGGCAGCCACTCAAAGCTTTAAGCACGCTCCAGGTTCAAGTAAGTCCTTCTGACTTTGCATCTTTTTCATTCAGAACATGTAAATATCATAGTATTGATGTTGTTCATACCATTTCATAAGTAGAAAAACCATGGATCAGAACTTCTTGATTAAGGCTAGGCTCAGAATCAGGATTAGAACTTCTGTAAATTGTTGTGCTTTTTATCCCTCTGATTTGCTGTTTGTTGAAAACTGAATAGATTACTGATGTGCTGATTGAGAGTTGAAATATGGCATAAAACTTGTGATGTTTATTCATAGTTTTAACACACAGAACTTCTAGGATTTTCTCACTGTTTAAGCACGCAGAACTTCTGATTTCTCTTCACTATTTTAACACACAGAACTTCAATGATTTTTCTCACTGTTAATACACACTGAACTTCTGATGTTCACCCACTGGCTCAGCATAATACAAAACTTCTGATGATTCACTCACTGTTTTAACACATAACTTCTGAGTTCTCCTTACATGTCAAATACATTGAACTTCTGATGTTTCCATCAGTTGTTTTCAAACACTCCGAGTTTCTGATTTTCACATGCTGACAATATACTGAACTGTTGAAGTTTGCTCACTGTTTTAGTGTAATACAGAACTTCTGACTTGTTGCCCACTGTTTGAATACCACCCATAAATTTTGTGTTTTCCCTCTAACGTGTCTTGCAGGACCTCAGAGTTTACCAATCCAGAACCTCTGATGCCCACTGACGTTTCCTTCTGAGCCATCACGCGCCTGGCTTCAGAACTTCTGATCCTTGTTTATTTTTGCTTACAGTAGCACGTTATTTCTGTCTTTCATTTATTTTCTTTTTCATCATTTTTAATATTAACTCCTTTTTTTATTAACATAAAAAGACATAAAAAATATTTTCTTTTATTTATTTATTTATTTATTTTTTCATTAAGACAAAAAAAACCATTTTCTAAACAAGTCTTTTTTCTTTCTTATATTGTACATTTCAATATGGTATTAATAGTAACTTAGGACTTATTTTTTTACTTGCAACCCCCATTCATAAACTTGTACACCCCATCCCCTAAATATTGTAATAGCGTAGGACTTTACATTTCTGCAATTTATCGCTTTCAAATGTAAATGCTAATAATTAGGGTGTTTATGGCAAGATAAAACCAACAAGTAGATCACCCTAATCAAGACTAAATGCATGCAATCAAACACATTATTCACACATGCACCCTTAGGGTAATCTCACTTTGTTGCCTATCGGAAAAATAGTCATGTCCCTCAAACATGGGCGTTTTAGCAAAGACCCTCGATAAAAGATCGTAGTCCCTCGATGACCCTCGATGTTGCCTTCGGTAAAACGATCTAGTCCCTAAACGACATTGCTAAAACGTGTCATAAGTTGCCTTCTATGACTATTCAAACGTCCCAAAGCTCGTCCCTTCACATCCAATGATGGGGCTTCTTACAAAATCAATGGTAAGATAGCCACATCTAAATGAGAATGAAAATCACATTTAAAGACCTTTTGAGTAGGTATATTCGCTCCTAGTTACTCGCTTGCTCACAACAAAAACATTTTATACAACAACACTCTCATTTTGAAACATTTTTAAAAGACAAACACTTTGTACACGTTCTTATAAAGAAGAGAACCATTACAAAGACACCTGTTCAAAATCACTTTCAAAAAACACATTTCACAAACACTCCTTTGAACTATTTTTCAAACAAACACTTTGTACGCGTTCTTATAGAGACGAGAACCGTTACAAAGACGTTTTCAAAATACTTTCAAAAACACACACCACAAGAACATTCAAACAAAAGCAAGTGATCTAGCAAGTAACTAAGAGCCCATGGAAAACCATGGATGAAAAGGATGCTAACACCTTCCCTTTTCATAATCTACCCCCCGAACTCAAAAACATCTCTAAAGGTCTTTCCTGTGCTTTTTCACCTTTCCTTTTGGATAAAAGAAAAGTCGGTGGCGACTCTTGCTAAACCGTACATTTGCGAACACAAACTCAAAACAATCAAGTCAGTTCTCCCACTATATCACACTTTGATAGGTTCCAAGTAAGATGGACTTTGACCATAAAGTAAGATGTTGATAACAATAGGACCTCGAGAAATGCAAATAAGCACAAAAAAACTTCGAGCTATGCATGGTATATGAATTTTTCTATGCATGATATATGAATGTCTATGCATGTATTGCAAACGTTATTGACCACTTAGTTAGACTCTTTGTGAGGGAAGATCAAAACTCTGATTCCTTAACATAGGGAACACTGCCAACTTTGCTTGGGAAAATGTTGAACACATCTCTATTGCATTTGTAAATTGTATCAGGTTGATGGTCCTTTGATAAAGGACATGAAGAACTGCTTAGGGATTCTCTTAAAGTTGACTACTCCAGATTGATTAACTGGTGTAGGTTAACTGATCATGACTTCAGCTTGACTATTGTTTAGGATAAGATGATCATGGCTTCAGTTCTTGAAATGACTGTTGAGAAGGCGTGCCCTAATATCAGTTTTGATTTGAGACCTTGGTTCTTTCATCTAATACTTGACCTTTAAGTTGACTTTTTAATCTTAAGAGAAGACTTGGCTCTGATACATGGCTCTGATTCCTCGGTTGGAGTTTCTTATGGATCCTTAAGTTCTCTTTCATCTAATACATTGGTTTGTGCTTGCTTGGTTGTTTTTGGTTCAATCCAAAGGAGTGGGGATGCTTGGTTTGACTTATGTCAATATGCTTGCTACATCCTGGTTAGTTCATAATGCACACACATGACTTTCTCTTGGGCTACCTTACAATGAGACTCATTTATTTTTGGCATTTACTTTATGCTTTAGGATTCTTGTTTTTCAAACTTGAACCACTATCATAATAAATTTTGACTTTGTCAAGTGCATTTTCAAACTTTATTTTCCTTAATCAAACTTCAATTCATCTAACTATATTCAAACCTTTTTCAAAAGACTAGAAAACACTCCAAACCTCATTCAAAACTTTTGTGCCCTTCGTATACTTTTCTCTTTAAAACTTTTTGCAAAGTTGAGATATTAGTCTTATTTTAGAAGTGTTTACAAACCTTCCTACCTCTAAAAACATGGCAAAGTTTGAGTGATTTCCCATTGATATGTTGAGATATGCTTGTCGACTTATTCTAAGCTATAATTTCTCTATATTCATGGTGGTGCAAAATGCTCATTTTTTCATAGTTGTCGAGAGTACGGTGTGTTTTCCACTCATTCAAGACAACATTTCTCTTCATTTGAAATCAACCAACATAAAAAATTTGTTTTCTTAGAAGAACTAAGTGGTTATGATTTCACGGTTGCCCATTGGTGGTACGTATGCACAAAACTCTCAAAGTTTTTCCAAATAAAAAAAAGTAATAGAAATTTACTTCTCCATGCAAATGCAACAACCATTTATATTACTCTAACTCAATAAAAATTTCAAAACAAAATAATCAAACACAAACAAGTAGAAAATTGAAATAGAAAGAAATGCTACCAATCTATAAACCAAGAAATAGTGGCAGTTGTATGACGGATTTTGTAGTCGGAGAGAAATGTTTGATGGTGTATAACAAGATATGATGGATTCAATAAAGTTTGAGACAGTTGGCGAGGTAGGTTGGTGTTATGGTGGATGAAATTGATGAAGTTGAGATGGTTGCGCTATTGTTGAAGAAATGGATCCCCCTTTTGTTCACGTTATAAACATATATATTATGTTACATGTAGGGTTTCTTGATTTTTTAAAATGGCCAAAATACCCTTTTCTAATTTATTTGATGAAAATATAAACTTAAAAAATTACAATTAAATGACATTTTTGTTTTAATTTTTCTCGACTAAAAAGAGATCAAAAATAACCGAAAACAATTAAAATTGGACACTTTTTCAAGTCCAACAAATAAAAATAATACATCAAAGTAATCAGCACGCAACAAAGTTTATTAAAAAAGACTGTAAATGATCAAAATCGCAAATAAAAATTCCAATTAAACAGACTCTGAGGGGTAAAAAAGTGACCGCAAATAGTGTCCAAAAAATAAATCGAGCATACCAACATGATCTACGCGTAACGTAGACTCATAAAACAGTTAGTTAAAGATCAAAACTTAAAATATTTCGTCCATTAATTTTCGCACAATATCGAATCACTTTTACTGGTCTGTTTGTAAAACCAAAAATTCATTCTTATTGGATTTTGATCATCTCTGCATAATGTTTGAGACAATACAAGAAAATAAAAATGCATGAAGTGAGATTTCGAGTATTTTTTACCTTAAAATGATGCAGGTGTTAATTTAAGTTGACTTTTAGTCAATTAATGTTTGATGGTGTAGAACAAGATATGGTGGATGCAATAACATTTGAGAGGGTTTGTGAGGTAGGTTGGTGTTATGGTGGATGAAATTGATGAAGCTGGTGGTTGTGCTACTGTTGAAAAAATGGATCCCCCATTTGTTCACGTTATAATATGATCTTACCGGTTGATCAGAACTTGCAAGGTGGCCAGATGATGATCTTCATTTGGGCTATGATGTCTAGAAGGAAAAAAAAAAGGGTTGTACCTACAAGGCACTCCGATGATCAAGTAAGTGTGAGAGAAAAGAGATACAAGGAAAGTATTAGGGTATTAGTGGTGAATAGTGAATATTCGATACCTGACCCTCACATGTGTGAGGGTATTTATAGTGCCCCTAGCACGTAGCCATTGGTTCCTATTTTTAGGCCTAGATATGCGGACTCGTGGAAATAGGTAACTGCCAGAACTTGGTCATACTGAGCACGTGTTCCCGTAACTATTCGTTGGTTCCGAGGAGGAGGTAGGTTACAGGCAGTAGTTTGGTCGGTTCTTGGTTGTCTGGGTGACTTAACATCGGGCAAACTGAGAGATACTTGTTGGTCACCATGGGTCAGTGCCGGTCTAGGAGGGCACTCTGGCTGTCATGCCAGTCCAGAACAGTAGCCCTCCAAGTCGTTGCTCCCGGGCATGGGAGTGACGACTTTGATATCTTCTTAATAAAATGGGGTGATTCTTACGGGGAGTATGAGTGTCGCCTGTTGCCCCTTTCTCGCGGAGAGATGAGCAGCTGGTCGCTTTGGGCTTTTAACTTGAAGAGGTAGCATGCTTTGGGAAGTGCACTGATGAAGCGACGCAATGATGGCCTAGGAGTTAGAGTGTAATGATGACGACCCTAGGGTTCCCTAGGCGTGTGTTATCCACGTGCGGCTGGTCTCAGCTATAAATATGAGAGGAGTATGGCATTTTGTATTTTTCATTCTTTCTCCATACTGCTCATTATTGCTCTTCTGTCAACCACTGTAGTTTCTTGAGGTTCACCGCTCGCTATCTCTCTTTTCAACCTTCCTTCTTCTTTAACCGGTAAGATTTTAATTTTTCGTTGTTATTTGGCTTTTGTAGTTCAGATTTTCATTATTTTCTTCTTATAAATGCATGCGGTTAGGGTTTAGGATCTTGTCTATTAGGGGGTTCCTGGGGGGTCTTGGTGGCATATGGTGGTTACGTAGCTTAGAATCGTCGGATCCGTCGTGGGTCCTCCCTGGACATTTCTCATCATGTCGTAGATGGTCCTTTTTAGGATCTAGGTCGTTTTGTTGGATTTTTCTCGTTGTTTCGTAGATGGTCCTTTAGGGCTTAGGGCTCTTCCCTAGACTTTTGCCTGTTTATGCGCCTTAGGGAGGGTTTTGGTTGAGGACACGATCCTCGTTTATCAGCGCCCTTTCACTTGATTAGTGGTGGAAGGGTGGTTTTGGCATTGATGTCGAACTCATCTTCATCCTCTGCTTTTTAGGTACTATAGTCGACAATGTTGGGGTTGACCTCTCGAGCGAATGCTTTGGATCTTCACGAAGTTCTTCGGACGAGGAAAGTAGTTTGTCGACCATTTTGGAGATTTTTGGGGGCAAGATGGATCGGCCTTAATAGAAAGCAGAGGGGGTGATGTGGTGATAGCCTATGCCGATCAAAGTGGCGTGTTTCCCCCCAGGGATGATGAGGATTCGTAGACTTGGGTCGTGAATGATCCTTGGGACTGGCCCTCCTACTTTTTCGATCATCGGGATGATGTTTTTACCGAGGTGTACACACATAAGGAGGGAAACTGGGAGAGTGGTCACTGTATATTCTTGGAAGATAGAGTAGGATTTGCTCGAAATACGACAGACGACAGATTCCCATGTATGATATTGTGTTTCGGGAAATGGGTCTTTGGATCCCTTTCTCGGATTTTGAGGTGGCCGTATTCAGGCATCTTTGGTAGGGTCCTTCCCAATTGCACCTGAACGGAATTGTGTTCATGCGAGCGTTTGAGATTGTTTGCGACTATCAAAAGATTGGGGAGACTATCCCTTTGTTCTTCTACTGCTTCCATCTCCAGAGGAGCAGGATCGATGGTAAATGGGGATGGGTTGCCTTGAAGCAAGGCAACGGGAAGTTGTTTAAAGCTTATCTAGAGCCCATCCATTACTTTAAGGATAAATATATACTGGTGCAGCCTTCTTAGAGCAAGGTGATGTTGAATGTTTTTAGGACTGTATCGGTATGTAACGAGGATGGTGCCCCCCGTTTGAAAGAGTTGGGAGACCCTATGGTCAAACTGGTTTACAAGATCCCGTTCCATTGGACGAGGAAATATTTCGATAACAAATTAGGTTCCTACGTCTGGAGGGAGGAGGGGCTCGGAGTCAAGGACTAGGAGAGCTTCGCCATCTTGACCGCCTTTGTGGAGCATATCCCTCAGGTTCAGCGTGTAGGTCGGGGAGGCAGGCCGGTGATGGATAAGAACGGGGAGGCCATCTATGAGCCTGGCCTTATAGTCGTCAAGGAGCTCCTCGGGAGAGAGGACCCCGTCAAGTATTTGGGTATTTATGTTTTGAATAGTTATATGCAGTGGTCTCTTTTTTGAATCCTTGTTTGCTAACTACGATTCTTTTTTTATTGTTCTACAAATAGCATGAATCCCGCCCAAGAGCGAATAGCCAGGACTCTTGCTTCTAGAGAGAAGAGGGCTGGGAAGGACGCTCAAACTGGCCCAAGGGTCGCTCCTACTTCAGGGTTGGGAGATTTGTCTTCGGGCCAAGCTACGGTTGCTCTCTCTCTCTTGCTCTTGTATCCTCGAAACTGAAGAGGTCGAATGTCGAGGGAAGTGTCGATCTGACCGGGGAGAAGGGGAAAGGGATGTACGACCTACCCCCTTGATGGCTGGAAAAGGATTTCTTCGAGGGCACAGTTCAGTCCGACTTCCTCGGGCTGAATCCCTTTATCTCGGGGGCTTGAACCACCCGGAGAAGAGGCTGATGCTATCGCGGGATGTCGGTGGTTTGATGAGGATATTGGAGATGGTCATCGCTTACACCAAGGGGAGTTCTTCGCAGGAGGCAGAGTTAAAGAAGCTTCAGGCTAAGCTGGCCACATCCGAGAAGGGGCGGATCGATGAGGAAAAGGCCCAGAGACTATCTAAGGAGGAATCGAGGAGACTCTTCGAGGAACATGGGATCTTGTTGCTCAGTAAGAAGGTTCTTAAGGAGAAGGTATCATCCTTAAGTGCTGAGATTACATCCGCTGAAGACGAGCCGAAAGATACAAAAGATTTAAAGAGTTAGGCTGAGCTTGTTGCTCGTTTTCAACTGGCGGTGGACGGCGCCTAGGCTACATCCGAGGGGAGTTTTGAGAATGCGTTGAAGTAGATGCACGTGCTGAACCTCGGGGTCGAACTCAACACCTCAGGCATGGGGGTTAACTATTATATGGTTGCTGGCAAGATTCTAGTCCCTGACTACCTCAAAGAGTTCGTCGCTTAGCCTATCGGCGGTCTTGCCCAGCTATCACCCATCATCAAGAAAGACATTGAAGGATGACTGCTAGTCTTTTTACTTTGTTCTGGTCTGCATGTTGTATTGTTTTAATTTTGTTTCACCGGACCTTTGTTCGTTTATGTAATTTTTGAATAAGCATGGTCTTTGTGGCCACAAAATTATTCTTTTGGGTGGGGCGATAAGGGCCTCTATTGTTGTAATATTCGTACAATAGCGACCTTGATGGTCGTTTCTCTTAATTATTATAAATATTTAATTAGTGTTTACATGTTTACTACTTCACTTTTTTGTTTGGGACATCTTTTATTTTGCAAAGAGTTTGTAGCGGGGATTCGCTCGTCTGGTTTGTATGTTCGCCAGTGTGAGGAGACTGGACAAACAGCCGGGGTGAATATCGGGCATGGACCGGAATTCAGGTCTCGTTTTGACGGACCCGAGTTCAGAGGCGTGAACTTCCCGTCGTGAGTCGGGCGTTCTACTGTCGTGGTACAAGGACGATGGAGCTCGATCAAGTTATCCATATCGGGTTGAGGGCGTGCTCGTTACAAGAGCGAGGCTTCTCCCCTTCAAAATATTTTGGGTGGTAGGCTTGTACCTAGGCATGCACGCGTGATCGGGCCTTGATGAGTTTGTCTTGTCGATAGAACTTGCCGATTGTTCAGTTTTTTTAACTGTAATATTGTTTTAGATTTTCAGTATTCCATGATCGAATGAGTTATTCCCCTTGTAAGTTTACTATGTAGTACACCCCGGTCCTCGTTTTCGCGTAGATGCGATAAGGGCCTTCTCAGTTTGCTGCGATCTTGCCTTCACGAGATTCTTTGTGATTCCTCTTTAAGACAAGGTTGTCGACCTCAAACTCTCGTCATATGACCTTGGGGTCGTAGTGCATGGCTATCTTTTTTTGAGCAAGGCCTTTCGTAGGGCCTCTCCTATTCTGATTTCTTCTACCAGATCTAATTCCTCTCGAAGGGCGACGTCATTCATTTCCTCATCTGGGGGAGCCTCGGTTCATCTGGAGGGTTCCTCGATCTCCACGGGAATGACTGTCTATGTTTTGTAGGTTAGTCGGAAAGGAGTTTCTACGGTCGACAAATGCGCCGTTGTTTGATATCCCTAGAGTTTGATGTGAAACTCCTTGACCCACCTCTTCTTAGTTTCATCTAATCTTAGGTTAAGTCCCCAGAGAATTACCCTATTCGTATATTCAGCTTGGTCGTTCGTCTGGGGGTGCTCGATAGAGGCGAAGTGTTGGGTGGTGCCTAGCTTGGCAATGAATTCCTGAAAGGCGTGATCCATGAACTGAGTATTATTGTCGGTGATTATCGCTTGTGGAATACCAAATCGAGCGAGGATGTTTATTTTGTAGAAGAGGATGACGTTTTGGGTCATAATTTTGGCCAGAGCTTCAGCTTCTATCCATTTTGTGAAGTAGTCGACCGCTATGATCAAATATTTATTTTGATTGGTCCCTACCACAAATGGGCCAAGGAGGTCCAATCCCAACCAGGCGAAGGGCCAAGGAGAGGAGAGAGACTTGAGCTCGTTAGGCGGATCTAGATGCATGTCTACATGTCGTTGTCATTTGTCGCATCGTTTTACATGTTCTTTTGCGTCGTGCTGCATGGTGGGCCAATAATATCCTGCTCGTAAAGCTTTCCTGGTGATGGATCTTCCGCCTAGATGCTGGGTGCTAATTCCCTTGTGGATTTCAAGCAAGATATGATTCGTGCTGCATTGATCGACGCATTTGAGGAGGGAAATGGAGAATCCTCTCCTATATAGTTTTCCTTCGACCATAACATACGAGCAAGCTCTACGTCTCACGACGGAGGCTTCTTTAGAGTCGGCGGGCAGCTTTCCTTTTGTGACGTAGTCGTGTACGGGGTTCATCCAACACTCATTGTCCCCTATGGATAATACTTCTAAAGTTGAAGGGGTTTCTGGGTGCTTGGTAGAGGAAGGATTTCCTGTATCACTGACTTGTTTCCTCCCTTCTTCTTCGTGCTTGCTAATTTGGAAAGAACGTCCGCGCGAGTGTTATTTTCGAGGGGAACATGCTGCACGTCTACCGATTTGAATCTCTTCTTTCTTTCCCGGACTAGGGCCCAATATTCAGCGAGTTAGTCATTTTTGACCTGGTATTCTCCTCGGACTTGGAAGCCACTAGTTGAGAATCAGTGAAGATCTTAACTTCCTGCTCCCAGATCTTCCACCAGTCGCAAGCCTGCAAGGAATGCCTCGTACTTAGCTTGGTTGTTCGATGTCGGGAAGGACAGTTCGAGGGAGACCTTGACCAAGGTTCCTTCTTCATTTTCCAATTTGATGTTGATGTTGCTTCCAATCGAACTGGAGGCGCCATCGACGAAGATTGTTCACCTGTGTGCTCCGTGCGGAGGTCCGAGCGAGGTCATTTCAGCTACGAAGTCGGCCAATACTTGAGCTTTGAGGGCTTTCCTGCTCTCATGTTGGATGTCGAATTCAGAGTTCTAGGGACCATTTCAGCGTCATGCCGGCCATTTCTGGCCTTCCGAGCAGCTGCTTTATCGGTTGATCCGTTCGGACGACTATGGTATGGGCCAAAAAGTAATGCATGTGTCTCCTCTCCGTATTAACAGGGGCTAGGTCCACCTTCTCAATTTGCTGATATCTTATTTCAGGACCTTTCAAGGCTTTGCTCGTGAAATAGATTGATCTTTGTCCTTCCAGAGTTTCTCTGATCAGCACTGCGCTTACTGCCTCGGAGGAAACAGACAGATAAAGGTAGAGGGTTTCATCTTTGTCTGATCGAGAGAGGACAAGTGGCTGCGACAGCACCTGTTTCAAGTGGACGAGAGCTTGCTCGCATTTGGGCTTCCATTCGAAAACAGCCTCTTTGTAGAGGAGTTTGAAGAGGGGGAGTGCGTGTTGGGCGGATTTCGCCATGAATAGAGAGAGAGAGAGAGAGAGAGAGATAAGTGAGCATGACATTCAGGATTTGAATGGATTTCTTTGAAGTGGGCGTTGGAAACTCAGAGAACGCTCGAAATTTGTTGAGGTTCGCCTCAATACCTCATTTCATTAGGTAGAATTCGAGGAACTTGCATGCTCGTACCCCAAAGGTGCATTTCTCCGTGTTGAACCGCATTCGGAATTTTTGGGCCTGCTCGAACACTTTATTTAAGTGGAGGGCATGGTCGACCTCTTCTGTGGATTTAACAATCATGTCATCTATATAGACTTCAAGCATGTCTCCTATCTCATTGCAGAAAACTTTGTTCGTCAAGCATTGATATGTAGCGCCCGCATTTTTTAGGCTGAAGGGAATTATGTTGTAGTAATAGTTGCCCGACTAGGTCATGAAAGCAGTATACTTTTTATCCGCTTTCGCCATTGGGATCTGGTTATAGTCGGAATATGCATCCATAAATGATAGCAATTTAAAATTGGCCGAGTTGTCGACCAGTTTATCAATATTGGGGAGGGGATAAGCATCTTTCGGGCAAGCCCGATTAAGATCAGTATAATCAATGAAAATGTGCCATTTTCCATTAGATTCTTTTACAAGAACTACATTTGAGAGCCAGGTTGTGTACTTGGCTTCAGAAATAAAATGTACCTCTAGGAGATCTTTTATAGCTAGTTTTGCAGCCTCTGATTTTTTGGAGGACTGTTTTCTTCTTCGCTAGGTGACCGCCTTGAGGGAACGATCTATAGTCAAGTGATGGCATGTGATTTCTGGATCTAATCTGGGCATCTCGGTCGCACTCCAGGCGAATAGGTCAGCATTCTCCCTTAGGCAATCCTTAAGTTACCTTTCCGCCAAGTCGGGGAGGTCTGCTCCAATCTTCACTCCTCTGGCGGGGTTGTTTCCAAGGGGAACGAGCTTGAAGTCTCCGTCCGGGATTGGCCGTGCATGATTCGAAAGTTCTCTGCTACCTGCAGACAGGGTCGAACCTTCACCTTCGACCATGGGCTCTTTTCCTTTTTTTCTTTGTTCAATGTGATCTTCTTCGGAGAAGCGACTGTCGAGGTCGATGGCATCGACCCTCGGCAGTGGCTTGACTTCCTCAGAGCTGAAGGGCAGTGCGGTCCCAATGGTCGTTCGAGGTTGAACGTTGATGGAGCTGAGACCTTTGGCTGAAGCTTCAAAACATCTCCTCGCCACTTGGATGTCCTCGTGGAGAGTGGCGACCAAACTGTCAGCAGTGTAGTACTTCATCTTGAGGTGCACGATGGAGGGCACTGCGATCAGCTCAGTGAGAGTTGGTATTCTGAAGATGCACTAGTAAAGAGATGGGAAGTCTATTACCAGAAATTGAGTCTTGATGGCTCTGGTTGTCACTCCTCTCCCAAAGGTGACAATCAACTCAACGTATCCCTAGGGTTTTGTATTGGCCCCATTGAATCCCTGGAGATCTGATCCAACATATGGGGTCAGATGGCTCTCATTCAATTGCAGAGTGGTGAATAGCTGGGAGTACATAATGTCTACCGAGCTTCCCTTATCGACCAAAATGCGTCGCACATTGAAATTTTCCATGCGGGCCCTGATGAGCAGCGGGATGGTCGAGTTGGGGGCCCCGCCCGGCAGTTCTTCCTTGTAGAAGGCGAGAGGGTGAGAACTTCCTCGGAATTTGTCTAGTGTGGCGTCCATGTCGGAGTTGGCCTCGATCATTTGGTCAAATCTCCTCTTGACAGATCACACTGTGTACCTGTTGAATCCCCCGCCGGAGATGACCATAGCGGTGGGGAATGACTCCCAGGGACTATGGGAGGAGAAGTATAAATGAATGCCCTCCATGTCCAGGAGGTAGAAGTCTTTTGACCGCGGGGCGCTCATAGAGATTGTTATGTCGTTAATGTCGGGGGACTCCTTCCCTTCTTCAATATTTTTGGATTCCGGAGCCTCTTCACGGACGGCCTCTTTCTTTTTGTCTTGTTTGAGGTGCCTGTCTCAAATCAGTATTTCAATTGCGTCCTTAAGATAGATGTAATCTTCAGTATTGTGCCTGTGGCTTTTGTGGAACCTGCAGTATTTGCTTTTGTGGTTCTTGGTTTTGAGTGCATTTGTCGAGGAAAGTGTGCCCCGGCCTATTTAAATTCAGAATTTGCACATTCAGATAGAATACTCTCCCTCGAAGTAGTCAGAGGGGTGTAGTCATGGAACCGCCCAGCGGGTCCCTTGTAGTCCTTGGGGTCCCGGGATTTGTCTTCTCGTTTCTTCTCTCCTCGACGAGAAGTCGAGGGTTCATCATTTCTCGAGGGTTTGGCACTCTCTCTGTGCCTTAATTCTCGGGCGCTGCTGGCGGCTTCCTTCTCCTCGTGTTGTATGTACGCTTAAGCTTTGAGAAGGAGGGAGTCGAGTGTTACTGGTGTCTCGATACCCACGGCCTTGGTGAAGTCGCTGCAGGGACGGAGCCTGCGCTCAAGGAGGTATTTCTTCATGTTACCAGTCGTAGATATTTGTACTGCTTCCTTGTTGAAGCGCTCGATGTAACCCAGAGATGTTCATCCCTGCCTTAAATGATCGCTTCGAGCGAAGCTTCCGACTTCGGGTGTCAACGTGAGGCTGTGAAGTGCCTCGAGAACATCCTCACAAACTACTTCCAGGAGGTGATAGATTCATCTGAGAGACTATTGTACCAGGACATAACTCCCTTTCTGAGTGTGGTTAGGAACAACCTGCATTTGATGGCTTCTCTGACCCCTCAGTAGTCGAGGAGAGCGTCAATATTCTCTATATATTCGTCGGAATCCGTCGTCCCGTCGTACGTCCCCAAAGGGGGTGGTTTCTCTAGTCTTACTGGAAGAAGTGCTTTTGTAATCTCCCTCAAGAACAGTCTGCGGGGTTCATTTTCGTTGCTATCTACAAGAGACTGAGGAGGGTAGTGATAATTCAGTCCCTGTCGGATGTCATAGTCTCGATGGGGGGAGGACTCCTCCGCAGTTTCCTCAGCTTGGGCGACAGTGATCGGCAGTGGTCGGATTGGCGGTCATCTTTCTTTCTCTTGGATGACAGAAGGTCTTGATCTTTTGGTGGTAGTGAGCAGTCGCATTTCTTGAATAAAGAAACGTTGCGCTTTTCCTTTGTTGGTGGAAGGCCATGCCTTGATGGAGATGTGTTGGGGGGATATCGTCATCGAGATCTCCAAGGAGGAGATCTTAACTGCTTATGTACCCAGGCCCCATCTTTTTGTTCTATTGCAAGATGAGGGTGTTGGTTTGGTTGATGGCAGCGAGCAGTGTTGCGATGTCTGGATCGATGCTCTGATGGATAAGAACTGGTTGGAGAATCTCTGGCAGTTCCTCGGCGGGGATCTTAGGACGCTGTCCGTCCAAGAAATGTTATTTTTTGCGCTGGGCACCGATGGAGTCTGGAGATGTAGTTTGATCGTCGCGGAGGTTAAAGTTATCCTCGAGGTGAGGATGTCCCTGACCTCCTTCAGTCTAGTGCACCGGGGAAAGTGGAATCTTTCCGTGCAGGAGGAGATCATCATGGTCGGCCATGATTGGTGAATGAAATCTTGAATATCTGCTTTGATCTTTGGGTTCCTGGGAAAGAAAGATGGGGAGAGCAGGTTCCCACAGATAGAATCACTAATCTTACTGGTTGATCAGAACCTGCTAGGTGCCTGGATGATGATCTTTAGTCGGGCTATGATGCTGAGGAGGAAAAAAGGGGGTTGTACCTACAAGGCACTCAGACGATCAAGTAAGTGTGGGAGCAAAGAGATACAAGCAAAGTATTAGGGTATTAGTGGTGAATAGTGAATATTTGATACCTGACCCTCACATGTGTGAGGGTATTTATAATTCCCCTGGCGTGTAGCCATTGGTTCCTATTTTTGGGCCTAGATATGCATACCCGTGGAAATAGGTGACTGCCAAAACTTGGTTATACCGAGCAGGTGTGCCCGTAACTAGCCGTTGGTTCCAAGGAGGAGGTAGGTTATGGGCAATGGTCTGGTTGGTTCCAGGTTGTCAGGGCGACTTGATGTCGGGAAGACTAAGAGATGCTCGTTGGTCACCGTGGGTCGGTGCCAGTCTAGAAGGGCAAATGATCGATAGCGCCTGACAAGGCGGGGAAGATTCTGGTCATGGTCGTATAGGCCGCGCCAAAGGGGGAGTCTAGACTAGGCCCACTCTAACTGTCAGGCCATTCCAGAACAGTATCCCCCTAAGTCGTTGCTTACGGGCACGGGAGTAACGAATTTGATATCTGCTTGATAAAAGGGGGTGATTCTTATGGGGAGTATGAGCGTCGCCCGTTGACCCTTTCTCGCGGAGAGATGAGCAGTCGGTTGCTTTGGGCTTTGAACTTGAAGAGGTAGCGTGTTTCGAGAAGTGAACTGATGAAGTAGCGCAATAATGGCCTAGGATCTATGGTGTAATGGTGACGACCCTAGGGTTCCTTAGGCGTGTGTTACCCACGCGCAGATGGTCTCAGCTATAAATATGAGAGGAGTAGGGAATTTTGAATTTTTCGTTCTTTCTCCATACTTCCCATTGTTTCTCTTCTGTCGACCACCTTCGTTTCTTGAGGTTCACTGCTCGTTATCTCTCTTTTTAGCCTTCATTATTCTTTAACCGGTAAGGTTTCAATTTTTCATTGTTATTTGGCTTTTGTAGTTCAGATTTTCATTATTTTCTTCTTATAAATGCATGTGGTTAGGGCTTAGGATTCTGTATGTTAGGGGGTTCCTGGGGAGTGTTGGTGGCAGACAGTGGTCCTGTAGTTTAGAATCGCCGGGGCCGCCATGGGTCCTCCCCAGACATTTCTCGTTGTGCCGTAGATGGTCCTTTTTGGGATCTAGGTCGTTTCGCTGGACTTTTCTCGCTGTTCTGTAGATGGTCTTTTAGGGCTTAGGGCTCTTTCCCAGACTTCTGTCTGTTTATGCGCCTTATTGAGGGTTCTGGTTGAGGACACGATCCTCATTTATCAACGGTCTTTCACTTGATTAGTGGTGGAAGGTGGTTTTGGCATTGATGTTGAACTCATCTTCATCATCTGCTTTTTAGGTACTATGGCTGACAACACCAGGATTGACCTCTCGAGCGAATCCTCTAGATCTTCACGAAGTTCTTAGGACGAGGCAAGTAGCTCGTCGAGCATTTTGGAGATTTTTGGGGGTGAGATGGATCAGCCTGAACAGCAAGCGGGGGGAGGTGATGTGGAGATAGCCTTTGCCGATCAAAGTGGCTCGTTTCCCCTCGGGGATGACGAGGATCCTTAGACTTGGGTCGTGAGTGATCCTTGGGACTGGCCCTTCTACTTTTTCGAGCATCGGGATGATGTTTTTATCGAGGTGTACGCAGATGAGGAGGGAAACCAAAGAGAGTGGTCGTTGTATATTCCTGGAAGAGAGAGTGGGATCTGCTCGAAATATGACATACGGAGGATTCCCATGTATGATATCATGTTCCGAGAAATGGGTCTTCGGGCTCCCTTTCTCGGATTTTGAGGTGGCCGTATTCAGGCATCATCGGCTGGGTCCTTCCCAATTTCAACCAAATGGCATTATGTTCATGCAAGTGTTCGATATTTTTTACGACTATCTGAAGATTGGGGCGACTATCCCCTTGTTCTTCTACTGCTTCCATATCCAGAGGAGCATGATCGATGGTAAATGGGGATGGGTTGCCTTGAAGCAAGGCAACAGGAATCTATTTAAAGCCTATCTGGAGTTCGTCCGTCACTTCAAGGATAAATATATACTGGTGCACCCTTCTTCGAGCAAGGTGATGCTGAATGTTTTCAGGACCATAACGGTGTGTAATGGGGATGGTGCCCCCCGTTTGAACAAGTTGGGAGACCATATGGTCAAACTGGTTTACAAGTTCTTGTTCCAGTGGACGGGGAATCACTTCAATAACTAATTGGGTTCCTACGTCTGGAGGGAGGGGGAGCTCGGAGTCGAGGACCAGGAGAGCTTCGCCGTCTTGACCGCCTTTGTGGTGCGTATCCCTCGAGATCAGTGAGTAGGTCAGGGAGGAAGGTCGGTTATGGATAAGAACAGGGAGGCCATCTATGATCCAGGCCTTATAGTCATCAAGGAGCTCCTCGGGAGCGAGGATCCCATCAAGTATTTGGGTATTTATGTTTTGAATAGTTGTATTTGGTTGTCTCTTTTTTTAATCCTTTTTTGCTAACTATGATTCTTTTTTTGTTTGTTCTGCAGATAGCATGAATCCCGCCTAAGAGCGTATAGTCAGGACTCTTGCTGCTAGAGCGAAGAAGACTCAGAAGGATGCTCAAACTGGCCTGGGGTCGCTCCTACTTCAGGGTCAGGCGATTCGTCTTCAGGCCAAGCTGCGATTACTCTCTCTCTCTCTCTCTTGCCCGTGTATCCTCGAAAGCGAAGAGGTTGTGTGCCGAGGGAAGTGTCGATCTGACCGGGGAGAAGGGAAAAGGGACGTACGACCTACACCCTTGTTGGCTCGAGAAGGCTTTCTTTAAGGGCACAGCTCTCCGACTTCCTCAGGATGAATCCCTTCATTTCGAGGGCTTGTACCTCCCGGAGAAGAGGGTGATGCTGGTGCAGGATGTCGGTGGTTTAATAAGGATATTGGAGATAGCCATCGCTTACACCGAGGGGAGTTCTTAGCAAGAGGCAGAGTTGAAGAAGCATCGGGCTAAGCTGGCCACATCCGAGAAGGGGCAGATCAATAAGGAAAAGGACCAGAGACTATTTGAGGAGGAATCGGGGAGACTCTCCGAGGAACGCAGGATCCTATTGCTCAAGAAGAAGGTTCTTAAGGAGAAGGTAGCGGCCTTGATTGCCGAGATTACACCTGCTGAAGACGAGCCAGAAGATACAAAAGATTTAAAAACTCGGGCTGAGCTTGTTGCTCCTTTTCAACTGGCAGTGGACGATGCCCAGGCTGCCTGTGAGGGGAGTTTTGAGAATGCGATGAAGCAGATGCACGTGTTGAACCCCGGGGTCGAACTCAACACCTCAGGCATGGGGGTTAACTACGATGTGGCTGTTGGAAAGATTCTAGTCCTTGACTACCTCAAAGAGTTTGTTGCTCAGCCTGCCGGGGGTCCAGCCCGACTATCTCCCATTGTCGGGGAAGAGACTGAAGGATGACTAAAATCAGACGCTTTTTCAAGTCCAACAAATAAAAATAATACATCAAAGTAATCAGCACGCAGCAAAGTTTATTAAAAAAGACTACAAATGATCAAAATTGCAAATAAAAATTCCAATTAAACAGACTCTGAGGGGTTAAAAAGTGACCACAAACAGTGTCAAAAAAATAAATTGAGCACACCAACATGATCTACGCGCAACGTAGATTCATAACACAATCAGATAAAGATTAAAACTCAAAACATTTCATCCATTAATTTTTGCACAGTGTCGAATCTCTTTTACTGGTCTGCTTGTAAAACCAAAAATTCATTCTTATTGGATTTTGATCATCTCTGCACAATGCATGAGACGGTACAAGAAAATAAAAATGTATGAAGTGAGATTTCGGGTATTTTTTACCTTAAAATGATGCAGATGTTGATTTAAGTTGACTTTTTGTCAATCAATGTTTGATGGTGTAGAACAAGATGTGATGGATGCAATAACATTTGAGAGGATTTGCGAGGTAGGTAGGTGTTATGGTGGATGAAATTGATGAAGTTGGTGGTTGCGCTACTGTTGAAAAAATGGATCCCTTCTTTGTTCACGTTATACTCATATATATAGTGTGACATGTAGGATTTCTTGATTTTTTTAAATGGCCAAAATGCCCTTTTCTAATTAATTTGATGAAAATATAAACTAATAAGTAAATTACAATTAAATGACATTTTTGTTTTAATTTTTATCAACTAAAAAAAGATCGAAAACGATTAAAATCAGACGCTTTTTCAAGTCAAACAAATAAAAAGAATGCATCAAAGTAATCAGCATGCAACAAAGTTTATTAAAAACGACTACGAATGATCAAAATCACAAATAAAAATTTATGCTAAAAAGACTCTGACGTGTAAAGAAGTGACCGCAAACGGCATCAAAAAAATAAGTAGAGCATACAACATGATCTATGTGCAACATAGATTCATAAAATAGTCAGTTAGAGATCAAAATTCAAGTTATTTTGTCCACTAATTTTCGCATATTGCGAATCTCTTTTACCGGTATGCCTGTAAAACCAAAAATTTATTCTTATTGGATTTTGATCATCTTTGCATAATGCATGAGACGGTACAAGAAAATAAAAATGCATGAAGTGGGATTTCAGGTATTTTTTACCTTAAAAATACATGAATGGCCGACTAATGATTCAAATAGATTGAATGAATGACCTGGGGCAAAATTGGGGTATGACAAATTCCCCTATTTAATTATCCTTAACTATATAGCATCATAGAGAAAGGTAATTAAATACTAGAAGACCCAAATTTTGTTCCTTGGATAGAAATAAAATGCAATACAATGCATGAACTCTTTTTTTACACACACTTTTTTGTATATGATATGATATGCGAAAGACTCTGGGAATAAGACTCGGAAAGAAAATTATGGTAGGTTGAACGAGATGACGTGGCAAGACATGTTGGGGAAACATAAAATATTTTTTGAGACATGTCAGGGTGACAGAGAAGTCAAAAAGTACTCAGGATAAGAGGGACAAACCCTGGAAAAATAAGTGAGACATCCAATAATAGCATTAGACTGCAAAGAGGAAACATTCTAGAAACATATCAGAAGCATCCAAGATTAGCATCAGATGTGGGATAAAACCAAATCTCAAGATTACATTAGAAACATACAATATTGGCAATGGATAGCAACACTGATTACGACATCTGATATTGGCATTGGATAGCAACACAGATCACTACATCCAATATTGGCATTAGACGACAACAAGAGATTATGACATCCAATATTGGCATTGGACGGCAACAAGAGATTATGACATCCAATATTGGTATTGGATAGCAACGAAACATTATGACATCTAATATTGGAATTCGATATCAACACAGTCACGACATCCAATATTGACATTGGATGGCAACAAGAGATTATGACATCCAATATTGGCATTTGATAGCAACAAAAAATTATGACATCCAATATTGGCATTGGATAGCAACAAAAGATTATGACATCCAGTATTAGCTTTGAATGGCAACAAAAGAGTATGACATCCAATATTGGCATTGGATAACAACAAAAGATTATGACATCTAATATTGGCTTTGGATGAAAGTGAGAAAGAGGACATCCAAGATTAGAATTGGATGGAAAAAATAAGCAGGATATCCAACATTTGCATTGGACAAAAAAAGAAACAACCCATCCAAGATTTTCATTGGACAAAAAAAAGAAACAGACATGCAGACATCTGCTTTGATAGGTGCCAAGTAAGTTGGATTTTGACCATAAAGTAAGATTTTGATAACAATAGGACCTCGGAAAATGCAAATGAGAACGAAATGAACTTTGAGCTATGCATGGTATATGAATTTTTTATGTGTGATATATGAATGATTTATGCATGTATTGCAGACATTTATAACCACTGAGTTAGACTCTTTGTGAGGGGAGATCGGAACTCTGATTCCCCAACATAAGGAACGCTATCAACTTTGCTTGGGGAAATGTTGAACACATCTCTGTTGCATTTTTAAATTGTATCAAGTTTATGGTCCTTTGAGAAAGGACATGAAGAGCTGCTTAGGCATTCTCTTGAATTTGAATGCCCCAGATTAATTGACTGGTGTAGGTTAATTGATCATAGCTTCAGCTTGACTATTGCTGGGAATAAACTGATCATAGCTTTAGTTCTTGAAATGTCTATTAAGAAGGCTTACCTTAATATGAGTTTTGATTTGAGACCTTGGTTCTTTCATCTGATACTTGACCTTTGAGTTGACTTTTTGATTGTAAGAGATGACTTGGCTCTGATACATGGCTTTGATTTCTCGGTTGGAGTTTCTTATGGATCCTTAAGTTCTCTTTCATCTGATACATTGGTTTGTGCTTGCTTGGTTGCTTGTATTTCAATCCAAAGGAATGGGGATGCTTGGTTTGACTTATGTTAAGTTACTTGCTATATCCTGGTGTTGTAAACCAAAATTTTCCCTCTCATTTATCAAGAATTTTCTCATAAGATCTTCTATGGCTCAAGTTTGCAGCACTGATACGTCAATTTAGGCTTGGAATTGGCACAAGGGCAAAATGGTCAAAGTGCACACTGAAAAAGTCAAATTTTGACTTTTGGATCAAAATCAAGTCTCAAGAGTCAAATTTCATCACTATATGGTAGAATATGAAGTTTGTTTCTGTTGTACCCCAAAATTTTCCCTCTCATATTTCTCAAGACATTGCAAGAAAAATCTCCAAGTGGCTCAAGATTGCTCAAGAGTTGGACAGTCAAGCTATCTCTTAAGGCAGTCAACCCCAAATTAGGGTTTTGTGTTGCATCAAGATCCTTGAGTCCAAATGACCTCAAGTGCTCCCCAATGTCCTAATATGTTCTCAAGGTCATCCATGTCAAGTTTCAAGCCTTGCAGAGGAAGTTTGCTCAGTCAATTGCTCAAAGGGTCCAAAAATCGATTGTGTTAGGGCAAAAGTCAACTGTGACCTACAAATAGTCAAACTTCAAGATTTTTTGTCAACATTCTCATTTTGATGGTTACTTCATCATTTGATCGAGTTTGATCATGATTCATCAAGGATTGCTCAAAATTCATCAAGACTCAAAAGTTGCTAAATTAGGGTTTTGTAGGAAAAGTCAACTCAACTTTGACTAAGCATACCTTTCTCCTACTTTATGATAAATGACCCATCCAAAGCTCATTTTGAAGAGGATGCAATTTCCTACAATCCATATTCATACCCCAAGATCAAGAAATGCACTCACAAGAAGTTATAAATTTGGACATTATAGGTCATTTTTGAAAATCAACAAAAACACCTTTTTTGCCAAAGCTTATAACTTGAGCATGGAATATCAAAATTAGATGAGACCAAAAGGGTCGGTTAGAGGACATCTCAAACTTTCTAAAAAGTCCAAGAACACTTCCAAAAGTTCAAAATTGAAGAAGTTATGCATTGTTGAAGTTGGGTATTTTTGCAAAATTCCCAAAAGTCAACTATCCCCAAAACTTCAAATTTTGTCAAATGGGTCCATTATTTTCCACTTGATTTGAGCTTGCATCATTGTCCACGTGTCCTATCTTCAGCCATGTGTCCATTTATCTATTTTATTATTTTATTTGATTTTTTATTGAATTATTTCATTTTAAATCAAATTAAATCAAATAAAATCCCAAACTTTGATTACATGAGATTTTTTGCTATTTTCAGGATTGGATTCTCATCAATATCATCATCAAATTCGTATCACACAAGATCATGTGCAAAAAGATGGTTTTTTTGACAAATTTGGCAAGTTTTCACAAGTGAATCAAATCAAATATGGGTGCATTGATTTAGAGAGATTGGATTCATGATTCTTGACCTAATGCATTCCATGATACATATAGAAGCCAAAGGACACGAAATATAGGTTAGAGGTTGCAAGAACAAACCAAGAAAAACTTGAAAAAGTGGTAAAAAGTTTGAAATCAAAATCGTGTCTAGAGGTGTTTTCAGAAGCCAAGAACGATCTCAATCGATTCCTTAACGATCACTGAAGCAGAACCAATCCCAAGCAAGCCTCCATGCACATCACACAGCACTGTAAGTGTCACAAAAATTCGCTCCTTTCTTGAATTCGCAAATCATTATTCCTGCATCTTTTGTACAAATTATTTGCATATTCATGATCCTTACAGCATTTCTAAACTTTTGGCAATACTTAATTTGATTTATATGGACTGGAACCTCATAACAGCATGGCTACGGTTACATTTTAGATTTTAGGGATTTGTGTTTCAGGTTAAATTGATCCTTATGATAGGCATGGTTGCACTCAGGAGAGGGAGACGAACCTAACCATGTCTTTGAAGGTCGTTTTATGGCCTGGAAGTGATTTTTGGATCGAGCTACGCATTTAGCTGCGGATCCAAATCCGCGGGAAATATTACAGTGGCTGGAGGTGGGGGACGATGGAGTGTCGCTCCCCCAGTGGCCCATTCAAACCATGGCGCGCATTTTTTTATTTTCTGGCATATTAACGTATTTTCACATATTATGTTTTGTTCTTATATTATTAACAAATAAAGCACAACAACCAAGTGGTGAGCGTGTTTGCCAATGACCAATAGGACCTGGGTTCGAATCCCAGGTCCCCCATGCACTTTGTTATTTTTCTTCTTCATATAATCAGGTACAAATCCAAGCATGATGCCTATCATACATCCTCAAGCATCTGATGGCCAGATGGCCACAGGCCAAATCTGGTGGCCAGAAACTGATGGTCTACCATAGACCAAGTCAACATGCGCGCAGAGAATCTCAGAGGTCAACCAGGCCAGCGCTTAATGGGCCTTGGAACTGCTATTCTGACCTCCTTTTCAGGCACATACCCTTTCTCTATTTCTTTTATTTATTTTGTTCTTTTTTTATTTGATTTAACTATTTTCATTATTCTCTAACCAATCAAATTTTTTCCTTTAATAAAATTAAAACCAAAAAATATTTTCTTTATTAAATTAAATTTTTGTATTTTATATTTTATTAACAAATCCTTTAATTAATTTAGGCCATTAATTAGAATTAACTTTAACATATTTCTTTGTAAATAATTAAAATCAATTAGACTTAATTAGGTTTTACTAACATTAATTTATTTTATTTTATTTCTTTAAATACCAAAAATCCAAAAATAATTTATTTTCATTAATTAATTTATTCATTTATTAATTAATTAATTTAGGATAGTTTCTTTCTTAAAATAAAAACAAACAAAAAAATCATTTCTTTAATAACAAAGGGTCAATACCCTAAACTCGCACTCGATTTAATTTTTCGCACGCGATCTATTTATTCAATATTATACTTGTTCCCGGAATGTAATAGATAATTAGGACCATTTAATTATTTTTATCTCTTTATTTATTTTTCCGCATTTAAATTTCAAAGGGTTGCTTTTGGCGATGTAAATACCCGACGCCTTGTAATTTAATTTCCGCAATTTATTTTCCGCAAAATATAACTGTTAGATGTTTGGTAATAGGAATGCATGACAAGAATGAATGTTTAACCTAAAATCAACTTAGATAACCATTAACATGTACAAAGACAAAATTAACTGAAAACGACACACTCGCACATGCGCACTCTTAGGGTACACCCCACTTGGTTGCCTTCATACACGGTCATTGAGTATAGGTCACTTTAGAGGTTGCCCTCTTGTCCAAAGATCATAGTTGCCTCGAAACGGTTGCCTCGGATATTGTTGCCTCAAAAAAATGATCTAAGACATTAGGGTTACCGCTAAGGTGTCCTAACATTGCTTTAGTGACCGCACATCCCTCATTCGAATTGACCCTCAAACTCCAACGACGGTGCTACCTACTCATCAATAGTAGGATAGCATTATCTAAAGGACATTAGCATAGAACGATTCCTTTTTCGAGTAGGTAGATGGTTCTTAGATACTTGCTCTTTCAAAAACAAAAAAACTTTTCACACTTACACTTTTTGAACAAAGTTTTCAAAACACTTCATACGCTCTTGAGGACAGAAGCAAGAGTTAAATCGAAGTTTTCAAATAAACTTTTTTTCAAAAACCCACAAGCACAAAGCAAGCAATTTTGAAAACAATATGAGCAAGTATCTAAGAGCCCGTGGATAACCACGGATAGAAAGGGTGTTAACATCTTCCCTTTCTATAATCTACCCCCCGAACCCGAGAGATATCTCGAAAAAGGAATTTTTCTGTGGTTTTTTCCTTTCCTTGTTGGATAAAATAAAAGTCGGTGGCGACTCTGTCTTACCGCGACATTTTGCAAAAACAAACACAAAACGCAAACCAGTATTCCAAAAAAAAACAGTCAGTTCTTCCCACCGTATCACAGAACTGGCGACTCTGCTGGGGAATATTATTAGTGGGATGTACCTTAGGATTAGATCATTGTGTTTTCAATTGTTTGCTTTGTATGCTTTATCTTTGTAGGCTTGTATCGGAGTTACTATAGATCCTAACCCGGATCTGGGGGATACCCTTTAGGTAAGTAGCAATAAACTGTGAGGGAACTGTACGGCGTAGACCGATACGGTTGAAGCAGTAGCTACGTTGGTGTGGCACTTTAGTATGTACCGATATCCCTTGTGGCGCAACGAGGAGAATATGGGTCTGCTAAGGGGTCATTAAGCACCAACTGACCTTAGAACCTTTAAATTGACCAACTTGGTGTTGTACCCCAAAATTTGCCCTCCCATATTCTCCAAAGTTTTGACAAGCATCATCTCAATTTGCTCAAGTCTACTCAAGGATTGCACAGTCAACCATCCTCCTAAGCCAGTCAAAATTAGGGTTTTGGTTCTTGCAAGGAAGTTGAGGTTTTCAATGTCTCAATCAAGTCACACATGCCTATAAACATTGTCAAGCATCTACATGCCAAGTTTCAAGGCTCACAAGGTCAAGTTGCACAGTCAAAAGCCCTAATTGTTTCACAATCAACTATAGGGGTAAAATGGTCATTGGCAATCAAAAGTCAAAAATTTTGGTCAACATCTTATTTTGAAGCCACAATCATCATTTGATCAAGTCTTGATCATGATTCCACAAGAATGGCTCAAAAATCATCAAGATGCAAAAGTTTCTATTTTTGGACAGCTGAAAAGTCAACTGTAACTTGACCAAGGCATAACTTTTTCATGGTTCATCATAAAAATCCCATCCAATGCTCATTTTGAAGGGGAGGAAATTTCCCACAACTCATCTTCACATTCCAAGTCCAATAAATGCTCTCACAAAAAGTTATCAATTTCAACATTATAGGTCATTTTCAAAAGTCAACAAAAAGGCATTTTAAGTCAAAGACCATAACTTGAGATTGGTAAATCAAAATTACATGGGACCAAAGGCATTGGTTAGAGGACTTCAAGACCTTTCTAAAATGTCCAAGAACATGTTCATATGATCAAAATTGAGCAAGATATGCATTGGAGAAGTTGGGAAATTTTTGTGAAATGGCAAAAGTCAACTATCCTTGAAACATCAATTTTTAACAAAAGGGCCCACTTTCTTCCACTTGATTCAGCCTTGTCATGCCACCCACGTGTCCCGTGATCAATTTCAAGATTAAACATTAATTTTTCTATTTTTATTTAATTTTATTTGATTTAATTCATTTTAAGTCCATAAAATTCAAATAAAATCAAAAAAAATTAATTCAATAACATCTTTTGATTTGAATGGCTTTCATGTGTCATAATACACCTACCAAATTCGTGCCAAGCTCAATTATGCATGAAAATTCAAATTTGAACAAACTTGGAAAGTTCCTTTAATGGTGATTAAGCAAAATCCAAAAACATCATTGCAATGGATCATTGGCTCTTAATGTGACCTATTCTCATTCATTACTACATATGCAAGTGTTCCATACCTCAGTCACGACCTGAACATCCTTCAAACGGCCAAACCAACTCCAAAAAATTCCAAAGAAATTTGAAAACTGAAATCCACTTTTCAGCATGATTCAAAGTGTTTTCTTGATCCAAACACATTCCTAACACTCCCAGGAATCTATTGCAATCACAAACGAGTTCCAACACTCAAAGAATCACCCACCACAGCCCCACGGTTTGTCAAACTTTTCCATAATCGAAGCTCATAATTCCTGCATATTTAATGATTTTTTTTGTATGCTTTGCGTTGCTCTAACCCTTCTGAAGCTTTTTGTATAAGGCAATTGCACTATGGTGTCCTAAAACAGGAAATGCCATTGTTGAATTTTAGGTTTTCCAAGCTTGAAATTTGGGGGTTTAGTAACCAAGAAAAATCGGGCTTCATAAAACCCATGGTTGAATTCAGGGGATTGAGACGAACATGTTGATACCCTCGCGCCTAATTTATGTAACCCATGGAGCTATTCTCTATTTTTTATAGTTGCAGGTTGTGGGGGTTTAAAACCCCCGCTATCTAACTCTATTTTTTGTAGGAAAAGGAAGAAGACGATTACGTGCTTGCATCTGGTTGGTTCGTTCAAAATATGCGCGCTATTTTTTTGTTTCCAGCACATGACTTGTTTATTCCATATAATATTATGTTCTTATTGCTATATCAATTAAATCAAATGGCTCAGTGGAAGGACGCGCTGGCAATGACCACTGGGACCTGGGTTTGATTCCCAGGTCCCCCAAAATTCCATATCATTTTTTCTTATGCGCTTGTGTGTAGGTTCCAAAAGAAGGCTTATCATACACCTCATCCTGATGCACGCCATGTGTCCTCAAACGCTGATCTAATGGCCAAAAGATGTTGGACAGCACGCTCTCAGTCAACCGTGCCATGGAGAATCTCACAAAGTCAAACAGGGCTTGATCTTAATGGGCCTGGAAACTGCTTCAACACCTCCAGAATCTGGCCTTCACCTCCTTAGTTTAGCATTTCTTTTCTTATTTTCTTTCTTTTTATTTTCTTGCATTAATTATTTTTATTATTTAATTAATTCACAAATAATTATTTTCATAACCAAAAATCAAAAAAAAAAACTAACATTTTTATTATTCTTATTTACTAATTTCACTACTAATTTATTTTGTAAATAAACATTAACATTAATTAATTTAGTCTTTTTTAATTAGGTTTAATTTTAATCCTTTTTTTTTAATAAATAAAAACAAGTTAGAATTAGGGTTTCTTTTGACTTTTAATTTCTTTTCTTTTTATTTTCATTAAAAACATAAAAATACAAAAAAAAAACATTTTTTTCTTTAATTAAATCATTAAATTAGTTAATTAGGTTTAATGTTTAATTTAATTCCAAAAAGGGTCAACACCCTCAGGACGTTCCCGATTAAATTTCTTTTCGCGCTTTAATTCCTTTTTATTATATTTATGTAACTATTTCGGATATGTAATAGTTAATTAGGATTTATTGCTTTCTTTTAATTTCTTGCATTTTTATTTTTCAAAACGGGTTTTGTTTTTGGCGATGTATAGATCCGCGCCTTGTAATAGTTAGATTTACATTCCCGCAATTTATTTTTTCGCATTCCTAACTGTTAAAAAATGCCTGCAAGAATGTATGTAAATAAAAACAATTCGTAGCTCACAAATAACATGCAAAGACAAACATAAACTGAATTCAACACACATGCACATGCCACTCTTAGGGTACGCCTCACTGGTTGCCTCGAACGGGGTCATCAAGTATAGGGTGTCTTAGAGGTCGCCCTTTGTCTAAAGATCCAGTTGCCTCGAAACGGTTGCCTCGGATAAAAGGATCTAGGACATTAGGGTTACTTCTAAGGTGTCCTACCATTGCTTCGGTGACCACACTGTCCCTATAATCGAATTGACCCGAACACCTCCAACGATGGTGCTACCTACCTCTCAATGGTGGGATAGCACTATCTAAAGGACACTTACACAGCTTAATTCCTTAGGGTAGGTAGACTTCTCTTAAGTACTTGCTCTTTTCAAAACAAACAAAAACATCTTTTCACACAGACACTTTCAAAAGTTTTCAAACAAATTTTCCATACACTCTTGAGGACAGATACAAGAGTTACTTAGAAATTTTTCAAACGAAACTTTTTCAAAACCCACACACACTTGAAAAGAAAACATTTTTGAAAACATAAGAGCAAGTACCTAAGAGCCCGTGGATAACCACGGATAGAAAGGGTGCTAACACCTTCCCTTTCTATAAATCTACCTCCCGAACCGAGAAACATTCTCAAAAGAAGGAATTTTGCTGTGCTTTTGTCCTTTCCATGTTGGAGAACATAAAAGACGGTGGCGACTCTTGCTTACCGCGACATTTCACGAAACCAGCTAAAATACAGTCAGTTCTATTCCCACCGATCACACTTGGCCATAGAACAGTAGCAGTATGCTACACTCATTGAGACTAAACTCTCGCGATGATTCCGGCTGCAAGAAAAGGTTGCTAAACTGGAATTATGATCGATCAAGGGTATTCATTGATATTGAGATCCTCTAGAACTCGGTTACTATTTTTAGGACAGGTTTGAACCAACTAAACTGAAAGAGGGTAGTACCTAAGCTCCTTGCCAGCCTGAAATCTAAGGGCTCTCTGTGTAACTTGCGTGCCTTTACCATGTTTGCTATTTGTGGATACTTGTGGTGTGCTTTCTATCATGACATCATGACATCATAACATTGCATACATCTTGCATTGGACTAACCTATTTCAAAGACAGGAGGAATTCATCTTTGTTCTGTTTTGTAGGTCATGGCACCTATGCGTAGGAACACCATCCGGATCAACTTTGTCCAGATTCCCACTATGCTTAAAGAGTTGGTTGCAAAGATGTCAGATACTTCCTCCTTTATCAGAAGACACGGGCATCTTCTTGGTTTGGTCACCTCCAAATTGGACGAGCAGATGATGAGTGTCCTAGTCTAGTTCTTTGATCCACTGTACCATTGCTTTACTTTTCAGGACTACCAGTTGGTCCCCACCTTGGAAGAGTTCTCTGATCTGCTCGGTATCTCTATTCGGGAGCAGACCCCGTTTACAGGTTGAGAGAAGATCCTTAGGCCGGAAGAGATTGCTTCAGCCCTTCATCTGACAAAGGCCGGGGTAATGGCTAATTGGGAAACTCGTAGTGGAGCAAAGGGCTTTTTGACTAAGTTCTTGGTTGGTAAGGCTAATCATTTTTGGGATAGTCTAGACTTCCAGGAATTCGAAGATATTCTGGCTCTTCTGATATATGGCTTGGTATTGTTTCCTAACTCTGACTCCTTTATTGATGTGACTGCGGTAAAAATCTTCATCTCTGGTAATATTGTACCCACTCTCTTGGGTGACATTCTTCATTAGCTTTATGCCCGTACTGCTCGGAAGCGGGGAACCTTGATGTGATGTGCTCCATTATTGGCGAGGTGGTTTATTTCTCACCTCCCCAAATCAGTTATGAAGAACAAAGAAGGCATGGGCTGGGCTTATAGGGTTATGTCTCTCTCTCACAATGACATCATTTGGACTATTAAGGGTATGGACGAGGTGGCCATTATTGATCGTTGTGGGGAATACCCCAATGTTCCACTGATAGGAACCGATGGAGGAATCACTTATAATCCATGCTTGGCCTTGCGTCAGTTTGGGCGAGCCAGAAGGGAAGGACCCCATGAGCTGCTAATGCCTAGTATAATCTTTGATTTCCAAGGGGATAGTGACGAGCAACGCCGCAGATTCATAAGGGCTTGGGATAGAGTACACAGATCTGATCCACACGAGTTGGGTGCAAAGACTTCTCTACCAATGGAACCATATCTCCGATGGGTTCGCATATGTGCCCAAAAGCTAGGAATGCCCTATGGTCGTCTTGCCTATTATTGTTGAAGTTGCTGATGAGGAAGGGGTTCCTCCTACTATCTTACACCCTTACATGCCTACTGACATTGGGGCATTGAAGAGGTCCTGGATGCAGCTAAGGGAAGAGTAGGATACTTATAGAGAAAAGTATCACGAGCAAGAGCAAAAGATCCAGAAGTTGACAAGGCAATTGGAGAATGAGCAGATCATCAACGACTATGTCAACACTAAAGGTAAACGACCATGGGAGCGCTGATGTCCTTTGATTATTTCCAGTTTTTATTTACTTTTCAGTATTTCCTTTCTTGTAACGCCTTAAGGGAATTTGTTGAACAATTGAATTTCAAGTTTATCTAATAAAAGTGTGTTCCATGTTTGGTTTACGAATTTGAATCTCTCGATGTCTTTGAAATCATAGCATACGCATTTTATTCCATGCACCTCATAACAGGTACCCTTACAGGTTTTCTCATCTTCTTCGCTGTTTATTTCAGCATCATGTCTTCTGAACCATCAACTGAATAAGCAATCAAGGCTCTACAGGCTCAAAACGCCCAGTTTCAGGAATTGTTCATGAATTTGGCTAAGGGTCAGCAAGATCTGAAGGCCCTTATCTTGAAAGAGAAGAAGAAGAAGAAGAAGAAGAAGAAGAAGAAGAAGAAGAAAACGGTCTTGTTTAACATGGGCCACAGGTTTGGAAACAGGCTACAGGATGAAGTTGATTTAACCACCTCATCTGGAGGGAAAGATAGTCAGGAAGAAAGGAGGGCTCCTAGCCCTGTGGTTTCAGACAACGAGACGGATTTCGATGAAGACCAGTATCCTCCGGCTGAGGATAGATACAAACAACTGGAAGATCGGTTGAGTGCGATGGAACTACAGAAAGTGCCTAGTCTAGACTTTGGTGATTTAGGTCTATCATTTGGGGTGGTGAATCCCCACAAGTTCAAAGCACCAGCCTTTGCTAAATACGACGGAGTTTCTTGCCCGAAATTGCACCTCCGTTCGTATGTTAGGAATATTCATCCATACACCGCTGACAAGAATCTCTGGATCCACTTCTTTCAAGACAGTCTCTCAGGGACTCGGCTTGAATGGTTTTACCAGTTGGAAGGAACTAGCATCCGTAATTGGGAGGATTTGGCTGCTGCTTTCTACAAGCAGTACCAATATAATGCCGACCTTGCTCCCACGCGTACCCAACTCCAGGGTATGTCAATGAGTGCGGGAGAAGGTTTCAAAGATTATGCTCAGAAGTGGAGGGACCTCGCTGGAAGAGTGCAACCACCCTTGGCTGATAGGGAGCTAGTAGATATGTTTCTGGGGACCTTGTCTGGTCCGTATTTTAACCATCTGATTGGAAGTTCTTCGTCCGGGTTTATGGAGCTGATTATGACTGGGGAAAGGATTGAAGCTGGTATTAAGTCTGGAAAAATATATAAGGGTGCTTCATCAGGCACCGAGAAGAAGCCTTTTAAGAAGGATTCCAGAGCTGTTTGCAGTTCGAAAAGCCATAATAGACCTGAACGCCGGCAAGCTATTAATGCGATTGTTATTTCAAGACCTGCTGGTGCTCCTCAGCACAACAATCAGCCAAGGACCGAGAAACCTCGAAGATAGTTCACTCAGCTCAACATGACTTTATCTCAGATTCTGCCACAGTTATTGAAAACCAATCTAGTGATTCCAAGGGAGGCCCCGCAGAATCCCAACACTACATCACCAAAGTACAACCCAAATGCCCGTTGTGCTTTTCACTCTGATAGCCCGGGGCATGACACAGATGATTGTTGGGTTTTGAAGAACAAAATACAAGACTTGATTGATGCTAAGGATATTGAGTTCGACGCGCCCGAAAGACCTAATGTTGTGACTGCTCCCATGCCCAAGCATGGAGTAAATGCTGTAGATAAAGACTCGTTTGTGGTTTTCGTGAACGACATTGTTACCCCTTTAATGACTGTAAAGAAGAACCTTTTGTTAGCCGGTTTATTTCCGGGTTGTGACGAAGGTTGCCGTATGTGTTCTGTCCTACCTACCGGTTGCCATCTTTTGAAGTTAGGTGTCCAACGCCTGATGGATAACAAAGAAATTCTGTTTGAGAAGACTGTTGTTCCTTTGGTCCCTGCTGAAGAAGTTACTATTATCACCATTTTCGACAATTCTTCCAAGGCTTCCTCGAGAAAGCCTGTTAGAATTACATATGTTCCAAGAATCACACCGTTGATCATCACTGTTCCAGGGCCTATCCCCTATACATCTGATAAAGTTGTCCCTTGGCACTACGGGGCTGATGTTTATTATCACGGAGTTAAACAAGATTTGGATGTTGATACTGACATCAGCAACATTGTTGGACCTGCCAAAGTCACTCGCAACGGAAGACTTTTCTCCCCTAATATCTCTCCACCAACTGCCCGGAAACCTGTTGTTATTACACCTGCCAGTGTACCTGCTACTATTCCTGTTCAAGTTCCCATTCTTACCCCTATTGTCGAGTCATCCGACACTCGAGGCAAAGGGGCCACTGATGAGCCTGCCCGGACGGAGGCACCGAAGAAGATTACTGTTGAAGCCTCTAGGCAAGAAATGGAAGAAATTTTGAAGATCATCAAAAAGAGCGACTACAATGTAGTCGAGCAGCTGGGGCAAACCCCATCCAAGATCTCTATGTTGTCACTGTTGCTATGCTCAGAAGCCCATGCCAAGGCTCTGATTGCTTTTCTGAAGACTGCACACGTACCTGAAGAAATGTCAGCTGATCAGTTTAAAGATTGCGTGGCTAGTCTGACTGCTGATAATGGGTTGGGTTTCTCTGACGCTGACTTGACTGTTAAGGGGAAGAATCACAACGATGCCCTGCATGTCTCCATTGAATGCAGGGGCACTACTCTTGCTCATGTATTGGTGGATACTGGGTCCTCGTTGAACGTTTTGCCTAAGAAAGCTCTAGACCAGTTGGACTGTGAAGGGTTGGAGTTGAAACCAAGCAACATTGTTGTCAGGGCCTTTGATGGGTCTAAGAGGATGGTGCACGGAGAAGTCGATATTCCGATTAAAGTTGGTTCTCAGGTTTTCACCTCTACATTCTATGTGATGGACATTCGGCCATCTTATTCTTGTTTGATGGGTCGCCCATGGATCCACAAAGCTGGGGCAGTGACGTCTACGCTCCACCAGAAGTTAAAGTACCCAGTGAAAGGGAAGATTGTGACAGTGCAAGGAGAGGAGGAGTACATGGTGAGCCACCTCAACTCTTTCCGATATGTAGAGATGGATGGGGAGTTCATTGAGACCTCGTTCCAACATTTTGAAGAGGTTCCCCAGACACTGGCGTCAACTGAGACTGTTGTTGAAGATCCTCCTATAAAGATGGCTTCCTTCAAGTATGTCCGGGCTGTTGTTGAGAAAGGTGGGTGTGCAAATTGGGGCCAAATCCCTGATTTTGCACATAAGACTAACGATTTTGGTTTGGGTTTCACTGCAGAAGCTCAAAGGGTTGTTCGGAGTGCATGGATCGGAAGACCTCCCCTGTTCATCAGCAATTCAGAAGTGAATGCCATTGAAGACGATGTTGAAGAGTTTGAGTTTAACAGTTGGATCTACCCAACGACCGACGATGGACTAAGCAACTGGACAGCAAAGGACTTCATCCCAATTTCTTTTATTACCCAGTAACAAAACTTTTGTTTTGAATTTGTAACAGACAATGTTTTAAACTCTATGGCCCGGTGTCTTACCCGGGGCACTGTGGCTTCATTTGTGAGGGCTTTATATGTGTCATTTTCATATATCATTAATAAAAGCATTGGACGTTTCTTGCATTTCAAATCTTACGCTCCTTGTTTTTCTTTTATTATATTGCAAAACAGCTATTTTACACACACTCACATATACAAGTCTACATCCAATATGGATCTCACTGGTAACGAATCTGCTACTGCCAATTATGATTTCGAAAGTCCGATCAAATTAGCCGAAGACGAAGGTGAAGATGATTGTGAAGTGCCTGGCAAACTTTCTAGACTACTACTCCAGGAAGAGAGGGCTATACAGCCGCATGAAGAGCCCGTGGAATCAGTAAATCTGGGTACAGAAATAGACAAGAAAGAGGTCAAGATCGGGGAAAATCTGGAGCTTAGTGTGAAGCAACGGTTGATTCAGATGTTGCGTGACTATGTTGAGATCTTTGCCTGGTCTTATGAAGATATGCCCGGGTTGGATACCGATATTGTTGTTCACCGATTGCCTACCAAGGAAGACTGTCCTCCAGTGAAACAGAAAGTCCGTCGAATGCGCCCGGATATGTCTGAGAAAATCAAGGTTGAAGTGATGAAACAGTTTGACGCCGGTTTTCTAGCAGTTACTTCTTACCCGCAGTGGGTGGCCAATGTGGTTCCTGTGCCGAAGAAGGATGGTAAGGTTCAAATGTGTGTCGACTATAGGGATTTGAACAGGGCAAGTCCCAAGGATGATTTCCCTCTGCCTCATATTGACGTTCTGGTTGACAACACCGCACATCATAAGGTATTCTCCTTTATGGATGGTTTCTCTGGTTATAATCATATTAAAATGGCTCTCGAAGACATGGAGAAGACAACTTTTGTTACTCAGTGGGGTAACTTTTGCTACAAGGTCATGCCTTTTGGACTGAAGAATGTTGGGGCAACGTATCAGCGTGCCATGGTTGCTTTGTTCCATGATATGATCCATCATGAGATTGAGGTATACGTCGACGACATGATTGCAAGATCTCAGACTGAAGAAGAGAATCTTGACCACCTTCAGAAGTTATTTGACAGGTTGAAATTGTACAAGCTGAGGTTAAACCCGAACAAGTGCACCTTCGGGGTGAGATCTGGTAAGCTGTTGGGTTTCGTTGTAAGCGATAAAGGTATTCAAGTGGATCCTGCCAAGGTGAAGGCTATACAGGAAATGCCAGCTCCCATAATAGAAAAAGAAGTCAGAGGCTTTCTGGGACGTTTGAACTATATTGCCCGATTTATCTCGCACCTGACTGCTACTTGTGAGCCAATCTTCAAGCTACTGAAGAAAGATCAAGTAGTATGTTGGAACAATGAATTCCAGACCGCTTTCGAAAGGATCAAAGAGTATCTCCAAGAGCCACCTATTCTGATGCCTCTAGTTGAAGGGAGACCCCTGATCTTATACTTGACAGTACTCGATAATTCAATGGGGTGTGTAATGGGTCAACATGACGAGTCTGGTCAAAAAGAGCATGCTATTTATTACCTTATCAAAAAGTTTACCGACTGCGAGACCCGATACTTGTTGCTCGAGAAAACTTGTTGTGCTTTGGCATGGGCTGCTCGTCGGCTGAGACAGTATATGCTGACTCACACTACTCTATTGATATCAAAGATGGATCCAATCAAGTATATCTTCGAGAAGCCTGCCTTGTCCGGAAGAATAGCAAGATGGCAGATGATCTTGACTGAGTATGACATCCAGTACACGACCCAAAAGGCAATCATGGGAAGTGTGTTGGCAGACCATTTGGCACATCAGGCAGTGGATGATTAGCAGTCTATGAACTTTGAATTTCCGAATGAGAATATCATGATAGTGACTGACTGTGAAGAACCTGGACCGGATGAAGGACCTGAGGAGGGATCCCGATGGTCTATGTACTTTGATGGAGCTTCGAACGCTTTGGGCAATGGCATTGGCGTCGTGATCATATCTCCTAAAGGCTCTCATACTCCATTCACTGCCCGACTATGTTTCAACTGCACCAACAATATGGCGGAGTATGAAGCGTGCATTATGGGTCTTCGAGCAGCAATTGACCTAAGGATTAAGTTTCTAAGTGTTTTCGGAGATTCCGCTCTCGTGATCAGTCAGATCAAAGGCGAGTGGGATACGAAACACCCAAATCTCATTCCTTACAAGGAGTATGTATTGATGTTGCTTCCCTATTTCGAGGAGATAACCTTTGAACACTTCCCAAGAGAGGAGAATCAGTTGGAGGACGCGCTAGCTACGATGTCTTCTATGTTCAAAGTCAATTGGGACAACGAAGCTCCCTGGGTTATCATTGAAAGATTGGACGAACCTGAACATTGCTGTGACATTAAGACTGAAGAGGTAGCAGATAAACCCTGGTTTCATGAGGTGAAGAGATACCTTGAGGCTCAGGAATACCCCGAGGGTGCATCTGTTAATGATAAGAAGTTTCTGAGGAGGTTCGTGGCAAAGTTCTTCATCAGCAATGGAATTCTTTACAAGCGTAACCATGATTCAACCTTACTGTGATGTGTGGATAAGAATGATGCAGAAAGGATCATGGAAGAGTTACATGAAGGTACTTTCGGAACTTATTCCAGTGGACATACCATGGCAAAGAAAATCCTTCGGGCAGGATATTATTGGTTCACAATGGAAGCCGACTGTTATCAGCATTCTCGGACCTGTCACAAGTGCCAAGTCTATGCTGATAAGGTGCACATACCTCTAGTACCTCTGACTGTCTTGACAGCTCCGTGGCCTTTTGCAATGTGGGGCATTGATATGATCGGCGAGATCAGACCTGCAGCATCCAACGGGCATCATTTCATCCTGGTAGTAATTGATTACTTTACGAAGTGGGTTGAAGCAACTTCCTTTGCTACAGTAACCAAGAACATCGTGGCACGGTTCATTCGGCACAATATGATTTGTCGATATGGTGTACTAGAGAGGATCATTACAGACAATGGTATAAATCTCAATAATAAGATGATCACTGAGCTCTGCAAGCAATTCAAGATACAGCATCACAACTTTTCTCCCTACCGGCCGAAGATGAATGGGGCTGTTGAAGCGGCTAATAAGAACATTAAGAAGATTGTGCAGAAGATGACGGTGACATACAAAGATTGGCACGAGATGTTACTGTTTTCTCTTCATGGGTACCGTACCTCAGCACGGACGTCAACAGGGGAAACACCCTATTCCTTGGTTTATGGCATGGAGGCAGTCTTGCCCATTGAAGTTCAGATACCCTCTCTTCGGATTATGAAGGACGCAGGTTTGAGCGAAGATGACTGGATTCAGACCCGGCTTGATCAGCTGAACTTAATCGACAAAAAGAGACTTACTGATATTTGTCATGGTCAAACGTATCAAAAGCGGATGATCAAGGCATTTAACAAGAAAGTTAGACGACAAGAGTATCAAGTTGGGAACCTGGTTATCAAACGCATCATACTACCTCAAGGTGATCCCAGGGGCAAATGGACCCCTACTTACGAAGGACCATTTGTGGTTAAGAACATTTTCTCAGGAGGAGCTATGATTCTAACCACCATGGATGGTGACGACCTTCCTCACCCCGTCAATACAGACATAGTGAAAAGATACTACGCACAATCAAAGACCCGCTAGGTCGACTGGCCTAGGCAAAAATAAGGGCTTCCCGACGAACCAAAAGGGTTCGGGCAAAAATAAGGGATGAAAACAAAAAAATGTACACCCGTCAAGTCGAAAACCTGAAAAGGCGGCTTGGGCAAAAAAGGGTATCCCGGTGGACTGAAAACCTGAAAGGGCAGTCCAGGAAAAAATTAAGGATCAAAGCGTAACACTATGTCTCATCGGATCACCTGGCAACCAGACTTCGGTATCGACTATCAAGCTCGAACGGCACTAATCAATCTGATCTACCTTCGACCAGTAGCAAAGTGATGAGATGCTCGAGAACATAAAGGCAATAGCAGAGTTGGAACCCAGTGGGATCATTCACATAGTTGTTTTGTTTAGTCTTTTCACAAATTGTATAAATTCTATTTGTTCGGCGGCATTCTCCTACTAGGACGTCAGCCTCTTGTACAAAAATGCCTATTTAAAGGCCAAACTTCAAAATCAATACAATTCATTTTCAAAGAAATTTCAAACTGTTTTTCCTTTATCTGTTTTGTTTTGCAAAGAACGTCCAATGTTCATTTTTTATATATGCACTTGACATTGATTGCTGCTCATAAATATTTACATACGAAACAAAAGACGATTACTGGTAATATCAAAGACAGGGCAAATAAGAATTTTCCAAACTGTACAGTTGCTCTATCCACCAGGTTCGAAGGTATATTCAGCTGAAGAATACGGCCAAAATATATTCACTCCCCGCAGAGTAAGACAGTAATGATAGCTCTCCCCAGCTGAGACTTGCAACTGTGAATAAATCGATAATATTCTCCCCAAGCAGAGTTTATCCATCATCAACACTGAAAGGGCTTAATATCCCCGGCAGTCTTAATATTCCCCAACGGAGTATAAGAATATTCCCCGGAAGAATGTAAGATATCCCCAGTGGAGTTAAAATTTTCCCAGCGCAGTCTGAAAAAGCTTCCCAGTGGAGTTGAAGAATCATCCCTAGTAGACTCTGGAAGTTCATCCCCGGTGGAGTATAAAAATAAATATCCCCAGCCGAGTTCAAAGGAAGGCTCTCCCCAGCAAAGCTCAAAGGATTATCCCCATAAGAGTCTTAAAGGTTATCCCCGGAGAAGTCTCAACTGAAAGATCTTCCCCAGCGAAGTTCTTTCCTTTCACAAACAGGAATTCAATCCCCAACAGGATTCAGTATCACCAGCAACGGTAATTCATCCCCAACAGAATTTATCAGTGGAATCCTCTGCAGAACATCTCTTCCCCACCGAGTAATCTCCTCATCAGTATATTCCCCAACGGAGTTATCCTCTTCTGCAGGTCTATTCTCACAATCATCTTCGTTCGTCATCCCCAGCGGAAACGAAGGATCCAACTCTATTCTCCAGCAGCTATCCAGGATTTATTTTCCCCAGCTAAAAAACATTACATTTCCATACATCATGATACCTGCATATACGCATCATACAACACGATCTCATTTATTTTGAGGACATCATTGCTTGACCTATATCATGCATTGCATATGACTGACCTTTACTTTTCAGGAAAGATACAGTTAAAGTTCTCAGCCATGTCGAAGAACTGACCGGTTCTTAAATCTCAATTGAATTATCCTCGGTTGAATTTCAGATAAGGTTCTCAATCTCGACAATTTTCCTTCGTCATAGTGTGGACGAGTTCTACAATCTCAACGGTATACTACGTTGAAGACCAGACAGTTCCTAGATCTTGATGTTTTCCTTCGTCATAGTGTGGACGAGTTCTACAATCTCAACGGTATACTACGTTGAAGACCATTCAGTTCCTAGATCTTGATAAAGATGTTTTCCTCCGTCATAGTGTGGACGAGTTCTACAATCTCAACGGTATACTATGTTGAAGACCAGACAGTTCCTAGATCTTGATGAAGATGTTTCCCTCCGTCATAGTGTGGACGATTTCTACAATCTCAATGGTATACTATGTTGAAGACCAGACAGTTCCTAGATCTTGATGTTTTCCTCTGTCATAGTGTGGACGAGTACTACAATCTCAACGGTATACTACGTTGAAGACCAGACAGTTCCTAGATCTTGATGAAGATGTTTCCCTCTGTCATAGCATGGACGAGTTCTACAATCTCAATGGTATACTCCGTTGAAGACCAAACAGTTCCTAGATCTTAATGTTTTCCTCCGTCATAGTGTGGACGAGTTCTACAATCTCAACGGTATATTACGTTGAAGACCAGATAGTTCCTAGATCTTGATGAAGATGTTTCCCTCTGTCATAGTATGGACGAGTTCTAAAATATCAATGGTATACTCCATTGAAGACCAGACAGTTCCTAGATCTTGATGTTTTCCTCCGTCATAGTGTGGACGAGTTCTACAATCTCAACGGTATACTACGTTAAAGACCAGACAGTTCCTAGATCTTGATGAAGATGTTTCCCTCCGTCATAGTGTGGACGAGTTCTATAATCTCAATGGTATACTCCGTTAAAGACCAGACAGTTCCTAGATCTTGATGTTTTCCTCCGTCATAGTGTGGACGAGTTCTGCAATCTCAACGGTATACTACGTTGAAGACTAGATAGTTCCTAGATCTTGATGAAGATGTTTCCCTCCGTCATAGTGTGGACGAGTTCTACAATCTCAATGGTATACTCCGTTGAAGACCAGACAGTTCCTAGATCTTGATGTTTTCCTCCGTCATAGTGTGGAAGAGTTCTACAATCTCAACGGTATACTACGTTGAAGACCAGAAAGTTCCTAGATCTTGATGTTTTCCTCCGTCATAGTGTGGACGAGTTCTACAATCTCAACGGTATACTATGTTGAAGACCATACAGTTCCTAGATCTTGATAAAGATGTTTTCCTCCGTCATAGTGTGGACGAGTTCTACAATCTCAACGGTATACTACGTTGAAGACCAGACAGTTCCTAGATCTTGATGAAGATGTTTCCTCCAGTTGAATTACGGACAAGTTCTTAAAACTCAGCAAAGATGTTCTCTCAGCTGAGGTACAGGCAAGTTCCTAAATCTCAATAAAAGATAGACTTCCCCAGCGGAATCTTCTACAAACGATAGGTATGCAAGTTCTCTCTAAGGAATCTCTTATGCGATCTGTAAGCCCATCCTCCTACCAACAATCTCCAAATGGCATCTGTAAGCCCATTCCCGACATCACAAGGCTGATACCACTTCATGCGAGTGCAAATTTCTGGGCACTCTAGTGTTCAATCATCTTCCACCTTCGGATCACGAAAGGCACGAAAGCCAATCTACATCCTCAGGTTTAAGAAGATTGAACAGGGGAAGCTGTTGTACCCCAAATTTTTCCCTCTCATATTTCTCAAGACATTGCAAGAAAAATCTCCAAGTGGCTCAAGATTGCTCAAGAGTTGGACAGTCAGGTTATCTCCTAAGGCAGTCAACCCCAAATTAGGGTTTTGTGTTGCATCACGATCCTTGAGTACAAATGACCTCAAGTTCTCCCCAATGTCCTAATATGTTCTCAAGGTCATCCATGTCAAGTTTCAAGCCTTGCAGAGGAAGTTTGCTCAGTCAATTGCTCAAAGGGTCCAAAAATCGACTATGCTAGGGCAAAAGTCAACTGTGACCTATAAACAGTCAAACTTCAAGATTTTTGTCAACATTCTCATTTTTAAGGTTATTTCATCATTTGATCAAGGGTTGATCATGATTCATCAAGGATTGCTCAAAATTTATCAAGACTCAAAAGTTGCTAAATTAGGGTTTTGCAGGAAAAGTCAACTCAATTTTAACTAAGCATAACTTTCTCATACTTTATGAGAAATGACCCATCCAAAGCTCAATTTGAAGAGGATTCAATTTCATACAATCCATATTCATACCCCAAGATCAATAAATGCACTCACAAGAAGTTATAAATTTGGACATTATAGGTCATTTTTGAAAATCAACAAAAACACATTTTTTTCCAAAGCTTATAACTTGAGGATGGTATATCAAAATGAGATGAGACCAAAAGTGTCAGTTAGAGGATACCTCAAGCTTTCTAAAACGTCCAAGAACACTTCCAAAAGTTCAAAATTGAAGAAGTTATGCATTGTTGAAGTTGGGTATTTTTGCAAAATTGCCAAAAGTCAATTATCCCCAAAACTTCAAATTTTGTCAAATAGGCCCATTCTTTTCCATTTTATTTGAGCTTGCATCATTTTCCACGTGTCCTAGCTTCATCCATGTGTCCATTTATCAATTTTATTATTTTATTTGATTTTTTATTGAATTATTTCATTTTAAATTAAATTAAATCAAATAAAATCCCAAACTTTGATTACATGAGATTTTTTTCTATTTCCAGGATTATATTCTCATCAATATCATTATCAAATTCGTATCACACAAGATCATGTGCAAAAAGATGGTTTTTTGACAAATTTGGCAAGTTTTCACAAGTGAATCAAATCAAATATGGGTGCATTGATTTAGAGAGATTGGATTCATGATTCTTGACCTAATGCATTCCATGATACATATAGAAGCCAAAGGACACTAAATATAGGTTAGAGGCTGCAAGAACAAACCAAGCAAAACTTGAAAAAAGTGGTAAAAAGTTTGAAATCAAAATCGTGTCTAGAGGTGTTTTCAGAAGCCAAGAACGATCTCAATCGATTCCTTGACGATCACTGAAGCAGAACCAATCCCAAGCAAGCCTCCACGCACATCACAAAGCATTGTAAGTGTCACAAAAATCCGCTCCTTTCTTGAATTCACAAATCATTATTTCGGCATCTTTTGTACAAATTATTTGCATATTCATGATCCTTACAGCATTTTTAAACTTTTGGCAATACTTAATTTGATTTATATGGACTGGAACCTCATAACAGCATGGCTAGGGTTACGTTTTGGATTTTAGGGGTTTGTGTTTCAGGTGAAATTGATCCTTATGATAGGCATGGTTGCACTCAGGAGAGGGAGACGAACCTAACCATGTCTTTGAAGGTCGTTTTTATGGCCTGGAAGTGATTTTTGGATCGAGCTACACATTTAGCTGCGGATCCAAATCCGCAGGAAATATTACAGTGGCTGGAGGTAGGGGACGATGGCGTGTCGCTCCCCCAGTGGCCCATTCAAACCATGGTGCGCATTTTTTTATTTTCTGGCATATTAACGTATTTTCACATATTATGTTTTGTTCTTATATTATTAACAAATAAAGCACAACAGCCAAGTGGTGAGCATGTTTAGCAATGACCAACAGGACCTGGGTTCGAATCCCAGGTCCCCCATGCGCTTTGTTATTTTTCTTCTTCATATAATCAGGTACAAATCCAAGCGTGATGCCTATCATACATCCTCAAGCATCTGATGGCCAGATGGCCACAGGCCAAATCTGGTGGCCAGAAACTGATGGTCTACCATAGACCAAGTCAACATGCGCGCAGGGAATCTCAGAGGTCAACCAGGCCAGCGCTTAATGGGCCTTGGAACTGCTATTCTGACCTCCTTTTCAGGCCCATACCCTTTCTCTATTTCTTTTATTTATTTTGTTCTTTTTTTATTTGATTTAACTATTTTCATTATTTTCTAACCAATCAAATTTTTTCCTTTAATAAAATTAAAACCAAAAAATATTTTCTTTATTAAATTAAATTTTAGTATTTTATATTTTATTAACAAATCCTTTAATTAATTTAGGCCATTAATTAGAATTAAGTTTAACATATTTCTTTGTAAATAATTAAAATCAATTAGACTTAATTAGGTTTTACTAACATTAATTTATTTTATTTTATTTCTTTAAATACCAAAAATCCAAAAATAACTTATTTTCATTAATTAATTAATTTATTTATTAATTTATTAATTAATTTAGGATAGTTTCTTTCTTAAAATAAAAACAAAAAAAAAATCATTTCTTTAATAACAAAGGGTCAAAACCCTAAACTCGCACTCGATTTAATTTTCCGCACGCGATCTATTTATTCAATATTGTACTTGTTCCCGGAATGTAATAGATAATTAGGACCATTTAATTATTTTTATCGCTTTATTTATTTTTCCGCATTTAAATTTCAAAGGGTTTCTTTTGGCGATGTAAATACCTGACGCCTTGTAATTTAATTTCCGCAATTTATTTTCCGCAAAATATAACTGTTAGATGTTTGGTAATAGGAATGCATGACAAGAATGAATGTTTAACCTAAAATCAACTTAGATAACCATTAACATGTACAAAGACAAAATTAACTGAAAACGACACACTCGCACATGCGCACTCTTAGGGTACACCCCACTTGGTTGCCTTCGTACAGGGTCATTGAGTATAGGTCACTTTAGAGGTTGCCCTCTTGTCCAAAGATCATAGTTGCCTCGAAACGGTTGCCTCGGATATTGTTGCCTCAAACAAATGATCTAAGACATTAGGGTTACCGCTAAGGCGTCCTAACATTGCTTTAGTGAACGCACGTCCCTCATTCGAATTGACCCTCAAACTCCAACGACGGTGCTACCTACTCATCAATAGTAGGATAGCATTGTCTAAAGGACATTAGCATAGAACGATTCCTTTTTTGAGTAGGTAGTTGGTTCTTAGATACTTGCTCTTTCAAAAACAAAAAAACTTTTCACACTTACACTTCGAACAAAGTTTTCAAAACACTTCATACGCTCTTGAGGACAGAAGCAAGAGTTAAATCGAAGTTTTCAAACAAACTTTTTTTCAAAAACCCACAAGAACAAAGCAAGCAATTTTGAAAACAATATGAGCAAGTATCTAAGAGCCCGTGGATAACCACGGATAGAAAGGGTGCTAATACCTTCCCTTTCTATAATCTACCCCCCGAACCCGAGAGATATCTCAAAAAAGGAACTTTTCTGTGCTTTTTTCCTTTCCTTGTTGGATAAAATAAAAGTCGGTGGCGACTCTTGCTTACCGAGACATTTTGCGAAAACAAACGCAAAACAAAAACCAGCATTCCAAAAAAAAAACAGTCAGTTCTTCCCACCGTATCACAGTTTCATATAGAGAATCAAAAGTCAAAATTACTTTGGAAAAGTTAAAATTCTAAATACTTAGAAATTTTTCTAAGTGCTAAGAAATGTGATAAGTTTAGAACTTCTGGCCAGATTTTCATCATGATACGAGATGATTCAGGAAGAACTTCTGACACATGAGTTGTAGGTCTCAATGAGATATAAAACATTGCAGAACAGAGTTTCCCCTATAAATGCTGATATTTCAAGTTATAAACCTTTGAAGAGACGCCCATGAAACTAAAACACTTAGTAAATTCTGAGCATTTCCAAGTCAGAATTTGGTTATAACTTCTGGGCCAGTTTTCACGTAGGTTCAATCATAGTTTGCAAAGATAATTCAAAGAGGGTTTACAAAGCATGTTGCAAGCTTTCTGAAAAGTCTGAGAACTCCTTCAGATCATGTTAGAGCAGGGAGATTCAAATATCAGAAGTTGGACATTTGTTCTAAGTTACGCTGATATTGAACTTCTGATCCAGATTCAAGTTTGCTTCACAGTCTCATATTGCAGGCTTTCTTGCTTGTTAAATCTCATCATCATTTAATGTTCACACCAACTCTTGAGTCTTTATCCAAAGGATCTTCCCACGTGTGGCATAAAAGTACCGTTGTTGTCCTTGAAAAGCAAAATTTTGTACAAAGTTTATCTTGAGCCCATGCTTCACTTTGCTTTTGAGTGTACTTCCTCCACAAATCATGCTTACAAACTCAAATTAAGGGTGCTTAAAGTTGTTAACCACTCTACTTTTCCTTGAAGCTAGGCGTGTCTAAACTTGCTTCAAAAACAAGTCAACGAGCCATAACACATGATGGTTGTACTCTTGACTTCTCCAAGCTTCTAAATCCTTTTCCTATAAATTCAACTTCATTTGCAAACATCAAAGGGGGAGACATTGGAGAATAGCCTTGAAACCTTGCTGAAAATTCCAAGAATCCGAAACTGCAAACACAAATACAAAACCTGCTAGTTTTTTATTTTTGCATTCAAAACCCCAATTTTCCTCAAGTATTTATTGACTAAATCATCAACACGGTTTCTAATATACACTTAGAAACCATCCCAACTTCTGTTTTCAGACTGTAACAAAATCATCACCAACCTCCACAGAAAATTTCAGCCATCCATAATTCAAGTTAAGGTTTGCTTCAACTTTCTGAGAACGTGAGGTAGTTGGCCAGAACATCACAGCAATTTGAACCAGGCTTTCACTCACAGAACAATATCTAGAAGCAAGGTAAGTTTCTTCTGACTTTCAGCTCATTACATAGACATTGTTAGGCTTGCATTTTCAAAAATACAATGTAGATATCATGGCTCTAATTCTGTACATATTTATATATTTCATTTATATGGCCTAAATGGAGAGAATTTCATATCAGAACTTCTTGAGGAAATTAGGATGCAGAATTAGGATTAGTAGAATTTGTGTTTACTTTTGGTTTACAGTTTTGATGCTTTGTATTTCTGAAACCATGATGAAATCTGCCATAACTGTTATCTTTGCATTTTCCACTTTGTTGAGAAATGACTAAGCTGCAGATACTCTGACTGGAGTGGAGAAGGAGACGAAGTTCATCATCAGAACTTACTTTGTGATACATGTTTATGTTTTTGCTTCTAATACCGGATATACAGCCACCCCGGTGGTAGAAAGCGTGTGCATAAGACATTAGTGCTAATGGTCATGGGTTCTAGCCCCAGAAGCATCTTTTTAGGTTTAATTATTGACATTTTTACCCCATTACTTGTCAAACAATATTCCTAGATCAGAACTTCTAGATATCCTCACCCAATAGTATTATCACCTCACTTTCTCAACAACCGGAACTTCTAAACTCCTTCAACAACCAGAACTTTTAAGCTTCCAGTAACACTAGAACTTCTAGGTTCACAGTTACATCAGAACTTCTAAACTCTCTCAGCTATCAGAGCTTCTAGGCTTTCCTTTGTTCCAGCAACCTCAGAACGTCAGTGTGTCTGGATCCAGAACTTCTGACCTTCCTTTTTTTTGCTAATATTTGCTTTCTGATTTTCAGCGCGCCTGAGTCAGAACTTCTGCTCTCTCATTTTTTAGCAACACACTGATTCTGACTCTTATTCCCTTACTATTTTTATCATCACTTTATTTTCATTAATCAAAAACACCAAAAATACTTTATATTCACATGCTTTATTTTATTTCTTTTAAAACAAAAAGACTAAAAATATTTTCTTAAGCAAATCTATTTCTTCTCTTAACCAAAAAAAAAAGTCTATTTTACATTTCTTGTACATTATTTCAATATGGTTGTAATAGATAATTAGGAATTTAATTTCTTGCAATCCCCATTTGTAAATTTGTACACCCCATCCCCAAGTGATTGTAATAGCGTAGGATATTTACTTTCCGTAATTTACTGCTTTCATATAAATGCTAGTAAAGTAGGATTTGTATGGCAAGATAAAAATAACAAGTAGACAACTCTTAATCAAAGACTAAATGCATGTAAATCAAACACATTATCCACAAATTCACCCTTAGGGTTAACTCCACTTGTTGCCTAAAAATGGTCATGTTATGCATGTGAGACGTCTTAGCAAAAACAATCAAAATATAAGATCATAGTCCCTCGATGACGCTTCAAATGTTGCCTTACGAATGATCTTAGTCCCTCAAGAGAAATGCTAAGATATCTCACAATATTTCTATCATGACTATACGATGACCCACGCCCGTCCCTTTACATCCAACGATGGGGCTTCTTACCAAATCAATGGTAAAATAGCAACGTCTAAAGGAGGAGGAAAAGAACACTAAAGACTTTTTGAGTTGGTAGATTGCTACTAGTTGCTCGCTTGCTCACAACAAAAACATTTCATACACCAAACACTTTCATTTTGAAGCACTTTCAAAAGGAAAACACTTTGTATGCGTTCTTATAAAGACGAGAACCATTATAAAGACACGCTTTTCAAAATCACTTTCGAAAACAAATTACACAAACACTTCTTTGAACTATTTTCCAAACAACACTTTGTATGTGTTCTTATAGAGACGAGAATCATTACAAATACACGTTTTCAAAAACCACACCACAAGCACATTTTCAAACAAAGCAAGTGATCTAGCAAGCAACTAAGAGCCCATAGATAACTATGGATGAAAAGGGTGTTAACACCTTTCCTTTTCATAATCTACCCTCGAACTCAATAAAATAATCTCAAAGGTCTTTCCTGTTCTTTTCACCCTTTCCTTTATTGAATAAAAGAAAAGTCGGTGGCGACTCTTGCTATCTGCAACAATTACGATTAAACGGAAAACATCTCAAGTCAGTTCTCCCACCGTGTTACACCTGGTTAGTTCACAATGCATACACATGGCTTTCTCTTGGATTATCTTACTATGAGACTCATTTATTTCTAGCATTTACTTTATACTTTAGGATTCTTGTTTTTCAAACTTGAACCGCTTTCATAATAAACCTTGACTTTGTCAAGTGCATTTTCAAGCTTTATTTTCCTTAATCAAACTTCAATACATCTAATTATATTCAAACCTTTTTCAAAAGACTAAAAAAACACTTCAAACTTCATTCAAACCTTATGTGCCCTTTGTGCACTTTTCTCTTTAAAACTCTTTGCAAAGTTGAGATATTAGTCTTGTTTTAGAAGTGTTTGCAAACCTTCCTACCTCTACAAACATGGAAAAGCTTGAGTCACTTCCCATTGATATGTTGAGGTATGCTTGTCGATTTATTCCAAGCTATAATTTCTTTGTATTCACGTTGGTGCAAAATGCTCATTTTTCCATAGCTGTCGAGAGTACGATGTGTTTTCTACTCATTCAAGACAATATGTCTCTTCATTTAGAATCAACCACACACCAAGTTTTGTTTGTTTTTAGAGTAACTACGTGGTTGTGATTTCACCATTACACATTGGTGGTACGTAGGTACAAAACTCTCAAAGTTTTGCCGAATAAATAAAACAATAAAAGAAATCTCCTTCTTTATGCAAATGCAACAACCCATTTCTATTACTCTAACTCAATAAAAAATTTCAAAATAAAATAGTCAAAACATAAACAGTAGAAAATTGAAATAGAAAGAAATGCTACCAATCCTAACCAATAAAATGGTGGCAGTTGTATGATCGATTTTTTAGTCGGAGAGAAATGTTTGATGGTGTAGAACAAGATATGATGGATGCAATAATGTTTGAGAGGGTTTGTGAGGTAGGTTGGAGTAATTGTGGATGAAATTGATGAATTTATGATGGTTGCGCAACTGTTGAAAAAATGGATCCCCTCTTTATTCGCGTTATAATCTTATATATTGTGAGACATGTAGAGTTTCTTGATTTTTTTAAATGGCCAAAATACCATTTTCTAGTTTATTTGATGAAAATATAAACTAAAAAGTAAATTACAATTAAATGACATTTTTGTTTTAATTTTTTTCGACTAAAAAAAGAGATCGGAAATAATCGAAAACAATTAAAATCAGACACTTTTTCAAGTCCAACAAATAAAATAGTACATCAAAGTAATCAGCACGCAATAAAGTTTATTAAAAAAGACTGCAAATGATCAAAATTGCAAATAAAAATTCCAATTAAACAGACTCAGAGGGGTAAAAAAGTGACCGCAAACAATGTCAAAAAAATAAATCGAGCATACCAACATGATCTACGCGCAATGTAGATTCATAAGATAGTCAGTTAAAGATCAAAACTCAAAATATTTCGTTCATTAATTTTTGCACAGTGTCGAATGGCTTTTACTGGTCTGCTTGTAAAACCAAAAATTCATTCTTATTAGATTTTGATCATCTCTGCACAATGTTTGAGACAGTACAAGAAAATAAAAATGCATGAAGTGAGATTTCGAGTATTTTTTACCTTAAAATGATGCAGATGTTGATTTAAGTTGACTTTTGATCAACCAATGTTTGATGGTGTAGAACGAGATATGATGGATGTAATAACGTTTGAGGGGGTTTGTGAGGTAGGTGAAACAATCGGCTGAAAATCATCAAACAATGAAGTCGCCATCGAACGTCTTTTATCCCACATGAAGGGAAAGGTAAACATTGAGAAAACCTGAGAAGGGAGAAGTCACGGTCTTGTGACCGAGAGATAAGGGTAAGGGAGTCTGTTACGCGAGGGGAAGGTATTAGCACCCCACGCGCCCGTAGTACTCTACGGTATCCACTCTTGTTATCTATCTTATGGGTGTGTTTAATCTATGCTTACTGTTTATTACTACTAAAGGGAGAATGCATGCAAATAAAAGAGAAAAGAATGTAGGGAAAAGAAAAGTTGTGCTCGTTCGGGCCCTACCCCGATGCCTACGTATCCCTTTTAAGGAATCAGAGCAGCCGTAGTTCGGCTCATATGTTTTTGTTGGTTTGTATTTTTTAATGAACATTATTAATTTCGCCCTCTGCCGCAACTCGACCTTTGGAGACTTACGCGTCAGCACAGAAGTGAATTAACATGTTCTTTTGAAAAAAAGTTTTGGAGAAAAGGTGTTTGGACGCACAAAAAAGGTTTGAATTTGGTTTGTGTTTGTAATGAACGATATTAATTTCTCCTTCTTCCGCAACTCGACCTTTGGAGACTTACGCGTCAGCACGGAAGTGAATTAATATATTCTTTGAAAAAGTTTTTGTTTGGAAGGCCCGTAGGCAAAAGAGTTTGTATTTGTCGGTGTTTTTGCTTGTAGGTAACAGCTAGTTGACATCAAGAGAGATATTTTAGCCATTTCTCTACTTATTTGTGAAATGAGTCTTTGAGACTTGAACCATACCAAAGCTTATAATAAGAGAATAATAAGGTCGAGAAGAAACCCGCTTATCGTCTCACATACTTAATGAAGATATGATTCTCGTCAGTAAATATTTAGTATTTTGAAGTTTGTAAAAAGGGAGTTTTTTTGTTTTAAATGCATATGCGAAAAGAAAAAGAAAAGTCAAGGGGAGACTAGCCTATTTCTAAACCTAAAGTTATCATACTTCATATGATCTCTCGAAAGCGATAAATGCGGAGATGAGGAATAAAACGAGGTTGTGATAATATCGAACGGAGAAGGTCTGTTGCCTCTTTGAAATCGTGCAAGCAATAAGAAAACTCTACAGAAACTGCTTCGCGCGAGTGATCAAATAATTAACCTCCAAGCATTCCTCATCACAAAAGTTGCATCATTACTATCACGAATTCTTGACTAAAATGATAATGAAAATGATTGTTAAACATAAAATTATAGAAAGTTCTAATAAAATTCTAAATAAAAGACCTAAAAAATTCTAAAATACTCTATTATTTTTGTATCATTTCAATTATCAATTAAGAGAAAAATTAAAATAGAAAAATCTAAAATAAATAAATAAAATTTTAGAAGAGTCTGGGGGGTGCGAGCCTGGGAACATGTGTGCTGAAGCAAAATCTGAGCCCAGTCTATGATCAGATTTTTGTTGCAAGGCATGCTAGTTTCCCAAAAATCTTAACAGTGTAGAACATCCAAGCCCATAGTCACCAAATCCAAATGTCTTTATAGGTAGAGGCTAGGGTTCAATTGGGAGTGACAATTGAACTCCTTCCTCTTCTCTCATCAACCGCGAATGACAACGAATCTTTATTCTCATTCTATCTTCTTCCACCATTCACCTTCTCATCTCCATTTCTAATTCAATTATTCCTCCAACGCATCTTTGCTCCTCTGATTCTTCACCGTGAAACAAACACATCAAATCTCATCGCACCAAACTCCGCTCAACTCTATGATTTTTCATTCACGGCTCCGCCCGCTCACTTCTCAATCTTCTTTGCTTCTTATTCGTGAAGCTTCGCGCCATTGTCTCATTTGATTCTCGCCTCCGTTTCAAATGATGTCGCACAGTGGCTCCGTCTCAAATATATGATTTATTCAAAAGAAAACATGTACAACACAGTGTTGACAGTAAAAGGAGAAGAGAATCACTTGCCGGAGTAGCTCCGATGACTATTCGATGGAGAGAAATTCTAACAGAAATCCATCAGGTATGAAATCTCGTAATTGCTTCTCCTTGTTCTTCTGTATACATCTTCAATTCTTATCTTGTTGCAATCTAAGACTTCTTCTGCTTCTTCTTCGTGTTTGTGCAAATTTGAACTTTGATGTGCGTTGAAATTATTCTGGATGTAGATTATTGTGATGATGCTGAGATGAAGAAGATGCAGTTACAGAGATTTCAGAGGGGATAAAGATGATGAACTTGCAAAGAAATTTAGAGAGAATTCAAAGGAAGTTGCAAAGAATTCGAGATTTGTGAGTTTTCTTATAGTTTCTGTGAATCTCTGTTGAATAATTATATGTGAATCGTGTACTTTTTATGAAGGAATGGTGATTTGAAGAGAAAGATGAAGGTGAGGGATGAGGAATTGAGAGAGAGGGAGAAAGTTTTCTTTGGAGATTTTTTCATTCTTCCAAATGATTGAAGAATGTTGATGATGAAGTAGAGAAAATTGAGAGGATTTGATGGTGATTCTTCTGCAGAAGTGAAGAATCAATAATGAAAGAGGTAAATTCTGTTTTTTATAGTCTGTTAGTACTGAAACTGTTAGTTAGGATTAAATTGATCTGAACCCTTGGTTTTGAAAGGATTAGTTAGTGAATGAATGGTATCGATTAGGAGGTTAGAGAGGTCTAGAAATGAGAAAGTTAGTTATATGTTAGAAGTTATGTAGGGCTGTTAGGAAGTTTGTTAGTTATGCAGGGTTATTTAGTGAGGAAGTTAAAAGTTATTCGGGGAAGTTATAAATTATGTTTGTTCGGTTATGACTGTTTACAGTTAAGAGCCAACTTGTGGCTAAATCTGAAACTAAGTTAGTTAGAGGGCTAGATATTGTTACAGGTTGTTATGATCCCTTTTTGAATAGTTAGTTTTGGGTGATGTTAATTAGGAAGTTAGAAGTTAGTTAGGGAGTTAGTATTCTGTTTGGAAGTTCTGTTAGTTGGTTTTTTTTTATAGTTAGTTAAGACTTGGTTTGGAGTTAGTTAGAAATTATGTTGGAGGTAGTTAATTGGTTCTGTTGTGGGGATGTTAGGAATTATTGGAAATTTGTTACAGCAGTTAGAAATTTTGCTTTCTTCTAGTTGGTTAGGAAGGTTGGTTAGATTTCTCTTATGACAGTTGGGTGAGTTGGTTATAGATTGTTTGGATGGAGGTTAGTTGGGGAATTGGTTAGGTAGTTAGTTATGGTTGTTTATTTGTTGAAATTCTGTTATGATTTAGTTTCGGTTAGCTCTGTTGGTTAGGGGTGAGGGGGGTTATGACAATTAGGAAGTGGGATGATGGTTAGAGAATGAGATATGTTTCTGGTTTTTTCTGTCAGCCTTGTTGCTTGGAGAAGTTAGGAAGTATAAAAAATGGTTAGCATTGGTCGCAATTAAGTTTTTATGATTTCTCATTTTTCTCATTGAACAAATGCGGCTGAACTGATATATTCCTCTTATGATTTTCTCTGCTTTTCTGTTACACAAACATTAGTGAGCTGGTAATTCCAGGTTTTGTATATCCTCCGATTTTCTACAAGTGAATAAGCTAAAAAAAATATTGGTTCCTATTAACAAACCATGCCTTATGTTGTATTTGCTTATGAACTTCTTGATGCAAGTATTGAAAACTAGTTTTGAATTGACTTATAGTTATGGTGCAGGGAAGCAATTTGTTTTCTCTTAATCCTGTGATGGAACTGATTGAGTTTTGTTCATAAGGCAGCTAGTACGTTAGCTTGTGATATGTTGAAGCATGGCATGAATACACGGGGGATGAAGTTTCTAGAAGAGAGCAGGTTTTCATGTGAACTGACTTGGTTGTACAGGACATCCGGTTTATTATGCAAATCAAGGTTTGATGACAGTGGAGATGCACCTCTTGGAACTATGGAAGCTTGGAGCAAAGATAATTGCAAGCATGAAGACAACTTTCACATGTTATTTAAACATTGCATTACTATTTGTAATAGCCTTTAGATTGTATTTTGGGTACAACTTGTAATAGACTTTGAATGTGGTAATTCGTAATAAGAACCTCTTGAATGTTTAGTCTTTCTTTTGAATGAAATGTGTAATGAACATGAGTTTTTGACAATGATGAACTTTGCCCTTTTTTTTGGCGAATGAACAAAGAGGAATTTGACTTAAGCTTGACATGTCGGGTGATGAATTTTATGGACAGAGTTTAAATGACAAAGTCTTGAAATTTTAACTTTAAAGGGATTATGGTAAAAAATGCTTGAAGACACGAAAGCATCAAATTTTCTTGTAAGGTATTGTTACACTTGAACGAAATTGAATGGAATTGGATAGGATTTTCTTAAATCATGAATGAAAGGGTTTGAATGAACTTTGAACACATGTGAACTTGAATCTGGAATGACGATGAACATCTTTATAATGCGGATGAACTTCGACTTGAAACAAGACCTTGCGGTCTGTACCTTACCTTCCAAGAAACTCACATGACCAATACTTAAGGCTCTTTGCCAACTTTGATCCAATCAACCACTTTCGAACATCTTGAATTCAAATCAAACTTCAAATCCAAATCACACTTGCATTCTCAATGAACTCCTAACTTCAATCTTGAATCCAAATCAACTTGTATGATAAGTAATTTGATTAGACAATAAGATCTTGATCCTAAAAAAATTCACAACCTTGCCTTTTGTATCATGCCTCATATTCCACGATTCAAATCCACAAGTCTCTTAACTTGACAAAGTCCTTCCCTAATTGACGACCTTAAATCATCAAAGATGGACATAAATGATAATGAAAGAATATGATCAAGATTAACATGAAACCTTATTTCCCCTGATCTTCAATTACTTGGACATTTATCAACGAATAGAAACCCTGATTTTTAATGAAATTTTCCTTTTCTGAACCAATATTTCTTTTCTTTTTCCATACCATTCTTCAAATGCAACTTGAATGCCTAACACAAATTAGATGAAAGTTCAAGGGAGACCTTGGTCCAAAAGTTAATTGTTCAAAGCTTACTTTAACCGAAGTCAAAAGATCTTATCCATGTATCTTGAACTTGATCCATGATTATGCATCTCAAGGTCTCATAAGAGCTTGTAAGCCCATCAACCAGGTATGCCATGTTGAACAAAACCCTGCCTTGAATGCCTTGAACCTTGAATTACTTTGCATGAATTCTTCCATGAGAAGCCTACTTCAATCCAAATCTACTCGCATTGCAGATAACAAATGACAATGATAAGGACAATAATTGCCTTGGTTAAGAAGAAGTCCACAAATTCATATCTTAGGTCATGAACCACGCTTCACAATTTGATCCCCGGCCCTTAGCGATCGGTTATTTCAACTCGAAATTAGTGTTATGAGGAACATATTACAGGTGGATGATAAAGTCTGAATCACAAAAGAATTCCCTTGACGTGAAACCCTAGTCGCGCAAATGAAAACCCCAGCACTTGCCAAGACTGGATAAAAACAAATATATCTTGAAGAGAAAGAAATCATGTTAACCGCACCCCACAATCTTGATTCCTCGGTTTAGATGCACAGAGAAATATCCGGATGAAACATCTTTGAACCATGATTTGACAAAATTTAAATTGATTAACTGAAGAGTAGATGAATGCCATGTCATAGTCATTAATCCTAATCAAATGATAAGCATACTTATATGAAGAGACGCCATTATTCGAAGCCTATATACGCTAGGTCACGCCCTGGAGTTCTTGACCAGAATGACCTACAACCAGTGGTTCATCAGAAGATATTAGCCCTGTAACTTGGTGGAGAAGAAATCCAAAAATGAGCATGCTCAAAAACCCTAGTTCCACAGTCTTATACACCAGGACGACCCTGGATACTCAAACTTATTCAACACATACACCTCAAATTAGTTGTAAACCCTAGCTCCCTAACTACTGGTCTTTTGAACCTCAGGCGATCTATTTTATGAAAATGCGTGCTATGCATATGACCCATTGGAATGTTGCATATGAATGCAAAGTCCAAGCCAGCATAAAAATGCAATTAGGAGGGAAAATTTTGGGGTGCAACAGCTGCCCCTATTTAATCGCCTTTAACCTGAAGGTGAGATTGGCGTCAGCCTTTCAAACTTTCAGGGTGGAAGAAGATTAAATACTAACAGAACCCGAAAATTTGCACTCCGAAGCCAGTCAGGTATACATTATATTTTCGGTTTTTTGTATTTTCTATTTTTTTTCTTTTTTAGGTAAAAGAGGTTATCAGGGTTAGATGTATGTTTAACTAGAGTTTAACACACAGAAGAATAACTTGGTTATTGAGGAGCACTTGTTGGGATTTAGTAACAAACACCTGTAAGAAAGATATCAAAAGGTGTATGCCTGAAGTCTGTAGCAGACATACGAAGAAAATAAAAGGTATCAAAGACACATATTCGGGGTCGGTAGAGGATACGTATGCAAGAGATATCAAATATACATATCCGGGGTTGGTAGTGGATACGCATGAAAGAGACAGAAAAGGTACATATCCGGGGTTGGTAGCGGATACGCACAAAAGAGACAGAAAAGATACAAGAACACATGTCTGGGGTTGGTAGCAGACATATGGAAAAGGCATCAAAAATACATATTTGTGGTCGGTATCGGATATGTAAGAAAGAGACAGAAAAGATACATATTTGTGGTCGGTATCAGATACGCACAAAAGAGACATCAGAGATATCAAGAACACATGTCTGGGATTGGTAGCAGACATATGAAACAGGTATCAAAAATACATATCTGTGGTCGGTATTGGATACGTAAGAAAGAGATATCAAAGATACATATTCGTGGTTGGTATCGGATACGCACGAAAGAGGCATCAAAAATACATATCCGTGGTCGGTATCGGATACATAAGAAAGAGACAGATCGAAGAAAGCTCTCACAAAGATATCAAGAACACATGTCTGGGATTGGTAGCAGACATATGAAGCAAGTATCAAAAATACATATTCGTGGTCGGTATCAGATATGTAAGAAAGAGATATCAAAGATACATATCCGTGGTCGGTATCGGATACGTACGAAAGAGATGTCAAAGATACATATTCGTGGTCGGTATCGGATACGCACGAAAGAGACATCAAAAATACATATATGTGGTTGGTATCGGATACGTAAGAAAGAGACAGACCGAAGAAAGCTCTCACAAAGATATCAAGAACACATGTCTGGGATTGGTAGCAGACATATGAAGCAAGTATCAAAAATACATATCCGTGGTCGGTATCGGATACGTAAGAAAGAGATATCAAAGATACATATTTGTGGTCGGTATCGGATACGTACGAAAGAGATATCAAAGATACATATTCATGGTCGGTGTCGGATACGCATGAAAGAGACATCAAAAATACATATCCGTGGTCGGTATCGGATACGTAAGAAAGAGATATCAAAGATACATATCTGTGGTCGGTATCAGATACGTACGAAAGAGACAGACCGAAGAAAGCTCTCACAAAGATATCAAGAACACATGTCTGGGATTGATAGCAGACATATGAAGCAAGTATCAAAAATACATATCCGTGGTCGGTATCGGATACGTAAGAAAGAGATATCAAAGATACATATTTGTGGTCGGTATCGGATACGTACGAAAGAGATATCAAAGATACATATTCTTGGTCGGTGTCGGATACGCATGAAAGAGACATCAAAAATACATATCCGTGGTCGGTATCGGATACGTAAGAAAGAGACAGACCGAAGAAAGCTCTCACAAAGATATCAAGAACACATGTCTGGGATTGGTAGCAGACATATGAAGCAAGTATCAAAAATACATATCCGTGGTCGGTATCGGATACGTAAGAAAGAGATATCAAAGATACATATCCGTGGTCAGTATCGGATACGTACGAAAGAGTTATCAAAGATACATATCTGTGGTCGGTATCGGATACGTAAGAAAGAGATATCAAAGATACATATCCGTGGTCGGTATCGAATACGTACGAAAGAGATATCAAAGATACATATCCATGGTCGGTATCGGATACGTACGAAAGAGACAGACCGAAGAAAGCTCTTACAAAGATATAAATAACACATGTCTGGGATTGGTAGAAGACATATGAAGCAAGTATCAAAAATACATATCTGTGGTCGGTATCAGATACGTACGAAAGAGATATCAAAGATACATATCCGTGGTCGGTATTGGATACGTACGAAAGAGATATCAAAGATACATATCTGTGGTCGGTATCGGATACGTACGAAAGAGACAGACCGAAGAAAGCTCTTACAAAGATATCAAGAACACATGTCTGGGATTGGTTGCAGACATATGAAGCAAGTATCAAAAATACATTTCTGTGGTCAGTATCGGATACGTAAGAAAGAGACAGACCGAAGAAAGCTCTTACAAAGATATCAAGAACACATGTCTGGGATTGGTAGCATACATATGAAACATGTATCAAAAATACATATATGTGGTCGATATCGGATACGTAAGAAAGAGACAGATCGAAGAAAGCTCTTACAAACATATCAAGAACACGTGTCTGGGATTGGTAGCAGACATATGAAACAAGTATCAAAAGTACATATCCGTGGTCGGTATCGAATACGTAAGAAAGAGACAAACTGAAGAAAGCTCTTACAAAGATATCAAGAACACATGTCTGGGATTGGTAGCAGACATATGAAACAAGTATCAAAAATACATATCCATGGTCGGTATCGGATACATAAGAAAGAAAGAGAATGGAGAAAAAGGACTCTAACCAAGGATATCATGAATATACATCCAGAGGAAAGGGCGTATAACCAAGGATATCCAGAAACATATGTCCGGAGGAAAGGACATATATAACCAAAGGCTTGCAAGGGCAATAAAAAGCCACTATTTACTAAGACAATGGGAAACACCAAAGACTCGACTGGTGGTAGATCAAACAGCCTTAGCTGGGGAAACAAAATAGAATCACCCTAGGCTTCTTGTGGAGATAGTTAGAATCTGAATGCATAACAGTATGGTTACTGCAAGTAAACATGATTGGCTTATACTCATGCATGTTTGAAAAAAAATTATATAGCGTAATGCTCCATACAATGAAAATGCTACGCGTTTTGGTAGATGCAATGTAATGATGCATGTTTAGTAATGCACTAGGAAAACAGATCAATAATCGGCTGCTGAGACGGTAATGAACTTCCGAACAATTATTCTTGCACATCTGATCTTCTGTAAAAGGCAATTTGTACTTCAAAGGGGAACCGAGATTTGGAACCACCAACCTCTAAAGATCGATATCACTGGGGAAGTAACTTCCTGGGAAGAACATTGCAAACGTAAATTGCAGTTCAGAGAAAATCTTGAATTCTGATCAAACTCCCCACTTCACGGGGAACAAATTCTTTATCTTCTGTTAGAAAGAGAAGAGCTTCGTTGGGAATGGAAACTTTTGGCATAGAAATTCTTTGACGAAGATAGCTCCTATTGGGGAGTATAGAAATTCTTAAATAAAAAGAATTCTACTCAGACCCCACTGGGGATAACATTGATGGGAGGTAAAAGATCCTCACTTGGGGAAGAAACAAACATCCGGTGATAGAAACTCTACTAGGGATATCTTAACAAAATCTTATATCATTGGTAACGACAGAGTTATGACTGAAATTCTCCTATACACCTCACTAGAGAGATAGGACACTTGCTCCACTAGGGAAAGAAGAATAGTTCCACTGGGGAAATTAGATCTCATTATACGAAAATCCCCATGTTAGTCACATACAGACCCTCCTTGATTCATTTACTGATATGCTTCTTGTGATAAAATACCAATAGTATTTGCAAAACAGAAATTGGGGTGATATGCCCCTGTTTGGAATGGAAAACCTTACTGAAGAATAGACAACTTGAACTATCAATCACCGGGTAAAAACCGTGATGTAAGATTGCAACTTCAACATGTCGACTCCGAGGAGAAATGCCACTAAAAAGTGGACTTTAGAGAAGATGCTGCAAAAATAAATTACAGTCTGACAAAAAGGAATCATCTAGACTTCAAACAACTTCTACATTTCCAGGGAGAAAGAACATTCTCCTCCTGCAGAGAAATGAGGATGCTTTACTGGGGAGAAAATATCTTAGAAGAGAAACCCCTTGGTAGACAGATCTTTGTCGAGTAGCAACAGGTCTTTTACTGGGAGGAGGCATCCCCCTAGGAAGCAATATTCCCATCACGTCCCGTACGAGTAAACAAACCCAAATGATCTTTGCATTACTGCTCATATCTTACTGAGGATAACAATCCAAACTTCAACTGGGGATAATAACCTTGACTTAGGACAAAGGATATTAGTAAATGGACTTGAGTCTCTGATAAGTCGAAGATAACAATCCTGACTTCTCAGCATGATTTAAAAATTCATAGGTCATTTAGCCTGCGTATGGACTTGATCTGATCAACCACTGAAGAAGAGAGAAATCCCTTACATAAATTCTTGCCCCAGTCTGTAAGGCTTTTGCAGAAAATTGCCTCGAGAGGAATTTTTTGAGATTTATACTAATGAAGACAATCTGCCCCAGTGTTATGAACTTCAGAACATGATATTTAGATAACCAAAATTGGAGATGATTCTACCTATGCTTGAGTGAATGCCCATACATCTTCAAGTTCTAGAAAGATTCTCCTCTGATCAACGCCTTCTCAGAGAGATTTGTCAAATATTAGTATAACTGCCCCAATTTGACTGCACTTTGAGGGATAAAATCCATATTTGAAAGCCTTAGATTGGCTGAATACCTACTCGACAGAGTATTCGACACGCTTTCCCTTGCTCAACAGAATCTTGACAAATCTTTTCTTTGCCTCATGCTCGTGGAGGGATGAGAAACTTGAGGACTTTCGAAGGCAACATAACCTTAAAGTGGTTAGCTTATGTCTTGAAAGTAGGTTACTTTACAACCATACTGCTCGACTTGAACTGCTTCAGTCTCGAGCAAATACTTGAAGCGATACGTCCCTTGGGACCAACTGAAAGTAATGCACCGCTGCTTGACAGAGACTCTGGGCAACCACCTTTTGCAATCTACTTTAGATCATTTCTCAAACTGGTATTCCTTTACTCAACAGAGTCAATAGAAGATTTTCCCCAGGTTAAGACCATTCTCATAAATGATTCACCTTTAAACGGTATCTTGAAGAAATTTGTCCCTTGAGATGATCAAATTTTCATCTAATTCTCATTATGCAAACTTACTTGATGTTTAAGCACTTGCTCATATGCAAAGAATGTTTATTCTAAGAATGATAATTATAATACAAAGCTCATGTTTGTCTTGAAGTTTAAAAACTTGTATTGAAAAGATGTTGAAACAAAAAAAGAAAAAAATTTGTACAAAAGATAGTGTGATACTAACTCAAAAAATGTTTTTTTGTTGCAAGCCTCATAGGAGTCAGATTACCGTATTCTCATTACAGTGTGCTTTCAAATTAACCCATGCTTCAGTTAGGACTTTTAAGGGTTGTAACGTGGCCTGGTTCACGGTTTTAGAAAAAAGGATTTAAGGCTCAAAATATTTGGTGCCCACCCATTCTTCGCGATGTTCTCCAGTCCTAAATTCAGTTAAACCAATATGAGCACCCATCCTTCAAAAGGAGGTTACTATGGTTGAGGAGTTAAATGAGGTTTTTGGATATGGCAGTCACTCACCTCTTCCATTCTTGGTGTTCGATCACACGACTTTATTCTTTGTTGAGGATTTTTATTTCGTGATCCCCTTTTCGCTTTTCACACTTTTCGCTTTCCCTAAATTTTGCCTGGAGGAATCCTTTTGATTTTTTGACTTTGAAGTCCAGCGGGATGCCCTGAATTTTACCTAAGCGACTTGTCTTTTCAAGTTTTAGCTTAGCGGGGCTTTTTGTATCTTTCTTTTATTATTTCTCTTAGTTTGAACCAGTCGCGTGATTTCGAGTCATTTTTTGACTTGCTGAAAAGGTGTAACTGCCTTGTTATTTGATTGACGAGGAATAATCGTTATGGTATCATCATCTTTTGATCTCTTGATGTGCGAGAGATATCCTTTGGGATATCATTCTCGTTGATGCACGCTGCTGATAGATGAGAGTTAACCATTGTGGTTTTGTTCTTTCTCAACCTTCTGAAGGATAACCTTTGTTGTATCCTTTGATGTGCACTCTTAATGAGTTTTGAACGCCCAATCAGATTAACTGAAATCTACTCCGCCCCGGGTTAAATGTGAGGTTTTTTTTAACAGAAAAGAAACTCCTACTTCAAAGCTCAAAAGGGGTTGACGAGGGTTTCACTCCCTTATATCTCCGGTGTTTGGGGATTTGAAACAAGGCATGTACATCGTCAGCAGGGTCCTATTCAAAAGCACACCGTTTGAACTTTTTGGTATATTACTCATCATCCTCCCTTCAGGAGGTACCTTTCTTTATTTAACAAGAGCTAAGTATCAAAAATTCAAAGAAAAACATTAATGAGTGAATACGAATGGACTAATCCAAGATAAACATATTCAATGCATTGTGATTAATATTCAAAAATAGGCAAGTTTTGCATACAAGAAAGTACTGAACCAAAACAAGAAAGATTACAAATGAGAATGCAAAATGTAATTTGAAAATTCCATGTTGATGAGACTAGTCTCCGTATGGACTTGTTGCTTCAAACGATGCACTGTAAGTCTTGACATTCACTGAGTCAAAGGAGACTTCAAATCTGACTGGCTGACCCGAAATTGATAGCCTTTGCATCCAGCAGGTCTTGCACATTTTCTTTGAAAGCCCAACAATCTTCAATGGAATGGCCTAGTGCCCCAGTATGGTAATCACATCAAATTCCTTCACCATATGTGATGAGGGCTTTATCAAGCGAACTTTCATAAATTGCATCACACAGTATCTTCTACCATAGAGAAGAAATGACAACCATATTCTATCACACAGAAGAGAAATCCAGCCGCTGAATTCCGGAGCGTCTCCCACTACAAAAAAGAAGCGACATCTTCTATTACATAAAAGCGACATCCAGCAACCATACCAAAGAATCTTCTACTAAACCAAAGAGAATAAACTCCATCTCCTACTTCACAAGAGAGAAGTTTTAGCAACCGAATCACGGAGAATCTCCTACTTCACAAAAGAGTCTCCGTCTTCTACTACACATAAGCAAAATTCAGAAACTGTAACAAAGATTCTCCTACTACACAGAAGAAACTAAACTCTGAATATAGCATTCGACCTTTGAGGTATTTTTCTTCTACACAACAGCAGATATCAAAGAACTCGATATCTTATACTTCTTCATCACAAAAGCATCATCCCATCTTATACTTACACATAAGAAGCATTCAGCTGAGGAAAAAGAGTCTGAAATGGTTTTCCAAACATGGATTGAACCTTGGAAAAGAATCCAAACAAGTACCAAACTTCATACTTCAACCCTTTGCAGTATTCAATATCCTAACTAAGTGCCCCAGAATGGGAGACACGTCTAGCATTTGTATCGAAACCAGGAGAGAAATTTGTTGGAGGATGGCCCAAAGCGCGAAGCTTAATCAAATGAGCTTCTAACACACGAGGAAGTAACTGGATACAAGGTATAAAGATTTTATCAACCTGCTTCTCAAGCTTTTTCTGTCTCTGCTGGTAAGTTTTACCCCATGAGTTCACTTGGAGACCAGAAACTAGCTTCTAGCAAGAAAAATCGGGAACACGACATTCTAAATTAGACCTATAATGCATCTCTCGATTTGAAAAAATGTCCCATAGGCTGGGGATGAATGACAGCACCTGTTGCAACAACGTATACAATATCACTTTTCTTTTCCGACACTGTCTTCAAAACTTCCATACCTGACTCAACTAAGTCTTCAACTGGCTATTTTTCCCCTTGAGGATTTATGACTATAGGCCATTGCTTGCACATCCCCAATAAACAGTCCCATCTTATTCTTTTCAACTCATCCAGTTCCCTACAAAGTTGTTTCATAACTTGAATCTGATCACAAAGCGGCGAGAAGTCAAGATTGGCAGTTCTGAAAAGAAAATACTGAGTCCGAATAAGGATTCCCCATTCTGAGTACCTGCTATGGATGCATGAAGATGTATGAAGATGCATGAGGTGAGTGAGAGAATTCCTCTTCTGATACGATTTGGACACCACAGTCTCCGGATTGATCTTGTCTTGGACCTTGTCTCTGGATGACGTACCATCTTCACTTGAATGATCAGTTGCCCAGAACAATATGCGTAGAAGATTCTTTTAGGAGAACAAATGAATGCTTTACCAAGCGAATTGATATAAATTATTGAGAAAGAGTGTGGCAATTGGCCAAATAGGAATTGGTACTTCGAAAGAGACGCCAAACAGGTGCTTGGCTTTATATTTCAACCCCTTTGTAGTCTTCAATATCAAAACCGGGTACCCCAGAATAGGGGATGTATCTAGCATACATATCGTAATCAGAAGAGATGTTTGTGGGAGGAAGACCTCAAAAATCAGAGCTGGAGATAATAGGATGTAGTGCAATGGGCTTGTAACAGCATGCTCATCAGGTATCTTCTGTATTTGCTTAAAAGATTTGCCCCATGAATTCATTTGGGGAATAAAGACTGGCTCTTGTTGAACAAATTAGGGAACACAAAGTTGTGGAATATCCCTGATTAAAAAGTCTGATGCCCCAGTGTGGCAACCACATCTGACGTTGGTCAACAAGAACGAAGCACTGATATAAGATCCTATAGTAAATGGGAACCATCTCTTGATAAGATGTTCTAAGAACTTGAGATTATGTAGCACTCCATGGTTGGAAGCAATTCCCAAAAGATGAGGAGAAAAGAGAATCTTTTACTATGATAGTAGGTACAAGATTGTTGACATCGTCATCAGAGCTTTCAAGACCTGGCTCATCTGAGTTTTCAATCAATTATCTTCCTTCTTGAAGAGATTTCTGACCACGGGCCAAAGCTTGCATGTATACTACACGGAGTTATTCCATAACTGATCTCTGAGCACATGATAGTAATAATCAAGTTGAACCTCTGAAGAAAACACATGGTCTGAGCAAGAATCCTCAATCTTCGAGTACCTGTTATGAACGCATGAATATGCATAGGGTGCATGAATTAATGCCATGTCATGTTCCTTCATCCCCAAGGAATTTACGTGCTTTGATTTTGATTTTACGTAAGTAAAAGATGGAAAGGTTCAACACGAGGCTTGCAAATATGATTCCTTGGAAATAATAGAACATGTACATTAAGCATGTGGTTATCCATGTTATGTATGCAAAGGCATGAGATCAAATGGGATCAAGGTTCCATCATTTCTGAATATGATTACTGCACTGTTCTGAACCATATCAGTATCATCAAGTCAAAGGTTTGTCATAGCTTCCGCACATATAAGAACCAAGTAACATGTAGATCTCCCATTGTACGGGGTCAAGGCTTCTGGAACATCGGATATTGCTGAGCATTTTCTGAATATGCTGGGAATGCCAAGATCAAAGGCTCGGGTGAACTTCCAAGTAAGCAAGTCAGGAATCTCAAAAAATAAATTTGAGAACCATATAGTCACCAACAGAATACCATATGCATAAGTCACTGACAGAAATCCAGAACATAATCATTAGAACCACTAATCACCATCTGATCACAATCTCCATCTGAGCATGGGTAACCATTTGACCATAGTCACCAATTGTACATGTGATAAAATTCCCTCCCCCCTCACGGGTGAAGACTAGGTCAGGGTAAGATAATGGTAACTCTAAAATCACGGGTCCGCCTGAAAGTGCTATGGGCTTACCCACAGACGTGGGTGCCGATAGTAATTCATTTGAACCTCATCTGAGCGTGGTATGTGACATGACTGCACTAATCGGACCATGTCCTATAGCCGTCATGCCCCCACTCTATTCCTAGTGTCCTAGTGCACTCTGGCCTGGGTACTGGGCCTTTTACCTCAATAGTAACATCCCCACCCAAACAAGAAGCAGATCCAGCATAATAGATAATTAATATGGAAAGCAATAAAATGTAATGCAAACTTATGCTCAGATAAGCATGTACAAATGAGTAAAGTGAAAGCATAAAAATAAACACCCAAAGAAAAGAAAACAAGATCTAGGATCGACTCCGGGATGGACCAGCATTTGGTCGACCTTTCCCCAGTGAAGTCTCCAGCTGAAACAACTGGCTGAAATCATCAAACAATGAAGTCTCCATCGAACGTCTTTTATCCCACATGAAAGGAAAGGTAAACATCGAGAAAACCTGAGAAGGGAGAAGTCACGGTCTTGCGACTGAGAGATAAGGGTAAGGGAGTCTGTTAAGCAAGGGGAAGGTATTAGCACCCCACGCGCCCGTAGTACTCTACGGTATCCACTCTTATTATCTATCTTATGGGTGTGTTTAATCTATGTTGACTGTTTATTACTACTAAAGGGAGAATGCATGCAAATAAAAGAGAAAAGAATGTAGGGAAAAGAAAAGTTGTGCTCGTTCGGGCCCTACCCCGATGCCTACGTATCCCTTTTAAGGAATCAGAGCAGCGGTAGTTCGGCTCATATGTTTTTGTTGGTTTGTATTTTTTTAATGAACAGTATTAATTTCGCCCTCTGCCGCAACTCGACCTTTGGAGACTTACGCGTCAGCACAAAAGTGAATTAACATGTTCTTTTGAAAAATAGTTTTGGAGAAAAGGTGCTTGGACGCACAAAAAAGGTTTGAAATTGGTTTGTGTTTGTAATGAACGATATTAATTTTGCCTTCTGCCGCAACTCGACCTTTGGAGACTTACGCGTCAGCACAGAAGTGAATTAATATATTCTTTGAAAAAGTTTTTGAAAGGAAGGCCCGTAGGCAAAAGAGTTTGTATTTGTCGGTGTTTTTGCTTGTAGGTAACAGCTAGTTGACCTCAAGAGAGAGATTTTAGCCATTTCTCTACTTATTCGTGAAATGAATCTTTGAGACTTGAACCATACCAAAGCTTATAATAAGAGAACAATAAGGTCGAGAAGAAACCCGCTTATCGTCTCACATACTTAACGAAGATATGATTCTCTTCAGTAAATTTTTAGTATTTTGAAGTTTGTAAAAAGGAAGTTTTTTGTTTTAAATGCATATGTGAAAAGAAAAAGAAAAGTCAAGGGGAGACTAGCCTATTTCTAAACCTAAAGTTATCATACTTCATATGATCTCTCGAAAGCGATAAATGCGGAGATGAGGAATAAAACGAGGTTGTGATAATACCGAATGGAGAAGGTCTGTTGCCTCTTTGAAACCGTGCAAGCAATAAGAAAACTCTACATAAACTGCTCCATGCGAGTGATCAAATGATTAACCTCCAAGCATTCCCCATCACAAAAGTTGCATCATTACTATCACGAAATCTTGACTAAAATGATAATGAAAATGATTGTTAAACATAAAATAATAGAAAGTTCTAATAAAATTCTAAAGAAAAGACCTAAAAAATTCTAAAATACTCTATTATTTTTGTATCATTTCTACTATCAATTAAGAGAAAAATTAAACTATAAAAACCTAAAATAAATAAATAAAAAGTTAGAAGAGTCAGGGGGTGCGAGCCTGGGAACATGTGTGCTGAAGCAAAATCTGAGCCCAGTCCATGATCAGATTTTTGTTGCAAGGCATGCTAGTTTCCCAAAAATCTTAACAGTGTAGAACATCCAAGCCCATAGTCACCAAATCCAAATGTTTTTATACGTGGAGGCTAGGGTTCAATTGGGAGTGACAATTGAACTCCTTCCTCTTCTCTCATCAACCGCGAACGACGAAGAATCTTTATTCTCATTCTCTCTTCTTCCATCGTTCACCTTCTCATCTCCATTTCTAATTCAATTATTCCTCCAACGCATATTTGCTCCTCCAATTCCTCACTGTGAAACAAACACATCAAATCTCATTGCACCAACCTCCGCTCAACTCTGTGATTTTTCATTCACGGATCCGCCTGCTCACTTCTCAATCTTTTTCGCTTCTTATTTGTCAAGCTTCGCGCCATTGTCTCATTTGATTCTCGCCTCTGTTTCAAATGATGTCGCACAGTGGATCCGTCTCAAATATATGATTTATTCAAAAGCAAACATGTACAACACATTGTTGACAGTAAAAGGAGAAGAAAATCACTTGGCGGAGTAGCTCTGGTGACTATTCGATGGAGAGAAATTCTAACAGAAATCCATCAGGTATGAAATCTCATAACTGCTTCTCCTTGTTCTTATGTATACATCTTCAATTCTTATCTTGTTGCAATCTAAGACTTCTTCTGCTTCTTCTTCGCGTTTGTGCAAATCTGAACTTTGATGTGCGTTGAAATTATTCTAGATGTAGATTATTGTGATGATGTTGAGATGAAGAAGATGCAGTTACAGAGATTTCAGAGGGGATAAAGATGATGAACTTGCAGAGAAATTCAGAGAGAATTCAAAGGAAGTTGCAGAGAATTTGAGATTTGTGAGTTTTCTTATAGCTTCTGTGAATCTCTGTTGAATAATTATATGTGAATCATGTACTTTTTATGAAGGAATGGTGATTTGCAGAGAAAGATGAAGGTGAGGGATGAGGAATTGAGAGAGAGGAAGAAAGTTTTCTTTGGAGATTTTGTCATTCTTCCAAATGATTGAAGAATGTTAATGATGAAGTAGAGAAAATTGAGAGGATTTGATGGTGATTCTTCTGCAGAAGTGAAGAATCAATCATGAAAGAGGTAAATTCTGTTTTTTATAGTCTGTTAGTATTGAAAATGTTAGTTAGGATTAAATTGATCTGAACCCTTGGTTTTTAAAGGTTTAGTTAGTGAATTAATGGTATCGATTAGGCGGTTAGAGAGGTCTAGAAATGAGAAAGTTAGTTATAGGTTAGAAGTTATGCATTAGGAAGTTTGTTAGTTATGCAGGGTTATTTAGTGAGGAAGTTAAAAGTTATTTGGGGAAGTTATAAATTTTGTTTGTTCGGTTATGATTGTTTACAGTTAAGAGCCAACTTGTGGCTAAATCTGAAACTAAGTTAGTTAGAGGGCTAGATACTGTTACAGGTTATTATGATCCCTTTTTGAATAGTTAGTTTTGGGTGATGTTAATTAAGAAGTTAGAAGTTAGTTAGGGAGTTAGTATTCTGTTTGGAAGTTCTGTTAGTTGTTTTTTTTTATAGTTAGTTAAGACTTGGTTTAGAGTTAGTTAGGAATTATGTTGGAGGTAGTTAATTGGTTCTGTTGTGGGGATGTTAGGAATTATTGGAAATTTGTTACAGCAGTTAGAAATTCTGCTTTCTTCTAGTTGGTTAGGAAGGTTGGTTAGATTTCTCTTATGACAGTTGGGTGAGTTGGTTATAGATTGTTTGGATGGAGGTTAGTTGGGGAATTGGTTATGTAGTTAGTTATGGTTGTTTATTTGTTGAAATTCTGTTATGATTTAGTTTTGGTTAGCTCTGTTGGTTAAGGGTGAGGGGGGTTATGACAATTAGGAAGTGGGATGATGGTTAGAGAATGAGATATGTTTCTGGTTTTTTCTGTCAGCCCTGCTGCTTGGAGAAGTTAGAAAGTATAAAAAATGGTTAGCATTGGTCGCAATTAAGTTTTTCTGATTTCTGATTTTTCTCATTGAACAAATACGGCTGAACTGATATATTCCTCTTATGATTTTCTCTGCTTTTTTGTTACACAAACATTAGTGAGCTGGTAATTCCAGGTTTTGTATATCCTCCGATTTTGTACAAGTGAATAAGCTTAAAAAAATATCGGTTCCTATTAACAAACCAGGCCTTATGTTGTATTTGCTTATGAATTTCTTGATGCAAGTATTGAAAACTGGTTTTGAATTGACTTATAGTTATGGTGCAGGGAAGCAATTTGTTTTCTCTTAATCCTGTGATGGAACTGATTGAGTTTTGTTCATAAGGCAGCTAGTACGTTATCTTGTGATATGTTGAAGCTTGGCATGAATACACGGGGGATGAAGTTTCTAGAAGAGAGTGGGTTTTCATGTGAACTGACTTGGTTGTACAGGACATCCGATTTATTATGCAACTCAAGGTTTGATGACAGTGGCGATGCACCTCTTGGAACTATGGAAGCTTGGAGCAAAGATAATTGCAAGCATGAAGACAACTTTCACATGTTATTTAAACATTGCATTACTATTTATAATAGCCTTTAGAATGTATTTTGGGTACAACTTGTAATAGACTTTGAATGTGGTAATTCGTAATAAGATCCTCTTGAATGTTTAGTCTTTCTTTTGAATGAAATGTGTAATGAACATGAGTTTTTGACAATGATGAACTTTGCCCTTTTTTTTGGCGAATGAACAAAGAGGAATTTGACTTAAGCTTGACATGTCGGGTGATGAATTTTATGGACAGAGTTTAAATGACAAAGTCTTGAAATTTATACTTTAAAGGGATTATGGTAAAAAATGCTTGAAGACACGAAAGCATCAAATTTTCTTGTAAGGTATTGTTACACTTGAACGAAATTGAATGGAATTGGATAGCATTTTCTTGAATCATGAATTAAAGGGTTTGAATGAACTTTGAACACATGTGAATTTGAATCTGGAATGACGATGAACATCTTTATAATGCGGATGAACTTCGACTTGAAACAAGACCTTGCGGTCTGTACCTTACCTTCCAAGAAACTCACATGACCAATACTTAAGGCTCTTTGCCAACTTTGATCCAATCAACCACTTTCGAACATCTTGAATTCAAATCAAACTTCAAATCCAAATCACACTTGCATTCTCAATGAACTCCTAACTTCAATCTTGAATCCAAATCAACTTGTATGATAACTAATTTGAATAGACAATAAGATCTTGATCCTAAAAAAATTCACAACCTTGCCTTTTGTATCATGCCTCATATTCCACGATTCAAATCTACAAGTCTCTTATCTTGACAAAGTCCTTCCCTAATTGACGACCTTAAATCATCAAAGATGGACATAAATGATAATGAAAGAATATGATCAATATTAACATGAAACCTTATTTCCCCTAATCTTCAATTACTTGGACATTTATCAACGAATAGAAACCCTGATTTTTAATGAAATTTTCCTTTTCTGAACCAATATTTCTTTTCTTTTTCCATACCATTCTTCAAATGCAACTTGAATGCCTAACACATATTAGATGAAAGTTCAAGGGAGACCTTGGTCCAAAAGTTAATTGTTCAAAGCTTACTTTAACCGAAGTCAAAAGATCTTATCCACGTATCTTGAACTTGGTCCATGATTATGCATCTCAAGGTCTCATAAGAGCTTGTAAGCCCATCAACCAGGTATGCCATGTTGAATAAAACCCAGCCTTGAATGCCTTGAACCTTGAATTACTTTGCATGAATTCTTCCATGAGAAGCCCACTTCAATCTAAATCTACTCGCATTGCAGATAACAAATGACAATGATAAGGAAAATAATTGCCTTGGTTAAGAAGAAGTCCACAAATTCATATCTTAGGTCATGAACCACGCTTCACAATTCGATCCCTAGCCCTTAGCGATCGGTTATTTCAACTCGAAATTAGTGTTATGAGGAACATCTTACAGATGGATGATAAAGTCTGAATCACAAAAGAATTCCCTTGACGTGAAACCCTAGTCGCGCAAATGAAAACCCCAGCACTTGCCAAGACTGGATAAAAACAAATATATCTTGAAGAGAAATAAATCTTGTTAACCACACCTCACAATTTTGATTCCTCGGTTTAGATGCACAGAGAAATATCCGGATGAAACATCTTTGAACCACGATTTGACAAAACCTAAATTGATTAACTGAAGAGTGGATGAATGCCATGTCATAGTCATTAATCCTAATAAAATGATAAGCATACTTATATAAAGAGACGCCGTGATTCGAAGGCTATATACGCTAGGTCACGCCCTGGAGTTCTTGACCAGAATGACCTACAACAAGTGGTTCATCAGAAGATATTAGCCTTGTAACTTGGTGGAGAAGAAGTCCAAAAATGAGCATGCTCAAAAACCCTAGTTCCACTGTCTTATACACAAGGACGACCCTGGATACTCAAACTTATTCAACACATACACCTCAAATCAGCTGTAAACCCTAGCTCCCTAATTGCTGGTCTTTTGAACCTCAGACGATCTATTTTATGAAAATGCGTGCTATGCACATGACCCATTGGAATGATGCATATGAATGCAAAGTCCAAGCCAGCATAAAAATGCAATTAGGAGGGAAAATTTTGGGGTGCAACAGTAGGTTAGTGTTATGGTGGATGAAATTGATGAAGTTGTGTTGGTTGTGCTTCTGTTGAAAAAATGGATCCCCTCTTTGTTCACGTTATAATCATATATATAGTGTGGCATGTAGTGTTTCTTGATTTTTTAAATGGTCAAAATACCATTTTCTTATTTATTTGATGAAAATATAAACTAAAAAATAAATTACATTTAAATGACATTTTTGTTTTAATTTTTCTTGACTAAAAAAGGAGATCAGAAATAACCAAAAACAATTAAAATCAGAAGCTTTTTCAAGTCAAACAAATAAAAATAATGCATCAAAGTAATCATCATGTTACAAAGTTTATTAAAAAAAGATTATGAATGATTAAAATCGCATTCCAGTTAAACGAATTTTAACGAGTAAAAAAGTGACCGCAAATGGCGTCAAAAAATAAATCGAGAACACCAACATGATCTACACGTAATATAGATTCATAAAACAATCAGTTAAAGATCAAAACTCAAAATATTTCGTCCATTAATTTTTGCACTGTGTCGAATTGCTTTTGCCGAATTGCCTATAAAACCAAAAATTTATTCTTATTGGATTTTAATCATCTTTGCACAATGAATGAGACGGTACACAAGAAAATAAAAATGCATGAAGCGATATTTCATGTATTTTTTATCTTGAAATGATGCAAATGTTGATTTAAGTTGACTTTGAATTTCTATTTTTTTTTAATTGTGATCAATTTAGAAAGCATTTGAGCATTTAGATTCATCTAAGCTTGTTGGATATTTGATAAACTTTCATCATTTATAATCTATCTTTAGACGATCCTTGTATCATTCAAAGTACTTGAGATTAATAAAAAATTTGTCGTAATGTATCTTTCTTAATTTTGTCTTGTTCTCCATATTTATTAATTGTACTATATTTATAAGAACGTAAACTTCAAAGTGTCATTGTTCGTGCAGTAAGGAAGAACATGCGATCTCTGCTAATTTTTTTAGAGATGGAGTTTCAAACCCAAGTAATAATAACAAAATCATTTTTCTCCCAAAAAGAAAACAATAGGAGTAGTTATCGAGAAAGATTGCCTTCAAGATGATCAAACATATCAATCTTTCGGCATCTGACAGGTCAATTGAGACCATTGGAAATAATTTTTTACCATTGAGCCGATAATCTTTTTTAATGACAAAATTCTTAGCATTGAACGGAGTGGCTGGAGATTTTCGAGGCAATGGATCAGAGATGTATAGTGATCGACAACAACTTTTTCCGTTAGATGAACGAGAGTGAAGGATACACTAAACTAATAACGGATCTGTAATCAAAAAATATCAAAAATGAAATATGCTAGAATTTGATTTTGACCAAACAAACAAAACGAGTAGAATTGGACGAACAAACTAACGGTCGGATCGTCGAAAATGAAGATGCGAACAACATCACGTGGTGCACACTCGCATGCTATGGCACTGAGAGCGGGGCTCGCGTGTTTAATGGACCTCAAAAACTAATATTATAAATTGTGGTATGCAACTTAATATTTGGGTCATATGACAGTCTAATATTTAAAACAGACAGAGTTTAAGAAATAAGGTTGCCTTTGTTGCCCTTGTTAGGCAAAAATGAAGCTTATGTAGCAGTGATCACTAACTTGATGTGGTTAAGCGTATGACGCGCTCCATTCAACGCATAAGCAAAAGGTTAATATGTATTAGAATTAAATTGAGAAGTATGGAATTTGAGATTTTTTCAATGCATCCAATCACAATCATCATTGATCTATGATCTGATTAATAGACTCTAATGTCATATTAAAATTAAAATTTGATTTACCTCATCTAATTAATAGACTCTAATATCATATTAAAATTAAAATTTGATTTAACTGGACAAAATCGAGCATCACTTTATATAAAATTGTTAGACTCTAAGTCTAACCAAATGATACTCAAAATTAATAATAAACATATCTGGAGAGAAAAAACACTTGTATTTCGCTAAGGCAATTTTGCAATTTGCATGGACTCGGAACAAAATATATACATCCGGAGCCAATTTTGCACCTTTTCACAAACTTCATTTATTTATGATAATTTTTAACAAGACAGTTATAGATATAGTTTACAGAATGATGAGTATGATATATACATACAATACAGTAAGCCAGAAACATTATAAAGAGGGTGTAAGAGTAGAGAGTTTAGTCATGGTTCCTCCCTCCACCCCGCAAAGCACCTACTAAATTAACTATATTCTGAGTTTTTAAAAAAAGTTTGTAAACTTTTTTACCAACACAAGTTAAATTAGAATTCTTTCAGTAATAATTTAGGCACTCAGACCCCCTCCATAAGTTGTGTCAGCTCTCAAAGCCAATTAGATAATTTTTCTCAACATCTCCAATATGGCTTCAGAATCTCTAATTTCATCCTGGCTTTCTTGTGAATCATCAAACCCTTGTGAAAAGTCAGCATTGGTGTAAGTTCTAATTCCAGGGCCATGTCCTCCGGCATCCCTTTCCCTTCCTTGCTGAGCTCGCCTGACTTCCCTTTGATGCTCAGTCAGTTCCAACCTCTTCTTTTTAAAACTTAAAGGAGGTGCTTCTTTTTGTGTATCAGACAATAATTCCACCCTCTTAGAAGTCTTGTTCTGTTTTGCAGTCACTTTGTATCCCTGCAGAGTGTCGCTTATTTCTTCACGAGTATGGCGTTTTTGAAAAGATGATAAGCTTCTATTCTGAAGTTTCAATTTTCCATGTCTTGATAGCTTGTCCAAGACATGAAGCAGGCAAGGGGGGAAATCAAAAATAATTTGGTGAGCAAATGTAGAATTCCAAAATTCTATGGTGACCTCTGAAATGGAGGGATATGGGTGATCAAGAGTTTTTTCAAATAGAGGTTCGTGAAGTTCAAGTAAAGCCGAACCAAAGTGTATTGGAGGTTGGCTTCTTCTTAAGGAGCTAAGAATTTCAGTCCACAGAAGTTTTAGATTATCATTCGTTTTTTCATCTTGCATTCCTGTATTTGATAGCCATTGAAGTAGTGGAGAGGAAATAATCTGCAATCAAGTATGCAGAAAATCAGATACTAGTTTAACAGAACAAAACTTTTTAAGTACTGAAGGTTTTCTGCAAAATTAAAACCTATACAATACAATGAAACCCAACTGAAATAAATACGATCTACTATCATTCTGATAATCAACAACCCATTGAATGTTATTTATTTATTAAAAAAAACATATAAGCCATCAGCCACTAGAACTGTGAAGTAGAAATACTTTAATTAATGACATAAAGGCAAACCTCAACTAACTGCAAAGTAGATATGATATGGGGAAACAAACCTCCAGAAAAAGAAGAATATTTTGCTTCCGGTGAAGGGAATTAATAAAGGATGCCAATGCAGAAGATAGCCTGTGATTTACGATAAAGTGAGAGTCAAAAAGAGTTACTCATTGACTAACCAAGCATGGATTGTGAAGAAAACAAATTATATTGACTGACCTTGAAGTTCCAACAAACCCAGGAAGTGGATTTGTCACCATCTTTATCCTCAACAAATTCATATACCTGAAAAATGCCATGTAAAAATGAACAGCAGCGATTTGAATAAACCCAATTTTCTTTGGTTATGAAAATAATTGATGCACCGAAGATTGGTTGGTTTAAAATCATTTTTTATATTCATATCAACTAAGTAAAGTAGCAAAAACCGCATCATGTAGTCAATTACCTGTCCAAGTTTTGAAAATAATCTTATCAAGTATCATTATTCTAATAACTTAGCACCAAAAACTAAAAAGGAACCAACACCATATAATGATTAAATACAAAAGGAAAAACAAAACAAGTGCATTGAAATTTAAATGGCAATGAAATTACTTTTTACATCCCCAACTCAACGTAAGTAGGATGATGAATTTTTCACTGTTAGGCTATTGAAAAAACTGACTCATGTTGAAGAGGGGACTTCTACCATTCAACTTTATTTCATACCAGAGTGAAAATTAGTCTGTCTCACAGTCAGAGAAAGACAGACAGAGATCATGTATCAAACAAAGGAATGTCCTATCCTAACAAGACATTAGAAACTTACTTGGAAGCAAAGGTTAGGCAGTTCTTTATTCTGTTGAGTATTTTGCTATCACATTCAGATTTACTTCTGTTGGTTTCTGAAACTAATTCCAAAGTCTGAATCTGTTCAAGAATGCATGTCAAAAAATTGCCAGATAGATGAAGGATATTAAGATCTATATCACTGCATGTTAACTTGAAATCAGTGCCACTCTCTAACATGCCAATACTTTCATCAAGCCACCTATTTATCAATTTGCACAGATCCCCTGAGAAATTGGTGAATGTTGAACATCCAAAGCATGCACTAAGTGATTCATTAAGTGATTTCCATGTTTGAATAACAAGTTCAAGCCTCGGACTTGTTTCTGGTGATACAGAGCATTTTTCTATAGAGCCACTAGCATTTGACGAGGTCAATCTTGGAACTTCAGAATGCGCCACAATGGGGAAAACTAAAAGGTGGCATATGGAAGAATATCCAACGCTGTCGGACAAGGATTCCTTTAGTGACATGCAGGTTGCATCAGAGACGCGGTAATTCAGACCTTGAGCCATTGCTATCCATATATTTAAGTAAATTGGTTCAACATGTTTGTACAAGAGGCCAATACAGGTGAGGAGATTATCCAAGGGATCACTTGAAGAAAAAATTAATTTAAAATATTCAGACATCCCTTGTGAAATGCGGTCTGATTGCTGGGACTTAAATGTTAACTGAACCATCGTGTGGAAGTAAAGCACTACTAAATAAACCAATGGAGAAACCTTGTCCATATAAGAAACACAGTTGACAGTCAGAAACTTTAGGTGTTTGTTATGGTCAACTGATTGTGTGTCATTCATGTACTTTAGGTCTAAAGAAAACTTGTACAGAGGAGATCCCAAGATAGAAGGACCTAACTCTTTTGTGATAGCTTCTATAAACTGAATGGAAGTATAATACAAATCATAATTTTCACTACCATCTGAGGACAAATCTTCACATACTTTTTTCACAAATGTCAGTAATGTGTCCAAACACCCTATCATACCATCATAATTGGTAGATGGACTTTCCAAGTCCAGTTTGACTCCTTTCAGAATATATATAAATAACTTTAATGCAGCATCATAAACATGATTTCTATGATCACAAGTGACCGCTGTCACTGAAGCTTGACGAATGAGAACAAAAATCATACTCAGATAAAAGTCCAATCGACTGAGATCCCATGGCTGCCACCTAACTGGGTGTTGCTTCCAAGAGCTTTTGCCAGATGAAGAAAGTCCGGTTTCTATGCAGTTTAGCTCCCTGCACTTCTGTGAAACACTATCACTGAGCAGCTCAAGGCCCAGGTTCCATAACCAGATTGTCTTGCTATCAGGTCCATTCTGAAATATTGTTTTAAGAATAGGCTCTAAAACCATTTTTATCAATGAGGGTTCGTTGACAGATGCATCAAGCTTATGTAGCAAATAACACCATGTGTTCAGGCAGGATGAATGAACTGATATGTCACATTTACTTGACATGATGCCAATCAGTGGAGTCATTATAAGCTTTATGCTTTTGTAAATCCCATTTACATGATCCTTACCATCGTTCTTACCAAATGAATCCTTAGCTTGTTCCGAAACCAATATGGGATGGTCAATGAGGGCATCAATAAGACCTTCCCAGGCAACCTGCACATAGGACAATTGACAAGTCACACAAGCAGAAATCAGTAAACAGTGCTAACAATCAGTGGGTGCTCAAATTTTTAATGTTTCACTTTGCTTGTTAAAAAAATAAAAAGACTAGTGAGTTCTCTATGCATTGGTCTTCGAATGTAAATCAAGGTTTGTTAAGCTATGTCTGTCACTTAAAACCGGAATAGAATTACATACCACACATAACTCACCACAATGAATCATAGATGAGATAATGCAGTAACTGGTATATGGTACCTGTGTGGCAATTTGAACTTGAGGGTCAGGATCTGTAAATGTACGCTGAGGAATTTTCAACATATCATTAACTAAATGCTTATTCTTCAAAGCATGGGACCCAAGCATTCGAATAAACCACCCCCATGATTGAATAGCTTGAATCTTCATACCGTTATCTAGCAAGTCCTTCATCCCATTGAGCAATTTTATCTTCATATCTTTAACAAGAACCTGTTAAAAATGGAGACCAGTGAATACATGTTTAAACCATCAAAAGAACTTTACAGATAATCATGAAATGCCATGGCCATTGGCCATAATATAGTTTATTTTGTTTTCCAATTTGCAATACCCAATAAAAAAGTTTTTTAGATAATTATCTACCACAGAAAAATTGCAGGCAGCAGGGGTTAACTTCGAATCATTTGCACAAACATATAAACACTAAACAACAACAATCTAGCAGCAATATAACACTACATTTGCCATTCCAAAAAAAAACAGCAGCTTAAATAGCTATAGTAAAATCCCTTCATGCCACTGAGAGTACAGAGCCATGTCTTGATATTGAAGGTATTTGGTACCTTGGAGAGCTCCAATGAAGGAGGAATAACCATGGAGCTGATCTTCAACAGGCACCTTTCTGATGAATCTTTCTCCCTTTTGTCTGTGCTGAGAAGTCTCCTGTATACTGGAGGAGCCCATATATGTGATGAGTCTCTCATTTGCTCACTAATTTGACCCGATAGTTTCATTATAGCCTGGCATCAAAAGGTTGAACACATTTAGTTAGTTAGTAGTTGGAAAAAAAGTGTTGGTATGCAGTTGACATTGTGGATGAAGAGAATAAATAATTGTGATATTGGTTCTAGTAGTAATAATTTTTAAGACTAAAAGAATGTCAATATAAAAGGGAAAAAGAATAGAAGATGAGTATTTAAAAATTTATGAATTCGAATCTCCATTTTATGGGTCATAGGGTGTACACACGATTTAGATTATAAGCAAAGCTATTGGAGAACTAGTAATTAATGAGGGCCGTGCTTAAGCTTTAACTTTATTTCAATTTGAGGGTTAGCTCTGATTTTCCAACTTCTAGTATCAAAATGTTGATTTCCTGACATGCCAATTAACTTGGTAAGAAAGTAAATTAAAAAAGCCCCCCCCAGAAATTCACTAAACCATTAAAAATTACTAGAAAGTTAAAGTTTCTCTTCTGTTTAAAAAAAGTGTATGGACTCATGGAAGAACAAACACTTTCTTAGTGAACACAAGTACCTGTGTAGCTTCAAATGTAGTTGACAAAGAACCCATTGGATTGTCTAGGGCATGCACAATCGCATATATCAAAGAACGGAAGTGAGTGACAAGAAATGAAGCACCTAACTGTTGGACAGATAAGCACCAAACCCCTAAATTACAAACAGTCTACAAAAAAAGTAGAGATAGTTAATATACAACATACTATCACACAACAAAAACCCAATAAATCTATAAAAAAAAAATCTAACAACCTTCAATTTGGTGGTCGTAATAAGTTTCGACAACGAATCCAAGACCAAATTAACACCATCCACTACAAAACAATATAGAAAATCAGAATTGCCTAAAATCAAAGCAAATCGCAACTTCACAAGTCATGAATTAGAGAGAAACCAGTACCTTGAAGCGTGGAAGCAATGTCAGGATGGTAAATCATGAACCCTAAACATTTCAAGGCTTGTGCAGCTCTAATAAACAAAAAATAAACAAAATTATACAAACACGCTAATTTCACATGAGAATAAGAAAATAGTGCAATTGGATACTCACATTTCTTCGTCGGGGTTTGAAATATCGGAAACAGTAGAGGAAACTGTAGAATTGGAGGATTGTGCAAGGGATTGAAGCGAAGAAGGATTGAGGCAAGAATGTTGCTGGAATTGAAGAAGTGTTGAGTAGCCTGAAGATTTGTTGGAGTTGTCATTGGAAGAAATTAGGGTTTGGATTTGAAGAAACTCTTGAGACATTGTTTTGTTGCAGAGATGAAACCCTAAAAGTGATGACTGCTGAATAAGCGACGACCTGAAAGATACGAAATGGAACTAATTTTTCGCGCCAAAACAGTTTGATGCGAGCGCCAATTTTTTTATTTTGGGGTTATAAATAGTTTTGTGTTCCTTATAAAGTTTTAGACTTTTTATTGAATTTAATCCTTTATTTATCATTTATCATGAGTTTTATATTTGTTTAAATGATAAATAATAATTTGTTTCACTAAAATGATGTGTTCTATATTTTAAAAAATGCAACATATATTTGTTAGCATAAATTAATTTTACTTTTAACTTTCAATCAAAATTTAATAATTTGTAATTATTTTTAAATGGTGATAAAAAACATATTTTTGTAGTAATAAATAGTAATATAATTTTGACTCGTCAAAAATACAACATAAATTTGAATTGAATGTTAGTATAAAAATAGTTTTATATCAACGATGCATTTCCTTTTAATTTGATTTTATTCTTATTTTAAATTATTTGTTATAAATAGTTACGAGGGATCACATACATTGGTGTTATGGTCTTTAAATTTGGTGTTGTAAACTACGTTCATCTTTTGAGTGTTTTTTTTAAATAAATATACAAATGAAAGACATTTTGATGGCAAAGTAAGGAAGAGTATAAGCAAAGTTTATTTGAGACGTGATGTGAATCATATTTGGAGGAATAGTCAAATATGAACTCGTGTACACTCTTCATTTTTCATTATTGTTATTATTCATTATTGCTATTACTCGTCTTGTGGTTGTTGTAGTAGCTGGAGTATAATTTAAGCTCTGATGTACCTGATAGATAGCTAAAATAGATAGAGGTGTGCTTTTGAGTCAAAGTCATTTCTCGATTGGCATTTCAAAATTATTGTTGTTCGCAAGGCCCAATACGGAGAGGCCTGGTGTTATAGAAAAAGCATTCAAGCACACATAAATGGTACACCTCTTCCTCCCTGAAGATAGACTATTTCATCCAAGAGAGCCTTACTGATTGTCATTATCCATTTGACGACTAACAGCGATCTATGCCTCGGTTCATACTTTCAACTGTCAACTGCTTATTTATTTAAGACGGAAAGTGTGTCATTTATCAAGTATATAATACATTCTTATTTACACCCATAATCCTTAACTCCGATGTCAATGAATGTGTGCACATACACACACACAAAGAAAGCAGACCATAAAGTGGCAAATACTAGCTCACCCCCTCTTGATAGCTAGTCATTTTAAGGGCAGTGATGAGTTTTCCATACGTTGACCTCATACTAGGTTTTCATCTGGGGGTATGGAAGGGGTATCGACCATTGGTATCGACCTCATACACGGTCCCTAAAGATGTTCAATAAAACTTTGAGCATAACCCTAGAGGAAAAGTCATGTCCCAAAGTGATCGTACATGATTAGAAGGGATTGTCAAGGTCCACGAGCTTTAAGTCGAATAGTGGTTGAATGTGAAGTGGAGGGCTACCTGCAAGACACTCTGATGCCAAAGTAAGGTTTAGAGTAAGTGCAAGTAAAGCGTTAGAGTATGGGTGAATGAATGAATACATGACCCTCTCAAGTGAGAGGATATTTATAGCCCCCAGCGGTGGGCCAAGGTATTTTGTGATGGGCCACGATGAGGCCCAATAACAAAGATTGTCAGGTCAACTGCCCCTCCCTAATCAACTGCCCCTAGCATGTTGCCTCCTCCCTGGTCAACTGCCCCGAGAAAGCTGAGAAGTTGGACCAGTTATTCTTGGAGGGCATGATGATGGCGCTATAGACACATGAGTCATGTTCTCCTAGTGGACATGTGGATAAATGCCTAACGGTCCTCAGTTTGTGTTACACGTTTTTGGGCCTCTGTAAAGGTGCTGGATTGGGCCTCCTCAATGGTGGGGCAAGTGTCGGCCTAGTCTAGAACAAGAACCCCCAAGTTATTTCCCTTAGGTGAAAGAGCGATGACTTAAGATCAATTCAAGTGTCGGGGAAGTGTTGCCCGAGATGGGAAACTGTCAACTCTTGTCGGGGACGGCTCTGTGACTCATGTCGAGGATTCAAAAATTCGCGTGTGGTGAGGTTGACCAGCCCATGGAGAATTTCATTGGTCGACTTCGTTTTCTGCTCGTATCAACGCGGTGCCCATTAGGGACCTAGATTCGCGGGAAGGCGAGGAGTTTCCTCAAGTGTGCGTCTTTGATGTGCCCGTATGTAAGGCATTGTAATGATATAGAGTATTTGCCCGCCATCGAGAGTGGAATGGCATAGGTGTGTGGTTTTGTGTGAACTGTTGTGGGCGACGTGTCCTCTCATGGACCCCACGTGGCAGCTGTTTAGGGTGCCATCATTACATTGGACAATCTAAGAGCCCAAGTAATGATGACTTTTTGCATGCTACCTCGTGAGGTGGGAGCTATCTATAAAAGGAGAACCAGGAGGTTCATTTGTCATTTTCAAGCTTTTTCTTCTCCTCTCTCTTATGTTCGCCCATGGATTTATTGCTCCAACGCCACTGTAGAGATCTTCAACGATAATATTCTTTGAGTAAGTGATTTCATGTTGATTGTGTTTTTTCTTAGATTTTTTAGATTAAACACTTGGGTTTTGTCATGAACAGATGAATCTCTGGATGAAGATTCATGGGTTCTGAAATGAATCTCCAAGAATGTTCATCAAATTTAATGGATATGGGTGAAGATTCATAAGTCAAGAATTTCGTTCTGACTCGCGTTAGGGTCGTCCCCCCTCCAAATAATGGGGAGAATTTGGATAACTTGCACGTTCAATGAAATGTCCCCGCATAGGGCGTCGACCATTTTAGTGTTGGTTGTCGAGGGCTTGGGTCGAGGCCTATACCTCGACGCATCCATCGCTCTTTCACTTGATTTGCGGTGGAAGGGTGAATTTGTTGAGTTCAAATTCTCTACTTTCCCCTGCTTTTCAGGTAGGATAGCACACCAATTCGAGGAAGACATCGTGCCTGATACCAACGAGGGTGACATTATGGTCGCGGATGATCATTTGGCTTGGGTCGTGCTCGAGCCTCGGAGTAAAAGGTCGTGTTTTTCGCAGGACGCTTCTGACGTGTTCAATGTCCCCGAGGACTGAGTAGAGGGTGCCCATGCCAAATGGGTGCTTCAAATCCCTCATCGAAGTCGAAGAATATCCTTAGTATTCCTGAGATAACACTTCTCTATGTATGAGTTTACTTTTAAAGAAGCGGGGATGCGTTTGCCCATCAACGATTTCCAAGTGGTGGTCTTCCAATGGTTGCAACTGACATCTTTCCAGCTTCATCCAAATGCCCTCGCGTTTATGCGAGCGTTCGAGATAGTATGTCAATATCTCCAAATTGGTGCCACTTTGACCCTCTTCTTTCGTATCTTTCACCTACAACGGTAGACCATTGGAGGGCGACAAGTATGTGTTTTGCTCAAATAGTTCGGAAAACTCTTTCGGTCGTACCTTGAATTTGTGTGCAACTTCAAAGAGAGGTATTTCATCGTGAAACCTCTTACTGATGTGGCCATGGCTTCTTTGTACGATCGCTCGGAAGAGGTTGAGGGAGGTCGGATAGTGGCTCGACTGACTGTGAGGTTCCTTCTTGAATGGCAGTGGAAACACTTTGAGTAGAAGCTCGAGTATTACGCGGTAAAGCCCGAGGACTTAGACATTCGGGATCAACTCTCTTACGACAAGTTGGCATCTTATGTTAAGAGCTTCTCACTGGAGAAGTGTGTGGACATAGACAATAACTTCCTTTTTAACAATCAAGGGGAGCATCTCTTCGTTCCCAGACTGATTAACACAAAAGCGCTCCTTGAGTGCTCCTCTAACAAGGAGGCTTTGAGACTTCTAGGTATAGGACGTGCCCGTAGTTTTATGCTTGTATGTTTGTCTAGTGACTGATAATTTCTTTTTTGTTGCAGATTGGATGGGGACCCTCTCCGAACATTTGCTCAAGTTAAAGCCCAAAAGTGCATCTAACTTGGAGCCTAAAAATCGGGTTGCTCAGCTTCAGGAACAAGCCAAATCTTTTGTTCGTCCAAGTGGTTCATCTTCCCCTTCAGGGACCCAGGCCCCCCCTCCCGAACAACCGGTGAAAAGGAAATGCGTGGAGGATCCCGAGCATGTGGCGCCTTTTGAAGGGGACAAGGGTGTCGGGTGTCATACCCCAAATTTGCTCGCCTTGGTGCTATACTCAAAATTATTTTCAAAATTGGATTTTAAAATTCTTTTGGTTCGTATACTCTAACATTCTTTAGGTTTTATAAATATTCATATCCAAGTCTATTTAAAAATATAAATTATTTGTATTTTTAAATAATAAATATCTACGCACCTTTCATATGATTTGAATTGACTTTTTATTTCAAATGAGTAACATAACACAATTGGTAAGGAATGAACCTTACGAGTATGAGGTCACGAATTCAAATCCCATCATCCAATGTTTTGACTTTTTTTGGTGTTGCTAATTTTAAATGTCATTTTTATGTTATTTAATTCAAAATATATATTTTTTTTAATGTTTATATATTAAATTTCATATTTTCAATTAATAAATTTTAAAAAATATAGTTATTTTTACTTTTTTCATTTTTTATGCTGAAAATAACCAAAAAATCTAAAATACAAAAAGATTTAAAAATATTTTGTTATCTTTTGTATTTTAAGTAGTAATATTTGTTTTAGGAGAGAATCAATGTAATTGGTTACAATAATTATAAATTCAAAAATTTGATTTTTTTTAGGTTTTAATTATTTGGATTGATGATTGATTTTATTCTATTTTTATTAATTTTATTTCAATTTCAAGTTACATTCAAATCTCCCTAAAAATCATGTTTTTTTATTATTTGAATATTATTTTTGTATTTTGAATTAATGTATTTTTAGAAAATAATTATTTATTTGATTTGATACATTTCTATCAAAATTGAGTGTAAAAATTATAATAATTACCAAAAATATTATTAATCGTTTTTTATTGGTCAAAGTGTGTCAATTAGTGTCATCACTCACTTCTGGTTGGTCAGCTTGCTGACCAAGATAAAATCATAAACTTTGGGATTTTTTGGTGTGGATTATTTCCTTTTTGGGTGTCTTTAATCTAATTTCAAATCTATAAATAGGATCCTCTTCACCCTAAATTTTTCATCAACAATCATTTGGAGAATCAATAATCATTTGCAGATTCGTAACTCACTAGAGTTCTCCTAAAATTGTTGTTCTTCACATCGAAGAACAACAACAAAGAAATTTTAAAGTCACCATCAACAATCATTTAGAGATCAACAAATATTTTAGGGTTCTGAACAGAACTCCTACAAAATTTCTTACAATTAGGGGGCGAATTTTCTAACAGTATCACACACAACCTCTATGCATAAATTTCCACCGTCGTTGATGTCACTTTCAGGTAAGTCTTTCTACTTATACAATTTAGTTTTTTCTATTTCATTAATTATCACTTTTTAACCTAATTAATTTATTTGTTTATTTAATTTAGTTTTACATTGACCTTAGTTTTATTTCAAAATACAAAAAAAAAATAAAAAAAATACTGAAACTTTGTTTTTCATTGTTATTAGGTTATTACGTTAATTAAGAAAAATACAAAAGTAATTAACTTATACATATTTTCTTAAGATCTCCCCAATTAATTTCCTAACATAAAAATACAAAGTGATGTTATTTCATTTTTATTTAATTATTACAAAAAGATTTTATTTAATTATTTTGTCTAATTAACTTATTTAGTAAGAATAATTAGATTAGTTAATTTACTTTATTTAAGAATAAAAAATGAACAATACAAGAAATACAATAAAAATAAAATACTTTTGTAAATCAAATTAATTAATATTTTACAAAGTTATTATTAAACACCACTGATTAATTGGGGCAAGTTTAATTTCTGAACTTGGGTCCTTGTTATTTACACACCTTATTTTACTACTAAACTAAGTATACACTCCTCACCTGTATTTTGGGCCCAGTTCAATATCTGAACTTGCCCTCTCACTTGTTAGACCCTACTAGCTATATCTCCCTGTTTTGCTAGCCCAACACAAATTACACTCCCCTGCATTTTTTTAATTTTATTTCTTTTTATTATTTTATTATAATCATTTTTTAGATTCTAATATTATTTATATTATTATAAAATCAAATATTTATTTCCAAACTCATCCAAATATTTATTTTATTGCATTAAAATTATTTTTAATCATGTATTAATAAGATGTTTTTATAATTAATATATTAAAAAATATCTAACCAACACTAAACTTTTTTTTACTAAATCAAGTTAAACTCAACAATCAATTTTCAAAAAGGATTAGGAAAATATTTTAATCGACTGCACACTTCGTCTAATAACTTTGTTATTAATACACCTAGGCTTGGTTCAAGAGAAATTCAAATATCTTCGTAATCCATAAAAAACACCAACCAACCACGAACTATGAATTGAGACTATAATTCCTCATAAGAGGATACATATGCATACGACTTAAAAATTATGGCGAGTTTCCCTAATAAAAATTAAAACCCTATTTCCTAAGCTGTAATTCTAAATCCTAGTATCCTTGTGAACAAGTTATATGAAGGGTGTCTAACACCTTCCCTTCGTCTAAAATGAGTCAAACAACGTAGAATCTCTGAACAAATTAGGGTTATCCTTTATATTCTCTTCTTAAAGATAAAAATTAAGAGTGGTGACTCTCATTTTAAAAGTGGTTACAACAGCTGGCGACTCTGCTGAGCATTCAATCCTAGGGTTAGAAACTTCCCTCTTTTAGGTTTAGGGTTTTGTTAGGGTTTTTCTATATTTTTTATTTCTATATTTATTTGTTTTAATTATTTATTTGGTTTTATTTATTTCATATTATTGTGAATATCATATAATTTTTTGTGCTAGGATTTTAATTTCAAAAAAAATATTTTTCAAAATCCTTAGAAAGAAGGTTCGTTTATTAGCCAAGGAGATACATCAGCCCTATGAGTTTATGTGACGACTTTGCCTAGAGTCGGTGGAATTCCGTGAAAGGAATATGTCTCAAGAGGTATCCTCTTGGAGGATAAGACTTTGGAGTGAAACTTATGACTCTTTGTATAACCCTTAAACCAAAATCTCACGGTGAGACCTTTCATGACCTCGAGACGAAAGTTTCAGTCTACAAAGAGACTCCACTTAAGAGAGGCCCTTATGCCTTTCCCTTTAGTGTTATCCATGCCACCATTAAGGAAACCAACTTATGGGGAGGATAGAATATTCGTAGGCCAAAACTAGGAACCTACCAACTAAGGATACTGTTTATAATCCCATTTTCACAATCTCTAAACCCGCTAGGGTTATCTTTTCATCCACTACTATCTTTAGCCCGTAGGGCTTCCGTCTTTTTGTTATAACCCCTAACTAGTAGGGATCTTCTATTGAAAATCTTAATCCTTAGTCTCTAGGAATCCCCTCTTGTCTGACATTATCCTTAAAACTTTTATGGGATCTTATTAACCTTCCCACGAAGGACGTCCTCGCTAATGCACGCCATGTGGCCTATATCAGGCCATTGGATTTGGTGATCAATGGTCGGTCACCATGTGCTCTCTTCCACGTCATTATTCAATTCAAACCTCCATCTCAACTGTCCATTGGTCTATCACAATTCCTAGCCTGTAGGAATTCTCGTCCCTTTGTTACAATCCCTAGCTTGTAGGGATTCCTCTTCGTATTTCATTGCCCATAATCCTTAAGGAGTTCATGTCTATCTCAATCTCTGAGTCAATGAAGGATATCATCATTTCCATGTATATCATTAAACCCATATAGAGTACCCTTATGTTTACTCTCATACTACGTCCATGTTGCATTGCCTCTCCATGAAAACATTTTCATACCCTCAAGAGCCAAAATAAAATATACTTTTCATATCCATGCATTTGCATATCTCTCATTCATATATGTGCACAAAGTTCATATAATTTACACTTCCACCCTTATCCAAATGTGATTAAGCTAGCAAGATTCTCGATACTCACAAGCAAACTCAAAACATGTCTCAAGAAGTCATGGAGGAACTCAAAAGAGGCCAAGAACTGTTGAAGGAGGAGGTCCAACGGTCGAAGACTCAAATGAACTTGATCATGCAATTATTATTGAGGAGCAAAGGTAACCCTTCATCATCCCAGTCACAGGCCTATTCAGCACTACAAATGCCACCACCATGGAAAATTCCCCCACCTCAGCAGCAACTACAACAACCCTATTAATAAAAGGGATATGCCCAACAAAGGGGAAGACAAAAGCTACTGCCAAGGAGATTTGATCCACTTCCTATGCCGCATAGTTAGTTACTACAACATTTACTCAAGGCATCTTTGATAGAGCAGAAGTCACTAAATCCTCCGATTGGGGCACCCCCGCCTAAGTATGATGCAAATGCTAGGTGCGAGTATCATGACAACTCTCCAGGAGATACCCTTGAAATTTGTTAGGGTTTCAAACACAAGATCTAAGATTTGATCGATAATAAGCAGTTGACTTTTGAAGAAGGGACCCCATTGGTGAACGGTCTCCCCTTGCTTTGACAAATCCAAAGACTAAGAAGAATCTCCTAAAGTCAGTGGATCAACAAGGGAGCTTATCTCTATATCATTAGGCCTTTATCATTTCAATTTGTGATTTCTTAGTTGCTAAATTTCATTTTCTATAAACTTGTATCTTTGGGTCAATAATTCTAATAAAATAATCATGCATGTTTTTGAAACCAGTTCATTTGTATTCACTTTTTCATCACTTTCCATAAATAATCAATGACTTTCCATTTTCACTCTTGTTTTCCATCTCCATTTTACAACTTTAACAAAACTTGAGGGAGAATGATGAAAACTAAATAACTAAATTTTGCTAAATTATGCTTTCAATGTAAGACCGAGCTGACGATGTAAGGCATTGTTTCAATTCCTAAATAGTGTAAAAATAAGGATTTAATTCGTAAGCAACCCCCTCGAACCAAGAGTTTGAGTTTTTTTCTATTTAAAAAAAAACCTTAATTTCAACCAGGGGTAAGGTAGTCTTTCAATTAATTCAGTTGTGTATTCAAATCTCAAGAGAATCAAGAAATCTAAGCAAAGGTTCAAGCATATCTCCATCCTCGATACATCATTGAGGAAATGATCTAAGAAAAGGTTCAAGCACATCATCTTCCTCGTGCACATCAACAAAGATTGAGGAAACAATCAATAAAGACAAAGTTCACGATGTCTTCTTCCTCAATACATCATTCAAGATCGAGGAAACAATAAAGATGAAGCTTACAAAAGTCAACATAACAGTCACAAGTGTTCAAAATCAAAAATAAATAAAAAATCGAAAAAAAATAAAGCCCGCTGGGTCAAGTAAAAATAAAAAAGACTCGACTTAGGCAAAAATAAAGGATTAAAACAGATAAATTGGAGAACAATCTTGTGACTTTCACTTCGTGAATCATCAAAGGATTCTCATCAATGCTTGTATCTTATAAATGCTTTTCATAAATTCTTGGATCTTATCAATGCTTCTCATCATTGCTTAGACTTTATCTACGCTTCTCATCATCTGCGCAACTATGAAATTTCTCTTGGAGATTGAACGCATATGTTGGATTAATTGAACTTAGGATTGGAGAACATCAAGGAGAACGGGGTGGGATAAATAAATCTTGAGCCTTATATCCATTGTTTCTTAAACCATGAACCATGGTCATGTTACAACATTCAAAAGTCCTAATTAAAGCAAGGTTAACTATGAAAGCATACTCGACGAAATTTGTGTTCAACTGACTCTTATGTTTGTTAAAATTATTACTAACCACTTTGCTTATTCGAATCTCCATCTTTAATCATCCATTTCTATTCAAACATCGATTTCAAAACTTGCATGTGCATAAAACAAAATTACTTTTCAAAGTGTACACTTTTATCTACGAATATACACTTAGCATCAAGGAGATCTTAAAAATAAATATGGTTAATCAAAAGCGATCTATTTCAAAATGCTCTTAACCAAGGGAAAAGCATCTAAAGTAGAACCATATAATCATAAGCAAAACTATTGATCGTAAGGGCATATCACATTAAGATCCTATTGACTAGGGGTAACCATTTCGAGATTCAATCAACTATGATCGCGTTTCAAAACACTGTTCAATAAGGGGCATACCCTTCAAGGGGGGTACTCCTTAATCAAGTTCATATAACAACATGGTAGAGCTGGATTTCTTATTTCGACGACTTCTCGAGGCCCTAACAATTAGGGGGAAACCTTCGAGACTCAAATGTTGGTGTTGAGGCAGTACATATCAAGTTCATCTTACACCATATGGAACCCAAGTTCCACTTCAAGCAACTTCAAGTACAAACTTTTCAAAGATTCAAATATTGGGGCAATCTATATCAAAGATCATGGTGAATTCCAAGTTCTTTCTAAAGGATAGTTCCTCCATATCATGGATATTGGGGACATATCTTCATAAATTCGAATATTAGGGCAAACCACTGTGAGGCTCAATCAAAAGGAGTTGGTTCAAAAATAGTTTATCAAGGGGCAAGCTCTATGCATACTTTCACAATCACCGATGCATCCTCCTCCTACAGTGTTGTACCCCAAAATCTGCCCTCCCATATTTCTCAAAATATTTCAATAAAGGTCCTCAAGATGATCAAAGAAGTCCAAGGGTTGGCCAAACAAGCTCCCTCCTAAGGCAGTCTACCTCAAATTAGGGTTTCATGTTGCATCAAGATACTTGATTCCAAGGTATCCCAAATGCTCACCATTGTTTTAATATGCTCTCAAGATCATCCATGTCAAGTTTCAAGCCTTACAGAGAAAGTTTGCTCAGTCAATTGCTCAAAGGCCTGGAAATCGACTGTGCTAGGGCAAAAGTCAACTGTGACTCACATACAGTCAAACTTCAAGATTTTTGGTCAACATACTCATTTTGAAGTATATTTCATCATTTGATCAAGAGTTGATCATGATTCATCAAGGATTGCTCATAATTGATCAAGACTCAAAAGTTGCTAAATTAGGGTTTTGCAGGAAAAATCAACTCAACTTTGACCAAGCATAACTTCCTCATACTTTATGAGAAATGAACCATACAAAGATCATTTTGAAGAGGATGCAATTCCCTACAATCCATATTCAGTTCCCAAGTTCAAAATATTCACTCACAAGAAGTTATGAATTTGGACATTATAGGTCATTTTGAAAAGTCAACAAGAACACCTTTTTTGTCAAAGCTTCATACATGAGAATGGAATATCAAACTGAGACGAGACAAATTTTTTTTCTTAGAGGACATCTCAAGCTTTCTAAAAAGTCCAAGAACACCTTCAAAGAGTCAAAATTGAGGAAGTTATGCATTGGTGAAGTTGACCCTTTTTGCAAAATTGCCAAAAGTCAACTATGCCTCAAATTGCAAATTTTGCTTAATGGGCCTAACTTTTTGCATTGGTTTTGAGTTGGCAACATGGTCCACGAGCCCTAGCCCTTGCCACTTGTCATTATCTTGTTTTTATTATTTATTTTGATTTTTATTTGAATTTAATCAATTGAAATCAAAATAAATCATAGAAAAATCTAAAGCATTGAAAATTCAAGATTTTGTACTTGTTTCAGGTCTCAAATCCAGTTGGCAAGCATTTGAATTCGTGTAAAGGCTTGGAGTGCACAAAAAGATTGGTTTTAGGCTATTTTAGAAATATATTCAAAGTGAATCAAATCCAAATCAAATTCAATAATGGAGGAAGATTATGATCACATTGACAACCCTAATTCATTCCTCAGTATATAAAGGGGTATGTGCAGACCCAAAAGAAGTGTAGAGAGAGGCGCATCAACCAGAACCAAACTTGAAAAAAACAAGAAAAAGTGTTGAATCGAATTCCTAGTTGCAAGCAATTACAAGCCTTCCTGACCATCCCAATCACTTCCTAGAAGCGTAGGCAAGCGAAACCAACCAAGAACAAGCACTCCTAAACCATGTAACTCGCTGTAAGTCAGCCACGACATTCCCTTTTTCTTGAATTCGAATTACTTCATTCTGATACTTATAGCATAAAATAATTGTATATTATTGTTCACCATCATATCAAGCTTTCTGTAATATTCAATTGTGTTTTCATGGCCTGTATGAGATTCCACCATTATTAGGGTTTATAAGCTCGCTTTGGGGTTTCTGAATCTAGGTAGAATTGGGTCATGAAAGGGCCACCATTGAACTCAGCAGGTCCAGATGAAGCTATCCATGGCTTTAGTTTTGATTTATCTTACTCATGCTTGATTTTGAGAAATTGCAGGGATATAGCGACAGACATATGTCCGTAGGTAAAAGTTTTCAACTTTTACCAACGGAGCAAAGTTAGGGATAACTTGCGTGGCACCTTTCTATTGGGACATTCAAATTTCTGGTGCATTTTCTTTTGTTTCCTCCACTAATGCCCTATATTATATATTATCATTATTACTTATTATGTATACAAACAAAACAGCCAGCGCAAATGGTAGTGGAGTGTGTGCAAAACGCTTCAGGACCTGGGTTCGAATCCCAGGTCCCCCCATTCTTCATATTATTTTCCTTTTCAGGATCCAGCGTGCTTACAAGACTAAGGTCCATCATGGGACCTCATCACCCAACCTGCCAAGTGGCCAGATGGCCAGATCCAAAGGCCATCAATGAAGGAGTACAATAGGCCATGGTCAATGCATCATAGGGAATTTGGCAAGTCAACATGGACAACTTTGTTTTGGGACCAGATTACTAGCAATACACCCCCTCAAACTACTGATTGCAGGCCCAAGTTTCTTATTCCTTTTCTTTTTATATTTTATTTAGTTTATTTATTTATTTTATTCACTAACATTAAATTATTTTCTTTTTATCAAAAAATCATAAAAATATTTTTCACCCAATTAGACTTATGTTTATTTTTTATTAATAAATTAATTAATTTAATTAGATTTTAATTTTAGGTAAACTTTAATTTCTTTTTGCAAATAAATTAAAATTAATTAGAACAATTAGGGTTTTATTTTTAACTTAATTATATTTTCTTTTCCTAAAAATAATCAAAAACATAAAAAAACAGGCCATTTATTTATTTTCATTAATTAATTTAATTAGCTAATTAATTGTGTATTTAATTTTAAAACCTAATTCTTTTCTTAAAAAAATAATTAAAAACAACAAAAAAACATTTTTTTCCAATTAGGTTAGAAAGGGTCAAAACCCTAAATTTCTATCGTTCTTAATTTCATCGCGCGCTTTATTATTATTTTTACCATATTGATGTAACTGCCCACAAGTTGTAATAGTTTAATTAGGTCTTTTCTCTTTCATTTATCACTTTATTTTTCAAGGGTTTGTTTTTGGCTATGTAAATACCTGAAGTCTTGTAATAGCGTAGTTTAATTTCCACACTTTAAATGCTGCAAAATATTAACTGCTAGATGTATGATTAAGGTTGTATGACAAAAATGTATGTAAACTTTAAAATGGTTAGATAACCCTAAAATGTGCAAAGATAAATAATCTGAAATTGAATCACTCGCACATGCGCACTCCTAGGGTACATTCCCACTTGGTTGCCTTCGGTAAACGGTCATTAGGTATAGGATGTTTTAGTGGTCGTCCTTTTGTCTCAAAGATCAAAGTTGCCTCGAAAAGGTTGCCTCATATATTGTTGCCTCGAATGGTTGATCTAAGACATTAGGGTTACTACTAAGACGTCCTCACATTGCTTTAGTGACCATACATCCCTTTCAAATAGACCCTCAAAACTCCAACGGTGGTGCTACCTACTCACTAATATTGGGATAGCTCTGTCTAAAGGAAACAAACATAGAACGATTCTTTTTTCGAGTAGGTAGATTAGTTCTTAAGTGTTTGCTCAATCCCAACAAACTTTTTCACACTTACACTCCTTTACAAACAAAGTTTTCAAAAACACTTCGTAACACTCTTGAAGACAGAAGCAAGAGTTAAATCGAAGTCAAAATAAAAACTTTTCAAAGCACACAAACACAGAGAAGAAATTTTGAAAATGATGAGCAAGTACCTAAGAGCCCGTGGAAAACCACGGATAAAAAGGGTGTTAATACCTTCCCTTTCTATAATCTACCCCCCGTACTCAGAAAATCTCGAAAAAGGAATTTTTCTGTGCTTTTTTCCTTTCCTTGTTGGATAAAATGAAAGTCGGTGGAGACTCTTGCTTACCGCAACATTTTGTAAATATAAACGCAAAACGCAAACCATCATTCCTGAAAAACAGTCTCGGTTCTGGCCACCGTATCACAGAACTGGAGACTCTACTGGGGAGTTATAAGTATGGTATACCTTAGGATTAGTTCATCATATTGTTTTCTATTGTTTGATTTGATTGCTTTATTTTGTGGGCTTTGTATCGGAGTTACTATAGATCCTAACCCGGATCTGGGGGACACCTTTTAGGTAAGTAGCAATAGACTGTGAGGGAACTGTACAGCATAGACCGATACGGTTGAAACAGTAGCTACGTTGATGTGGCACATTAGTTGGTACCGATATCCCTTGTAGAGAAACAAGGAGAGTATGGGGTTGCTATATGGGTCGTTAAGCATCAACTGACCTTAGAACCTATAATTGACCAACTTGGCCATAAGAAGTAGTGAGATGCTACACTCATTGAGATCATACTCTCGAGATGGTTCCGACCGCAAGAAAAGATTGCGTGAGCTGAAACTATGACCGATGGAGGATGGTCAGTGATATTGAGAACCTCTAGAACCCGGTTAATATTATTAGGATAGGTTGAACCAACTGAACTTCAAGAGGGTAGTACCTAGACTCCATGCAAGCCTAAACTTAAGGGCTATTGTGTGACTTGTTTGCCCTTACCATGTTTGCTATTTGTGATACCTGTGGTGTGTATTTATCATGACATCATGCATCATGACATCGCATGCATATTTCATTAGACTAACCATTTCAAAGACCGAAGGGATTCATCTTTGTTCTGTTTTGCAGATCACGGCTTCTATGCGCAGAAATACCATTCGAGTCAATTTCGTGCAAATCCCTGCTCAACTCAGAGAGTTAGTCTCAAAAGTTCCTGATACTTCTTCCTTTGTTAGAAGACATGGTCATCTCCTTAGCCTGGTCACTTCAAAGATGGATGAGCAAATGACGAGCGTCCTTTTTCAGTTCTTTGATTCGTTGCATCATTGTTTTACCTTCCCAGATTACCAGCTAGTCCTTACTTTGGAGGAGTTTTCTGATTTACTAGGCATATCTATCCTCGAGCATACACCCTTCACTGGTTTAGAGGGGGTTCCTTGGCCTGAGGACATTGCTTTAGCTTTACATTTGACAAAGGCTGATGTAGTGTCTAACTGGGAGACACAGAGCGGGGTTAAAGGTTTCTTGGCTAAGTTCTTGATGGACCAAGCTCAACAGTTCTGGGATAACTTGGATTTTCAAGCATTTGAAGACATCTTGGCTCTCCTCATCTACGACTTAGTTCTTTTCCCAAATCCAGATTCCTTCATAGATGTGCACGCAGTTAAGATCTTCATGACTCGTAACTCGGTGCCTACTCTTCTAGGTGATATTCTACATGTTCTCTATACCCGTACTGTACGGAGAAGGGGAACTCTCATGTGTTATACACTGCTGCTGGCGAGGTGGTTTATTTCGCACCTCCCCAAGTCTGTATTAAAGAATGAGGAAGGTGTAGGTTGGGCTTATAGAATCATGTCCCTTGCTCATACGGACATCCTTTGGAGTTCTAAAGATATGGAAAAGGTAGTTGTCATTGATCGATGTGGGGAATACCCTAATGTTCCATTGCTTGGAATTCGAGGGGTATAACCTACAATCCTTGTTTGGCTTTACGACAGTTTGGACGAGCTTGGAGAGATGGTCCCCATGAGTTGCTGCTTACAGACATTGTCTTTGACTATAAGGGGGATGTTGAGGGACATTGCCGCAGGTTTATACGAGCTTGGTGCATGGTGAACAAGTCTGACCCACATGAGCTAGGACTGAAGACTTCTCTCCCGATGCAACCTTATCTCCAGTGGGTTCGAGCCCCATGCTCAAAAGATGGGGATGCCATATGAAGATGTTTTGTCGGTGATTGTAGAGCATGCTAATGAAGAAGGTGTTCCTTATACGGTCTTCCATCCCTACATGCCTACTGATTTGTGGGCATTGAAGAGATCTTGGATCCAGTTAAAGGAAGAAAGGGATACCTACAGAGAGAAGTATCATGAGCATGAAAGGAAGATCTTGAGGCTTACAAGGCAGCTTGAGAATGAGAGGACAATCAACGATTATGTCAGCACGAAGGGAAAGAGACCATGGGATTTCTGATGTCTTTTATTGTTTCTAGTTTAGATTTGCTTTTCAGTATTTCTTTTGTAATGCCTTAAAGGCATTTGTTAAACATTGTTACAAGTTTTAATCTAATAAAGTGTGTTTTATTTTGGTTTACAAATTTGAATCTCCCTAAGTCTTTGAAATCATTTCATACGTATTCCATTACCATGCACCTCATTACAGGTACCCTTACAGGTTTCTTATCTTCTCCGCTGTTTATTTCAGCACAAAATGTCTTCTGAAACACCTACTGATCAAGCAATTAAGGCTCTTCAAGCACAGAATGCTCAGTTCCAGGAGATGTTCCTGAACCTGGCCAAAGGGCAGCAAGATTTGAAGACTCTCATCTTGAAGGACAAAAAGAAGAAAAAGAAGAAAAAGAAGGTGGCCCTCCTGAATATGGGTCGCAGATTCGGGAACAATTTGCGACAGGAAACTGATTTGTCCCATTCATCTAGAGGGGGAGAAAATCAAGAGGAAAGAAAGGGGCCTAGTGCCGTGGTCTCTGATAATGACACGAATTTTGATGAAGACCAGTATCCTTCTGCCGAGGATAGGTATAAGCAACTTGAAGACCGGTTGAGTGCAATGGAGATCCAGAAGATACCTGGCTTGGACTTTGGAGATTTGGGTTTGGCATCTGGGGTGGTGATCCCTCACAAGTTTAAAGCTCCTGTCTTTTCTAAGTACAATGGGGTATCCTGCCCAAAGTTGTACCTTCGCTCGTATGTCAGAAAGATTTAACCCTATACTGCTGATAGGAACCTTTGGGTTCATTTCTTTCAAGATAGTCTGTCAGGGACTCAACTTGAATGGTTTTATCAACTGGAAGGAGCTAATGTCCACAACTGGGAAGACCTTTGTTGTACCCCAAAATTTGCCCTCCCATATTCTCCAAGAATGGCAAAGAGCATGCTTCAAAATCTCCCCAAGGGTTGCACAGTTCAAGGGCCTCATAACAGTCAAAAACTAGGGTTTTGGTTCTGACAAAGAAATTGAAGTTTTCAAGGGTCTAAAAAAGTCCCACATGCCTATAAACAAGGTCAAGCATCCTCATGTCAAGTTTCAAGACTTACAGCACAAAATTGCACAGTCAAAAACCCTAATTGCTCAACAGTCAACTGTAGGGGAAAAATGGTCATTTGACAGTCAAAAGTTCAAATTTTTGGTCAACATCTTATTTTGAAGCCACAAACATCATTTGATCAATTCTTGATCATGATTTTCAAGGCATGGCTCAAAAAGTCTCAAGATGCACAAGTTTCCATATTTGGACAGTTGAAAAAGTCAACTGTAACTTGACCAAGGCATAACTTCCACATGGTTCATCAGAAAAATTCCATCCAAAGCTCATTTTGAAGAGAATGACATTTCCTACAACTCCTCTTCACACTTCAAGTCCAAGAAATGCTCTCACAAAAAGTTATCAATTTCAACATTATAGGTCATTTTCAAAAGTCAACAAAAAGGGACTTTAAGTCAAAGGCCATAACTTGAGATTGGTAAATCAAAATGACATGGGACCAAAGGCATTGGTTAGAGGACTTCAAGACCTTTCCAAAATGTCCAAGAACATGATCAAAGCTTAAAAATTGAGCAAGATATGCCTTGTGGAAGTTGGGAAATTTTTGGGAATTTTGAAAAATCAACTTTGCTTCAAATGCCTCAAAATTGCTAATGGGCCACATTTTCTTCCAAGATTCATCATCCAAAGGCTATGCACGACCATTTGGCCCAAAGGGGATTTTTTTCATCATTTTTATTATTTATTTGAATTTTTAATTACTATTAATTCATTTAATTAAATAAAATATGAAAAAAATACTCATCCATGCTTTTCAAATCTTTTTGTGCATAGAATACCTTCAAGATTTCGTGCACTATCTGATATGGAAAGAATCAAGGTGATTTGGTCATGATTGGCATCAAAACACATGGAAAAGATTTGAAGAAATATGCCATTAAAATCCAATATTTGATTCATGATTACAAGGATTTGTGGACTCAAATTTCAACCCTAATCTATTTCCATACATATACTGAACCTAACCCTAGTGCAAAGAACCTTGAAGCTGCGCCCCATCTCAAAAAACAACTTTGGCATTTTTGTGAAAAAAATTGAAAACTGAAAACGAGGTTGCAGAGAGTTTCAAGACAAAAGAACCATCCCAAAAGCTTCCTAAGGCATCACTGAACCTGACTGGATACTTTTCCACGCCCATAGCATCAAGAATCGGTATATGGAGATCAAACTGTGTTAAGCTTTTTGCATATTCGTGTCTCATGATTCATGCGATGTTTTCAATTTCTAATGATTGATTTGTGTTAATCTATTCATTCTAAAGCTAATCATGTAATTTAATTGAGTTTTCGTGCGTTATACATGAAGTTACCATTGAAGCTTGCTAGGGTTTCATGACTTCAAATTTGGGGTTTCTCTTGTCCAGAAAAATTAGACCCTAAGACCAGGACTGTTGGACTCAGAAGCTTCATGCGAATTAAACACACATGTCGCGCTCAATTTATGAGCAACCAGGGCCTATTCGCTATTTTTATGCTTATCACTTAGTGGGGGTTTAAAACCCCCGCTATTCAGTTTTTTTTTCTTTCAGGCACAGCAAACAATTGGAGAAGAAGGTGATGTGTAGGCCAACGAGTGGTGCGTTTGAATTTCGCGCGAAAATATCCCACTAACCATTGTTTTACATTATATTGATTATTTGTTATATTATAAACAAAGCGCGTAAGTGGTTCAGCTGGCCAAGCATTAGCATGGTAAGTACTGGGACCTGGGTTCGATTCCCAGGTCCCCTCCCTTTCTCATATTATTTTCTCTTCCATATTCCTACGCAGCGCATATTCCAGAGGCTCATCATACGTCCACCATCCAAGCTTGCCACGCGCCTATTGAGATCAATCCACTGGCTATGATCTGAAGAGTACCATGGGCACCAGTCAACGCATACGCACGTGGCCCTGAAAAGTCAACTGAAGGCCTTAATTCTTTGGGCCCAAATGCTGGATAACACCTCCAAACTGGGGTCAACACCCCCAAGGGTTTGCATTTCTTTTTCCTATTTCTATTATTTATTTAATTTAATTATTTCCTTTTAATTCTCTAAATTAATATATTTTCATAAAACATAAAAATAATAAAAAAATCAGAAAGACAAAATAAAAATATATTTTATTTAATGTTATTTTGTAAATAAATTTTATCAATTAATTAGTTAAATCTAGGTTTAATTTTAAATGTTTTTCTTAATAAATTAAAAAATGTAGAATTAGGTTTTTATACTTTTTTTTTCCTTTTTTCTCTTTTCATCCTATTTAATTATTAAATTATGGTTTTGTAAATAAATTACCATGTAAATAATTAGGTTAATTTTAGATTCAACTTTAACATGTTTTTTTAATAAATTAAAAATAGCTAGAATTAGGTTTAAATTCCATAATCTTTTCACTAAAATTCCATAAATACAAAAAAACAAAAAATAATTTCCTTTCTCATTAAATTTAATTAATTTCATAATTGTAATTTAAATTCCTTAAAAGGGTCCAACGCCCTTGCATTCCCGATTTTAATTCTCTTCGCATTTTTATTTCTTTTTGTGAATATAATGTAATTCTCCCAAAGCCATGTAATAGACCAATTAGATATTTATCTTTCACACTTTATTTTATTTCAAATCGGGTCCTGGATTAATTTGGCGATGTGGACCCGCGCCTTTGTAATAGCGTAGGACTTTTACCTTCTCGCATCTTTTTTTTTAATTGTTAATTAAATTGCATGAAAGAATGAATGTCAAAAATAAAAGCAACGTGTAGATCACCAATGCATGAACAAGACAAAAATAAATGAACATGACACACAAATCACACACCACCCCTAGGGTACGCCTCACTGTTGCCTTGCCCCTCGAAAGGTGATCGTCGAGTAGAGGACGTTTTAGTAAGTCCTCATGTCCATGAACATGGCATGAGGGTAGCTTCTAAGGTGTCTTCCTATTGCTCCGGTGATCACCATGTCCCGAACCCTCGAATTGACCCGAACACCTCCAAAGGTGGTGCTACCTACCTCTCAATGGTGGGATGGCACTACTTTAGGGACATTTACACAGACGAATTCCTTAGGGTAGGTAGACAACTCTAGATACTTGCTCTAATTTCAAATCAAATCAAAAATACTTTTCACACCGACACCTTTTCAAAAAGCTTTCAAAAGCAACTTTTCAAACACTCTTGAGGACCGATACAAGAGTCGAACTGAAATTTTCAAAGAAACTTTTTAAAACCCACAGTTGAAAAGCAAACAAACCATTTTTGAAAACACAAATGAGCAAGTATCTAAGAGCCCATGGATAACCATGGATAGAAAGGGTGCTAACACCTTCCCTTTCTATAATCTACCTCCCGAACCGAGAGCAATCTCTATAAGGAATTTTTCTGTGCTTTTGTCCTTTCCATTTGGAGAAAATAAAAGACGGTGGCGACTCTTGCTTCCGCAACATTTCACGAACCAGCGTTAAACAGTCAGTTCCAGATCCACCGATCACAGAACTGGCGACTCTGCTGGGGACATCTTTTTAAAGCGAGGTGTACCTTAGGATAGTTCATAACTGTGTTTTCAATTGTATTGACTTGTTTGCTTTAAATTGTGGGTTGCATGGGAGTTACATAGATCCTAACCCGGATCTGGGGATACCCTGTTTAGGTAGCATAAGCTGTGAGGGACCTGTCCGGCGTAGACCGACACAGGTGAAGCAGTGGCTACGTTGGTGTGGCACCTTGGTCTGTACCGATATCCCTTGTGTTGCAACGAGGAGAATATGGGTCTTCTGAGGGTCATTAAGCACCAACAGACCTTAGAACCTTAAATGACACAACTTGGCCATTAGAACAGTAGCAGTATGCTACGCCCATTGAGGCTAAACTCTCGTGATGGTTCTGGCTGCAAGAAAAGATTGCGATGCTGGAGTTATGACCGATTGAGGGTAGTCAATGATATTGGGATCCTCTAAGAACCCGGTTACTTTTGATAGGACAGGTATGAACCAACAAACTGAAAGAGGGTAATACCTAGACCTCATGCTGGCCTAAACTTTAAGGGCTTGTCTTGTGTGACTTGTGTGCCTTACCATGTTTGCCTTTGTATCTATTTGTGGTGTGCTTTATCATAACATCATAACATCATGAGCATTGCATGCATCCTGCATAAGGGCTAACCATTTCAAAGACAAGAGGGTTTCACCTTTGCTCTGTTTTGTAGGACACCATGATGCCTGTGCGAAGGAATACTATCCGGTTCAACTTTGTTCACCCACCTGAGTTGCTTGAAGAGTTGATTAGCAGAATTCCAAATACCACTTCCTTCATTCAGAGGCATGGTTCTCTTCTCAGTTTAGTCACTGCAAAGCGGGATCAACAGTTGATGAGTGTCCTGACCCAGTTCTATGACCCTCTGTATCAGTGCTTCACCTTTCAAGACTTCCAGCTGGTCCCTACCCTGGAAGAGTTCTCTGATTTGCTTGGTATCCCTATCTTGGATCAGACTCCCTTTACTGGTTGGGAAAAGACTCTCAAGCTTGAGGAGGTTGTTGCAGCTCTTCCCTTGACACATCAAGAAGTAATGGACAACTGGGTGACTTGAAGCGGAATTAAGGGTTTCTTGGCCAAGTTTCTGATTGGTAAGGCTAACAGTTTCTGGAATGACTTGGACTTTAGGGCATATGAAGACATCTTGGCTCTCTTAATCTATGGGCTAGTCTTGTTTCCTAATCCTTACAACTTCATCAATGTCGCTGCCATAAGGATCTTCATGTCTCAGAATCCTGTGCCCACTCTCTTGGGTGATATCCTGCAACAACTTCACGCTCGTACTGCCCGAAGACGAGGAACTCTATGGTGTTGTATCCCTTTATTGGTGAGGTGGTTTATTTCGCACCTCCCTAAGTTCGTGCTGAAGAACCAAGAAGGAAGAGGTTGGGCTCATAGGTTAATGTCTCTCACTGATAAAGACATCATTTGGACTTTCAGAGGATTGGATGAGATAACTGTTATTGATCGTTGCGGAGAATACCCTAATGTTCCTTTGATTGGTACTCAAGGAGGAATCTCTTACAATCCATGTCTAGCGCTCCGTCAGTTTGGAAGGGCCAGAAGAGCAGGACCCCATGAGATGTTGGTGCCTCACATCAGTTTTGAGTTTCAGGTGGATAGTGACGAGCTGCGTCGTAGGTTCGTCAAGGCTTGGGATAAAGTTCATAAAGCTGACCCACAAGAGTTGGGGCCAAAGACTTCTCTACCTATGGAAGCCTACTACAAATGGGTTCGTATCCGTGCTCAGAAGTTAGGTATGCCATACGAAGCCGTCAGACCTATCATTCTTGAGTATCCTGACAAAGATGGTGTTCCTCCAACTGTCCTCCCTCCTCAGATACCTACTGATTATGAGACATTAAAGAGGTTTTGGTCGCAACTGCAAGGAGAACGGGATTCTTACCGGGAAAAGTTCAACGAGCAGGAGTTGAAGATCCAGAAGCTGACCAAGCAGCTGGAGAATGAGCGAGCTCTGAATGATTACATCCGTACTGAGAAGAGGAGACCATGGGATCAATGAAGAGCTCTGGATGTTCTTTTGCAGTTTTATTTCCCTTTTCAGTATTTCCCTTTTATGTAACACCTAAGGGCAACCTGTTGAACAATTTAAGTTTCAAGGTTGAATCTAATGAAGTGTGTTCCTTTTTGTTTACAAAGTTGATTCCCGATTGTCTTTGAAAACATAAATCATACGCATTCCATTCATCATGTGCATAGCAGGTTTTCTTCTTTTCAGGTTGCTTACTGTTCTTCGCTGTTTATTTCAGCATCATGAATCCTGACTCATCATCAACCGAGATGTCTATCAAGGCTCTTCAGGCGCAGAATGCGCAATTTCAGGAACTGATCATGGGTTTAGCTCAAGGCCAAGAAGAGCTGAATGCTTTGCTCCTGAAGAAGGAGAAGAAGAAGAAGAGAACTGTTCTTTTTAACTCGGGCCGAAGGTTTGGCAACACTCTGCAAAATGAAGAGGCTGGTTCTTCTATAGGCAAGAGTAGTCCCCAAGGGGGAAAAGGTCCTAGTCCGGTAGTCTCTGACAACGAGACTGATTTTGATGAGGAACAGTATCCTCCGGCTGAAGACCGGTATAAGCAGTTGGAAGACAGGCTGAATGCAATGGAGATCCAACAAGTGCCTGGGCTGGATTTCGGAGACTTGGGCTTATCTACTGGTGTGATTATTCCTCACAAGTTTAAGGCACCATCTTTCACCAAGTACGACGGGGCGTCCTGTCCCAAGCTACACCTCAGATCTTATGTGCGGAAGATTCAACCGTACTCAGTGGACAAGAACTTGTGGATCCACTTCTTCCAGGAGAGTCTTTCAGGGACTCATCTCGAATGGTTCTATCAGCTGGATGGGACCAAGGTTCGTAACTGGGAGGAGTTGGCTACTGCTTTTTACAAGCAGTATCAATATAATGCCGACCTTGCTCCTACACGTACCCAACTCCAGGGTATGTCGCTAGGGTCAAGTGAAGGTTTTAAAGAGTATGCACAGAAGTGGAGGGATCTGGCTGGCAGGGTGCAGCCTCCGTTAACTGATCGGGAGCTGGTCGACATGTTCCTGGGGACCCTATCTGGGCCATTTTTCAACCATCTTATCGGTAACTCATCTACATGGTTTACTGATCTTATTCTGACTGGAGAGAGAATAGAGGCTGGAATGAAGTCTGGAAAAATTCAGAAGGGTGCATCTGCAAGTTCTGAGAAGAAGCCCTTTAAAAAGGAGGCCAGTGCTGTATATGGGTCTAGAAGACAAGAGAAACCTGAGCGTCGCCAATCTGTCAACGCGGTGATGATTGCTAAGCCTGCTGCCGCTCTTCGGCAAACCAATCCTCAAAGGGCTGAAAGACCCAGAAGAGAGTTTACTCGTTTGAGTATGACCCTATCACAAATCTTGCCGCAGTTGCTGTCCACCAACTTAATGACTGTCAGGGAGGCCCCGAAGGTTGTGAATACTGCCTCTCCGAAATACAATCCAAATGCCCGCTGTGCTTATCACTCCAATAGCCCGGGGCATTCCACTGATGACTGTTGGGCCTTAAGGAATAAGGTGCAAGACCTTATTGACGCAAAAGAGATACAGTTTGAAGTGCCTGAGAGGCCAAATGTGGTGACCGCTCCTATGCCCCAGCATGGAGTGAATGCCGTTGATGAAGATGTGTATGCCGTTTCTGTGGATGATGTAGCTACTCCCTTAATGACTGTTAAGAGGAACCTACTGCTGGCCGGTTTATTTCCGGGTTGTAGTGAGGGTTGCCTTTTCTGTGTTGTTTCCCTTTTTGGTTGTCCTTTGCTGAAGTTGGGCATCCAAAGCCTAATGGACAGCAAAGAGATTCTGTTCAAGAAGACTGCTATTCAGTTTGTTCCGGTGGAAGAAGTTTCTGTTGTTACAATCTTTAATAATCCGATCAAGGCTATCTCAAGGAAGCCGGTTAAAATCATGATTGTCGCACCCGTTGTTATTACTGTTCCGGGGCCTCTCCCCTACGAATCTGATAAGGCTGTCCCCTGGCACTATGGGGCAGACGTGTATGTACACGAAATCAAGCAAGAGTTCAACACTGGCACCAGCATCAGCAACATCACTGGTCCAGCCAAAGTAACCCGCAGTGGCAGGCTCTTCTCGCCTGACATTGCACCGCCAGCCATTCGAAGACCCCTCACTATAACACCTACAAGTGTACCTGTTCCCGTTTCTGATCAAGTTGTTTCCCCTGCTGCCGAGTCGTCTAATGCTCGGGGTAAAGGGATTGAAGATGAGCCTGCCCGGATGGAGGCGCCAAAATCTGTGAATGTTGAGGCCTCCCAACAAGAGATGGAGGAAATCCTGAAAATAATCAAGAAGAGTGACTTTAATGTTGTCGAGCAGCTAAGGCATACACCCTCCAAGATCTCCATGCTCTCCTTACTACTGTGCTTAGAGGCCCATGCTAAGGCCCTGATTTCGTTCCTCAAGATGGCCCATGTGCCACAGGAGACATCTGCTATCCAGTTTACTGATTGCGTAGCCAATTTGACAGCCGACAATAGTTTGGGTTTCTCGGATGCTGACCTTACTACCAAGGGAAAGGACCACAATGACGCCCTGCATGTCTCAATTGAATGCAGGGGCACTATTCTTACGCACGTGCTGGTGGACACTGGTTCTTCCCTGAACGTGCTACCCAAGAAGGCCTTAGACCGTTTGGATTGTGAGGGCCTGGAGCTGAAACCTAGCAACATCATCGTCAGAGCCTTTGACGGTTCTAAGAGGATGGTTCATGGAGAGGTAGACATTCCTATTCGTGTGGGTTCTCAAGTATTCGACTCTACTTTCTATGTGATGGATATCCGTCCATCGTATTCTTGTCTACTGGGTCGACCTTGGATCCACAAAGCTGGGGCAGTGACCTCTACCTTGCACCAGAAGCTCAAGTACCCCGTCAGAGGGAAGATCGTCACTGTGCAGGGAGAGGAGGAGTATATGGTAAGCCATTTGAATTCTTTCAGGTATATTGAGATGGACGGGGAGTTCATTGAAACCCCCTTTCAGCATTTTGAAGAGGTACCTCCAACTTTGGCAGCAGCAGAGACAGTGGTTGAAGGGGATGTTCCTTTAAAGATGGCTTCCTTGAAGGATGCCCGGGCTGTGATCAAGAAAGGTGAATGTGCTAACTGGGGTAGGCTCCCTGATTTTACACCTAAAATTGACAAGTTTGGACTGGGTTTTACTGCAGAGGGTCAGAAGGTTGTGCACAAGGCAAAGATCAGAAGACCTCCTGTGCTCATTACCAATCCAGGAGTGAATGCTGTTGGGGACGAAGATGAAGTGGAAGAGTCAGAGTTTGAAAGTTGGATCTACCCGACGACTGATGGTGGATTGACCAATTGGATTACCAAAGATCATACTCCTGTTACTTTTGTTACGCAGTAATAAACTCCTATGTTTTGTTATTCGTAATAAACAATTAAAACTCTATGGCCCAGTGTCTTACCCGGGACACCGTGGCTTCATTTGTGAGGGCATATAAATTGTCATTTCATATATCATGAATAAAGACCTTGGACGTTTTCTCGCATTTCAAATCTTATGCTCCTTTTCTTTCTTTCCTTTCTTTATATATTGCAAAACAGCTGTATTTACACACACTCACTCATACAGGTTTCAATCCACTCTGGATCTCACTGGCAACGACTCTGCTACTGCCAGTTATGACTTCGAAAATCCGATCAACTTAGCCGAAGACGAAGGTGAAGATGATTGCGAAGTGCCTGGCGAGCTTGCAAGACTGTTACTCCAGGAAGAGAGGGCAATTCAACCCCATGAAGAGCCGGTAGAAACAATAAATCTGGGTACTGATACGGACAGAAAGGAGGTAAAGATTGGTGCCAACCTAGAGCTCAGCGTGAAGCAACGGTTGACTCAGATGCTACATGAGTATGTGGAGATCTTTGCCTGGTCCTACGAAGACATGCCTGGTTTGGATACTGACATTGTGGTCCATCACTTGCCTACCAAGGAAGACTGCCCTCCGGTCAAGCAAATGGTCCTCCGTATGCGTCTAGAGATGTCTGAGAAGATCAAAGCCGAGGTTATGAAACAGTTTGATGCCGGGTTCCTTGCGGTAACTTCTTATCCTCAGTGGGTTGCTAATGTGGTGCCGGTGCCTAAGAAAGACGGAAAGGTCAGAATGTGTGTTGATTACAGGGATCTGAACAGGGCCAGCCCCAAGGATGACTTCCTTCTACCTCACATTGATGTCCTTGTTGACAATACTGCTCAGCATAAGGTGTTCTCTTTCATGGATGGTTTTTCAGGTTACAATCAGATCAAGATGGCACCTGAAGACATGGAAAAAACTACTTTTGTTACTCAGTGGGGCACTTTCTGCTACAAGGTCATGCCTTTTGGACTGAAGAACGCTGGGGCAACCTACCAACGTGCCATGGTTGCTTTATTTCATGACATGATCCATCATGAGATAGAAGTGTATGTTGACGACATGATCGCAAGGTCCCAGACTGAGGAAGAACACCTGGATCACCTGCAGAAATTTTTTGACCGTCTGAAGTTGTACAAGCTGAGGTTGAACCCGAACAAGTGCACCTTCGGGGTAAGATCTGGAAAGTTACTAGGCTTCGTTGTAAGTGATAAGGGTATTCAAGTGGACCCTGCCAAGGTCAAAGCCATTCAAGAGATGCCAGTTCCTAAGACAGAGAAAGAGGTCAGAGGCTTTCTAGGACGCCTGAATTATATTGCTCGATTCATCTCGCATCTGACTGCCACCTGTGAACCAATCTTCAAGCTGCTGAAGAAAGATCAGGTAGTACGTTGGAATGATGAATGTCGGGCGGCCTTTGACAGAATCAAAGAGTATCTCCAAGAACCACCCATCCTTATGCCACCGGTTGAAGGGAGACCTCTGATACTATACCTGACAGTACTTGACAACTCAATGGGGTGTGTGCTGGGGCAGCATGACGAGTCTGGCCGAAAAGAGCATGCCATTTATTACCTTAGCAAAAAGTTTACCGACTGTGAGACCCGATACTCACTGCTTGAGAAAACTTGCTGCGCTTTGGTATGGGCTGCTCGCTGAGACAGTATATGCTGACTCACACTACCTTGTTGATCTCAAAGATGGATCCTATAAAGAACATATTTGAAAAGCCTGCTCTGTCTGAGAGAATAGCAAGATGGCAAATGATCTTGACAGAATACGACATTCAATACACGACTCAGAAAGCCATCAAGGGAAGTGTATTGGCAGACCACTTGGCACATCAGGCAGTAGACGACTATCAGTCAATGAACTTTGAGTTTCCAGACGAGAGCATCATGATAGTGACTGATTGTGAAGTACCTGGACCGCATGAAGGACCTGAGGAAGGATCCCGATGGTCTATGCACTTTGACGGAGCCTCCAATGCTTTGGGTAACGGTATCGGCGCTGTAATCATATCCCCCCAAGGCACTCATACTCCACTTACTGCCCGGCTATGTTTCAACTGTACCAACAACATGGCGGAGTATGAGGCGTGCATCATGGGTCTTCAAGCCGCGATCGACTTAAGGATCAAATTTCTGAGTGTCTTCGGAGATTTCGCTCTCGTGATCAATCAGATCAAAGGAGAGTGGGATACGAAACATCCGAATCTTATTCCTTACAGAGAATGTGTGTTGACCTTGATCCCCCACTTCACAGAGATCACCTTTGAGCATTTCCCAAGAGAGGAAAATCAGTTAGCGGACGCGTTAGCTACGATGTCTTCTATGTTCAAGGTCAAATGGGACAATGAGGCTCGCCGGATCATTATCTGGAAACTGGACGAACCGGCATACTGTTGTGATCTTGAGACTGAATTGGTGACTGAGAAGCCTTGGTACCATGAGGTGAAGAGATATTTGGAAGCTCAGGAATACCCTGAAGGTGCGCCTGTCAATGATAAGAAGTTTCTGAGAAGGTTCGCAGTGAAGTTCTTCCTTAGCAATGGCATCTTGTATAAGCGAAACCATGATTCGACCTTACTGCGTTGTGTGGATAAAACAGAAGCAGAAAGGATCATGGAAGAGCTACATGAAGGGACCTTCGGAACACATTCCAGTGGACACACTATGGCAAAGAAAATCCTTCGGGAAGGGTATTTCTGGTCCACAATGGAAGCTGACTGTTACCAACACTCTCGGACATGCCATAAGTGCTAGATATATGCAGACAAGGTGCACGTTCCTCCAGTTCCTCTAAATGTTCTGACTGCGCCTTGGCTGTTCGCAATGTGGGGCATAGATATGATCGGTGAGATTAAACCTACGGCGTCCAATGGGCATCGCTTCATCCTGGTAGCGATTGATTACTTCACAAAGTGGGTTGAAGCAGCTTCCTACGCTACGGTAACCAAGACTGTTGTGGCATGATTCATTCGGCATAATCTGATCTGTCGATACGGCGTCCCAAAGAGGATCATTACAGACAACGGTACCAATCTTAATAACAAGATGATCACTGAGCTCTACGAGCAGTTTAAGATACAACACCACAACTCTTCTCCTTACAGATCGAAGATGAATGGGGCTGTAGAAGCAGCAAATAAGAACATTAAGAAAATCGTGCAGAAGATGACAGTGACTTATAAAGATTGGCACGAGATGTTACCGTTCTCTCTTCATGGGTACCGTACCTCATCCAGGATGTCAACCGGGGCAACTCCCTTCTCCTTGGTCTACGGTATGGAGGCAGTCTTACCGATCGAAGTGCAAATACCCTCTCTACGGATAATGAAGGATGCAGATCTGGGCGAAGATGATTGGATCTAGACACGACTTGATCAGCTAAACCTTATCGACAAAAAGAGGCTTGCTGCTATTTGTCATGGTCAAACGTACCAAAAACGGATGATCAGGGCATTTAACAAAAAGGTCAGACCACAAGAATATCAAGTTGGGGATCTGGTAATCAAGCGAATCATCCTTCCTCAGAGTGATCCAAGGGGCAAATGGACCCCTACGTACGAAGGGCCATTTGTGGTTAAACATGTGTTCTCAGGAGGAGCCATGACTATAACCAACATGGATGGTGACGACCTTCCTCACCCCGCCAATGCAGACATAGTAAAAAGATACTACGCATGAAAAAAGACCCGCTAGGTTGACATACCTAGGCAAAAATTAGGGCTTCCCGGAGAACCAAAAGGGTTCGGGCAAAATGAAGGGATGAAATGAAAAAAAAATCTGTACACCCGGAAAGTCGAAAACCTGAAAAGGCGGCTTGGGCAAAAATGGGTATCCCGGTGGATCGAAAACCCGAAAGGGCGGTCCAGGCAAAAGTTAGGGATAAAGTGTAATACTATGTCTCATTGGATCACTTTGCATCCAGAATCCGGTATCTACATCAAGTTCAGACGACATCGATCAGTCAGCTTCATCTTCAACTAAGGTCATCAAGTGATGAGACGCTCGGAGATATAAAGGCAATAGCAGAGTTGAAACCCAGTGGATCATTCATTTCACACAGCTGTTTTATTTTCTTTTGTACAAACTTGTATAAATTCTTTTGTTCGGCGGCGTTCTCTTACTAGGACGTCAACCTCTTGTACATAAACGCCTATTTACAGGCAAATTCAAAAATCAATACAAATATCATTTTTCAGTTAAAACTGCCTTTTGTTTTTTCCTTTTCTGTTTTGTTTTGCGAAGAACGTCCAATGTTCAATTTGTGATATGTGCATTGACAATAATTTGCTAACTCATGAATATTTGCATACGAAACAAAGGATTAATTACAGGTAACATCAGAAACAGGGGCAATAATGAGTTGTCTAAGCGATCTAATTGCTCTGTCCACCAAGGTACAAAGGTAGGTTCGATTGAAAAACATGACCAAGATATCTTAATTCCCCAGAGAGTGAGCCAGCAAGTCAGCGATACTCTCCCCAAGCAAAGTTACAATCAACATTAAGGAAGTTGGGTATCCTCCAGCAGATCTCAACATTCCCCAGCAATATACGAATATTCTTAACAACATTCCCCAGCAATATACGAATATTCTTAACAAGTGTCCCCGACAGTCTTGACCTAAAGATTGTTCCCCAGCGGTATATCAGACATGCAATGGAGTCACTTCCCCAGTAGTTCAAATTTCCCCAGGAGAGTCCAATTCAGTTTCCTCAAGAAAGTTGGGATCCATCTCCCCAAGCGGTAAGCTTATCCCCAGTAGATTGTGGAAGCTTATCCTCGCAGAGCACGAACGCGTCTCCCGGCTTTATTCAAAGAGTTATTTCCCTACCAGGATATAACTGGGTTATCCTCAGCCAAAAGCCACGAGAAGATCGTCCCCGGCGAAGTCTTCTTATCCCCAGCGGAGTCTATTAACACTTCCAACACAACAATGGTATCCCCAACGGAGTTATCATCAACATCCCAGCAAGTACCTCTCTCCCCCACAGAGTATTGTTCCTCAGCAAGGTCGCTAGAGTAATTTTCTCCCTGCAGAGTAATCCATTCGCCAAGCTTATTCCCCAACGGAGTTATCTTCTCCTACCAGTATTCTTGCAACTATCATCCTCAGCGGAAGCAAAGATCTATTCTTCAACATCAGCCCAGGAGTGACTTCCCGGCACCCGTCATGGATTTATTTTCCTAAGACAAAAAGATGCATTCATAAACATCACATGTTCATACATTATAGCATGCATATACGCATCATATCTTACAAATCTCATTTATACTGAGAACATCATTGCTTGATCCATATCATGCATTGTATATGACTGACCTTTACCTTTCAGGAAAGATCCAGTTAAGTTCTCAGTTATGTTTCAAGACTTTAGTCTGGTTCAGTTAAATCGACCCTAAGATTTTCCTGATTCTTATCCAGTCAAAGGCCTTCTCTGGTTCAGTCAGATCGACCCTAAGATCTCCCTGATTCTTATCCAGTTGAAGATTCCAAGACCTTGACCGATTCAGTTAAATCGACCCTAAGATTTTCCTGATTCTTATCCAGTCAAAGGCCTTCTCTGGTTCAGTCAGATCGACCCTAAGATCTGAAGTGGTGAAAAACACAAGAAGGGGGGGGGGTTGAATTGTAAAACTGAAATCTAAAGCAATTGACAAGATATTTTTATCCTGGTTCGTTTGATCTCAAACTACTCCAGTCCACCCGTCAAGGTGATTTCGCCTCTCTCCAACGAGGTCTTAATCCACTATATTCAACTGAATATTACAGACTGCTTTAACAACTGCTAAAGCCTTCTTGATTCAAACCACAACCCGGTTTGTCAAGGCAACACTTTCTTACAAAGAGATAAAACTATGTGTGTGGATGTTTTCTACAAAACTGTATCACAACTGTGATGTATACACAAAATGAAGCTTAGAAACTAGATTGCTAAACGGTAATGGAATATCAGAGTGTGTGGTTTAGCAAAACTGTTAGAACGAAGATTATGGTTCAGCTTTTGTGCGTGTAGAGATTTGGAGAGCATTCGCCATTATAATCTTCAAAGCCTTGTTTATATAGCACTTGAGATGATGAACGTTGAATGCAATATTCTTGATTCAATGCTAATAACAAGCTTTCCTTATTGAGCAGATCTTGTCTGGAATGAGGTCGTTGGAATTAATTAGCTTTCAATGCACAGTACCGTTGCTTCCTTAGTGCACGTTCTGGCTTGGCTCATTCTGATTCTGCTTCGCTGCTGATGAACTATTGTGTTTCTGTATCAGAGTGTTGAGCGCAGTCTTGTTCATCAGGCTTCAGCATGTACGTGAGTTGATCATCTGATTTTGACGTTCTGATGTAGCAACTTCTGATGCTGGTGTATGAAATCAGATTCTGATGCTGAATAAATGTGATCTTGCTTATATCCATCAGAGTATCTGCAAGTCAGAACATAATAATTTTAGGCAGCAGATAGTTCATTCATGAAACTTATAAATACTATATCTTTTCACTTTGTTATCATCAAAACTCAAATATAGGGTAGTAGATTCAAACATTGTTCTAACAATCTCCCCCTTTTTGATGATGACAAAAACTAGATATTTTAAATGAAAAATAACGTGAAAAGGTATCTGGAAAATGTATCAGAGTAAGAAGTACGGAGAAGTCAGAGTTAAGAGATACTCCCCCTGAGTTGATTACTTCCCTTTGATTATACGTGTTCTTCAGGATCAGATCTTTTTCTTTCTTTGAACATCAGATTATCAGAGTCTTTGACTTATCAGAAGCTTTATGTCAGAGCAGAGCTTCAGAGCTTTTCTTGTCAGAGCTTTGCTTTGGATCAGAACTTCATATTGATCAGAGCAACTTCATATTGATCAGAGCTTCTATTCTTCAGAGTGTCCAGGAGCTTCCTTGTGCCTGTAGACTTTAAGCAAAACAAAAAAAAAAACATCTCAAGTAGTAGAGTTAGAATGTTTGAGAATTTCTGTCTAGTTAGCCGTTATTGATTTAAATATCATTCTTGTTCTCCCCCTTTTTGTCAGCAATCAAAAAGTGTTGGTGATGTGCTAAAACAATTAAGATCAGAAAAACTAATTATATTAAGATAGTTCAGAATCAGAGCAAGAAAATATTACAAAACATAATCAAAATAGTACATCAGAAAATCGAGAAGACATGAAAAAGGTCATGCATGAAAAAGATTTAAGGTTGAGGAGGCAAGCGTGTGAACAGGCTCTCCAGCATCGCTTGAATCTTTTCAGAAGTTTCATTTTGCTTATGCACCATGCTGACAACAGTGTCAATCTTGCTGTCCTGCACATCCATTCTTGCTTTCATCTTCTGATCATTTTCATCCATCCGCTGCTGCAGACGCATGTCATTCAGCCTTAGTTCTTCCAGAGTCTGTCTGTCCATGGCAGCTTGAGAAGCATCAGAAGCAGGAAGCTTCTGAGAACTTTCAGCGACATCCTCTGCTTGATTTTCTTCAGCCTGAATGGTCTTGTCTTCTTCTGATGGAATGGTCTTGTCCTGCACCTTTGCAGCTTGCTGTTTCTCAGACCAAGGTTCACTGTCCAGAGGGAGCACGTCCTCTTTCAGAAGCACACTTCCAACTTCATTCAGAAGTTTGCTGAAATTTTGTTGTGCCTGCTCATAGTTGATATCCTGCAACTTGAGGGCTTCAGCACGTACCCAAAATCTGAACTGTGACCAGAGCTGATCTGAAGCAGCTGGGTCAATCATCCCAGGACAGACTTGCTTCAAAGAAGCAATCCATTGCAGCACACCTGTTTCAAAATTCAAAATACCAGAGCCAACATCTGGTTGCTTTGGTTTTGGGATGGCAATTTTGTGTTTTAGATCAGCAAGACGGTCAAGACTGGTTAAGTCAATGAAAGTCCTGCTGGTGTTTTCAGAGGTTTTCTGAGAGGCTGTTTGTTTTGGTGGAGGGGTATCAGAGTCAGATATTTCGATTAGAGTGGGTGGTGTTTTGGGAGTCTTTGGTGGTGTCGATTCTGATGAGGATGGTAACTGGGGCATGATAATAGTGGTTCCACATGGCAACTGGATTGCCAGCGGTGATGGTTGAGGTGAGTGAGGGTCAGATTGAAGTGGAGAAGGAGTTTCAGAGTGGTGAAACTCTGTTTGTGGTGAAGGTGGATTTATTTCTGGTTGGGGAGAGGGAGTTGGAATCTCTGATTGCTCAGGGATCAGAGGTTCTTCTGAGAGTGGTTGTTGTTGTGGTTCTGGTTGTGGAGGAGGAACATTTTGTGGTTCAGAGTTTGGTTGAGCAGAGGCATGTTGACGCTCAATATCAGCCAGCACTTGGTCAAGTGCTGTTGTTGTTGAAATTGTTGGTTGTTTGGGTTGTTTGGTTCTAGGTCTTCTGAGTTTTAATGCCTCAGAAGGGTCTTCTTCTTGTATGGTTTCATCAATGGTAGGGATGGGAATTGATATTCTATGAGAGGTTTGAGGAGGGATAGATGCTGGAATAGTAAAAGATTTTGAAATAGGGGCAGCAGATGAAATACCTCTTTTCTTTGGAGTCTGCTGAGATGATCCTTCTGATGGCGCTTTCCTCTTCTTTGTCTTCTTCAGAGTCACTTCTGGTTGGGGTTGACGCAGATCTCTGATATTCAGCTTGGGATCTGTATCATCTGCCTTGTACGCATCTGGGTACCTGAGAAACATCTCTGGTTTGGATTCCATTTCAGAAAATACCGGAAAATCACTCAGAGGCACTCTTCTGCTGGAGATATCAGCAGTGGAAGTAGCTCTGGGTTCCTTCTGAATATTCTCTATCAGCTTCATCTTTTTCAGATTCTTTGCGTTCAGAGGTTTCCCAATTGTTGGTTCAATAGTGCTCAGCTCCTGAGCTTCTATCAGATGTTCAATCAGCCTATTCTCTGTCAGAATATCTGATATTAGCCTTCCAAACGGTATCCAGTCCCTCTTGGTTCTTTCTTCTTCTCTTGTTTCTTTCACACTGGTTTTGAGATGGTTGAACAAGAAGTGAGCCAGATTGATCTTTATCTTCTGATCAATAAAGTAGATCAGAAACTGCTGATCCACATTTATATAATCAGGAGAACTTGTTGGTTTCCTGTGGTTGAAGCACCCCAGAATAATCTTAGCCCATACTCTGCAGTGATCCTTCAGATCTTTAATCTTGCTGCTGGGCATCCCAAGAGTGAAAATCCTGTTAGCTACCACACCTGTATCAGCACATCTTTCAGCCATGTCCACACAACGGACGCCACCACCACTTTGACCAATTAGCCTTGCAATGAGATCTTCAGAAATCACAATCTTCTTCCCCATGACAGAGGAGATGACTAGGTGTTTTGAAACCTTGGCGTGAATCCAAAATTCCTTGACCAGCGCTGGGAATGTTGGTCCAACCAACCTATCGAAATACCTTTCCCACTTTTGAGCCCTAATTTCTTCAGTTAGGTCAAAACCATTCTCCTTCAAACTTTCAAAGTCAATGATTAACTCAGAGAGCACTTCAAGGTTCTTCACCGGAGTGAGGAGCGTTTTGAGTGGCACCTGATATTGCTCAGATGATGCTTTCTTCTGATTGCCTGCAGAAACGCTGCTGGAGGATGCCATTGTTCACACTAAAAAAGGTTTTGAGAATGAATTGAGGAAAAAGGTTTGCAAGAGATGAACTCAGAAATATGCAGAAAAAGCTTGAGTGTTAGTGAGAAAGCGTAAAGAATAAGAATGAGAGATTAATGTGCTTAAATAGAGTTTTCAAAACTATTTTGAAAAGATAAACGTTTTTAAGAGAGAGAAAAATCATGATTGCCATTTAAAAGCATGATTACTTTTCATTAAATGTTTGCTGATTTTGGGGGATTTGAGAAAGATACTTAAAAACGGTTACCAGACATGTGTCTCAATGCACCCAATCAGCGTTTTGCCTTCTCAGAAGCGTGCACGCGTTCTGCTTCAGAGATATGCTGATGATTGGATGACACTTGTTTGATGTAGTGATCAGCACGTCTGTCTTTGAGATTAGACTCTCAGATCTTTAGACTTGCATCTGATACAATCTGCATGTTCTATCTTTCTGAAAGGAGATTGATCAGAAGTTCACAGTAAAATAATTACATTCTGAAGGTAAATATATGGAATTAAAACATTTTCACTCTAGGCATACTTTCATGCTGAGATGTTTCAGAATGAAATTAAACCTATCTTCTGAAAGGGGTTTAGTAAAGATATCAGCCCATTGATGGTCTGTATCTATAAATTTTAAGTTCAAAATACCTTTCTGAATATAGTCCCTAATGAAGTGATGTTTTATTTCTATATGCTTAGCTCTAGAATGTAAAATGGGATTCTTACTTAAGCAAATAGCAGAAGTATTATCACAAAGTATAGGAATGTTACTCTCAAAAATCTGGAAGTCTTCAAGCTGACTTTTCATCCAGAGCATTTGTGTGCTACATCCTACTGCTGCTATGTACTCAGCTTCTGCTGTTGACAGAGCAATTGTTGATTGCCTTTTGCTGGACCAAGAGATCAGATTTTCTCCCAGAAACTGGCAGCTTCCAGAAGTACTTTTACGTTCCACTCTGTCTCCAGCAAAGTCAGCATCACAGTAGCCTACTAAGCTGTAATCACTAGATTTTCTATAAAACAAACCCAGATTAGTAGTACCTTTCAGATACTTGAAAATTCGCTTAACAGCTGTTAAGTGAGATTCTCTAGGATCTGATTGGAATCTAGCACAGATGTAAACACTGAATAATATGTCAGGTCTTGAAGCAGTCAGATAGAGGAGAGAACCAATCATACCTCTGTAGACTTTCTGTTCTACACTTTTGCTTACCTCTTCTCTTTCCAGAATGCACGTGGGATGCATTGGAATCTTTGATGGCTTGCATTCTGAGAGGTCAAATTTCTTCAGAAGATCTCTGATGTATTTGCTCTGATGAATGTAAGTTCCTTCTGGAGTTTGATTGATCTGAATTCCTAGAAAGAATTTCAGTTCCCCCATGAGGCTCATCTCAAATTCTGCCTGCATACACTTAGCAAATTTTCTTCCAAGAGAAGGATTAGTAGAACCAAAAATGATATCATCAACATAAATTTGACAGACTAAGATGTCACTCTTAACTGTTTTACAGAATAGAGTAGTGTCCACTTTCCCTCTGGTGAATTCATTTTCAAGCAGAAAGTTACTTAGCCTTTCATACCAAGCTCTGGGAGCTTGTTTCAGACCATACAGTGGCTTCTTTAGTTTGAAAACATGTTCTGGATGTTTTGTATTTTCAAAACCTAGGGGTTGGTGAACATAAACTTCTTCTTCTATATAACCATTTAAGAATGCACTTTTGACATCCATCTGATACAGAGTGATGCCTCTATTAACAGCAAATGAAATTAAAAGTCTGATAGATTCTAACCTGGCGACTGGGGCAAAGGTTTCTGTATAGTCTATCCCCTCTTGCTGACTATAACCTTGTGCAACCAGTCGTGCCTTGTTTCTGATGACTTCACCTTGTTCATTTAGCTTGTTTCTGAACACCCATCTTGTTCCAATGACGTTGAATCCTTTTGGTCTGGGAACGAGATCCCATACGTCGTTTCTGGTGAATTGATTCAGCTCTTCTTGCATTGCCAGAATCCAGTCATTATCCAGAAGTGCTTCATCAATAGAAGAAGGTTCAATCAGAGACACAAGTCCCATAAGAGTTTCTTCAGAGTTTCTGAAGCTTGCTCTTGTTCTGATTGGATCTTCCTTTCTTCCTAGGATAGTCTCTTCTGGGTGATCCAAGCTGCTTCTGGGTAATCTCTTCTGAGGTTGATCAGCAGCTGTTGTAGGATTTCTAGCAGTGCTCCTTTCAGACGTTGAAGGAATGTCTGTGTTGAGAGCTTCTGATGACTTGTCTTCAGAACCTGCAAATTCAATTTCTATACCTGCAAAAACTTCATTCTGCTTTGACTTTTCAGAGTCAAGCTTGTCATCAAAACGAACACTGATTCATTCTTCCACAATCTGTGTTTCTGTATTGTATACTTTGTACCCTCTTGAGCGTTCAGAGTATCCTAACATAATACACTTCTGTGCCTTAGAGTCAAACTTGTTCAAATAATTCTTTGTATTTAATATAAAGCAAGTACATCCAAATGGATGAAAATATGAAATGTTGGGCTTTCTGTTCTTCCACAATTCATATGGAGTCTTTTCCAGAATAGGTCTTATTGAGATTCTATTCTGAATGTAGCACGCTGTGTTTATTGCCTCTGCCCAGAAAGTCTTAGCAACGTTTGTCTCATTGATCATGGTTCTGGCCATTTCTTGCAATGTTCTGTTCTTTCGTTCTACAACTCCATTTTGTTGGGGAGTTCTAGGACAAGAGAAATCATGCAGAATGCCTTTGTCATTAAAGAACGACTCAAAATCTTTATTTTCAAATTCTCCACCATGATCACTTCTGACTTTAACGATTCTAAGATCCTTTTCATTCTGAACTTGGTTACAGAAGGTAACAAACACAGAGTGTGACTCGTCCTTGTGTCTTAAGAACTTTACCCATGTCCATCTGCTATAGTCATCTACGATTACTAACCCATACTTCTTACCACTGACTGAAGCAGTTTTAACTGGTCCAAATAAGTCAATGTGCAGAAGTTCTAATGTCTTAGAGGTAGAAACAACATTTTTGGATTTAAAAGAAGGTTTTGCAAATTTGCCTTTCTGACATGCTTCACACAGAGCATCTGAATTGAACTTCAAATTAGGAAGTCCTCTGACCAGATTGAGTTTGTTAATCTGAGATATTCTTCTCATACTAACATGCCCCAATCTTCTGTGCCAGATCCACTGCTCGTTGTTAACAGACAGAAGACATTTTACATTCTGACTCTTTAGTTCAGAAAGTTTGATTTTGTAAATGTTGTTTTTCCTCTTACCATTAAACAGGATAGTCCCATCTTTCTGACTAACAGCTTTACATGATTTTTGATTAAAGATTATATCATAACCGTTATCACTTAATTGACTTATGGATAACAGATTATGCATCAATCCATCTACTAGCAGAACATTATTAATAGAGGGAAGATTTCCATTACCTACAGTTCTAGAGCCGATTATCTTTCCCCTCTGATTGCCTCCAAAGCCAACGTGGCCTCCAGGCTTAAGTTCCAGGCTTTGGAACATATGCCTTCTTCCCGTCATGTGTCGTGAGCAGCCAGAGTCCAGGTACCATGACTGGTGTTTCTGACTTGCTGCTAAAGATATCTGCAACATGTATTATTTTATCCTTAGGTACCCAGATTTTCTTGGGTCCTGACTTGTTAGTTTTACCAAAACTCTGGTTGAATTTTGGTTTCACAGAGTGCTTACTGCTAGTATATTTGATATCATGTCTGTGACCATACACAAAGTGTGAATTTAAAGGAGTGTGTTTAATGGTTAAGTCCATGACATTCTTTGGTGTAGGAACCTTACCTTGGTATCCTATTCCTTTCCTGCCGTTTCTGCTAACTCCATAGATCATTGAAGCCATTATGCTTCTATCTATGCTTTTAGCTAGGAACTTCTGGAAACTGTGATCATACTCCTTGATGATCCCATCAGCGTTGCTGGGAGTTTCAGAAATTGGTTCCTTCTGAGAGTTTTGTAAAGTGTTTTCTAATTTTGAAATCTTATCTCTCAGCTCAGAATTTTCCAATTTGAGACTCTCAGACTTATTAGAGTCAGATTCAAGATTCCTTTTCAGGTCTCTGAATTTAGCTCTAATCTGCTGATAACGTTCCAGAATCTCATTAAGGCTTTCAGCAAGTTCAGCCTTTGTAAAGTTAACAGCGAAGTTAGGAAATACCTCTTCTGTGTCTGATTCTGAGTCTGATTCAGAAGCTTCACTATCTTCTGAAATTTTTGCCATGAGAGCTATGTTTTCCCTTTCATCATCTGATTCTGAGTCAGCTTCAGACGAGTCAGAGTCATCCCATGTAGCCATGAGACTTTTCTTCTTCTCTCTTCCAAACTTCTTTTTGGGCCTTTCCCTCTGAAGCTTTGGGCAGTCACTCTTGTAGTGTCCTTGCTCATTGCACTCATAGCAGATGATGTCTTTTGTGTTTGGCTTTTTGCTACTGGAGGAGCCTTCAGATCTTCTGTATCCAGAGGAAGAATCTGTCCTTCTGTATCTGGAAGAAGACTCGTTCTGATCAGATCTTCTGGGATTCCTGAACTTCCTTTGTCTTTGCTTCCATAGTTGATTTACTCTTCTGGAGAGAAGGGAAAGTTCGTCTTCTTCTGATGAGGATCCATCAGATGTTTCTTCAACTGCCTGCAAAACTTTAGACTCAAATTTTCTGTTAGATTTTAATGCTAAAGGCTTACCTTGCTTCTGAGGCTCATCAGCTTCTAGCTCTATCTCATGACTTCTGAGGGACCTTATAAGTTCCTCCAGAGTGATTTTGTTGAGATCTTTAGCTAGCTTCAGAGCAGTAACCATAGGCCTCCACTGCTTGGGTAAACTTCTGATGATTTTCTTGACATGGTCAGCAGTAGAGTATCCTTTGTCCAGAACTTTGAGACCAGCTACCAGAATCTGGAATCTAGAGAACATAGTTTCAATGGATTCAGATTCTTCCATTTTGAACGCCTCATACTTCTGAATGAGCGCCAGAGCTTTTGTTTCTTTGACCTGAACGTTGCCCTCATGCGTCATTCTGAGAGAATCAAAAATATTTTTTTGCTGTGTCTCTGTTGGAGATCTTTTCATACTCAGTATAGGAGATGGCACTGAGGAGGATGGTTTTGGCCTTGTGGTGATTCTTGAAGTCACGCTTTTGTTGATCAGACATTGATTTTCTATCAATCTTCTGACCACTTGCATTCACAGGGTGCGTGTATCCATCTGTCACCATATCCCACAGATCAGCATCATATGCTAGAAAGAAGCTTTCAATTCTGTCTTTCCAGTAATCAAAGTTTTCTCCGTCAAAGACTGGAGGTTTGCCACTGAATCTGTCTCTGTCCTCATTGTTGTCATTGCTGATGTGAGAATTGTTTCCTGCCATTGTGTTTTTCTGACGCTGGATCTTGTACTGACACGGTTAAGTGTTTTAGCTCAGAACCAGGCGCTCTGATGCCAATTGAAGTGGTGAAAAACACAAGAAGGGGGGGTTGAATTGTAAAACTGAAATCTAAAGCAATTGACAAGATATTTTTATCCTGGTTCGTTTGATCTCAAACTACTCCAGTCCACCCGTCAAGGTGATTTCGCCTCTCTCCAACGAGGTCTTAATCCACTATATTCAACTGAATATTACAGACTGCTTTAACAACTGCTAAAGCCTTCTTGATTCAAACCACAACCCGGTTTGTCAAGGCAACACTTTCTTACAAAGAGATAAAACTATGTGTGTGGATGTTTTCTACAAAACTGTATCACAACTGTGATGTATACACAAAATGAAGCTTAGAAACTAGATTGCTAAACGGTAATGGAATATCAGAGTGTGTGGTTTAGCAAAACTGTTAGAACGAAGATTATGGTTCAGCTTTTGTGCGTGTAGAGATTTGGAGAGCATTCGCCATTATAATCTTCAAAGCCTTGTTTATATAGCACTTGAGATGATGAACGTTGAATGCAATATTCTTGATTCAATGCTAATAACAAGCTTTCCTTATTGAGCAGATCTTGTCTGGAATGAGGCCGTTGGAATTAATTAGCTTTCAATGCACAGTACCGTTGCTTCCTTAGTGCACGTTCTGGCTTGGCTCATTCTGATTCTGCTTCGCTGCTGATGAACTATTGTGTTTCTGTATCAGAGTGTTGAGCGCAGTCTTGTTCATCAGGCTTCAGCATGTACGTGAGTTGATCATCTGATTTTGACGTTCTGATGTAGCAACTTCTGATGCTGGTGTATGAAATCAGATTCTGATGTTGAATAAATGTGATCTTGCTTATATCCATCAGAGTATCTGCAAGTCAGAACATAATAATTTTAGGCAGCAGATAGTTCATTCATGAAACTTATAAATACTATATCTTTTCACTTTGTTATCATCAAAACTCAAATATAGGGTAGTAGATTCAAACATTGTTCTAACAAGATCTCCCTGATTCTTATCCAGTTGAAGATTCCAAGACCTTGACCGGTTCAGTTAAATCGACCCTAAGATTTTCCTGATTCTTATCCAGTCAAAGGCCTTCTCTGGTTCAGTCAGATCGACCCTAAGATCTCCCTGATTCTTATCCAGTTGAAGATTCCAAGACCTTGACCGGTTCAGTTAAATCGACCCTAAGATTTTCCTGTTTCTTATCCCGTCAAAGGCCTTCTCTGGTTCAGTCAGATCGACCCTAAGATCTCCCTGTTTCTTATCCAGTTGAAGATTCCAAGACCTTGACCGGTTCAGTTAAATCGACCCTAAGATTTTCCTGTTTCTTATCCAGTCAAAGGCCTTCTCTGGTTCATTTAGATCGACCCTAAGATCTCCCTGTTTCTTATCCAGTTAAAGATTTCAAGACCTTGTCCGGTTCAGTTAAATCGACCCTAAGATTTTCCTGTTTCTTATCCGGTCAAAGGCCTTCTCTAGTCCAGTTAAGTCGATCCCTAAAAGATTTTCCTGATAAAGACTCAGTAGAAGACATCCAAGATTCTCTCAGTGTTACCTTTGAGGTAGTAATCGTCCCCAAATTCTCTCAGCATTCCTGTTGAGGTAGTAATCGTCCAAGGTTCTCTCAGCATTCCTGTTGAGGTAGTAATCATCCAAGGTTCTCTCAGCGTTCCTGTTGAGGTAGTAATCATTCAAGGTTCTCTCACCGTCCCGTTGAGGTAGCAACCATCCCTGGTTCATTCATCACCTTTTTGAAGCTCCAGATTCAATTCCTGTAACCAGTCAGAGCGCATCTATACAAAGAGTTTGAAGACCAGCTCCTGTGACAGGTCAGGTAATCCTCTTTCTTTTTCAGGTACGCAAGTTCTCGCTAAGGAATCTCTTATACGATCGAAATCCAGATGGCATCTACAAGCCCATCCACCTATCCATCACTTTTTAGCATGGCATCTGTAAGCCCATAATCCTATTCATCAATCTCCAAATGGCATCTGTAAGCCCATTCCCCCCATCACGCTACTATGTGAGCGCAAATTTCTGGGCACTATAGTGTTCAATCATCTTCCACCTTCGGATTACGAAAGGCACGTCAGCCAATCTGCATCCTCAGGTCTAAGAAGATTGAACAGGGGCAACTGTTGTACCCCAAAATTTGCCCTCCCATATTCTCCAAGAATGGCAAAGAGCATGCTTCAAAATCTCCCCAAGGGTTGCACAGTTCAAGGGCCTCCTAACAGTCAAAAGCTAGGGTTTTGGTTCTGACAAAGAAATTGAAGTTTTCAAGGGTCTAAAAAAGTCCCACATGCCTATAAACAAGGTCAAGCATCCTCATGTCAAGTTTCAAGACTTACAGCATAAAATTGCACAGTCAAAAACCCTAATTGCTCAACAGTCAACTGTAGGGGCAAAATGGTCATTTGACAGTCAAAAGTTCAAATTTTTGGTCAACATCTTATTTTGAAGCCACGAACATCATTTGATCAATTCTTGATCGTGATTTTCAAGGCATGGCTCAAAAAGTCTCAAGATGCACAAGTTTCCATATTTGGACAGTTGAAAAAGTCAACTATAACTTGACCAAGGCATAACTTCCACATGGTTCATCAGAAAAATTCCATCCAAAGCTCATTTTGAAGAGAATGACATTTCCTACAACTCCTCTACACACTTCAAGTCCAATAAATGCTCTCACAAAAAGTTATCAATTTCAACATTATAGGTCATTTTCAAAAGTCAACAAAAAGGGACTTTAAGTCAAAGGCCATAACTTGAGATTGGTAAATCAAAATGACATGGGACCAAAGGCATTGGTTAGAGGACTTCAAGACCTTTCCAAAATGTCCAATAACATGATCAAAGCTTAAAATTTGAGCAAGATATGCCTTGTGGAAGTTGGGAAATTTTTGGGAATTTTGAAAAATCAACTTTGCTTCAAATGCCTCAAAATTGCTAATGGGCCACATTTTCTTCCAAGATTCATCATCCAAAGGCTATGCAAGACCATTTGGCCCAGAGGGGATTTTTTTTCATCATTTTTATTATTTATTTGAATTTTTAATTACTATTAATTCATTTAATTAAATAAAATATGAAAAAAATACTCATCCATGCTTTTCAAATCTTTTTGTGCATAGAATACCTTCAAGATTTCGTGCACTATCTGATATGGAAAGAATCAAGGTGATTTGGTCATGATTGGCATCAAAACACATGGAAAAGATTTGAAGAAATATGCCATTAAAATCCAATATTTGATTCATGATTACAAGGATTTGTGGACTCAAATTTCAACCCTAATCTATTGCCATACATATACTGAACCTAACCCTAGTGCAAAGAACCTTGAAGCTGCGCCCCATCTCAAAAAACAACTTTGGCATTTTTGTGAAAAAAATTGAAAACTGAAAACGAGGTTGCAGAGAGTTTCAAGACAAAAGAACCATCCCAAAAGCTTCCTAAGGCATCACTGAACCTGACTGGATACTTTTCCACACCCATAGCATCAAGAATCGGTATATGGAGATCAAACTGTGTTAAGCTTTTTGCATATTCGTGTCTCATGATTCATGCGATGTTTTCAATTTCTAATGATTGATTTGTGTTAATCTATTCATTCTAAAGCTAATCATGTAATTTAATTGAGTTTTCGTGCGTTATACATGAAGTTACCATTGAAGCTTGCTAGGGTTTCATGACTTCAAATTTGGGGTTTCTCTTGTCCAGAAAAATTAGACCCTAAGACCAGGACTGTTGGACTCAGAAGCTTCATGCGAATTAAACACACATGTCGCGCTCAATTTATGAGCAACCAGGGCCTATTCGCTATTTTTATGCTTATCACTTAGTGGGGGTTTAAAACCCCCGCTATTCAGTTTTTTTTTCTTTCAGGCACAACAAACAATTGGAGAAGAAGGTGATGTGTAGGCCAACGAGTGGTGCGTTTGAATTTCGCGCGAAAATATCCCACTAACCATTGTTTTACATTATATTGATTATTTGTTATATTATAAACAAAGCGCGTAAGTGGTTCAGCTGGCCAAGCATTAGCATGGTAAGTACTGGGACCTGGGTTCGATTCCCAAGTCCCCTCCCTTTCTCATATTATTTTCTCTTCCATATTCCTACGCAGCGCATATTCCAGAGGCTCATCATACGTCCACCATCCAAGCTTGCCACGCGCCTATTGAGATCAATCCACTGGCTATGATCTGAAGAGTACCATGGGCACCAGTCAACGCATACGCACGTGGCCCTGAAAAGTCAACTGAAGGCCTTAATTCTTTGGGCCCAAATGCTGGATAACACCTCCAAACTGGGGTCAACACCCCCAAGGGTTTGCATTTCTTTTTTCCTATTTCTATTATTTATTTAATTTAATTATTTCCTTTTAATTCTCTAAATTAATATATTTTCATAAAACATAAAAATAATAAAAAAATCAGAAAGACAAAATAAAAATATATTTTATTTAATGTTATTTTGTAAATAAATTTTATCAATTAATTAGTTAAATCTAGGTTTAATTTTAAATGTTTTTCTTATAAATTAAAAAATGTAGAATTAGGTTTTTATACTTTTTTTTCCTTTTTTCTCTTTTCATCCTATTTAATTATTAAATTATGGTTTTGTAAATAAATTACCATGTAAATAATTAGGTTAATTTTAGGTTCAACTTTAACATGTTTTTTTTAATAAATTAAAAATAGCTAGAATTAGGTTTAAATTCCATAATCTTCTCACTAAAATTCCATAAATACAAAAAAACAAAAAATAATTTCCTTTCTCATTAAATTTAATTAATTTCATAATTGTAATTTAAATTCCTTAAAAGGGTCCAACGCCCTTGCATTCCCGATTTTAATTCTCTTCGCATTTTTATTTCTTTTTGTGAATATAATGTAATTCTCCCAAAGCCATGTAATAGACCAATTAGATATTTATCTTTCGCACTTTATTTTATTTCAAATCGGGTCCTGGATTAATTTGGCGATGTGGACCCGCGCCTTTGTAATAGCGTAGGACTTTTACCTTCTCGCATCTTTTTTTTTTAACTGTTAATTAAATTGCATGAAAGAATGAATGTCAAAAATAAAAGCAACGCGTAGATCACCAATGCATGAACAAGACAAAAATAAATGAACATGACACACAAATCACACACCACCCCTAGGGTACGCCTCACTGTTGCCTTGCCCCTCGAAAGGTGATCGTCGAGTAGAAGACGTTTTAGTAAGTCCTCATGTCCATGAACATGGCACGAGGGTAGCTTCTAAGGTGTCTTCCTATTGCTCCGGTGATCACCATGTCCCGAACCCTCGAATTGACCCGAACACCTCCAAAGGTGGTGCTACCTACCTCTCAATGGTGGGATGGCACTACTTTAGGGACATTTACACAGACGAATTCCTTAGGGTAGGTAGACAACTCTAGATACTTGCTCTAATTTCAAAACAAATCAAAAATACTTTTCACACCGACACCTTTTCAAAAAGCTTTCGAAAGCAACTTTTCAAACACTCTTGAGGACCGATACAAGAGTCGAACTGAAATTTTCAAAGAAACTTTTTAAAACCCACAGTTGAAAAGCAAACAAACCATTTTTGAAAACACAAATGAGCAAGTATCTAAGAGCCCATGGATAACCATGGATAGAAAGGGTGCTAACACCTTCCCTTTCTATAATCTACCTCCCGAACCGAGAGCAATCTCTATAAGGAATTTTTCTGTGCTTTTGTCCTTTCCATTTGGAGAAAATAAAAGACGGTGGCGACTCTTGCTTCCGCGACATTTCGCGAACCAGCATTAAACAGTCAGTTCTAGATCCACCGATCACAACCTTGTTGCTGCTTTTTACAAGCAATACCAGTATAATGCGACCTTGCTCCCACGCGTACTCAACTTCAGGGTATATCCATGGGTGCGAGCGAAGGTTTTAAGGACTATGCTCAGAAATGGAGAGATCTGGCTGGAAAAATACAACCCCCTTTGTCTGATAGGGAGTTGGTGGATATGTTTCTTGGGACTTTGTCTGGTCCGTACTTCAATCATTTGATCGGTAGTTCATCTTCTGGGTTCACTGAATTGATTATGACTGGGGAGAGAGTTGAAGATGCTATCAGAAGTGGCAAGATACAAAAAGGTGCTTAGTCAAGTACAGAGAAGAAGCCTTTCAAGAAGGAAGCTAGTGTCGTTTACAGCTCAAGGAGCCAAAACCGACCTGAGCGCCGCCAAGCAGTTAATACGGTGGTAATATCAAGACCTACTGTTGCCCCACAATGCAACGATTAGCAAAGAGTAGAGAGACCGCAAAGATAGTATACTCGGCTCAGTATGACCTTGTCTCAAATTCTGCCGTAATTGTTGAAGACTAACCTGGTAACTCTGAGGGAAGCTCCGAAGAATCCCAGTACTACGTCACCGCTGTATAATCCGAACGCCCGCTGTGCCTATCACTCTGATAGCCCGGGGCATGATACAAGCAACTGCTGGGCCTTGAGGAATAAGGTGCAAGATTTGATTGAAGCTAAAGAAATTGAGTTTGACGCGCCAGAGAAGCCTAATGTCATGACTGCTCCTATGCCCAAGCACGGAGTAAATGCTGTGGATGATGATTCATTTGTAACCTCTGTGGAAGATGTTTCTACTCCGTTGATGACACTGAAGAAGAACTTATTATCGACCGATTTATTTCCGGGCTGTGGCGAAGGTTTCCACCTATGTTTCATCCTACCTGCTGGTTGCCATTTATTGAAGTCAGGTGTCCAACGCCTGATGGATAACAAAGAGATCCTATTCGAGAAAACTTTGATTCCATTGATTCTTGTTGAAGATGTTTCCATAATAACCATTTCCGCCAATCCTTCCAAGGCTTCCTCGAGAAAGCCTGTTAGGATTACATCTATTCCGAGAGTTGCTCCATTGATCATTACTATTCCTGGTCCTATCCCTTACACTTCAGATAAGGCTGTCTGTTGTACCCCAAAATTTGCCCTCCCATTTCCTCAATATTTTCTCATCACAAAACCCTTAGAGCTCAAGATCCAGTTAGGGTTTCATCTGCTCAAGACTTCTTCTTGCACTATTGACCCAAATTAGGGTTTGTGTTTGAACAAAGATATTTTGACCTAAAATGCCTAAGATGACTTTCATGCTTCATGTTGGACTCCCAAGTTTATCCATACCAAGTTTCAAGCCTTGATTCCAATTTTTGCCCAGTCAATTGGACAATTGACCTAGAAATCAGCTCTATTGGGGAAAAAGTCAACTGTGGCCAATTGACAGTCAAATCTCATGAAAATTGACCCACATCAACATTATGAACTCACATGGACCATTTGATCAAGTTTGGATCATAATTCCACAAGAAATTTGATCAGATCACCAAAAGGGCAAAATGGTCATTTTTAGGGTTTTGACTGCACAAAGGCAATTTTTGACTGTTTGACCTAGCCAATGGCAAACCAAACTCACATATGGACTCAAGGACCCCATGGAATTGTCTTGACATACTCAACAAGTTCAAAAGATCCCAATGCACAAGATTGACAGTTGAATTTCCCAGTCAATTGATCAATTTTGACTGTATACTGAAAAGTCAAACTTTGACTTTTTGGTCAAAATCAAATGTCAAGATTCATTTTTCATCAAAACATGACAAATCATGAAACTTGTTCATCAAGAAATCAAGAATTGCAAATTAGGGTTTGAAATGAAGATTTTTCATAACTTAGAATTTTTCTAAGTTATGAAAAACCCTAATTTTTTCCTAACTTTGCCCCACTTTCTCACCAAGATTCATTTGGATTCAAGCAAAAGTCAAAACATGAAAGTTGTAACCTATTGCAAAATCTACAACTTTTATTCACAAAGTTTTCCCAAAAGAAGCTTGTAGCTCAAGTTACAATTTTTGGAACAAGGGTACCAAACCATTCTTAACTTAGAGAAAATTTGACCTATTTTAGGCAAGGTTTTTACCTAACTTCAAGACCATTTTTCACATACTTCCACTTGGAATTTCAATTTTCATTTCAAAGATGGATTGTAGTACACATTCCAAGCTTTCCAAAATGTCCAAGAACTCATCAAACAACCTCATGGTTAGGGAGAATCGAATTTGGCAATATGGGAAAAACTCACTTTTGATTTGGCCAAGTTACATGTTCATACATTTGTGCCATTTTGAATTCAGCATGCTTTCCTTGATTACAGGTCTTTTATCTCAATTACACTCCTTAATTTAATGCCAATCCTTTGTGCCAAGATGTTGTTCTATGAGTTTGGACATTGTATGCAAGTTTAATCTATTTTTAGATAAAGCAATATATCCATTTTGGAAAAGTTGCACTTTATGTCTAAAGCAAATCCAAGCAAGTACAGTTAAGATCTCTTTGGCACAAGTTTATGGACTAATTGCACTGATCAAGACTAAGTTGTGCAGCATAGATTGGGGGCCTCTACCTGTCTAGAACACCAACTTGCCATCTATTGCTTAAAGTGTAAGAAACTTGCCATAACACAGACCATCTATCATTCCTGTAAACCAAGCCTTAAGCAAAGTTATCAAGCACATTCTAAACATCCATTCTGAGATAGAACACGACCCTAACATCTCCATTGCCTCCCCATTCACAGAATCACCATTGAACTGCCCAAAACAGGGCATCCCTGCAACTTGAATCCCACAACTCATTTGCATCGTGCATCTTGGCCAAAACCAGTTCAAACACTTTCCTTACCATCAATCCAAACTATCCAAAGCATTAGAAGTGGACTATAACTCCTCTAATCAGTTTGGCCATTTTCATTTCTTCCTCTTGCAGGTTGATTTCTGCAGCTTGATACAGAAGGTTTCAAAGCATACCAAGTATTGGAATAGCATCCTCACACTTCAAGCAAGCTGTACAAACCATCATCTTTCCCTGAAAGCTCCCCCATTGCCAGACACGATTCCAACTGAACATGTATATTCATGAACTTCTAACTCTCAATGTAGGCATTGTTAGCTCTAAGTTTGTGAATGAAAAGTGTTCTACTCATGCCCCTGAAACTGTACATATCTTTACTTTCTATTTATTTTGCATATGCTATGAGAATTTAAGGTCTGAACATTGATAAAAAGTTAGGTTAAGATTTGGGAATGGAGAAATTCTCTCTCATTTCTGAGAGTTAGGATGAGTTCTTTACATGTCCAGAATCGTGGCTTGATGCTTAACATTTCTTATGTTGTAAGTTTGTGCTAAAAGTCAAGGAATCCAGATGTTTGAATCAGTGTACAGGCGCGCGTTTTTGACAAAGTTTCTGGCTGGAGGTTGAAGAAGCTCCACGTGGGCTGGGCCTGTTTTGCTATTTCTTTTCACACCATGTTTTTACTTTTACACCCCCTAGGCCCATTTTGTTTATTTTTATGACTTTTTGACTTTTTCTTTTTTGGTCTGACTTATTTATTTTTTCTTATAATATTAAAAATATAAAAAATATTTTTTACACCATTTTCATATTTATTAGGTATTTATTTGTTTAGATTAATATTTGTACATAAATAAATATATAAACATACTTTTATTTTAAAAATACTAAAATAATGCAAACACATTTTATTTTCCATTTTTATTTTATTTTATCTTCTGAAAATATTTTATATAAAATATACTTTTTTTCATAAATATTAAATATTATTATTTTGTATATATTTAATATATTTATCATATAATATAAATATTTACATATATATTAGTATATTTAGGTTAAAAATACAAAATATATACATTATATTTTTTATTGATATTTAACATTAAAAAAATACCTTTTGACCAATATACTTCATTTTTATTTTATTTTTGTATATAATAAATGAATATTGTATATATTAAATAATTAATACTTTTATTTAATAAATTAGGGTTTTGCCCTAAAATACATAAAAACCCCAACATAAAAAAATACTTTTTATTTTGTTTATTTGACACATAAAAATACCTTTTTTTTCATACATATGAAAACATTTTTGCATCTTGCATATTTATTTTATTTCTATTTAATTTGTGCAATTAAATACCTTGTAAATAATTCAATATTGATGTAATAGTCTAGGTTTAAATTCCTTGTCAAAAACCCCCCATTTGAACATTTGTACCCCCCTTCCCATATATTGTGTTGTAATAACTTAGGAACTTTATTTTCCGCACTTTAATGCTTTCTAAATATACCATGCTAGAATTAGGGTTTGTATGCAAAATCAAATAACTAAAATAGTTTGACCTAATTTCAAGAATAAACAAGCATGAAAATGGACAACACTAATCACACTTGCACCCCTAGGGTATTCCACTTGTTGCCTTCAATAAATGGTCCATATTGCATGTTAGGTCTCTTTGGGCAAAACAAAACAATTCAAATGATCATAGTCCCTCGATGACGCTTTCGAAAGTTGCCTAAAAATGATCAAGTCCCTTAAAAGAAAACATTGCCCAAAGATACTTGGCACCATTGCAATTATGGTCTAAACGATGACCCGCGCCCGTCCCTTTCACATCCTAACACAAGATTGTCCACCAAATGCCATGGTGGAACAAAATTGTAAAAGGGTTAAAAACATAGGAGAAATCTTTGAGAAATTTAGGAGTAGATAACCTCTTAGTTACTTGAATCAAACTTGCAAAACAAAACACTTGCCTATTTTTAAACCACACATCACTACACTTTCAAAAAACAACTTTCAAAAACATTGAAAACCTTTTCAAAAGACATACACCTTTGTATACATCCCAACATGGATCATTACAAAGGTTGCCACCACATTGGCCTCTTTTAAAAAACATTTTCAAATCCACACACAAAGCACCATTTCAAACAATTGAAAATTAAGGCAATTTGATCTAAGCAAGTAACTAAAAGCCCATGGATAACCATGGATAGAAAGGGTGCTAATACCTTCCCTTTCTATAATCTACTCCCCGAACCCAAGGAAACATCTCAAAGGTTTTTGCTGTGCTTTTTAACCTTTCCTTAGGATAAAATAAAAAGTCGGTGGCGACTCTTGCTCAACCGAAACATTTGCGAAAACAAATGCAAAACCTCAAGTCAGTTCTCCCACCGTATCACAGAACTGGCGACTCTGCTGGGGAAAATTTTAAAAGTGGAGTAACCTTAGGGCTTAGATCACCCTCTTGCATGATTAATTGTTTGTCTTGATTGCTTTATATCTTGGCTCTCTTGTTTGGGTTTGTAATCCTCCACCCGGATTTTGGGAAACATTTCATAGATAGCAATACATTGTGGAAACTGTGCGGGGTATACCGACACGGTCGAAGCAATAACTATATTAGTGCGACATATTTGTGAGTACCGGTAACCCTTGAGTTCAATCAAGGAGAGTACGGGGCCGCTGAGTGATGTCACTAAGCACTAATGACCTAGAACCTTACTTGACCATCTTGGACTTTCATTAGGGTTAGTGAGATGACCGGCTTTGGTGCAGTCCGAAGTTGGTAGATACTCGATACTACACTCATTGAGGGTTGTTTTCTTGGAATATTTTGGTCGCTAGTTAAGTGGCTAAACCAAAACAATGAACAATGAAAACAATCCAGTGATATTGAGCTCCTTAGAACCCGATTACTATTTATAGGACAGGTTTTTAAGCCAACTACACTCAAGAGGGTACTTACCTATGAAACCCCATGCAAGCCTGAAACTAGGGTTTGGTGTGATTTGCTTGTACATATGTTTGTGCATACATCATAAACATCATAAAGCATCATATGCATTCACTAACCACTTAAAGGGTTTAGATCTTCATCTTTGTTCTTGTTTTGTAGGTCATGGAAATTCCTCGCAGAAAGACCATCCAAGTTAACCTTGTGAGAATCTCTCCTCAACTCAAGGAGCTCACATCAAGAATTCTGGAAAGCTCATCCTTCAGTGAAAGACATGGTAGACTGCTCAGCTTAGTCAACACCAACATTGAAGAAGACATGATGAAAGTGCTATTCCAGTTCTTTGACCCTCTTCACCACTGTTTCACTTTCCCTGACTATCAGTTGGTACCCACTTTGGAGGAATTTTCTCAACTCCTAAGAATTCCTATCCTCAATCAACTACCTTTCAACGGTACGGAAAAGGAACCAAAGCCTGAAGATGTTGCTCGAGCATTACATCTGCAGCCTTCTGACATCAAGGGGCATTGGGAAATTAGAAGTGGCGTCAGAGGTTTCTTAGCAAAATTCTTGTTTGAGAAGGCACAAGAGTGTTGGAATTCATTGGACCTACAAGCCTTTGAAGATATTGTGGCACTCCTTATCTATGGGTTGGTCCTATTCCCAAATTCTGACCAATTGGTAGATGTCAACACCGTTAAAATCTTCTTGTCCAGAAATCCAATACCAATATTGCTTGGGGACATTCTTCACTCATTTTACACACGAACAATGAGAAAGAGGGGTGTTCTCATGTGCTGTACTCCTCTCCTTGCAAGGTGGTTTATTTCACACCTTCCATAATCTGTCCTGAAGAATGACCAAGGCTCAAGGTGGTCCCAACGGTTGATGACTCTTACTCACTCTGATGTACATTGGTGTTCTCGGTCCAGAGAAAATGTCATCATCGTCGACCGTTGCAGAGAGTTTCCTAATGTTCCTTTACTTGGAATCAGAGGAGGTATCACCTACAACCCTTGCCTAGCTTTGAGGCAATTTGGATATGCACGGAGGGATGACCCTCACGACATGTTGATTCCTGACCTAGTTTTTGACTTCGACAACGATGCGCAAGGACTTTGCCAAATATTCATCAGAGCTTGGGGGAGGCCCAACAAGGTTGATAGCAAGACACTGGGACACAAGAACTCCATCCCTCTTGAACCTTACCTCAAGTGGGTACGAGCCCGAGCCCAGAGTCTAATGATGCCTTATCCTCATGTTCTCCCTGTGATTAAAGAGCCCGTCAAAGAAGGAGAGGTTCCCTACACCATCCTACATCCTGACATGCCTACATCGTGGGAGGAGATGCAGAAGAGTTGGATCCAACTCAAGGAGGAACGGAACACTTTTGAAGCCAGCTTCTACGCCAGCGAGAAGAAGGTTTTAGAGCTCACCCACCGACTCCATGAGCAAGAGGCCCTCAACACCTACATTGCGCCAAAGAGGATGCGCAACGTCTTTTTACCTTGAGAAGTTGTTTTTGTAATATTTGGCCCATGGGGAATTTATGTACTAACAAATCTTTTCTTATTAATATGACGTGCGTTCTTTTTTGTTTGCAACAATTGTGAATTTCTAAAATCCTTGAATGCATTGCATAGATAGCATCTCATGCATCATGTGCATAACAGGTACCCATTTTTCTACAGGTTGCTTAATCTTCTTCGCTGTTTATTTAGAACAGTCATCATGAATCCAGATTCCTCCAGTGAGCAAGCAATCAAGGCCCTTCAGGCCCAAAGTGCCCAGTTTCAAGAAATGGTCCTGAGCCTGGCCCAAGGTCAACAAGAGTTGAAGGCTCTGCTCCTAAAGAAGAAGAAGAAAAAGAGGACTGCGTTATTCAACACTGGACGCAGGTTTGGGAACACACTCCATAATGAAGCTGATCCAACTACTTCTTCTGCAGAGAAAGATAGTCCCCAAGGGGGAGGAGCTCCTAGTCCTGCAGTCTCTGACAACAAGACGGACTACAATGACGAACAATACCCACCTGCTGCTGACCGATACAAGCAATTAGAGGACCGCTTAAGCGCCATGGAGATTCAGAATGTGCCGGGGCTGGATTTCGGAGATTTGGGCTTATCTTCCGGGGTAGTAATCCCACACAAGTTTAAGGCACCTGCCTTTGCCAAATATGACGGGGCCTCCTGTCCAAAGCTGCATCTAAGGTCGTACGTAAGGAAGATCCAACCTTACACGGCAGATAAGAACCTTTGGATCCACTTCTTCCAAGATAGCCTTTCGGGGTCACAGCTTGAGTGGTTCTATCAACTAGATGGAGCTAGTATCCGACATTGGGAAGATTTGGCAACCGCATTTTACAGACAATATCAATACAATTCTGACCTTGCTCCTACGCGTACCCAACTTCAGGGTATGTCTCTAGGAACGGGCGAAGGGTTCAAAGAATATGCACAAAAATGGAGAGATTTGGCTGGTAGGGTGCAGCCTCCATTGACTGATCGTGAGCTGGTTGATATGTTTCTAGGGACTTTGTCTGGTCCATTTTTCAATCATTTGGTTGGTAACTCCTCCGCTGGGTTTACAGATTTAATCCTGACAGGTGAAAGGATAAAAGCTGGCATCAGGTCAGGAAAGATACAAAAAGTTGCCTCCACAAGTACCGAGAAGAGGCCTTTCAAGAAAGAAGCAAGTGCAGTCTATGGTCCTAGAAGACAAGTCAAGCCAGAAAGCCGCCAAGCCGTCAATGCCTTGGTCATTTCAAAGCCTGTTGCTGCTCCTCAGCAGTACAATCAACAAAGAGGTGAAAGGCCCAATAGGCAGTATACTCGGCTGAGTATGACCTTGTCACAAATCTTACCACAGCTGTTATCAACCAACCTGGTGACCATCAAAGAGGCTCCAAAGGTCGTGAATACTGCATCTCCTAAGTATAACCCAAATGCCCGTTGTGCTTATCATTCCGATAGCCCCGGGCATACTACTGATGATTGCTGGGCCCTGACAAATAAAGTGCAAGACCTTATCGACGCGAAGGAAATTCAGTTTGAGGCGCCTGAAAGGCCAAATGTTGTAACTGCTCCTATGCCCCAGCATAAAGTAAATGCCATCGAGGAAGATTTGTATGCTGTTTCGGTGAATGATGTTGCTACCCCTCTTTTAACTGTTAAGAGGAACTTACTACTAGCCGGTTTATTTCCGGGTTGTAGCAAGGGTTGCCTCCTGTGTGCTGTTATCCCTACCGGTTGTTCGCTGCTGAAATCAGGCATCCAAAGCCTGATGGATAGCAAAGAAATTTTGTTCAAGAAAACTGCGGTTCCGTTTGTTTCCGCTGAAGAAGTATCTGTCGTCACAATTTTCAACAATCCTACCAAGGCTCCCCCGAGAAAGCCAGTCCAAATTATGTCTGTTGCACCCATTACTATTACTGTTCCGGGGCCTCTCCCCTATGAATCTAACAAGGCTGTCCCATGGTACTATGGGGCAGACGTGTATGTGCTTGGAGTGAAGCAGGAGTTCAACACCAGTACCAGTATCAGTAACATTACTGGTCCCGCCAAGATTACTCGCAGTGGCAGGCTCTTCTCGCCTGACATTGCACCGCCAGTTATCCGAAAACCTCTTATCATCACACCCGCAAGTGTGCATGTTCCAAATCAAGTTCCTGTGTCTACTACTGCCGCCGAGTCCTCTGATGCTCGGGGCAAAGAAGTTGTTACCGATTTGCCTGCCAGGACGGAGGCACCAAAAAAGACTGATGTTGAAGCCTCCCAACAAGAAATGGAGGAAATCCTTAAAATCATTAAGAAGAGTGACTTCAATGTTGTTGAACAACTGGGGCATACCCCCTCCAAAATCTCTATGCTATCATTGCTGCTGTGCTCAGAGGCCCATGTAAAGGCCCTGATTTCATTTCTGAAAACGGCCCATGTGCCGCAAGTGACCTCTGCAGATCAATTCACTGACTGTGTGGCTAATTTGACAGCTGACAATGGCTTGGGGTTCTCAGATGCTGACCTTACCGCCAAAGGGAAAAATCACAATGATGCCCTGCACGTCTCTATAGAGTGTAGGGGCACTACTCTCGCACACGTGTTGGTGGATACCGGTTCTTCCCTGAATGTTTTGCCCAAGAAGGCCTTAGATCGATTAGACTGTGAGGGCTTAGAATTGAAACCTAGTAACATCATTGTTAGAGCCTTCGACGGTTCTAAGAGGATGGTGCACGGCGAAGTAGACATTCCTATCCGTGTGGGGTCCCAAGTCTTCGACTCAACGTTTTACGTGATGGATATTCGTCCATCTTATTCCTGTTTGTTGGGACGACCCTGGATTCACAAGGCTGGGGCAGTAACATCCACTCTACACCAAAAGCTCAAATACCCTGTCAAAGGGAAGATTGTTACTGTGCAGGGTGAGGAGGAATACATGGTAAGTCATTTGAATTCATTGCGGTATATCGAGATGGACGGGGAGTTTATTGAAACCCCCTTTCAGCATTTTGAGGAGGTACCACCAACGTTGGCATCAGCTGAGGCAGTGGTTGAAGAAGACTTTCCCTTGAAGATGGCTTCCCTGAAGGATGCCCGGGCAGCGATCGAGAAAGGCAAATGTGCAAACTGGGGCCAGCTTCCTGACTTCACTCAAAAGACCGACAAGTTTGGGCTGGGCTTCACTGCAGAGGCTCAGAGGGTTGTGCGCAAAGAGAGGATCAGAAAGGCTCCGGTGTTTATCACCAACCCAAGGGTGAATGCTATCGAGGAGGACGTAGAGGAAGCAGAGTTTGACAGTTGGATCTATCCAACCACCAGCAACGGACCAAGCAACTGGACGGCAAAAGATTTTACACCAATTACATTTGTCACGCAGTAATTAACTCTTTTGATTTTCAATTTGTAACAAACAATATGTTGAAACTTTTATTGGCTCGGTGTCCTACCCGGGGCATCGTAGCTCCATTTGTGAGGGCTTTTTGTATGACATTTCCATATATCATTAATCAAAACATTGGACGTTTGTTGCATTTCAAATCTTGCGCTCTTTTTCTTTCAGTGTTATATATTGCAAAACAGCTATATTTACACACACTCACTTATACAGGTTTCAATCCACTCTGGATCTCACTGGTAACAGCTCTGTTACCACCAATTATGACTTCGAGAATCCGATCAACTTGGCCGAAGACGAAGGTGAAGATGATTGCGAAGTGCCTGGTGAACTCGCAAGACTGCTACTCCAGGAAGAGAGGGTCATTCAGCCGCATGAAGAGCCGGTGGAAATAGTTAACCTGGGTACTGAGACAGATAGGAAAGAAGTCAAGATTGGTGCCAATCTAGAGCTCAGCGTGAAGCAACGATTGATCCAGATGCTACATGATTACATGGAGATATTTGTCTGGTCATACGAAGACATGCCTGGTTTGGATGCCGACATTGTGGTCCATCACCTGCCTACCAAGGAAGACTGCCCTCCGGTAAAGCAAAAGGTCCGCCGTATGCGTCCAGAGATGTCCAAAAAGATCAAAGCTAAGGTTATGAAGCAATTCGATGCCGGGTTTCTAGCAGTGACTTCTTACCCTCAGTGGGTTGCCAATGTGGTGCCAGTGCCGAAGAAGGACGGTAAGGTTAGAATGTGTGTCGACTACAGGGATTTGAACAGGGCCAGCCCCAAGGATGATTTCCCTCTGCCTCACATCGACGTTCTTGTTGACAATACTGCTCAACACAAGGTGTTCTCCTTCATGGATGGTTTTTCAGGGTACAATCAGATCAAGATGGCTCCGGAAGATATGGAAAAGACTACCTTTGTCACTCAGTGGGGCACCTTCTGCTACAAGGTCATGCCATTCGGGTTGAAAAATGCTGGGGCAACCTACCAACGTGCCATGGTTGCCTTATTTCATGATATGATCCATCATGAGATTGAGGTATATGTCGATGACATGATTGCAAGGTCTCAAACTGAGGAGGAGCACCTTGACCATCTGCGGAAGCTGTTTGACCGATTAAAGTTATACAAGCTGAGGTTGAATCCCAACAAATGCACCTTTGGGGTGAGGTCCGGAAAATTGCTAGGTTTCATTGTAAGCGATAAAGGTATTCAGGTGGACCCTGCCAAGGTAAAAGCCATATAAGAGATGCCAACTCCCAAGACAGAGAAAGAAGTCAGAGGCTTTCTGGGACGACTGAATTACATTGCCCGTTTCATCTCACATCTAACTGCTACCTGTGAGCCAATCTTCAAATTACTGAAGAAAGATCAAGTAGTACGTTGGAACAATGAATGTCAGGCTGCTTTCGAAAAGATAAAAGAGTATCTCCAAGAGCCACCCATTCTTATGCCACCAGTGGAAGGGAGACCTCTAATACTATACCTGACAGTACTTGACAACTCAATGGGGTGTGTGCTGGGGCAGCATGACGAGTCTGGCCGAAAAGAGCACGCTATTTATTACCTGAGCAAAAAGTTTACCGACTGTGAGTCTCGGTACTCACTGCTCGAGAAAACTTGCTGCGCTCTGGTATGGGCTGCTCGCCGGCTGAGACGGTATATGCTGACTCACACCACTCTTTTGATTTCAAAGATGGATCCCATCAAGTACATATTCGAAAAGCCTGCTCTGTCTGGAAGAATAGCAAGATGGCAAATGATCTTGACAGAATATGATATCCAGTACACAACTCAAAAAGCAATCAAGGGAAGTGTATTGGCAGATCATTTGGCACACCAACCTGTGGACGATTACCAATCATTGAACTTTGAATTTCCAGACGAAGATATCATGGTGGTACCTGATTGTGAAGTGCCTGGACCGGATGAAGGACCTGAGAAAGGATCCCGATGGTCTATGCATTTTGACGGAGCCTCCAACGCTTTGGGTAACGGCATCGGCGCTGTAATCATATCCCCCAAAGGCACTCATACTCCACTCATCGCCCGGCTGTGTTTCAACTACACCAACAACATGGCGGAGTATGAGGCATGTATCATGGGTCTTCAAGCCGCAATCGACTTAAGGATCAAGTATCTGAGTGTCTTCGGAGATTCCACTCTCGTGATCAATCAAATTAAAGGCGAGTGGGATACGAAACACCCGAATCTTATTCCTTACAAGGAGTATGTGTTGACTTTGCTTCCCCACTTTGAAGAGATAACTTTTGAACACTTCCCAAGAGAGGAGAATCAGCTAGCGGACGCACTAGCTACGATGTCTTCAATGTTCAAAGTCAAATGGGACAATGAGGCTCCCCGGATCATTATCTGGAAGTTGGAAGAACCTGCATACTGCTACGACCTTGAGGCCGAAAAGGTGACTGAAAAACCCTGGTACCATGAGGTGAAGAGATACTTGGAAACTCAGGAATACCCTGAAGGTGCATCTGTCAACGACAAGAAGTTCATGAGAAGGTTTGTGGCAAAATTCTTCCTCAGCAACGACATTCTCTACAAACGGAATCATGATTCAACTCTACTGCGTTGTGTGGATAAGGCTGAAGCAGAGAAGATCATGATATAACTGCATGAAGGTACATTCGGGACACATTCCAGTGGACATACCATGGCAAAGAAAATCCTTCGGGCAGGATATTTCTGGTCCACAATGGAAGCCGACTGTTACAAACATTCTCGAACTTGTCACAAATGCCAGATCTACACTGATAAGGTGCACATCCCTCTGGTTCCTCTGAACGTCCTGACGGCACCTTGGCCTTTTGCAATGTGGGACATCGATATGATCGGCGAGATCCAACCGACAGCATCCAACGGGCATCGCTTCATCTTGGTAGCGATCGATTACTTCACGAAGTGGGTTGGGGAAGCTTCCTACGCCACGGTAACCAAGAGCGTCGTGGCACGTTTCATTCGGCACAACCTGATCTGTCGGTATGGCGTCCCAGAAAGGATCATTACAGACAATGGTACCAATCTTAACAACAAGATGATCACTGAGCTCTGCGAGCAATTTAAGATACAACACCACAACTCTTCTCCCTATCGGCTGAAGATGAATGGGGCTGTAGAAGCAGCTAATAAGAATATCAAGAAAATTGTGCAGAAGATGACAGTGACCTACAAAGATTGGCACGAAATGTTACCGTTTGCTCTTCATGGGTACCGTACCTCAGCATGGACGTCAACCGGGGCAACGCCCTTTTCCTTGGTCTATGGCATGGAGGCAGTCTTGCCGATTGAAGTCCAGATACCCTCTCTCCGGATAATGAAGGATGAAAACTTGAGTGAAGATGACTGGATCCAGACTCGACTTGACCAATTAAACCTGATTGACGAAAAGAGACTCACCGCTATCTGTCATGGTCAGACGTACCAAAAACGGATGATCAGGGCATTTAACAAGAAATTCAGACCACAAGAGTATCAAGTTGGGGACCTGGTAATCAAGCGCATCATCCTTCCTCAAAGTGATCCCCGGGGCAAATGGACCCCCACATACGAAGGGTTATTTGTGGTTAAACATGTGTTCTCAGGAGGAGCCATGATTCTAACCACCATGGATGGTGACGACCTTCCTCACCCCGCCAATGCAGACATAGTAAAAAGATACTACGCATAAATAAAAGACCCGCTAGGTTGACATACCTAGGAAAAAACAAGGGCTTCCCGGCGAACCAAAAGGGTTCGGGCAAAAATAAGGGATGAAATGAAAAAAAAATCTGTACACCCGGCAAGTCGAAAACCTGAAAAGGCGGCTTGGGCAAAAATGGGTATCCCGGTGGACAGAAAACCCGAAAGGGCGGTCCAGGCAAAAGTTAAGGATAAAGCATAACACTATGTCTCATTGGATCACCTTGCATCCAGAATTCGACATCAACTATCTGGCTCAGATCTCGGCATCGATCAATCAGCTTCATCTTCAACTAAGCAGCAAAGTGATGAGACGCTTGAAGACATAAAGGCGATAGCAGAGTTGGAACCCAGTGGGAATATTATGCACATAGCTGTTTTGTTTCCTTTTCAAATTGTATAAACTTTATGTTATTCGATGGCGTTCTCTTACTAGGACGTCAGTCTCTTGTACAAAAAACGCCTATTTACAGGCAAATTTTAAAATCAATACAGATTCAGTTTTCCAAACAAATTGCCAATTGTGTTTTCCTTTTTTCTGTTTTGTCTTGCGAAGAACGTCCAATGTTCATTTTCGATATATGCATTTGACATTAAATTGCTAATTCATAAATACTTGCATACGAAACAAAAGACTAATTACAGGTGACATCAGAAGTAGGGGCAATGTAGAGTTGTCCAGGCAGTCTAGTTGCTTGTTTCGCCAAGGTACCAAGGTAGATTCAACTGAAGAATGTAACCAAGTTACCTCAACTCCCCACAGAGTAAGACAAGATAGCAACATTCCCCAGCGGAGTATAGGCATTCATCAGCAAGCATCCCCGACAATCTTGATCTAAGATTGTTCCCCGGCGGAATACAGATACTCCAGTAGAACCATTTACCAATACAGTCTGAAGATTTCCCCAGGAAAGCAGAATTCATATCCCCAGCAGGTCTTGAAGCTTATCCCCAGTAGATTCTAGAAGCTTATCCCCTGCAGAGTACAGACGTCTCTCCCGAGTTTTATTCAAAGTTATTCCTCACAAGGGCTTATAACTGGGTTATCCTCAACAAATTACCACGGAAGATTGCCCTCGGCAAAGTTCTTCCTATCCCCAGCGGAGTTCATCAAAGTTCCCCAACATAACTTGTCAACACAATCCCCAGCGGAGTTTATTATTGGCATCCCCAGAGGAGTTTATCTTTGGTATCCCCAGCGGAGTTTATCTTTGTCATCCCCAACGGAGTCAATCATTGAAATCCTCAATGAAGCTCTCGTCAAACTTCAGCAAAGTATTTCTTCCACAGAGTAATTCCCCTCAGAGTAATCTCTCCAACAAGTTTATTCCTCAACGGAGTCATCTTCTCCTACCGGTGTATTCTTGCAACCGTCATCCCCAGCGGAAACGAAGAGCTCTACTCTTCAACATCAGCCCAGGATTTAATTCCCCGGCCGGTCGTCAAGGATTTATTTTCCTAGACGAAAATACATTCATAAACATTTCGCATTTCATACATCTTGCTTACATACATGATAAAGTGCATACAACACTATCTCATGGTGAACATCATAACATCATGCATTTCATACATCATGACATTGCATACAACTGATGTTTTGCCTTTTCAGGGAAAAAGACAATCCCCAAAGACAACTACCTTCAACTGTCACAGTTTCCAGATTCGATTCCTGTATCTAGCCAGGGCACATATGTGAGTGATCAGTTTCCAGACTCGATTCCTGTATCTAGCCAGGGCACGTCTGAAGAGTTTGAAGATTCGATTCCTGTATCCAGCCAGGGCATATCTATCAACTATCACAATTCCGGACTCGATTCCTGTATCTAGCCAGGGCACGTCTGAAGAATTTGAAGATTCGATTCCTGTATCCAGCCAGGGCACATCTATCAACTACGATAATTCCAGATTCGATTCCTGTATCCAGCCAAGGCATATCTGTTGACGACTATTTCCAGATTCGATTCCTGTATCCAGCCAGGGTATATCTGTTGACAACTATTTCCAGATTCGATTCCTGTACCTAGCCAGGGCACATCTGAAGAGTTTGAAGATTCGATTCCTGTATCCAGCCAGGGCATATCTGTTGACGACTATTTCCAGATTTGATTCCTGTATCCAACCAGGGCATATCTGTTGACAACTATTTCCATATTCGATTCCTGTACCTAGCCAGGGCACATCTGAAGAGTTTGAAGATTCGATTCCTGTATCCAGCCAGGGCATATCTGTTGACGACTATTTCCAGATTCGATTCCTGTATCCAGCTAGGGCATATCTGTGAGCAACCGATTGTAGATTCGATACCTGTATCTAGCCAGGGCATATCTGCATAAGGAGATTGAGGATCAAACACCTGTAACAAGCCAGGAAAACATCTGTCTTTCTCAAAACACACAAGTTCTCGCTAAGGAATCTCTTATGCGATCAACACTTCCAAATGGCATCTATAAGCCAGTTCCCGACAAGGTTCTGTCACCTCTCCAGATAACATCTATAAGCCCATCTCCCTATCCACCATCTCTCCAAATGGCATCTATAAGCCCATTCCCGACATCACATCTGCTGATACTCCGACATGCGAGTGCAAATTTCCGGGCACTCTAGTGTCCAATCTCCTTTTACCCTCGAGTCACGAAAGGCAAACTTGCCAATCTAACTCTTCAGGTTCAAGAAGATTGAACAGGGGCAACTGTTGTACCCCAAAATTTGCCCTGCCATTTCCTCAACATTTTCTCATCACAAAACCCTTAGAGCTCAAGATCCAGTTAGGGTTTCATCTGCTCAAGACTTCTTCTTGCACTGTTGACCCAAATTAGGGTTTGTGTTTGAACAAAGATATTTTGACCTAAAATGCCTAAGATGACTTTCATGCTTCATTTTGGACTCCCAAGTTTATCCATACCAAGTTTCAAGCCTTGATTCCAATTTTTGCCCAGTCAATTGGACAGTTGACCTAGAAATCAGCTGTATTGGGGAAAAAGTCAATTATGGCCAATTGACAGTCAAATCTCATGAAAATTGACCCACATCAACATTATGAACTCACATGGACCATTTGATCAAGTTTGGATCACAATTCCACAAGAAATTTGATCAGATCACCAAAAGGGCAAAATGGTCATTTTTAGGGTTTTGACTGCACAAAGGCAATTTTTGACTGTTTGACCTAGCCAATGGCAAACCAAGCTCACATATGGACTCAAGGACCCCATGGAATTGTCTTGAAATACTCAACAAGTTCAAAAGATCCCAAATGCACAAGATTGAGAGTTGAATTTCCCAGTCAATTGATCAATTTTGACTGTATACTGAAAAGTCAAACTTTGACTTTTTGGTCAAAATCAAATGTCAAGATTCATTTTTCATCAAAACATGCCAAATCATGAAACTTGTTCATCAAGAAATCAAGAATTGCAAATTAGGGTTTGAAATGAAGATTTTTCATAACTTAGAATTTTTCTAAGTTATGAAAAACCCTAATTTTTTCCTAACTTTGCCCCACTTTCTCACCAAGATTCATTTGGATTCAAGCAAAAGTCAAAACATGAAAGTTGTAACCTATTGCAAAATCTACAACTTTGATTCACAAAGTTTTCCCAAAAGAAGCTTGTAGCTCAAGTTACAATTTTTGGAACAAGGGTACCAAATCATTCTTAAGTTAGAGAAAATTTGACCTATTTTAGGAAAGGTTTTTACCTAACTTCAAGACCATTTTTCACATACTTCCACTTGGAATTTCAATTTTCATTTCAAAGATGGATTGTAGTACACATTCCAAGCTTTCCAAAATGTCCAAGAACTCATCAAACAACCTCATGGTTAGGGAGAATCGAATTTGGCAATATGGGAAAAACTCACTTTTGATTTGGCCAAGTTACATGTTCATACATTTGTGCCATTTTGAATTCAGCATGCTTTCCTTGATTACAGGTATTTTATCTCAATTACACTCCTTAATTTAATGCCAATCCTTTGTGCCAAGGTGTTGTTCTATGAGTTTGGACATTGTATGCAAGTTTAATCCATTTTTAGATAAAGCAATATATCCATTTTGGAAAAGTTGCACTTTATGTCTAAAGCAAATCCAAGCAAGTACAGTTAAGATCTCTTTGGCACAAGTTTATGGACTAATTGCACTGATCAAGACTAAGTTGTGCAGCATAGATTGGGGGCCTCTACCTGTCTAGAACACCAACTTGCCATCTCTTGCTTAAAGTGTAAGAAACTTGCCATAACACAAACCATCTATCATTCCTGTAAACCAAGCCTTAAGCAAAGTTATCAAGCACATTCTAAACATCCATTCTGAGCTAGAACACGACCCTAACATCTCCATTGCCTCCCCATTCACAGAATCACCATTGAACTGCCCAAAACAGGGCATCCCTGCAACTTGAATCCCACAACTCATTTCCATCGTGCATCTTGGCCAAAACCAGTTCAAACACTTTCCTTACCATCAATCCAAACTATCTAAAGCATTAGAAGTGGACTGTAACTCCTCTAATCAGTTTGGCCATTTTCATTTCTTCCTCTTGTAGGTTGACTTCTGCAGCTTGATACAGAAGGTTTCAAAGCATACCAAGTATTGGAATAACATCCTCACACTTCAAGTAAGCTGTACAAACCATCATCTTGCCCTGAAAGCTCCCCCATTGCCAGACACGATTCCAACTGAACATGTATATTCATGAACTTCTAACTCTCAATGTAGGCATTGTTAGCTCTAGGTTTGTGAATGAAAAGTGTTCTACTCATGCCCCTGAAACTGTACATATCTTTACTTTCCATTTATTTTGCATATGCCATGAGAATTTAAGGTCTGAACATTGATAAAAAGTTAGGTTAAGATTTGGGAATGGAGAAATTCTCTCTCATTTCTGAGAGTTAGGATGAGTTCTTTACATGTCCAGAATCGTGGCTTGATGCTTAACATTTCTTATGTTGTAAGTTTGTGCTAAAAGTCAAGGAATCCAGATGTTTGAATCAGTGTACAGGCGCGCGTTTTTGACAAAGTTTCTGGCTGGAGGTTGAAGAAGCTCCACGTGGGCTGGGCCTGTTTTGCTATTTCTTTTCACACCATGTTTTTACTTTTACACCCCCTAGGCCCATTTTGTTTATTTTTATGACTTTTTGACTTTTTCTTTTTTGGTCTGACTTATTTATTTTTTCTTATAATATTAAAAATATAAAAAATATTTTTTACACCATTTTCATATTTATTAGGTATTTATCTGTTTAGATTAATATTTGTACATAAATAAATATATAAACATACTTTTATTTGAAAAATACTAAAATAATGCAAACACATTTTATTTTCCATTTTTATTTTATTTTATCTTCTGAAAATATTTTATATAAAATATAATTTTTTTCATAAATATTAAATATTATTATTTTGTATATATTTAATATATTTATCATATAATATAAATATTTACATATATATTAGTATATTTAGGTTAAAAATACAAAATATATACATTATATTTTTTATTGATATTTAACATTAAAAAATACCTTTTGACCAATATACTTCATTTTTATTTTATTTTTGTATATAATAAATGAATATTGTATATATTAAATAATTAATACTTTTATTTAATAAATTAGGGTTTTGCCCTAAAATACATAAAACCCCCCCAAAAAAAAACTTTTTATTTTGTTTATTTGACACATAAAAATACCTTTTTTTTCATACATATGAAAACATTTTTGCATCTTGCATATTTATTTTATTTCTATTTAATTTGTGCAATTAAATACCTTGTAAATAATTCAATATTGATGTAATAGTCTAGGTTTAAATTCCTTGTCAAAAACCCCTCATTTGAACATTTGTACCCCCCTTCCCATATATTGTGTTGTAATAACTTAGGAACTTTATTTTCCGCACTTTAATGCTTTCTAAATATACCATGCTAGAATTAGGGTTTGTATGCAAAATCAAATAACAAAAATAGTTTGACCTAATTTCAAGAATAAACAAGCATGAAAATGGACAACACTAATCACACTTGCACCCCTAGGGTATTCCACTTGTTGCCTTCAATAAATGGGCCATATTGCATGTTAGGTCTCTTTGGGCAAAACAAAACAATTCAAATGATCATAGTCCCTCGATGACGCTTTCGAAAGTTGCCTAAAAATGATCAAGTCCCTTAAAAGAAAACATTGCCCAAAGATACTTGGCACCATTGCAATTATGGTCTAAACGATGACCCGCGCCCGTCCCTTTCACATCCTAACACAAGATTGTCCACCAAATGCAATGGTGGAACAAAATTGTAAAAGGGTTAAAAACATAGGAGAAATCTTTGAGAAATTTAGGAGTAGATAACCTCTTAGTTACTTGAATCAAACTTGCAAAACAAAACACTTGCCTATTTTTAAACCACACATCACTACACTTTCAAAAAACAACTTTCAAAAACATTGAAAACCTTTTCAAAAGACATACACCTTTGTATACATCCCAACATGGATCATTACAAAGGTTGCCACCACATTGGCCTCTTTTCAAAAACATTTTCAAACCCACACACAAAGCACCATTTCAAACAATTGAAAATTAAGGCAAGTTGATCTAAGCAAGTAACTAAGAGCCCATGGATAACCATGGATAGAAAGGGTGCTAATACCTTCCCTTTCTATAATCTACTCCCCGAACCCAAGGAAACATCTCAAAGGTTTTTGCTGTGCTTTTTAACCTTTCCTTAGGATAAAATAAAAAGTCGGTGGCGACTCTTTCTCAACCGAAACATTTGCGAAAACAAACGCAAAACCTCAAGTCAGTTCTCCCACCGTATCACACTGTCCCATGGCATTATGGGGCCGATGTGTATTATCATGGGATTAAACAAGACCTGAAGATTGAAGAGGCTGATGCTGATGTCAGCAATATTGTCGGGTCTAGCAAGGTCACTCGAAGCGGAAGACTCTTCTCTCCTGATATTTCTCCTCCGACTGTTCAAAATCCTGTTGTCATTCTGTCCGCCAGTACACCGGCTGCTGTTCCAATTCTTACTCCAATTATCACCCCTGTCGCCGAGTCATCTGACACTCTGGGCAAAGAAGTTACAGGTGAGCCTGCCCGGATGGAGGCACCAAAGAAAGTCATCGTTGAAACCTCTAGGCAGGAGATAGAGGAAATTTTGAAAATTATCAATAAAAGCGACTACAACATAGTCGAACAGCTGGGGCAAACCCCGTCTAAGATCTCTATGTTGTCTTTATTGTTGTGCTCATAAGCCCATGCAAAGGCTTTAATTGCTTTCCTTAAAACTGCGCATGTGCCGCAGGAAACATTGGCTGATCAATTCAAAGACTGTGTGGCTAGTTTGACCGCTGACAACGGGTTAGGTTCCTCAGACGCAGATCTGACTGCTAAAGGAAGAAATCATAATGATGCTTTGCACGTCTCGATCGAGTGCAGGGGCACTACTTTGGCCCACATGCTGGTGGATACTGGGTCCTTGTTAAATGTTTTACCCAAGAAAGCGTTATACCGGTTGGACTGTGAAGGGTTGGTTTTGAAGCCAAGTAATATTGTGGTTAGGGCCTTTGACAGGTCCAAAAGGATGGTACATGGAGAGGTGGATGTCCCTGTTAAGGTTGGTTCCCAGACTTTTGCATCTACGTTCTATGTGATGGACATCCGACCATCTTATTCTTGCTTGTTGGGTCGCCCATGGATTCATAAAGCTGGGGCAGTGACTTCCACGCTCCATCAGATGTTAAAATATCCAGTAAAGGGGAAAATTGTTACAGTACAAGGAGAATAGGAGTACATGGTGAGCCACCTTAACTCTTTTCGGTATGTGGAGATGGATGGGGAGTTCATTGAAACCCCGTGCCAGAACTTTGAAGAAGTCCCCCAGACTTTGGCATCGTCTGAAATTGTTGCTGAAGATCCTCCAATGAAGATGGCTTCCCTCAAGGATGCCCGGGCTATTATTGAAAAAGGTGGGTGTGCAAATTGGGGACAACTCCCTGACTTTGCACACAAAATTGACAAGTTTGGTTTAGGTTTTACTACAGAAGCTCAAAGGGTTGTTCGGCGTGCGTGAATTGGAAGACCTCCTCTGCATATCAGTAATCCGGAAGTGAATGCAATTGAAGATTGTGATACGGTAGGAAGAACTGACTTGAGGTTTTGCGTTTGTATTCGCAAATGTTCGGTTTAGCAAGAGTCGCCACCGACTTTTTATTTTATCCTAAGGAAAGGTTAAAAAGCACAGGAAAAACCTTTGAGATGTTTTCTTGGGTTCGGGGAGTATATTATAGAAAGGGAAGGTATTAACACCCTTTCTATCCATGGTTATCCATGGGCTCTTAGTTACTTGCTTAGATCACTTGCCTTTGCTTTTCAATTGTTTGAAATGGTGCTTTGTGTGTGTGGTTTTGAAAATGTTTTGAAAAAGATGCCTTGTCTAGGCAACCTTTGTAACAATTCTTTACTCGAATGTTTTACAAAGGTGTTTGTATTTTCGAAAAGATGTTTCAATGTTTTTAAAAGTTGTTTGGAAGTTGTGTTTGTGAAGTGTGTTTGAAAAATGGCAAGTGTGTTTTGCAAGTTTGATCAAGTAACTAAGAGGTATCTACCCTAATTTACTCAAAGATATTTCTCATGTTTTAACCCTTTTAACAGTGTTGTTTCACCATTGTATTTGGTGAACAACCTTGTGTTAGGATGTTAACGGGACAGGCGCGGGTCATCGTTTAGACCATGAATGCAATAGTGTCAAGTATCTTTGGCCATTTTCTCAAGGGACTTGATCATTTTAGGCAACTTGATAGCGTCATCGAGGGACTATGATCATTTTTGTTTTTGTTTTGCCAAAGACACTTAACATGCAACCATGGCCCACTTTTGAAGGCAACAAGTGGAGGAACCCTAGGGGTGCAAGTGTGAATTGTATTTGTTTTCATACATGTTTATCTTGAATTAGGTCAAGCTATTTGTTGGTTTTATTTGCATCCAAACCCTAAGTCTAAACATGGCATAATTGAAAGCTTTTAAATGCGGAAATTTAAATGCTAAGCTATTACAATAATGATTATGGGGATGGGGGTACAAGTTTGAATTTGGGGGTATTTGACAAGAAATTAAATTCTAAGCTATTATATCCATATCGAATATACAAATATTTAATTGTACAATATTTAAATAAATACAATAAATATGCAAAATGTATTATGCACAAAATGATATTTTATGTATGTGAAAGTATTTTTCAATGTGAAATATAAACAAAAATAAAAAGGTCAAATTTTGAATATTTTTGTCATTTAGGGCAAAACCCTAGTTTTTGAATAAATAATATTTATTTAATTATATACAATATTTGTTAATTATATACAAAAAATAAAAAGTATATTGTAAAAAAAAGTATTTTTAGTGTCATATATTAATAAAAATAAAAATGTATTATTTCTCTATTTTTGTCCTAAATATTTAATAAAATATGTATATGTATATTTATATATATATTTAATATGCTAAATATGTACAAAAATAAAAATATTAATTATTTACAAAAAATGTATTTTTTCAGAAAATGTTTTCAAAATGTAAATAAAAAATAATAACTAAAATAAATATTTTTTTGTATTATTTTTAGGGTTTTTTAAAATGAAAAGGAAATATATTTATTTACATATACATGTTTAATAAAGCAAATAAATGCCAAATAAATGTAAAAAAATGTGGAAAAATATTTTTGATGTTTTTTATATTTGAACAAAAATATTAAGTCAGAATCAAAAAGAAAAATGCAAAAATGACAAATATTTCACATAATGGGCCAGGGGGGTGCGAATGGAAAAAAAGGGTGCAAAAAGTAAGTTGACTCAGGCCCAGCCCAAGTCAACTTTGTCTTCAACCTCCAGCAACCTTTTGAAAATAAAAACGCGCGTTTCCTTGTACAACTACTGTGACCGGTGGAAATAGAACTGACTGTTTTTTAGCTGGTTTCGCGAAATGTCGCGGTAAGCAAGAGTCGCCACCGTCTTTTATGTTCTCCAACATGGAAAGGACAAAAGCACAGCAAAATTCCTTATGAGAATGTTTCTCGGTTCGGGAGGTAGATTTATAGAAAGGGAAGGTGTTAGCACCCTTTCTATCCGTGGTTATCCACGGGCTCTTAGGTACTTGCTCTTATGTTTTCAAAATTGTTTGCTTTTCAAGTGTGTGTGGGTTTTGAAAAAAGTTTCGTTTGAAAAATTTCTAAGTAACTCTTGTATCAGTCCTCAAGAGTGTGTGAAAAATTTGTTTGAAAGCTTTTTGAAAGTGTGGGTGCGAAAAGTTGTTTGTTTGTTTTGAAAAGAGCAAGTACTTAAGAGAATCTACCTACTCTAAGGAATTAAGCTGTGTAAGAGTCCTTTAGATAGTGCTATCCCACCATTGAGAGGTAGGTAGCACCATCGTTGGAGTTGTTCGGGTCAATTCAATTATCGGGACAGTGTGGTCACCGAAGCAATGGTAGGACACCTTAGAAGTAACCCTAATGTCCTAGATCCTTTTTTTTCATCTGAGGCAACCGTTTCGAGGTAACTGGATCTTTAGACAGAAGGGCGACCTCTAAGACACCCTATACTTGATGACCATGTTTCGAGGCAACCAGTGAGGCGTACCCTAAGAGTGGTATGTGCATGTGTGTTGTTTTTCAGTTAAGGTTATCTTGTACATGTTATTTGTGAGCTACAGATTGATTTTATTTACATACATTCTTTCATGCATTTAACAGTTAGGAATACGGAAAATAAATTGCGGGAAGATAAATTCTACGCTATTACAAGGCGCGGGTCTATACATCGCCAAAAAGACAAAGACCCGTTTTGGTAAATAAGTGCAAGAATTTAAATAAAGCGGTAAACCTATTTAACTATTACATACTCTGTACAAATACATAGATAATTAAAATAAATAAATGCGCGCGAAAAAATTAAATCGGGAGCGTCCTAAAGGTTTTGACCCTTTTAAGAAATGAAATGAATTTTTTTTTGGTCCTTTTTTGTGATTAAATGAAATTAAAATTAATAATTAAACTAATTAATTAATTTATTAAAAGAAAAAAAGTTTTTGTATTTTTATGTTTTTAATGAAATAAAATAAAAGGAAATAAAGTTAAAAGTTAATAAAAACCTAATTCTAAATTTATTTTAATTATTTAAGAAAATAAAGGTTAAAGTTGCCTAATTAAAATTAACTCAATTTATTAGTATTTATTTACAAAAATAAAATGAAATTAATAATAATAATAATATTAGTTCTTTTTTTGATTTTTTTTATAAAAAATATTAATTATGTTAATAGTTAATAAAAGGGAAAAAAAATAAAAATAAGACAAATAAAATATAAAATGACAAAATAAAATTGCAAACCCAAGGGGGGGTATGGGCCAGAATTGGGAGTGTTAATGGAATTGTGAGGCCCATTTGCACAAAGCCCGTTGACTTTGGGAATTGAGTGGGGCGCTGGTTGACCAGGAGTATGGTGTGCTCCCTCTCTTGGCCATTGGATCTGCTTCTGAGGGACACTTGGCAAGCTGGGATGTGAGGTTTATGGTGAGTTGCTTCACGTTGCCTGCATAAGATCATATTCGGAAAAAATTCAACAAGCCTTTGGGGGACCTGGGGATCGAACCCAGGTCCCAACGAATACCAAACGCATTGCCAGCCACTGCACCAATTTGTTTTAGTCATTAATAAAACAAGCAAGAATTAATATATGCAATACTCAATCCTAATGCTGTAAAACTAAAAGCGCGCGCATATTATTCGAATGGACTAATGGGATGCAAACACGTCACCTTCTTCTTCCCTGAAACTGCAAGAAATAGAGTTAGATAGAGGGGGTTTTAAACCCCCACAATCTGCAACATCAAAAAATAGCGAATAGGCGTAGATGCAAGATAAATTGGGCACGAGGTATGTTTTGTGTTTGTCTCATCAAGCCGGTTTCAACCATGGGTCTTAGATGTTCTGATTTTACAGTATTGGAAAAGCCCCAAATCACAAGCTCTGAAACCCTAGGATTCGTTAATGGTGGTTTCGATTCCAGGGCATTATAACGCAATTGAATTGTACCAAAAGCTTCGCATGAGTTCTATAAACACAAAACAAACAATGAAAGATGTCAAAAATGCATAAATTGATGGTTATGATTTTGAAAAAAGAAGGTAAACCGTATGACTGTGTAGCACGAGTTCTTGAGTGTTAGGACTTGTTTATGCTTGCAATAGGTTCCTGGCAATGCTGGCAACGTGTTAGAAGCAAGAAAAATACTTGAATTATGCTGTAATATGGATTTCAATTTGTGACTTTTCTTTGGAATTTTGGAGTTTGGTTATGCCGTTTCAGAGGTTTCTCGGTCGTGCTTGAGGTATGAGAGGATTGCATATATGTCTATGAATGTAATCAAGTGACTTTAGGAGCCTTAAAACCAATGCAATGATGTTTGAGATTTTTCCATAACCACCATTAAAGAAACTTGCCATTTTTGTTCAAAATTTGAATTTCATGCTCATAATAGGCTTGGCACGAAATTGGTATGTGACTTATGATGCATCAAGGTCATTCAAACCACAATATATCCTTTGATTAATTTTTTTGATTTTTATTTGAATTTTATAGATTTAAAATGAATTAAATCAATAAAATTAAATAAAAATAGAAAAATTAATTTTTAATCTTGAAATAAATCACGGGACACGTGGGTGGCATGGCAAAGCTGAATCAAGTGGGAAAAGTGGGCCCTTTTGTCAAAAAATGAAGTTTCAAGGATAGTTGACTTTTGCCATTTCACAAAAATTTCCCAACTTCTCCAATGCATATCTTGCTCAATTTTGATCATATGAACATGTTCTTGGACATTTTGGAAATGTATTGAAGTCCTCTAACCAATGCCTTTGGTCCCATGTCATTTGGATTTACGAATCTCAAGTTATGGTCTTTGACTTAAAATGCCTTTTTGTTGACTTTTGAAAATGACCTATAATGTTGAAATTGATAACTTTTTGTGAGAGCCTTTCTTGGACTTGAAATATGAAGATGAGTTGTAGGAAATGTCCTCTCCTTCAAAATGAGCATTGGATGGGATTTTTATGATGAACCATGAAAAGGTTATGCCTTGGTCAAGTTACAGTTGACTTTTCAGCTGTCCCAAAATAGAAACTTTTGACACCTTGATGATTTTTGAGCCATTCTTGTGAAATCATGGTCAAGATTTGACCAAATGATGATTGTGGCTTCAAAATAAGATGTTGACCAAATTTTTTGACTTTTGACTACCAAATGACCATTTTACCCCTGCAGTTGACTGTGGAGCAATTGGGGTTTTTGACTTTGCAACTTGACCTTGTGAGCCTTGAAACTTGACATGTAGGTGCTTGACAATGTATATGAGCATATGGGACTTGATTGAGCCCTTGAAAACCTCAACTTCCTTGAAGGAACCAAAACCCTAATTTGACTGGCTTAGAAAGGTGTTTGAACTGTGCAACCCTTGAATAGACTTGAGCAAATTGAGATGATGCTTGTCAAAACTTTGAAGAATATGGGAGGGAAAATTTTGGGGTACAACAATTGCCCCTGTTCAATCTTCTTAGACCTGAGGATGTAGATTGGCTTGTGTTCCTTTCGTGATCCGAATGTGGAAGATGATTGAACACTAGAGTGCCCAGAAATTTGCACTCACATAGTAGAGTATCAGCAGTGTGATGTCGGGGAATGGGCTTACATATGCCATTTGGAGAGATGGTGGATAGGAGGATGGGCTTATAGATGCCATCTGGAAGTGTGACGGAACCTTGTCGGGAATGGGCTTATAGATGCCATTTGGAACTGTAAGGGATAGTTGTGGAGATGGGCTTATAGATTCCATCGGGAGGTGTCAATCGCGTAAGAGATTCCTTAGCGAGAACTTGCATACTTTGAGGAAGGAAGATGGTTTCCTGGCCTGTTACAGGTGTTGATCTTCACTCAGTCGCTCACAAACATGCCCTGGCTAGATACAGGTACCGAATCTAGAACTTCAAAAGGTCGCTTACAGACGTGCCCTGGCTGGATACAGGAGTCGAATCTCTAAACTCTTCATGCAGACATGCCCTGGATGGATACAGGCGTCGAATCTACAATCAGTTGCTCACAGATATGCCCTGGCTGGATACAGGAGTCGAATCTGGAATTAGTCGTCAACAGATATGCCCTGGCTGGATATAGGAATCGAATCTTCGAACTCTTCAGACGTGCCCTGGTTGGATACAGGAATCGAATCTGGAATTAGTCGTCAACAGATATGCCCTGGCTGGATGCAGGAATCGAATCTTCAAACTCTTCAGACGTGCCCTGGCTGGATACAGGAATCGAATTTGGAATTAGTCGTCAACAGATATGCCCTGGCTGGATACAGGAATCGAATCTTCAAACTCTTCAGACGTGCCCTGGCTGGATACAGGAATCGAATCTAGAATTAGTCGTCAACAGATATGCCCTGGCTGGATACAGGAATCGAATCTTCAAACTCTTCAGACGTGCCCTGGCTGGATACAGGAATCAAATCTGGAATTAGTCGTCAACAGATATGCCCTGGCTAGATACAGGAATCGAATCTTCAAACTCTTCAGACGTGCCCTGGCTGGATACAAGAATCGAATCTGGAACTAGTCGTCAACAGATATGCCCTGGCTGGATACAGGAATCGAATTTGGGGTTGCGACAGTTGATAGTAATTATCTTTGGATTGACCTTTTTCCTGAAAAGGCAAAACATCAGTTGTATGTAATGTCATGATGTATGAGATGCATGATGTCATGATGTTCTCAAGAATAAATGAGATTTATGTCGTATGATGCGTATGCATGCTATAATGTATGAAGACGTAATGTTCATGAATGTATTTTCGTCTAGGAAAATAAATCCTTGACGAATGCCGGGAAGTTGAATCCTGGGCTGATGTTGAAGATTAGAGTTCTTCATTCCGCTGGGGATGATGGTTGCAAGAATAAACCGGTAGGAGAAGATGACTCCATTGGGGAATGAACTTGTTGGAGAGATATTCTGCGGGGAATTACTCTGTGGGAAGAGATACTTCGCTGAGGTTTGATGATAACTCCGCTGGGGATTCCGTTGATATGTTTTGTTGAGGATTCTGATGAACTCCACTGGGGGTAGGAAGAGCTTCGCCGAGGACGATCTTTCCGTGGTAATTAGCTGAGGATAACCCAGTTATAAGTTCTGGTGGGGAATAATTTTGAATAAAGCCGGGGAGAGCCTTCGTGCTCTGCAGGGGATAAGCTTCTAGAATCTATTGGGGATAAGCTTCCAGAATCTACTGGGGAGATGGTTCAACTCTCCTGGGGAGACTTTTTGAGACTGTACTGAGAAATGGCTCCACTGGGGCGTCTGGTATTCCGCCGGGGAACAATCTTAGATCAAGACTACCGGGGATGCTTGCTTAGGAACATCTGTATACTCTGCTGGGGAATATTGAGATCTTCTGGGGATACCCAACTTCCATAAGGCTGACTGTAGGCTAACTCTACTTGGGGAGAGTGTCGCTGACTTGCTGGAGATACTATGCCTTTTTAGGGCTGATGGGAGACCAACTCTGCTTGGGAGAGTATTGCTGAATCTGGTCTTACTCTGCGGGGAGTGAAAGTATCCTGGTTACGTTCTTCAGCCGAACCTACCTTGGTACCTCGGTGGACAGAGCAACTAGATCGCTTAGACAACTCATTATTGCCCCTGTTTCTGATGTCACCTGTAATTAATCCTTTGTTTCGTATGCAAATATTCATGAGTTAGCAATTAGTGTCAAATGCATATATCAAAAATGAACATTGGACGTTCTTTACAAAACAAAACAGAAAAAAGAAAAACAATTGGCAATTGGTCTGAAAAGTGAATTTGTATTGATTTTTGAATTTGCCTGTAAATAAGCGTTTATGTACAAGAGGCTGACGTCCTAGTAAGAGAACGCCGCCGAACAACAGAGTTTACACAATTTTTTGTGAAAAGGAAAACAAAAAAGCTATGTGAAAAAGTCCCACTGGGTTCCAACTCTGCTATCGCCTTTATGTTTTCAAGCGTCTCATCACTTTGCTGCTCAGTTGAAGATGAAGCTGATTGATCGATGCCGTTTGAACCTGATAGTTGATACCGAATTCTGGATGCAAGGTGATCCAATGAGACACAGTATTACGCTTTAATCCCTAACTTTTTCCTGGACCGCCCTTTCGGGTTTTCAGTCCACCGGGATACCCATTTTTGCCCAAGCCACCTTTTCAGGTTTTCGACTTGTCGGGTGTATAGATTTTTTTTCATTTCATCCCTTATTTTTGCCCGAACCCTTTTGGTTCGCCGGGAAGCCCTTATTTTTGCCTAGGTGTGTCAACCTAGCGGGTCTTTTATTCATGCGTAGTATCTTTTTACTATGTCTGCATTGGCGGGGTGAGGAAGGTCGTCACCATCCATGGTGGTTAGAATCATAGCTCCTCCTGAGAAGATATGTTTAACCACAAATGGCCCTTCGTACGTAGGGGTCCATTTGCCCCTGGGATCACTTTGAGGAAGAATGATGCGCTTGATTACCAGGTCTCCGACTTGATACTCTTGTCGTCTGACTTTCTTGTTAAATGCCCTGATCATCCGTTTTTGGTACGTTTGACCATGACAAATAGAGGTGAGTCTTTTTTCGTCAATCAGGTTTAATTGGTCAAGCCGAGTCTGGATCCAGTCATCTTCGTTCAAACCTGCATCCTTCATTATCCGGAGAGAGGGTATCTGGACTTCAATAGGCAAGACTGCCTCCATGCCATAGACCAAAGAAAAGGGTGTTGCCCCGGTTGACGTCCGTGCTGAGGTACGGTACCCATGAAGAGCAAACGGTAACATCTCGTGCCAATCTTTGTAGTTCACTGTCATCTTCTGCACAATCTTCTTGATATTCTTATTCGCTGCTTCTACAGCCCCATTCATCTTCGGCCGATAGGGAGAAGAGTTGTGGTGCTGTATCTTGAATTGCTCGCAGAGCTCAGTGATCATCTTGTTGTTGAGATTGGTACCATTATCCGTAATGACCCTCTCAGGTACACCGTATTGACAAATCAGGTTATGCCGAATGAATCGTGCTATGACATTCTTGGTTACCGTAGCATAGGAAGCTGCTTCAACCCACTTCGTGAAGTAATCAATCGCTACCAGGATGAAGCGATGCCCGTTAGATGCCGTAGGTCTGATCTCGCCGATCATATCAATGCCCCACATTGCAAAAGGCCAAGGTGCTATCAAGATATTCAGAGGTACTGGAGGAACGTGCACCTTATCAGCATATATCTGGCATTTATGACATGTCCAAGAATGTTGGTAACAGTCAGCTTCCATTGTGGACCAGAAATATCCTGCCCGAAGGATCTTCTTTGCCATGGTATGTCCACTGGAATATGTTCCGAAGGTACCTTCATGTAACTCTGCCATGATCTTTTTTGCTTCAGTCTTATCCACACAACGTAGTAAGGTCGAATCATGGTTTCGTTTGTACAGGATGCCGTTGCTGAGGAAGAACTTTGCTGCGAACCTTCTCAGAAACTTTTTGTCATTGCTGGATGCACCCTCGGGGTATTCTTGAGCTTCCAAGTACCTCTTTACTTCATGATACCAAGGTTTCTCAGTTACCTCTTCAGCCTCAAGATCACAGCAATATGCAGGTTCATCCAATTTCCAGATGATGATCCGGGGAGCCTCGTTGTCCCATTTGACTTTGAACATAAAAGACATCGTAGCCAGCATGTCTGCCAACTGATTCTCCTCTCTTGGGAAGTGTTCAAAAGTTATCTCTTTGAAATGGGGGATCAACGTCAAAACATACTCTTTGTAAGGAATAAGATTTGGGTGTTTCGTATCCCACTCGCCTTTGATCTGATTGATCACAAGAGCAGAATCTCCGAAGACACTCAGAAACTTAATCCTTAAGTCAATTGCAGCTTGAAGACCCATGATGCACGCCTCATACTCTGCCATGTTGTTGGTGCAGTTGAAACATAGCCGGGCAGTGAGTGGAGTATGAGTGCCTTTTGGGGATATGATCACAGCGCCGATGCCATTACCCAAAGCGTTTGAGGCTCCGTCAAAGTGCATAGACCATCGGGATCCTTCCTCAGGTCCTTCATCCGGTCCAGGTACTTCACAATCAGTCACTACCATGATATTCTCGTCTGGAAATTCAAAGTTCATGGACTGGTAGTCATCCACTGCCTGTTGTGCCAAGTGGTCTGCCAATACACTTCCCTTGATTGCTTTCTGAGTCGTGTACTGGATGTCGTATTCTGTCAAGATCATTTGCCATCTTGCTATTCTTCCAGACAGAGCAGGCTTTTTGAATATGTACTTGATCGGATCCATTTTTGAAATCAACAGAGTAGTGTGAGTCAACATATACTGTCTCAGCCGGCGAGCAGCCCATACCAAAGCGCAGCAAGTTTTCTCGAGCAGTGAGTATCGGGTCTCACAGTCGATAAACTTTTTGCTAAGGTAATAAATAGCATGCTCTTTTTGTCCAGACTCGTCATGCTGCCCCAGCACACACCCCATTGAGTTGTCAAGTACTGTCAAGTATAGTATTAGAGGTCTCCCTTCAACCGGTGGCATAAGAATGGGTGGTTCTTGGAGATACTCTTTGATTCTGTCGAAAGCGGCCTGACATTCATCGTTCCAACGTACTACTTGATCTTTCTTCAATAGCTTGAAGATTGGTTCACAGGTAGCAGTTAGATGCGAAATGAATCGGGCAATGTAGTTCAGCCGTCCTAGAAAGCCTCTGACCTCTTTTTCTGTCTTGGGAGTTGGCATCTCTTGTATGGCTTTCACTTTGGCAGGGTCCACTTGAATACCTTTGTCGCTTACGACGAAGCCTAGCAATTTTCCAGATCTTACCCCAAAGGTGCACTTGTTCGGGTTCAACCTCAGCTTGTACAACTTCAGACGGTCAAACAGCTTCTGTAGATGGTCAAGGTGCTCCTCCTCAGTTTGGGACCTTGCAATCATATCGTCAACGTATACTTCTATCTCATGATGGATCATGTCATGAAATAAAGCAACCATGGCACGTTGGTAGGTTGCCCAAGCATTTTTCAATCCAAAAGGCATGACCTTGTAGCAAAAGGTGCCCCACTGAGTAACAAAAGTGGTCTTCTCCATGTCTTCAGGAGCCATCTTGATTTGATTGTAACCGGAGAACCCGTCCATGAAGGAGAATACTTTATGCTGAGCAGTGTTGTCAACCAGAACGTCGATATGTGGTAGGGGGAAGTCATCCTTGGGGCTTGCCCTGTTCAAATCCCTATAATCAACACACATTCTGACCTTACCATCTTTCTTTGGCACTGGAACCACGTTGGCAACCCACTTAGGGTAAGAAGTCACTGCTAGAAACCCGGCATCAAATTGTTTCATAACCTCAGCCTTGATTTTCTCGGACATCTCGGGGCACATACGGCGGACCTTCTGTTTAACCGGAGGGCATTCTTCCTTGGTGGGCAAGTGATGAACCACAATGTCGGTATCCAACCCAGGCATGTCTTCGTAGGACCAGGCAAAGATTTCCACATAATCATGCAGCATCTGAATCAACCGTTGTTTCACACTGAGCTATAGATTGGCACCAATCTTGACTTCCTTCCTGTCTGTTTCAGTACCCAGATTTACCGTTTCCACTGGCTCTTCATGCGGCTGAATGGCCCTCTCTTCCTGGAGTAATAGTCTTGCAAGCTCACCAGGCACTTCGCAATCATCTTCACCTTCGTCTTCGGCTAAGTTGATCGGACTTTCAAAGTCATAACTGGCAGTAGCAGAGTCGTTACCAGTGGGATCCAGAGTGGATTGGAACCTGTATGAGTGAGTGTGTGTAAATATAGTTGTTTTGCAATATATAAAGAAAGAAAGGGAGCACAAGATTTGAAATGTGAAAAACGTCCAATGCTTTTATTCATGATATATGAAAGTGACAAATAACAAGCCCTCACAAATGAAACCATGGTGCCCCGGGTAAGACACCGAGCCATAGAGTTTAGTAATATTGTTTGTTACAAATTCAAAACAAAGAAGTTCATTACTGAGTGACAAAAGTAATAGGTGTAAAGTCTTTTGCAGTCCAGTTGCTAGGTCCACCGTTGGTCGTTGGGTAGATCCAGCTGTCAAATTCAGATTCCTCCATGTCGTCCTCGATAGTATTCACTCCCGGGTTGGTGATGAGCACAGGAGGTCTTCCAATCCTTGCCTTGCGCACAGCCTTTTGAGCTTCTGCAGTGAAACCCAAGCCAAATTTGTCAGTCTTTGGAGTGAAATCAGGAAGCCTGCCCCAGTTTGCACACTCACCCTTCTCAATCACAGCCCGGGCATCCTTCAAGGAAGCCATCTTCAAAGGAGAGTCTTCTGCAGTCACTGTCTCTGCTGCCGCCAATGTCTGAGGCACCTCTTTAAAGTGTTGAAAGGGGGTCTCAATGAACTCCCCATCCATTTCTACGTATCGGAACGAGTTGAGGTGGCTGACCATGTATTCCTCCTCCCCTTGCACTGTTACGATCTTCCCTATGACCGGGTACTTCAGCTTCTGATGCAATGTGGAGGTCACAGCTCCAGCTTTGTGGATCCAAGGACGACCCAGCAAACAAGAGTAGGACGGTCGAATATCCATCACATAGAATTTTGAATCAAAGACTTGTGAACCAACCCTGATTGGGATGTCAACCTCGCCATGTACCATCCTTTTGGACCCGTCAAAGGCCCGGATAACAATGTTACTTGGTTTGAGCTCTAAACCGTCACAGTCTAGCCTGTCTAGAGCTTTCTTGGGTAGTACGTTTAATGAAGAACCAGTGTCAACCAGCACATGGGCAAGAGTAGTGCCCCTGCATTCAATGGAGACATACAGGGCATCATTATGGTTCTTCCCCTTGGCCGTCAGATCAGCGTCAGAGAAACTCAGACCATTATCAGTAGTTAAGTTGGCCACACAGTCGGTGAATTGATCAGCAGACGTTTCTTGTGGTACGTGGGCCGTCTTTAGGAAAGCAATCAGGGCCTTGGCATGGGCCTCAGAACACAGCAACAGTGATAGCATAGAGATTTTAGAGGGGGGGTGCCCCAGCTGTTCAACGATGTTGAAATCACTCTTCTTGATAATTTTGAGGATCTCTTCCATCTCTTGCTTAGAAGCCTCAACAGTGGTCTTCGGTGCCTCCGTCCAGGCAGGCACATCAGTAGCAATCCCCTTTCCCCGAGCGTCAGATGACTCGGCAGCAGGGGTAGAAACTTGATCAGGAGGGGAAACAGGCACACTGGCAGGTGTGATGACAAGAGGTCTCTGAATTGCTGGAGGTGCAATGTCTGGTGAGAACAGTCTTCCACTACGAGTGACTTTAGCAGGCCCGGTGATGTTGGTGACACCGGTACCAGTATTGAACTCTTGTTTCACTCCCAGAACATAAACATCTGCCCCATAGTGCCACGGGACAACTTTGTCAGACTTATAGGGGATGGGCCCCGGAACAGTGATGGTTATAGGAGCAATCTTGTGAACAGGCATGATTCAGACAGGCTTCCTCGGGAGAGCCTTGGTAGGATTATTGAAAATGGTGACAATAGAAACTTCTTCTGTACGGACAACAGGAACAACAATCTTCTTGAACAAAATCTCTTTGCTATCCATCAGGTTTTGGACGCCTGATTTCAGCAACGGACAACCAGCAGGTGAAACAGCACATAAATGGCAACCTTTACTACATCCCGGAAATAAACCGGCTAGCAACAGGTTCTTCTTGACGGTCAACAGCGGAGTAGCAATATCATCCACAAAAGCTACATACAGATCCTCTTCCACAACATTCACTCCATGCTGGGGCATGGGAGCAGTCACAACATTAGGCCTTTCGGGCGCCTCGAACTGTATTTCCTTAGCATCAATAAGGTCCTGAACCTTATTCCTCAGAGCCCAACAATCATCAGTAGAATGGCCCGGGATATCAGAGTGATAAGCGCAACGGGCGTTGGGGTTGTACTTCGGAGATGCTGTGTTTACCACCTTCGGAGCTTCCTTGACAGTTACCAGGCTGGTTGACAGCAGTTGCGGTAGGATCTGAGAGAGAGTCATGCTGAGCCGAGTATACTGTCTTTTAGGCCTCTCAACTCTTGGCTGGTTGTATTGCTGAGGAGCAGTAGCAGGCTTAGAAATTACCACCGCATTGACAGCTTAGCGGCGTTCAGGTTTATTCTGTCTTCTAGGACCATACACAGCACTAGCTTCTTTCTTGAAGGGCTTCTTTTCAGTATTTGAGGAGGCACCCTTCTGTATCTTCCCCGATTTGATACCAGCTTCGATCCTCTCACCAGTCAGGATCAGGTATGTAAACCCAGTAGAGGAATTACCAATGAGATGGTTGAAGAATGGACCAGATAGGGTCCCCAAGAACATGTCCACTAGTTCACGATCCGTCAACGGTGGCTGCACCCTGCCAGCCAGGTCTCTCCATTTCTGTGCGTACTCCTTAAAACCTTCACCCGTTCCCAGTGACATACCCTGGAGTTGGGTACGCGTGGGAGCGAGGTCGGAATTATATTGATACTGCTTATAAAAAGCAGTAGCCAAATCCTCCCAGTTACGAATGTTAGTTCCATCCAGTTGATAGAACCATTCGAGATGAGTCCCTGAAAGACTCTCCTGGAAGAAATGGATCCATAAGTTCTTGTCTGCAGTGTAAGGCTGGATCTTCCTTACATAAGAGCGGAGGTGCATTTTAGGACAGGAAGCCCCGTCGTACTTCACAAAGGTCGGCGCCTTGAACTTGTGTGGGATCACCACCCCATAAGATAACCCCAAGTCTCCAAAATCCATCCCAGGCACGCGTTGAATCTCCATAGCATTTAGTCGGTCCTCCAGCTGTTTGTACCGGTCCTCAGCAGGAGGGTACTGTTCATCATTGAAGTCTGTCTCTGTGTCAGAGACCACAGGACTAGGAACCTCTCTCCCTTGGTGACTGCCTTCCCCCACAGATGGAGTAGTCCTCTCAGCTTCATTCTGCAGTGTATTCCCAAGTCTGCGTCCAGTGTTGAACAACACAGTCCTCTTCTTCTTCTTCTTCTTCTTCAGGAGCAAAGCATTCAACTCCTGTTGTCCCTGGGCCAAGTTCATGACCATCTCTTGAAACTGAGCGTTCTGGGCCTGGAGGGCCTTGATAGCTTGTTCGGTAGTTGGTTCAGGATTCATGATGATTGAGTGCTGAAATAAACAGCGAAGAAGATTAAACAACTTATAGAAAAAGGGTACCTGTGATGCATATGATGAATGAAATGCGTATGAATTATGTTTTCAAAGACAATCGGGAATCAACTTTGTACACAAAAGGAAAAAACTTTATTAGATTTAAACTTTGGAATTTAAATTGTTCAACAAATTGCCCTTAGGCGTTACAGGAATGAAAATACTGAAAAGGAAATAAAAGCTGTAAAGCAAACATCCAAAGCCCATCAGTGCTCCCATGGCCTCCTCTTCTCAGTACGGATATAGTCATTCATGATCCGCTTGTTCTGCAATTGCTTGGTCAGCTTCTGGATCTTCTGTTCCTGTTCGTTGAACTTTTCCCGATAATAATCCCGCTCTTCCTGTAGTTGCACCAAAGACCTCTTTAGGGTATCAACATCAGTGGGTATCTGAGGAGGGAGTATGGTTGGAGGAACCCCGTCTCCATCAGGAATTTCAAGAATGATAGGCCTGACAACTTCATATGGCATACCTAACTTCTGAGCACGGATGCGGACCCATCGGTAATAGGGTTCCATTGGTAGAGAAGTCTTCGGTCCCAACTCATGTGGGTCAGCTTTGTGAATTCTGTCCCAAGCTTTGATGAATCTACGACGCAGTTCGTCACTATCTACCTGAAACTCAAAACTGATGTGAGGCACCAACATCTCATGAGGCCCTACTCTTCTGGCTCTTTCGAACTGACGGAGAGCTAAACATGGATTATAAGAGATTCCGCCCTGAGTACCAATCAACGAAACATTAGGATATTCTCCGCAACGATCAATAACAGCCACCTCATCTAAACCTATGAGAGTCCAAATGATGTCATTATCAGTGAGAGACATTAACCTATGAGCCCAGCCTCTTCCTTCTTGTTTCTTCAGCACGAACTTAGGGAGGTGCGAAATAAACCACCTCACTAACAAAGGAGTACAACACCACAGGGTTCCTCGTCTTCGGGCAGTACGAGCATAGAGTTGTTGCAGGATATCACCCAAGAGAGTGGGTACAGGGTTCCGAGACATGAAGATCCTTATGGCATTGATATTGACAAAGTTATCTGGATTTGGAAACAATACTAGACCATAGATTAAGAGAGCCAGAATGTCCTCGTATGCCCTGAAGTCTAAGTCATTCCAGAAACTGTTAGCTTTACCAATCAGAAACTTATCCAAGAAGCCCTTAACTCTGCTTCTAGTCACCCAGTTGTCCATTACCTCCTTGTTGGTCAAAGGAAGGGCTGCTGCAACCTCCTCAAGTCTAAGAGCCTTTTCCTAGCCAGTGAAGGGAGTCTGATCCAAGATAGGGATACCAAGCAAGTCAGAGAATTCTTCCAGGGTAGGGACCAGCTGGAAGTCTTGAAAGGTGAAGCAATTGTACAAGGGATCATAAAACTGGGTCAAGACACTCATCAGTTGTTGGTCCCACTTTGAAGTGACTACACCGAGAAGAGAACCATGCCTCTGGATGAAGAACGTAGTGTTTAGAATTCTGTCAACCAACTCTTTAAGCAAATCAGGTGGGTGATCAAAGTTGAGCTGGATAGTGTTCCTTCGCACAGGCATCATGATGTCCTACAAAACAGAGCAAAGGTGAAACCCTCTTGTATTTGAAATAGGTCAGTCCTTATGCAGGATGCATGCAATAGTATGATGGTATGATGTTATGATAAAGCACACCACAAATATTCACATAGGCAAACATGATAAGGCACACAAGTCACACAAGACAGCCCTTAGGGTTTAGGCCAGCATGAAGTTCAGGTACTACCCTCTTTCAGTTTCGTTGGTTAAGACATGTCCTATCAAAAGTAACCGGGTTCTAGAGGATCCCAATATCACTGACTACCCTCAGTCGGTCATAACTCCAGCGTCGCAATCTTTTCTTGCGGCCAGAACCATCGCGAGAGTTTAGCCTCAATGGGTGTAGCATACTGCTACTGTTCTATGGCCAAGTTGGGTCACATTAGGGTTCTAAGGTCGGTTGGTGCTTAATGACTCCTCAGAAGACCCATATTCTCCTCGTTGCAACACAAGGGATATCGGTACAGACCAAGGTGCCACACCAATGTAGCCACTGTTTCACCCGTGTCGGTCTATGCCGGACAGGTCCCTCACAGCTTATGCTACCTAAAAGGGTATCCCTAGATCCAGGTTAAGATCTATGAAACTCCGATGCAAAGCCCACAAATGTAAAGCAATCAAAGCAAAGCAATTGAAAACATAAGTATGATCTAATCCTAAGGTACACCTCACTTTTATAAGTCCCCAGTAGAGTCGCCAGTTCTGTGACCGGTGGAAATAGAACTGACTGTTTTTTAGCTGGTTTCGCGAAATGTCGCGGTAAGCAAGAGTCGCCACTGTCTTTTAGGTTCTCCAACATGGAAAGGACAAAAGCACAGCAAAATTCCTTATGAGAATGTTTCTCGGTTCGGGAGGTAGATTTATAGAAAGGGAAGGTGTTAGCACCCTTTCTATCCGTGGTTATCCATGAGCTCTTAGGTACTTGCTCTTATGTTTTCAAAATTGTTTGCTTTTCAAGTGTGTGTGGGTTTTGAAAAAAAGTTTCGTTTGAAAAATTTCTAAGTAACTCTTGTATCAGTCCTCAAGAGTGTGTGAAAAATTTGTTTGAAAGCTTTTTGAAAGTGTGGGTGCGAAAAGTTGTTTGTTTGTTTTGAAAAGAGCAAGTACTTAAGAGAATCTACCTACTCTAAGGAATTAAGCTGTGTAAGAGTCCTTTAGATAGTGCTATCCCACCATTGAGAGGTAGGTAGCACCATCGTTGGAGTTGTTCGGGTCAATTCGATTATCGGGACAGTGTGGTCACCAAAGCAATGGTAGGACACCTTAGAAGTAACCCTAATGTCATAGATCCTTTTTTTATCCGAGGCAACCGTTTCGAGGCAACTGGATCTTTAGACAGAAGGACGACCTCTAAGACACCCTATACTTGATGACCACGTTTCGAGGCAACCAGTGAGGCGTACCCTAAGAGTGGCATGTGCATGTGTATTGTTTTTCAGTTAAGGTTATCTTGTACATGTTATTTGTGAGCTACGGATTGATTTTATTTACATACATTCTTTCATGCATTTAACAGTTAGGAATGCGGAAAATAAATTGCGGGAAGATAAATTCTACGCTATTACAAGGCGCGGGTCTATACATCGCCAAAAAGACAAAGACCCGTTTTGGTAAATAAGTGCAAGAATTTAAATAAAGCGGTAAACCTATTTAACTATTACATACTCTGTACAGATACATAAATAATTAAAATAAATAAATGCGCGCGAAAAAATTAAATCGGGAACGTCCTAAAGGTTTTGACCCTTTTAAGAAAAGAAATGAATTTTTTTGGTCCTTTTTTGTGATTAAATGAAATTAAAATTAATAATTAAACTAATTAATTAATTTATTAAAAGAAAAAAAGTTTTTGTATTTTTATGTTTTTAATGAAATAAATTAAAAGGAAATAAAGTTAAAAGTTAATAAAAACCTAATTCTAAATTTATTTTAATTATTTAAGAAAAAAAAGGTTAAAGTTGCCTAATTAAAATTAACTCAATTTATTAGTATTTATTTACAAAAATAAAATGAAATTAATAATAATAATAATATTAGTTCTTTTTTTGATTTTTTTTTTTATAAAAAATATTAATTATGTTAATAGTTAATAAAAGGGAAAAAATAAAAATAAGACAAATAAAATATAAAATGACAAAATAAAATTGCAAACCCAAGGGGGGGTATGGGCCAGAATTGGGAGTGTTAATGGAATTGTGAGGCCCATTTGCACAAAGCCCGTTGACTTTGGGAATTGAGTGGGGCGCTGGTTGACCAGGAGTATGGTGTGCTCCCTCTCTTGGCCGTTGGATCTGCTTCTGAGGGATACTTGGCAAGCTGGGATGTGAGGTTTATGGTGAGTTGCTTCACGTTGCCTGCATAAGATCATATTTGGAAAAAATTCAACAAGCCTTTGGGGGACCTGGGGATCGAACCCAGGTCCCAACGAATACCAAGCGCGTTGCCAGCCACTGCACCAATTTGTTTTAGTCATTAATAAAACAAGCAAGAATTAATATATGCAATACTCAATCCTAATGCTGTAAAACTAAAAGCGCGCGCGTATTATTCGAATGGACTAATGGGATGCAAACACGTCACCTTCTTCTTCCCTGAAACTGCAAGAAATAAAGTTAGATAGCGGGGGTTTTAAACCCCCACAACCTGCAACATCAAAAAATAGCGAATAGGCGTAGATGCAAGATAAATTGGGCGCGAGGTATGTTTTGTGTTTGTCTCATCAAGCCGGTTTCAACCATGGGTCTTAGATGTTCTGATTTTACAGTATTGGAAAAGCCCCAAATCACAAGCTCTGAAACCCTAGGATTCGTTAATGGTGGTTTCGATTCCAGGGCATTATAACGCAATTGAATTGTACCAAAAGCTTCGCCTGAGTTCTATAAACACAAAACAAACAATGAAAGATGTCAAAAATGCATAAATTGATGGTTATGATTTTGAAAAAAGAAGGTAAACCGTATGACTGTGTAGCACGAGTTCTTGAGTGTTAGGACTTGTTTATGCTTGCAATAGGTTCCTGGCAATGCTGGCAACGTGTTAGAAGCAAGAAAAATACTTGAATTATGCTGTAATATGGATTTCAGTTTGTGACTTTTCTTTGGAATTTTGGAGTTTGGTTATGCCGTTTCAGAGGTTTCTCGGTCGTGCTTGAGGTATGAGAGGCTTGCATATATGTCTATGAATGTAATCAAGTGACTTTAGGAGCCTTAAAACCAATGCAATGATGTTTGAGATTTTTCCATAACCACCATTAAAGAAACTTGCCATTTTTGTTCAAAATTTGAATTTCATGCTCATAATAGGCTTGGCGCGAATTTGGTATGTGACTTATGATGCATCAAGGTCATTCAAACCACAAGATATCCTTTGATTAATTTTTTTGATTTTTATTTGAATTTTATGGATTTAAAATGAATTAAATCAATAAAATTAAATAAAAATAGAAAAATTAATTTTTAATCTTGAAATAAATCATGGGACACGTGGGTGGCATGGAAAAGCTGAATCAAGTGGGAAAAGTGGGCCCTTTTGTCAAAAAATGAAGTTTCAAGGATAGTTGACTTTTGCCATTTCACAAAAATTTCCCAACTTCTCCAATGCATATCTTGCTCAATTTTGATCATATGAACATGTTCTTGGACATTTTGGAAAGGTATTGAAGTCCTCTAACCAATGCCTTTGGTCCCATGTCATTTGGATTTACCAATCTAAAGTTATGGTCTTTGACTTAAAATGCCTTTTTGTTGACTTTTGAAAATGACCTATAATGTTGAAATTGATAACTTTTTGTGAGAGCCTTTCTTGGACTTGAAATATGAAGATGAGTTGTAGGAAATGTCCTCCCCTTCAAAATGAGCATTGGATGGGATTTTTCTGATGAACCATGAAAAAGTTATGCCTTGGTCAAGTTACAGTTGACTTTTCAGCTGTCCCAAAATAGAAACTTTTGACACCTTGATGATTTTTGAGCCATTCTTGTGAAATCATGGTCAAGATTTGACCAAATTATGATTGTGGCTTCAAAATAAGATGTTGACCAAATTTTTTGACTTTTGACTGCCAAATGACCATTTTACCCCTGCAGTTGACTGTGGAGCAATTAGGGTTTTTGACTGTGCAACTTGACCTTGTGAGCCTTGAAACTTGACATGTAGGTGCTTGACAATGTATATGAGCATATGGGACTTGATTGAGCCCTTGAAAACCTCAACTTCCTTGAAGTAACCAAAACCCTAATTTGACTGGCTTAGGAAGCTGTTTGAACTGTGCAACCCTTGAATAGACTTGAGCAAATTGAGATGATGCTTGTCAAAACTTTGAAGAATATGGGAGGGCAAATTTTGGGGTACAACAACTACCATCTCCTGATTCCTTGATTTTTAGCCAAAACTCATAACACAAACATTATAGAGCATCAAAAGACGAATTCAAACATATAAAATACTTGACCTAACTCTAAGAAACCAGGGAGAATTTCATCATCCCCAATTTCTGACCTAGTTTTTCTTCAATGTTCATGGCTAAAATTCTCACAACACGCTTAACATAAATGAAAAGTAATCATATGTATGGCTTCAGGGCTATGAGTAGAGCATGTTTCATTCACAAACCTAAGCCCAACTCTTCCTAGATTGAGAGATAGAAGTTCATAGATTACCTGTTTCAGCTTGACTCGAACAGAGCAATACAGGTATCTTCAATGGAGTTTGAGCTTTGGTTGAGCTTGCCTGAAGTCCAAGGATGCTTCCCAAGTACCTAGCTTGCTTTGAAACTGCCTGTATCGTGCTGTAGAAGTCTACCTGCAAAACTGAAAACTGAAAATGGCAAGTGAGAATAGGAGTGTTACAGCTTGTGTTTAGGGCTTGGGATAGTTTGTGTGGATGGAATGGAATGTTTTGGAACTTGTTTGGGCAAAAATGCACGAGTGGATAATGCTGGCTAAGTCAAACTGCAGGGATGCCCTGTTTTTTGCAGCAAAACAGTGTTTGTGTTTTGGGAGGTATGAGGGATGATTGAGTTGTGCTTCAAGCTTGGTTTGATGTATGGAAAATGTTCATGAAGTTTGTTTGGGCTTGTGTTTACAAGAAATCAGAGTTTTTGTGTTTTTGCAATGTTTCTTCCCCTCTAAGCAAGAAAGTGTGTTCTTGAATATAAGCCAGTACAATGCCCAAATTTATGCTGCACCTCTTGTTCTTGAGACTTGTAACTTGTAGACTTGATTTGGCTTCAGAGATATGGCCCCATGCCTCTTGGATTTGGTATTTGACATAAAGCACCACTTTATCAAAATGGTAATTCACCTTTTTCCAATTAAGGATTAGTTTAGCATGTAATGTCCAAATGGATGAAATAATACCTTAATACAATAGTTTGGCATTAAATTAAGGTGTGTGAAACTGGTTTTGAGGCCTGCAAGCTAGCATTGTACAAGCTGATTTGAAAATGCAAGTTGCAATGAACATGTATTGGTCATGAACAAAAGTGAGTTTTGGCCAACTTTGTGAATTCGATTCTCTCTAACCACAAGGGTGTTTGAGAAGTTCTTGGACAATTTGGAAAGCTTGGAATGTGTAATACAATCCGTATTTGTAATGAAAATTGAAACTCCAAGTGGAACCATGTGAAAAATGGCCAAGAAGTTGGACAAAAATCCTGCCTAGAATAGGTCAAAATTTCTCTAAGTTAAAAAATGTTTTGTACCCTTGTTCCAAAAATCATAACTTGAGATACAAGCTCCCTTTGAGAAAACTTTGTGAATAAAAGTTGTAGATTTTGCAATGGACTACAACTTTCATGTTTCAAGTTTTGTTTGAATCCATTTGCATCTTGGTGAAAAAATGGGACAAAGTTAGGAAAAAATAAGGAAGTTTCATAACTTAGAAAAATTCTAAGTTATGAAATTTTCTCATTTTAAACCCTAATTTGCAATTTTGGGATTTCTTGATGAACAAGTTTCATAATTTGACATGTCTTGATGAAAAATGAATCTTGGCACTTGATTTTGATTAAAAAGTCAAAGTTTGACTTTTCAGTATACAGTCAAATTTTGATCAGTTGACTGAAAAATTCATCTGTCAATCCTATGCATTTGAGATCTTTTGAACTTGTTGAATGGGTCAAGACAATGCTATTGAGTCCTTGAGTCCATATTTGAGCTTGGTTTGCCATTGGTTAGTTCAAACAGTCAAAAATTGCCTTTGTGCAGTCAAAACCCTAAAAATGACCATTTTGCCCTTTTGGTGATCTGATCAAATTTCTTGTGGAGTTGTGATCCAAACTTGATCAAATGATTCATATGAGTTCATAATGTTGATGTGGGTCAAAAATCATGAGGTTTGACTGTCAATTGGCCACAATTGACTTTCTCCCCAATACAACTAATTTCTAGGTCAACTGTCCAATTGACTGGGCAAAGATTGGAATCAAGGCTTGAAACTTGGTATGGATAAACTTGGGAGTCCACCATGAAGAATGAAAGTCATTTTGGTCATTTTAGGTCAAAACATCCTTGTGCAAACTCAAACCCTAATTTGGGTCAACAGTGTAAGGAGGGGTCTTGAGCAGAGCAAAGCCTAACTTGATCTTGAGTTCCAAGAGTCTTGTGGTGAGAAAATGTTGATGAAAAGGGAGGGAAAATTTTGGGGTACAACAGTTGCCCCTGTTCAATCTTCTTGAACCTGAAGAGTTAGATTGGCAAGTTTGCCTTTCGCGTCTCGAAGGTAAAAGGAGATTGGACACTAGAGTGCCCGTAAAAATTTGCACTCGTCCAAGCGTAGTTGAGGGAATGGGCTTAAAGATGCCATTTGGAGGTGTGACAGAATCTTGTCGGGGGATGGGCTTAGAGATGTCATCTGGAAATTGTTGGTAGGAGGATAGGCTTAGAGATGCCATCTGAAGGTGATTGTATCTTGTTAAACTGTATGTCGTTGGTGAGTGAGTGAGTATCAGAAAGGTATCCATGTTTGGAACATCTCTGAACTGGGGATCTGAATAAGCAATAGATTGACATACATGTTTGGAATCATCCGTAAACTGTTTTCAGAAGTTAAATCTAGAATTGAGAAGGAACCGGTGTAGGGTTGCTTGATGATGAGCCCGTGTAAAACTGCATCTGAATTGAGATCTGTATGAGTAGCAGGATGACTTCCGTGTTTGGAGTGTATCTGACACTATAACTGGGATCTGAATAAGCGACAGAATGGCAACCGTGTTTGGAGCATATCTGGACTGTACCTTGGAATTGTTAATGATAGCCTTTTATTCTTATCCCGAAAAGGATAAAATGTTAGCTAAACACAAAGTTATGTTGCATGATATGTATGATGCAATGAATTGTACTTCATCGATGTTTATGATATGAATGTGATGGATGTGCATGTAAGCTGAGTAGTTGTCTTGCTGAGGAAGACGAATCCTGGATAATGAAATCTTTGACTGCTGCAGGGGATTGAAAATCCTTTGATCGTTGAAAATGAGAAGTCCTGGGACCACTGCTGGGGAATCAGGAGCTTGGGCTGTATGCTAATCTACTGGGGATTCCTGTCTTGGGGAGATCTTCACTGGGGAATGTCTGAATATCCTGTGAGGAACTGAGAATGAGAGTCTTCAATCTGCTTGGGGAATTAAGAATTCTGTGGGGAATAGTCATTTTTTTGAAAAGTAGCTATCCTGTCGGAGAGTAAAACTCGGGATTCTAGATAAAGTTTATTCTTGTCTGGAAGAAGTTCATGAGTTTTAGGTTGTATTCCACTTTGAGAATGAGAATCTTCATTTTGTCGGGAACATCAGGAATTTGAATTGTATGTTGAGAAGCAGGAAGGTATCTGCCTTCGGAGCATCTCTGGGTTGAGGATAAATTCTAAATGAGTGACAGAATGGCAACCGTGTTTGGAGCATATCTGGACTGTATCTTGGAATTTGAGATCTGTATGAGTAGCAGGATGACTTCCGTGTTTGGAGTGTATCTGAAATTGTAACTGGGATTGAGATCTGTATAAGTAGCAATATGACTTCCGTGTCTGGAGTGTATCTGAAACTGTAACTGGAAGGAAATCTGGAATAAGTATCAGAATGTCGCCATATCTGGGTCACATTTAAACTGTCTCTAGAAGGAAATCTGGAATAAGTATCAGAATATCGCCATAACTGGGTCACATCTGAACTGTCTCTAGAAGGAAATCTGGAATAAGTATTAGAATGTCGCCATGCCTGGGTCACATCTGAACCGTCTCTAGAAGGAAATCTGGAATAAGTATCAGAATGTCGCCATAACTAGGTCACATCTGAACTGTCTCTAGAAGGAAATCTGGAATAAGTATCAGAATGTCGCCATAACTGGGTCACATCTGAACCGTCTCTAGAAGGAAATCTGGAATAAGTATCAGAATGTCGCCATAACTGGGTCACATCTAAACTGTCTCTAGAAGGAAATCTGGAATAAGTATCAGAATGTCGCCATAACTGGGTCACATATGAACCGTCTCTAGAAGGAAATCTGGAATAAGTATCAGAATGTCGCCATAACTGGGTCACATCTAAACTGTCTCTAGAAGGAAATCTGGAATAAGTATCAGAATGTCGCCATAACTGGGTCACATCTGAACTGTCTCTAGAAGGAAATCTGGAATAAGTATCAGAATGTCGCCATAACTGGGTCACATCTGAACTATCTCTAGAAGGAAATCTGGAATAAGTATCAGAATATCGCCATAACTGGGTCACATCTGAACTATCTCTAGAAGGAAATCTGGAACAAGTATCAGAATGTCGCCATATCTGGGTCACATCTGAACTGTCTCTAGAAGGAAATCTGGAATAAGTATCGGAATGTCGCCAAATCTGGGTCACATCTGAACTGTCTCTAGAAGGAAATCTAGAATAAGTATCAGAATGTCGCCATGTCTGGGTCACATCTGAACTGTCTCTAGAAGGAAATCTGGAATAAGTATCAGAATGTCGCCATATCCGGGTCACATTTGAACTGTCTCTAGAAGGAAATCTGGAATAAGTATCAGAATGTCGCCATATCTGGGTCACATCTGAACCGTCTCTAGGAGGAAATCTGGAATAAGTATCAGAATGTCGCCATATCTGGGTCACATCTGAACTGTCTCTAAAAGAAAATCTGGAATAAGTATCAGAATGTCGCCATGTGTGGGTCACATCTGAACTGTCTCTAGAAGGAAATCTGGAATAAGTATCAGAATGTCGCCATATCTGGGTCACATCTGAACCGTCTCTAGAAGGAAATCTGGAATAAGTATCAGAATGTTGCCATATCCGGGTCACATCTGAACTGTCTCTAGAAGGAAATCTCGGAAGGTGATGATCTTTGCCCCTAGTATAAGATGCTTGTGATATTGTCAAGACACTTGGACTGCACGTAACCCTTTGATGAGATTGACGTTTAAATGCCCCAAGTGACGGTGACAGAGACTTGCCCCAGGTTAATTTGTAATAGAGAGATTTGTTGAAATCTTGACTGGACTGCCCCAGGTTAACTGAACTTGGCAAGATTTGTTGAAACCTTGACTGGACTGCCCCAGGTTAACTGAACTTGGCAAGATTTGTTGAAACCTTGACTGGACTGCCCCAGGTTAACTGAACTTGGCAAGATTTGTTGAAACCTTGACTGGACTGCCCTAGGTTAACTGGATAGTGACATGTCATGCCCCCTTGTTGATAGGAGATTTGTCAATGGAAGTGTCATCCTTTTTGAAGTGATTTTGCTCACTGAGAGAGCTTTCGTTCATCGGATATTCGTTGTGTGAATTTCTCCGCTGTCAAACAAATAGCCAAATGCAAACAGTGATATTCAAGTAATGCCAAGTTTATGTCTGTCTCGAAGTTTTTGAAAAATGCGTTTTTTAGCAGAAAACTTTTTATAAGACAAATTCAACACAAGATTTAGAGCAAAGCCTTACAGGAGTCAGGGTACCTTTGGTAACAGTATGCTTTCAAACTAACCCATGCTTCAATTAGGACTTTTGAAGGGTTGTAACGTGGCTTGGTTCACGGTTTAAGAAACAAAGGATAAAGGCTCAAGGTATATTTGTACCCACCCGCTCTTCGTGATGTTCTTCAGTCCTAAACTCAGTTAATTGCGCATCGAACTCTATTCGAGTTTGGAACGACGTTTTGGTGATGGTTCACACAAGTTGGATTTTGGAAGGCAGTCATCATTTTTTTTTTGCAACATTTTTCATGTTGTTGAGGATTTATAATGACCCCGTTCTTTTGATTTGTTATCCCTAACTTTTGCCTGACTGTTCCTGTTTTCGAGATTACAGTCAGCGGGATGCCCCAGCTTTCTTAAGCCTTCTTTGTAGGTTTTGGCCTAGTGGGCTTTTTCTCTTTTGATAGATAATGACTGCCTATGAGATAAGGAACCATCACTGTCTTTTGATTCCAAAGGAATGTTTTTTGATGTCATTCGTTGTATTACGAACTGAGAGTTTGCGACTTCAATGCGCATCTTTTTTTGGATTAACTGAGAAACTACCCTGCCTCAGGTTTAGATCAAAGGTTTCAATTTGTGTTTAAAACAAAAATTCCTACTTCTTTGGCTCGAAGGGGTTGACTAGGGATTATCTTCCTTATAACTCCAGTGTTTAGGATTTGAAAGAAATGCATGTACATCGTCAGCAAGGTCTGTTCAAAAGCATACTGTATGAGATTATGGCATTGTTTCGTCATCCTCCCTCTAAAGGCTTGTAGTTTTTTATCAAGAGTTAAATATCATAAAGAAAGTAGAAAGCATAGTTCAAGTGTAATGAAAATGAGTGGATCAAATCAAGACAAACATATGCAATGCATTAATGAAACAAAGTTTGACATTAATAGATAATTGTTTGAATAACAAAGAGATTACAACTTGAAAGTTCAAATGAAACAAAGATGTTCTCAATGATTTGGCATAGGAGCAGTGATCACGTTGGGAGTCTCCGGAGGGTCAAACTCGACCTCCTTGGCATCAATCATGTCCTGGACCTTGTTCTTCAGAGCCCAACAGTTGTTCGTGTCATGTCCCGGACTGTCAGAGTGGTATGCACACCTTTCATTGGGATGATAGGTAGGAGCAGAAGTATTTGGGTTCCGGAGGGGAGCCTTCAATGTAATCAGCTCTGCCTGCAACATGCATTGTAGCGCTTGACCCAGTGACATGTTGATCTTGGTGAATTGTCTTTTAGGTGCGACCTCCTTACGCTGATGCCCCTGTCTTTGTTGAGCAAGCGTAGGATTAGAGATCAAGATTGCTCCTACGTGTTGGTCACGGCGACTCTTTTGACTGTTCGCAGCATTAGACTCTTTCTTTCCATTGTAGGGAATTTTCGGAGCATCAGAGGGTATAGCTCCTTGGATCTTTCCACTTTTGATGCCAGCTTCAACCCTTTCGCCGGTCAGTATTAGCTCGGTGAACCCGACTGAGGAGCTTCCAATTAAGTGATTGAAGAAAGGCCCTGTCAAAGTTCCCATGAAGATGTCAATCAGCTCTCTGTCAGTTAAAGGGGGTTGCACCCTACCAGCCAGATCTCTCCATTTTTGAGCGTATCCTTTGAAGCTCTCGTCGGAACCCATGGTCATGTTCTGCAATTGCACACGAGTTGGTGCAAGATCAGCATTGTATTGATACTGTTTGTAAAAAGCCATAGCTAAATCTTCCCAGGTGTGGATGTGAGAACTCTCCAATTGATAGAACCACTCGAGTTGAGCCCCTACCAGGCTTTCTTGGAAGAAATGGATCCAAAGCTTTGGATCAGTTATGTATGGTTGAATCTTGCGGACATAAGACTTTAGATGCATCTTAGGGCAAGAGAATCCATCATACAGGGCCAAGGTAGGGACTTTGAGCTTTGGAGGGATGACCAATCCAGAAACCAAACCCATGTCTCCTAAATCCAAGCCAGGTATTTGTTGAATCTCCATAGCATTGAGGCGATCCTCCAACTGTTTGTACTTGTCATCAGCGGGAGGATATTGTTCTTCGGAGTAGTCAGCTTCATCAATCTCCAAATTGTGGTCTTCTTCAAGACTGGCCCCTATGCTGGGTGGAGTTGAAAGATCTAGGGTTTTAGGTCTTCTTCTCAAGTTCAGGATGCTTGCTGCCTTCTTGGCCTTCTTCTTCTTGTCTTTGAGAAGGAGAGCTTTCAGATCCTCTTTCCCTTTACCCATAGCCAGAAGCATTTGTTGGAATTGAGCGTTTTGAGCTTGGAGATATTTCACCGTTTGTTCCATATCCATCTTACTGAAATAAACAGTAGGAAGATAAGGAGACCTGTATGGGAGAAACCTGTTATGCAATGATATGTATGCAATATGTATGCAATGTTTTCAAGGATTTCTTGGGGTAAACACAAGAAAATGTTAGAGGCTGAACTTCGATCAACATCTCTGATTGGAGAACTTTGTATCGGTGGATGTCTTTCCACGAGAATCAAGCTCACCATGTCAAGTGGGTCATAGCCCCTGATTCAAGTTGTTGCACTTGATCTTTGATGGCATTTATTTAGAGGAGAAAACCTCTTGCCCTTTGGTAGACGTCTGGTTCAACGTGACCCTGCATCAAAAGACCCTCGAGATCCTTGAAATGGTTATTGAAAATGCTATGGTATGATGTTATGATGTTATGTACATGTATGCAAAAGTAAGCAAGTGTATATACAGGCAATCATATTCACACAAAGCAAACAAGTCCTTAGGTTTAGGCTTGCATGGGGTTTGTAGGTAAGTACCCTCTTGATGTTAGTTGGCTCGTCCTGTCCTAAAATAGAAACCGGGTTCTAAGGAGCTCAATATCACTGGATTATTTTCTGTGTTCATTGTTTTGGTTTAGCCACTTAACTGGCGACCAAAATATCCCAAGAAAACAATCCTCAATGAGTGTAGTATCGAGTATCTACCAACTTCGGACTGCACCAAAGTCGGTCATCTCACTACCCCTAAAAAGGCTAAGATGGTCAAGTAAGGTTCTAGAGTTCGTTAGTGCTTCACGACATCACTCAGAGGCCCCGTATTCTCCTTGACTACTCAAGGGCTACCGGTACTCACAAATATGTCACACTAACATAGCTACTGCTTCAACCATGTCGGTATACCCCGCACAGTTCCCTCACAGTTTATTGCTATTTACCTAAAAAGGTGCCCCCAAATCTGGGTGTAGGATTTACAGCAAACCCAAACAAGGACCCAAAAAAGTAAAGCAATCAAAGCAATCAAAGCAAGCATGTATGGGGGATCTAAAACCCTAAGGTAACCCCACTTTTAGAAATGTCCCCAGCAGAGTCGCCAGTTCTGTGATACGGTGGGAAGAACTGACTTGAGGTTTTGCGTTTGTATTCGCAAATGTTCGGTTTAGCAAGAGTCGCCACCGACTTTTTATTTTATCCTAAGGAAAGGTTAAAAAGCACAGGAAAAACCTTTGAGATGTTTTCTTGGGTTCGGGGAGTAGATTATAGAAAGGGAAGGTATTAGCACCCTTTCTATCCATGGTTATCCATGGGCTCTTAGTTACTTGTTTAGATCACTTGCCTTTGCTTTTCAATTGTTTGAAATGGTGCTTTGTGTGTGTGGTTTTGAAAATGTTTTGAAAAAGATGCCTTGTCTAGGTAACCTTTGTAACAATTATTTACTCGAATGTTTTACAAAGGTGTTTGTATTTTTGAAAAGATGTTTCAATGTTTTTGAAAGTTGTTTGGAAGTTGTGTTTGTGAAGTGTGTTTGAAAAATGGCAAGTGTGTTTTGCAAGTTTGATCAAGTAACTAAGAGGTATCTACCCTAATTTACTCAAAGATCTTTCTCATGTTTTAACCCTTTTAACAGTGTTGTTTCACCATTGTATTTGGTGAACAACCTTGTGTTAGGATGTTAACGGGACATGCGCGGGTCATCGTTTAGACCATGAATGCAATAGTGTTAAGTATCTTTGGCCATTTTCTCAAGGGACTTGATCATTTTAGGCAACTTGATAGCGTCATCGAGGGACTATGATCATTTTTGTTTTTGTTTTGCCAAAGACACTTAACATGCAACCATGGCCCACTTTTGAAGGCAACAAGTGGAGGAACCCTAGGGGTGCAAGTGTGAATTGTATTTGTTTTCATACATGTTTATCTTGAATTAGGTCAAGCTATTTGTTGGTTTTATTTGCATACAAACCCTAGGTCTAAACATGGCATAATTGAAAGCTTTTAAATGCGGAAATTTAAATGCTAAGTTATTACAATAATGATTATGGGGATGGGGGTACAAGTTTGAATTTGGGGGTATTTGACAAGAAATTAAATTCTAAGCTATTACATCCATATCGAATATACAAATATTTAATTGTATAATATTTAAATAAATACAATAAATATGCAAAATGTATTATGCACAAAATGATTTTTTATGTATGTGAAAGTATTTTTCAATGTGAAATATAAACAAAAATAAAAAGGTCAAATTTTGAATATTTTTGTCATTTAGGGCAAAACCCTAGTTTTTGAATAAATAGTATTTATTTAATTATATACAATATTTGTTAATTATATACAAAAAATAAAAAGTATATTGTAAAAAAAAGTATTTTTAGTGTCATATATTAATAAAAATAAAAATGTATTATTTCTCTATTTTTGTCCTAAATATTTAATAAAATATGTATATTTATATTTATATATATATTTAATATGCTAAATATGTACAAAAATAAAAATATTAATTATTTACAAAAAATGTATTTTTTCAGAAAATGTTTTCAAAATGTAAATAAAAAATAATAACTAAAATAAATATTTTTTTGTATTATTTTTAGGGTTTTTTAAAATGAAAAGGAAATATATTTATTTACATATACATGTTTAATAAAGCAAATAAATGCCAAATAAATGTAAAAAAATGTGGAAAAATATTTTTGATATTTTTTATATTTGAACAAAAATATTAAGTCAGAATCAAAAAGAAAAATGCAAAAATGACAAATATTTCACATAATGGGCCAGGGGGGTGCAAATGGAAAAAAGGGGTGCAAAAAGTAAGTTGACTCAGGCCCAGCCCAAGTCAACTTTGTCTTCAACCTCCAGCAACCTTTTGAAAACAAAAACGCCCGTTTCCTTGTACAACTACCATCTCCTGATTCCTTGATTTTTAGCCAAAACTCATAACACAAACATTGTAGAGCATCAAAAGACGAATTCAAACATATAAAATACTTGACCTAACTCTAAGAAACCAGGGAGAATTTCATCATCCCCAATTTCTGACCTAGTTTTTCTTCAATTTCATGGCTAAAATTCTCACAGCACGCTTAACATAAATGAAAAGTAATCATATGTATGGCTTCAGGGCTATGAGTAGAGCATGTTTCATTCACAAACCTAAGCCTAACTCTTCCTAGATTGAGAGATAGAAGTTTATAGATTACCTGTTTCATCTTGACTCGAATAGAGCAATACAAGTATCTTCAATGGAGTTTGAGCTTTGGTTGAGCTTGCCTGAAGTCCAAGGATGCTTCCCAAGTACCTAGCTTGCTTTGAAACTGCCTGTATCGTGCTGTAGAAGTCTACGTGCAAAACTGAAAACTGAAAATGGAAAGTGAGATTAGGGGTGTTACAGCTTGTGTTTAGGGCTTGGGATAGTTTGTGTGGATGGAATGGAATGTTTTGGAACTTGTTTGGGCAAAAACGCACGAGTGGATAATGCTGGCTAAGTCAAACTGCAGGGATGCCCTGTTTTTTGCAGCAAAACAGTGTTTTTGTGTTTTGGGAGGTATGAGGGATGATTGAGTTGTGTTTCAAGCTTGGTTTGATGTATGGAAAATGTTCATGAAGTTTGTTTGGGCTTGTGTTTACAAGAAATCAGAGTTTTTGTGTTTTTGCAATGTTTCTTCTCCTCTAAGCAAGAAAGTGTGTTCTTGAACATAAGCCAGTACAATGCCCAAATCTATGTTGCACCTCTTGTTCTTGAGACTTGTAACTTGTAGACTTGATTTGGCTTCAGAGATATGGCCCCATGCATCTTGGATTTGGTATTTGACATAAAGCACCACTTTATCAAAATGGCAATTCACCTTTTTCCAATTAAGGATTAGTTTAGCATGTAATGTCCAAATGGATGAAATAATACCTTAATACAATGGTTTGGCATTAAATTAAGGTGTGTGAAACTGGTTTTGAGGCCTTCAAGCTAGCATTGTACAAGCTGATTTGAAAATGCAAGTTGCCATGAACATGTATTGGTCATGAACAAAAGTGAGTTTTGGCGAACTTTGTGAATTCGATTCTCTCTAACCACAAGGGTGTTTGATAAGTTCTTGGACAATTTGGAAAGCTTGGAATGTGTACTAAAATCCATATTTGTAATGAAAATTGAAACTCCAAGTGGAACCATGTGAAAAATGGCTAAGAAGTTGGACAAAAATCCTGCCTAGAATAGGTCAAAATTTCTCTAAGTTAAAAAATGTTTTGTACCCTTGTTCCAAAAATCATAACTTGAGATACAAGCTTCCTTTGAGAAAACTTTGTGAATCAAAGTTGTAGATTTTGCAATGTACTACAACTTTAATGTTTCAAGTTTTGTTTGAATCCATTTGCATCTTGGTGAAAAAATGGGACAAAGTTAGGAAAAAATAAGGAAGTTTCATAACTTAGAAAAATTCTAAGTTATGAAATTTTCTCATTTTAAACCCTAATTTGCAATTTTGGGATTTCTTGATGAACAAGTTTCATAATTTGACATGTCTTGATGAAAAATGAATATTGGCACTTGATTTTGATCAAAAAGTCAAAGTTTGACTTTTCAAATTTTGATCAGTTGACTGAAAAATTCATCTGTCAATCCTATGCATTTGAGATCTTTTGAACTTGTTGAATGGGTCAAGACAATGCTATTGAGTCCTTGAGTCCATATTTGAGCTTGGTTTGCCATTGGTTAGGTCAAACAGTCAAAAATTGCCTTTGTGCAGTTAAAACCCTAAAAATGACCATTTTGCCCTTTTGGTGATCTGATCAAATTTCTTGTGGAGTTGTGATCCAAACTTGATCAAATGATTCATATGAGTTCATAATGTTGATGTGGGTCAAAAATCATGAGGTTTGAATGTCAATTAGCCACAGTTGACTTTCTCCCCGATACAGCTAATTTCTAGGTCAACTGTCCAATTGACTGGGCAAAGATTGGAATCAAGGCTTGAAACTTGGTATGGATAAACTTGGGAGTCCACCATGAAGCATGAAAGTAATTTTGGTCATTTTAGGTCAAAACATCCTTGTGCAAACTCAAACCCTAATTTGGGTCAACAGTGCAAGGAGGGGTCTTGAGCAGAGCAAACCCTAACTTGATCTTGAGTTCCAAGAGTCTTGTGGTGAGAAAATGTTGATGAAAAGGGAGGGCAAATTTTGGGGTACAACAAAGATGATGACGAAGAGTCTGGGTTCGACAGCTGGATTTACCCGACTATCGACAGTGGATTGAGCAATTGGACGACGAAGGATTTCGTGCCCATTTCTTTCATTACACAGTAATAGACTTTTGTTTTGAGTTTTGTAACAGACAATTTAAAACTTTACGGCCTGGTGCCTTGCTCGAGATACCGTGGCTTTGTTTGTGAGGGCTTAATGTTTGTCATTTCCATATATCATCAATAAAGCATTAGATGTTTTCTTGCATTACAAATTTTGCTCTCCTTGTTTTTCCTTTTTATCTTGCACTTTATCAAAACAACTATTTGTCTTACACACACTCACATATCATAATACAGGTCCACATCCACTCTGGATCCCACTGATAACGACTCTGCTACTGCCAGTTATGACTTCGAAAGTCTGATCAACCAAGTCGAGGACAAAGGTAAGGATGATTGTGAAGTGCCTGGTGAACTTGCTAGACCGTTACTTCAGGAAGAGAGGGCCATACAGCCGCATGAATAGCCAGTAGAAATAGTAAATCTAGGTACAAAAGAAGACAAGAAAGAGGTCAAGATTGGTGCAAATCTGGAGTCTAGTGTCAAGCGACAGTTAATTCAGATGCTACGCGACTATGTTGAGATCTTTGCCTGGTCTTATGAAGATATGCCTGGGTTGGATACTGACATTGTGGTTCACCGTTTGCTGACTAAAGAAGATTGTCCTTCGGTAAAGCAAAAGTTCGCTGAATGCGCCCAGAGATGTCTGAGAAAATCAAGGCTGAGGTTATGAAACAGTTTGATGCCGGTTTTCTAGTTGTTACTTCTTACCTGCAGTGGGTGGCCAACGTGGTTCCGGTGCTGAAGAAAGATGGTAAGGTTCAGATGTGTGTGGACTATAAGGATATGAACAGGGCAAGTCCCAAGGATGATTTCCCTCTGCCTCATATCGACGTTTTGGTTGACAACACCGCACAACATAAGGTCTTCTCCTTTATGGATGGTTTCTCTGGTTACAATAAGATTAAGATGGCTCCCGAGGATATGGAGAAGACAACTTTCGTTACGCAATGGGGTACCTTTTGCTACAAAGTCATACCTTTCGGATTGAAGAATGCTGGGGCAACGTATCAGCATGCTATGGTTTCTTTGTTCCACGACATGATTCACCATGAGATTGGGTATACGTTGATGACATGATTGCAAGGTCCCAGACTGAGGAAGAACATCTTGACCATCTTCAGAAGCTATTTGACAGATTGAAGTTGTATAAGCTGAGGTTAAACCCGAACAAGTGCACCTTCGGGGTGAGGCCTGGTAAGCTGCTGGGTTTCGTCGTTAGTGATAAGGGTATTCAGGTGGATCCTGCAAAGGTAAAGGCTATACAGGAGATGTCGGCTCCCCGAACTGAAAAAGAAGTCAGAGGCTTTTTAGGACGTCTTAATTACATTGCCCGATTCATTTCACATTTGACTGCTACTTGTGAGCCAATCTTCAAGCTGCTGAAGAAAGATCAAGTGGTAAGATGGAATGATGAATGTCAAGCCGCTTTCAAAAGGATCAAGGAATATCTCCAAGAGCCTCCTATTATGATGCCTCCATTTGAAGGGAGACCTTTGATTTTATACTTAACAGTACTCGACAATTCAATGGGGTGCGTGCTGGGGCAGCATGACGAGTCTGGCCAAAAATAGCATGTTATTTACTACCTTAGCAAAATGTTTACCGACTGTGAGAACCGATACTCACTGCTTGAGAAAACTTGATGCGCTTTGGCATGGGCTGCTCGCCGGCTGAGATAGTATATGTTGACTTACACTACCCTATTGATATCAAAGATGGACCCGATCAAGTATATCTTCGAAAAGCATGCCTTGTCCGGAAGAATAACAAGATGGCAGATGATCTTGACTGAGTATGACATCTAATACACAACCCAAAAGGCAATCAAGGGAAGTGTGTTGGAAGATTATTTGGCATATCAGGCTGTAGACGACTACCAATCCATGAACTTCGAATTCCCGGATGAGAACATCATGTTGGTGACTGAGTGTGAGACACCTGGACCGAATGAAGGACCTGAGGAGGGATCCCGATGGTCTATGTACTTTGATGGAGCTTCAAACGCTTTGGGTAATGGCATTGGCGCCGTGATTATATCTCCTGAAGGCTGTCATACTCCATTCACCGCCCGATTATGTTTTAACTGCACCAACAACATGGTGGAGTATGAAGCGTGCATCATGGGTCTTCGAGCAGCTATTGACCTAAGGATTAAGTTCCTGAGTGTGTTCGGAGATTCCGCTCTCGTGATCAGTCAGATCAAAGGCGAGTGGGATACGAAGCACCCAAATCTTATTCCTTACAAAGAGTATGTATTGACATTGCTTCCGCACTTCAAGGAGATAACCTTTGAACACTTCCCAAGAGAGGAGAATCAGTTAGCGGACGCGCTAGCTACAATGTCTTCTATGTTCAAAGTCAGGTGGGACAATGAGGCTCCCCAGATTACCATTGAGAGGTTGGACGAACCCGCACATTGCTGCAACATTGAGACTGAAGAGGTGGCAGATAAACCTTGGTTTCACGAGGTAAAGAGGTATCTTGAGGCTCAGGAATACCCAGAGGGTGCATCTGTTAATGATAAGAAGTTCTTGAGGAGGTTCGTGGCGAAGTTCTTCATCAGTAATGGTATCCTTTACAAGCGTAACCATGATTCAACCTTACTGCGATGCGTGGATAAGAACGAGGCAGAAAGGATCATGGCGGAGTTACATAAAGGTACTTTCGGAACTCATTCCAGTGGACATACCATGGCAAAGAAAATCCTACGGGCAGGATATTAATGGTCTACTATGGAAGCCTATTGTTATCAGCATTCTTGGACCTGTCATAAGTGCCAAGTCTATGCTGATAAGGTGCACATACCTCCACTTCCTCTAAACGCCTTGACGACACCTTGCCCTTTGGCAATGTGGGGCATTGATATGATTGGTGAGATCAGACCTACTGCGTCCAATAGGCATCCTTTCATTCTGGTGGCTATTGATTACTTTACAAAGTGGGTTGAGACAACTTCCTTTGCTACTGTAACCAAGAACGTCGTAGCACGATTTATTCGGCACAATCTGATCTGTCGATACGGTGTACCAAAGAGGATCATTATAGACAATGGTACAAATCTCAACAATACGATGATCACCGAGCTCTGCAAATAGTTCAAGATACAACATCACAACTTTTCTCCCTACTGGCCGAAGATGAATGGGGCTGTTGAAGCGGCTAATAAGAATATTAAGAAGATTGTGCAGAAGATGACGGTGACATACAAAGACTGGCATGAGATGTTACCATTCACTCTTCATGGGTACCGTACCTCAGTGCAAACTTCAACAGGGGAAACACCCTACTCTTTGGTGTACGGCATGGAAGCAGTCTTACCTATTGAAGTCCAGATACCCTCTCTTCGGATTATGAAGGATGCAGGTTTAAGAGAGGACGATTGGATCCAGACCTGGCTTGATCAGCTGGACTTAATCGATGAAAAGAGACTTACTGCTATTTGTCATGGTCGGACGTATCAAAAGCAGATGATCAAGGCATTTAATAAGAAAGTCAGACGACAAGAGTATTGTGATACGGTGGCCAAAACCGGAACTGTTTGAATGCTGGTTTGCGTTTTGCGTTTGTGTTTGAAAAATGTCGCGGTAAGCAAGAGTCGCCACCGACTTTTATTTTATCCAACCGGAAAGGAAAAAAGCACAGAAAAATTCCTTTTTCGAGGTTTTGAGTACGGGGGGTAGATTATAGAAAGGGAAGGTATTAGCACCCTTTCTATCCGTAGTTTTCTATGGGCTCTTAGGTACTTGCTCATCATTTTTAAAAAATTGCTTCTGTGTTTGTGTGTTTTGAAAAGTTTTTGTTTTACTTCGATTTAACCCTTGCTTCTGTCTTCAAGAGTGTTACGAAGTTGTTTTTGAAAACTTTGTTTGAAAAAGTGTAAGTGTGAAAAGTTTTGATTTGAGCAAGTACCTACTAGCATCTACCTACTCGAAAAAAGATTGTTTCTGTTCTCGTTTCCTTTAGACAATGATATCCTACTATTGAGAAATAGGTAGCATCATCGTTGGAATTTGTAAGGGTCAATTCGAAAGGGACGTAATGGTCATTGAAGGCAACATGTAAGGATACCTTAGCATTTCGAAGGGACTGTCATCATATATTCGTAGGCAACATCGAGGGACAAGATCATATACCGTAGGTAACTTCGAGGGACATCGAGGGACCATGATATTTATGATGACTTTTAGATTGAGGGTCTTTTGCTAATCCCTACGTTCGAGGGACATGACCATTGTTTTTCGAGGCAACCAAGTGAGGAGTACCCTAGGAGTGAATATGTGCATATGATTTATTTCAGTTATTTAATCTTTGCACATTAGGTGATCTACCGTTTTAATTTTCCAAACATTCTTGCCATACAATCCTATTAGCCATACATCTAGACAGTTTATAGTTTGCGGAATTTAAAGTGCGAAAAATAAGCTAAGCTATTACAAGGCTTCGGGTATTCACATAGCCAAAAACAAACCCTTAAAAAAATGATAAATGAAAGTAAAAAGGTCCTAATTAATCTATTACAACTAATGAGCAATTACATTAATATGGTAAAATAAAATAAAGCGCGTGTGAATAAAGAACAAGAGAGAATTAGGGTTTTGACTCTGTCTAACCTAATCGAAAGAAAAATTATTTTTTTGTTGTTTTTAATTATTTCTAAAAAAAAAAAATTAGGTTCTTTTAAAATTAAATACAAAATTAATTAGTAATTTAGTTAGTTAAAAATAATAATTAAATGGCCTATTTTTGTGTTTTGTTATTTTAAGAAAAAAGAAAAAAGAATTAAGTTAGAAACAAAATCCTAATTATTCTAATTAATTTTAATTTATTTACAAAACAATTAAAGTTACCTAAAATTAAATTAAAACCTAAAATTAATTATTCGAGTTTATTATAAAAAATCAAAGGTTTGTGAAAAATGTCAAGTTTTATGAACCTGGGTAAGGAGTTTGGGTAAAACTGCATCTGAACCGAGAAGGAACCTGGGTAAGGTTGCTTTGCGAGGAGTTTGGGTAAAACTGCATCTGAACCGAGAAGGAACCTGGGTAAGGTTGCTTTGCGAGGAGTTTGGGTAAAACTGCATCTGAACCAAGAAGGAACCTGGGTAAGGTTGCTTTGTGAAGAGTTTGGGTAAAACTGCATCTGAACCGAGAAGGAACCTGAGTAAGGTTGCTTCAGGATGAGTCTGGGTAAAACTACATCGGGAAATTGTAAGGAGGAACCTGGGTAAGGTTGCTTCAGGATGAGTCTGGGTGAAACTACATCGGGAAATTGTAAGGAGGAACCTGGGTAAGGTTGCTTCAGGATGAGTCTGGGTGAAACTACATCGGGACCGAGAAGGAACCTGGGTAAGGTTGCTTCGGGATAAGTCTGTGTAAAACTTCAGGAGGAACCTGGGTAAGGTTACTTCGGGATAAGTTTGTGTAAAACTTCAGGAGGAACCTGGGTAAGGTTACTTTGGGATGAGTTCGTGTAAAACTTCATTCAAAAATATATGAGAAAGGATCCGTGTAAGATTTTTCAGGATAAACCCGTGTGAAGCTGCATTTAGGAGAAACCCGTGTAAGATTTCTACGTGACGAACCCATGTAAAGCTGCATTTGATCGTGCAGATAATTACTCCATTTAGTTTCCGGAGTTAATCTTGAACTTGCTGGAAGTTGTAGATGATAACCATCTTTCCTGAAAAGGTACATGATTAATCGTATATGATGCATGACATGCATTGTATGATGTGTTCTCAAAATAAATGAGATTATGTTGTATGTAATATGTATGCGCACGTCGTGATATATGAACATGAAATGCTATTGTGGCACGTCCGAGTTTGGGAAAATAAATCCCTGACTGTTGTTGGAGAATAAAGAGTTTCACTCGCTGGGGATAACAACCGAAGATGATTTGAGAATAACTTGGCCGGAGAATAATTCCGCTGGAGAATAAACTGGCGAGAAAAAAATGACTCTGTGGGGAAGAGATACTCTGTCAGAAGATCCGCTGATTTGGAACAATAACCTCGGTTGGGGATGAATTACCGTTGCTGGCGATGATGAACTCTGTCGGGGATAAAATTTCTGTATGTGGAAGAAATAAACTCCACTGGGGATGGTCTTCCATTGTTGGTGAAAGATGAACTCTGCTTGTGGAGAATTAACACCACTGCTTTTGGATATTTCTTACTCTGCATGGAGTGTAGATGTTACTGGGACGCGTGCTGAGGATATGACAATGACTTCGCATCAAGACTTTTCTGCCCCTGTACCTGCTGGAGAAAGTGCCTGCGAAGGCCTTGTGGATTGAGTGTCATCCCAACTTATGAGGTGCTTAGTAACTACCGATCGGAATGATAAGTCTTCTACTGATAGGAAAGTGATAAGATAACGGGACATGGTCGTACGCTTTAATCTCTAACTTTTTCCTGGACTGTCTTTTCAGATTTTCCGTCCACCGGGATACCCTTTTTTGCCCAAGCCGCCTTCTCAGGTTTTCGACTTGTCGGGTGTACAAATCTTTTTTGTTTTTATCCCTAATTTTTGCCCGAACCTTTTGGTTCACCGGGACACCCTTGTTTTGCCTAGGTGTGTCAACCTAGCGGGTCTTTGTTCATGCGCAGTATTTTTTGACTATGTCCACGCTCTCAGGGTGTAGGGAGTTTTCACTGTCGGTAGTGTTGTGTCGCCACACTACCAGAAGATGTTCGTTTGATCATACAAGATTCGTTGCTGGAATTCATGTCCAATGCCCCAAGTGATTCAGATGGAGATCTGTCCCTGGCTATTTGGCATCTTTGAGAGATTCCTTGAATCTTGACTTGACTGCCCCAGATGATGGACAATGATCATGTCGTTCCCCTTGGTTGGAAGTGTTTTTCCACTTGAGGTGATCCTTTTTATTGAGAAGGTTTTTGTTCACTAGATATTCGTCATGCGAATTTCTCTTCTGTTGAACAAATAGTCATATGTAAACAATGTCATTTTAAGAATGCAAAGCTTATGTCTGTCTTGAGGTTTTGAAAATGCGTTTTTCAATAAAACAAGCAAATTTTATAAAATGTGATGTCAACTCAGGATTTATAGCAAGTCCTATAGGAGTCGGGATACCTTTTGTAACAATATGCTTTTGAACTAACCCATGCTTCAGCTAGGACTTTTAAGGGTTATAACGTGGCTTGGTTCACGGTTTAAGAAACAAAGGATAAAGGCTCAAATTTTATTTGTACCCACCCGTTCTTCGTGATGTTCTTCGATCCTAAACTCAGCTAATTATGCATTTAGAACCCCAGTTGAGTTCTGGAATATTGTCCTTGATGTTCCGATGATGGTTCGGATATTGAAAGTTTATTTTGAATAAGCAGTCATTTTTGTTGAGGGTTTGTAGGACCTCTTTCTTTTTTATTTTATTATCCCTGTCTTTTTCCTGAACTGTTTCTTTTTGTGATTACAGTCAGCGGGATGCCCAAGTTTTTTCTTAAGTCTCCTTCATAGGTTTTGACTTAATGGGCTTTTATTTCGAGAGATAATGACTGCCTGCTTGGATGATTATGCGGAACCATCACCGTCTTTTGTTTTAGAAGGACGTCTTCGATGCTATTCATTGTGTATGAAGCGACAGATTGTGACTGAATGCGCCTTTGAATTAACTGATAAAACTACCCTGCCCCAGGTTATAATTAAGGGTTTTAATATGTGTGAAAAGAAAAAACTCCTACTTCTTTGGCTCAAAGGGGTTGACTAGGGATTATCTTCCTTATAACTCCACTATTTAGGATTTGAAACAACGCATGTACATCGTCAGTGGGGTCTGTTCAAAAGCATACTGTAGAGATTGTGGTATCATTTTCGTCATCCTCCCTCTAAAGGCTTAGAGTTTTTAAATCGAGAGTTGAACATCACAAAATGAAATAAGAACGCATTTTTTGAAATAGTGAATACGAATTGATTGATTCAAAACATACATATGCAATGCATTAATGAAATAATAAAGTTTTGACATGACTAAAGGTTTGAACAATCAAAAGAGAATTACAAATTGAAAATTCTAATGAACAAAAAGTCTTCTTGTGAGAACTTGTCACTTCAGATGGTATGTCTTGGAGGGATGGCAGAAGAACTTAACCTGACCGTCTTGTGTGAATTCCAATGCTCCTTCATCAAGCAGGTCTTAAATTTTGTTTCTCAACACCCAACAGTTGTTGGTGTCATGTCCAGGACTGTTGGAGTGGTACGCACATCTTGAATTTGGATTGTACTTTGGGGAGGCTATGTTGGGATTCTGAGGAGGGTCCCTTAACATAACCAACTTGGCCTTCAACATGCGTTGTATTGCTTGAGCCAATGACATGTTGATTTCGGTGAAGCATCTTTCAGATGTATTCTTCTTATGCTGATTTCCCCGTTGTCGTTGGAGAGGTTGTGGTTGGGCTTGTGATGTAGTAGTAATCTGGAAAGCTCTGTTCCCAACCTCTTCTCTTACTTGGGGCTGATTAATTCCTTGATCCACAATTTTAACTATTTGTTTCATGGATCTACATCCATCTTGGTGAAGCTTGTTGAGGAAGGCTCTTAGCCCTTCTTGTCCTCGAGCTAAGTTTTAGATAAGAGCCATTTGCCCCAACATCTGGATTCTCATTGCTTCTACCTCAGCTTTCAGTTGTTCCAATTGTTCATCCTTGTTGTTGTCAGGACGTTCCTTGGTCAGATTCCCGACGAAGAGTGTTTTCAAGTCTTCTTGCCCCTTGGATAGATTCAGGAGAAATTCCTTGAACTGGGCATCTTGAGCTTGGAGATCTCTGTTGTCTTGTTGGAGAGCCATTGCTGAAATAAACAGCGAGAAAATGAGAAACCTGCTTTGAAACCTGCTTATGCAATGATATGTATGATATGTATACAATGTTTTCAAGGATCCCGTGGGGTAAACAAGAAACTGTTAGAATTTGATTGCAGCTTGATTGAAGAAACTTCGTGTCGTTGAGAGTCCTTCTTCCAGAGTCAAGCTCACCATATCGAGTGGGTCATAGCCCCTGACTCAAGATCCTTTGACAATATTGGCTAGAGGAAAATAAATCCCCTTTGTCCCTTGCTAGATGTTTGATTTACCATAACCTGCATCACAAACCCTTGAGATTCTTGAAATGGTTAAGGAAATGCTTATGGCATGATGTTATGATGTGTATGCTATGCGTTTAAGCAAATGCAAGGTGATGTAAGTAAGTAAATCCGGCAAGAAATCCAAGTTATTGGATAAGGACTGTAAACAAAACCTGCAAAGAACTCATGTTGTTAGATAACAAACATGTGCAAGTAGTTCAAGTTGAAAGCACACAAGTCACACAATAGCCCTTAAATTTAAGGCTGGCATGGAGTTTAGGTACTACTCTCTTGCAGTTTAGTTGGTTCAACCTGTCCTAGTAATAGTAACCAGGTTCTAGAGGTTCTCAATATCACTGACCATCCTCGATCGGTCATAATTCTAGTTTAGCAACCTTTTCTTGCGGCCGGAATCATCGTGAGAGTATGGTCTCAATGAGTGTAGCATACTGCTACTTTTCTATGGCCAAGTTGGTCAATTATAGGTTCTAAGGTCAGTTGATGCTTAATGACCCATTAGCAGCCCCATACTCTCCTTGTTCCTCCACAAGGGATATCGGTACCAACTAATATGTCACACCAACGTAGCTACTGCTTCAACCGTATCGGTCTACGCCGTACAGTTCCCTCACAGTCTATTGCTACTTACCTAAAAGGTATCCCCAAATTCGGGTTAGGATCTATAGTAACTACGATACAAAGCCCACAAAGATAAAGCATACAGATCAAACAATTGAAAACAATATGATGAACTAATCCTAAGGTACACCCCACTTATTAAGTCCCCAGCAGAGTCGCCAGTTCTGTGATACGGTGGCCAGAACTGGAACTGTTTGAATGCTGGTTTGCATTTTGCGTTTGTGTTCACAAAATGTTGCGGTAAGCAAGAGTCACCATCGACTTTTATTTTATCCAACCGGAAAGGAAAAAAGCACAGAAAAATTCCTTTTTCGAGATTTTGAGTACGGGGGGTAGATTATAGAAAGGGAAGGTATTAGCACCCTTTCTATCCGTAGTTTTCTACGGGCTCTTAGGTACTTGCTCATCATTTAAAAAAAATTGCTTCTATGTTTGTGTGTTTTGAAAAGTTTTTGTTTTACTTCGATGTAACCCTTGTTTCTGTCTTCAAGAGTGTTACGAAGTTGTTTTTGAAAACTTTGTTTGAAAAAGTGTAAGTGTGAAAAGTTTTGATTTGAGCAAGTACCTACTAGCATCTACCTACTCGAAAAAAGATTGTTTCTGTTCTCGTTTCCTTTAGACAATGCTATCCTACTATTGAGAAATAAGTAGCATCGTCGTTGGAATTTGTAAGGGTCAATTTGAAAGAGACGTAATGGTCATTGAAGGCAACATGTAAGGATACCTTAGCATTTCGAAGGGACTGTCATCATATATTCGTAGGCAACATCGAGGGACAAGATCATATACCATAGGAAACTTCGAGGGACATCGAGGGACCATGATCTTTATGATGACTTTTAGATTGAGGGTCTTTTTCTAAGATATCCCTACGTTCGAGGGACATGACCATTGTTTTCCGAGGCAACCAAGTGAGGAGTACCCTAGGAGTGAATATGTGCATATGATTTATTTCAGTTATTTAATCTTTGCACATTAGGTGATCTACCATTTTAATTTTCCAGACATTCTTGCCATACAATCCTATTAGCCATACATCTAGACAGTTTATAGTTTGTGGAATTTAAAGTGCGGAAAATAAGCTAAGCTATTACAAGGCTTCGGGTATTTACATAGTCAAAAACAAACCCTTAAAAAAAACAATAAATGAAAGTAAAAAGGTCCTAATTAATCTATTACAACTTGTGAGCAATTACATTAATATGGTAAAATAAAATAAAGCGTGTGTGAATAAAGAACAAGAGAGAATTAGGGTTTTGACCCCGTCTAACCTAATCGAAAGAAAAATTATTTTTTTGTTGTTTTTAATTATTTCTAAAAAAAAAAGAATTAGGTTTTTTTAAAATTAAATACAAAATTAATTTGTAATTAAATTAGTTTAAAAAAATAATTAAATGGCCTATTTTTGTGTTTTGTTATTTTAAGAAAAAAGAAAATAGAATTAAGTTAGAAACAAAATCCTAATTGTTCTAATTAATTTTAATTTATTTACAAAATAATTAAAGTTACCTAAAATTAAATTAAAACCTAAAATTAATTATTCGAGTTTATTATAAAAAATCAAAGGTTTGTGAAAAATGTTAAGTTTTATGAAAGAGATTTTAAACAAGAGGAATAAAAATAGGTAAATAGATAAATAGAAAGGAAGAAAATCAAAATCAATAGGGGTGGTTGTTGAATCCACGCCCTTAACCTTCTCAAGATGTCTGCCTCGCCATGTATTGGTGTCATGTGTTAGCTGTTCTGTTTTGGCCATTTGTATTTTGGTCTCAACGTTCTGTAGGAAGAAAATCAAAACCAATAGGGGTGGTTGTTGAACCCACGCCCTTAACCTTCTCAGGATGTCTGCCTCGCCATGTATTGGTGTCATGTGTTAGCTGTTCTGTTTTGGCCATTTGTGTTTTGGCCTCAACATTCTGTAATGAGCCTGCATGGATCCTGTCTAAATCTGCAGTGTTGAATATATATCGTGAAATATAAATAAAGCCAATATATGCAAAATTTTAATGTTAAAACCGATATGGCACGTATGAATGAGTATACCCTTTTGATCACGGAGATCAAATCAGCCTTATCCTTACTGGAGAAGTAGTGATATGAATGCTTTTATGCCCTTTTAATCATGGAGATCATGCCAGCCTTGCCCTTACTGGAGAAGTAGTGAGATGTGGGTTTGTAACAGGGATGACTTGTTTGTAGTGAGATGGAGGTTTGTAATAAGGATTTCAAGGTTTTAGGGTTCTTGAAAGAATTTGATATTCTTACAGTATTGTGGCAGGAGCTTTTTTTTTCTTCTTTTTTTTGTTTGTGTGAAAAGAATGATATTATATAATAGAAATTAGAGAGAAAAAATGGGCTTTGAATGTGCAATTCGGCCTCCAATATTCACTTGAGTTCGTCAGATTCCAGGCTAAATCTCAGGGGCTTAATTGCAATTTTTGAAGTTGAAATGTGAAAACAAAATGTAGCCGACATCGAGAACTAACTCCTGTCCTAAAATGGGCTCAATCTGATAAACGGTGAATTAGTTATGAATTTTTGAAGTTTCAGCTTAGACAAACTTATTTTGGGCTCCAGTATCGACTCTGACACGTTCTTCAATAAAAAACTGGTATTGATCGGAGCATAATCCGATCTCTACTTTTGAAGAAAAGTTGTAGATCTCTGAGTCAGTGACCTTGTGTAAAAAGATGGGCCCGATCTAATAAAAATTGACCGAGTTATGAATTTTCGAAGTTTCGGCCCAAATGAAATAATATTCAGCATTCAGGATTTTCGGCGCGTCACACGCACTCTGAGCAAAAAACGAAGGCCTTTTGAATACCGTTCGAACTCAATACCCCCTGTGAAAATGTAGCCAACTCAATTTGTGAAATTTTGGCACCGGAACCAGCTCAATACGATGAAAATCGACCAAGTTATGATTTTCTGAACATGACGCAAATAAATTTCGGTCACAAATTTTCTGTACGAAAATACTTGATAAATCTGCATTTTTGAAGACCTTCTGATCGAAATTGGCTTCCAGCCGTGAGAGATGAAAACGTAGATGACGTCAAGATGGAATTTTTCCCACCGAAACAGGTTCAAATCGAGCCACGATCTTCAAGTTATGAATTTTTTAGCGCGTAAAAACTGCACTTTCAGCACACTTTTTCACCATATTTCTTCGAGAAAACTCACACATTCAGATACCTTCTTTAAAGAATTGAATCTTGAGCCGATCCTGAATTTGAGAATACGTTATCAGAGATATCTTGGTGAAAGAACACCTGAATATGACGCGCCGGGTTGGACTTGTGAATCTTTGAACCCCAAATCGTTTCAAAACAGCGAACCGATCTTCAGCACGGAAAATACTCTGAGAATATCCATTGACGAAATAAACGTCACTTGTAACTTGAAGAAGCTTGATAAATATACCTTTATTCCATAACCATAAAACCAATAATATGCATGTATGAAAAAATGGCAAATTTTTGGGTACAACAAGTATCAAGTCAGGGATCTGGTGATCAAGCGCATCATACTGCCACAAGGTGATCACAGGGGCAAATGGACCCCTACGTACGAAGGGCCATTTGTGGTTAAGAAAATTTTCTCAGGAGGAGCTATGATTCTAACTACCATGGATGGTGATGACCTTCCTCACTCTGTCAATGTGGACATAGTGAAAAAATACTACGCATAATCAAAGACCCGCTAGGTTGACTGGCCTAGGGAAAAATAAGGGCTTCCCAGCGAACCAAAAGGTTTCGGGAAAAAATAAGGGATGAAAATGAAAAACTGTACACCCGGCAAGTCGAAAACCTGAAAAGGCGGCTTGGGCAAAAAAAAGGGTATCCCGGTGGACTGAAAACCTGAAAGGGCGGTCCAGGCAAAAATTAGGGATCAAAGCGTAACACTATGTCTCATTGGATCATCTTGCAGCCAGACACCGGTATCAACTATCAAGCCCGGACGGCACTAATCAATATGATATACCTTCAACCAAGTAAGAAAGTGATGAGACACTCGAAGATATAAATGCAATAGCAAAGTTGGAACCCAGTGGGATTATTCATATAGCTGTTTCTCTTTGTTTTTACACATTGTATAAAATCTATCTTTCGACGGCGTTCTCTTACTAGGAAGTCAGCCTCTTGTACAAAAAACGCCTATTTACAGGTCAACTTCAAAATCAATACAGTTCATTTTTCATAAAGAAACTTCAAATTGTTTTTCCTTTTTCTGTTTTGTTTTGCAAAGAACGTCCAATGTTCATTTTTGATATATGCATTTGACAATAATTGCTGCTCATAAATATTTACGTGCGAAACAAAAGACGATTACTCGTAATATCAGAAACAGGGGCAAACAAGAAATGTCCAGACCTTACAGTTGTTCTGTCCACCAGGTATAGGGATAGACCTAGTTGGAGAAAACAGTTAAAGGTACATTCGCTCCCTGTAGAGTAGGAAGTACCCGAATACAGTATTATCAACTCTCCCCAGTTGAGGTTCGCAACCGCGAATGAGTCGGTAAAATTCTCCCCAAGTAGAGTTTATCTATCACCAGCACTAGAAGATTATCCCTAGTAGAGTCTGGAGGATTGTACCCAGTAGAGTCTAAGAGATTATCCCCAGTGAAGTCACCACTAAAAGATTATCCCCAGTGGAGTTCATTTCTTTCACAAACGGAAACTCAATCCCCAACAAGTTTCATTATCGCCAACAACGGTAATTCATCCCCAGCTGAGGTTATTCTTCCAAATCAACAGATCCTACGACAGAGTATGTCCTCCCCACAGAGTCATTTTCTTGTCAGTTTATTCCCCAGCAGAGTTATTCTCTCCTGCAGGATTATGCTCACAAACATCTTCATTCACTATCCCCAACGGAAACGAAGAATTCAACTCTTTTCTCCAACAACAATCCGGGATTTATTTTCCCCCAGCTAGAAAACATTACATGTCCATACATCATGACATACGCATACGCATCATACAACACCGTCTCATTTATTTTGAGAGCATCATTTCCTGATACATATCATGCATTACATACGGCTAACCTTTACCTTTCAGGAAAGACACAATCAAATTCTCACAAAATTCAAGCTATGAAGCTCGGGTACAGCCGAATAGTATCTTGATTTCTACAGCATATTGTGAAGCCCGGAGAACGACCGGATAACAACCGCGAAGCCTGGATTACGACCAAATAGTGGTATCTCTTAAAAGCAAGCTATGAAGCTCGGATTCGACCGGATAATAGTTTAATCCCCAGCGAGCCGTGAAGCCCGGATTATAACTGGATAGCAGCTTAACAAGTTACCATGAAGCCTGGATTCGACCAGATAGTGGTATATCATAAACACAAGCCGTGAAGCCCGGATTACGATCGGATAACAGCTCAGCAAGTTACTGTGAAGCCTGGATTACGACCAGATAGCAGTGCGAGGTACCATGAAGCCTGGATTACGACCAGATAGTGGTATGTCATAAACACAAGCCGTGAAGCCCGAATTACGACCGGATAACAGCTCAGCAAGTTATTGTGAAGCCTGGATTACGACCATATAGCAATACAAGTTTCTATGAAGCCTGGATTACGACCAGATAGCAGCCAAAGACATTGCGAAGCCTGGATTACGACCAGATAGTGGTATATCTTTAATACAAGTTATGAAGCCCGGATTCGACCGGATAGCGGTAAAAGACACTGTGAAGCTTGGATTATGACCAAATAGCAGTTCACCCAGCCAATTACTATGAAGCCCGGATTCAACCGAATATTAGTAGGCCCAACAGTCAAAGGGAAGCCCGGATGCGACCGGATAACCACTTGATTTCTTCTGAAGCTTGGATTTCGACCATATAAGAAGTAAGGTATTGTGAAACCTGGATTACGACCAGATAGCAGTACAGAACACCATGAAGCCTGGATTCGACCAAATAATGGTATAACACATCGTGAAACCTGGATTACGATCGGATAGCGGTACAAGACATTGTGAAGCTTGGATTTCGACCAAATAGCAATTTCACCTGGACAATTACTAAGAAGCCCAGAGTCGACCGGATATTAGTGTGCCCCGAATTCAAGTTGAAGCCCGAATGCGACTGGATAATAACTTAATTCCTTCTGAAGCCTGGATTACGACCAGATAAGTATCGAGAAATTGCGAAGCCTAGATTACGACCAGATAGCAAGTATAATCTCATCTCCCCAGTAAGCCACTATAAAGCCTGGATTACGACCAGATAGCAGTCGGCCTTATCACTATGAAGCCTGGATTACGACCAGATAGTAGTTCATTTTCACCTCCTCGACTAAAAGGCGATTCCTCAGTAGAATAACGGGCGACTGAAGCTCCTAAAATACATCTCTTCTAAAAAAAAATAGAGACGATTCACCAGTAGAATAACGGACGACCGAAGCTCCTAAAATTCTATTTCTCCCAATAAATAACAACATTCCCCGGCGGAATCTTCCTCAACAACAGGTATACAAGTTCTCGCTAAGGGACCTCTTATGCAATCGACACTCCTCCGGATGGCATCTTTAAGCCCATCCCCTGTCAGCGATTTCCAAATGGCATCTATAATCCCATTCCCGATATCGCAAAGACGGATACCACTGCATGCGAGTGCAAATTTCTGGGCACTCTAGTGTTCAATCATCTTCAACCCTCAAATCACGAAAGGCAGACAGGCCAATCTAAATCTTCAGATTTAAGAAGATTGAACAGGGGCAGCTGTTGTACCCCAAAATTTGCATTCCCATATTTCTCAAAACATTTCAAGAGAATAATCAAATTGCTCAAGGAAGTCCAAGGGTTGACCAGACAAACCCCCTCCTAAGGCAGTCTACCTCAAATTAGGGTTTCAGTTTGCATCAAGATGCCTGAGTCCAAGGGATCCTAAATGCTCACCATTGTCCTAATATGTTCTCAAGATTATCCATGCCAAGTTTTAAGCCCTACAGAGGAAATTTGCTCAGTCAATTACTCAAAAGCCTGAAAATCGACTATGCTAGGGTAAAAGTCAACTGTGGCCCACATACAGTCAAACTTTAATATTTTTGGTCAACATCCTCATTTTGAAGTATATTTCATCAGTTGATCAATGGTTGATCATGATTCATTAAGGATTGCTCACAACTCATCAAGAACCAAAAGTTCTAAATTATGGTTTTGTAGGAAAAGTCAACTCAACTTTGACCAAGCATAACTTTCTCATACTTTATGAGAAATGACCCAACCAAATATCATTTTGAAGAGGATGCCATTCTATACAATCCATCTTCAGCTCCAAAGTTCAAAAAATGCACTCACAAGAAGTTATGAATTTGGACATTATAGGTCATTTTGAAAAGTCAACAAAAACACCTTTTTTGTCAAAGCTTCATACATGAGCATGGAATATCAAATTGATATGAGATAAAAAGGGTTGCTTAGAGGACATCTCAATATTTCTAAAAAGTCCAAGAACACCTTCAAAGAGTCAAAATTGAAGAAGTTATGCATTGGTGAAGTTGACCTTTTTTGCAAAATTGTCAAAAGTCAACTATGCCTAAAAATGCAACTTTTGCCAAATGGGCCCAATCTTTTGCACTTGTTTTGAGTTGGCACCATGGTCCACGAGCCCTAGCCTTTTCCACTTGTCATTATCTTATTTTTATTATTTATTTTGATTTTTATTTAAATTAAATTAATTTAAATCAAAACAAATCATAGAAAATCCAAAATATTGAAATCTCAAGATTTGATACATGTTTTAGGTCTTAAATTCCAGCTAGCATGAGATCAAATTCGTGTAAAGGCATGGGGTGCACAAAAAGATTAGATTTAGGCTATTTTTGGAATGATATTCAAGTGTATCAAATCAAAAATCAAAAGCAATGATGGAGGAAGATTGTGATCACATTGACAACCCTAATTCATTCCCCAGTACATAAAGAACATATGCAGACCTAAATCAAGGCTAGAGAGAGGCGCAGCAACCAGAACCAAACTTGAAAAAAACAAGAAAAAGTGTTGAATCGAATTCCTAGTTGCAAGCAATTACAGGCCTTCCTGACCATCCCAATCACTTCCTAGGAGCGTAGGCAATCGAAACTAACCAAGAACAAGCACTCCCAAGCCCTGTAACTCGTTGTAAGTCAGCCACAACATTCCCTTTTTCTTGAATTCGAATTGCTTCATTATGATACTTATAGCACATAATAATTGTATATTATTGTTCACCATCATATTTGCAAGCTTTCTGTAATATTCAATTGTGTTTTCATGGCCTGTATGAGATTCCACCATTATTAGGGTTTATAAGCTCGCTTTGGGGTTTCTGAATCTAGGTCAAATTGGGTCATGCAAGGGCCGCCATTGAACTCAACAGGTCCAGACGAAGCTATCCATGGCTTTAGTTTTGATTTATCTTACTCATGCTTGATTTTGAGAAATTGCAGGGATATAGCGACGGACATATGTCCGTAGGTAAAAGTTTTCAACTTTTACCAACGGAGCAAGGTTAGGGATAACCTGCGTGGCACCTTTCTATTGGGACATTCAAATTTATGGCGCGTTTTCTTTTGTTTCCTCCACTAATTCCCTATATTATATATTATCATTATTACTTATTATGTATATAAACAAAACAGTCAGCGCAGATGGTAGTGGAGTGTGTGCAAAATGCTTCAGGACTTGGGTTCGAATCCCAAGTCCCCCCATTCTTCATATTATTTTCCTTTTCAGGATCCAGTGCGCTTACAAGACTAAGGTCCATCATGGGACCTCATCACCCAGCCTGCCAAGTGGCCAGATGGCCAGATCCAAAGGCCATCAATGAAGGAGTACAATAGGCCATGGTCAATGCATCATATGAAATTTGGCAAGTCAACGTGGACAACTTTGTTTTGGGCCCAGATTACTAGCAATACCCCCCCTCAAACTACTGATTGCAGGCCCAAGTTTCTTATTCCTTTTCTTTTTATATTTTATTTAGTTTATTTATTTATTTTATTCACTAACATTAAATTATTTTCTTTTTATCAAAAAATCATAAAAATATTTTTCACCCAATTAGACTTATGTTTATTTTTTATTAATAAATAAATTAATTTAATTAGATTTTAATTTTAGGTAAACTTTAATTTCTTTTTGCAAATAAATTAAAATTAATTAGAATAATCAGGGTTTTATTTTTAACTTAATTATATTTTCTTTTCCTAAAAATAATCAAAAACATAAAAAATAGGCCATTTATTTATTTTCATTAATTAATTTAATTAGCTAATTAATTGTGTATTTAATTTTAAAACCTAATTCTTTTCTTAAAAAAATAATTAAAAACAACAAAAAAACATTTTTTTCCAATTAGGTTAGAAAGGGTCAAAACCCTAAATTTCTATCGTTCTTAATTTCATCGCGCGCTTTATTATTATTTTTACCATATTGATGTAACTGCCCACAAGTTATAATAGTTTAATTAGGTCTTTTCTCTTTCATTTATCACTTTATTTTTCAAGGGTTTGTTTTTGGCTATGTAAATACCCGAAGCCTTGTAATAGCGTAGTTTAATTTCCGCACTTTAAATGCCGCAAAATATTAACTGCTAGATGTATGATTAGGGTTGTATGACAAGAATGTGTGTAAACTTTAAAATGGTTAGATAACCCTAAAATGTGCAAAGATAAATAATCTGAAATTGAATCACTCGCACATGCGCACTCCTAGGGTACATTCCCACTTAGTTGCCTTCGGTAAACGGTCATTAGGTATAGGATGTTTTAGTGGTCGTCCTTTTGTCTCAAAGATCAAAGTTGCCTCGGAAAGGTAGCCTCGGATATTGTTGCCTCGAATGGTTGATCTAAGACATTAGGGTTACTACTAAGACGTCCTCACATTGCTTTAGTGACCGTACGTCCCTTTCGAATTGACCCTCAAAACTCCAACGATGGTGCTACCTACTCACTAATAGTGGGATAGCGCTGTCTAAAGGAAACAAACATAAAACAATTCTTTTTGCGAGTAGGTAGATTAGTTCTTAAGTGCTTTCTCAATCCCAAGAAACTTTTTCACACTTACACTCCTTTACAAACAAAGTTTTCAAAAACACTTCGTAACACTCTTGAAGACATAAGCAAGAGTTAAATCAAAGTCAACAAAAACTTTTCAAAGCACATAAACACATAGAAGAAATTTTGAAAATGATGAGCAAGTACCTAAGAGCCTGTGGAAAACCACTAATAGAAAGGGTGCTAATACCTTCCCTTTCTATAATCTACCCCCCGTACTCAGAAAATCTCGAAAAAGGAATTTTTCTGTGCTTTTTTCCTTTCCTTGTTGGATAAAATAAAAGTCGGTGGTGACTCTTGCTTACTGTGACATTTTGTGAATACAAACGCAAAACGCAAACCAGCATTCCTGAAAAACAGTCCCGGTTCTGGCCACCGTATCACATACAGCAACAATCTTCGAGTTCAAATCGAGTATCGGAAAATCATGTTAGCATTATGCTCTACGATCGTGAGATAAGCAACCTCTATGCTTTAATCTTCCACGACCCATCACAGGGGCACCACTCAAAAGCATATGAGTCTGCATAAATCATTGTCATGCATTAATTAGGTCACTTCGATCCAAAGTCAAGCTATACCTATCATCATATCCATCTGAATTCCGACAGCATGGATCTAACAAAGAGCCCAACCTCACTTGGCGTTTACTCTTAAGCCCAATTCTCATCGGCACCTCAAAATTCTAACATCCATTGATGCATATCCAAGTCACTCGTTACATGCATCAATCAATCATTACATTTCATACATCAATTAAAATATACACACATATCATAAAACATGTTTCATGTGAAGATAATCATCATTGTCAATCAAGTAATATGTTCTAGGAGGAATATTGGAAATAGATTCTCCTAGTTAATCTCGGTAGTTGATTATCTAGAAGACCTCGGCAGAAGGTAGTTCTCAATAGAATCTAGGCATATGATTTTCCAGAAGACCTCGACAGAAGGTAGTTTCACAACAAAATATCGATAGTAGATTCTCCTGGTTAATCTCAGCAGATGATTTTCCATAAGACCTCGGCAGAAGGTAGTTATTAATCGAATCTCAGCGATAGATTCCCCTGGTTAATCTTGGCAGATGATTTTCTAGAAGACCTTGGCAGAAGGTAACTCTTAACATAATCTCGGTAGTAGATTCCCTTGGTTGATCTTGGCAGATGGTGTTCCAAAAGATCTCGGCAGTAGGTAGTCCTTAATTGAATCTTGGTAGTAGATTTCTTGGAAATCTCAGCAGTAGATTTCTCGTTAAGAAGCATGAAGTGCACATAACCATATCAACGTATCAAGGACATTCACAAAATTTGGTACATCTAACATACGGAAACACCAAAGCGCATTTGATAAAACATCAAAGTTTATTTTGGTTAGAAAAACGTTGAAAGAAAATCCACGTCCATGTCAACATATACGCATGCGCCCGTGATACAATTATGTATTACACGTTGACAATGTTCACCATGCTTTATCAAAATTCAAATCGACTTAAAGATACAACAATTAGTAACAAACAACGTTGGAAAGTTGGTGACTACGAGAACCAGGTGGTTTAAAAAAGGAGAATTAGGAAAAAAATTGCAAAGTACTCGGGGCATACACATACGAAATATTTGAGGCATATACACACATTTGGTACATATGAAGATACTTAGGGCACACACATGCAAAACATTTAGGGCATATACAAACATTTGGGGCATATATCACACTTGGATAACACGTTAATTTAGGGCATTATGCATATACATCATGCATGGCATCTTGCAAAACTACTTTGGTTAAAAATGCAAATTTTCTTGGGGTCCATCATTAGTAAGCTCATTTGTGCAAACTGAATAGTTCAAACTTCAAGAGATACCTTGGTTGAGAACCGACACAACTGGTGTCATTAACAAAATTTTGGGGTTTATTTCTTCATAATGATAGTCTTGGTTGAGAGCACACACAACCAACATTATCCATGAATTTGAGGTTTATATCTTCATGATTGATAGTCTTGGTTGAGAACTGACACAACCGACATCATCAGTGAATTTGGGGTTTATTTCTTCATATTAATAGTCTTATTTGAGAGCGGACACAACTGACATTATCAGTGAATTTGGGGTTTATTTCTTCATTATGATAGTATTGGTTGAGAGCAGACACAACTGACATCATAAGTGAATTTGGGGTTTATTTCTTTATGATGATAATCTTGGTTGAGAGCAGACACAACCGACATCATCAGTGAATTTGGGGTTTATTTCTTCATGATGATAGTCTTGGTTGAGAGCAGACGCAACCGACATCATCGATAAATTTAGGGTTTATTTCTTCATGGTGATAGTCTTGGTTGAGAGCGACACAAACGACATCATCAGTGAATTTAAGGTTCATATTTTCATGTTGATAGTCTTGGTTGAGAACTGACACGACCGACATCAATAATGAATTTGAGGTTCATCTCTTCATGTTGATAGTCTTGGAAGATAACTGACACAACCGACATTAACAGTAAATTTGGGGTTCATTTCTTCACATTGATTGAGTCTTGGTCGAGAACAGACACAACTGACATCATCATTGAAGTTAGGGTTTATTTCTTCATGTTGATAGTCTTGGTTGAGAACAGACACAACCGACATCATCAGTGAAACTTTGGGGTTCAATCATTCATGTCGATCTTATACCTTAGTTGAGAACAAACACAACTAGTATAACATCAACTAGCGCCTCAGTTGAGAACATACACAACCTGTGAAACTTCGATCAAAATACTTTAGTTGAGAACATACACAACTGGTATATGTATAATTTATATCTTTGGTTTAATTATCTAGGATTTGGTTATCAAAATTTGTGTTATTCATCCCCTAGGTTACGATGAATATGCAAAATCTGCGTTAAACTTATTGTGTTAGTCTCAAAGCGTTAGTAAGTCAAAATTTCAAACTGGTATTATTTACTCTATAATTGTGATATAGCTTGTTGCATCAGTCTCAATACAGTAATAAGTTATCGATTTTTCAACTTGTGTTATTTACCTACTAGGTTATGGTAAATACGCAAAAATTTGGGATCTCTTTTCTAGGTATTGATGAGTTATTTACATCGTCATATCTAGGTCAATTTCACTTTTTGCTCTAACTCTGGTAGGATGATACATCACCACCTTTGCCTATCTCTTTATCTAAAATCTAGTAGGATGATATATCATTATCTTTGTCTATTTCTTTGAGCTCTTGGGTATGCTATATTAGTGTATCCTTATTTAATAATCTTTGGTCTAAATTTTGGGGTCTTCCATTATTTAATAACCCCCTGATTCAAATATGCGAGATTTGTGCATTCTCGCATCAATCAATCGCATAGTGATTAAATAGGGGCAACTATCATACCCCAAATTTATCCGCCTTGGTGGTGCACTCAAAATTATTTCCAAAATTGGATTTTAAAATTCTTTTGGTTCGTATACACTAACATTCTTTGGGTTTTATAAATATTCATATTCAAGTCTATTTAAAAATATAAATTATTTGTATTTTTAAATAATAAACATCAGCACACCTTTCATATGATTTCAATTGACTTTTTATTTCAAATAAGTAACATAACACAATTGGTAAGGATTGAAACTTGCGAGTATGAGGTCAGAGGTTTAAATCCCACCATCTAATGTTTTGACGTTTTTTTGGTGTTACTAATTTTAAATGTCATCTTTATTGTTATTTAATTCATTTTTTTAATATTTAAATATTAAATTTTGTATTTTCAATTAACGAATTTTAAAAAAAAGTTATTTTTACTTTTTTCACTTTTTATTCTAAAAACAACCAAAAAATCTAAAATACAAAAAGATTTAAAAATATTTTGTTATCTTTTATATTTTAGGTAGTAACATTTGTTTTAGGAGAGAGTCAATATAATTGATTACAATAATTATAAATCCAAAAATTTGATTTTTTTTTATGTTTTAATTATTTGGATTGATGATTGATTTTATTCTATTTTTGTTAATTTTATTTCAATTTCAACTTACATTCAAATCTCCCCAAAAATCATATTTTTTATTATTTAAATATTATTTTTATATTTTTAATTAATTCATTTTTAAAAAATAATTATTTATTTAATTTGATACATTTTTTTAATCAAAATTGAGTGCAAAAATTATAATAATTACCAAAAATATTATTAATTGTTTTCTTATTGGTCAAGACGTGTCAATTAGTGTCATAACTCACTTCTGATTGGTCAACTTGCTGACCAAGATAAAATCATAAACTTTGGGCTTTTCTTGGTGTGGATTATTTCCTTTTTGGGGTGTCTTTAACCTAATTTCAAATCTATAAATAGAGCTCTCTTCACCCTAAATTTTTCATCAGCAACTATTTGGAGAATCAATAATCATTTGCAGATTCGCAACTCACTAGAGTTCTCCTAAAATTGTCGTTCTTCACATTGAAAACCAACAACAAAGAAATCCTGAAGTCTCCATCAACAATCATTTGGAGATCAACAATCTTATCAATAAATTTTTTAGGATTCTGCACATAACACCTAAAATTTTTCTTAAAATTGGAATGCGAATTTTCTAACACTATCATGCACAACCTCTATGCACATATTTTCATCGCCGCTGCCATCACATTCAGGTAAGTCTTTCTACTTATACAATTCATTTTTTTCTATTTCATTAATTATCATTTTTTTAGCCTAATTTATTTATTTATTTAATTTAGTTTTACACTGACCTTAGTTTTATTTCAAAATACAAAAAAAAAAAAAACTGAAACTTTGCTTTTCATTATTCTTAAGTTATTACATTAATTAAGGAAAATATAAAAGTAATTAACTTATACATATTTTCTTAAGATCTCCCCAATTAATTTCCTAACATAAAAAAACAAAGTGATGTTATTTCATTTTTATTTAATTATTACAAAAAGATTTTATTTAGTTATTTTGTCTAATTAACTTATTTAGTAAGAATATTTAGAGTAGTTAATTTATTTTATTTAAGAATAAAAAATGAACAATACAATAAATACAATAAAAATAAAATACTTTTGTAAATCAAATTAATATTTTACAAAGATATTATTAAATCTCGTTGATTAATTGGGCCAAGTTTAATTTCTGAACTTGGGCCCCTGTTATTTACACACATTGTTTTACTACTAAACTAAGTTTATACCCCCACCTACATTTCGGGCCCAGTTCAATATCTGAACTTGGACCCTCACTTGTTAGACCCTACTACCTATATCCCTTGTTTTGCCAACCCAACACAAATTGCACCTCATGCATTTTTTAATTTAATTTCTTTTTATTATTTTATTATAATCATTTTTTAGATTATAATATTATTTATATTATTATAAAATAAAATATTTATTTTCCAAGCTCATCCAAATATTTATTTTATTGCATTAAAATTATTTTTAATCATGCACTAATAAGATGTTTTTATAATTAATACATTAAAAAATATCTAACCAACACTAAACTCTTTTTATTAAATCAAATTAAACTCAACAATCAATTTTCAAAAAAGATTACGAAAATATTTTAATCGACTACGCACTTCGTCTAATAACTCCACTATTCACACACCCATGCTTGGTTCAATGGAAATTCAAATATATTCGTAATCCATAAAAAACACAAACCAACCACGAACTATGAATTTGGACTTTGATTTCTCATAAGAGGATACATAGGCATACAACTTAAAAATTGTGGCGATTTACCCTAATAAAAATTAAAACCTTATTTTCTAAGTCGTAATTTTAAACCCTAGTATCCTTGTGAACAAGGTAAATGAGGTGTGCCTAACAACTTCTCTTTGTCTAAAATGAGTCAAACAACTTAGAATCTCTTACCAAATTAGGGTTATCTTTTATATTCCCTCCCTAAAGATAAAAATGACGGGTGGCGACTCTCATTTTAAAAGTGTTTACAACACCGAGGTGGTTTTCGTGTTGCCTCTCTGATATCTCAACTGAGGTATCTTTAACGAGGAGAGTTCCTTAGGTCTTCATGAGGAGGATAGGGAAGCCATATTGTTTGAGGACAAAGAAACCTGATGGAAGAACCTGTCGAAAGATGTGGCCGCTTTGATGAGGGTTCTTGAAACTACTTTGATGTTGAACAATGAGGTTATGGGCTCTCAGGCCGCTCTTGATAAAGCGTATGCCTGAATCAAAATTGAAGGGAATTAATGAAAAGCTGAAGGGTGATATCCTCAACCATGAGACGAAGTATGAAGCGCAAGTCCATCTCCTCAAAGATTTGAACAAGCTACAACCTTAATTAGAAGCTATGACTAAGGAGAAAGAGCGACCAGCCACTCAGATAAAGGAGTTGGAGGAGATCGTGGTGTCTGTTGATGAAGAGACTGACACGGAGAAAGCCCTCGAGACTAGGAAATATTTGATCGCTCAGAGTCGTGTGCTTGAGCAAGACGTCATGGACACTCTCAATTATGGCTTCAACACGGTCGTGGAGCAGCTCAAGATCCTTAACCAAGGGGTCGAGTTGGTGGTCGAAGGTGCAGGGCCATTTAACTAGGTGGTTGACGGGAAGATATTATATCCCCCGAGGACAATCCTGGGGAAGAGAATGACAATGAGGATGAGAGTCGATATTAAGTTTCTGGGCCTGCGTGCCCATTTTTGTTTTCACTTGGATTAGGGGTATGCATGCCCATATTGTTGTACCCCAATTTTTTCCCCTAAGATTCCTGCATCATACCATATTGTTTCAATCACAACAAGATCACATTAGGGTTTTTGGTTCTTCTCCCTATCTTTAGCCTTGCTCTTTTGAGGAGTTACCAAGAACCTTGACTTGTTTTCTTTTGTGATCATGGATATTTTTCTTTGATTTTCTCTCTAATTAATAAAATACAACATTTGTTTGTCTTACTTGTTAATAATGTAGGTAAAGGCAATGAGGTTTAGCAGGTTGCTCCATGGGTTAATGAGTTTATTTCCATGCCCTAGTCAATAGCTTGAGAATTTCAAACTTTAATATTGGAGTGATTTTGGAAGAAATGGCATGAGAAGGCTCATTTTGGTTCAACATATTTCAAAGTTATCAAAATTGATTCAAAAGTACAAAGGGTTAAGGGAAGAAGTTGTCATGATTGGACAAGGTCTTGTTCCTATTGGTCACAAGAGCACATTTCTCTCAAATTTCAAGATATGGAAGTGCTTTTGGTGGCTATGAGTACTCATAGTCACCCTCAACAACTTCTATTCACAAAGGAAGAATATTGGCACAAAAATCTTGTTCAAACTTGGCAAATTTCCTCAAAGCATTCTCTTGATCTAGAGGCTAGGGTTTTGGACTTCAAAGGAGCATATCTTGCTCATATTTTGGTATTTTTGAGTGATTCCAAAAACATCCTTCTCTTTAAAGAGTTACCAACAAATCACTTCAAAAGTTCCAAGGAGTTTTCGTGTGGAAGGAACTTGGTGAAGAAGAAAGATTACAAGTCACCCAGATGAATCCCCAATTTTCCATATGTGACTTCAAATGGTCATAACTTGGTCAATTTTTATCACCTTGAGCCCATTATTTTTTCATTATGATCTTAAGGATGTGTACTTCATGCCTTCTTTTATGTGCAAAGTAAGAAAATGGATGGAAGTTGCCTCAAGGATGCAAAAGATTATAGGTCATTTCATGATTTTTAGCCAACTTCAACAAGTCATAACTTGCTCAAATTTTGGAGATTTTGAGTGGTTCAAATTGAAAAATGTCATTCAAGAGATCTAATTCATTCCATCTTTTTTTGTTAATAGCAAATTCTAAGTGGAAGGCCATGTTTGGATGCAAAAGATTATAGGTCATTTTTAAAGAAGAATTTGAAATATTTCTAAGTATGGAAAGTCAACTCTTTTTCTTCAACTTTGACTCCATGTAGCTTTCAGCTCAAGTATCCATTTGATTCCATTCTTTTTCCATTGCAAAGCTTGTAACCTCATCTTTCCAAAGCATCAAGAATTATGCCCTAAGACCCCTTGAGGTAGGAATGCCATGGATTTGAATTGGGTAGTTTGAAACTGAATTTTTTCACAAAGTCAGGATTTTGAAATATTTGTTTTGGCTTCTAATCACAAGATTTCCACGCGTTTTTGGTTTTAATCATGTTTAGCAACTTGCCAGAAGTGATTAGCATCATGAAACGAGAGATTTGGATGAGTTTTGATAGTGTTTGAGTCACACTTTCTTCATGATGCAAACCCACACGAATTCCCTCCAAAACACATCATTTGCTATTCCTTTTGATCCCATTTGCTTCCCTATAAATAGAGGGTCATCCCCCATTCAATTTCCCAAGCTTAGATAGCTAGAATCACCCTGCCAAACTTGCTTCACAACTCAGAATTCAGCAACTTCGAAATCTATTCTCAAGCCTTTTTCAATCCATTTTTTCCCTCAATTCACCTTCCTTGATCTTCCCTGAAGCTAACCATATAATTACATTCAAGAATCATGCCCTATACTGCTCCATAGAAGTCCAGTTTTAGAGCTCTGCAACTTAATTTCAATAGGTAGATTCCTTCATCAATTCTTCAAAAATCTGATATCATTGTGTTGCTCTCATTGCCTTGGTTCTAGTTGTAACACTTACATTTCACTGGGAGCACGTTTTGACCATAAATTTTCAAATCCCTTTTCAAAACTTTCTTTCCAAATTGCTTGAGCTACAGTTTATATAAATTTGGCGCGAGGGTGTGGTTGTTTTCGTCTTGAAGAGACGAAGCGATTGGCGTAGGTCTGAGCTTTTGATTTTATAGTTTGAGAGACCTGCAAATCACGTTGGCTAGAGGTGGAAGATGACATACGTGTCATCTTCCAACCAATGATGGCGTGCCATTTGTGTTTTTCAAAAATATGATTTATTATTGATTCTGTACATTATTCATTAATGACCGTGATATGCACAACGCGCCAGATCCCTTGGAATTAATTATTAACGCGTTTTGAATCTCATCCAATGGTCCACATATTTTACTTTTATTTTCTTTTTCTGATTTTTATATTTTAATCATTTTAAATTTCAAAAAATCATAGAAAAATCATTTTTAGTCCAAAAAATATGAAAAAATTATGAAAAATATTTTTGATTATTCTCTTTCTGACTTTTATTTTTTCACAATTTAATTTTGTGTTTTGGTATTTTTTATAAATTTTACACTTATTTGATTTGTTTAAAATGTTTAAAAATACTCGTTTACATTTTTTAATTCTGAAAAAATTATGCAGTGATCCAATGGTATTGTGACAAATATTGGTGACCTTATTTCATTTTTGTTTCTGACTTTACTATTTTTTACTATTTTTGTTTTTTTACCCATTTATTTTATTTTTTAAAAATAGTTTCTGACTTTTAAAAATTACCAAAATTTTTGTAAAATTGCTTGGCCTCTTTTCTGATTTTTCTATGGTCTTATTTTCAATTTCTTGATTAATTTGAATATAATTGATATTTTGCTCATTATTTTTCATTCTTTAAACATTTTCAAACCTTTTAATGTATATATTAAATATGATATTATTTTGTGATTATTTTCTGGCTGTCTTAAGTTGATTTTTTGATCATGGCTTTATTAACATCATTAGATCCATGGTGTTGAGTTTAACTCCACAAAAATAGATGAATGATTTTAATAATAGTTTGATTAAATTTTTAATTCAAAAGTGGTTTATTCATCTTTTGCCCTAATCCTCTTCATCACATCCCCTTCCCATTGCACTAAATGTTGTTGGAGCATGATCTCTATATCATGTCTCAAAACAATTGGTGCATAGATTGCTATTGACCGGTCTCAAAATAGGTGCGACTTCTATATAAGTCCACTTACGATTGCTTAACATAGCGCTAAATTTTGTCCCGATTTAAATAAATGATCATTCGTGGCCCAAACTTATGATTACAAGCCCAAGTATGTTAATTTGATCTCTTTGATCCAATAACTTTGAGATTCATTGTGTGGAGGCTTTGGTTCTACCAATCCTCTAATGGATCTACAACACCTTTGGTCAATGCGGATCACTTAAACATCGTTGATCATTAAATGGTACTTATGAGAATTCCAAATGGATGATATACTTGACAAAAAGCAAATGCAACTTGTTGTGTGGAGGCTTTGTTTCTACCAATCCTCTAATGAGTTCCAAATGCAAGTTTCAAGATGGTCATCCAACTAACCGCTAATTATTGACTTTTTTATTTTATGCTTTTATTCTTTTATGCTTTATGTACTATTTATTTTTTTAGCACTTTTCATTTCATGTCATTTTCATCTTTGCTCATTTGAGCATTTATCTTCTTATCATTTTTATTTTTGCTCACTTGAGCTTTTCTTTTTCTTTTCCTAAGATACTTAATAATCAACATAAATCCTAAAACACTCTTAATGGTACTTGGACTATTTGGTTACCATCCTTGGCATTATGGAGCGTGAGACTTTTTATTGGACTTAGGATTAGAAACCTTGGCCTATCTTGGAGACCTTGTGATCTTATCTGATTATTTTGTCTGGAGTTCTTGAGGTTTACCTCAAGATATTGGGTTGCTTGTTTGTTTTTGTGTGCAGGTTTTTGTGATTACATTCTCTGTTTGTAATCTGGAATTCACCCGTATACAACCGTTACTCTGCCCAATTTTTGTGAAGACTTAATACACTTGAAGTTTGGTTCTCTCAAGAGGTCTAGTATCTTTGCTTGCTTGGTTTTAATCCAAAGAATGGGAATTCTATCTTGACTCATAATGTCAAGTATTTGCTTCTTGTTGGTTAGATGATTCTTCTCCTTAGCTTTTACCTTATGCTTTAGGATAGTCTCTTCTTCTCCTCCCATCTTCTTTAATTTCAAAAATCTTCTCTCTCCTTTTGAAAACTCTTCTTGTTTCTAAACTTGAACCACTTTCATAATAAACTTGGACTTAGGTCCATGCATTTTCAAAATATTTTCATCAATAAACTTCAATCAATTTAATAATACTTTGACACTTTTTGTGAGAAGACTAAAAGTCAATCAACCTCATTTCAAACCATTTTTGCCACTTTAGCTTTTATCTTTAAACTTTTCTTAAAAGGTTAGGCTCTTGTCAATCCTTGTAGTGATGCAAACAACTATACTTCTACAATATGTAGTGAAGTGAGATATTTTCCACTTGGGTGTTGAATGAGGCATTGTTAATTTTAAAATCCAAGCCATTATCCTCCACTTTGAGATGATGCAAATTCTCCTTTCTCATGATTGTGGGTAGTAAGTATGTTTTCCACACGGACAATGACAATGATGTCTTATCTCTTAAAATTAACCAACACACTTGTGTTTCAAATTTTTAAAAGAGGAACTACGTGTACCCTGATCCCCTATTGCATGAAAGGTGGTACGTAGGCACTAAAGGTTTGCAACCGCGGCGGGTGCAAAAATCATAAAATATATTTCTCTTCTCACCTCCACCATCCATTTTATTTACAACACATTTTTTATATAGCCAAAATATACATATTTTTCAAAGAGGTTCCTGCGGAGTACCGTAGATGTTTAGAGTGCTAATACCTTCCCTTTGCATAACCAACCCCTTACCTTGAATCTTTCCCCCTCTTTTTGGGTTATTCGCTCTTTTACCATTCCTTTGGAAACAATAAAGCGCGGTGGAAATTTTTATTTTGATTTGTATAAAGTCTAGTCAATCCAATGGCTTAGTCTTGAACATTTCTACCGCTACAGAAAAATGGCGACTTCACTGGGGAAAGATTGACTTCTTGCTGGTCCATCCATAAGTGGGTTGAGCCTATCTTTGTTTATATCTGTATATGTGCTATTGTTGTTTATGTGCTATAATTTGTATACATGTTTGTCTGGATTTTCCTGGTTTTCAGGGTGCTTTGTGATTACTCATAAGTCCTATACCCGGACTTGGGAAAACTTAAAGATAGGACGGGCGATATAGTCATGTTAGCTTTGAGGGAGTAATCCCAAAAAAGGAGGCATGAGATCCCCCATTCAGTGGAGGCCCCTTTGACTGTAGTGTCGTTTACCGAGTAATCGGGAAGACGTACTGCTTTCGACCTGGGAGCCTGCTGAAACTGAGGACCGTAGAATACCTAACCCATCTTGGCCTTTTAGGTGTAGTGCAGAAGCTATGACGGAGTAATCCGGAAATAGATGTCACACGATACTACGCTCGGATGAGTCTTTCTTGAGAATATTACTAATTACCGAGTTAATAGGAAAGTTGGTAATATCCGAAGGAAGGATGTAGACTCTGGGAACCTCTAGAACCTTGTTCAGCAGGTGATAACTCTTAGACCAACACATTATGGGTAGTACCTTCGACCTCATGCTCGTGACGTCGAACCTATGAACCCTATATGTGTGATCTTGTATGTGATTGTTGCATCATGCATCCATGCACTCATAAGCATCTTTTGAAGAAGACAATATTCCAAGGGATTTAAAGGTTGACTATTTGTGAATATCTCAGGTACTGTTAACCATGGATTCTGGAAAGAGAAAGACCGGAAATTACAGTTTCAAGGATCCCAAGATAGATGAGCTGATCAGTTTAATTCTAGAGATCGAGTGTTCTGCAGACTTTCGGAAGAAGTATGGATCCATTATTCCTCTCATGAAGCTGAAGATGAAGGAGGGTATTCTCTCGAACTTGGTCCAGTTCTATGATCTGATGTATCACTTCTTTACTTTTCCCAATTATCAGTTGATGCATACACTGGAAGAGTATTCTTATCTATTGGATTTACCTGTTACCGATCGCGTTCCTTTTACTGGTTTGGAGGGTGAGCTAAAACCACATGAGATAGCTGCTTTGATTCATCTGGGGAAGTCTAAGGTGAAAGCCCATATGACTACTAAATGAGGGATTAGAGGATTACCAGCTCAGTTCTTATTGGAGAAAGCTCGTTACTTTGCCAGGATGAAGAGTACGGTTACTTTCGAGGCCATCTTTGCTTTACTTGCTTATGGATTATTCTTATTTCCTAATGTGGAAAAGTTTGTCGACATTAATGCTATCAGGATTTTCATGATTGGAAACCCAGTTCCTACACTGTTGGTTGATGTTTATTACTCTCTTCATCTTCAGAGTTCTTATCATGGGGGAATGATTATCTGTTGCACGCCTTTGTTGTACCGGTGGTTCATCTCTCATATACCTCAATCTGATGCTTTTTGGGATGTCAAGAAGGAACCCCGTTGGGCTCCTAAGATCACGGAACTTACTCACTCAGATATTGATTGGTATCGTCGAGCTTATAGGATATGGAGATTATTGACAGTTGTGGTAGTTTCCCCAATGTGCCTCTTCTTGGTACAAAGGGAGGAATTAACTATAACCCTGTTCTTGCACGGCGACAACTTGGTTATCCGATGAGGGATAAACCAGATAGTATTCATTTGAGTAGTTTCTTTCTGAAGGAAGGAGAAGACCATAAGGAAGCTAGGGAGCAGATTGTGAAGGCCTGGCGTCACATTCATAAGAAGAGTAGGAAGGATTTGGGACCTAGGGGTGCTGTTTCTTTGGAGCCATACCTTCAGTGGGTCCGATCAAGAGCCATTCAGTTGAATATGCCGTATACTTGGGAGATGCCCGTGCCTGATCTATTTGTGAAGACCACTCCTCCCTTATTAGATGATCTAGAAGAGTTGCAGCTTGCTTTGGTCAGGATGCAACAGGAAAGGGATGCTTGGAAGAACAAGTTCCAAACTTTAGAGAGTTCCTACAGAGCAGACTTAAAGGATAAAGACGATTTAATCGAGATCCTTGAGAGTCGAGCGGTGGATTCTATGGAGAGGCAAGGTGATTTATTTTCCCCTAAGCCTCAAACAAATGCTGATTACTCACTTCCTAATTCAAATGATTGGAAGGAGGTTACCACCAGACATGTGGAAGAAAACCAGAGGTTTAGGGATCAGATTGCCAGGCTCATAGGGAAGCGCCAACGTACAAATTGATCTCCATCAGTTATTTTTCTCAGGATTTTAGATTGTATTTTTATCTTGTACTTGGGATCATTGAAATTTGTAATCCATTTTGAAGTTATTATAGTAAAATTTTTCAGTATTTCAAAAGCTTTATTACTTTGATGTTTACAATATGTCTATAAATCTTAAATCCCTTGAAATATTAAATAATGAAGTAAAAATAATCATATGCATTGCATATCATGCATAATATTGCACATATCCTTGCATTTGTTATGCATATTCATGTGCCTTACCCAGCTTCTTTACTCTGTTCAGCAAGCTGACTCATCGCTACAACACTCGGGCTAACTTCAAAAAGAAGATGGACAACTTGGAACAGGAGAATCGCGAGCTACGCGAAGAAGTTTCTGCTTTGAAGGCTGGCTTGGCCAACTTGACTACTCTGATGGAAGCTCTGGTGGTTGCTCAGAATCAGCCACCGAGTGTTCAACCTCAACCAACAAGGGCAAGTGCTGAAGTTCCTACTGTTCCTGTATCCGCCACTCCGGCTGTTGTTCAAAACCGTATGTCTCAGGGTTATCCATGGGAAATGCTAGAGAATTTTGCACCTGAAGGTTTCAATTTGGGCCCCAAAGATGCTCCAGTGGTTCAAACATTTGTTACTCCAGCACCTCCTGTGGTGCATACTGTTCCTGCTGCACCTCCTTCGGTGAATTTGGTTCTATTTATTAATGAAGATGTGTGTCGTCCTTTCCCTCCTCCGAGTGAAGACTTGGGTCTTTATGACAGAATAGATGATTTCCAAGAGCAGTTTGATACAATGCAAAGAGATATGAAGGCTCTTAGGGGAAAAGAGCTATTTGGGCAGAATGTGAATGAGCTGTGTTTGGTCCCGAATGTTAAAGTGCCTGCTAAGTTCAAGGTCCCGGAGCTTGAGAAGTACAAGGGCAACACTTTCCCTCGTGCTCACTTGGTGATGTACGTGAGGAGAATGTCTACCCACACCGATGATCAGCGTCTGCTATTTCACTTTTTCCAGGATAGTTTGACTGGTGCAACAATGAAATGGTACATGAGTTTAGACAACGCCAACATCCATACTTTTAATGATTTGGGAGAATCATTCATTAAACAATACAAGTACAATGTGGACATGGCGCCCGACCGTGACCAACTTAGGGCCATGGTTCAGAAAGACAGAGAATCGTTCAAAGAGTATGCATAGAGATGGTACGAAGTGGCTGCACAAGTGATCCCTCCCATGGAGGAGAAGGAAATGACTAAAAATTTTCTGAAGACGCTGGGCGCTTTCCACTACGAAAGAATGGTAGCAAGTGCCCCAAGTGATTTTACAGAAATGGTAGGAATTTGTGTCCTCCTAGAAGAGGCAGTAAGAGAAGGCCGTTTGATAAAGGGTGAAGGATCCGGAGGTGTGAAAAATCCAGCTTGTGGGTTTACAAATAAGAAAGAGGGGGATACAAATGTTGTCATACAAGAGAGGAGAGTGAACGCTCCTAGAAGCAATTATCAGCGTCACCAGCAAGTTGCCTCAGTTACTCCTATAATGAGTGCCGCTTTGACTACCGTTTCTTATCAAAGGCAATCCCAGCAGGGGAACCAAGGGAATAATCAGAGAAAGGAGAACTATGACCCTATTCCCATGAGCTATGCAGAACTACTACCAGCATTGATTCAGAAGAAGTTGGTCCAGACACGACCACCTCCCGCCGTACCATCACCATTGCCTTGGTATTACAAAGAAGACCAGACGTGTGCCTTTCATCAGGGAGCACCAGGGCATAGTGTTGAAAATTGTTATCCTTTGAGGAATGAAGTGCAAAGGTTGGTGAAGTCTAGAATTCTATCTTTCAAAGACATGGGACCTAATGTGAAAGACATACCTCTACCCAAACACAGGGGAGTGAGTGCTGTAAATATGGTGGCCAGTTGTCCAGGAGACTTCCAGATTTTTGACATTAATCTGGTTAGAGGAGATTTGGTGAAGATGCATGCAGACCTCTGTGAATTCAGTTATTATACGCATCACCATGCCGGTTGTGCTGTTTGCAGTATAGACATACAAGGTTGCGAGAAGATAAAGGATGATTTACAGGAGATGATGGATGAAGGTTTAATCCATATAATCAGGCCTAGGGCAGAATATGAAGAGGAAGTGAATATGGTTTTTGGATGTCCGGGTTAATTCAGAATTTTTGATATGAAGCATTTGAATGAGGATCTCATGCAGTTGCATGCTACCTTCTGCCGTACTGCTGGTCAGGTGGAACACCAATATGGATCTTGCATAGTTTGCTATCGAGACCCCCGAGGATGTTCTATTGTGAGAGAGGGTGTTCAATTGCTGTTAGACAATGGAACTATCAAGATCACAGGTCAGAGAGATGATTATCATGAGATTGATATGGTTGAAGTTTGTTTGATGGAAGAAGAGTCAAAGGAAGAGTACGCCCCCGCAGATGAGTATTTCTCTTCAGACGAAGATTTGTTTGTCAGAAATGACCTTTTGATGGCTGATTGTGTTGAGGAAGGGGTAAACGTCATTGTACCTTGTTTTGGTGCACCCACTCATCTTGAGGTGGAGTACCATAGCAAACCAGTTGTTACCCCATTGGTAATTTGTCTTCCATGTCCTGTTCCATATAAATCAGATAAGGTTGTGCCTTACAAATACAACGCTACAATCTTAGAAGATGGGGTGGAAGTTCCCATCCAGCCAATGCCAGATGTTGGAAATATAGTTGATAATAGCAGGGTGACCCGTAGTGGTCGTGTGTTTGTGCCGGTTGTACGAAGGGATGTTGTTGCTGGAAAGAAAATTGCTGAGCACGATGAGCCTAAGAAGGATGCAGGAGAGACTAGCGGAGCCACATTAAAGAAAGAAGTGGATGATATCTTGAAGATAATTAAGATGAGCGATTACAGAATTGTAGATCAGCTATTATAGACTCCTTCAAAGATATCCATCCTAGCTTTATTAATGAACTACTCTGCTCATAGAGAATCATTGATGAGAGTACTAGACCAAGCTTTTGTGGAGAGTGACATGCCATTAGATCAATTCAGCAGCGTAATTGGAAACATTACATCATGTAACAACTTGAGTTTCTGCGATGATGAGTTACCAGATGAAGGGAGGAATCACAACCTGGCCCTCCACATATCTATGATCTGCAAGAATGACTCGCTGTCCAATGTGCTAATTGATAACGAGTCTGTGTTAAATGTTATACCGAGGAGTACCCTCATGAAGTTAAAGTATCAGGGAACACCTATGTGCCCGAGTGGCATCATTGTGAAGGCTTTTGATGGGTCGAGGAAATCTGTATCGGTGAAGTGGACTTGCCCATCCATGTAGGACCATATTTGTTCTTAATAACCTTCCAGGTCATGGACATTATTCCCGCATATAGTTGTTTTCTAGGACGACCATGGATACACGAAGCAGGGGCTGTCACTTCAACTCTGCATCAGAAGCTAAAATTTATGCGTGAAGGGAAGGTAGTGATCATAAATGGGGAGCAGACATTGTTGATATCCCATCTATCCTCTTTCAGTATTGTAGAAGCGGATGAGGCTGTTGTTGGAACCCAGTTCCAAGCCCTATCCATTGACAACATGAGGAGGAATGAGAATTCTATGGTTTCCCTGAAGGACGCGCAACGGGTTGTGCGCAATAGTCATAATGCAGTTTGGGGACGACTTGTGGATCCACCCGTGAACAAAAACAAAGTTGGTTTGGGGTTCTCTTCGAGGAATGGCAAAGGCGAAAATTTGAAGTCAAAGTCTTCTGTGAACAGTTATCATGATGTTTTCCGCAGCGGAGGCTACCTCCATCCAATTGGTTCTGGAATTAATGCTGTTGAAGAGGATGAAGCGGAGCAGGAAGTACCGAATTATGTGATGCATGGAGTCCGAGTTCATAACTGGGTCATCATTGATGTTCCTTCTTGCATACATGTTTCAAAGTAATTTTTTTGTTAAATCTCTTTCTTTCTTTTGAAAAGCTTTCACTCTGCCCAAGGTGGAAGTATTAATGTTGTAGGGCATATCTGTTTGCTATAACTTTTAAGATCATTAATAAAAGTTGTCTTTGCTTCCAAAATTATGTCTTTTATTTTCTGCTTTTTTCTTGGGAAATGGTAATAAATAAATAAAACCCCTTTCAAAAATAAATAATAACTGAAAATTAATCTGCATGATCACTTGTTATATGTGTCAGATTCTAAAAGCAATCATAAATCATATGTGCAGATTAATTAAAAAACCTGTTGAGTAGAATGACCCTGCACCCTCTCCCAACTTTGATTGTCCTGTGTTTGGGGCTGAAGAAGAAGATTATGATGAGATTCGAGAAGAGGTCTCACAGTTGCTTGAGCACGAGGAAAATACCATTCAACCATATAAGGAGCCTTTGGAAGTGATTAATTTGGGTTCAGAAGAAGATCCGAAAAAAGTCAAGATTGGAGAATCGTTGCATCCTGATGTAAAGAGCGGGTTGATTGAGCTGTTGAAAGAGTATGTGGATATTTTTGCTTGGTCTTATCAAGATATTCCTGGTCTAGATACAGACATTGTTGAGCATCGTTTTCCGTTGAAGCCAGAGTGTCCGCCAGTTAAACAAAAGTTGAGAAGAACCCACCGAATATGGCAGTAAAGATCAAAGAGGAGGTCCTAAAGCAGATTAATGCTAGTTTTCTTGTGACATCAGTATATCCTCAATGGATTGCCAATATTGTCCCAGTACCGAAAAAAGACGGAAAAGTCCGCATGTGCGTAGATTACAGAGATCTAAATAAAGCTAGTCCAAAAGATGATTTTCCATTGCCTCACATCGACATGTTAGTGGACAACACAACAAAATTCAAAGTATTCTCGTTCATGGATGGATTTTCCGGGTATAATCAAATAAGAATGGCTCCAGAGGACATGGAAAAAACAACATTTATCACACCCTAGAGAACATTCTGTTACAGAGTGATGCCCTTCGGGTTGAAGAACGCTGGTGCAACATACCAGAGGGATATGACAACCCTATTCCATGATCTGATGCACAAAGAAATCAAAGTATATGTTGATGATATGATTTCCAAATCTCAAACTGAAGAAGGGCATATAGAATATTTGTTGAAGTTGTTTTATCATTTGAGGAAGTATCGTCTCCGCTTGAATCCAAATAAATGCACCTTCGGTGTTAGATCTAGGAAATTGTTGGGTTTTATTGTTATCCAGAAAGGAATTGAAGTTGACCTTGATAAAGTCAAAGCAATTCAAGAAATGCCAGCACCAAGAACTGAAAAGCAAGTCAGGGGTTTCCTCGGGCGTTTGAATTATATTTCCAGATTTATTTCCCACGTGACTGCAACATGTGAACCGGTCTTTAAGTTGTTAAAGAAAGATCAAGGTTGTGTGTGGACGAATGACTACCAAAGGGCATTTGAGAGTATTAAAGAATATCTGCTTGAACTTCCTATATTGCTCCCTCCCGTAGAAGGAAGACCGTTGATTATGTATTTAACAGTATTAGATAAATCCATGGGTTGTATTCTGGGACAACAAGATGAAACAGGAAAGAAAGAGTTCACCATTTATCATCTCAGCAAAAAGTTCACTGATTGTGAGTTGCGGTATTCCATGCTAGAAAAGACATGTTGTGCTTTGGCCTGGGCGGCAAAGCGTTTGCGGCAGTATATGTTGAATCATACCACTTGGTTGATCTCCAAAATGGATCCAATCAAGTATATTTTTGAAAAGCCTGCTCTTACTAGAAGAATTGCCCGCTGGCAGATGTTGTTATCTGAATATGATATCAAATACCGCACTCAAAAGGCTATTAAAAGTAGTGTGTTGGCAGATTACCTTGCTCACCAGCCGATGGAGGATCATCAGTCTGCAGAGTATGAATTCCCCGATGAGGATGTGATGTTCCTGAAAATGAAAGATTGTGATGAACCATTGCCTGAGGAGGGCCCCAACCCTGAATCTCGTTGGAGTATGATATTTGTTGGAGCTATGAATGCTTATGGTAAAGGAATTGGTGCTGTGATTGTTACTCCTCATGGATCACATATTCCTTTTACCGCAAGGTTAACATTTGATTGCACTAATAATATGGCAGAATATGAGGCTTGCATCATGGGTCTTTAGGAAGCTATTGATCTCAGAATCAAAATTCTAGATGTGTATGGCGATTCAGCTTTGGTAATAAATCATATTAAAGGAGAATGGGACACTCGTCACCCTGGATTGATCCCTTACAAAGATTATGCTAGAAGATTATTACCCTTCTTCAATAAAGTTGAATTCCATCACATTTCTAGAGATGAAAATCAAATGGCGGATTCTCTGGCAACCCTGGCTTCCATGTACCAAGTGAATACTTGGAATGATATACCCCGAATTACAATTCGACGACTAGATAGGCCCGCTCATGTGTTTGAGGCAGAGGAGGTAGCAGATGAAAAACCCTGGTATTATGATATCAAGCATTTTCTTCAGACTCAGAAATACCCGTTTGGTGCATCGAAGAAAGATAGAAAGACACTGAGAAGATTGGCAGGCAGTTTCTTCCTCAATGAAAATGTGTTATACAAGAGAAATTATGACATGGTCCTGCTCAGATGCGTGGATAGACATGAAGCAGACATGTTGATGCATGAGATTCATGAAGGTTCATTTGACACTTACACTAATGGACATTCGATGGCTAAAAAGATGCTAAGGGTAGGTTATTATTGGTTGACAATGGAATCTGACTGTTACAAATTTGCAAAGAAGTGCCATAAATGCCACATTTATGCAGTTAAGATCCATGTGCCTCCGACACTTCTCAATGTGATTTCCTCCCCATGGCCTTTCTCTATGTAGGGTATTGACATGATCAGGATGATATAACCCAAAGCTTCGAATGGACATTGTTTCATCTTGGTAGCAATTGACTACTTTACCAAATGGGTAGAGGCTGCTTCATATGCCAATGTTACCTAACAGGTGGTCGTGTGTTTCATCAAAAACAATCTTATATGCCGGTATGATGTGCCGAGCAGAATCATCACTGACAATGGCTCAAATTTGAACAACAAGATGATGACAGAATTATGCGAAGAATTCAAGATTGTCCATCACAATTCATATCCATACAGGCCAAAGATGAATGGGGCTGTTGAAGCTGCTAATAAGAATATCAAGAGAATTATCCAGAAAATGGTTGTCACTTATAAGGATTGTCATGAAATGCTCCCTTTTGCTCTGCATGGATATCGAACATCTGTTCACACTTCAACAGGAGCAACCCCGTTCTCCCTAGTGTATGGAATGGAAGTTGTACTCCCCGTCGAGGTAGAGATTCCCTCGTTGCGTGTGATAATGGAAACCAAGTTAACGGGGCTGAATGGGTCCAAAATAGGTTCGACCAATTGAATTTGATTGAAGAGAAGAGGATGACAACTTTATGTCATGGGCAGTTATATCAGAAAAGAATGAAGAAAGAATTTGATAAAAAGGTCAAACCTCGTGAATTCAGAGAAGGCGACCTCGTGCTCAGGAAGATCATGTCTTTCAGCATTGATTCTAGGGGCAAGTGGACTCCCAATTTTGAAGGCCCGTATGTTTTCAAGAAAGCCTTCTCTGGTGGTTCATTAATTCTTGAAACTATGGATGGAGAGGAGTTCCCACGTCCCATGAATGCTGACGCAGTCAAGAAATACTTCGCCTAAAGAAATAAAAGAACAACTCGCTAAGTTGAAAACTCGAAAGGGAGGGTTAGGCAAAAAGGAGCGTCTCGGTAGGCCGAAAACCTGAAAGAGCGATCTAGGAAAAAATTAGAGACATAAACAGAATAAATTTCCCGCTAAGTTGAAAACCCGCAAAGGCAGCTTAGGCAAAGGTTAGGGATTTTCTTGGCAAGTAACTACGTCAGACAAGACTTGATCGTTGAAGCAACAATCTTTTCGGATCCTTACCATACTTCAACAAAAGCTGCTGCTCAGGATTTCAAAAGTTGTTAGGGGGAATATTGGTCATTGTATCTCAATGTATCTTTTCCATTATGTATTACCATTTCCCAAACTTTGTAATCATCCATGGAGTCTCGCCATTCGCAGACTACCATTCTACTAATGAAATTCGAGCTTTTGCCCAATTCTTTGTGTTCTTATTTTTATTTAGCTTGCAAAGACTCCATTTATTACTGATAATAACTGTTAAAGAAAAAAGATAAAAAAAGAAAGCAAAATTGACTTTTAAAAAAAAAGAGATCCTTACAATTCAATTTACTTTGGGATTTGTGATGAAATAATGACAAAAAGAATGGTGATCCCAAGAATGAACAAACTCCGGTTATTTTAAGAAGATTTACTCCCTTCATGAAGGTTTTCTCAGGTCATTTTGCTGGTATGTGCGCGATCTTTGTGTGTTTCTCAGATAGTTAAAGACGATATCAATGGGTGCAAGGTACAATATTGGGTTTGTGGTCCCATTATCCCCAGTCAAGTCTTGGTTCGCTTTTGATTTTGGGTGTGCACGGTCAGAAGCCTCTGTCCCAGATTCCCCAATGAAGTCTTCCCTCATATGATGAAAGGTTTTATTCCCTTGGTGTGTTGAGATGTCGCTCTTTTTGTAGTATTGGCACTAGTGTTGACTTCTTGATTTCCCGGGAAGGTTATCCCAGGGAATCTATTATTGGAATGAGTGTTCGTGATGAAAATTTTCAATCCGCAGTTTTTTTTTTCCTTCTCCAAGGAGGTAGGCTTGAATCCCCCAGTGAGGTTTGGTTGTGTCGGCGTCAGTCTGCTTTATTTGAGGCTGGTCTTGCAATCTCCAGTAGGCATGTTGCTTTTGGAAAACTGCTTCTTCGATGAAACCAGAAGAATGATGTTCTATTCCGGTATCTGTTTGATTTGGCTACATCCGGATTATGTTTCTCCTCAGTGAAGTTAAGGCAAGCAATATGTTTGGTTTCCGCAGTTGGTTTTACCTTTCTTGGAATGATATTTTTGGTTGAAGTTTAGCCCAATGCTGTTAGTACCTGAGGCGTATTTGTTTTTTTGTACTGATTATGTATCCTTTTACCACCATATGCACGATAGCACTCATACATTCATACATACATCATGCATGGCTAAAAACCATCCTCCATTGACATTGTGTTCTGATCTTCTTGCAGCGCTCTTTGCTTAGTTGAATTTGGTTTTCCCTCTTGAGTTTATTTCTCAAAGGATGTATCTTCATTGGCCGTCTTGCTCCAATTTATTTCTGATTTGGATCTGTGGTTGCATGACAATATTATTTACTTTGGATTTCTGAGAACTTTGAGTTTTGGTTTGTGCATTTATTTTGCACGGGAAGACTTTATCTCCTCAGCAGGAATATCGTGGCATTTCCCCGGGAAGTCATATTTCTATCCCCAGAAAGTCATTTCTATTTGCAATTCCCCATGGCAATGAGTAACAAGTCTCGTTATTTGAGACAACTTATATTTGGTCTTTTCCAGGCAGATTTCCTTGGTTAAAGAAGGAGTTGAGACCCGTTCTAGGTAAAATACCAGAATTTTGGGATAACTTGATATATTTTCTCTTTCTACCTTCAGTGAACGTTGGCAGTACATCGACAGTGAACGTCGATGTTTATTATCTTTTTGCTATCTTCAGTGAACGTTGATAGTTCATCGTCAGTGAACGACGGTGATATGATATATTTTCTCTTTCTACCTTCAGTGAACGTTGGTAGTACATTGGCAGTGAACGTCGGTGTTTATTATCTTTTTGCTATTTTCAGTGAACGTTGATATTTCATCGTCAGTGAACAGCGGTGATATGATATATTTTCTCTTTCTACCTTCAGTGAATGTTGGTAGTACATCGGCAGTGAACGTCGATGTTTATTATCTTTTTGCTATCTTCAGTGAACGTTGATAGTTCATCATCAGTGAACAGCGGTGATATGATATATTTTCTCTTTCTACCTTCAATGAACGTTGGTAGTACATCGGCAGTGAACGTCTGTGTTTATTATCTTTTTGCTATCTTAAGTGAACATTGACAGTTCATCATCAATGAATGACGGTGATATGATATATTTTCTCTTTCTACCTTTAGTGAATGTTGGTAGTACATCGGCAGTGAACGTTGGTGTTTATTATCTTTTTGCTATCTTCAGTGAAAGTTGATAGTTCATCGACAATGAACGACGGTGATATGATATATTTTCTCTTTCTACCTTCAGTCAACGTTGGTAGTACATAGGCAGTGAACGTCGGTGTTTATTATATTTTTTCTATCTTCAGTGAATGTTGATAGTTCATCATCAGTGAACGGCGACGGTATGATATGCATTCTCTTTCTACCTTCAGTGAATGTTGGTAGGACATCGACAGTGAACGTCGATGCTTGTTATCTTCCTCTCTGATTCTGTTCTTGTGGCTCACCAGTGATTTATTTCCCTGGTGGGGTTGCTCCTTTGTTTCTTCATTTTTGTTGCATCCCCAATGTTACTTTGTGTCTCTTTGGTTATGTTCATATGCATTCATATGCATAAGCATTTGCATGGCATCTTAGGGCCAAAAATATGGTTTGTTTTATATTTAAGTATCTTTTATCACGTCAACACGAAGATTTTTAACCTTCGTATCTCCGGATAGAAGAAACTTAAATAAGGGCAGCTGTTGTACCCCAATTTTTGCCCCTAAGATTTCTGCATCATACCATATTGTTTCAATCACAACAAGATCACATTAGGGTTTTTGGTTCTTCTCCCTATCTTTAGCCTTGATCTTTTTAGGAGTTACCAAACACATTGACTTGTTTTCTTTTGTGATCATGGATATTTTGCTTTGATTTTATCTCTAATTAATAAAATACAATATTGGTTTGTCTTACTTGTTAATAATGTAGGTAAAGGCAATGAGGTTTAACAGGTTGTTCCATGGGTTCATAAGTTTATTTCCATGCCCTAGTCAATAGCTTGAGAAATTCAAACTTTACTATTGGAGTGATTTTGGAAGAAATTACATGACAAGGCTTATTTTGGTTCAACATATTTCAAAGTTATCAAAAATGATTCAAAAGTACAAAGGGTTAAGGGGAGAAGTTGTCATGATTAGACAAGGTCTTGTTCCTACTGGTCACAAGAGCACATTTCTCTCAAATTTCAAGATATGGAAGTGCTTTTGGTGGCTATGAGTACTCATAGTCACCCTCAACAACTTCTATTCACAAAGGAAGAATATTGGCACAAAAATCTTGTTCAAACTTGGCAAATTTCCTCAAAGCATTCTCTTGATCTAGAGGCTAGGGTTTTGGACTTCAAAGGAGCATATCTTGCTCATATTTTGGTATTTTTGAGTGATTCCAAAAACATCCTTCTCTTTAAAGAGTTACCAACAAATCACTTCAAAAGTTCCAAGGAGTTTTCGTGTGGAAGGAACTTGGTGAAGAAGAAAGATTACAAGTCACCCAGATGAATCCCCAATTTTCCATATGTGACTTCAAATGGTCATAACTTGGTCAATTTTTATCACCTTGAGCCCATTATTTTTTCATTATGATCTTAAGGATGTGTACTTCATGCCTTCTTTTATGTGCAAAGTAAGAAAATGGATGGAAGTTGCCTCAAGGATGCAAAAGATTATAGGTCATTTCATGATTTTTAGCCAACTTCAACAAGTCATAACTTGCTCAAATTTTGGAGATTTTGAGTGGTTCAAATTGAAAAATGTCATTCAAGAGATCTAATTCATTCCATCTTTTTTTGTTAATAGCAAATTCTAAGTGGAAGGCCATGTTTGGATGCAAAAGATTATAGGTCATTTTTAAAGAAGAATTTGAAATATTTCTAAGTATGGAAAGTCAACTCTTTTTCTTCAACTTTGACTCCATGTAGCTTTCAGCTCAAGTATCCATTTGATTCCATTCTTTTTCCATTGCAAAGCTTGTAACCTCATCTTTCCAAAGCATCAAGAATTATGCCCTAAGACCCCTTGAGGTAGGAATGCCATGGATTTGAATTGGGTAGTTTGAAACTGAATTTTTTCACAAAGTCAGGATTTTGAAATATTTGTTTTGGCTTCTAATCACAAGATTTCCACGCGTTTTTGGTTTTAATCATGTTTAGCAACTTGCCAGAAGTGATTAGCATCATGAAACGAGAGATTTGGATGAGTTTTGATAGTGTTTGAGTCACACTTTCTTCATGATGCAAACCCACACGAATTCCCTCCAAAACACATCATTTGCTATTCCTTTTGATCCCATTTGCTTCCCTATAAATAGAGGGTCATCCCCCATTCAATTTACCAAGCTTAGATAGCCAGAATCACCCTGTCAAACATGCTTCACAACCCAGAATTCAACAACTTCGAAATCTATTCTCAAGCCTTTTTCAATACATTTTCCCCTCAATTCACCTTCCTTGATCTTCCCTGAAGCTAACCATATAATTACATTCAAGAATCGTGCCCTATACTGCTCCATATAAGTCCAGTTTCAGAGCTCTGCAACTCAACTTCAATAGGTAGATTCCTTCATCAATTCTTCAAAACTCTGATATCATTGTGTTGCTCTCATTGCCCTGGTTCTAGTTGCAACACTTAAATTTCACTGGGAGCACATTTTGACCATGAATTTTCAAATCCCTTTTCAAAACTTTCTTTCCAAATTGCTTGAGCTACATTTTATATAAATTTGGCGCGAGGGTGTGGTTGTTTTCATCTTGAAGAGACGAAGCGATTGGCATAGGTCTGAGCTTCTGATTTTACAGTTTGAGAGACCTGTAAATCACGTTTGCTGGAGGTTGAAGATGACCTACGTGTCATCTTCCAACCAATGATGGCGTGCCATTTGTGTTTTTCAAAAATCTGATTTATTATTGATTTTGTACATTATTCATTAATGACCATGATATGCACAACGCGCCAGATCCCTTGGATTTGATTACTAACGCGTTTTGACTCTCATCCAATGGTCCACATATTTTAGTTTTATTTTCTTTTTCTGATTTTTATATTTTAATTGTTTTAAATTTCAAAAAATCATAGAAAATTCATTTTTACTCCAAAAAATCTGAAAAAATCATGAAAAATATTTTTGATTATTCTCTTTTTGATTTTTATTTTTTCACAATTTAATTTTGTGTTTTGGTATTTTTTATAAATTTTACACTTATTTGATTTATTTAAAATGTTCAAAAATACTTTTTTACATTTTTTAATTCTGAAAAATTATGGAATGATCCAATGATATTGTGACAAATATTGGTGACCTTATTTCATTTTTGTTTCTGACTTTACTATTTTTTACTATTTTTATTTTTTTACCCATTTATTTTATTTTTTAAAAATAGTTTCTGACTTTTAAAAATTACCAAAATTTTTGTAAAATTGCCTGGCCTCTTTTATGATTTTTCTATGGTCTTATTTTCCATTTCTTGATTAATTTGAATATAATTGATATTTTCCTCATTATTTTTCATTCTTTAAACATATTTAAACCTTTTAATGTATATATTAAATATGATATTATTTTATGATTATTTTCTGGCTGTCTTGAGTTGGTTTTTTGATCATGGCTTTATTAACATCATTGGATCCATGGTGTTGAGTTTAACTCCACAAAAATGGATGAATTATTTTAATAACAGTTTGATTAAATTTTTAATTCAAAAGTGGTTTATTCATCTTTTGCCCTAATCCTCTTCATCTCATCCCCTTCCCATTGCACTAAATGTTGTTGGAGCATGATCTCTTCATCATGTCTCAAAACAAATGGTGCATAGATTGCTATTGACCGACCTCAAAATAAGTGCGACTTCTATATAAGTCCAGTTACGATTGCTTAACATAACGCTAAATTTTGTCCCGATTCAAATAAATGATCATTCGTGGCCCAAACTTATGATTGCAAGCCCAAGTATGTTAATTTGATATATTTGATCCAATAACTTTGAGATTCATTGTGTGGAGGCTTTGGTTCTACCAATCCTCTAATGGATCTACAACATCTTTGGTCAATGCGGATCACTTAAACATCGTTGATCATTAAATGGTACTTATGAGAATTCCAAATGGATGATATACTTGACAAAAAGCAAATGCAACTTGTTGTGTGGAGGCTTTGGTTCTACCAATCCTCTAATGAGTTCCAAATGCAAGTTTCAAGATGGTCATCCAACTAACCACTAATTATTGACTTGTTTATTTTATGCTTTTATTCTTTTATGCTTTATGTACTATTTATTTTTTTAGCACTTTTCATTTCATGTCATTTTCATCTTTGCTCATTTGAGCATTTATCTTCTTATCATTTTTATTTTTTCTCACTTGAGCTTTTCTTTTTCTTTTTCTAAGATACTTAATAATCAACATAAACCCTAAAAAACTCTTAATGGTACTTGGACTATTTGGTTACCATCCTTGGCATTATGGAGCGTGGGACTTTTTCTTAGACTTAAGATTAGAAACCTTGGCCTATCTTGGAGACCTTGTGATCTTATCTGATTATTTTGTCTGGAGTTCTTGAGGTTTACCTCAAGACATTGGGTTGCTTGTTTGTTTTTATGTGCAGGTTTTTATGATTATATTCTCTGTTTGTAATATGGAATTCACCCGTATACAGCCGTTACTCTGCCCAATTTTTGTGAAGACTTAATACACTTGAAGTTTGGTTCTCTCAAGAGGTCTAGTATCTTTGCTTGCTTAGTTTCAATCCAAAGAATGGGAATTCCATCTTGACTCATAATGTCAAGTATTTGCTTCTTGTTGGTTAGATGATTCTTCTCCTTAGCTTTTACCTTATGCTTTAGGATAGTCTCTTCTTCTCCTCCCATCTTCTTTAATTTCAAAAATCTTATCCCTCCTTTTGAAAACTCTTCTTGTTTCTAAACTTTAACCACTTTCATAATAAACTTGGACTTAGGTCCATGCATTTTCAAAACATTTTCATCAATAAACTTCAATTAATTTAATAATACTTTGGCACTTTTTGTGAGAAGACTAAAAGTCAATCAACCTCATTTCAAACCATTTTTACCACTTTGGCTTTTATCTTTAAACTTTTCTTAAAAGGTTAGGCTCTTGTCAATCCTTGTAGTGATGCAAACAATTATACTTCTATAATATGTAGTGATGTGAGATATTTTCCACTTGGGTGTTGAATGACGCATTGTTGATTTTAAAATCCAAGCTATTATCCTCCACTTTGAGATGATGCAAATTCTCCTTTCTTATGATTGTGGGTAGTAAGTATGTTTTCCACACGGACAATGACGATGATGTCTTATCTCTTAAAATTAACCAACACACTTGTGTTTCAAATTTTTAAAAGAGGAACTACGTGTACCCTGATCCCCTATTGCACGAAAGGTGGTACGTAGGCACTAAAGGTTCGCAACCGCGACGGGTTCAAAAATCATAAAATATATTTCTCTTCTCATCTCCACCATCCATTTTATATACAACACATTTTTTATATAGCCAAAATATACAGATTTTTCAAAGAAGTTCCTGCGTAGTACCGCATATGTTTAGGGTGCTAATACCTTACCTTTTCATAACCAACCCCATTACCTTGAATCTTTCCCTCTCTTTTTGGGTTATTCGCTCTTTTCCCATTCCTTTGGAAACAATAAAGCGCGGTGGCGATTTTTATTTTGATTTGTATAAAGTCTAGTCAATCCAATGGCTTAGTCTTGAACATTTCTACCGCTACACATATTTTTGTAAAGTTTTGACAAGGGCTTTGCCCGATTTTCTTTTGTTCGGGTCCGCGTGCCCTTCATTTTGTAATATTTGGACAACATCAGCCTTCACAGTTGGCTCTTGTAAATGCCTTTATTTTTCTTTTCAATTGTATGTTAGATTGCTTTTCGTTGTGCTTGATTTATTTATTTTGTGAAGTTTGGAATTTCGATAAGTAGAGGTTTGTGCTTGACCTTAGTTGTGGTCGACACATGTTGGGATGTGTCGAGGAAAGTAGGATTCCATAGGGACAAGGTCAAGATCGCGGTCAGGATCTTGACTTCATGGTGTAAACTGCCCATCGCGAGCTGGATGTTCTGCCTATTGGGTACTTCGACGATGGAGATCGGTCGTGGTTTCCCTGTCGGGTGAAGGTTTCGCTCAACCAATGAGAAAAAGCCCGCCTTTAGATTCTGGTTGGAGGCTATGTTCGTACCTTAACATGCTTCCATGGTCGAGCGAGCCCTTTCGTTTATCAGAGAGGGCATGTCGATTGTCGGGCCCCGACATTTATCAGGGAACTAGCTGTAATATTATTTCAGCTTTGTAGAGTTCCATGGTCGAGGTAATGGTTATTCACTTAGGCGTTCGAGGTGGTAGGCTCCAGTGCTCGTTGCCCCCGATGACGCGGTAAGGTTCTTCCTAGTTGGCGGCCAACTTTCCTTCACGAGAATCTTTCTGATTTCTCTACAAAACTAGGTTGCCGACCTAGAATTCGCGTTTTATAACTTTGGTGTCATGACGCAGGGCTATCTGTTGTTTCAGTGTGGCTTCATGAAGAGCCACTCTCGATCGGATTTCTTCAACTAGGACGAGCTCTTCCCTTAGGAACTCGTCATTTAGTTCCTCGTTTAAAGGGACTTCAGTTCGCCTGGATGGCTCCATGATTTCCACGAGAATTACTGCTTCGGTGCCATAGGTTAGTTGAAACAGGGTTTTGCTAGTCGTTGAGTGTGGTGTCACTTGGTAAGCCCACATGACATTGTGCAGCTCTTCGACCCACCCCATTTTGGCTTCACCCAACCTGCGCTTGAGTCCTTGTAAGATGACTCTATTCGCGGCCCTTGTTTTCCCATTGGTTTGAGGGTGTTCGACGGATATGAAGTGTTGTTTGGTGTCGAGCTTGGCGAAGAACTCTTGGAAGTTTTGGGCAGTGAACCATGTCTTATTGTCGATGACGAGCGCTTGTGGTATGCTGAATCGAGCAAGCATGTTTCATTTGTAGAAGCTAAGAATGTTGTGTGATGTGATTCTGGCCAGGGCTTTGATCTCTATCCACTTTGTGAAATAGTCGACGACCATGATCAGGAATTTATTTTAATATGATCCTTGTACGAACGGTCTGAGGATGTCCATCCCCCATCAGGAAAACGACCATGGGGATGACAATGTTTTGAGTTCATGTGGGTGTGTGTGGTGCATGTCTACGTGTCTTTGACATTTGTTGCACTTTTTGATGTGCTCCTTCGTCTCTTGCTGCATGGTGGGCCAATAGTATCCTGCTCACAACACCTTTCGTGCAAGAGATCTTCTTCCCAAGTGTTGGGTGTTAATTCCCTCGTGGATTTCCTATAATATCTCATGGATTTTGTATTCCTCGATGCATTTCAGGAGTGGGATGGAGAATCCTCATCGATAGAGTTTATGCTCGACCACTACGTAAGAGAAGGCTCATTGTTTAGTCGCATTTGCCTCTTTTTGGTTAGCGGGTAATTCTCCCTTCGTGAGATAATTAAATATTAGGGTCATCCAACATGAATTGTCCTTGATGGCATTCACCTGGGGTGACGCAATGGGTTTTTCAATGCTCTGACGAGAAAGGGATTCTTGGATGACAGATTTGTTCCCACCTTTTTTCTTTGTGCTCGTGATTTTTGAAAGAATGTCAACCTGTGTGTTTTGTTTGCGGTGTATGTGTTTGATTTCTACCCAGTCGAACTTCTTCACCTGTTCTTTGACTAGATTCCGGTATTCGATGAGGCTATCTTTCTTGGCCTGATATTCTCCTCGAACCTAAGATGCGATGAGTTAGGAGTCCGTGAATACTTGTACTTCTCGGGCACCTAGGTCTCCGACTAGCCTTAATCCTGCAAGCAGGGCCTCGTATTCAGCCTAGTGTAGCAGTAGAAATGTTTAAGACTAAGCCATTGAATTGACTAGACTTTTACAAATCAAAATAAAAATCGCCACTGCGCTTTATTGTTTCCAAAGGAATGGGAAAAGAACGAATAACCCAAAAAGAGGGGGAAAGATTCAAGGTAAGGGGGTTGGTTATGCAAAGGGAAGGTATTAGCACCCTAAACATCTACGGTACTCCACAGGAACCTCTTTGTAAAATATGTATATTTTGGTTATGAAAAAAAATGTTGTATAAAATAGATGGTGGAGGTGAGAAAAGAAATATATTTATTATTTTTGCATCCTCCGCGGTTGCAAACCTTTAGTGTCTACGTAGCACTTTTTCGTGCAATAGGGGATCAGGGTACACGTAGTTCCTCTTTTAAAAAAAAAAAACACAAATGTGTTGGTTAATTTTATGAGATAAAACATCATCATCATTGTCCGTGTGGAAAACATACCTACTACCCACAAGCATGAGAAAGGAGAATTTACATAATCTCAAAGTGGAGGATATGGCTTGGATTTTAAAATCAATAATACCTCACTCAACACCCAAGTGGAAAATATCTCTCTTCACTACATATTGTAGAAGTATAGTTGTTTGCATCACTACAAGGATTGACACAAGTTCAATCTTTTTGAGAAAAGTTTAAAGATAAAAGCCAAAGTGGAAAAAGTGGTTTGAAATGAGATTGATTGACTTTTAGTCTTCTCAAAAAAATTTCAAAGTATTATTAAGTTTGTTGAAGTTTATTTATCAAAATGTTTGAAAACGCATGAACCTAAGTCCAAGTTTATTATGAAAGTGGTTCAAGTTTAAAACAAGAAGAGTTTTCAAAAGGAGGGAGAAGATTTTTGAAATTAAAGAAGATAGGAGGAGAAGAAGAGGCTATCCTAAAGCATAAGGTAAAAGCTAGGGATAAGAACCATCTAACCAACAAGAAGCTAATACTTGACACTATGAGCCAAGATAGAATTCCCATTATTTGGATTGAAACCAAACAAGCAAAAATACTAGACCTCTTGAGAGAACCAAACTTCAAGTGTATTGAGTCTTCACAAAAATTGGGCAGAGTAACGGCTGTATACGGGTGAATTCCAGATTACAAACAAAAGGTGTAATCATAATAACCTGCACATAAAACAAACAAACAACCCAATGTCTTAAGGTAAATCTCAGGAGCTCCAGAAAAAATAATAAGATAAGATCACAAGGTCTCCAATCATAGGCCAAGGTTTCTAATCCCAAGTCCAAAAAGTCCAATGCTACATAATGCCAAGGATAGTAACCAAATAGTCCAAGTATTATTAAAGACTTTTAGGGTTTATGTTGATTATTAGGTGTCTTCAAAAGAAAAGCTCAAGTGAGCAAACTAAAAAAAAAACAAGAATATAAAGGGGTTCAAGTGAGCAAAGATGAAAAAAAGCATGAAATGTAAATTCTAAAAGTAAATGGTGCATAAAGTAAAGAGCATAAAATAAAAACACAAAATAAAATCAATTATTAGTGATTAGTGGTCAATTGGATGATCATATTGAAACTTGTATTTGGAACTCATTAGAGGATTGGTAGAACCAAAGCCTCCACACAACAAGTTGCATTTGCTTTTTGTCAAGTATATAATCCATTTGGAATCCTTATGAGTATCATTTAATGATCAACAATGTTTAAGTGATCTGCATTGACCAAAGGTGTTGTAGATCCATTAGAGGATTGGTAGAACCAAAGCCTCCAAACAATGAATCTCAAGGTTATTGGATCAAAGAGATCAAATTAACATACTTGGTCTTGCAAACATAAGTTTGGGCCACAAATGATCATTTATTCAAATTGGGACAAAATTTAGTGATATGTTAAGCAACCGTAAGTGGACTTATATAGAAGTCGCACCTATTTTGAGGCCGGTCAATAGAAATCTATGCACCATTTGTTTTGAGACATGATATTGAGATCATGCTCCAACAACATTTAGTATAATAAGAAGGGGTTGCGATGAAGAGGGGTGGGAGAGAATATACAAATCACGTTTGGATTAAATTTAATCAAACTATTATTAAAATCATTCATCCATTTTTGTGGAGTTAGACTCAACACCGTGGATCCAATGATGTTAATAAAGTTCATGATAAAATTTTTAACCCAAGATCAGCCAGAAAATAATCACAAAATAATATTACATTTTAATATATACAAAAAGGTTTAAAAATAATGTTTAAAAATAGAAATAAAAGAGAAAAAGTCAACTATGTTCAAATTAATCAAGAAATAAAAAGTAAGACTATAGAAAAATAAAAAATGAACTAAAATAATTTTATAAATTTTTTGGTAATTTTTTAATGTCAGGAACTACTTTAAAATTTAAATAAATGGGTGAAATAAACCAAAAATGATAAAAATAGAAAAGTCATAAACAAAAATAAAATAAAGTCACCAATATTTGTCACAATATCATTGGATCATTCCATAATTTTTTCAGAATTTAAAAATGCATAAAAGTATTTTTAAACATTTAAAATAATTCCAATAAAGTGTAAATTTATAAGAAATACCAAAACACAAAATTAAATTGTGAAAAAATAAAAATCAGAAAGAGAATAATCAAAAATATTTTTCATAATTTTTTCAGATTTTTTGAACTAAAAATGATTTTTCTATGATTTTTTGAAGTTTAAAACAATTAAATATAAAAAATCAGAAAAGAAAATAAAAGTCAAAAATATGTGGACCATTGGATGAGAGTCAAAACACGTTAGTAATCAAATCCAATGGATCTGGCGCGCTGTGCATATCATGGTCATTAGTGAATAAAACACTGAATCAGAAATAAAATCAGAATTCAAAAATAACAAGTGGCGTGCCATGATTGGTTGGAAGATGACACATTGGTCATCTTCAACCTCCAGCCAACGTGAATTGCAGGTCTCTCAAACTATAAAATCAGAAGCTCGTACCTATGCCATTCGCTTCGTCTCTTCAAGACAAAGACAACCACACCCTCGCGCCAAATTTATATAAACTGTAGCTCAAGCAATTTGGAAAGAATGTTTTGAAAAGGGATTTGAAATTTCATGGTCAAAACGTGTTTCCAGTAAGAAGTAAGTGTTGCAACTAGAATCAGGGAAATGAGAGCATCACAATGATATCAAAGTTTTGAAGAATTGATGAAGGAATCTACCTATTGAAGTTGAGTTACAGAGCTCTGAAACTAGACTTCTATGGAGCAATATAGGGCACGATTCTTGAATGTAATTATATGGTTAGCTTCAGGAAAGATCAAGGAAGGTGAATTGATGAAAAAATTGGATTGAAAAAGGCTTGAGAATGGATTTCGAAGTTGCTGAATTATGAGTTAGGGAACAAGTTTGGTAGGGTGATTCTGGCTATCCAAGCTCGAGAAAATGAATGAGCTAGTTCATGTATTTATAGGAGAAGCAAATGGGATCAAAAGGAAGAGTGAATGATGCATTTTAGAGGGAATTCGTGCAAACCTGATGCACGAGTGAAGTGTGATCTAATTTTCACTAAAACTCATCTAATCCTTGCGTTTTGAGGTGCTAAACAAATCTGGAACTTCACTAAACAGTTTAGAGGCAAAAACGCGTGGAAAACTTGTGATTAGAGGCCATATTATGAATTTCAAAATTCTGACTTGGTGAGAAATTCAGTTTCAAAGTGCCAACTTCTGACCAATGGTATTTTCAACTCAAGGGGTCCTAGGACATGATTCTTAATGCTTTAGAAAGGTGATGTTTCAAGCTTTGCAATGGAAAAAGAATGGAATCAAATGGATGCTTGAGCTGAAAGTTGTGTTGAGTCAAAGTTGAGGAAAAAGGGTTGACTTTCCATACTTAGAAATATTTCAAATTTTTCTTCAAAAGTGACCTATAATGTCTTGCATCCAAACATAGCCTTCCACTTGGAATTTGCTCTTGACCAAAAAATATGGCATGAAGTAGATCTCTTGAATGACATTTTTAAACTTGAACCATTCACAATTTCCAAAAATTGAGAAAGTTATGACTTGTTGAAGTTGGCAAAATTTCATAAAATGACCTATAATCTTTAGTATCCTTAAGGAAAATTCCATCCATTTATCACTTTGCACATAAAAGAAGACATAAAGTTCACATCTTCAAGATCAATATGGAAAAATAATAGGCTCAAGGTGATAAAAATTGACCAAGTTATGCTCATTTGAAGTCACACATGAAAAGTTGGGGATTCATCTGGAGGACTTGTAATCTTTCTTCTTCATCAAGTTTCTTCCACATGAAAACTCCTTGTAACCTTTGAAGTGATTTGTTGATAACCCTTTAAAGAGAAGGATGTCTTTGGAATCACTCAAAAATACCAAAAGATGAGCAAGATATACTCCTTTGAAGTTCAAAACCCTAGCTCCTAGATCAAGAAAATGCTTTGAGGAACTTTGAAAATTTTGAACAAACTTCTTGTACCAAAACAAATGCTTTGTAAATATAAGTTGTTAAGGATGATAATGACAACTCATAGAAACCACAACCACTCCCATATCTTGATAATTGAGAGGAATATGTACTTTTGACCAATGGGAACAAGACCTTGTCCAACCATGACTATATTTCAATCAACCCCTTGTACTTTTTGGATCAAATCTTGATAACTTGGAAATGTAGTGAACCAAAATAACCTTTCCATGCCATACCTTCCAAAACAACTTCAATGGTGAGGTTTGAACTTCTCAAGCTTTATTGACTAGGTCATGGAAATAAACTCATGAGCCCATGGAGCAACTTGCTGAATCTTATTGCATTTACCTACATGAGTAACAAGCAAGACAATCCAACATTGCATTTCATTAATTAAAAGAAGAAATCAAGACAAAAATATTCATGATCACAAAATAACACAAGTCAAGGTGCTTGGTGATTCCTCAAAGAGCAAATCTATGTATAAGGAGGGGAACCAAGAATTCTAATGTGATCTTGTTGTGATTGAATCAAAATGGTATGATGAAGGGATCTTAGGGGAAAAATTGGGGTACAACAACTACCCTTGTTTAAGTTTCTTCTATCAGGAGATATGAAGGTTAAAAATCTTCATGTCGACATGATCGAAGATACTTAAATATAAAACAAACCTTACTTTTGGCCCTAAGATGCCATGCAAATGTTTATGATCATGAATGCATATGAACAAAACCAAAGAAACACATAACACCATTGGGGATGTAACAATGATAAAGAAACAAGAGAGCAAACCGACCCAGAGAGGATGGTAAAATGGTCAAAGGATACACCAAATCCTACTGGAGGTAAAGCCACCAACGTTCACTGAAGGTAGAAAGAGGAAAGAAATAACAACACCGACGTTCACTGACGGTGAGCTATTAACGTTCACTGAGGGTAGAAAAAAGATAATAATCATTTACGTTCACTGCCAATAACCTACCAACTTTCATTGAAGGTAGAAAGAGAATATATCATAGCACCACCGTTTATTGACGATGAACTACCAACGTTCACTGAAGGTAGCAAAAAGATAAAAAACACCAACTTTCACTGATGGTGATCTACCAACTTTCACTGAAGGTAGAAAGAGAAAATATCATAGCACCGCCGTTCACTGACGATGAACTACCAACATTCACTGAAGGTAGCAAAAAGATAACAAATGCCAACTTTCGCTGATGGTGATCTACCAACTTTCACTGAAGGTAGAAAGAGAAAATATCATAGCACCGCTATCCACTAAAGATGAACTACCAGCATTCACTGAGGGTAGAAAAAAGATAACAAATACCAACTTTCACTGATGGTGATCTGCCAACTTTCACTGAAGGTAGAAATAAAAAATATCATAGCACCGCCATTCACTAACGATGAACTACCAACGTTCACTGAGGGTAGAAAAAAGATAACAAACACCGACTTTCATTGATGGTGATCTACCAACTTTCATTGAAGGTAGAAAGAGAAAATATCATAGCACCACCGTTCACTGACGATGAACTACCAACGTTCACTGAAGGTAGCAAAAAGATAACAAACACCAACTTTCATTGATGGTGATCTACCAACTTTCACTGAAGGTAGAAAGAGAAAATATCATAGCACAGTTGTTCACTGACGATGAACTACCAACGTTCACTGAGGGTAGAAAAAAGATAACAAACACCAACTTTCACTGAAGGTAGAAAGAGAATATATCATAGCACTGCTGTTCACTGACGATGAACTACCAACGTTCACTGAAGGTAGCAAAAAGATAACAAACACCAACTTTCATTGATGGTGATTGTTGTACCCCAAAATTTTCCCTCTCATTTCATCAACATTTCTCATCATAAGACTCTTGGAATTCAAGATCAAGCTAGGGTTTGCTCTGCTCAAGACACCTCCTTGCACTGTTGACCTATATTAGGGTTTGAGTTTGCACAATGATGTTTTGACCTACAATGCCCAAAGTTACTTTCATACTTCATGTTTGACTCACAAGTTTGTCCATACCAAGTTTCAAGCCTTGATTCAAATTCTTGCCCAGTCAATTGGACAGTTGACCTAGAAATCAGCTGTATTGGGGAAAAAGACAACAATGGCCAATTGATAGTCAAACCTCATGAATTTTGACCCACATCAACATTATGAACTCATATGAACCATTTGATCAAGTTTGGATCACAATTCCACAAGAAATTTGATCAGATCATCAAAAGGGCAAAATGGTCATTTTTAGGGTTTTGACTGTACAAAGGCAATTTTTGACTGTTTGACCTAGCCAATGGCAAATCAAGCTCAACCATGGACTCAAGGACTTAATGACATTGTCTTTACCCATTCAACAAGTTCAAAAGATCTCAAATGCATAGGATTGACAGATGAATTTTTCAGTCAACTAATCAAAATTTGACTGTATACTGAAAAGTCAAACTTTGACTTTTTGGTCAAAATCAAGTGCCAAGGGTCATTTTTCATCAAGACATGTCAAATTATGAAACTTGTTCATCAAGAAACCCAAAAATGCAAATTAGGGTTTAAAATGGAAAAATTTCATAACTTAGAATTTTTCTAAGTTATAAAATTTTCTTATTTTTTCCTAACTTTGTCCAATTTTTTCACCAAGATGCAAATGGATTAAAACAAAACTTGAAACATGAAAGTTGTAGTCTATCACAAAGTCTACAACTTTGATTCACAAAGTTTTCTCAAAAGAAGCTTGTATCTCAAGTTATGAGTTTTGGAACAAGGGTACCTAAAACTTTTAACTTAGAGAAATTTTGCCCTAGTTTAGGCAGGATTTTGACCCATCTTCTTGGCCATTTTTCACATAGTTACACTTGGACTCTTAAGTTGCATTTCAAAGTTGGATTGTAGTACATGTTACAAGATTTCCAAATTGTCCAAGAACTCCTTAAACACCTTTGTGGTTAGGGAGAATCGAATGCTTGAAGTTGGCAAAAATTCACTTTGATCCATGGCCAAAACATGTTCATACCACTTGCCAAATCTGATCTAGCTAGCTTGGTTCACAATTACAGGCCTCTAAACCAGTTTTTATTCCATAATTTAATGCAAATACATTGAGCCAAGGCATTGTCTTGATCATTAGGGTATTATACACTAGATTAAGCCTTAAATGGAAAAAGTAACAATGCCATTTTTGTGTGAACTTTGCTTTATGTCAAAACAACATCCTAGAGCATTGAACCAGATCTTATGCTGTCAACCAAATCAACAAACTTGGGGCCAAGCTTGCACAATGTATGAAGGGTTAGAGCTAGCCTGTACAAGCTTGCTCTTAGTCACTTCTCATTTTGCTTCATAACCAAGCAACTTGTCAAAAACAAGAGAACAAATACATTTGATAAAACCAACTCAAGAAAAGTTATCAAACAGTTTTCATACACCCTAGCAAGCCAGAAACACGAGTCCTTGATCTCTCAAAACTCCTTGTGGACAAATTCCCCATTTTCTTGCAAAACAGGGCCAGTTCTGCATTTTGCAAGCCATCTTCAAATTCCATAGTGCGTTTTGCCCAAAGATACTTCAAACACCTTCCAACCAACATATCTGAGCTATCCAGACCATCCACAAGTTGCTGTAACACCATTAACACACATTTATATTTTTGTTTCAAAGCTTTGCAGGTTGAGTTCTGTAGCACGATTCAGGCTACTTCAAAACAAGCCAAGCATTGGAAAAGCTTTAGTGGACCTCAGGCAAGCTCAAAAGAACCTCAAGCACCCTTAGAAGTTGCTGCATTGTCCAGCTCAAAGTCAACTGAAACAGGTATTTCATGAACTTCTATCTCTCTATTTAGGAATAGTTAGACTTAGGTTTGTGAATTAAAGATGTTGTACTCATAGCCCTGAAACCATACATGTGCTTAGTTTTCATTTATATTAATCATACTGAGAGAATTTTGTTCATGAACTTTCTGAAAAAACTAGGTTAAGAATTAGGGCCAGAGAAATTCTCTCTGATCTTTGAGAGTTAGCTTAAGTTTTTTATATGGTTGGATTCATTGTTTGATGCTCTACAAGTTTCATGTTATGAGTTTTGTCAAAAAATCAAGGAATCAGGAGATAACATTTGATGTACAGAACACGCGTTTTTTGTGAACTGAGGAAGAAGATGAAGTTACTTGGGTTGGGCCTGTTTGCTTTTGCTTCTCACACATACATTTTCAGTTTACACCCCCTGACCCATTTATTCGTATATTTGTCATTTTGATATTTTTATTTTTTATTCTGACTTTATTATTTTATGTCCAAATATAAAAAATGCCAAAAAATTATTTTCATATTTTTTTTCATATTTATTTGATATCTATTTTTATTTTACTAGTATAAAAATGTAAATAATTTATATTCTTTTTATTAAAACTTAAAGAATAATGTAAAAAAATATGTTTATTTTATTTATTATTTTTATACATACTTGAAAATATTTTCTTGAAATATACACATTCTTGTAAATACTTATATACCTTATTTTATTAAATAATTAAGATAAAAATACAAAAATAATAAATTTTATTTTTATCAATATTTTACACTAAAAATATCTTTTTATAATATACTTTTATTTTTTGTACAAATTGATACATTATTGTATATAAATAATAAATAATATTATTTATTTAAAAAATTAGGGTTTTGCCCTAAAAAACAAAATAATTGAAATTAACTTTTTATTTATTTACACTTCATATTCAAAAATACTTTTTACATACATAAAAAACATTTTTTTGCATAATACACTTTATTGAATATTTAGTTATTGCATTTTATTTAATTATTGTACATTTAAATATTGTATCCTATACATTCGATTTGGTTGTAATAATTTAGAATTTATTTTCTTGCATAATAACCCCCAATTCAAATTTGTACCCCCTCCCTATATCATGTTGTAATAGTGTAGGGTTTAAATTCTCGCACCTTTAAATGCTTTCAAATATGCCATGATTAGACCTAGGGTTTGTATGCAAAATAAAACCAACAAATAGTTTGACCTAATCCAAAGATAACAATGCATGAAAAGCAAACACAATGCACACTTGCACCCCTAGGGTTTCAATCCACTTGTTGCCTTCAAAAATGGGCCATGGTATGCATGTCAAGTACTTTGGAAAAACAAAAACAAACAAAAGATCATAGTCCCTCGATGACGCTATCTGAGTTGCCTAAACAAAATAATCAAGTCCCTCAAGAAAATTGCCAAAATACTTGACACCATTGCTATCATGGTCTATACGATGACCCGCGCCTGTCCCGTTTAACATCCTAACACAAGGTTGTTCACCAAATACAATGGTGAAACAACACTGTTAAAAGGGTTAAAAACATAAGAAAGATCTTTGAGTAAAATTAGGGTAGACAAACTCTTAGTTACTTGATCAAAGCTTGCAAAAACATCCTTGCTATCTTCAAAACACACTTCACAACACAATTTCAAAACCCTACTTTCAAACATTGAAAACTGTTCAAAAGACAAAAACACCTTTGTATACATTCAAACAAGAATCATTACAAAGGTTGCCACAACGATGGCCTCTTTTCAAAACATCTTTCAAAATCACACACAAAGCACCATTTCAAACAATTGAAGAGCACCATTTCAAACAATTGAAAAGCAAAGCAAGTGATCTAAGCAAGTAACTAAGAGCCCATGGATAACCATGGATAGAAAGGGTGCTAATACCTTCCCTTTCTATAATATACTCCCCGAACTCAAGAAAACATCTCAAAGGTCTTTCCTGTGCTTTTTGACCTTTCCTTAGGATAAAATAAAAAGTCGGTGGCGACTCTTGCTAAACCGAAACATTTGCGAACACAAACGTAAAACCCTAAGTCAGTTCTCCCACCGTATCACAGTGATCTACCAACTTTCACTGAAGGTAGAAAGAGAAAATATCATAGCACCGTCGTTCATTGACGATGAACTACCAACATTCACTGAGGGTAGCAAAAATATAACAAACACCAACTTTCACTAATGGTGATCTACCAACTTTCACTGAAGGTAGAAAGAGAGTATATCATAGCACCACCGTTCACTGACGATAAACTATCAACATTCACTGAGGGTAGCAAAAAGATAACAAGTTTCCCTAAAATTCTGGCATTTCGCCTAGAACGGGTCTCAACTTCTTCTTTAACCGAGGCACTTTGCCTGGAAAGGGTAATATGTAAGCCGTCTCAAATACAGAGACTTCCACTTGCAAAGATTTCACAGCGAGTTGTTTCTGCAAATTTGAAAGTCTTGCCATCCACTGGCGTAAACCGACGACAGACTGCAAACTATTCACTCATAGAGGAGATAGCAAAAAAAAGTCACGTTGACTTTTACGGGGAATCAGAAGTTTCTCAAATAAAGAGAACTACTACTTGTTGTCATGGAGGATTGTAAAAAGAAATGACTTTCTGGGGATAGGAATATGACTTCCTGGGGAAAGAAATATGACTTCCTATGGAAATGCCACAATATTCCTGCCAAGGAGATAAAGTCTTCTCGTGCAAAATAAATGCACAAACCAAAACTCAAAGCTTTCAGAAATCCAAAGTAAATAACATTGTTGTGGAACCACAGATTCAAACCAGAAATAAACTGGGATGAAACAGTCAACCAAAATACATCCTTTGAGAAATAAACTCAAGAGGGAAAACCAAATCCATCCAAACAAAGAGTTGTACAGGAAGGATAAAGCAAAAAAATCTTCCACGAGGGACAACTTCATGGGGACATTGAAAGAATATACGCTTTCTGCTTAAGGCCAACACTATATTGAAGAGAGGACAACATAACTCTGCAAAATAGGGTGATATGTCAAAAAAAAAATTAAAAAAATGTCAATGAACAATGATTTTCCAATTTTAGCTATGCATGATGTACGTATGAATGTATGAGTGTTATCGTGCGTATGTTGACAAAACAGATATACAACAGTGGGAGTAACCAGGCAAAACCAACTCGGGCACGAACAACACTCGGCTAAACCCCATCCAGGATGATCATTCTAAGAAAAATTAAATGCCAACTAAGGAAACAAAACCTACTGCCTGATTTAGCTTTACTGGGGAGAAACATAATCCGGAAGTAAACAAAACAAAGTGACAGAACAGTACAGATACAGGGATATAACATCCTTCTTCAGGCTTCACTGGGGAAACAAATGTTTTCAAAAGTAATACTTCTACTGGGGATTGCAAAACCAATCTTAAGTAAAACAGATGGACACCCAAATCATCAAAACATTCACTGGGGAATTCAGGCCTACTTAATTGGGGAGGTTAACACCACATCCTCAAAGGGAAAACCACAATACGTTCTTCACTAGAAAAACTAGGGACCTGCGTTCTTCAAGAGTGATTATGGTACCAACTTCTTGGGAAAAAGAACTTCCATTAGACCGAATGAAAACTTCACTGGAGAAATCTCGGATTGAGACTTCACATCATGAAAACTTAGAATAGAGGAGAAATGAATCCAAACTTGACCGAGGATACTGGAGTCACGAACCCAATACGGTGAATCATCCTGAGTAAACCTTCCTGAGGGGAACAAAAACTTCTTAAAACAAACTGGAGTTTGTCCATTCCTGGGATCACCATTTTGTTGTTGTTGTTTTTTTTTTCGCATCACAAATTCTAAAGTAAAAGCAAATTGTAAACTCTTTTTGAAAATTTGATTTTTTTATTTAATCTTTTTGCTTTGAAAGTTATTATCAATAATAAATGGATTCTTTGCAAGCTAAATAAAATAAGAAATACAAAGAATTGGGTAAAAGCTCAAATTTCATTAATAGAACGGTAGTCTACGAATGGCGAGACTCCATGGATAATTACAAAGTTCGGAAAATGGTAATATATAATGGAAAAGATACATAGAGATACAATGACCACTATCCCCTCTAACAACTTTTGAAATCCTGAGCAGCAACTATCTGTTGAAGTTGTGATGATAATCTGAGAAGATTGTTGTTCCAATGATCAAGTCTTGTCTGATGTAGTTACTTGCCAAGAAAGTCCCTAACTTTTGCCTAAACCGCCCTTGCGGGTTTTCAGCTTAGTGGGAAATTTATTCTGTTTATGTCTCTAATTTTTGCCTAGACCGCCCTTTCGGGTTTTCGGCCTACCGAGACACTCTTTTTTGCCTAAGCCACCCTTTTGGGTTTTCAACTTAGCGAGTTGTTCTTTTATTTCTTTAGGCAAAGTATTTCTTGACTGCATCAACATTCATGGGACGTGGGAACTCCTCGCCATCCATAGTTTCAAGAATTAATGCACCTCCAGAGAAGGCTTTCTTGACAACATATGGGCCTTCGAAATTGGGATTCCACTTGCCCCTAGAATCAATGTTGAAATACATAATCTTCCTGAGCACGAGGTCGCCTTCTCTGAATTCACGAGGTTTGACATTCTTATCAAAAGTTTTCTTCATCCTTTTCTGATATAACTGTCCATGACATAAAGCTGCCATCCTCTTCTCTTCGATCAGATTCAATTGGTCAAACCGGTTCTGGATCCATTCATCCTCTGACAACTTGGTTTCCATTATCACACGCAAAGAGGGGATCCCAACCTCGACTGGGAGTACAACTTCCATTCCATACACCAGGGAGAACGGGGTTGCTCCTGTTGAAGTGCGGACAAATGTTTGATATCCATGCAAAGCAAAAGGGAGCATTTCATGCCAATCCTTATAAGTAACGACCATTTTCTGGATAATCTTTTTGATATTCTTATTAGCAGCTTCAACATCCCCATTCATCTTTGGCCTGTACGGAGAGGAATTATGATAGACAATCTTGAATTCTTCGCACAGTTCTGTCATCATTTTATTGTTTAGATTCGAGCCATTGTCGGTGATAATTCTGCTTGGCACACCATACCGACATATAAGATTATTCTTGATGAAACTCATGACCACCCGCTTAGTAACATTAGCATATGAAGCAGCTTCCACCCACTTGGTGAAGTAATCAATTGCTACCAAGATAAAACGGTGTCCATTCGAAGCTTTGAGTTATATCATCCTAATCATGTCAATACCCCACATAGAGAAAGGCCACTGGGAGGAAATCACATTGAGAAGTGTCGGAGGCACATGGACCTTGTCTGCATAAATCTGGCATTTATGACACTTCTTTGCAAACTTATAACAATCAGATTCCATTGTCAGCCAATAGTAACCTGCCCTTAGCATCTTTTTAGCCATCGAATGTCCATTGGCATGAGTTCCAAATGAACCTTCATGAACCTCATGCATCAACATGTCTACTTCGTGTCTATCCACGCATCTGAGCAAGACCATGTCATAATTTATTTTATACAACACATTTTCACTAAGGAAGAAACTGCCAGCCAATCTTCTTAATGTCTTTCTATCTTTATTTGAGGCACCGATCGCGTATTCTTGAGTCTGAAGAAAATGCTTGATATCATGATACCAAGGTTTTTCATCTGCTACCCCCTCTGTTGTAAACACATGAGCGGGTCTATCCAGTCGCCGAACCATAATTTGAGGTACATCATTCCAAGTATTTACTTGATACATAGAAGCCAGAGTTGCCAGAGCATTCGCCATCTGATTTTCATCTCTTGGAATATGATGGAATTCAACTTTATTGAAAAAGGGTAACAATCTTCTAGCATAATCTATGTAAGGGATCAAGCCGGGGTGACAAGTATCCCATTCTCCTTTAATCTGGTTTATTACCAAAGCTGAATCACCATACACATATAGATTTTTAATTCTTAGATCAATCGCTTCTTCGAGACTCATGATGCAAGCCTCATATTCTGCCATATTATTAGTACAATCAAATGTTAACCTTACGGTAAAAGGAATGTGCGATCCATGGGGAATGACAATCACAACACCAATTCCTTTACCATAAGCATTCACAACTCCATCAAATATCATACTCCAACAAGATTCAGGGTCAGGACCTTCCTCAGGCAATGGTTCATCACAATCCTTCACATTCAAGAACATCACATCCTCATCGGGGAATTCATATTCTACAGACTGATGATCCTCCACTGGTTGGTGAGCAAGATAATCTGCCAACACACTGCTTTTAATAGCTTTTTGAGTGCAGTATTCAATATCATATTCAGATAGCAACATCTGCCAGCGGGTAATTCTCCCAGTAAGAGCAGGCTTTTCAAAAATGTACTTGATTGGATCCATTTTGGAGATCAACTAAGTAGTGTGATTCAACATATACTGTCGCAAACGCTTTGCCGCCCAGGCCAAAGCACAACATGTCTTTTCCAGCATGGAATACCGTGACTCATAATCTATGAATTTTTTACTGAGATAATAAATGGCGAACTCCTTCTTCCATGTTTCATCCTGTTGTCCCAAAATACAACCCATGGAATTATCTGATGCTGTCAGATACATAATCAACGGTCTTCCTTCGATGGGAGGGAGCAAGATAGGAGGTTCAAGCAGATATTCTTTAATACTTTCAAATTCCCTTTGGCAGTCATCCATCCACACACAACCTTTATCTTTCTTTAAGAACTTAAAGATCGGTTCACATGTTGTAGTCATGCGGGAAATGAATCTAGAAATATAATTCAAATGCCCGAGGAAACCTCTGACTTGCTTTTCAGTTTTTGGCTGTGGCATCTCTTGAATTGCTTTGACTTTATCAGGGTCAACTCCAATTCTTTTATGGCTAACAATGAAACCCAACAATTTCCCTGGTCGAACACCGAAGGTGTATTTATTTGGATTCAAGCGGAGACGATACTTCCTCAAACGCTGAAAAAACTTCAACAAATCTTCTACATGCCCTTCTTCAGTCTGGGATTTGGCAATCATATCATCAACATATACTTATATTTCCTTGTGCATCAGATCATGGAATATGGTTGTCATAGCCCTCTGGTACGTTGCACCAACGTTCTTCAACCCGAAGGGAATGACTCTGTAACAGAATGTTCCCCAGGGTGTGATAAACATTTTTTTCCATGTCCTCCTGAGCCATTATTATTTGATTATACCCGGAAAATCCGTCCATGAACGAGAATACTTTGAATTTTGCTATGCTATCCACTAACATATCAATGTGTGGCAATGGAAAATCATCTTTTGGACTAGCTTTATTTAGATCTCTGTAATCTACGCACATGCGGACTTTTCCGTCTTTTTTTGGTACTGGGACAATATTGGCAATCCATTGAGGATACACTGACGTTACAAGAAAACCAGCATTAATCTGCTTTAGAACCTCCTCTTTGATTTTTACTGCCATATCTGGGTGAGTTCTTTACAACTTTTGTTTAATTGGTGGACACTCTGGCTTCAATGACAAACAGTGCTCTACAATATCTGTATCTAGACCAGGCATATCTTGGTAAGACCAAGCAAAAATATCCACATACTCTTTCAACAACTCAATCAACCTGCTCTTCACATCAAGATGCAACAATGCTCCAATCTTGACTTCCTTCGGATCTTCTTCTGAACCCAAATTAATCACTTCCAATGGCTCTTTATATGGATGAATGGTGTTTTCCTCGTGCTCAAGAAACCGTGAGACCTATTCTAGAATCTCATCATAATCTTCTTCTCCAGCCCCATACACAGGACATTCAAAGTTGGGAGAGGGTGCAGGGTCATTATATTCAACGGGTTTTTTAATTAATCTGCACATATTGATTTATGATTGCTTTTTTAACTGACACATATAACAAGTGATCATGCAGATTGAGTTTCAGTTATTATTTATTTTGAAAGGTTTTTTTTTTCTGATTACCATTTTCCAAGAAAAAGCAGAAAATAAAGACACAATTTGGGAAACAAAGATAACTTTTATTATTGATTTTAAAAGTCACAGCAAACAGATAATTCCTACAACATTAATACTTCCACCTTGGGCAGAGTGAAAGCTTTTCAAAAAGATTAACAAAACAAATTACTTTGAAACATGTATGCAAGAGGGAACATCAATGGTGATCCAGTTCTGAACCCTAACTCCGTGTGTCACATAATTCGGCATTTCCTGCTCTGCTTCATCTTCTACAATGGCATTAATCCCGGAAATAGTTGGATGAAGATAACCCCCTATACGGAAGATGTCTTGATACTTGCTCGCAGCAGACTTCTGCTTCATGCCCTTATCTTTGTCATTCTTCAAAGAGAACCGCAAGCCAGCTTTGTTCTTGTTCACAGGTGGATCCACAATTTGTCTCCACACTTCATTATAACCCTTACGCACAACCTGTTGTGCATACTTAAGTGAAACCATGAAATTCTGATTTCCTCTTATATTGTCAATGGATAAGGCTTGGAACTGGGTTCTAACAACAGCTTCATCCACCTCCACAATGCTGAAAGAGGACAAATGAGATATCAATAATGCATGTTCCCCATTTATGATCACTACTTTCCCTTCACGTACAAATTTCAGTTTCTGGTGTAAAGTTGAAGTGACAACCCCTGCCTTATGAATCCACGGCTGTCCCAATAAACAACTATAAGCGGGAACAATGTCTATGACCTGGAAAGTTATCTGAAACAAATGTGGTTCTATATGAATAGGCAAGTCCACTTCACCAATAACATATTTCCTTGATCCATCGAACGCTTTCACAATGATGCCACTCGGGCGCATAGGCGTTCCTTGATATTTCAACTTCATAAGCGTACTCCTCGGTATAACATTCAACACGGATCCATTATCAATCAGCACATTGGATAATGAGTCATTCTTGCATTTCATAGAGATGTGGAGGGCTAAGTTGTGATTCCTTCCTTCATCTGGTAATTCATCATCGCAGAAACTCAAGTTATTACATGACGTAATGTTCCCTATTACACTGCTGAATTGATCTATTGACATATCACTTTCCACAAAATCTTGGTCCAATACCCTCATCAAGGATTCTCTGTGGGCAGAAGAGTTCATCAATAAAGTTAAGATAGATATTTTTGAAGGAGTATGCAGTAGCTGATCTACAATTCTGTAGTCACTCATCTTAATTATCTTCAAAATATCACCCACTTCTTTCTCTAACGCAGCCCCACTAGTCTCACCCGTAGCCTTCTTGGGTTCAACATTCTCAGCAATTTTCTTTCCATCACTAACATCTCTTCAAACAACTGGTGCAAACACACGACCGCTGCGGGTCACCTACTATTTTCAAAAATATTCCCAACATCAGGCATTGGCTGGATGGGAACTTCCCATCCATCCTCTAAGATTGTAGCGTTGTATTTGTAAGGCACAACCTTATCTGATTTGTAGGGGATGGGACCCGACAAACTAATCACCAATGGGGTAACAACTGGCTTGCTATAATATTCAACTTCAAGATGGATGGGTGCCCCAAAACAAGGTACAATGACGTTTACCCCTTCTTCAACATAATCAGTCATTATTGAGTCATTTATAGAAAACAAATCCTCATTTGAGGAGAAACACTCATCTGCGGAAGCATACTCTCCATCCGACCCTTCTTCAGTCAAATAAACATCAACCATATCAACTTCATGGTAATTATCCCTTTAACTTGTAACCTTGATAATTCCATTTTCTAACAACAACTGAACACCCTTCTTCACGATTGAACATCCTCGGGAATCTCGACAGCACACTCGGCAATATCCATATTGGTGTTCCACCTGGCCAGCCATATGGCAGAAGGTAGCATGCAATTGCACAAGGTCTTAATTCATATACTCTACATCAAAACTTCTGAATTCTCTAAGACATCCAGAAACCATATTCACCTCCTCTTCATACTCTTCCCTAGGCATGATTATGTGGATTAGGCCCTCATCCATCACCTCTTGTAAATCAGCCTTTATCTTATCACAACCCTGTATATATGTACTGCAAATAGCACAACCGACATGGTCATGCGTATAGTATCTAAATTCACAAAGGCATGCATGCATTTTCACCAAATCTCCTCTAACCAAATTAATATAAAAAATCCGGAAGTCGCCTGGACAACCGGCCACCATATTCACAACATTTACTCCCCCATGCTTGGGTAGAGGATTGTCTTTCACATTAGGTCCTACGTCCTTGAAAGATAGAACACCAGACTTTACCAACTTTTGCACCTCAGTCTTCAAAGGATAACAATTCTCAACATTATTCCCTGGTGCTCCCTGATGAAAAGCACATGTTTGGTCTGCTTTGTAATACCAAGGCAATGGTGATGGTACGACAGGAGGTGGTCGGGTCTGAACCAACTTCTTCTGAATCAATGCTGGTAGTAACTCTGTATAGCTCATAGGAATAGGGTCATAACTCTCCCTTCTCTGATTATACCATTGATTCCCCTGTTGGGACAGTCTCTGATAAGCAACAGTAGTTGGAGCGACACCCACAACTGGAGTAAATGAGGCGACTTGCTGATGACGAAGATAATTCCTTCTAGGAGTATTAAACCTTCTCTCTTGCATAACAGCATTCACATCCCTTTCATTCTTCTTGGTAAACCTATAAGATGGTTTCTTCACACCTCCAGAACTTCCATTCTTCGTTAAACGACCCTCTCTTACAGCCTCCTCTAAGAAGATACCCATTTCTACCATCTCAGTAAAGTCACTTGGCGCACTTGCTACCATTCTCTCGTGGTAGAAAGCACCCAACATTTTCAAGAAAATCTTAGTCATCTCCTTCTCTTCCATGGGAGGAATCACTTGGGCGGCTACCTCACGCCATCTCTGTGCATATTCTTTGAACGATTCCTTGTCTTTCTGAACCATGGCCCTGAGTTGGTCACGGTCAGGCGCCATGTCCATGTTGTACTTGTATTGTTTGATGAATGCTTCTCCCAAATCATTGAAAGTATGGATATTGGCGCTGTCCAAACTCATATACCACTTCAGCGCAACACCGGTCAAACTATCCTGAAAAAAGTGAATCAGCAGATGCTGATCATCAGTATGGGTAGACATTCTCCTCACGTACATCACCAGATGATCACGATGGAAAGTGTTGCCCTTGTACTTCTCAAACTCCAGGACCTTAAACTTAGCAGGTATTTTAACATTCGGGACCAAGCATAACTCATTCACATTCTGCCCAAATAGCTCTTTTCCCCTGAGGGCCTTCATCTCTCTTTATATCTTGTCAAATTGCTCTTGAAAATCACCCATTCTGTCATAAAGACCCAAGTCTTCACTCGGTGGAGGGAAAGGACGACACACATCATCATGAACAAATGGAACCATATTCACCGAAGGAGGCGCAGCAGGAGCAACATGCACCACAAGAGGTGTCGGAGTAACAATAGTTAGACCAATTGTAGTATCTTGAGGACCAATATTTAAACCTTCAGGTGAAAAATTCTCTAGCATTCCCCATGGATAACCTTGAGGCATGCGATTCTGAACAACAACTGGAGTAGCAGATGCGGGAACAGTCGGAGCTTTAGTAGTTGCCCTTGTTGGTTGAGGTTGGACACTCGGTGGATGATTATGAGCAGCCACCAGAGCTTCCATTAGAGTAGTTAGATTGGCCATGCCGACTTTCAAAGCAGAAACCTCCTCGCGCAGCTCACGATTCTCTTGTTCTAAGTTGTCCATCTTCTTTCTAAGGTTAGCCCGAGTGTTGTAGTGGTGAGTTAACTTGCTGATTGAAGTAAAGAAGCTTGGTAAGACACCTGGATATGCATAATAAATGCAATAAATATGTGCAATATGATGCATGATATGCAATGCACATGATTTTATTTAATATTTTAAGGGATTTAAATTTTTTGGACATATTGCAAATATCAAAGTAATAACGCATTTGAAATACTAAATTTTTTTATTATAACAATTCCAAAGTGGATTATAAGTTTCAATGATCCCAAGTACAAGATGAAATAAAATCTAAAACCCTGAGAAGTAAAACTGATGGAGATCACTCTATACGCTGGCGCTTCCCTGTGAGTCTGGCAATCTGAGCCTTCAACTTCTGGTTTTCTTCCGCATATCTGGTGGCAACCCCCTTCCAATCACCTGAATCAGGAAGTGGGTGATCAAATTGAGGCTTAGGAGAAAATAAATCCCCTTGCCTCTGCATAGTCTCTACCGCTCGACTCTCAAGGATCTCTATCAAGTCGTCTTTGTCCTTCAAGTCTGCTCTATAGGAAATCTCTAAAGTTTGGCACTTATTCTTCCAAACGTCCTTTTCCTGTTGCATCCTTACCAAAGCAAGCTGCAACTCTTCTAGACCATCTAATAAGGGAGGAGTGGTCTTCACAAACAGATCAGACATATGTGTTTCACGGGAATACAGAATCTTCAACTGAATAGCTCTCGTTTGGACCCACTGAAGATATGGCTCCAAAGAAACAACATCCCTAGGTCCCAAATCCTTCATACTCTTCTTATGAATGTGACGCCAGGCCTTCACAATTTACTCCCTAGCTTCCCTATGATCTTCTTCCTCCTTTAGAAAGAAACTACTCAAATGAATACTATTTGGTTTATCCCTCATTGGATAACAAAGCTGTCCTCGTGCAAGAACAGGGTTATAGTTAATTCCCCCCTTTGTACCAAGAAGAGGTACATTGGGGAAACTACCACAACTGTCAATAATCTATATATCCTGGTAAGCTCGATGATACTAATCAATATCTGAGTGAGTAAGTGCCATGATCTTAGGAGCCCAACGGGGTTCCTTCTTGACATCCCAAAAAGCATCAGACTGAGGCATATGAGAGATAAAACACTGGTACAACAGAGGCATGCCACAAATAACCATCCCCCCCATGATAAGAATTCTGAAGATGAATAGAGTAATAAACATCACCCAATAAGGTAGGAACCGAGGTTCCAATCATGAAGATCCTGATAGCATTAATGTTAACAAACTTATCCATATTAGGAAATAAGAACAACCTGTAAGCAAGTAGAGCAAAAATGGCCTCAAAAGCGACTATACTCTTCATCCTGACAAAGTAACGAGCTTTCTCCAATAAGAACTGAGATGGTAATCCTCTAATCCTTCCTTTAGTAGTCATATGGGCTTCCACCTCAGACTTCCCCAGATGAATCAAAGCAGCAATCTCATGTGGTTTTGGCTCACCCTCAAAACCAGTAAAAGGAACATGATCGGTAACAGGTAAATCTAATAAATAAGAATACTCCTCCAGTGTGGGCATCAACTGATAGTCGGGAAAAGTAAAGCAATGATACATCGGATCATAGAACTGGACCAAGGTCGAGAGAATACCCTCCTTCATCTTCAGCTTAATAAGAGGAATAATGGATCCATACTTCTTCCGAAAATCTGCAGAACACTCGATCTCAGGAATTAGACTGATCAACTCATCTATCTTGGGATCCTTGAAACTGTACTTCCCAGTCTTTCTCTTTCCAGAATCCATGGTTAAAAAGTACATGAGATATTCACAAATGGTCAACCTTTAAATCCCTTGAAATATGATCTCTCCAAAAGATGCTTATGAGTGCATGGATGCATGATGCAACAATCACACATATAGGATTCATAGGTTCAACTTCACGAGCATGTGGTCGAAGTTACTACCCATAAGGTATTGGTCTAAAAGTTATCACCCGCCGAAAAAGGTTCTAGAGGTTCCCAGAGTCTACATCCTTCCTTCGGATATTACCAACTTCCTAATTAACTCGGTAATTAGTAATATTCTCAAGAAAAACTCGTCCGAGCATAATATCGCGTGACAACTATTTCTGGATTACTTTGTTATAGCTTCCGCACTACACCAAAAAGGCCAAGATGGGTTTGGTATTCTACGGTCCACAGCTTCAACAGGCTCCCAGGTCGAAAGCAGTACGTCTTCTCGATTACTCGGTAAAAAAAACTATGGTCAAAGGGGCCTTCACTGAGTAGGGTATCTCATGCCTCCTTTTTTGGGATTACTCCCTCAAAGTTAACATGACTATACCGCCCGTCCTATCTTAAAGTTTTCCCAAGTCGGGGTATATGACTTATGAGTAATCACCAAGCACCCTGAAAACCAGGAAAATCCAGATAAACATATATACAACATATAACACATAAACAACAATAACACATATACAGATATAAACAAGGATAGGCTCAACCCACTTAGGGATGGACTAGGAAGAGGTACACCTTTCCCCAGTGAAGTCGCCATTTCTTTGTAGCGGTAGAAATGTTTAAGACTAAGCCATTGGATTGACCAGACTTTTACAAATCAAAATAAAAATCGCCACCGCGCTTTATTGTTTCCAAAGGAATGGGAAAAAAGCGAATAACCCAAAAAGAGGGAGAAAGATTCAAGGTAAGGGGGTTGGTTATACAAAGGGAAGGTATTATCACCCTAACCATCTAGGTACTCCGCAGGAACCTCTTTGTAAAATTTGTATATTTTGGTTATAAAAAAAATGTTGTATAAAATAGATGGTGGAGGTGAGAAAAGAAATATATTTATTATTTTTGCACCCGCCGCGGTTGCGAACCTTTAGTGCCTACGTACCATCTTTTCATGCAATAGGGGATAAGGGTACACGTAGTTCCTCTTTTAAATTTAAAAAAAAACACAAATGTGTTGGTTAATTTTATGAGATAAAACATCATCGTCATTATCCGTGTGGAAAACATACCTACTACCCACAAGCATGAGAAAGAAGAATTTGCATCATCTCAAAGTGGAGGATATGGCTTGGATTTTAGAATCAACAATGCCTCACTCAACACCGAAGTGGAAAATATCTCTCTTCACTATATATTGTAAAAGTATAGTTGTTTGCGTCACTACAAGGATTGACAAGAGTTTAATCTTTTAAGAAAAGTTTTAAAGATAAAAAATCCAAAGTGGAAAAATGGTTTGAAATGAGATTGATTGACTTTTAGTCTTCTCATAAAAATTTCAAAGTATTATTAAGTTTGTTGAAGTTTATTTATGAAAATGTTTGAAAATGCATGGACCTAAGTCCAAGTTTATTATGAAAGTGGTTCAAGTTTAGAACAAGAAGAGTTTTCAAAAGGAGGGAGAAGATTTTTGAAATTAAAGAAGATGGGAGGAGAAGAAGAGGCTATCCTAAAGTATAAGGTAAAAGCTAGGGATAAGAACCATCTAACCAACAAGAAGCCAATACTTGACACTATGAGCCAAGATAGAATTCTCATTCTTTGGATTGAAACCAAACAAGCAAAAATACTAGACCTCTTGAGAGAACCAAACTTCAAGTGTATTGAGTCTTCACAAAAATTGGGCAGAGTAACGATTGTATACGGGTGAATTCCAGATTACAAACAAAGGGTGTAATCACAATAACCTGCACAAAAAACAAACAAATAACCCAATGTCTTGAGGTAAACCTCAAGAGCTCCAGACAAAATAATCAGATAAGATCAAAAGGTATCCAATCATAGGCCAAGGTTTCTAATCCCAAGTCCAAAAAGTCCAACGCTCCATAATGCCAAGGATAGTAACCAAATATTCTAAGTATCATTAAAGATTTTTTGGGTTTATGTTGATTATTAGGTGTCTTTAAAAGAAAAGAAAAGCTCAAGTGAGCAAACTAAAAAAAAGACAAGAATATAAAGGGGCTCAAGTGAGCGAAGATGAAAAAAAGCATGAAATGTAAATGCTAAAAGTAAATGGTGCATAAAGTAAGGAGCATAAAATAAAAACACAAAATAAAATCAATTATTAGTGATTAGTGGTCAGTTGGATGATCATCTTAAAACTTGCATTTGGAACTCATTAGAGGATTGGTAGAACCAAAGCCTCCACACAACAAGTTGCATTTTCTTTTTGTCAAGCATATCATCCATTTGGAATCCTTATGAGTATCATTTGATGATCAACGATGTTTAAGTGATCCACGTGGACCAAAGGTGTTGTAGATCCATTAGAGGATTGGTAGAACCAAAGCCTCCACACAATGAATCTCAAGGTTATTAGATCAAAGAGATCAAATTAACATACTTGGGCTTGCAAACATAAGTTTGGGCTACAAATGATCATTTATTCAAATCGGGACAAAATTTAGCGCTATGTTAAGCAATCGTAAGTGGACTTATATAGAAGTCGCACCTATTTTAAGGCCGATCAGTAGCAATCTATGCACCACTTGTTTTGAGACATATATTGAGATCATGCTCCAACAACATTTAGTGCAATAAGAAGGGGATGAGATGAAGAGGGGTGGGAGAGAACATACAAATCACTTTTGGATTAAATTTAATCAAACTATTATTAGAATCATTCATCCATTTTTGTGGAGTTAGAGTCAACACCATGGATCCAATAATGTTAATAAAGTTCATTATCAAAATTTTAACCCAAGATCAGCCAAAAAATAATCACAAAATAATATTACATTTTAATATATACAAAAAGGTTTAAAAATAATGTTTAAAAATAGAAATAAAAGAGAAAAATGTCAACTATGTTCAAATTAATCAAAAAAAAAAGTAAGACAATAGAAAAATCAGAAATGAACTAAAATAATTTTATAAATTTTTTGGTAATTTTTTAAAGTCAGGAACTACTTTAAAATTTAAAGAAATGGGTGAAATAAACCAAAAATGATAAAAAATATCAAAGTATGAAACAAAAATAAAATAAAGTCACCAATATTTGTCACAATATCATTGGATCATTCCATAATTTTTTCAAAATTTAAAAATCCATAAAAGTATTTTTAAACATTTAAAACAATTCCAATAAAGTGTAAATTTATAAAAAAATACCAAAACACAAAATTAAATTGTGAAAAAATAAAAATCAGAAAGAGAATAATCAAAAATATTTTTTATAATTTTTTCAGATTTTTTGAACTAAAAATGAATTTTCAATGATTTTTTGAAGTTTAAAATAATTAAATATAAAAAATCAGAAAAGAAAAATAAAAGTAAAAAATATGTTGACCATTGGATGAGAGTCAAAACACGTTAGTAATCAAATCCAAGGGATCTGGCGCACTGTGCATATCATGGTCATTAGTGAATAAAGCACTGAATCAGAAATAAAATCAGAATTCAAAAATAACAAGTGACGTGCCATCATTGGTTGGAAGATGACACGTTGATCATCTTTAACCTCCAACTAACGTGAATTGCAGGTCTCTCAAACTATAAAATTAGAAGCTCAGACCTATGACATTCGCTTCATCTCTTCAAGATGAAGACAACCACACCCTCGCGCCAAATTTATATAAACTGTAGCTCAAGCAATTTGGAAAGAAAGTTTGAAAAGGGATTTGAAATTTTATAGTCAAAACGTGTTTCCAGTAAGAAGTAAGTGTTGCAACTAGAACCAGGGCAATGAGAGCATAACAATGATATCAAAGTTTTGAATAATTGATGAAGGAATCTACCTATTGAAGTTGAGTTGCAGAGCTTTGAAACTGGACTTCTATGGAGCAATATAGGGCACGATTCTTGAATGTAATTATATGGTTAGTATGATACGGTGGGAGAACTGACTCGAGGGTTTTGCGTTTGATCGCAAATGTTGCGGTTAGCAAGAATCACCACCGACTTTTCTTTTATCCAAAAGGAAAGGTGAAAAATCACAGGAAAGACCTTTGAGATTATTTCTTGAGTTTGGGGGGGGGGGGTAGATTATGAAAAGGGAAGGTATTAGCAGCCTTTTCATCCATGGTTTTCCATGGGATCTTAGTTACTTGCTAGATCACTTGCTTTTGTTTGAAATTGTGCTTAGTGTGGTTTTTGAAAGTATTTTGTAAATAGTCCATTGTTTAGGCAATCTTTATAATGATTCTCGTTTGTAAGAATGTATACAAAGATGTTTGATATTTTGAAAATGTTTTCAATTTTGTAAGATGTTTGAAAATGTATGTGTTTGTTTTTGAAAATAGAAAGAATGTTTGTTTTGAAATGGAGCAAGTACTTAAGAGCAATCTACCTACTCAAATGTCATTCTTGTTCATTTCCTTTTCCTTTGACATTGTTGTCTTACCATTGATTTGGTAAGCAACCCTATCTTTGGATGTAAATAGGACGAGCGTGGGTCATCGTACAACCATGATTAGCAATGTTGTAAGGCATATTAGCATTCTCTTTTAGGGACTAAGATCATTTGTAAGGCAACTTAGACAGCGTCATCGAGGGACTATGATCTTGTATTCGTTTGTTTTTGCTAAGATACCTCACATGCGTAATATGGCCATTTTTGTAAGGCAACAAAGTGGGTTTACCCTAAGGGTGTATGTGTTCAAATGTGTTAATTTACATGCATTGATTTGTCTTTGATTAGGGTTTTCTATTTGGTTGGTTTTAATCTTTCCATACAAAACCCTAATTACTAGCATTTGTATATAAAACGATAAATTGCGGGAATTAAAATTACTACACTATTACAACATTTGAGAGGGGGGTGTACAAATTACAAATGGGGGTTTGAAAGAAAATAAACCTATTTATCTATTACAACCATATTGAATGGGTATTAATGTGCAAGGAATTAAAATAAGTAACGTACAAAATGAATAAGTGCACAAAAATGCAAAATATAAAGAAAACGGGTCTTTGTTTGATTTTCATGAGAAACAGGGAAATTATTTTAGCCTAATTAATATAAAGAAAATAATTAATTAAGTTTAAATTTATTAATAAAAGATTTTGAATAAAACCCTAATTCTATTTAGTTGATTAAAAAAAAATAAGTTTAGAAAAAAAATATTTTTTTGGTACTTTTGTCTTGAAAATATTTATGGCATCATGAAATATTTTTAGTCTTTTTTATATCAAAAATAATATATTTTAATAGGTGTAAAAGAAAAATAAATATTGACCTGGTTTTAATTAAATTTACAAGGTGATTTGTAAAAAATAAATAAAGTATAGTTAATAAAAATATTTTTTGGTGAGAAAAAATAAAATAAACCAAATTAAAATGAAGATAATTTTTTTAAATATTTTTTAAGATTTTTAATATTAGTGAAAAATAATTAAGAAAATAAATAAATAAAATAAAAATAAGAAAATAAAATAAATTGGGCCAGGGGTGCATAAGCAGGCAAGAAGGTCGGCTAGCAAAAATAAAATAAAAAACAATACCAGGCCCAAAGGGCCCAGCGCCTGCAAAAAAATGTTAGAAAGTCAAAAATATGAAAAATGGGCGAAAGGGTACCACTGGGGCTCGAACCCAGGTCTCATAGGTTAACAGGCGCGCGCTTTACCACTGGGGTGGCTATACATCTGTTAACTTGTATGAAATAATAAATACATAACACAAAACGCGCCCTGACTGTACTTCATCTTCAACCACCAACCAAAGGATCCGTAACTTGCTCATTTCTCAACCATTTACAAAAATGTAAAAATGAAAATTGCGCCATTTTGTCACATGTATCCAAACATATAAATATCATAAACTATAAATCAAATATGAATGAGAATTTTTAATAGTACCAAATTTTGACCTAAATATTTCAGAAAGTTCAAACTCAAAATTCTCCTAGCTCAATTAAAATAAATGAAATCTATGGACATGTACAGCTTCAGGGCAATGATGTCTACATTTTATCTTCACAAATGCAAGCCTAACAATGCCTAAGTAATGAGATAAAAGTTTCAAGAAAAATACCTCAAAATTGGAAATCGTGAAAAGGATTTGAGCTTATTTCAGGCAGTGTTGATGATCAGGTTAGCTTCCTTGGACCTCTAGGAAGCTAATGCAATGGTTGGCTTGAGCAGACGGTGGATGGAATGGTCAGGAGAAGTCCAACTGTGATGCTCTGTTTTTGGTTATGGAAGACAGGGAAAATGGTGTTACAGAAGTGAAATAGGTACATGGATGAGTTACTCTTGATGCAAGGAAGCTTTAGAAACTAAAAGGCTAAGAAACGCACAAGGGAAATGTGAGTTTGAGGTTCAAGGTCAGAAACTATGCAACAATGGAGTTTTTGGACAATTTCTGATTTGAGAGAGTTTTGGTGTATTTCAGGGTGTTCAAACTCGTGTTCTAGCTCACAAATAGTGACTCTATTTATAAGCAACAAGTTTGGGATGCTCTAGTTGATTAGAATTCAAATTTGCATCCTTAAGCTAAACATGTGATTCTTTGACAAAACAAGTTTCAAAGTCTTGTGTACTTGCTAATATAGAGTGGTTATGCTTTAAACAAGCTTGCTTCCGACTTTGTGGATGGAGTGTGATCAGAGGGAACAAGTTAGAGGCTCAATGTGAACTTTATGCAAAAAGCTTGCTTTACAAGAATGGTATTGTTAACTTTCTTCCCAAAATGGCAATGTGAACTGGATAAAGCTTAAACCACTTGGATTATAGCTCAAAAGTTTGTGTAATCCATTAATTATGGAGTTACAAACAAGTTTGAGGCCTGCAAAGCAAAGATTATACAGCCTAACATTGAAATTGCATTTGTGTTCATCATGAAAATGACCTATAATTCAAGTGACAAAACACCAACTTCATCTATTTGATTCTCCCTACTCAAGAATGATCTCAAGGAGTTCTTAGACATTTTGTAAGGCTTTCAATGTTCTCTACAACTCATCTTTGAATTGATTTTGAATATTCCCCTTGGAACTATGTGAAAAATTGCCATGAAGTTAGGTCAAAAATCTGCCTAACTAGGGCAAAAGTTCACCAAGTCTTTTTTAGTTCATGAGCATGTATTCATAAAATTATAACTTGAGATCCAAGCAATTTTAGGAGAAGTTATGTGAAGAAAAGTTGTATATTTCATGGAGATCTAAAACTTTCATGTTGGAAGTTTCCTTTGAATCATCTTGCATCATAATGAAAAAATTGCTCAAAGTTATGAAAAAATAAGAAATTTTTGACACTTAGAAAAATTTCTAAGTTTAGAAATTTTGACTTTTCAAAATGAAATCTTGATTTCTTGATTTTTTGATGAATAATTTTCCTATTTTGAGATGTTTTGATGAATTTTGATCTTTGGTGCTTAAATTTTACCAAAAAGTCAAAGTTTGACTTTTCAGTATACAGTTGACTTTTGATCAGTTGACTGCAAAATTCATCTGTTAATCTAATGGATTTGCAATGTTTTGAATCATGTCATTAGGTCAAAATGATTCAATTGGACTCTTGAGATCATTCCTTAAACCAATTGACCATTTTATAGGTCAAAAAACAGAAATTTCCCTTTCCCAGTCAAAACCCTAATTTTGACCATTTTGCCCTTTTGGAGATTTGATCAAATTTCTTGAGGAATTATGGTCCAAACTTGATAAAATAATACATATGGGTTTAAAATGTTGAATGTGGATCAAACATTATGAAGTTTGACTGTAAATTGGCCATGGTTGACTTTTTCCCCAATACAATTGATTTTTTGGTCAATTGCTCAATTGACTGAGCAAAAATGTGATCCAAGGCTTGAAACTTAACATGAGTAATCTTGGAGGTCCATAATGGTCCATGAAAGTCATACGAAGCATTGATAGTTCAAAAATCCTTGTGCAAACTCAAACCCTAATTTTGGTCATCAGTGCCTAAGAAAGTGTCTTGAGCTGATCAAACCCTAGTGCAGTCTTGAGCCCAAGGAGATCTTGTGAGAAAATTCTTGATAAGTTTGAGGAAAAATTTTGGGGTACAACAGCTTACCCTGTTCAATCTTCTTAAGCCTGAAGAGTTAGATTGGCATGTTTTTCCAGTCGTGACTCAAAGGTGGAAGATGATTGGAGACTAAAGTGCCCAGAAATTTGCACTCAGCAATGTGGTGGTAGAGGGAATGGGCTTAAAGATGCCATTTGGAGAGGTGATAGAAAGTTGTAGGAGATGGGCTTAAATATGCCATCTAAAAGTGATTATTTGTGTTGTAATTTGTAAGCGGAAAGAATGAGTATCAGAATTGCGTTCGTGTCTGGAGCGTATCTAAATTGTATCTGGGAGCTGATTTTGAATGATTATCATAATGGCATCCATGTCTGGAGCATATCTGAACTGTATCTGAAAGCTAGTTTTGAATGAGTGTCAGAATGGCATCCGTGTCTGGAGCGTATTCGAACTGTATCTGAGAGTTGAATTTGAGTGAGTATCAGAATGGCATCTGTATCTGGAGCGTATCTAAACTGTATCAAAAGGTTGAATCTGAATGAGTATCAGGATGGCATATGTGTCTGGAGCGTATATGAACTGTATCTGAGAGTTGAGATTTTGAATGAGTATCAGAATGGCATATGTGTCTGGAGCGTATCTGAACTGTATCTGAGAAGTTGAATCTGAATGAGTATCAGAATGGCATCCGTGTCTGGAGCATATCTGAATTGTATCTGAGAAGTTGAATCAAAATGGCATCCGTGTCTGGAGCGTATCTGTACCATATCTGAGAGTTGAATCTGAATGAGTATCAGAATGGCATCCGTGTCTGGAGCTTATCTGAACTGTATCTGAGAAGTTGGATCTGAATGAGTATCAGAATGGAATCCGTGTCTGGAGCGTATCTGAACTGTATCTGAGAAGTTGAATCTGAATAAGTATCAGAATGGCATCCGTGTCTAGAGCGTATCTGAATTGTATCTAAGAAGTTAAATCTGAATGAGTATCAGAATGACATCCGTGTCTAGAGCGTATCTGAACTGTATCTGAAGACTTTGAATATTGTTAATGGTAGTTGTTTGATTAATCTTATCCTGAAAAAGATAAAATGTTAGCTAATATGTAATGTTATGTTGTATGAAATTCATAGTATAATGCATTTGCGTTATCAATGTTAATGATATATGGATGCAATGTATGCGTATGTGAACTAGTTTGCTGCACTGTTGTTGGATTGGGGAAAATAAATCCCTGACTGCTGTTGAGGATATGGAGTATAAGTCTTCATGTTGTGAAGTCTAAGTGTTGACGAATTTCTGTTTAGAGAAATAAACTCTGTTGTAAGGGAAATGCCGTATACTGCTTGTAAAATCCTATTGGGGAATCCTGAGAAATTTGACGACTTCTACTGGGGATCGATAACCGGAAGCTCTGTTCTGCTGGGGATTAAACTGCAAATTGTGGGGAATTTATGGAAATAGCTTAGAGAGATTTCCCTACCTCTTAAAGCCATTAGTAATTGTCTTTTATCTTATTTATTTGTAAACAATAATTATGTTCAAATGCATATGTTCAACAATGAATCATTGGACGTTTTTGTAAACAAAACACAAGCGTAAACAAAAAACAGATAGTTTTTTCACTTTCAAAGGGATATCTTTGTATTGACTTTGAGTAAGTATTTTTGTACAATGAGACAAACATTCTAGTAAGAGAATGTCGTTGTAAGAATTGAAAATTTTAATTTAAAGAAAAGATAGCTATGTGTAATAATCCCATGGGGTTCCCATTCTGCTATAGCCTTTGTATCTCTGAGCATCTTGTCTATTTGTTACCTCGTCCAAAGATGATTGAATTGATCGGAACCTCTGAGTTTGCAGGTTGTCCGTAAAGTGATCCAACGGGACATAGTCATACGCTTTAATTCCCTAAATTTTGCCTGGACCGCCCTTTCGGGTTTTAGTCCATCGGGAAACCCCTTTTTGCCCAAGTCGCCCTTTCGGGTTTTCAACTTGCCGGGTGTACAGATTTTTTTGTTTTTGTACCTAATTTTTTACCGAACCTTTTTGGTTTGTCGGGATGCCCTTGTTTTGTCTAGGTGTGTCAACCTAGCGGGTCTCTTATGCGTAGTATCTTTTGACTATGTTCGTGTTCGCAGGATGCGGCAGGTCGTCGCCATCCATGGTGGTTAAGATCATTGCCCCACCATAGAAAATGTTTTTGATTACAAATGGTCCTTCATAGGTAGGAGTCCATTTGCCCCTGGGATCACTTTGTGGAAGTATGATGCGTTTGATAACCAGATCCCCAACTTGATTCACTTAGCGTCTGACCTTTTTGTTGAAAGCCTTGATCATCCGTTTTTGATACATTTGACCATGGTAAATAGCAGTAAGTCTCTTCTCATCAATCAAGTTTAGTTGATCAAGTCGATTATGAATCCAATCTTCTTCATTCAGCCTTGCATCCTTCATAATTCTTAGAGAAGGGATCTGAACCTCAATAGGCAAGACGACTTCCATGCAGTAAACCAGAGAATATGGTGTTGCCCCGGTTGATGTGCGAGCTGTGGTACGATACCTGTGGAGAGCGAATGGTAATATCTCATGCCAGTCTTTGTATGTGACTGTCATTTTCTGTATGATCTTTTAATGTTCTATTTGCAGCTTCGACAACACCATTCATCTTTGGCCGGTAAGAGGAAGAATTGTGATGCTAGATCTTGAATTGCTCGCACAAGGCGGTGATCATAGTGTTGTTGAGATTTGTACCATTGTCAGTGACGATCCTTTCCGGGATACCGTACTGGAAAATGAGATTTTTCTTAATGAAACAGGCAACAACATTCTTGGTAACAGAAGCAAAAGAAGCTGCCTCTACCCACTTTATAAAATAGTCAATGGCCACTAGGATAAAGCGGTGTCCATTGGAGATTGTTGGCTTGATTTCCCCAATCATATCAATCCCCCGCATAGCAAAGGGCCAAGGAGTCGTCAAGACATTCAGAGGAACCAGAGGTACATGCACTTTGTCAGCATAAATCTGACACTTGTGGCATGTTCGAGAGTGTTGATATCAATTTGCTTCCATGGTAGACCAGTAATAGCCTGCCCGTAGGATTTTCTTTGCCATCGTATGCCTACTGGAATGGGTTCCAAAAGTGCCTTCATGTAATTTAACCAGGATCCTTTCAGCTTCAACCTTATCTACGCATCGAAGTAACACAGAGTCATGGTTGCGTTTGTAAAGAATGCCATTACTAAGGAAGAATTTAGCAGAGAATCTCCTTAAGAACTTCTTATCATTGATTGAAGCTCCTTCTTGATATTCTTGAGCCTCGAGATACTTCTTGACTTCGTGAAACCAAGGCTAGTCCACTACTTCTTCAGTATTAATCTCGTGACAGTGTGTTGGTTCCTCCATTCATTCGATGGTGATCTGGGGAGCCTAGTTATCCCAATTAAGTTTAAACATAGATGACATTGTGGCTAGAGCGTCTGCTAGTTGATTTTATTCTCGCGGGAAATGCTCGAAGGTAATCTTCTCAAAATGTGGTAGCAACGTCAAAACATGTTCTATAAGGGATAAGGTTAGGGTGTTTGGTGTCCCATTCCCCTTTGATCTGACTGATAACCAAAGCTGAATCTCCGAATACATCCAAGGATTTGACCACCAAGTCTATGGCAGCTCTGAGACCAAAGATGCATGGTTCATATTCCGCCATGTTGTTTGTACAATTGAAGCAGAGTCTTGCGGTAAAGGGATTATGACACCCTTCCGGAGATATGAGTACAACACCGATACCATTGCCAAGTGCGTTGGATGCCCCATCAAAGAACAGGGTCCATCAGGATCCTTGTTCAGGTCCGTCATATGGCCTGAATTCTTTACAGTTGTCTAACGTCATGATGTCTTCATCCAGAAATTTGAACTTCATGGATTGGTAGTCTTCTACAGCTTGGTGAGCAAGGTGATCAGCTAATACAATGCCCTTTATTGCTTTCTAGGTAGTATACTATATGTCATATTCCGTTAGGATCATCTGCCATCTTGCTATTCTCCTGGAGAGAGAAGGCTTCTCGAAGATGTATTTTATCGGATCCATTTTAGATATCAACAAAGTGGTATGAGTCAGCATATACTATCTTAGCTGGCGAGCAACCCATGCCAGAGCGCAACAAGTTTTCTCGAGCAGTGAATATCTGGTTTCACAGTCGGTAAACTTTTTGCTCAGGTGTGATACAGTGGGAGAACTGACTTGAGGTTTTGCGTTTGTATTTGCAATTGTTCGGTTTAGCAAGAGTCGCCACCGACTTTTTATTTTATCCTAAAGGAAAGGTTAAAAAGCACAGGAAAAACCTTTTGAGATGTTTCGTGGGTTCGGGGGGTAGATTATGAAAAGGGAAGGTATTAGCACCCTTTTCATCCATGGTTATCCATGGGCTCTTAGTTACTTGTTCTAGATCACTTTGCCTTGATTTTCAATTGCTTGAAATGGTGGTGTGTGTGTGTGTTTGAAAATGTTTTGAAAAAGATGCCTTGTCTAGGCAACCGTTGTAACAATTCTTTACTCGAATGTTTTACAAAGGTGTTTGTCTTTTCGAAAAGATGTTTCAAAGTTTTTGAAAGTTGTGTTGTGAAGTGGGTTTTGAAAAGTAGGCAAGTGTGTTTTGCAAGTTGGTCAAGTAACTAAGAGTTGTCTACCTCTAAATTTACTCAAAGATTTTTCTCATGTTTTAACCCTTTTAACAGTTTTGTTCCACCATTGTATTTGGTGGACAATCTTGTGTTAGGATGTTAACGGGACGGGCGCGGGTCATCGTTTAGACCATGAATGCAATCGTGCCAAGTGTCTTTGGCAATTTTGCTTGAAGGGACTATGATCATTTTGTTTAGGCAACTTCGAAAGCGTCATCGAGGGACTATGATCATTTGTTTTATTTTTGTTTTGCCAAAGAACTCAACGTGCAAGCATGCCCCATTTTGGAAGGCAACAAGCGGGATTATCCTAGGGGTGCAAGTGTGAATTGTGTATTGATTGTCATGCATTTGTCTTGTATTAGGTTATCTAGCGGTTGATTTCGAATCTTCGCATACAAACCCTAATTACTATACAGTATATAGAAAACGATAAATTGCGGGAATTTAAAGTCTAAGCTATTACAAATAAGTATCTGGGAATGGGGGTACAAATATTTACAAATGGGGATGAGACTTATCAGGAGAGTAGTGTCCAAATATATTTACAACCAAGTCGAATCAATCGCAATGTAAAATGTAGCAATGTACAAGAATAAAAGATAAGCAAATGTATTGGTGAAAGTGTATGTGAATATTTACAAGTGATGTAAGATGTTAACTTAATGGAAAATTAAGTATTTTATTTATTCTTTTTTTGTGTTTTTTGTTAATATGTATAAACAAAAGTTTTAATAAAAGAAAAGAAAATGCTTTAAGAGATTCTATTTTTTATGTATTAATGTTAATGTTTTATATACAAAAGTTTTAATAAACTAATAAAATAAAAAAAGGAAATATTTGACCTTAAAAAAAAGGCTATTTTTTATGTATTCTCTATAAATGTTTTATTCAAGGTTTTAAATTTAAAAAGGTTTTAATAATAAAAAAGATGTTTAAACTTAATGAAACCTAATATCTACATATTTTGAGTGTAATAAAAAAAGGTATGCTTAATACAATTTAATGTAAAAAAAAATTAGTATATTAAGTTATTTAACAAAGTAAGTTATAAAAAAAAGATATAGTGTGATAAAAAGAGTAATAGTTTAAAAAAGGAATTAAAAATGGGCTTAAGAGGAAAGCTGGGCCCAAATAGATTTGTAAAGGGAATCAGAGGGGGGTGCGTTCCAGATTTAGGGGTACAGCGCCAGAAAACAATTGGGCTTAGGCATGTTAATGGGATCCGGCCCAACGCATTTTTAACATTTTTGTTTTAGGGTTTGCAAAGCTTGTCTCATAACTGAGGGTTTGTTGAGTTACAGAGGCGTCGTTCCTCACGTTGCTTCCTTCGTCTTCATCCTTTGAGCCAAGTCCTGAACGAACTTCCATGCCTGGTTATCATGCGCCACCTCCCCTTCCTCTCTCTCCATGGATATACCAAGTGGTGACAAGAAAAGGTATGGTCCTGTTTCTCCTTCATGCGTTTTGAGGTTTCAAGTTTTGCATGTTTTATTTTGTGTTCTGATCTTTGTGTATTATTTATGTTGGTGTGAGGCGTGAGAAGAAAAAAGAAAAAGGAGATTATACCTTTGAGAGGAGACGGAGGAGGACGGCGGCGCTTCCGGTGGCCAAGGCGAAGGAGTGTATGATGCTGGGAGCTTGCTCTGGTAACCTCGTATCTTGCTTTAGGTTTTATGATGATGATCTTCTGAAAACCCTTTGCTTACCTGTTTCTGAACACTTCTTTTCCTCTTCCACTTGCTTATTTGCTCTGAGACACTTGATGATGTTGATTTTGAGTATTGCTTTTGTTGGTTATTGGCCCAATGATGAGGTTACTCTGAGGGCTTTGTTGGTTATGATGCTTCAAGGCTTGTGTTTTGATTTCTGGCTGCTTGAATATTTGCCTGTTTGCTTCTTTTCCTCTTCTTTTGTTTGCCTCTGAAATGCTTGTTGAAATGCTGATATTGATTTTGAGTATTGATGCACTAGCCCTGTGATGAAATCCTTCCGAGGGTTTTCTTGAATGATTGCTAGATGAAGGCTTCAAGGTTTGTCAGTTGGCCTGTTTGTGTTCTTGGTTGTTTGACAGGCTGTGAGTTCTTGCTTCTATATTTGAAACAGGTTAGCAAGCTTCAGGCTTGGTTACAGGCTTGAAGTTTTAGGCTTCTGGTATATTGTTTACAGGTTGATGTGCTTCTGGTTTGGTATTTGTTGTCCTGGTTTTTGACAGGCTTCAGGCTGAGTCTTGAAAGGCTTGGGGATTATGCTTGGCAAGGCTTAAGGGTTTGAACAGGTTAGGCTTGATATGCTTTGGACACAGGTTTGGATTTGGCTTCAAGCAAGTTTTGAGGCAGCTCTGTGTTATGTCACAGTTTTTGGAGGATTTTGACTTTGTGTTCTTTTTTGTTATGTTGTTATGCCTCTCTCTTTCTTATTCTGATATGTTTATATCTTAAGCCTAAGCTTGTAAGCCTCTCCACTTCTACTCTCTCTCTCTCTCTACAGATTAAAAAGCATTTTTATATTGCTTAAAATTGTCTTTTTCTGAAAAAGTAACTGGCTTTGAAAATGATGATTTTGAAAATGTTGCTTGCACATTAGTTTTCCTCTGCATACTTTTCAGATTTCCTGCATATCTTGTGTACTTTGTTGACAACTTTTTGGTGTTTGATATCTTTCTATATCCTCTGGACAGCTTTTGACAGTTACATTCAGTTTGCTTAGTTTGAAACTTGACTTGTTTTGGCATATTCACTTTGCAATTTGTGCAGTTCAGTTTGGACTTTTGGAATTATGCAGCCTGTTTGACAATTTTGAATTTGTGCAATATTGTAACTTTGTGCATTTCATATTTTATTTGCAAGCATATTTCTATCCCTCTTTGTGAACCAAGAATTTCTTGTGATTTGCAGAGAGGGTGGACAACTGATTCCGGCCAGTTACTTTTAATGATGAACTTTAAATTAACTGTCTGCTTTTGTTTATTTCATCTGCATTTGACTTCTCTTCTTTTTTCTTTTTGCAGGTAAAAATTAATTGAGCAATGGGGAGCAGCAAATAGAAGACGAAGACTTAGGAAACTTAGGATATAGCTTTATTTTACCTTTAATCATTGTAACAATATTAATGTAAACAACTGTAAATAAATTCAGTGTTCCAATAATAATTTGTAACAAACAATTAAAGATGAATAAAAATCCTTCTTTGCCAGTTAATTCTTTTTTTTCAATTCACTGTCTATTTAATTATTCAAGTTTCTTAAATTAAAATAACTGGAAGTAAATCCCAACTATTCTAACTTAGAATAAATAAATAATTAATAAACATTGTGGTCTTGCAATCAATAATAAACTCGGCGTCCCAATTAAACATGAGCAATGCACAGTCAATCAAACAAACATCCATATGCCTATCTCTTTACTGATTAAATCAAACCCTGCAAGTTCTCAATTCAAATGCCTCAATCCAAATCTCAGAGTAAATTGAAAAGAACTGTAGAATTAATTCTTTCTGAGAATGTGCGCACAAAACCCTGATTCTTGATTTATTGTCAAGGAAGCGCCTGCCTTATCAAACCCTGAGCCAAACTCAATCAAACCCTAATAATCTGCTTAAATTGTTCCAGAGCCATGAAAACCCTAATTTTGTCTGACTGGCGAGAAAAGTCTGTTTTGACCGATTCTTAGGCCAATCTGAAAAATCAGGAGAAGCCCGAAGCTGTGATTTCTTGTGGAAAAATAGGAGGGAAAATTTTGGGGTACAACATCAGGTAATAAATAGCATGCTCTTTTTAGCCAGACTCGTCATGCTGCCCCAATACACACCCCATTGAGTTTTCTAAAACAATCAGATACATGATCAATGGTCTTCCCTCGACTGGTGGCATCAACATATGAGGCTCTTGCAAGTATTCTTTGATTTTGTCAAAAGCAACTTGGCACTCGTCATTCCATCTGACTACTTGATATTTCTTTAATAATTTGAAGATTGGTTCACAAGTAGCTGTCAGGTGAGAGATGAATCTGGCAATGTAATTCAAACGCCCCAAGAATCCTCTGACTTCCTTCTCAGTACGAGGAGCAGGCATCTCTTGTATTTCTTTAACTTTGGCAGGATCAACCTCGATACCTTTATTGCTGACGATAAAGCCTAGGAGTTTACCAGACCGTACCCCAAATGTGCATTTGTTTGGATTCAACCTCATCTTGTACTTCTTCAGTCTCTCAAATAGTTTTTGTAAGTGATCAAGATGCTCTTCTTCTGTTTGAGATCTGGCTATCATGTCATCCACATAGACCTCTATTTCGCGATGTATCATGTCATGAAATAAATCTACCACGACACTTTGATAGGTTGCCCCAACACTCTTTAGTCCGAATGGCATCACCTTATAGCAGAAAGTGCCCCACTGCGTGACAAACGTTGTTTTCTCCATGTCCTCAGGCTCTATTTTGATTTGGTTGTAACCTGAGAATCCGTCCATGTAGGAAAACACTTTGTGTTGTTCCGTATTGTCAACTAGAATATCAATGTAGGGGAGTGGAAAATCATCCTTAGGGATTCCCCTATTCAAATCTCTGTAGTCCACACACATTCGCACTTTGTCATCCTTTTTGGGCACGGGAACAACATTGGAAACCCATTGGGGATAAGAGGTGACAGCCAAGAATCCAACGTTGAATTGCTTCATGACTTATGCTTTAATCTTTTCTGACATATCAGGCCTCATGCGGTGAACCTTTTGCTTTACTGGCGGACAATCCTCTCTTGTAGGCAGACAATGTACCATAATATCTGCATCAAGTCCTGGCATGTCTTCATATGACCAGGAAAAGACTTCAACATAATCGTGTAACAACTGAATCAGACGCTCCTTGATACTGGGTTCCATATTGGCACCCACCTTGACCTCTTTTTTGTCTTCTTTGGTACCTAGGTTGATTGTATCCACGGGTTCCTTGTGAGGTTGAATGGTTCTCTCTTCTTGTTATAGTAGTCTGGCAAGTTCCCCCGGTACTTCACAATCTTCCCCACCTTCGTCTTCGGCTTGATAGATTAGATTCTCAGAGTCATAAAAGGCCATAGCAGTATCGTTACCCATGGGATCCCGAATGGATGTATACCTGCATTGTGAGTGTGAGTGTGTGTAAGGGTATATCTATCCTTGAAAGAAATAAAAATGTAAAAAGAAAAACAATGAGCACAAAAGTTTGTAAGCGAAAACGTCCATGATTCATTGATGTCATATGAAAATGAGATAATATCCCTTACAAATGGACCATTGTGCCTCGGGTAAGACACAAGGTTTTAAGAGTGCGAATTGTTTTAATATTACAGATCCAACAAAATGTAAAGACAAATTACTGTGGGATAAAAGTGATCGGGACAAAGTCTCTAGCCTCCCAGTTGCTGAGCCCTCCAATGAAGGTTGGGAATATCCAATCCTCCAAGTCATAGCTATCTTCATCATCTTCTACGGAATTGACCTTGCGGTTGGTGATCTTCAGGGGTGGTCCTCTGGCATGAGCGCGGCGCACAGCCTTCTGGGCACCTGAAGTGAAACCTAGGCCAAATTTGTCAGACTTATATGGGATATCTGGGAGTTGTACCCAGATAGTGCACCCACATTTTCTACCACTTCTTTGGCATCCTTCAGAGATGACATCCGGAGTGGAGGCCTTGTGATCTTAGCAACAACCTTGGTTACTGCCACATCTTGCGGGACCTCTTCAAAGTGTTGGAATGGAGTTTCAATAAATTCACCATCTAATTCCATATATCTGAAGGAATTGATATGGTTGATCATATACTCTTCTTCTCCATGAACGATGATAATCTTCCCTTGAATCGAATATTTCAGCATTTGGTAAAACGTAGAAGTGACAATGCCAACATTGTGAATCCATGGTCAGCCTAGCAAGCAGGAATATGAGGGACTGATATCCATTACGTAAAAAGTTGAATCAAATGTTTGTGTTCCAACTTTTATGGGAATGTCTACCTCCCCATGTACCATCCTTTTCGATCCGTCAAAAGCCCTTACTACTATGTTACTTGGCTTCAATGTCAATCCCTCACAGTCAAGCCTATCAAGAGCTTTTTTAGGCAATACATTCAGAGATGAGCCAGTGTCCACCAAAACATGAGCCAAGGTTGTGTCCCTACATTCAACCGAGACATGCAATGCCTCATTATGCTTCCTTCCTCTTGGCATTAAATTAGCATCCAAAAAACCTAGACCATTATCTGCAGTTAAGCTGGCTACACAGTCTTGAAATTGATCGGCAGATGTCTCTTGGGGTACATGGGCAGTTTTTAGGAAATTTACCAAGGCTTTTGCATGCGCCTCGGAATATAGTAGTAATTCCAGCATGGAAATTTTAGAGGGAGTTTGCCCCAGTTGTTCAACTACATCGTAGTCGCTTCTTTTTATGATCTTCAGAATCTCCTCCATCTCTTTTCGGGAGGTCTCAAGGATAGCCAATGACTGAGCCTTCGTCCAGACATGCTCAATCAGAATACTTTTACCTCGAGTCTCGGTTAACTTGGCAGAAGGAGTGTCAGTAGGAATGATAATATGGGTTGTAACAACTTTGTCAGTTGGAGTATTGGTGGAGATAATTGTAGGACTGAGAATAGCCTTCAGAGGAGCAACAACAACATGAATGATTACGGGTCCCGAAACTGCTTTTGAGGGAGCAATTTCCGGAGAGAATATCCTTCCATTTCGGGTAATCTTGCTAGTTCATGCAATATTACTGATGTCAGAGTTAACCTTTTCAGAACTTGAATCTTCGGCGACTGGCCAATCTTGCTTGATACCATGGTAGTAGATATCCCCTCTATAATTCCATGGTATGGTTTTGTCTGACGAATACAGGACTGGTCCAGGAATTATAATTATCAAAGGAGTTGCTTTTGAAACTGATGTAATTCTAACAGGTCTTTTGGTGGAGACCCTGGAAGAATTGGCGGAAATGGTAATGATAGAAACATCTTCAAAAGGAATAGGTGGGACAAAAGTCTTTTCAAACAAAATTTCTTTGTTATCTATTAGGCACTGAATGCCTGTTTTCAACAAAGGACAACTGGTTGGTGAGGACAAATAGAAATGATAGCCTTCATTACATCCCATTAACACATCGGCATTCAACAAGTTCACTTTAATAGTCAGGAGTGGGGTCATAAGTTCATCAACTGAAGTAACAAACATGTCTTCTTCAATGGCATTGGTATTATGTCCATGTTTGGCCATAGGGGCAGAAATGACATTTGGCTTTTCGGGCGCATCTAATTCAATTTCTTTTGATTCAATGAGGTCTTGTATTTTGTTCTTGTAAGTGCCTTCGTTTGGGATTGGCTCATCTCTTATAAAACAAATAGCAACAATAATGTAATGTAATGTACAATAGGAACAGCCTGAAAATTCTATTGTAAATGCCTAAACATGCTCTGGAACAACATGTCTCAAGAGATGTCATAACATCATACCAGACATCAAGCTACTGAACTGTCAAGACTGATGCAGTTCTGTTCCTAAAGTTATGCAGAATATTCTGCCAAATAGAATGCATAACAAGTAGCGAAAATTGAAGGCATACGTGGAGCCCTAGAAGATTCAATCAGAAGCTAAGGATAAGGAGAAAAGCTCGATTGAAGACCTAACTTGTAGCAGAAGTTTTCTGCTTATTTTATGCAGGTTGTTAGAGCTGCATTGCTGTCGCGTGAAGGCCCAAATCCAGCTGGGTAAAGTGGGCTATACATAGAAGCATTGTAACCTAATTTAAGGGAAGAGGATTGACAAGATGTAACACTTTAGGGCTAGTTTTGTTGTGAACCACCCGGGCTGTGGGATGGTCACCATACTCCTTGAAACCTGTAGGTAAAAGGATGTATGCATTGTACTTGATTGAAGCTTTTAAGCATGATCAAGATGTGTAATGGAAGTGTATCTTCTGAGCAGTTTATGTACTGTAGAAAGTTATCACTGCGGTGATTGAGGGGGAGTGAGAGGGGTCTCATATCTAGGATTGGATCTTAGGTAAAAGTGTCATTGGGTAGTGATTAAGTGAGAAGGCTGTCAACGGGTGTGTTGGCTGTAGGGTCTTTGAATTGATACTACTAATAGTGAACTTTATCCCTGGCTTGGAAGCCTCCAGATGTAGGTTGGTTGAACCGAACTGGGTGAACAAATTCTGTGTGTTATTTACTTTCTGCATTGGTTATTTGTCTGATGTCACAGCATTCCTCATGACATCCATGTATCTGATTAACCCTAACTGCTCTGAACTTCAGTTAATCAGAACATGCGCTGGTTAAAAGGTGTTGCAAGTTCTGGTATGATAGTTCAGTGACTGTTGTAGAACAGATATCAAAAGTACAGCCTATTCTACCTGTACAGCGCTTAATGTCAGATCAGATGTCTTCACATTCCATTAGACATCCTGAGTCTGTGACATACCAGGAATTTCAATTGGTATCAGAGCAGGCATCCTGTCTGTCTCTGGATGAGATCCATGGGGGATACTTTCCGGTTGTGTACAAGGTAGAATATTGTTTGAACCAGTAGTGTTCATGTTGTTTGGTCCCTAGGAGTGGAGGATGGACCAACTTGGGAAAGATGAAAGTGTTTGAACAAATTCAAAGACCTCATGCGGGAGTGAAGATCTTGGAGTGCATTGTTCAACCCGTATTCAGCACAGAGAATATTATCAAAACCTTCATGCGGGAGTGAAGATATTGATAAAACATCATATGTGTGTGTAAAGCCTTCTTTTAACAGGGCTGTAGAGTTGGGTCTAGAAAGTTGCTTGGTGAAGAAGCAAACAACTTGTAGGATTGATTTATTTTCAATCCTTATGTGTCATGCTTGCTATATGGAGTAAGCACTGCGTAAGTTCTGATGAAGTACTGCTATTCCGCTGCATAGCTTCTGATACAACCCCTGAAGTGAAAGAAGAACTCTAGGGTTATTATTTTCAACAGATTTTGTAAGCAGATTTTGCAATCTATCAATAATGTCAAAGATACTTGAGATTTCCTCAAGTCCACTCATAAAGGCTTTTATTATTAGTGTTGATGAGTATCAATTGATCAATGATTCTCATATACATCTGCAAGCTGCTTGAAGACCTTGAAGATTATCAAGGATGATGTGTTCCAAGGAGATGGAACTGATGTTCTTAAGGATGTTAGAACATCATGCAACTGCCAGTTGAAGAACAGATGTTCTGGGTGCTAAACACATGTAATGTGAGTACATATGTTTGGAACCTACTCCTGATCTGGAAGAGGAGACATCTGTTCTAAAATAATTGATCAGGACACGATCAACAGGTCATCTACTCCAGTTGTGAGTCTAAAGGAGTATATGTGCTGAGCTAAATGCATTTAAAAGGACTTTAAAGCCGTGATTTCCAGGTCTCCCCTCATGTGATGGATGATGGAACATCATTTCTGTGTCTTCAGCCAAGTAAATATGCTCAGCAAGCATGAAGAAATAATCAGTCAGGATCCTCTAGTGTGATTAGATAATTCTAACTGAATAAATGATGGAAGCAGAATCTTTATGTGATAAATATGTGAAAATCAAAATCAAAAGTTCTAAAGCTTGTGATGATAAAGGATGTACAACATCACAACTGTTGAAGACATCAGTTATTGAGGAAAGACAGATAAGATCCAGATTTAGTGAACATCCTCATGATTGATAGTGAAGTTTCTTCTAGTACAAGTTACAGAATGTGGCAACCTGAAACTTGTACAGCAAGCAAACTAAGGACTCTTAATTTGAAACCTGTGGCAAATTCCAAATAAAGAGTACTTACTATGTGTCTAAAGTAAAGAGCTCAACTCTGTATCCATAAAGAGGGAAGTTGGATAACATTTTGTTCAAAGGGAGTTCATCTTACCTTGCTCTATAAGATGCTTGAGTTTATTTCTCATGATCTTAGTGATTTCCAAGGAAGATAGGAATAGAACAGGTTATGACTACCAATCACATAACCTGCAGCATGTGAAGGAGAATTCACTTTATTCTCTACAATGATCTGAGCTGAGTTTCAGGGGGAGTCCTTAACCTGAGGATCTTGGAAGACATATCTTACAAAATGTCTTGACACCCTGGACCAAAGTCAAATGGTGGATATCTGCACTATGACAAGTCATCCTCATCACTTGTATGTAGCAAGGATGAGTTATCTTCAAAAGATCATGGGTTCCTGAGAAGATCGTCTTCTTGCTTGAAAATCATCTATGTGAACAACTTGGCTTGTCTACAGGAGTATGGTACAATTAACTCCTTTGTACTATTCAAGGGTCAGCAGACAAGGTGAAGGAGATACATGCTAGTTGCTGCATGGTTATGTGGTTGTTGTGGGTCTGATCATAAAAGATGTAAGAAAAGTGTGCTTTGATTACTATGGATTTTCATCCAAAACCATAGTATAAGCCAGGCTCATATGGTTGAGATCAATGTCAGATCTGATGTTGCAACATCATCTCAAACGAAGGGCCTCTTCAGCAAAGGAAGCTTGTAAGGACCAGTTGGTTCTTCATGCATGAAGCAAAAGATTGTTAGTATAATTATCCTATCTTGAGAAGGTGGCTTAATCTAACTAATAATGAATACTTTGACGGGAGACTAAGTATTCATTAGGATCTTGCATAAAGATATATATAAGCACTCTGATGGGAGACTAAGTGTTTGTATGATATGCATGCAAGACTGTATTCTGAACCTATTTCTCAGAACTTGGTAGAGAGTTTATTTCTCTCTAGGGTATTCTGGTGAGTAATTATTGCTGAAGATGAAGATCATACCTTTCATATGGGGAATATAAAAGGGCATCAATCCCCCGAATTTTAAAACCCAAGCAGATAGGTTCTGATGTCCCAGATGAGGCTATAACATCATTACTGTTAGAAGTCGGTGACAAAGACTTGGGACTGTGAATCTTAATATTCTATCGCCTCATTCAGAAGTGGCAGTTCTATTGTTGGTTTGGAATAAGTAGATTCTACTTGTGTTTAAAAGTAGTATGCTTAACAATGCATAACTACTGTTGTGGTCTGAAGAATTTACTAGTATTAGCAACTACTAGTAAATATATTATACAGAAGGATGACATGATCAAAGGATAATCCTTCTAGAAAGTCTGAATCTTAGTAAAGCTTGTAAGCACACTGAGAAGGTTGGAGGTTGGTTTTAGACTATGGCTACATGATCTCTCATCCATCCAGAGAGTCATGAATCAGAGATGTCCTTACTGTTCTAAGACTAGTTCAGGATGCTTGAAGTTACCACCTCAGAGCTAGTACTACTGGTTTCCACGCCACTGTTTTGATTGGCCTTAACAAGGGAAGTCACTAAGTGTTGCACTTTTTCAATTACAATATACATTGAAGGGAGACTCTGTAATGTTGGGCTTAATCTGAAGATCAGAAGTCAAAAGAGGGCAGTGGTATGCTGATATTTATGTGTTCAGATCTTATCTAGCAAATCAGACTTCACTAGCTCAAACAACTACTAGTGAATAGAAGATCAGAAGAAGTAATTCAGATATATTCAGCTTATGTTCAAGGGGTTCTTTTACTACAAGAAATAGAAGTGGCATCTAAATTTGTGTGATGTCCTGTGAAGCATGTTGGAGTCTTCTGGTGTATTGGATCTCAGCAACACAAAGCATGAGAAGTAAAGAGAAGGCTGCTGTTGTTGAAGAATGCAAGGTAATGTCTAAGTAAATGTCATGACATTACCAACGACATTGCAACCTTGTGGAAATCAAGAAGAATACGGGAAAATAACTTCGCCACGTCATTGGTATTCTGTTTCCTAGAAGGAATAAATCTTCAGTCCCGAAAATGGGTCAAAGGCTGATTTTATTCAGGTATCCTTGACCAAGATTCTACCATCTTCTTGAACCTGGTATCGCCTTATATAACCTCCTGTCACACATTCTTTTCTCTCATAACCATCATGGGGTTTATACGGATTTGGGAAAACTGTTCTTGGATCTGGTTTTGTGAGGGCTTTCATTGGCAATTTTTGGCCAAAAAGGGGGAGAAAGGAGTACTGTTAGAAACTGTCCTCATTGCAGCAGCTATTCAAAATTCTGATCACAAAGCCTTGTCACAAACTCAGCAGAAATTCAAGAGGCGTGAATTTCTTTGTGACTTGTGATCTGAGTTATGAACACAGTTGTGACCTGTGTTCTGAGTTACAAGGGAGATATTCTGGTCACTCCTTAAAGGTTCTCTGATGCCTCTGAAAGGATAGTTTATCTCCCAAGGTCCTCTTTTTCCACCATCAGTGACAAGAAATGGTTCGTGGTCAAAAAGGGAATGAGATGCATCCTCTTCCTCCTGTGCCACAAGAGGTCCTGAATGGTGAGTATTATTGTTGTATTTGTTTTAGCCAAAATTAGCCAAAGGGGGAGATTGTAAGTGCCTTCGTTTGGGATTGGCTCATCTCTTATAAAACAAATAGCAACAATAATGTAATGTAATGTACAATAGGAACAGCCTGAAAATTCTATTGTAAATGCCTAAACATGCTCTGGAACAACATGTCTCAAGAGATGTCATAACATCATACCAGACATCAAGCTACTGAACTGTCAAGACTGATGCAGTTCTGTTCCTAAAGTTATGCAGAATATTCTGCCAAATAGAATGCATAACAAGTAGCGAAAATTGAAGGCATACGTGGAGCCCTAGAAGATTCAATCAGAAGCTAAGGATAAGGAGAAAAGCTCGATTGAAGACCTAACTTGTAGCAGAAGTTTTCTGCTTATTTTATGCAGGTTGTTAGAGCTGCATTGCTGTCGCGTGAAGGCCCAAATCCAGCTGGGTAAAGTGGGCTATACATAGAAGCATTGTAACCTAATTTAAGGGAAGAGGATTGACAAGATGTAACACTTTAGGGCTAGTTTTGTTGTGAACCACCCGGGCTGTGGGATGGTCACCATACTCCTTGAAACCTGTAGGTAAAAGGATGTATGCATTGTACTTGATTGAAGCTTTTAAGCATGATCAAGATGTGTAATGGAAGTGTATCTTCTGAGCAGTTTATGTACTGTAGAAAGTTATCACTGCGGTGATTGAGGGGGAGTGAGAGGGGTCTCATATCTAGGATTGGATCTTAGGTAAAAGTGTCATTGGGTAGTGATTAAGTGAGAAGGCTGTCAACGGGTGTGTTGGCTGTAGGGTCTTTGAATTGATACTACTAATAGTGAACTTTATCCCTGGCTTGGAAGCCTCCAGATGTAGGTTGGTTGAACCGAACTGGGTGAACAAATTCTGTGTGTTATTTACTTTCTGCATTGGTTATTTGTCTGATGTCACAGCATTCCTCATGACATCCATGTATCTGATTAACCCTAACTGCTCTGAACTTCAGTTAATCAGAACATGCGCTGGTTAAAAGGTGTTGCAAGTTCTGGTATGATAGTTCAGTGACTGTTGTAGAACAGATATCAAAAGTACAGCCTATTCTACCTGTACAGCGCTTAATGTCAGATCAGATGTCTTCACATTCCATTAGACATCCTGAGTCTGTGACATACCAGGAATTTCAGTTCTTTAGAGCCCAACATTTATTAGTGTCATGGTCGGGACTTTCAGAGTGATATGTGCAACGGGCATTGGGATGATAGTGAGGAGATATTGTGTTAGGGTTCTTTGGAGCTTCTTTCAAAGTTACCAAATTGTATCTTAGTAGATGCGGTAATACCTGAGATGGGGTCATGTTAATTCTGGTGAACTGCCTGACCGGTCTTTCCATCCTCAGTTGATTGTTTCTTTGCTGATCAGGCGCATGCTTAGGAATCATAACAACCCCCACCATTGGACTATGTTCGGCCCTATCTTGATTTCTCTGAGGATAAATGGCAACCACTTCTTTCTTTCTGATAAATGGCTTCCTTATAGCGGCAGAGGATGTATCTTTCTTATTCTTTCCACTCTTTATACCGACTTCTACCCTTTCTCCGGTAAATATCAGTTCAGTAAAACCTGCCGATGAACTTCCAATTAAATGATTGAAGTAGGGACCAGATAAGGTGCCCAAGAACATGTCTACCAACTCTCTCTCAGATAGAGGGGGTTGAACTCTTCCGGCTAAATCTCTCCATTTTTGCGCATAGTCCTTGAAACCTTCATTGGAAACCATGGCCATACTCTGGAGTTGAGTACGGGTAAGCGTAAGATCAGCATTGTATTGGTATTGTTTGTAGAAGGCTGCAACAAGATCTTCCCAATTATGAACATTGGCTCTTTCTAACTGGTAAAACCAATCAAGTTGAGTTCCAGACAGGATGTCTTGGAAGAAGTGTACCCATAAGTCTTTGTCAGCGATATGGGGTTGGATTTTCCTTACATAGGACCGAAGATGCATTTTAGGGCATGAGACTCCGTCATACTTGGTGAACACAGGCGCTTTGAATTTGGGAGGAATGACAATCCCCGATACTAACCCCAATTCCTCAAAGTCCAAGCCAGGCACTTTTAGGATTTCTATCGCACTCAACCGCTCTTCGAGATGTTTATACTTGTCATCAGCTGGAGGATATTGTTCTTCAGAATAGTCTTCTTCTTCCTCTTCCTCTTCCGATTCTGATGGGACAACTATTTCCTTGCCTTTCCCGTCTTGATTGCCTCTTTCACCGGATGTCATTGCAAAGTTTAGGGTCCTTCTTGTCTGCCCATGAAATCTTCTTCCCATGTTTAGGACTCCAGTTACCTTCTTTGTCTTCTTTTTCTTCTCCTCGGCCAGCAAAGTCTTCAACCCTTCTTTCCCTTTGGCTAGGGTCAAGAGCAATTGTTGAAACTGTGTATTCTGAGTTTGGAGGTCCTTCACTGTTTGCTCGAGATCCATCTTACTGAAATAAATAGTAGAGAGATGAGGAGACTTGTTGCAAAAGACCTGCTTATGTTATGATGAATGGTATATGCATATGTAATGATTTCAAGGATTTCAAAGATTCAAATTTGTTTTAGACAAAAAGGAACACACATTATATTAATAAGTTAATGCTTGAGTACATCAATGCCTCTTGGGAAAAATAATACAAAAACTCTAAGATAAAAAGGTAGTTCGCATCCTCTTTGGTGTGATGTAGGCATTCGGAGTATGCTCCTTATGAAGTAGTCTAGTGAGTTCCAAAACCTTCTTCTCGCTTGCGTAGAATTGGGCTTCAAAAGTATCTCGCTCCCCCTTGAGTTGTATCCAATCTCTTTGTAGGTCTTCAAGAGAGGTGGGCATATCAGGATGTAGGGTAGTGTATGGAACATCTCCCTCCATGACAGGCTCAATGATTAGCGGGAGAATGGAGGGGTAAGGCATCATAAGACTCTGAGCACGAGTTCGTACCCATTTGAGGTAAGGCTCAAGAGGAATGGAATTTTTATGCCCCAAAGTCTTACTATCCACCTTGTTTAACATCCTCCAAGCTCGGATAAATCTCTGGTGAAGACCTCGATCATCGTTGTCGTAGTCAAATACCAGACCTTGAATCAGCATCTCGTGCGGGCCATCCCTTCGGGCGTAACCAAATTGTCTTAAGGCTAAGCAGGGATTGTAGGTGATACCTCCCCTAATGCCAAGTAAAGGTACATTAGGGAATTCTCCATAACGGTCGACAATAATAACATTCTCTTTGGATCGGGAGCACCAATGAACTTCCGAATGTTTGAGCGTCATCAACCTTTGTGACCACCTTGAACCTTGCTCATTTTTTAATACAGATTGGGGAAGATGTGAAATAAACCATCTTGCCAAGAGAGGAGTGAAACACATAAGGACACCTCTTTTCCTCATTGTGTGAGTGTGAAAAGAGTGTAGGATATCTCCTAGCAATGTAGGCACCAGGTTGCAGGATATGAAGATTTTGACGGCGTTGACATCTATGAGTTGGTCAGGATTTGGAAACAAAACCATCCCATAGATGAGGAGAGCCACAATTTCCTCAAAGGCTAGCAAGTCCAAGGAGTTCCAATAGCTTTGGGCTTTCTCAAACAGGAACTTTGCTAGGAAACCTTTGACACCACTCCTTGTTTCCCAATGAGTTGTGATATCAGATGAGTGCAAGTGTAGAGCTTGAGCAATCTCCTCTAGCTTTGGGTCTCTTTCCGTACCGTTGAAAGGTAGTTATTCGAGAATGGGAATCCTCAAGAGTTGGGAGAATTCTTCCAAAGTAGGCACAAGTTGATAGTCTGGAAATGTGAAGTAATGGTGTAAAGGATCAAAGAACTGAAAGAGCACCTTCATCATATCCTCATCTGTGTTAGAGGTGACCAAGTTGAGTAGGCGACCATGTCTCTCGGTGAATGGAGATTTTTCTGGAATCCTTGAAGCTAGCTCCTTGAGTTGTGGAGGAATCGTTACAAGATTGACTTGAATAATTTTCCTGCGAAGTGAATCCATATCCTACAAAACAAGAACAAAGATGAATCCCAAAAATACTTGAAATGGTTAGTAGATGTATATGATGTTCATGATGTTATGTACAAGTGTGCATATACAAACAAAACAAAAAATCCTTGGGTTTAGGCTTGCATGGATTTTCATAGGTAAGTACCCTCTTGAAGTTTAGTTGGCTCAAACCTGTCCTAGCAATAGTAACCGGGTTCTAAGGAGCTCAATATTACTGATTTGTTTCCTTGGTTATTGTTTCAGCACAAGCCTCTTTAATGGCGACCGGAATATCCCAAGAAATCAAACCTCAATGAGTGTAGTATCGAGTATCTACCAACTTCAGAGTGCACCAAAGCCGGTCATCTCACTACATCCTAAAGGCCAAGTTGGTCAAGTAAATGTTCTAAAAGTTCATTAGTGCTTCATGACATCACTCAACCGCCCCGTATTCTCTTTGATTAACTCAAAGGCTACCGGTACCCACAAATATGTCTCACTAACGTAGCTATTGCTTAGACCATATCGGTATACTCTGCACAGTTTCCACAATGTATTGCTACTTACCTATAATGTATCCCAAATCTGGGTAGAGGATTCAAACCCAAGCAAAGAACCATAATGTAAAGCATACAAGTTAAACAATGTAATCAAGTAAATGTGATCTATCCCTAAGGTAACCACACTTTTAGAATTCTCCCCAGCAGAGTCGTCAGTTCTATGATACGGTGGGAGAACTGACTTAAGGGTTTTGCATTTGATAGCAAATGTTGCGGTTAAAAAGAGTCGCCATCGACTTTTCTTTTATCCAAAAGGAAAGGTGAAAAAGCACAGGAAAGACCTTTGAGATTATTTCTTGAGTTCGGGGGGTAGATTATGAAAAGGGAAGGTATTATCACCCTTTTCATCCATGGTTTTCCATGGGCTCTTAGTTACTTGCTAGATCACTTGCTTTTGTTTGAAATTGTGCTTAGTGTGGTTTTTGAAAGTATTTTGTAAAGAGGCCATTGTTTAGGCAATCTTTGTAATGATTCTCGTTCGTAAGAATGTATACAAAGATGTTTGATCTTTTGAAAATGTTTTCAATTTTGTAAGATGTTTAAAAGTGTATGTGTTTGTTTTTGAAAATAGCCAGGATGTTTGTTTTGAAATGGAGCAAGTACTTAGGAGCAATCTACCTACTCAAATGTCTTTCTTGTTCATTTCCTTTTCCTTTGACATTGTTGTCTTACCATTGATTTGGTAAGCAACCCTATCTTTGGATGTAAACGGGACGGGCGTGGGTCATCGTATAGCCATGATTAACAATGTTGCGAGACATCTTAGCATTATATTTTAGGGACTAAGATCATTTGTAAGGCAACTTAGACATTGTCATCGAGGGACTATGATCTTGTATTCGTTTGTTTTTGCTAAGATACCTCACATGCGTAATATGACCATTTTTGTAAGGCAATAAAGTGGGTTTACCCTAAGCGTGTATGTGTGCAAATGTGTTGATTTACATGCATTGATTTGTCTTTGATTAGGGTTTGCTATTTGGTTGGTTTTAATTTTTTCATACAAAACCCTAATTACTAGCATTTGTATATAAAGTGATAAATTGCGGGAATTAAAATTACTACGCTATTACAACATTTGAGATGGGGAGTGTACAAATTACAAATGGGGGTTTGCAAGAAAATAAACCTATTTATCTATTACAACCATATTGAATGGGTATTAATGTGCAAGGAATTAAAATAAGTAATGTACAAAATGAATAAGTGCACAAAAATGCAAAATATAAAGAAAATGGGTCTTTGTTTGATTTTCATGAGAAAGAGGGAAATCATTTTAGCCTAATTAATTTAAAGAAAATAATTAATTGTTTAAATTTATTAAGAAAAGATTTTGAATAAAACCCTAATTCTATTTAGTTGATTAAAATAAAATAAGTTTAGCAAAAGTATTTTTTTGGTACTTTTGTCTTGAAAGTATTTATGGCATCATGAAATATTTTTAGTCTTTTTTATATAAAAAATAATATATTTTAATAGGTGTAAACTAAAAATAAATATTAACCTGGTTTTAATTAAATTTACAAGGTGATTTGTAAAAATAAACAAAGTATAGTTAATAAAAATATTTTTTGGTGACAAAAAAATAAAATAAACTAAATTAAAATGAAGATAATTTTTTTATATATTTTTTATGATTTTTAATATTAGTGAAAAATAATTAAGAAAAAAACAAATAAAATAAAAATAAGAAAATGAAATAAATTGGGCCAGGGGTGCATAAGCAGGCAGGGAAGTCAGCTATCAAAAATTAATAAAAAACAATACCAGGCCCAAAAAAATGTTAGAAAGTAAAAAATATGAAAAATGGGCAAAAGGGTACCACTGGGGCTCGAACCAAGGTCCCATAGGTTAACAGGCGCGCGCTTTACCACTGGGGTGGCAATACATCCGTTAACTTGTATGAAATAATAAATACATAACACAAAACGCGCCCTGACTGTACTTCATCTTCAACCTCCAGCCAAAGGATCTGTAACTTGCTCATTTCTCAACCATTTGCAAAAATATAAACATGAAAATTGCTCCATTTTGTCACACGAATTCAAACATATAAATATCATAAACTATAAATCAAAGATGAATGAGAATTTTTAACAGTACCAAATTCTGGCCTAAATATTTCAGAAAGTTCAAACTCAAAATTCTCCTAGCTCAATCAAAATAAATGAAATCTATGAACATGTACAACTTCAGGGCAATGATATCTACATTTTATCTTCACAAATGCAAGCATAACAATGCCTACGTAATGAGATAGAAGTTTCAATAAAAATACCTAAAAACTGGAAATTGTGAAATGGATTTGAGCTTGTTTCAGGAAGTGCTGATGATCAGGTTAGCTTCCTTATACCTCTAGGAAGCTAATGCAATGGTTGGCTTGAGTTGAGGGTGGCTGGAATGGTCTGGAAAAGTACAACTGTGATGCTCTGTTTTTGGTTATGGAAGACAGGGAAAATGGTGTTACAGAAGTGAAACAGGTACAAGGATGAGTTACTCTTGATGCAAGGAAGCTTTAGAAACTAAAAGGCCAAGAAACGCACAAGGGAAATGTGAGTTTGAGGTTCAAGGTCAGAAACTGTGCAACAATGGAGTTTTCGGGAAATTTCTAATTTGAGAGAGTTTTGGGGTATTTCAGGGTGTTCAAACTCGTGTTCTAACTCACAAATAGTGACTCTATTTATAAGCAACAAGTTTGGGATGCTCTTGTTGATCAAAATTCAAATTTGCATCCTTAAGCTAAACATGTGATTTTTTTGACAAAACAAGTTTCAAAGTCTTGTGTACTTACTAAGATAGAGTGGTTATGATTTAAAAAAGCTTGCTTCTGAATTTGTGGATAGAGTGTGATCAGAGGGAACAAGTTAGAGGCTCAATGTGAACTTTATGCAAAAAGCTTGCTTTACAAGAATGGTATTGTTAACTTTCTTCCCAAAATGGCAATGTGAATTGGATAAAGCTTAAACCACTTGGATTATAACTCAAAAGTTTGTGTAATCCATTAATTATGGAGTTACAAACAAGTTTGAGACCTGAAAAGCAAATATTATGCAGCCTAACATTGAAATTGCATTTGTGTTCATCATGAAAATGACCTATAATTCAAGTGACAATTCACCAACTTCATCTCTTCGATTCTCCCTACTCAAGAATGATCTAAAGGAGTTCTTGGACATTTTGGAAATCTTGCAATGTGCTCTACAACTCATATTTGAATTGCTTTTGAATATTCCCCTTGGAACTATATTAAAAATTGACATGAAGTTAGGTAAAAAATCTGCCTAACTAGGGCAAAATTTCACTATCTTTTTTAGTTCATGAGCATGTATTCATAAAATTATAACTTGAGTTCCAAGAACTTTTAGGAGAATTTGTGTGAATAAAATTTGTATATTTCATGGATATCTACAACTTTCATGTTGGAAGTTTCCTTTGAATCATCTTGCATCATAATGAAAAAATTTCTCAAAGTTATGAAAAAAATAAGAATTTTCGACATTTAGAAAAATTTCTAAGTTTAGAAATTTTGACTTTTCAAAATGAAATCTTGATTTCTTGATGAATAAGTTTCCTATTTTTACATGTTTTGATGAATTGTGATCTTTGGTGCTTAAATTTTACCAAAAAGTCAAAGTTTGACTTTTCAGTATACAGTTGACTTTTGATCAGTTGACTGTAAAATTCATCTTTCAATCCAATGGATTTGCAATGTTTTGAATCATGTCATTAGGTAAAAATTATGCAATTGGACTCTTGAGATCATTCCTTAAACCAATTGACCATTTTCTAGGTCAAAAATCAGAAATTGCCCTTTCCCAGTCAAAACTCTAATTTTGACCATTTTGCCCTTTTGGAGATTTGATTAAATTTGTTGAGGAATTGTGGTCCAAACTTGATCAAATGATACATATGGGTTTAAAATGTTGAATGTGGATAAAAAATTATGAAGTTTGACTGTAAATTGGCCATGGTTGAGTTTTTCCCCAATACAATTGATTTTTAGGTCAACTGCTCAATTGGCTGAGCAAAAATGTGATCCAAGGATTGAAACTTGACATGAGTAATATTGGGGGTCCATAATGGTCCATGAAAGTCATATGAAGCATTTATAGTTCAAAAATCCTTCTGCAAACTCAAACCCTAATTTTGGTCATCAGTGCCTAAGGAGGTGTCTTGAGTTGATCAAACCCTAGTGCAGTCTTGAGCCCAAGGAGATCTTGTGAGCAAATTCTTGATAAGTGAGAGGGAAAATTTTGGGGTACACATTTAGCTTCAGGGAAGATCAAGGAAGGTGAGTTGATGAAAAAATTGGATTGAAAAAGGCTTGAGAATGGATTTCAAAGTTGTTGAATTCTGAGTTAGGGAACAAGTTTGGCAGGGTGATTCTGGATATCTAAGCTTGAGAAAATGAATGGGATAGTTTATGTATTTATAGGAGAAGCAAATGAAATCAAAAGGAAGAGTGAATGATGCATTTTGGAGGGAATTCGTGCAAACCTGATGCACGAATGAAGTGTGATCTAATTTTCACCAAAACTCATCCAATCCTTGCGTTTTGAGGTGCTAAACAAATATGGAACTTCACTAAACATGTTTAAAGGTAAAAACGCGTGGAAAACTTATGATTAGAGGCCACATTATGAATTTCAAAATTCTGACTTGGTGAGAAATTCAGTTTCAAAGTGCCAACTTCTGACCAATGGCATTTTCAACTCAAGGGGCCTTAGGACATGATTCTTGATGCTTTAGAAAGGTGATATTTCAAGATTTGCAATGTAAAAAGAATGGAATCAAATGGATGCTTGACCTGAAAGTTGTGTTGAGTCAAAGTTGAGGAAAAAGGGTTGACTTTCCATACTTATAAATATTTCAAATTTTTCTTCAAAAGTGACCTATAATGTCTTGCATCCAAACATAGCCTTCCACTTGGAATTTTTTATTGACCAAAAAAGATGGAATGAAGTAGATCTCTTGAATGAAATTTTGAAACTTGAACCATTTACAATATCCAAAAATTTAGAAAGTTATGACTTGTTGAAGTTGGCAAAATTTCATAAAATGACCTATAATCTTTAGTATCCTTAAGGAAAATTCCATCCATTTTCTCACTTTGCACATGAAAGAAGGCATGACGTTCACATCTTCAAGATAAATATGGAAAAATAATGGGCTCAAGGTGATAAAAATTGACCAAGGTATGCTCATTTGAAGTCACACATGAAAAATTGGGGATTCATCTGGAGGACTTGTAATCTTTCTTCTTCATCAAGTTTCTTCCACATGAAAACTTCTTGGAACCTTTGAAGTGATTTGTTGATAACCCTTTAAAGATAAGGATGTATTTTGAATCACTCAAAAATACCAAAATATGAGAAAAATATACTCCTTTGAAGTTCAAAACCCTAGCTCCTAGATCAAGAAAATGCTTTGAGGAACTTTGACAATTTTGAACAAACTTCTTATACCAAAACAAATGCTTTGTAAATATAAGTTGTTAAGGATGATAATGAGAACTCATAGCAACCACAACCACTTCCATATCTTGATAATTGAGAGGAATATGCACTTGTGACCAATGGGAACAAGACCTTGTCCAACCATGACTATATTTCAATCAACCCCTTGTACTTTTTGGATCAAATCTTGATAACTTAGAAATGTAGTGAACCAAAATAACCTTGCCATGCCATCCCTTCCAAAACAACTTCAATGGTTAGGTTTGAACTTCTCAAGCTTTATTGACTAGGTCATGGAAATAAACTCATGAACCCATGAAGCAACTTGCTGAATCTTATTGCCTTTACCTACATGAGTAACAAGTAAGACAATCCAACATTGCATTTCATTAATTAAAAGAATAAATCAAGACAAAAATATTCATGATCACAAAATAACACAAGTCAAGGTTCTTGGTGATTCCTCAAAGAGAAAAGCTAAGTATAAGGAGGGGAACCAAGAATTCTAATGTGATCTTGTTGTGATTGAATCAAAATGGTATGATAAAGGGATCTTAGGGAAAAAAATTAGGGTATAACACCTGGTTGTTCTACATGGGAAACAAAGGGGCGAGTGAATGTTTGATCACGATTCCCTCTTCGTTTTCGAGGAGGATTCCTACTCCGCTTCTTGTCGAGGTGGAAGCTTCGCTTACAAAGATGATCCACTTGGGTTTCCCCCATGTAAGGGGTTCGTGGATGGTCATATCCGTAATAAAGTTGGCCAATGCTTGGGCTTTAAGGGATTTCCTACTCTCATACTGAACTTCGAACTCCGAAAGCTCTAGGGACCATTTCAACATTTGACCAGCCATGTCTGGTCGACCTAAGAGCCGTCTCACGGGTTAGTCTTTTCATACGATGATTGTGTGGGACATGAAGTAATATCTAAGTCTCCTTACCGTGTTTATGAGGGCTAAGGATACTTTTTCAATTTGTTGATATCTGACTTTGGGTCCTTGTAACGCTTTGCTAGTAAAGTAAACTGCTTTATGTCCGTCTGGTGTCTCGCGAATGAGGGCCGCGCTTACCGCCTCAGTGGAGACGACCAGATAAAGGAGCAAAGGTTCCCTGCTCTCTGGTTGTGATAACATGAGCGATTGTGAAAGGCTTCGCTTGAGGTGGAGGGGGGTTTGCTATCACTCCTTGCTCCACTTGAAAGTTGCCTCTTTATGCTAGTGTTTGAAAAACGGGATTACATGCTACGTGGACTTCGCCACGAAACGGGAAAATAAGGTGAGCATGTCGTTTAGGACTTGTATGGATTTTTTCGAGTTTGGCGTGGGGAGCTCAGAGAATGCTCAACATTTATCAGGGTTGGCTTCAATTCCTCGTTTGGTCAGATAGAAACCGTGGAATTTTCCCGCCTTGACCCTCAAGACGCACTTCTTTGGGTTGAATCTCATTTTGCATTGCCTTGCTTGGGTGAAAACTCTTTTGAGGTGGGTAGCATGGTCGGTTTCCGCTTGAGATATGACGATCATGTTATCGATGTACACCTCGAGCATGTCCCCGATCTCCCTGCGGAAGACTTTGTTCATCATCCACTGGTATATTGCTCCTGTGTTTTTTAGGCCGAAGGGCATTACGTTTTTAGGACACCTCGTGCATGAACCGATCATGAAGGCGGTGCAATGTTTGTTGCTCATCGCCATGGGAATTTGATTATAGCCTGAGTAGGCGTCCATAAATGATAAAATTTTATAGTCGACCGAGTTAGTGACTAGTATGTCGATGTTAAGTAAGGGAAAAGCATCTTTGGGACATGCCCGGTTGAGATCAGTATAGTCAACATACATACGCCATTTTCCATTATTTTTCTTAACAAGTATAACATTTGAGAGCCAGGTTGAATATCAGGCCTCAAAAATAAAATTTATGTCTAGGAGGTCTTTCAACTATTCAGCAACCTCCGCTTTTTTGAGAGACTGCCTACGCCTAAGCTATACTACTGTCCTAACGGTTGGATCCAAAGCAAGTTGGTGATAGGTGACCTCAGGGTCGAGTTCAGGAATCTCTATAACGCTCCACACGAATAGGTCATCATTCTCCCTCAAGCAGGCTTTGAGTTGTCTCCTTTCCAGGCCGGGGAGTCTGGAACTGATCTTCACGCCTTTGTTTGGGTCTTCGCCGAGGGGGATAAACTTGAAGTCTCCATCTAGGACAGGTCAAAGAGGATCATGTTCACCATTGGGGGCATGGACTTCATCTTTGTCAAAGCGGGTGTTGAGCATGTTTGTCCGCCGAGATAGCCGCTGTTGTTGAGGTGGTTGCCCTTTTAGCAGGTTGTGCCCCAGTGTCGACCATGTTTTTCGCAGTAGAATCTGTGTTGAAACATCTCATAGAAGCTGAAATGTCTCCATGGATGGTGGTGAAGCAGGCCCTCTTGGTGCATAATTTCATCTTTAAATGCTTCGTGGAGGGTTCGGCGGTCAGCTCGGCCAGTGTTGGTCTCCCCAAGAAGCAGTTGTAGAGGGACGAGCAATTAATCACTAGAAATTTCACTCTGACATGTTAGGATGTAGTTTCTTCCATGAATGTGACAAAGAGCTCGACGTAGCCCCGTGGTTTGGAGGCCGATCCATTAAATCCTTGCAGGTCGGACCCCACGTATGGTGACAGGTGGGTATCGTCGAGCTCCAGGATGCGGAACAAATGGGTGTATATGACATTGATGAAACTCCCCTTGTCAACCAGGATACGATGTACATCAAAGTTGGCCATATTTACCTTCACCATCAGAGGAATACTTGAGTTTACATCTCCTCTAGGCGTCTCCTCAAGGTTGAAGGTGATCGGCTCAGATTTTCCCTTGAATATTTCAAGGGTTACAACCTGGATCGGGGTTGTGTCCACCAGCTCATTGAGTTTCCTCTTTAATGAATTTACTGAGATGTCGTTGAATCCCCCTCCAGATATGACCATGGCATATGGGGAACTTCTCCCATCTATTATGGGTGAATAAAGATTCCTCAGTGTTAGAGCACTCTGCAAGGATACACTCGCGGGAAGCAGTCAGTGAGGTGTACTCGGTGAACCATCTGGCTGGTCCTCTGTACTCGCGGGGCTCGTGAGGTTTCTCCTCCCTTCTCTTCTTCCCAATTCGTCGAGAAGGGTCAGCGTCTTGGTGTCGTGGAATGCTAGTTGGTCCGCGGTTCCTCATATCGCAGGCCCTGTTAGCTTCCTCTTTTTCCTCGTAGACCATGTATGTCTGAGATTTTTTGAGGAGGGCGTCAAAAGACATGGGGGGTTCAATGCCGACGACCTTTTTAAAATCAGTGCCCGGGAAGAGTCCCCTCTCAAGCACGTATCTCTTTATGTGGTCGACACATGGGACCTAAATGGTCTTGCGGTTGAACCGATCAATGTACTCTCTGAGGGTCTCATCGCTTCTATGGACGATTGCTTCGAGGGAGGCCTCGGTTTTGGATGTCGACAAGATGTAGTGAAGCTGCTGATGAATTGGTTTTTGAGGCTCCTCTATGAGGTGATTTACCCAGGGGAGAGGTTCTTATACCAATCCATGGTTGTTTTCCTCAGTGTCTTGGGGAACAACCTTCATTTAATTGGGCCATCGTCATTATGGGAGTGAAGCATCGCCCTTCAAACCCGCTGATATGGTCGACAAGATCAACAATGTCTCTGTACTCCTTCAGTAGGGGAGGCCTATCCATTCTTTTGGGAATGTGAGCCTCCATGATGGCTTGGGATAGTGGACCGTAGGGGTTGTCTTCGTCGCTTCTTTTTGGAGAGCGAGAGGGGGACCGGTGTAGCGGTGATCTTTGTGTCGACTTTGGCCATGGGGAGGGTCCCTTGTCCGAGATTGATTTTCTTCATTCCCCCTATTTCTTTTATGTTTAGGGGATCACCGCTCCTTGTGCGAGGCGGTGTGATCGCGCTTCTTATCAGCTCTGGGCTTGATCCTATCAAATTCAGGTCATCGCCTAGTTCGACAGGGAGACGGGCTCCGAGAGTCGTCCCGTCTGTGTCTCTACAGGGGAGACAAGGAGCGGTCCTCATTCCAAGGAGGAAGAGTTTGAGAATCAGGTCTTTTGTGCTTTCTGGAGGCCCGACGAGTTTTCTCGAGCATTATCAGTCACTCACCCTGTGAGAAGATCATGTAATTGGTTTATTTGATTATTGCGAACATGGCTCTAGTCATGGCGTCAGCTCCTTCAGGAACGAGGATCTCCTATGTATTGGGCTCATAATTCTAAAGTGGATGGTAGTCGTTATTGCATGGTTGCAAGCGGGTCAATGAAGAGGTGGCCAGTCTATCCATGTGGTCTTGCTGAGGGGAGGCTATGTTGTTTTTGTTGCCTTCTATTGTACCCCAAAATTTTCCCTCTCATTTATCAAGTAATCTCTCACAAGACCTCCTTTAGTTCAAGACTGCACTAGGGTTGATCAGCTCAAGACACTTTCTCAAGCACTGATGATTGAAAATTAGGGTTTGAGATTGCACAAGGATAAATGGACTTTTAATGCCTCATTTTACTTTCATGGATCATTTTGGATTCTCAAGATTGCTCATGTCAAGTTTCAAGTCTTAGATCACATTTTTGCTCAGTCAATTGATCAGTTGACCTAAAAATCAATTGTATTAGGGAAAAAGTCAACTGTGGTCAATTTACAGTCAAACTTCATAATTTTTTGTCCATATCAACAATATGAACTCATATATGTCACTTGATCATGTTTGAACCATAATTCCTCAAGAAATTTGATCAGATCATCAAAAGGGCAAAATAGTAAAAATTAGGGTTTTGATTGAGAAAGGGCAATTTCTGATTTTTTGACCTAGCAAATGGTTGATTGATTGGAGACATGATCTCAAGGATTCAATTGCATCATTTTGACCTAATTTCATGACTCAAAACTTCCCTCAAGATCAATTGATTGATAGTTGATTTTCTTTCAACTGATCAAAAGTCGATTGTACACTGAAAAGTCAAACTTTGACTTTTTGGTCAAAATCAAGTGTCAAAGATCACAATTCATCAAAACATGTAAAAATATGAAACTTGTTCATCAAGGAATAAAAAAGTCAAGATTTCATTTTGAAAAGTCAAAATTTATAAACTTAGAAATTTTTCTAAGTGTTGGAAATTTCATTTTTTCCCCACAACTTTGAGCCAATTTTTCACCATGATGCAAGATGATTCAAAGGAAACTTACAACATGAAAGTTGTATATCTCAATGATATATAAAACATTGTAGAACACAACTTCTCCTATAAATGCATGGATTTCAAGTTATGATTTTGTGAATACATGTTCATGAAACTTGAAAACTTAGTGAAATTTTGCCCTAGTTTAGGCATGATTTTGACCTAACTTCATGGCAACTTTTCACATAGTTCCAAGAGGAATTTTCAAAAATGAAAAACATATAGGTTGTATAGGATGTTACAAGATTTCCAAAATGTCCAAGAACTTATTGAGATCATGTTTGAGCAAAGAGAATCGAAGACAAGAAGTTGGATATTCATTCTTGAATTATAGGTCATTTCCATGATGAACAAGAATTCAAATCCAAGCCTAGGCTGCATAATCTTTGCTTTTCAGGCCTCAAAATTGTTTGTCACTCCATAATTAAATGTTTACACAGCTGTTAGAGCTTTGATCCAAGCATTTGAGCCATTATCCAAGTTGCATTTCCATTTATGGTACAAAGTTACCATTCCATTCTTGTAAAGAGGCTTTAATCACAAAGTAAACTTGTCTTGAGCTTTGCACTTGTTTCTTCTGATCACACACAATCTAAAAGCCATAAGAAACTTTTCTAGAGCCTCTAACAACTTAGGCTATGCTTGTACTATGCCTTGAAACCATGTTTTCCATTTTTCTTCAAAATGTTGTGCTTCTGACCACCTCAAGTGCTCTAACCTTTTCCATGTAATTATACAAGTTGTTTGCAGGCTAAGACACGAATACACAAGCTCTCTAACTGCCCCAAACTTAGAACTTCATCACAAACCACCATTGTTGCATATTCTGACCAAGAACTTCAAACTTCCATTTCCCTCGTGTGTTTCTTGGCCTTTTAGTTTCAAAAGCTTCCTCACATCAAATACAAACCATCCCTGCTCATATTTGCAGACTATAACCTCATCTTCATCAACTTCCAAGTTCAAAAATAGAGAATTGCAGTTGGACTTCTTCAGACCATTCCAGCCACTCTCAGTTCAAGCCAACCATTGCATTAACTTCCTAGAGGTTCAAAGAAGCTAACCTGATCATAACCATCACTTGAAACAAGCTCAAACTCATTTCACGATTTCCAGTTTTGAGGTATTTTTCTTGAACTTCTATCTCATTATTTAGGCATTGTTAGGCTTGCATTTGTGAAGATAAAATGTAGACATCATTACCCTGAAACTATACATGTCCATAGATTTCATTTATGTTGCTTGAGTAGGGAGAATTTTGAGTTTGAACCTCTGAAAATATTTAGGTCAGAATTTGTTACTGTTAGAAATTCATGTTCATCTTTGAGAATTAGATTAAGTTGTTTACATATTCAGAATCATGAGGAAATTTCTAACAAGTTTGATGTTGGAAGTTTTGTGAATGGATGCGAAATGAATAAGTTACGAATCCTTTAGCTGGAGGTTAAAGATGAAGTACAGTCAGAGCAAAACTTGTATCATATATTTATTGTTTTGTTTAAGTTAACTGATGTATCACCACCCCAGTGGTTAAAGCGCGCGCCTGTAATCTGAGGGATCTGGGTTCGAGCCCCAATGGTACCCTTTAGCTTATTTTTTCTTCTTCATGTTTTCATTATTTTTTGTTTGAACACGCGCTGGGCCTCCCCCTCTTTGGGCCTTATTTTGTTTGCTGACTCCCCCCTGACTATGTTTGCACCGCTGGCCCTTTTTATTATTTCATTTTTCTTTTCTTTATTTTATTTTCTTTTTCATATTACTTTTATTATTATTATTATTATTATTATTATTATTATTATTATTATTATTATTATTATTATTATTATTATTATTATTATTATTATCATTATCATTTTTATTAATAAAAATCCAAAAATATATTTTATTTATTTATTTACATATTTAAAAATGTTCATTAATATTTTATTTTTCTTTATAAAACAAAAGACTAAAATATTTTCTTTTAACAAATTAATTCCTTTTTTAACAATAATTAATGTTTAGACTTAGGTTAATGATTACATTATTTTCTTGTAAATTAAAAAAATTAATTTAGAACTTAGGTTCCTTTTTAATTAATCAATTCTAATGTTATTTTCATTATTTAAAATCTTTTCATAAAAAACTCTAAAAAAATCATTTTTAATTAATTTCTTTTCTTAATTAGTTTAAGTTCATTTTAGTTAATTGTCATTAATTATTTTCTCAATTAAGTTTAGGTTAAAACCTTTCATAAAATCAAACAAAATCATTTCTTTTTCCATTTTGCATTCTTGCATTTTATCTTCAATTTTGTACAATATTCAATATGGTTGTAATAGTTAATTAGATTTAATTTTCTTGCAAAATCCCCATTTGTAAATTTGTATACCCCCTCCCCTAATGATGTAATAGCTTAGTATTTTTATTTTCCGCAATTTAATGTTTTATATATAAATGCTAGTAAATTAGGGTTTGTATGGAAAGATAAAATCAATAAGTTAGCAAACCCTAATCCAAGATAAAGAAAGCATGTAAATTAACACACTTGCACACTTACACCCTTAGAGTAATTCCACTTTGTTGCCTTACAAAAATGGCCATGTTATACATGTGGGGTATCTTAGCAAAAAGCAATAAAAAAATACAAGATCATAGTCCCTCGATGACGCTATCAAAATGATCTTAGTCCCTCAAAGAGAATTGCTAAGATATTTCACAATATTGCTATCATGGCTATACGATAACCCACATCCGTCCATTTGCATCCAAAGATAGGGCTTCTTACCAAATCAATGGTAAGATAGCAATATCAAAAAAAAGGAATAAATGAACTAAGACTTTTGAGTAAGTAGATTGTTCCTAGTTGCTTGCTCAATTTCAAATCAAACACTCTTACTTATTTTCAAAATAAACACCAAACACTTTCAAAAACACTTTCAAAACATCTTCCAAACTTGAAACATTTTCAAAAGCTCAACACTTTGTATACGTTCTTACGAACGAGAACTATTACAAAGTTTGCCTAAACGATGGCGCCTTTTCAAAGTACTTTCAAAAAACACACAAAGTACACTTTCAAACAAAAGCAAGTGATCTAGCAAGCAATTAAGAACCTATAGATAACTATAGATGAAAAGGGTGCTAACACCTTTCCTTTTCATAATCTACCCCCCAAACTCAAGAAACAATCTCAAAGGTCTTTCTTGTTCTTTTCCGCATTTCCTTTTGGATAAAAGAAAAGTCAGTGGTGACGATAAAATGCAAAACACCCAAGTCAGTTCTCCCACTGTATCACACCTACGTTGTTGTGCCCAACATCAATGAGGTGAATGTTCTGGTCATTATTGAAAGCTTGGTCGGCCATGACAATCAGAAGGTTGATAAAGAGTTGCTTTGGTCTTGAGTGAAATACGGGGAAGCTTGATTCCCATAGACGTCGCCACTGATTGTATCTGATCAGAAGAGATTATAAAGGTCCATAAGCTTTAAGTCGAGCAGTGGTTGAATGTAAAGTGGTGGGGGGTGGAGGGTGGGGGTGGGGTACCTTCAAGACACTCTAATTACAAAGTAAGGTTCAAAGTAAGTGCAAGTAAAGCGTTAGAGTATGGGTGAATGAATGAATATATGACCCTTTCAAGTGAGAGTGTATTTATAACCCCCAACATTAGGCCAAGGTATTCAGTGATGGGACATGATGACGCCCAATAACAAAGATTGAAAGGGTTTACGGGTGTATAGAGTCTAGCACGTGGCCTCTTCCCTGGTCAACTTCCTCGAGAAAGTAGGGAAGTTGGACCCGTTATTCTCGGAGAGTAGGATGATGATGCTATGGACACATGTGTCATGTTCTCCTAGTGGATACGTGGGGAAATTCACAATGGTCCTTAGTTTGGGTTGTATGCTTTTAGTTCTTTGTAAAGGCACTGGATTGGGCCTCCCCAATGGTGGGGCAAGTGTCGGCCTAGTCCATAACACAAATAAACCAATTTGGGGTTGGAAGTCTTGTACCATGGTTTTATGATTGGAATAATTTTTCTAAAACATGATTTACAACATGATGTTATGGAAGATGTTCTAATATGTTGGTCAAGTTCATTTGAAGGCATATGTTCTGACAGATGTTGTGACATTTTGTACCAGAACATCAGTACAAGTTGTGTTTATTCTTGAGAAGATTTAAATTGATATTGTGAGATTCCTTTTGGATTTATTTCATTGATTTTTGTAGGTCAAGAATATTTAATCTGGAATAGTTGATTTTATCTCCAGCTGTATGTAAGTTAGTAAATCGGGCTTTGAGATAATTTAGGAAACTTGTTGTTTTATTCCAAGATTTAAGGAGATTTTTCTGCACAATTGGTGCAACCCTCAGCTTGAGCATCAATGCATATATGGGCGAAGATTCAAGGCCCATGGACTACTAAGGAGTATTTAAAGAAATTACCTAGACCTAATTTTTTAGGGAATTTGTAAAAAAATAAGGAGAAGCCTATTTTTTCTTAGACTTAGGGTTAGAGGGTTATTCAAGGGAGTTTTTGTTTTCTTTGTATGTCTTCATATATCTTTTGATGCATTTGAGTTGACTGATTGTTACTTGACAATTTGTCAAGTTATTATTATTACTTTAAAGCTTTTAAGAAAAAGTTTAACTTTTGTTTATTTGAAGTGTAAACTTTTGTTTTGGTTTGGCTTCCAGTCACTGGGATTGTGACTCTATATATTACTGCGGTGATTAAAAGTGAGAAGAGATTCTCATATCTAGGAGGTTCCTAGGTAGAAATTGTATTTGGTAGGGATTAAGTGATAAGTTGTAAACTGAGATTGTTTAGGCTTATAATTAATACTATTGATAGTGTATTTCCTTCCTATCTTGGTATCCCCTAAAGCAGGTGAGTTGTACCAAACTGGATTAACAATTCACTGTGTTCTTTTACCTTATGCACTTTATAATTCTGCATAGTTTTATTTTTGGTAAAAGTTATGTCAGTTCGCAGATGTCATAACATCTGTCGTGACATTGTGCTTGTGTGTTGAGACACCAGTCTTGACATTTATATTGTATGTTCTAGAATTTCAATTGGCATCAGAGCATACACCCTGTTCTGCTTATTGGGTGAGCTCCATGAAAATATTTTCTGGTACTATAGATGAGGAAGAAGGATATCACAACAGGCCACCTTTGTTAGATGGTTCAAATTATGACTGGTGGAAGATTATAATGGTGTGTTTTATGAAATCCATGGTGTTGTACTCCAAAATTTTCCCTCCCGTTTTCTTCAAGGAATTCTTCTAAAGATTCTCAAATACTCAAAGCTACTCAAGAGTTTACTGGTCAAAACCTCCTCCTAAACAAGGATCTTCAATTAGGGTTTGGTGCTCCTAAAAGAAGATTGGTTTGAAAATGTCTCAAATGACTTTAGTGGTTCATCATAGGTCCTCAACAATACCCATGTCAAGTTTCAAGCCTTACATCACAAATTTGCCCAGTCAATTGCTCAGATGACTAAAAATCAACTGCATTTGGTAAAAAGTCAACAGTGGTCAATTTACAGTTAAACTTCAAATTTTTTTTGGTCAACATCAATATTTTGAGGTGATATTCATCATTTGATCAAGGGTTGATCATTATTACTTAAGGAAAGCTTTCAAACCATAAAAGGTCAAAAATTGCCAAAATTAGGGTTTTGACTGAAGATGACTGATCATTGACTTTTGGCCTAGTGCATGACCTAATGGCTTGAAGCATGATATAAAGATCTCAAATACAACATCTTGACCAAATTACATGGCTAAAAACATTTCCAAAGATGCAAATGATTGATAGTTGAAGAAATTGAATCAATTGATGAAAAGTCAATAGTCACTCCAAAAGTCAAACTTTGACTTTTTGGTCAACATTGGAATTCAAAAGTCAAGAGTCATCAAGATATTCAAAACTATCAAACTTAATCATCAAGAATAAAAAATTCAACAAAAGTCAAATTTGGAAAATTTTCCAACACTTAGAAAAATTCTAAGTGTTTTTGTTCTTACCAAAAGTCCTAACTTCATTGCCATTTTCCACTAAGATCCAAGTTGATTCAAAGAAAAATTTCAACATGAAAGTTGCAGGGATTGATGAATTCTACGACTTTGTCAATGCGGGTTGATTTCCAAAAAGTGTTTGGATTAAGAGATATAAGCCCATGAAGTTGTGATATTTTTTATCCAACACTTAGAAAATTTTCAACAAGTTTTGGTTAGTTTTTCATCTCAACTTCTTGGCCAATTTTCACCAAATTCCCATTTGATTTAGCAAAAACTCACAACATGAAAGTTGTATGCAATGTTTCAAGCTTTCCAAAATGTCAAAAATCATAAAAAGATCATGCTTGATCTAGGAGTTCCGAATAGATGAAGTTGGGTATCTAAGGTTGCATTATAGGTCATTTTTGTCACAAGTTCATAACCAAATCTTCAAGCCATGCTGCATAATACCAATTTGCAAGCTTCTAACCTCCAAATATATCAATAATTATAAGACTTCACATACTTTTGAGCCATTGTCCAAGTGATTCAAGCATTATCTAATCCATTTTGCCATTTAGGGGAAAAGATAACACTTTCATTCTTGTAAAGCAAGCTTTAATTACAATGTCAACTCCTTGAGCCTCTCAATTGTTTCTTCTGCACATACACAATGTCAAAGCAAGAAGCAATCATATACAACCTGCAAAGCACCCCTAAAATCAGGTGTTGTACCCCAAAATTTTCCCTCTCATTTCTCAAGACATTTCTCACAAGGATTCTAAAAAATTCAAGCTTACACAAATATAATTGGATTTTCAGCATCAAGTCAAAAGAGGAAATTGCTAAAAAGGGAAAAGCAGATGAAAATATTATTTTTGACAAAATTGAAGGAAAAACAAGTTCTCTTCAATTTTACATCCTTCGATTGGGCACTTTGGCTCCTTCGATGTAAGCTTTGGGTTGCACCTTTCGTTTGGGCACTGAACATCTTTTGGGAAAGTTCATTTCTTGCTTCGTTTGGGAACTGGACTTTGTTTGAACATTTTATTCTCTTCGTGCCAATCTTTTGTTTGGCCATATAGCTTATTTCCTGCATGTTAGCCAAATTTACAAGGCATAATTCCCCACCATGCTAGCATGCAAAAGGCTAAAGTCACTCTTTTGAAACAACTTGTTGCAAGCTTCGACAGAGCAACACTTATCTTCCACTAGCTTCAATCCACAAGGCAAAGAGCCTCCTGATTGATGTCCTTCAATTCAGGAAGCAAAGGCCTCTTTTCTGGTCTCCTTCGGTTGCATGTTTTGCCTCCTGCATGCCTCTTCCGTTTGGGGCACATGGCCCCCCTTTGTTGCAAGAACAATATTATAATTTAATTTGATTGATCACTGATTTGTTTATTTCGTATCTATAATATGATAAATAAAAATATATTTTGATCAACAAATATAATATATACTAAAATTTTCAAATATCTAATCACTAGACAAGTATAATTTTTTTGAATTTTTTTATAAATAATCACATTTTTCAATTTTTTTATTTAAATAACCATATTTTCAAAAAATTTACCAAATTAACCACTTTTCAAACAAAAAAACTTTGCCACACAAAGTAATAGCCACTCTGTATAGCGCATGCATGCTTTTTAGAGAGGAGGCGTCATACTGCATGACTTGTCCTCCTCTATAAAGTCACGCAGTGTGGCACATGCATGTATTGGCAGAGAGGAAGCGCCATCTTCTTTGGCTTGACAATGTTATATGGTTTTCTATAAATGCAACCACCCATCCTCTTTATTTTTTCACACCATTTTTAACATAACTCTTAGAAAATGTTTTCAACTCCCTTGCCAAGGTTTTCACTGATCAAAAGAGATGCGCATGTTATTTTTTTGGTGACAAAGCCTCAGATGAAGATCAAACTCTGGAACACGCAGACGTTTGAGTATTTTTAAAGGAACTTGATTCGCTGGTTGGAAGGAGACATTCATGAAGGTGAACAAATCAGAAAAATAGAAAGGAAAATTACAGTGAGCAACGAAAATGGAGTAAGCCGATCATGGAAAAAGATGAGATGCAACGCTGATGTCATGATGATGATGCTTGGACCAAATGATATTATGTTGATGGTTTTTATCTCTTAGATATTATGATTTATTTAGTTGTTTTGTCTGTTTATCATGTTGTTGTGTTGTTGTCCTGAGTTTGTGGTGTTGTAATTTTTTATGTTATTATGTGAAGGTTGTTGTAATCGAATGATAAATTGAACACGAAATGATAACCTGAATTTAAATTGAAATATATTGCGTACAAAAAATTAATCACTCCGAAAAGTTTGCTATAAAAAGTTAGGTTGCAGAGTTAGACCCAATATTCAAACAATTTTTTCGATTGTATCCGGGAAGATGACATGTACTGCATAATCTTATCATTTTGTTTGCCGTATCCATTTCAGTTATAATACGAGTGCTTTTTGGGCGCCCCTTTTTCTTCCGTCGCATTTGTTCATTGTATCAAACAATGTTCCCTTGATAAGCAGGCCAATAATCCTTCTTTGCCAACACGGAGAAGGTATTGATGTACACACTTAAAACGCTCTTTACTACGTACACGGGGAATATATGTTGTATTGGATCCAAGCGAACATGCAAACATGTCTCTATGACATGAGAGCAAGGCATGCAAAATGCTTAAAACTATATGCAATCACACCAACCTCTATCTAGTTCGACCCGATAATATCCCCTTGGCCTCCCATCATTATGATCCATTATCTCTTGTACACTGAACCAACCTTTAATACGGTCAAACACAATGACACTATGTGTGTTTGCTTTCTCAACCTCCTCGTTAAATATTTTCTTTGTGCATTCACTGAACAACTGCCCTGATTATAACACTGCCCTCCATTTTGAACTTCTTATGTCAAACAATGACCCCATCCTAAAATATGTTGCTCTAACCAAAGCAGTAATTGGTAGGTATCAGATGCCTTTGAATACAGAGTTCAATGATTCCACCAAATTTGTTGTCATGTGGCCCTGTCATTGACCATTGTCAAATGCCCGAGTCCACTTCTCTACTGGAATATTATCGATCCACCTTAATGCTTATGAGTTTGCCAACCGGATTTCTTCGCAATAGTGTCAAAATGATGGTTCTGTTAAGGCATACCCTGCATTAACAACTTTATTTCGAAGTGCCTTGTCTTTGATATGGAACATGAAGTTTTGTGTGATATGTCTAATGCAATAGACATGTGTTGAAGGGGGATCCTGCCAACTATTATCATGGTTAATGTATGCACCCACAATCGATGGATGTCTGTCTGAAATCAAACAAAGGTTGGGTTAAGGAGCAACGTGTAATCGGATATTCTTCAGAAAGAAATTCCATGCACTACCTGTCTCACCTTCAACTAGAGCGAAGGCAATCGGAAAAAAATTATTGTTCCCATCTTGTGCCACTGTCATGAGTAATGTTCCTTTATACATCCCGTATAACCAAGTTCCATCAATCTGTATAATAGGTTTGCAAAATGTAAAACCCTTGATGCATGGTTCAAACAACCCCAACAACCAACCCCTCAACAATACCAAACCCAACCACAATGTCAACCAACTCAAACCCAACAACCATACACCACCACATTCATCTTGTGCGAATCAAGTGCCTTTGAAAATGCTCGAACTGCGTGTTCCAGAGTTTGATCTTCATCGGAGACTTTGTCACCGAAAAAATAATATGCGCATCTCTTTTGATCAGTGAAAACCTTGGCAAGGGAGTTGAAGATATTTTCTAAGAGTTATGTGAAAAATGGTGTGAAAAATGAAGAGGATGGGTGGTTGCATTTATAGAAAACCATATAACACTGTCAAAACAAAGAAGATGACGCCTCCTTTCTGCCAATACATGCATGCACCATACTGCATGACTTTACAGAGGAGGACAAGTCATGCAGTGTGGCGCCTTCTCTCTAAAAAGCATGCATGCGCCTCACAGAGTGGCTACTCCTTTGTGTGGCGATTTTTTTTTTGTTTGAAAAATGGTTAGTTTGATAAATTTTTTAAAGATGTGATTATTTGAGAAATTTAAAAAAAAAAATAATTATTTAAAAAAAATTTCAATTTCTTATTTATGGAAATCAAGTTTTGACTTTGATTCATCTTAACCTATAATTTCTAAATTAGAATTTCTACACCCTCACTTTAAAGTTATAATGTTAGTCGGATACAAATAAAATTATCGAAGTTAGAAGTAACCTAGAAAAAAAATACGCTATATATCACTTCTATGTTTCAAAAATCTATCTTTTTTTCATGTCAAATATGATTATTTATTTGTAGTTATTTCATATCATTATTTCAATAGTAAGTAATTATATTGAAGAACATGATTAATTCAATTGAGTAATTAATTAAAAGTTTTACAATATTAGACATGATATTTAAAAAAATAATATTGGAATTACAAACTGTGTAAGTTCACAATAAATTAAAATGAATTATTATATATATTTAAAAATATATTCTAATCATAACTAAAATTATCAATAAAAGAGTAAAATTAAACTTCACATGCCCTGGTTAAATTCCACCAATTTTTCAATATATTAATCTTATTCTAGTTGGAATTAAATTCCACCAAATTTTGAATGTAAAATGTATATTTACTATTCGATATCCATGATTATTGATTTCGCTGTAAATCTGTGACACTTTAAAATAAAATTATAAAAATCTAGTAATGCAAAGACAATTTTTTCATTTGAACCGAAGATTTAAAAAAACGATGACCTAATAATATTAATGAAATGTCTTGAACATCTTTATTTACTAATAATATTTCATAAAATATGCCACAATAATTATTTACTAATAATATTTCAAAAATTTAATAATATTAATGAATGTGCGTAATATATTATTTATTATATAAATAGCAAACATGTGACCTATTTTATGATAGAGATAGTTATGTTATTTACTAATAATTATTGTTTTTAACTTATATTAATACCAAACAATTGAAATATATGTTACTTTCCTTTTATTTATTTATACTCTCGTTTCTTTAAAAAAATATTTTCTTTTATCTTATTTTCTATTGTAATCCAAACATTATCTTAAGAATTTGAATAACTAAAATTTGTGACTTATAACTAAAAAACAAACACTTAATTTTTTACTTTTAACTTTTCAGCTTACATTAATAAAAAGTTTAGTTTGGTTACCTATTTTAAACAAAAGTTTGTAGTATTGTTTATGAATTTATGACCTTTTTTTTTATAAGTTATTTGAAGTAATTTTTGAGTTTATAGTTATTATCTTGTCGTTTTTTTCTTTATTATTTGAATTGAAACTCATTTTTATTCTTTACAATTTATTATAATTTAAAATAAAATAAATATGTTTTATATGCATAAATACAAAAGTTCAAATTTTGTATTTAAAAAAATCATGAATCTCTTAATGCAACATTTCTCCGTTCTTTTCCTATGTTGTTTTCACTTCACCTTTTTCTTTTGATTTCAAGTTTACTCTTTATCGTTACTCACTCTAACTTTATCACCCAACAATCATAGTTAAAATTTACATATATGTGTTGAATACATTTGATATTATGTTTGATTTTACATATATATTTGTACGGGGTTAATTTCACTGGATCCTAAGAAGGAAGGTCCAGGAGTGCAAGATGCAAGCTCATTGTCTCAACTTTGGGCGAATGCCTAGTGCAGGGGGAAGATCACTCAATACAAGAACGAGTCTATCCAAATTTGGGTGACAGACCACCCTTGGGCAGCCTGAGCCAACTCACATTACCCATTTACTGAATAAACGTGGGAGATGATGTGTCCCAATAACAATCGATTAAAGCTCTGTCTAGGAAAGATAATCGCATTTCCTAGATTATATGGATTGACTCCTCTTTAGGCAACACTTCCTAGTCGTGGAGTTAGGACAAACCACACTATCTGTAATCCAGGTCAAAAGAGCCTCTATAAATATCCCAGTCATAGGTTTGACAAAGGGTCGGACCTCTCTCTCAGAAATCCATACACAAAGCTTCTCACCACTTAGTGTAACCAAGATATTAACACTCTAAAAAATCTTAAACATTATAGACAATCCTATAGACATAAGGTTGCCCTCATTATACTATTTTAGCAAGTACGATTGGTGTCCACCGTGGGGCCATGGTAAAACTGACTTGTGCCACCTCTATATTTGACGATCAACTCATCGTACACTTCTTCAATCTCTTCCAATATGGTGAACATACGAGTAGCAACTTCAATCGAAAGCATATTTGATGGCAAGACGCTATGGGCGATATATCTCCGTAATCGCAATTTGGAAGGCCACATCCTTAATCTCCAACAACACCAATAAGGGGCCCACCCCCATTGAGGAGATAGAAGTTTTTGACCCCATAGCTCTCTTTGACGAGATGTGGGAGGCCCTAGTACTAGAAATTTTCAAGCCACCTTCACTCATAAAGTTTGATGGGAGAAATGATCGCTAGGAGCATGTCACCTTTATTAACATGTAGATGAAGATCATTAGAGTTTCAGATTCCTTAAAATGAAAGCTCCTCTCTAGAACCTTCAAGGACACCGTATTGAGGTGATACATGAGCTTGACATGACTCTCAGTCACTAACTACTAGAACCTGGTAACAAAGTTTGTAAATAATTCTCCACGAATAAGCACAGGAGGATGTCAACTACCATCGTGTACAAAATTCATTAAGGCCCTTTTGAGTCCTTAAGGGAGTACCTCACCCAGTTCAATGAGGCGACCATCAAGGTCACCCATCTGAACCTGAATATGTTCGTAGGAGCTTTCCATAATGGATTGAGAGTAAGATATTTCAATGAATCTCTTTCCCAGATACCCGCCACTTCCATGGCATAGATATTAATGCTCTAAGAATTTTGCATAATTGTTGCGGTAAAGCAACAAGAAAAGTAAGTATTTTTAGTTTTGTTTTATCGTCTCCACATGGATTAGTGTGAGGAAAAAAATTCGTTCAATAGTCTAAGGGTTTTTGAGCTTGGTTTTGAATGGTTTAAAAGTCTAAAGTGAAAAAGTAAATTATGAACAAGAAAATAAATACATTCTTTGGAGAGGAGAAAACTCGTCAGGATTGAATATCATCTACTAGTCAAATACTTAAGCCTACTGATCAATTGCACATAACCTAAAATACTCGTCAATATCATCACATATCACTTAAAACCAAGTTATGTCTAACGCAGGGTTGAGAGAACAACCGTATTGTATCATCAACAATGTCTCGGCAACTCAAAAACACAAAAGCATTAAGAACAGATACCCACTGTAAATATTAGACATGAATCTATCTCTAGAGTTTAGAACCTAATAGATGCTCATCCAAGAACAAGATTCGAACCGTATATATCTATAGCAACTCAAATCCCAGCAAAGCAAAAATAAGGATAAAAATCGATATATATATATATATATATATATATATATATATATATATATATATATATATATATATATATATATATATATATATATATATATATATATATATATATATATATATATATATATATATATATTTGAGAAATAGATATTATACAATACCATGATCAGTAAATATACATAAAACCATAATAAACTTACATACAATCCACAACAATGAACAATACAAATAGAAGAGAGAAAAGAACAAACATCTCTCCCGGTGTCAATACAATGGATGAGAATCCGACTCCAAATCGCCAAGATGCATCATTCAATGCTGTTTTCTAAGCCTAAAATCTCAAAGAATCTTGGTGACGGGGTTGGGACAAAAAACCCCAAAAACCAGAACCTAAAAAATGAATGAATTCTATTTATATAAAACTGAAATCCGCAGACTGCGCTAAGCGTGCTCTCACTATTTAAACTTAAACCGTCTTAATGCGCTAAGCGTGACGCAAAGCAAGGAAAGAAGAAGGTAGCTACTGCCTGGCCTTCTGCAAGCGTGCTAGGCTGCACTTAGCTCGACCTGGGACTTGTTATTTCCTCAAAATTGCATCTTTGAAGTTGTGCATTCGACTCTTATTACTTGACGCTCCAACCATGCAATAAATATCTATAAAAGAGATGAAAAACTATCAAAAGATACAATATTTACACAAAAACACTATTAAGCTACTCCATCCGTCCCAAAATATAAGAGAGAAAAAAATAAAAAAATACACTTATTAAGAAAAGTAAAAACATAATCATGTTACTTTTGATTTTCTTGAAATAAAAAGCTTAGAAAGATGTAAAAACAATTCCAATTGGTTGTTGGTTATAGAAAACATGAGTGAGAATGTAAACTAAATGCAATTTGCATTTAATTTTACCTTGAAAATGATGAAAATTAATTTTCTCTCTCATATTTTATGACAAGAAAAATGCATTTTCTCTCTTATATTTTAGGACAGATGGAGTATTATTTATACAAAATTCGGAGTTTTACTATAAAAACCAAAAGAACAAAGCTAATAAGTGCCACAAAATACTACTAATAATAACAATATTTTGACACTTATCAACTCTCCCCAACTTAAGATATTGTTTGTCCTCAAACAAAGTCACACAAACCTGAAGAAACAAAAACAACAGTCAATAAATTATGAATCAACCAATTTTGAAAAACGAAAATAAATGTATGATTCAAAATAAAAAATATACAAGTAAAGTAATGCTTACCACTATACTATAATGACAACATGATAATGAAATAAATTTTATGTACAAAAGTAATGCCAAACATTCCAAAATAACACATGCTCAATCATAAATCACACCTAACAAAAACTTCATTAAGGGATGACAAATACACAAACATGGAGGACTTAATTCTCACCCAACAATCTTGCAAACAAAAGATTAAATTGCGCATTGATCATAAAAACTCGTATAGAAAATATAAAAGCAATAATCACAAGGACTTCAAGGGGTGTAATGTGGCTTTACTAACAAAGTAGGGTCAATTTCTAAAGGTAATTGAAACAAAAAATTTCCTAATCCTATGTGAGTTATCAATTCACCCAGATTCAAGAGCAAAACTTCAATCACACTTTTTCTCTTTTCCCAATTATTACACCATTTCGCACAACTTATTAGCATAATTATTTGCAATTTTTTTCTCTTTTTCAAAGATTTTTCTTTTTTATTTTGATTTTATTTTCTTTTTCACATTTTTATTTATTTTTTCTCAATCTTTTTCTATTTCTCAACCTCTTAGAAACCAAACTTTTCTCCCCAACTTGAATACAATCCAACAAGTAATGTGAATACTCCCAAACTTTCTAAGGCAAAGGTAAAAATTCAAACAACATGCTATGGTTGAGGGTTCAAAAAAAATCAGAATCTAATCTAAAATTAACAATGAACTAATTAGTTACGTATAAATTCCAAGAGTTAACATCAAAATAGAATCTGTCAAAAGACTCAAAGGGGGTAAGAAAATTCTCACTTACTCACAAGGTAAGTTACTTTTTGGTCAAGTGGTTGTGCTTAAATCAAACAAAATGCCTTGATCTTTTTCATTCTTTAATATAATCAATACAAATAAAAGATTAACTATAATAAAACCTAGTTAAAATAAGAATGTTGGTCTCCCGTGCATATAGTGAACAATGAAAAGCTTCCTCACATTTGGGGTAAGAACTAAATTGGTTCAATAATCAATAAGTAGTGTAAGAAAATGAATGCCATGGTACTTGTTGTCATAGTGAAAAATTGGGAGACCAAGCTATTGACTAACTTGACTCACAAAGTTTTTAAAAAGTCACCGCCGAACTTTATTATTTCCAAGGAAAAGATCAAAACCCTATATCTAAACATGAAATGCAATAAGTAAAACTAAAAGCAAAGCACAAAGAAGAGATCTAAGGTATGGGGGTTGTTTATACAAAGGGAAGGTATTAGCACTATATATATCTATAGTACTCTATAGGAACTTATTATAATATCTGTTTTCAGTTTAAAATTGTTTATTTGCTAAATGAATGTGGATATGGGAAAAGAAATATTTTTATTATAATTTTGTTTGGAAAAATACAGTCTTATACCTACGTACAAATAAAGGATCAAAACCTCGTAGGTCATGGTAAAAATAATAAAAGGTTTGTTGTGGTTGATTTTAGGATAAGATATATTTCATCATCTTAAGGAGAATACTCAACTAGTACCACCACAAGTAAAAGAAGATGGATCTTGCATCATCATGAAGAAATGACTACTAACGTGGATATAATATCAACAAGTTGCCATTGGTTTACTCACGTGGAAAGAATTAACATTTACTTCAATCATTACTATGGGGATGTCATACCCCAAACTTGTTCTACCTTTTCACATTTATCTGGCTTAGGCTTTTCATTTCATTTGCATCATTCTCATTAGGTCATTCACACATCATTCCTTCATTTCAATAAGGAAATGTTTCAAAAGATTCAATGGTTATGCCAGCTAGGGTTTAATACTGGTTTGAGGCTCCTACTTTCAGTACAATTGATTTCCCTTGTCCCCCCTTGAGTAATGGCCTAGGTAATTATGGTTTGGATTCATAATCATTGTGAACTTCCCTTTCCTCAATCTATAAGGTTTTCCTCTATCAAGTTTCATCAAGAGCGGGTGGATTAGGATTTTCATTTGTGTGAGTTAGGGTTTTAGTTCTTCTCAATATCTCAAGTTATCTCCTCATCAATCAGTATCCAAGACAAAAATACTAGGGTTTCTTATCCATGTAAATTGGGGTTTTATAGGTAAGTACCCTCTTGTAGTTTAGTTGGCTCAAACTGTCCTAATAATAGTAACCGGGTTCTAAGGAGCTCAATATCATTGGATTGTTTCCTTGGTCATTGTTTCAGCTCAAGCCTCTTTAATGGCGACCAAAATATCCCAAGAAACCAACCCTTAATGAGTGTATTATCGAGGATCTACCAACTTCGGACTGCACCAAAGCCGGTCATCTCACTACATCCTAAAGGCCAAGTTGGTCAAGTAAAGGGTTCTAAAAGTTCATTAGTGCTTCATGACATCACTCAGCGGCCCCGTATTCTCTTTGATTGATTCAAAGGCTACCGATACCCACAAATATGTCACACTAACATAGCTATTGCTTAGACCATGTCGGTATACCCCGCACAGTTTCCACAACGTATTTCTATTTACCTATAATGTTTCCCAAATCCGGGTGGATGATTTAAACCCAAACAAAGAACCAAAATGTAAAGAAAACAAGTCAAACAATGTAAGCAAATAAATGTGATCTATCCCTAAGGTAACCCCACTTTTATAAAACTCCCCAGCAGAGTCGCCAGTTCTGTGATATGGTGGGAGAATTGACTTGAGGGTTTTGCGTTTTATCGCAAATGTCGCGGTTAGCAAGAGTCGCGATCGACTTTTCTTTTATCCAAAAGGAAAGGTGAAAAAGCACATGAAAGACCTATGAGATTGTTTCTTGAGTTCGGGGGGTAGATTATGAAAAGGGAAGGTGTTAGCACCCTTTTCATCCATGGTTTTCCATGGGCTCTTAGTTACTTGCTAGATCACTTGCTTTTGTTTTGAAATTATTCTTTGTGTAGTTTTTGAAAGTATTTTGTAAAAGAGACCATTTGTTTAGGCAATCTTTTTAATGATTCTCGTTTGTAAGAATGTATACAAAGATGTTTGTCCTTTTGAAAATGTATCAATGTTTGTAAAATGTTTGGAAATGTGTATGTTTGTTTTGGAAAATAGAAAGGATAGTTGTTTGAAAATAGAGCAAGTAACTAGAAGTAATCTACCTACTCAAAATGTCTTTCTTATGCATTTCTTATTCCTTTGACATTGTTGTCTTACCATTGATTTGATAAGCAACCCTATCTTTGGATGTAAACAGGACGGGCGTGGGTCATCGTATAACCATGATTAGCAATGTTTGCAAAGCATCTTGGCATTTTTGAGGGACCAAGATCATTTTGTAAGGCAACATTGCATAGCGTCATCGAGGGACTATGATCTTATATTTGTTTGTTTTGCCAAGATACTTCGCATGTGTAATATAGCTATTTTTATATAAGGCAACCAAGTGGAGAAACCCCAAGGATGCTTGTGTGCAAGTGTGTTATTTTCATGCTTTGATTTTTATCTTGCATTTAGGGTTTTCTATTTGCTTTGTTTTGATCTTACCATATAAACCCTAATTACTAACATGGCATGTAAAGCGGTAAATTGCGTAATGTAAAAATTACTAAGCTATTACAACAATTTATGGGAGGGGGGAATACAAATTTGAATGTGGATTTGCAAGAATGTAAATCTAAATAAATTATTACAACCAAATCGAATTTGTACGAATATTAGAATAAATAAATATAATATTTAAATATGCAATATTATGTATATGCAAGAAAAAGATTTTGTTTTGTTTTTTTCATGAAAAGAAGATTTTAACCTAATCCTAAAAATATAAGGGAAAAGAAATTAATTCTTAAAAGGTTTAACCCTAATTTCTATTTTAAAAGAAAATAAGGTTTTCATGTATTATTATTTGTGTATTCTTTGTATAAAATAATAAATAATATTTTATAAAAAATATTTAGTTTTTTATATATGCCAAAATAAATATTTTTACAAGTATGAAATGAAAAGAAAATAAAACAAATTAAACTAAACCTATTTTATTTAAGTTTACAAGTTTATTCAAGGAAAAGAATTAATATATAGTTTAATAAAAATATATTTTTTAATGTGAAAATAAAAAATAAAATAAACAAATGCAAAATTATCATATTTCATATTTTTTTATGATTTTTAGGTATTAAAGAAATATTTTTTTAAAATAAAAATGAAAACAAATAAATAAATATATGAAAATAGTTTGGGGCCAGGGGTGCTGTAAGGAAATGGGGAGCAGTATGTTAGTAAAAAACGCTAGGCCCAAAGAATCAAGCCCATCCTTCAAAAACAAGGCAAAAATGAAAACCGAAAAATGTGAAAAAAACAAAAGGTAGCGCCAAGGTTTGAACCCAGGACAAGGGTCTCACCAGCGCGCTACCTTGCCACTGGGGTGGCCATACATCTATTGATTAATGTGAAACAAAAATAACATAACACAAACAAAGCCCTTGCCCTGTACTTCGTCTTCTTCCTCTAGCCAGCCAGATGCTCTGTAACTTTCTCATCTCTCCATGAAAATAAAAACTCATAACATGAATGTTGTAGCATTTTGTCTCACGATTCTAACCATATAAATCATATAAGCTAACAATCAAAGATCAAGATGAATTCTAAAAGCCCTAAATCTTAACCTAATTTTTACAGGAATTTAAACTTTAAAATTCTCTCAACTCAGGCCAAATAAATGCAAGATATATACATGTACAACTTCGTAGCAATGAGGTCTACATTGTTTATTCATAAATCGTGGCCAATGGATGCCTGTATGAAGAGATAGAAGTTAAGATTTTTACCTCTTTTAGTTGAAATCGTGGATGGAGTTGGAGTGAGTTTTATGAAGGCCTGATGATTGCTTGAGCTTGCTTGAACCTCCCTGAGTGTGTTCCAATCCTTGCCTTGCTTTGAAAGTGTCTGAAACTCTCTATCCAAGTTAACCTGCAAGCTTTGAAAACAAAAATGGCAGATGATGGAGAAGGGGTTACAGTACAGGGATAAGGGTCTGGATCTGTTAGATATCAAGTAGGTAAGGTGTTTTGATGGTTAAGACTTGAAACGCACGAGCCAAATGAGAGATTGCTATGCTTATCCAAAAACTGCAAGTTTTGACCGTTTTTTTATGAAAGGAAGTTTTGGAGTGTTTCAGGCTTCTAGTAAGTGTGTGTTATATTGCAATGTGCTTGTATGTTAGTATGGAATCATTTTAAAGTCAACTCTCTAACAGATTTGTAAGTTCCCACCTTTTGGCACACTTTCTTGCTTTTGAAGCAAAGTGAAGGGACAAGGCCTTACCTGCTTGTATTGGCTTGTTTAGGGTTGGTATCTGTTCTATACAAGTTGCCTTAGGTCTGTGGTACTTGTAACACCCCTTCTAAAATACCCCGAATAATATTAATTATATCAATGATTAAAGACATATTCCATCAGAGTTAACACGGAACAAGGGATGTCACAATTATGAAGTAAATAAAACTTCCAATAAAACAGTAGTCATGCTACACTGAGGGTCATTATTCAAATAATTCAATCAACTTAAGACCATGTCTTACACAGCGGAAAAATACCATAACCAAAACGGAATAAACCAAAATATAATTATTCCCAATGAAATTCAAAGAAACAATTGAATAATAACTAATTCCTCAACTAAACGTTCCCCGGTGTTACAACCTATCAGAGCACGACACTGACACGCGGACTTAAAGTAACATAGCTCTAGAGCCATCCTCACCAACTCCTGAGCTGCTAACTTTAATCTGAAATTGTTAAAGTAAGGGTGAGATTTCTCATAATTAACATGCATTATAAGCTTCTCAATCAACATTATATCACAAGCATATTATTTCACCCATTTTAGCATAAATTCAGGTTCAACACGCAGTTCCAATCATACAAGTCATTATGCACAAATCAATAATCAACCAAAGAATTGTAACACTGGAAGACATCCTAACATGTTACAATTCCATGCAAACACAAATGCAGACACAATGCATGTGGTACCAACACGTGACCAAGTCACCCAACACTGATCCATCATCAACCGGATACAGCAACCATCGATTCATCCATAAACACCCGGACACGAATCCAGCCTAACCACCCATCATCACCCGGGTATCGGTTAACGGCAATACAAGTCAAATTCCACACAATGGGAATTAACTTCACCAAAACAATGCATATGCACGCACATCACTAGCATGCAACATCAAATCAGTCTATGAAATACATCAATTTATCATAACTGAACCAAAACCAAAAACATGATATCTCAACGATCATGCAAACCATCATTAGAAACATAAACATGCCTTTCATTCACACAATACTAATACATCCATCCATCACAGGTTCACTACTACATACACACCCATGTGCGTTAGCCAATAATCACTTATTCCTGGATTTGACTCATTTTCAAAATAATTTCAGGTTTTAGGAAATCTTTTCATTTTATAAAATAGAGCATTAAATTTAAGAAATAACGTCCAAAACGGCACTCAAAACGGACTTACGGTTTGAAAGTTATGAATTTTCAAAGTTTAATATTTTTCAAAAGTTACAGCAGAACCCAGTTCCTACATATGCAAGAACCGGTTCCTGCGAAGTTCAAAAATCACGCTTCTGGAAAAATGTATGGGAACCCGGTTCCTACCTATACAGGATCCGGTTCCTACGTGCATTTTTTCCAGTTTTTATAAATTCACACAGTGGAACCCGGTTCCTCCCCACTGGGAACCGGTTCCCACGACCTGCAGAGTCAAATTCTGCACTTTTGACAGCATTTATTCATTCTAAACCAATTCCAAACATACCCATACGAATTGCAACATGAGAAACACCAAAACACATCCATTTTGCACCATTATAACATCAAACAACATTATTTCATCATTCCTTTTTATCATCTGACACCCTAATGGTTTTCAACCTACAATTCGATGCAATAGAGACAATTCTATGGAACCCTATAATTCCAAACCGGGATTCCCTAACATACTATGATCCATACTATTGAATATCTAAACCGATAATACGAATTAACTAATCGAAATCACCCCTTACCTTGTGGGTTCTTCGAATTCTGACGCTTCCGATTTTCTCCTTCTTTTTCCTCTTCTCAAATGCACGTATGATAAATATTCCAAAATAACTCTCTTTCTCTTCTTTTTCCTTTTAATACTCCTTTTATTATTCCAATAAAATAATTAAATTAGTAATTAGTAAGAGTAGAGTATTTTACCCCTCACACCCTCTAATCACTCTTCACACCACCAATTCTTCTTTCCTTTAATTAATTGAATTAATTTCAATAATCCAAAAATACCAATAATTAAATTTCCAATTAAATTAATAATTAAAAATTCTAATTATTTAATAATCTGATTATTTGGGGTGTCACAACTCTCCCCAACTAAAAGAGTTTTCGTCCTCGAAAACATACCTTAGACGAACAGTTCGGGATACGAGTCCTTCATCTGACTCTCCAGCTCCCAAGTGACATTTCCATCTGCTGGTCCTCCCCAAGCCACTCTTACCAACGCGATCTCCTTGCCTCGCAACTGTTTCAACTTCCGATCCTCAATTCTCGCAGGTACCACTTCCACAGTCAAATTCTCTCGTACCTGTATATCATCTACCCGAATCTCATGAGACGGATCAGCAATGTACTTCCTTAACTGAGATACATGAAAAACATCATGCAAATTTGCAAGTGACGGAGGCAAAGCAATCTGATAAGCAACTTTCCCAACTCTCTTGGTAATCTGAAATAGACCAATAAAACATGGAGTCAACTTCTTTGACTTCAAAGCTCGACCAATACCAGTCATCGGAGTAACTCGCATAAAAACATGTTCTCCTTCGCTAAACTCAAGATCTTTCCTCCTCTTATCGTGATAACTTTTCTGATGACTCTGAGAAGTCCTCATCTTCTCCTGAATCATCTTAATCTTTTCCGAAGTCTGTTGGACAATTTCCGGTCCAATCACAACACTCTCTCCAGATTCATACCAATACAACGGTGTCCGACACCTCCTACCATACAATGCCTCAAACGGAGCCATACCAATGCTCGAATGAAAACTATTGTTGTAGGTAAACTCAATCAATGGTAGATAACTATCCCAAGCTCCACCTTTCTCCAACACACAAGCTCTTAACAAATCTTCCAACGACTGAATCGTTCTCTCCGTCTGACCATCTGTCTGTGGATGATAAGCAGAACTCAAACGCAACTTAGTACCCAAAGCTTCTTGCAATCCCGTCCAGAATTTAGATGTAAACCTTGGATCTCGATCCGACACAATACTAGAAGGAATACCGTGCAAACTCACAATCTTCTCAACATACAATTCTGCCAACCTTTCCATCGGATAATCCATTCTTATCGGAATAAAGTGAGCAGATTTCGTCAACCGATCAACAATAACCCAGATAGAATCACAATTCTTCGATGTCCTTGGCAAACCAGACACAAAATCCATAGAGATTCCATCCCATTTCCATTCCGGAACAAACAACGGTTCCATCAATCCTGACGGTTTCTGATGCTCAATCTTCGACTTCTGACAAACCAAACAAGCATACACAAACTCAACAATTTCCTTTTTCATTCCCGGCCACCAAAACAACTTCTTCAAATCATGGTACATTTTAGTAGCACCAGGATGAATACTAAATCCACTACGATGTCCTTCTTCCAAAATACTCTTCCTAATCTCTGCAACATCCGGAACACACACCCTATTACCAAATCTCATAACACCATTCTCATCAATCCGGAACTCGCCTCCTTGACCTTGGTTGATCAATGTCAATTTATAAACTAACCCAACATCGGACTTCTGTCCATTCCGAATTTCTTCCAGAATACCACTAGTCAGTTTCAACATACCCAATTTCACACTATTCAGAGTAGTTTCACATACCAAACTTAAATCTCTGAACTGCTCAACCAAATCTAACTCACGGACCATTAACATCGACATATGCAAGGACTTCCTACTCAAGGCATCTGCAACAACGTTTGCCTTAACAGGATGGTAATTCAAACCGAAATCATAATCCTTTAGAAATTCTAACCATCTCCTCTGCCTCATATTCAACTCTTTTTGATCAAAGAGATACCTCAGACTTTTGTGATCACTGAACACCTCAAACCGAGAACCATATAAATAATGCCTCCACAACTTCAAAACAAACACAACAGCTGCCAACTCCAAATCATGAGTCGGATAATTCCTTTCATGTACTTTCAATTGTCTCGAAGCATAAGCCACCACCTGCTTATCTTGCATCAACATACCACCTAATCCCATTAATGATGCGTCACAATACACAACAAAAGACTTAGTCGGATTTGGAAAAATCAAGATCGGAGCACTTGTCAACCTCCTCTTCATCTCTTGAAATCCTTTCTCGCATTCAACATCCCAAACAAACATCTGACCCTTCCTGGTCAACTTAGTCAACGGTAACACTAATTTGGAAAATCCTTCTATAAACTTCCTGTAATAACCTGCAAGACCCAGAAAACTACGGATCTCAGAAGCATTCTTCGGCGCTTCCCACTGAGATACTGCTTCTACCTTCATAGGATCCACAGCAATTCCATTCTTGGAAATTACATGGCCAAGAAAACTTACTTCACTTAACCAGAATCCACACTTAGACAACTTCGCATAAAGCTTCTTCTCTTTCAACAATTCCAACACAACTCTGAGATGTTCTGCATGCTCTTCATCGCTCTTCGAATAAATTAGAATATCATCAATGAACACCACCACAAACTTATCAAGATATGGATGAAATATCCTGTTCATATACTCCATGAAAACACCAGGTGCATTAGTAACTCCCAACAGCATAACATAATACTCGTAATGTCCATACCTCGTTCTAAATGCAGTTTTCTGAATATCTTCCGACTTCACACGAATCTGATGATATCCAGATCTCAGATCAATCTTACTAAATACACAAGCTCCAACTAGTTGATCCATCAAATCATCGATCCTCGGCAAAGGATACCGATTCTTGATTGTAACTCTATTCAGCTGTCTGTAATCAACACATAATCTCATTGAACCTTCTTTCTTCTTAACCAACAACACCGGAGCACCCCACGGCGAAACACTCGGACGAATAAACTTCTTCTCAAGTAACTCCTCCAACTGCTTCTTTAACTCTGCTAATTTAGATGCCGATATACGGTAAGGCGCCATCGACACCGAACTAGTTCCAGGAATCAAATCTATAGTAAATTCTACCTCCCTCTCAGGTGGAAATTCACTAACGTCTTCCGGAAACACCTCTGGAAATTCATTCACCACTGGAAATCCATCACTCTTTGCTTTTCCTTCCGCTTCTATTGCAGAATACAACATAAATACCACAGCACCATCTTTCACAGCTAGGTTCATCTGTTTAACCGACATAGTCACATCTTCGACACCAACCTCTTCAGGAAAAATAACCGTCTTCGTAAAACAGTTGATATGAACCTGGTTGAATTCCAACCAGTTCATTCCAAGGATGATATCAAGTTGTTCTAATGGTAGGCACACTAAATCCATACCGAAACCCCTACCAAAAATCACAATAGGACAATTCCTACAAACATACGAAGTAGTCACTGAACCCGACGCAGGAGTATCAATAACCATACTTCCATCCATATTAGAAATTTCCAAATTCAATCTTTTAGCACAATCCAAAGCAATAAAAGAATGCGTAGCTCCAGTATCAATAATCGCAATCAAAGGTATGTCATTAATAAAACATGTACCTTTAATCAGCCGATCATCTGGCTTAGTCTCTGACCCAGACAACGCAAACACTTTACCACCAGCTTGCTCCTTCTTGGGTTTTGTACACTGAGGACGAGTATGACCTTCTTCACCATAGTTGTAACAAGTCACCACTCTTACTCTGCAATCATTGGCCACATGGCCGAGTTTCCCACACTTGAAACACTTCTTATCATTACTTTTGTAATCCACCATACGATGTCCTGTCTCACCACACTTGTAGCACTTAATGGAAGAACTAGAATCTCCTTCACCAAACTTCTTCCAACCACCGGGTCTCTGATTACTTCTATCATAAGGCTTACCACGATCCATCTGTTGCTTACCCTTCCTATCAACATACCCTTGAGCATTCGACTTAGTGCTAGCAAGATCCTCCTCTAAAATCCTACTACAGTCAATCAGATCAGGAAATCTTCGGATACGCTGATACTGAATACCCTGCTTAATCTCATCACGAAGACCATTCTCAAACTTGATACATTTGGAAAATTCTCCATCTGCATCGTTAGTATAATGAGTATAATACTTCTCTATCTCAGTAAACTTCGAAGCATACTCACTGACAGTCTTGTTACCCTGCTTGAGTTCCATAAACTCAATCTCCTTCTTGCCTCTGATGTCCTCAGGAAAGCCCTCCTGAACACAGCCCAAGTCAACGCAATACCATCTTCTTCCATTTCAGTTTTGGAAGCAACCCACCAGTCATCAGCTTCCTCTGCTAACACGTGAGTTCCGTATCTCACCTTCAGCCCTTCAGCACAGTCAATTACTCTGAAGATCCTCTCGATCTCCTTCAACCACTTCTGAGCACCTTCGGCATCATGTGCACCCTTGAACAACGGAGGATTATTCCTCTGAAAATTCCCCAATTGTCGGTCAGCACCAATCACAGCTCCCTGCTGGTTCCCTCCGAGTACTCCAGCCAACATTCTCAATGCTTCAGCAATAGCATCGTCGTTTCTTCCGTTACCTCTTCCGGCCATTGTTCTTGAAACATTACAAAACAACCTCATCAGCACACAAGTATCGACAGTGTCATCTTACACTAGTCGCATACAAAAGGGATAACGACACAAGACAAGACCGACTATGCTCTGATACCACTATTGTAACACCCCTTCTAAAATACCCCGAATAATATTAATTATATCAATGATTAAAGACATATTCCATCAGAGTTAACACGAAACAAGGGATGTCACAATTATGAAATAAATGAAACTTCCAATAAAACAGTAGTCATGCTACACTGAGGGTCATTATTCAAATAATTCAATCAACTTAAGACCATGTCTTACACAGCGGAAAAATACCATAACCAAAACGGAATAAACCAAAACATAATTATTCCCAATGAAATTCAAAGAAACAATTGAATAATAACTAATATCTCAACTAAACGTTCCCCAGTGTTACAACCTATCAGAGCACGACACTGACACGCGAACTTAAAGTAACATAGCTCTAGAGCCATCCTCACCAACTCCTGAGCTGCTAACTTTAATCTGAAATTGTTAAAGTAAGGGTGAGATTTCTCATAACTAACATGCATTATAAGCTTCTCAATCAACATTATATCACAAGCATATTATTTCACCCATTTTAGCATAAATTCAGGTTCAACACGCAGTTCCAATCATACAAGTCATTATGCACAAATCAATAATCAACCAAAGAATTATAACACTGGAAGACATCATAACATGTTACAATTCCATGCAAACACAAATGCAGACATAATGCATGTGGTACCAACACGTGACCAAGTCACCCAACACTGATCCATCATCAACCGGATACAGCAACCATCGATTCGTCCATAAAAACCCAGACACGAATCCAGCCTAACCACCCATCATCACCCGGGTATCAGTTAATTGCAATACAAGTCAAATTCCACACAATGGGAATTAACTTCACCAAAACAATGCATATGCACGCACATCACTAGCATGCAACATCAAATCAGTCTATGAAATACATCAATTTATCATAACTGAACCAAAACAAAAAACATGATATCTCAACGATCATGCACACCATCATTAGCAACATAAACATGCCTTTCATTCACACAATACTAATACATCCATCCATCACAGGTTCACTGCTACATACACACCCATGTGCGTTAGCCAATAATCACTTATTCCGAGATTTGACTCATTTTTAAAATAATTTCAGGTTTTAGGAAATCTTTTCATTTTATAAAATAGATCATTAAATTTAAGAAATAACGTCCAAAACGGCACTCAAAACGGACTTACGGTTTGAAAGTTATGAATTTTCAAAGTTTAATATTTTTCAAAAGTTACAGCAGAACCCGGTTCCTACATATGCAAGAACCGGTTCCTGCGAAGTTCAAAAATCACGCTTCTGGAAAAATGTATGGGAACCCGGTTCATACCTATACAGGAACCGGTTCCTACGTGCATTTTTGCTAGTTTTTATAAATTCACACAGTGGAACCCGGTTCCTCCCCACTGGGAACTGGTTCCCACGACCTGCAGAGTCAAATTCTGCACTTTTGACAACATTTATTCATTCTAAACCAATTCCAAACATACACATACGAATTGCAACATGAGAAACACCAAAACACATCCATTTTGCACCATTATAACATCAAACAACATTATTTCATCATACCTTTTTATCATCTGACACCCTAATGGTTTTCAACCTACAATTCGACGCAATAGGGACAATTCTACGGAACCCTAGAATTCCAAACCGGGATTCCCTAACATACTATGATCCATACTATTGAATATCTAAACCGATAATACGAATTAACTAATCGAAATCACCCCTTACCTTGTGGGTTCTTCGAATTCTGACGCTTCCGGTTTTCTCCTTCTTTTTCCTCTTCTCAAATGCACGTATGATGAATATTCCAAAATAACTCTCTTTCTCTTCTTTTTCCTTTTAATACTCCTTTTATTATTCCAATAAAATAATTAAATTAGTAATTAGTAAGAGTATAGTATTTTACCCCTCACACCCTCTAATCACTCTTCACACCACCAATACTTCTTTCCTTTAATTAATTAAATTAATTCCAATAATCCAAAAATACCAATAATTAAATTTCCAATTAAATTAATAATTAAAAATTCTAATTATTTAATAATCGGATTATTTGGGGTGTCACAGTACTTGTATGTGCAAAGGAGACATGTTCAATGCTCAAGATTTGTAAAGTTTGCAAAAGTGGAGCTTTTTCAAAATGGCAATGGCCACTTTATGCCATTTATGGAATTACAACTTGGGTAATGGCTCTAAGGCTTGGATTAAAGCTTTTTCTACTGAGTAAGCATTAAATTATGGAGTAAGAAACAAGATTAGGACCTGTAAAGCATGGATTAGGCAGCATAGGTACTGATTGAAACTTTGTTCTTCATGAAATGGCTTGAATCAAAAGTGAGAAATTGCCAACTTCATCTCTTCGATTCTCCCTACTCAAAAATGATCTTGAGGAGTTCTTGGACATTTTGGAAATATTGCAATGTTCTATATAACTCATCTTTGAAATGCATTTCAATACTCCTCTTTTAACTAGGTGAAAAATTGCCATGAAGTTGGGTCCAAAACCTGCCTAAATTAGGGCAAAAATTCACTAAGTTATTTAGTTCATGAGCATGTATTCATAAATTTATATCTTGAGATCCAAGCATCTTTAGGGAAAAGTGTGTGAAGCAAAGTTGTAGATATCATGGAAATCTGCAACTTTCATGTTGGGAGCTTCCTTTGAATCATCTTGTATCATGGTGAAAAAATGGCCTAACGTTGAGAAAAAATAAGAAATTTTCTATACTTAGAAAAATTTCTAAGTTACGAAATTTTTTCAATTTTAAACCCTAATCTTCAATCCTTGATTTCTTGATGAACAAGTTTAACATTTTGACATGTTTTGATGAATTGTGACCCTTAGCACTTGATTTTGACCAAAAAGTCAAAGTTTGACTTTTCAGTGTACAATTGACTTTTGATTAGTTGAATGCAAATTTCATCTGTCTATTAATGAAATTGAAAAGTTTTGAACCATGTAATTAGGTCAAGATGATGCAATTTAATCCTTGGAATCATGCTTCAAATCAATTGGTGATTTGCTAGGTCAAAGATCAGAAATTTCCCTTCCTTAGTAAAAACCCTAATTTTGACCATTTTGCCCTTTTAATGATTTGATCAAATTTCTTGAGGAATTGTAATCCAAACTTGATCAAATGATACATATGAGTCTAGAATGTTGATGTGGATCAAAAATTATGAAGTTTGACTGTTAATTGGCCATGGTTGACTTTTTTCCTAATACAATTAATTTCTAGGTCAACTGTCCAATTGACTGATCAAAAATGTGGTTCAAGGCTTGAAACTTGTCCTGAGTGATCTTAGTGGTCCATAATGATGTTTGAAAGTCACATGAAGCATTGATAGTCCAAAAATCCTTGTGAAATTTCAAACCCTAATTTTGGGTCATTAGTGCACGATGAGATGTCTTGAGCTGACCAAACCCTAATCCAGTCTTGAGTCAAAGAGATCTTGTAAGAAAAGTTTTGATAAATGGGAGGGAAAATTTTGGGGTACAACAACTTCCCCTGTTCAATCTTCTTAAACCTGAAGAGTTAGATTGGCAAGCTTTGCCATTCGTGACTCGAAGGTGAAAGATGATTGGACACTAGAGTGCCCAAAAATTTGCACTCGACGATGCGATGGTAGAAGGAATGGGCTTAAAGATGCCATTTGGAGAAGTGACAAAATCCTGTTGGAGATGAGCTTGTAGATGCCATCCAAGAATGTTTGTTGAACTGTAAGTTGTAAGTCGAAAGAATAAGTATCAGAATAGTGTCCGTGTCTGGAACGTATCTGAGCTGTATCTAGAGACTGAATCTGTATGAGTAACAGAATGGCATCCGTGTCTGGAGCATATCCGTACTGTATCTGAAAGTTGAATCTGAATGAGAAAAAAATGGAACCCGTGTCTGGAGCGTATCCATACTGTATCTGGAAGTTGAATTTGAATGAGTATCAGAATGGTATTCGTATCTGGAGCGTATCTGAGCTGTATCTAAAGGTCTGAATTTGAATGAGAAACAGAATGGCACCCGTGTCTGGAGCGTATATGTACTGTATCTGGAAGTTGAATTTGAATGAGTATAAGAATGACATCCGTATCTAGAGCGTATATGAACTGTATCTGAAGGTCTGAATTTGAATGAGCAACAGAATGGCACCTGTGTCTGGAGCGTATCCGTATTGTATCTGAAAGCATGTTGTTAATGATAGCTGTTTAATCTTATCCTGAAAAGGGTAAAATGTTAGCTGAAACACAAAGTTATGTTGCATGAAATGTATGATGCAATATATTTGCTTCATCAATGTTTATGATATGTAATGTATGCGCATGTAAGCTGATTTGCTGTATTGCTGTTTGATTGAGGAAAATAAATCCTTGAACATTGATGAGGATAATTTGAAATTCCAACGTCTCAAGGTTGAAGTACTGATGAACTCTTGCTGAGAGAAGTAAATTCTGTTGTGAGGGCAATGCCATGTACTGCTTGAGATTGCTCGGGAATCCAGAGAAATATGATGATTTCTGCTGGGGATTAATAATTTGAAATTTTAGTTCTGTTGGGGATTTAAATGACGTGCTGTGGGGATTTCTTATGGAATAGCCTAGAGACATTTCTCTATCCTTTCAACCTATCAGTAATTGTCTTTTCTATTTTTTTTATTTGTAACAATAATTATGTTCAAATGCATATGCTCAGCAATGAATCATTGGACGTTTTTGCAAATAAAACAAAAGTGTAAAGAAAAATACAAATAGTTTTCTGTACTTTCAAAGAGATATCTCTGTATTTGACTTTGAATAAGTATTTTGTAAAAAGGAGACAAACATCCTAGTAAGATAATGGTGCCATAAAGCAAAAAGAATTTATACAAAGAAAGATAGCTATGTGTAATAATCCCACGGGGTTCCTATTCTGCTATAGCCTTCGTATCTCTGAGCACCTTGTCTATTTGTTGCTTCGTGCGAAGATGATTGAATTGATCAAAAACTTCGAGTTTGTCAGTGGAAGTCAAGAGGTTATCCGCAAAGTGATCAGACGGGACATAGTCATACGCTTTAATTCCCTAACTTTTTCCTGGACCGCCCTTTCGGGTTTTCAGTCCACCGGGAAACCCTTTTTTGCCCAAATGCTCTTTCGGGTTTTCAACTTGCCGGGTGTACAAATTTTTTTATTTTATCCCTAATTTTTGCCCGAACCTTTTTTGGTTCACCAGGATGCCCTTGTTTCGCCTAGGTATGTCAACCTAGAGGGTCTCTTATGCGTAGTATCTTTTGACAATGTCCGTGTTCGCAGGGTGTGGAAGGTCATCACCGTCCATGGTGGTTAAGATCATTGCCCCACCAGAGAATATGTTTTTGATTACAAATGGTCCTTCATAGGTAGGAGTCCATTTGCCCCTGGGATCACTTTGTGGCAAGATGATGTGTTTGATCACTAGATCTCCAACTTGATACACTTGGCGTCTAACTTTCTTGTTGAAAGCCTTGATCATCCGTTTTTGATACATCTGACCATGGAAAACAACAATAAGTCTCTTTTCGTCAATTAAGTTCAGTTGATCAAGTCAAGTCTGGATCCAATCATACTCATTCAAACCAGCATCCTTCACAATTCTCAAAGAGGGGATCTGAACCTCAATAGGCAAGACAGCCTCCAGGCCATAAACCAAAGAATATGGTGTTGCCCTAGTTGATGTGTGAGCCGTGGTACGATACCCGTGGAGAGAAAATGGTAGCATCTCATGCCAGTCTTTGTAGGTGACTGTCATTTTCTGTATGATCTTTTTAATGTTTTTATTTGCAGCTTCAACAACATCATTCATCTTTGGCTGATAGGGGGAAGAATTGTGATGCTGAATCTTGAACTGCTCGCATATGGCAGTGATCATAGTATTGTTAAGATTTGTACCATTTTCAGTGATGATCCTTTCTGGGATACCGTACCGGCAAATGATATTTTGCTTGATGAAGAGGGCAACAACATTCTTAGTAACAGAAGCAAAGGAAGCTGCTTCGACCCATTTTGTAAAATAGCCAATGGCCACTAGGATGAAGCAGTGTCCATTGCAGGCTATATGCTTGATCTCCCCAATCATATCAATTCCCCATATAGCAAAGGGCCAAGGAGCCGTCAAGACATTTAGAGGAACCGGAGGTACGTGCACCTTGTCAGCATAAATTTGACACTTATGACAGGTTCGAGAGTGTTGATAGTAATCTGCTTCCATGGTAGACCAATAATAGCCTGCCCGTAGGATTTTCTTTGCCATCGTATGCCCACTGGAGTGAGTGCCAAAAGTACCTTCATGTAATTCAACCATGATCCTTTCCGCTTTAACCTTATCCACACACCGAAGCAAAATGGAGTCATGATTGCGTTTGTACAGGATGCCATTACTAAGGAAGAACTTAGCAGAGAATCTCCTTAAGAACTTCTTATCATTGATTGAAGCTCCTTTCAGATATTCTTGAGCCTCAGGATACCTCTTGACTTCATGAAACCAAGGCTGGTCCACTACCTCTTCAGTATTAATATCGTGACAATGTGCTGGTTCATCCATTCGTTCGATGGTAATCTGGGGAGCCTCGTTATCCTAATTAAGTTTAAACATGGATGACATTGTGGCTAGAGCGTCTGCTAGATGATTTTCTTCTCGCGGGAAATTCTCGAAGGTAATCTTCTCAAAATGTGGTAGCAATGTCAAAACATGTTCTTTGTAAGGGATAAGATTTGGATGCTTAGTGTCCCATTCTTCTTTGATCTGACTGATGACCAAAGCTGAATCTCCAAACACATCTAAAGACTTGATTCCCAAATCTATGGCAGCCTTGAGACCAAAGATGCACGCTTTGTATTCCGCCATGTTGTTTGTACAATTGAAGCAAAGTCTGGCAGTAAAGGGAGTATGACACCCTTCTGGAGATATGAGTACAACACCGATACCATTACCAAGTGCATTGGAGGCCCCATCAAAGAACAGGGTCCATCGGGATCCTTGTTCAGGTCCGTCATATTGTCTAATTTCTTCACAGTTGTCTAATGTCATGATGTCTTCATCCGGGAATTCAAACTTCATGGACTGATAATCTTCTACAGCTTGGTGAGCAAGATGATCAGCTAGTACACTTCCCTTTATAGCTTTCTGGGTAGTATACTGTATGTCATATTCTGTTAGGATCATCTGCCATCTAGCTATCCTCCCAGACAAAGCAGGCTTCTCGAAGATGTACTTTATCAGATCCATCTTAGATATCAAAAAGGTAGTATGAGTTAGCATATACTGTCTTAGCCGACGAGCAGCCCATGCCAGAGCGCAGCAAGTTTTCTCAAGCAGTGAATATTTGGTTTCACAGTCGGTAAACTTTTTGCTCAGGTAGTAAATAACGTGCTCTTTTCGGCCAGACTCGTCATGCTACCCCAATACACACCCCATTGAGTTCTCTAAAACGGTCAGATACATGATCAATGGTCTTCCCTCGACTGGTGGCATCAAAACATGAGGCTCTTGTAAATACTCTTTGATTTTGTCGAAAGCAGTCTGGAATTCATCATTCCATTTGACTACTTGATCTTTCTTCAATAGTTTAAATATTGGCTCACAAGTAGCTGTTAGGTGAGAAATGAATCTGGCGATATAGTTCAAGCGTCCCAAGAATCCTCTGACTTCCTTCTCAGTACTAGGAGCAGGCATTTCTTGTATCGCTTTAACCTTGGCAAGATCAACCTCGATGCCTTTGTTACTGACAACAAAACCTAAAAGTTTACCGGACCGTACTCCGAATGTGCACTTGTTTGGGTTCAACCTTAACTTGTACTCCTTCAATCTCTCAAACAACTTTTGCAAGTGATCAAGGTGTTCTTCTTCATTTTGTGATCGGGATATCATGTCATCTACATAGACCTCTATTTCATGATGTATCATATCATGAAACAAAGCTACCATGGCGCGTTGATAGGTTGCCCCAACATTCTTCAGTCCGAATGGAATTACTTTGTAGCAGAATGTGCCCCACTGTGTGACAAATGTAGTTTTCTCCATGTCCTCAGGTGCCCTTTTAATTTGGTTACAACCTGAGAATCCGTCCATGAAGGAAAACACCTTGTGCTGGGATGTATTGTCAACCAAGTATCGATGTGGGGAAGTGGAAAATCATCTTTAGGGCTGGCCCTATTCAAATCTCTATAATCCATGCACATTCGTACTTTGTCGTCCTTCTTAGAAACGAGAACAATGTTGGCGACCCATTGGGGATAGGAAGTGACAGCCAAGAATCCAACATTAAATTGTTTCATGACTTCCGCTTTGATCTGCTCTGACATGTCAGGTATCATGCGGCGGACTTTTTTTTTACTGGTGGACAGTCTTCTCTTATGGGTAGACGATGTACCACGATGTCTGTATCAAGTCCTGGCATGTCTTCATATGACCAGGCAAAGATCTCAACTTAATCATGCAACAACTGAACCAGACGCTCCTTGACACTCGGCTCTAGATTTGCACCCACCTTGATTTCTTTTATATCCTCCTCGATACCCAAGTTGATTGTATCCACTGGTTCCTCATGAGGCTGAATAGCTCTTTCCTCTTGTTGTAGTAGTCTGGCCAGTTCCCCTGGTACTTCACAATCTTCCTCACCTTCGTCTTCGGCTTGGTAGATTAGATCCTCAGAGTCACTAAAGGCCATAACAATACCGTTACCCATGGGATCCGGAATGGAGGGGTACCTGCATTTGTGAGTGTGGGTGTGTGTAATGGTATAGCCATCTTTAAAAATAAAATGTAAAAGAAAAAAATGAGCACAAAAAGTTTATATGTGAAAAATGTCCATGATTCATTGAGTGTCATATGAAGATGAAATAAAAACCCTTACAAATGGGCCATTGTGCCTCGGGTAAGACACAAGGTTTTAAATGTGCGAATTGTTTATGAATATTACAAGTCCAACAGAAATGTAAAAGATAAATTACTGAGAGATGAAAGTTATTGGAATAAAGTCTCTGGCTTCCCAATTGCGAAGTCCTCTTGTTGACAGTAGGAAATATCCAATCTTCCAAGCTGCAATCCTCTTCACTATCTTCCACTGCATTGATTCCCCGACTGCTAATCTTCAAAGGTGGCCCTCCAGCACGGGCACGGCGCACAACCTTCTGAGCACTTGAAGTAAACCCTAAGCCAAACTTGTCAGATTTATACGGAATGTCCAGAAGTTGCCCCCAGATTATGCATCCACCCTCATCTACTACTGCCTTGGCGTCCTTCAGAGATGACATTCGGAGCGGAGGTCTTGTGATCTTGGGGATCTGGGATACCATCTTGGTTACTGCTACCTCTTAAGAGACTTCTTCGAAATGTTGAAAAGGAGTTTCGATGAACTCACCGTCCAATTCTACATACCGGAAGGAATTGAGGTGGCTAATCATATACTCTTCCTCTCCATGGACAGTGATAATATTTCCATGGACCAGGTATTTCAGCATCTGGTGTAGTGTAGAGGTGATAACACCGGCATTATGGATCGATCCACGACCGTCCTAGCAGACAAGAGTAAGAGGGGCGGATGTCCATTACATAGAAAGTCGAGTTGAAAATATGATTCCCAACCTTTATGGGGATGTCGACCTCCCCGTGGACCATCCTCTTTGAACCATCAAATGCCCTTACGACTATGTTACTGGGTTTCAACGTTAATCCTTCACAATCTAGTCTGTTGAGAGCTTTCTTCGGTAAAACATTCAAAGATGAGCCAGTGTCCACCAAGACATGGGCCATAGTTGTTCCTCTATATTGCACGGAGACATGCAATGCCTCATTGTGCTTTCTCCCTCTTGGTGTCAAATCAGCATCAGAGAAGCCTAGGCCGTTATCAGCTGTCAAGCTGGCCACACAATCTTGAAATTGGTCAGCAGACGTCTCTTACAGCACATGGGTTGTCTTCAGAAACTTCACCAGAGCTTTCGCATGCGCCTCAAAACACAGTAACAATTCTAGCATGGAGATTTTGGAGGGATTTGCCCCAAATGTTCAACCACGTCATAGTCGCTCTTCTTTATTATTCTCAGGATCTCCTCCATTTCCTTCTTGGAGGTTTCAGGGATAGTCAGTGGTTGAACCTTCGTCGGGACAAGCTCTTCTTGAATTCTTTTTACTCGAATTTCAGCAGTAGGAGTGTTGGTAGGGATAAAAACAGGGGTTGTGTTGTCTTTGTTAACAGGAACACTTGCAGATATGATTATTGGTACGAAGGTAACCTTTGGAACAGCCACGGGTCCAAAAATTGCCTTTGGAGGGGCAATTTCTAGAGAGAAAATTCTACCGCTATGGGTAATCTTACTAGTTCCGACAATATTGCTAATGTCAGAGTCTTCTTCTTCGGAGCTCATTTCTTCAGTGGCCAGCCCATCTTGTTTGATATTATGGTAGTAGATGTCTCCACCGTGATTCCACGGTACTGTTTTGTCTTATTCATACGGGATCGGTCCAGGCATTGTGATTATAAGAGGAGTAGTTTTTGGAACCGATGTAATCCTAACGGGTCTTTTGGGGACCCTGGAAGGATTGACGGAGATGGTTATGATTGAAACGTCTTCAACATGAATAGGTGAAACAGGAGCACTTTCAAACAGAATCTCTTGGTTGTCTATCAAGCGTTGAATGCCTTCCTGCAACAAAGGGCAAACAGTTGGTGAGGATAAGCAAAGATGGCAGTCTTCATTACAACCCGGGAATACACCAGCTTTCAACAAGTTTATCTTAATGATTGGGAGCGGAGTTGAGAGTTCATCAACAGTGGTAACAAACAAATCTTCTTTGATAGCATTGGTGTTGTGACCATGCCTAGGCATAGGAGCGGAAATGACGTTTGGCTTCTCGGGTGCATCAAACTCAATCTCTTTTGCATCTATAAGGTCTTGAATTTTGTTTTTCAGGGCCCAAGAGTTGTTAGTGTCATGACTCGGACTTTCGGAATGATATGCGCATCTGGCATTTGGGTGATAATGAGGGGACGCAGTGTTGGGTTTTTTTGGAGCTTCCTTCAGACTTGTCAAATTGGATTTCAGAAGATGTGGTAAAACCAGGGCTAGAGTCATATTAATTTTGGTGAATTATCGGACCAGCCTTTCCACCCTCGGTTGGTTATTTCTTGGTTGATCAGATGTAGGCTTTGGGATCATAACGGCCCCTACCATTGGTCGGCGTCCAACTCTCCCTTGGCTCCTTTGTAGATAAACAACAGATACCTCTTTCTTCCCAGTGAAAGGCTTTCTCACAGCTGTAGAGGCAGATGAATCCTTCTGAATTTTTCCACTTTTTATGCCAGCTTCCACCCTCTCTCCGGTTAGTATTGACTCAGTAAATCCAGCAGATGAGCTCTAAATCAAATGGTTGAAGAAAGGGCCTGATAGAGTGCCTAAGAACATATCTACCAACTCCCTTTCAGACAGAGGGGGTTGCACTCTCCCAACTAGATCTCTCCATTTCTGCACGTAATCCTTGAAACCTTCATTGGAAGCCATAGCCATACTTTGAAGTTGAGTACGGGTAGGCGCCAAATCTACATTATACTGGTATTGCTTATAGAACGCTGCGACAAGATCTTCCCAGTTGTGGACATCAGCCCTTTCCAATTGGTAAAACCAATCGAGTTGTGTTCCAGATAGGCTATCTTGGAAAAAATGGACCCACAAGTCTTTATCGGCAGAGTACGGCTGAATCTTTCTCACATACGATCAAAGGTGCATCTTAGGACATGAAACCCATCATATTTTGCAAACAACGGCACTTTGAACTTTGGTGGGATCACAATTCCCGATACTAGTCCCAATTCTTCAAAGTCTAGACCCGACACCCTCTGTATTTCCATAGCATTCAGACGCTCTTTAAGATGTCTGTACTTATCATCTGCGGGGGGATACTGTTCCTCAAAGTAGTCTTCCTCTTCTTCTTCCTCCTCCTCCTCCTCCTCCTCCTCAGATTCTTACAGAACCGCTGTTTCTTTCCCTTTTCCTTCTCCTTCATCAGATGTTGCTGTAAAATTCAAGGTTCTTATAGTTTGTCCTTGAAACCTTATCCCCATGATTACAACACCAATTGGTTTCTTCTCTTTCTTCTTCTTCTCTTTGGCCAACAGAGTCTTCAACTCCTCTTGCCCCTTGGCCAGGGTCATGAGTAACTGCAGAAATTGCGTGTTTTGAACTTGAAGATCTTTGACTGTCTGTTCGAGATCCATCTTACTGAAATAAATAGTAGAGAGATGAGGAAACTCGTTGCAAGAGACCTGTTTATGTTATGATGAATGGTATGTACACATGCAATGCTTTCAAGGATTTTAAAAAGATTCAAGTTCGTTTTAGACAAAAGGAAACACACGTTATATTAATAAAAAATAGAGTTTGAGTACATCAATGCCCCTTGGGCTAAATAATACAAGACTCTAAGATAAAAAAGTAGTGCGCATCCTCTTTGGTGCTATGTAGGCATTTAGAGTCTGCTCCTCATGAAGTAGCCTAGTGAGTTCTAAAACCTTCTTCTCGCTTGCGTAGAATTGGGCTTCGAAAGTATCCCGCTCTCCTTTGAGCTGTATCCAATCCCTTTGTAGGTCTTTAAGAGATGTGGGCATGTCAGGATGTAGGATAGTGTATGGAACTTCTCCTTCGTTAACAGGATCAATGATCACTGGAAGGATAAGGCATCATAAGACTTTGAGTGCGGGTTCGTACCCACTTTAGGTAAGGCTCAAGAGGAATGGAATTCTTGTGTCCTAAAGTCTTGCTATCCACCTTGTTTAGCATCCTCCATGCTCAGATGAATCTCTGGCGAAGACCTTGATTGTCGTTGTCATAGTCGAATACCAAGCCTTAAATCAGCATCTCATGTGGGCCATCCCTTCGGGCATAACCAAACTATCTTAGAGATAAGCATGGGTTGTAGGTGATTCCTCCCCTAATTCCAAGTAGAGGGACATTATGGAATTCCCCACAACGGTCAACAATGATAACATTCTCTTTGGATCGAGAGCACCAATGAATTTCTAAATGTTTGAGCGTCATTAACCTTTGTGACCACCTTAATCCTTGCTCATTCTTTAAGACTGATTGGGGAAGATGAGAAATAAACCATCTTTCCAGGAGAGGAGTGCAACACATAAGGACACCTCTTTTCCTTATTGTACGAGTGTGAAAAGAGTGCAGGATATCCCCTAGTAATGTAGGCACCGAATTGCGTGACATGAAGATTTTGACGGCACTCACATCTATGAGTTGGTCAGGATTGGGGAACAAGACCATCCCATAGATGAGGAGAGCCATAATTTCCTCAAAAGCTTGCAGGTCTAAGGAATTCCAATAGCTTTGGGCCTTCTCAAACAAAAACTTTTCTAAGAAGCCTTTGACACCACTTCTAGTTTCCCAATGAGTTGTGACATCAGATGAGTGCAAGTGCAGAGCTTGAGCAATCTATTATGGCTTTAGGTCTCTTTCTGTACTGTTGAAAGGTAGTTGATTGAGAATGGGAATCCTCAAGAGTTGAGAGAATTCTTCCAAAGTAGGCACAAGCTGATAGTCGGGGAATGTGAAGCAATGATGCAAAGGATCAAAGAACTGGAAGAGCACCTTCATCATGTCCTCCTATGTGTTAGAGGTGACCAAGTTGAGTAGACGACCATGTCTCTTGGTGAATGGAGAGTTCTCAGGGATCCTTGAAGCTAGCTCCTTGAGTTGTGGAGGAATTCTTACAAGGTTGATTTGGATAGTTTTCCTGCGAAGTGAATCCATATCCTACAAAACAAGAACAAAGATGAATCTCCAAAATCCTTGAAATGGTTAGTGAATGCATAGGATGTTAATGATGTCCATGATGTTATGTACAAGTATGTATATACAAGAAAAACAAACAAGTTCTTAGTTTAGGATTGCATGGGGTTTTATAGGTAAGTACCCTCTTGTAGTTTAGTTGGCTCAACCTGTCCTAATAATAGTAACCGGGTTCTAAGGAGCTCAATATCACTGGATTATTTCCTTGGTCATTGTTTCAGCTCAAGACTCTTTAATGGTGACCAAAATATCCCAATAAACCAACCCTTAATGAGTGTAGTATCGAGTATCTACCAACTTCAGACTGCACCAAATTCGGTCATCTCACTACATCCTAAAGGCCAAGTTAGTCAAGTAAAGGGTTCTAGAAGTTCATTAGTGCTTCATGACATCACTCAGCGACCCCGTATTCTCTTTGATTGACTCAAAGGCTACCGGTACCCACAAATATGTCACACTAACATAGCTATTTCTTAGACCATGTCGGTATACCCTGCACAGTTTCCACAACGTATTGCTATTTACCTATAATGTTTCCCAAATCTGGGTGGAGGATTTAAACCCAAACAAAGAACCAAAATGTAAAGCAGACAAGTCAAACAATGTAAGCAAATAAATATGATCTAGCCCTAAGGTAACCCCACTTTTATAAAACTCCCCAGCAGATTCGCCAGTTCTGTGATACGGTGGGAGAACTGACTTGAGGGTTTTGCGTTTTATCGCAAATGTCGCGGTTAGCAAGAGTTGCCACCGACTTTTCTTTTATCCAAAAGGAAAGATGAAAAAGCACAGGAAAGACCTTTGAGATTGTTTCTTGAGTTCGGGGGGTAGATTATGAAAAGGGATGGTGTTAGCACCCTTTTCATCCATAGTTTTCCATGGGCTCTTAGTTACTTTCTAGATCACTTGCTTTTGTTTTGAAATTGTGATTTGTGTGGTTTTTGAAAGTATTTTGTAAAAGAGGCCATTTGTTTAGGAAATCTTTGTAATGATTCTCGTTCGTAAGAATGTATACAAAGATGTTTGTCCTTTTGGAAATGTTTCAATGTTTGTAAAATGTTTGGAAATGTGTGTGTTTGTTTTGGAAAATAACAAGGATAGTTGTTTGAAAATAGAGCAAGTAACTAGAAGTAATCTACCTACTCAAAATGTCTTTCTTATGAATTTCCTATTCCTTTGACATTGTTGTCTTACCATTGATTTGGTAAGCAACCCTATCTTTGGATGTAAACAGGACGGGCGTGGGTCATCGTATAACCATGATTAGCAATGTTTGCAAAGTATCTTGGCATTTTTGAGGGACCAAGATCATTTTGTAAGGCAACCTTGCATAGCGTCATCGAGGGACTATGATCTTATATTTGTTTGTTTTGCCAAGATACTTCGCATGCGTAATATGTCTATTTTTATATAAGGCAACCAAGTGGAGAAACCCTAAGGACGCTTGTGTGCAAGTGTGTTATTTTCATGCTTTGATTTTTATCTTGCATTTAGGGTTTTCTATTTGCTTTGTTTTGATCTTACCATATAAACCCTAATTACTAACATGGTATGTAAAGCGGTAAATTGCATAATGTAAAAATTACTAAGCTATTACAACAGTTTATGGGAGGGGGGAATATTAATTTGAATGGTGATTTGCAAGAATGTAAATCTAAATAAATTATTACAACCAAATCGAATTTGTAGGAATGTTAGAATAAATAAATACAATATTTAAATATGCAATATTATGTATATGTAAGAAAAAGATTTTGTTTTGTTTTTTTCATGAAAAGAAGATTTTAACCTAATCCTAAAAATATAAGGGAAAATAAATTAATTCTGTTTTGAAAGAAAATAAGGTTTTCATGTATTATTATTTGTGTATTCTTTGTATAAAATAATAAATAACATTTTATAAAAAATATTTAGTTTTTTATATATGCCAAAATAAATATTTTTACAAGTATGAAATGAAAAGAAAATAAAAAAAATTAATCTAAACCTATTTTATTTAAGTTTACAAGTTTATTCAAGGACAAGAATTAATATATTGTTTAATAAAAAAATATTTTTTAATGTGAAAATAAAAAATAAAATAAACAAACCCAAAATTATCATATATCATATTTTTTATGATTTTTAGGTATTAAATAAATATTTTTTTAAAATAAAAATGAAAATGAAAACAAATAAATAAATATATGAAAATAGTTTGGGGCCAGGGGTGCTGTAAGGAAATGGGGAGCAGTATGTTAGTAAAAAACGCTAGGCCCAAAGAATCAAGCCCATCCTACAAAAACAAGCCAAAAATGAAAACTGAAAAATGTGAAAAAAACAAAAGGTATCGCCAAGGTTCGAACCCAAGACATGGGTCTCACCAGCGCGCTACCTTGCCAATGGGGTGGCCATACATCTGTTGATTAATGTGAAATAAAAATAAAATAACACAAATAAAGCCCTTGCCCTGTACTTCGTCTTCTTCCTCTAGCCAGCCAGATGCTCTAACCTACTCATCTCTCCATGAAAATGAAAACTCATTACATGAATGTTGTAGCATTTTGACTCACGATTCTAACCATATAAATCATATAAATCATATAAGCTAACAATCAAAGATCAAGATGAATTTTAAAAGCCCTAAATCTTAACCTAATTTTTACAGGAATTTGAACTTCAAAATTCTCTTAACTCAGGCCAAATAAATGCAAGATATATACATGTACAACTTCGTAGCAATGAGGTCTACATTGTTTATTCACAAATCATGGCTAATGGATGCCTATATGAATAGATAGAAGTTGAGATTTTTACCTCTTTCAGTTTAAGTCATGGATGGAGTTGGAGTGAGGTTTATGAAGGTCTGATGATTGCTTGAGCTTGCTTGAACCTTCCTGAGTGTGTTCTAATCCTTGCCTTGCTTTGAAAGTGTCTGAAAATCTCTATCCAAGTTAACCTGCAAGCTTTTGAAAACAAAAATGGGACATGATGGAGAGGGGGTTACAGTACAAGGATGAGGGTCTGGATCTGTTAGATATCAAGTAGGTAAGGTGTTTTGATGGTTAATACTTGAAACGTACGAGCCTAATGAGAGATTGCTATGCTTATGCAAAAACTGCAAGTTTTGACATTTATTGATGAAAGGGAGTTTTGGAGTGTTTCAGGCTTCTAGTAAGTGTGTGTTATGTTGCAATGTGTTTGTATATTAGTATGGAATCAGTTTAAAGTCAGCTCTCCAACAAATTTGTAAGTTCCCACCTTTTGGCACACTTTCTTGCTTTTGAAGCAAAATGAAGGGACAAGGCCTTACCTGCTTGTACTGGCTTGTTTAGGGTTGGTATCTATTCTATACAAGTTGACTTAGGTATGTGGTACTTTTATATGCAAAGGTTACAGTTTTAATGCTCAAGATTTGTAAAGTTTGCAAAAGTGGAGCTTTTTCAAAATGGCAATGGCCACTTTATGCCATTTATGGAATTACAACTTGGGTAATGGCTCTAAGGCTTGGATTAAAGCTTTGTCAACTGAGTAAGCATTAAATAATGGAGTAAGAAACAAGCTTGGGACCTGTAAAGCATGGATTAGGCAGCATAGGTACTGATTGGAACTTTGTTCTTCATGAAATGGCTTGAATCAAAAGTGAGAAATTGCCAACTTCATCTCTTCGATTCTCCCAACTCAAAAATGATCTTGAGGATTTCTTGGACATTTTGGAAATATTGTAATGTTCTATATAACTCATCTTTGAAATGCATTTCAAGACTCCTCTTTGAACTAGGTGAAAAATTGCCATGAAGTTGGGTCCAAAACCTGCCTAAATTAGGGTAAAAATTCACTAAGTTATTTAGTTCATGAGCATGTATTCATAAATTTATATATTGAGATCCAAGCATCTTTAGGGAAAAGTGTGTGATGCAAAGTTGTATATATGATGGAAATCTGCAACTTTCATGTTGGGAACTTCCTTTGAATCATCTTGTATCATGGTGAAAAAATGGCCTAAAGTTGAGAAAAAATAAGAAATTTTCTATACTTAGAAAAATTTCTAAATTAAGAAAATTTTCAATTTTAAACCCTAATCTTCAATCCTTGATTTCTTGATGAACAAGTTTCACATTTTGACATGTTTTGATGAATTGTGACCCTTGGCACTTGATTTTGACCAAAAAGTCAAAGTTTGACTTTTTAGTGTACAATTGACTTTTGATCAGTTGACTGCAAATTTCATCTGTTTATCAATGAAATTGAAATTTTTTGAACCATGTAATTAGGTCAAGATGATGCAATTGAATCCTTGGAATCATGCTTCAAATCAATTGGTCATTTTCTAGGTCAAAGATTATAAATTGCCCTTCCTTAGTCAAAACCCTAATTTTGACCATTTTACCCTTTTAATGATTTGATCAAATTTCTTGAGGAATTGTAATCCAAACCTGATAAAATGATACATATGAGTCTATAATGTTTATGTGGATCAAAAATTATGAAGTTTGGCTGTAAATTGGCCATGAATGACTTTTTTCCCAATACAGCTGATTTTTATGTCAACTGTCCAATTGACTGATCAAAAATTTGGTTCAAGGCTTGAAACTTGTCCTGAGTGATCTTAGGGGTCCATAATGATGTTTGAAAGTCACATGAATCATTGATAGTCCAAAAATCCTTGTGCAATTTCAAACCCTAATTTTGGGTCATCAGTACATGATGAGATGTTTTAAGTTGACCAAACCCTAATCCAGTCTTGAGTCAAAGAGATCTTGTGAGAAAAGTTTTGATAAATGAGAGGGAAAATTTTGGGGTACAATAATTACCTTCAAGGAAATCCAAATGTGTTTTAACTTAAACAATAAGGTGATGACTGAATTGGATTCAAGAATTACAACTTGCATCAATGGAATTTTTGAGCTTTCATAAAGATACAAAGTGTAAGACTCCTAAGCCTAATTTCTGGCCCATGTCATCAAGATACATTCTAACATAAGGAACTCAAGTTTTTGTGCCTAAGTTCACTATCCATGCTATACAATATTACAAGTCTCCGACACCTAAGTTCATATGAACCTCATTGAGTTAACAAATGTTGCAAAGAGTTACATGATAATCTTCCAAAGCCCCGAAGCCTCGAGTCCATTACTTTTCCATTTCTTCCAAAACTTCAACTTCCCAAATGACTCCAGTTTAGGCTTCTCTTTAAGTTTCATCTTTGTTTGATCATAACAATCAACAACCATCACATGAAACAAAAAGAAAGAAATTTGGTTAGTTCAATCATCATTAAAATAAGAAGTTTTCAAGCAAAGTATTCTAATCTCATCATTAGGGTTTAGGCAGGAATCAGGAACAGGGGGTTTGAATTAAATCATGTACCAAAACCGAACAAAGGCCTCATTATCTTGGAAAAAAAATCAGATTCTATCATTGGCCCAAGAGTGTTCCTATTGAATATTACAAAACTAATTTGGTTCACAATAGGACAACTTAAGAGACAAGTTACTGTAGAAACAAAGTCAACAAAAAAAGCATTGTCAAAAGCTCAGCCTTGCTGCAAACAGTCTGCTTTAATATAAAACCAAACACAAAAAGCCAAAACCTATCATAAATCAGAAAACATTCCAAAGCCTTGTTGAAACCCATCCCAAAGTCAACAAAAAAACATGTCAAAAGCTTGCTGCCTAATGCCAAACACAACATTCCAATGCTGCAAAACCTTGCACAAGAATAGCAAGCTAAAAAATGCATCAAAAAAGCCACGAAACAACAACAAATATGTTAAAAAAACTCATGTTATCTTTCCCGCAAAAATCCTTTTCTTTTCAAGATATAAAAGAGACACAAAAAAAAAAACAGGGAGGAGGAGGACTGTTCGAAGAAAAACAAAAGGTATCAGCTCAAACAAAAAGTATAAAAATCCAGATATCATCATCTTCCCTTTTCAAAAAACCCTTCAAAAATATACAAAATATTTCATACAAGCCAGAAGTTGCACAGAAAGCAAACAAAAAAACCTTAAAAAGTTCTCATCAGAAATAAAAAAAGGATTGTTCACAAGATATCACACAAAACCGCAACAACCACAAAGAAGAAACCCTAGAACTAATCGTCATATTCCTTCACTAAAACCCTTCAGAAAGTGATTTACAGGGAGAAAGAGAATAAGATTCAAGCATAGTCAGAAAGATATTAATGGGAGAACCATCAAAAGGTTGAAAGCTTGCGAATCCGAATCTTTCATGGCCTCCGTCTCTCTCTTTTCTTTTCATTTTCGCTTATATTTACGCATCCAGCATCATAATCTTTGTTATTTTCGAATCTGAGCGCTTAGGGTTTTAGAAACCCCCTTTAAGATCTATGCTTAACTCTTAGTTTTCTTAAAAAAAGTCATAGATTAGTAGGTAGGAGAAAATAAGGAATCAAAAATGTAAAAAAAAAAATAGAATCTGGAACTTTCACGCCGGCACCGTCGTGAGGCCTCATGGCGCCTCCGTGGAGATTCATAGCCGCTGCCATGGAGATTCATCGTCTCCACCGCATGTTCATCTTGCCCCGCCGTCGTTGTTCTTGAGGGCCACCATGTTTGATCCTAAATTTTGGTTGGGTCTTGTGTTATGTGTTTTGTTCAAAGAGAGAAAGGAGGTTCGCTTAAGAGAGAGAGAGAGAGGGAGAGAGAGAGAGAGAGAGAGAGAGAGAGAGAGAGAGAGAGACATTTGGTTTATGATGTTAACCATCCAATAATCTTTTTATTTTGTTAGATAAGTGTGGTTTACAGGTGCTAATCCGGCAGTGACACTTGTCACTATCCGATTAACTTATATCATGGATCCAACACAACTTCCCTATCAACACTTACCATACAACTCCTCCAACAACCTTGAGATGGAGATCAAACGCTCTAAGCCACGCTTCCCCACGGTGAACCTTCTTGAAGACATGCAACAGATTCAGCGAACTGCTAAATGGGGTTAGAGCTTCTGCTTTCAGCACCCCCAGATTTCTACATTCAGGCCCAATTCTAAACTCTTTTATATATTTTTCTTTTAATATTTTTGATTTATAATTTGTTATTTTAGTATATAATTAAGATATGAAAAATATATATTATAGTTAAGTAAATAATTATGTTAAATTATGTGTTATTTAATAATATTAACTAATTCATTAATTAATATTATCAAATAAGATTATTTTAGCTTAAATAATTATTTAATGTATTTGGTTTGTATTGTTTATTTATTTATACTTTTAATCAAACTTTCGATTCGATTCATCCCCATTCACAAATTCGTACCCCCATTCCTATATGGTTGTAATAGCTTAGGGTTTATTTCTTTGTATGTTTTAATTGTTTCTTAATTATGTATATATCATTAAAGTAGAACACATGGTCTCCTCTTAGGCTCATCATCAATGAGAATGTATCCACCTACACATGCACACTCGCACTCATTCATAGCTTTGTCCTGGGCTTTCCTACGGTGACAACTATTCGATCAATTGTTTCAAATTGGTCGTCTAGAACACTAGCAACATGCTAGTCCCACTCTCTTGGAGCATGCATATGGCCACCTTTTATCTCCTTATCTCAATAATTAGAGTCTTCTCCCCGCTTGGTCCCCATACCAGGCTTTTCTTAAAGGGTCTCATAGTTGAGTTTGGGCATGTCCATTCTCACGAGACTAATCAAGTTTTACCCTTGATTAATCATATCCCGAATCAATCACTTTGGTCCATATACCAAGTGTTCCCATGCATAAAGGGTCTCATGGTTGAGGGTATGAGCACCCACGCTCATGAGATTAATCAAGTGCACCCCTTGGTTAATCATAACTCGATTCAATTCCAGTACACCAAGCATTCCATTTACGCCTTTCATGATACTACTCATTTTGTTGTCACTCTTTGCCATGATTTTGCAATCAATCGTTGACGCGACCGTCGTGCGCTTTAGTATTAATTTGGTTGATCATTGGCAAAATGGCCATAAGTTTTTTGAGCTTATCGCATGCATTTGAAGAGGCAACAAACCTTCTCTGTTTGGTATCACCGTAGATGTTTTACATTTCATTATTGATTATTTCCATACTTGTCTTAACATTTAAATCATGAACTCTAAGCCTCTATTGCATGACCTTTGCACATCAATTGACACTTCACTCCTCACTATGTATGATCACTCTTCACAAACACTGTCTCATTTCGCTTGATGCTTATAAAATGCTCCCTTAGGATGTTAGTTTCATATGCTTTAAGATGTAAACTAATTAGACAAAATGTTCTTACCCATGCATGCTAACTTAGATAGAAGTTTCCCTCTAAAACCTAACATTAGGTCCATCTTTGTACATGACAACAATTAGTTTTTTTTAGTCTTTCCCTTAGACTCTTTCTTCTTTTATATTAAAACAAAAAACTTCTTTTTATTTAATCAAAAAATACAAAACACTTGATCATTATTCAAATCTATTTCAAACTTAACAAAAACACCCAACAAATAAAAGATTTCTTCAAAAAAGGGGCATGTTATCTTTGTTCTACCGCGATACAGGCCGTGCCTATTGCTAGAATGTGTGCGTTAACATCGCCCAATAAAAAACACCAGCAAACCAACATTTTCTAGAATAACTACGGTGTTCTGATTCCTTCACGAGATACGTAGGAAAATGGTTGCGAGACCCTCACAAACGCACTAATAAAAACTATTTCATTTAGAAAGTATAGTTTTAGATAGAAACACCCTTAGAAACAAACAACCAAAATGGACCCCGTTGAGCACAACAGATGTGAGGGGTGCTAATACCTTTTCCTTGCATAATCGACTTCCGTACCCTCTCTTTTGGTTGCAAGACCATCTTATCCATCCTCTTGGGGTTTTATCGATATTTACCCTTCCTTCGGGATAAATAAAGTTCGGTGGCGGCTATATGTTTTTGTCGGTCATTTCAGCTAGCGACTCTACTGGGGATATTCTGCAAGTCAATCCTAGTTTTGTTTATTTGTTTCTTTGGGTGTTTATTTATTTACTTTATTTGCTTTACCGCTTTATTTCTTTATTACTTTATTGCTTTCTTTTGTATATATTGCATTATACTGTTGCTACTTACATATTCTGGATATGATGTATCTTTTGTGATGTTGGGTTGGGTGATTACATTTGATAAGTCCTATACCCGAACTTGGGATTACATTTAGGATTAGGACGAGCGGTATAGTCATGTTAACTTTAAGGGAGTAATACTGAAGAAGGAGATATGAGATCCCCCACTCAGTGGAGGTCCCCTTGAGTGTAACATTGTTTATCGAGTAATCGGGAAGACATTGTTGCTTTCGACCTGAGAGCTAGAGAATTTGAGAGTCATAGAACCATTAACCCATCCTGGCCTTTTTAGGTGTAGTGCAGAGACTATGACGGAGTAATTCAGAAGTAGTTATCATGTGATGCTGCACTCGGACAAGTTTTTCCTACAAATATTACTAATTCTCGAGTAATTGGGATGCCGATAATATCCAAAGGAATAACGTAGACTGTGAGATTTCCCTAGAACCTTGTTTGGCAGGTGATAAACCCCTAGTGCATACCTTATGGATGGTTACCTTGACTCCATGCCTATGACATCGAACCTTTGATCCTGTTACTTTCAGTTTATGAAAAGGACTACACAGTGGTTATACAAAATATATGGAGTTGAGATCTCATGCCATAGTATACCATGACATCATACCATCATGTACATACATCTCATATCTAAGGAATTCCAATGACAAGCCTCATTGGTTGAGCTCTTCAAAAATGAAATTTTTTTTGTTAAAAAATAGACGAGTCTCTTGATTTCCTCGGAAATGAAGATAAAACATGCATTCATACTACCATGCATTAACTATTCACAAAAAAAACTTATTGGGGTCCCTTTCAATCAGAATTCAATGAACAGCAAAGACGACTTCCCTACATCCCTACCATACAAGAAGCAACCAACGAAGACTTATGGATCTTTTATAAGAAAATAAAAACTCTCTCCAGTGAGATATGGACACCATGGGCACTCAAATGGATCAGATTATGGAAACCCTTCATGCTGTTATCAAGGGTCAACAATAGCTACATCAAAGTGTCGCCAAGCTTACCACTGTTGCCCCTTCAACTTCTGCAAATTGAGGGAATAATAATGCGAATGTTGAGACCCCTAAGAGAGTTCCTCGGAATGATGTTGATGATCATCACAATGTCATTGATCTTGATAAGACCCACACGAATCTCGCCTCTGGAGTTGCTGAAACTTCCAAAATGTACCATTCTCTTGAAGAACGTCTAAAGCTATGAAAGGTATCAAGACTTTAGGATTCAATATTGCTGCAATTTTCCTCGTGCCGGGGTAGTTATTCCTCCCAAGTTCAAGGTTTCTGATTTTGATAAATATAAAGGCACCTCCTACCCAGAGACTCATCTTCGTTCTTATTGTCGCAAGATGGCATCTTATGCTGAAAATGAACCATTTCTCATGCATTTCTTCCAAGACAGCTTGTCAGGGGCACCGTTGGACTGGTATATGCAATTGGAGAGAACTCATGTTAGTACTTGGGGAGAGCTTGCTGACGCCTTTTTGAGACATTACCACATTGCCATGGCTCCTAGCCACACTTAGCTTCAAGGGACGATATAGAAATCAGAAGAATCCTTCAAAGAGTACGCCCAAAGGTGGCGTGGATTAGCTGCAAGGGTTCAACCTCCTCTCTTGGATCGTGAATTGACTTATTTGTTAGTGGGCACCTTGCAAGACCCATATCTCCAACACATAATTGGTAGTATTTCGACTTCATTTTCTAACTTGGTTACCATTGGGGAATGTATTCAAGATGGCCTCAAGTCAGGAAAAATTCAGGGTATATCTAGTGCTATCAATGGAAGTAACAAGAAACCTTGCTTTGGCCTTATCAATAAGAAAGAAGGGGAGACTAGTGCTACTATTGACAAAGGGAAGGCCCCGGTCCATCATCAAGATCAAGCTCTACACCGTCAAGCATCGGCCGTTCATCCTAATCGATATGTTCCTCAAGCACATGCTACAATTTCGTCTCAACAACCTAGGGTAGCTCAACATCAATCAATCCCTCATCAACAATGGTGCATACAGAGATAACTTTACGTTCAACAAACACGATCTGCACCTTTTCATCTGAATCAGCAACCCCAGGGGCAACGAGGACGAAAGAGGAAGAAAGTTCATAAAAGAAGGGTGGATCCTATACCTATGCCTAATGCTCAACTCTTCCCTCAATTTCTTACCAATCAGTTGGTTCAACTGCGTGAACTTGGTCCAACACCAAATCCTATCCCACGGGGGTATGATATTAATTCTCATTGTGAGTTTCATTCTGGAGCTCCAGGAAACGCAATTGAGAATTACAGGGCATTGAAAAACAGCGTTCAAGACCTCCTTGATGCCAAAGTTATCACATTCAATCCAAAAGGGTCTGATAATGGATTTAATCCTCTTACTAAGACAGGTGTCAAGACTACAAGGGAGTCTCATAAAATAAGTTAATCATGAAGAAACCTCCTCAACATGGCAATTTCTAGTTTCATTTGCATTATTGTTTGTAATCTTTCTTGTTTTTTTCGGTACTTTCTTGTATGAAAAACTGTTTGATTTTATATTAAATCACAATGAATTGAACATGTTTGTCTTGAACTAATCCATTCGTATCCACTAATTTAAGTTTTCTTTATTTTACTTGCTTCTGATAGTTAACTCATTTTTAATTAAAAAACAAAATAATTCTTGAGGGAGGATGATGAACATAGGACACCTAGATTCTCAAACAGGGTGCTTTTGAATAAAACTCTGCTGGCGATGTACATGCATTGTTTCAAATCCCCAAACACCATAGATATAAGGTAGATAGACCCTCGTCAACCCTTTCGAGCCTTGAAGTAGGAGTTTGTTTTCTGTTCAAAAAACCCCCTCAATTTTAACCCTGGGGCGGGTAGATTTCAATTAATTCGACCGGGCATTCAAAACTCATCAAGAGTGCACATCTAAGGATAAAACAATGGTTATCCATCAAAAGGATGGGGAAAGTCAAAACCATAATGACTAACCTTCATCTATCAACAACGTGCATCAAAGAGAACGATATCCCCATGGGTGTCTCTCGCACATCAGGAGGTCGACAGATGACGATACCATAACGGTTATCCCTCATCTATCAAGGACTCAGGCAATCACAACCACTTCCAAAAAATCGAAGACGAAACAAAGATTAATGACTTATTCAAAAATAAAGAGACAAAAAGCCCCGCTAATTTGAAACTTAAAATGCAAGTGACTTAGGAAAAAGTCAGGGCATCCTACTGGACTGCAACTTTAAAATCAAAAATTGTCCAAGCAAAAATTAGGGCAAACGAAAGGATTTCAAAATAAAGATCCTCAGCAAATAACAAGGTCGAGTGATCAGACACCAAAAAGTTAGTGACTGTCGTGTCCAAGAAACTCATGTGGTTCCTCAATCATGTAAAACTCCCTTATCGAGAGATGAGTGCTCATATCGAGTTAACTGAACGTAGGAATGAACATCATGGAGAATGGGTGGGCACCAAATAGTTTTGAGCCTTAAATCTTTTTTTCTTCTAAAACCGTGAACTAGGCCACGTTACAACCCTTAAAAGTCCTAACTGAAGCACATGTTAATTCAAAAGCAATACTGTAACAAGAATACGGTAACCTGACTCCTCGAAGATATGCTAAAAATTTGAGTTGGTAACACACCACCTTTTCATATAAAACAAAAAATTGATGCTTCGATATCTTTTCAATAAAAGTTTTTAAACTTCAAGACAAGCGTAGGATTTGCATTGGAATTATAATTCTTAGACAAACATTCTTTGCATAAGTGACTTAAACATCAAGTAAGCTTGAATGATGAGCACCAAATGAAAACCTGGTTATCCCAAAGGATAAATTGATATAGGAATCTGTCAAAAATAAAATCATCTTGAAGACTGATCTTATTTTGGGGCATTCCCTCAAAGCTGTCAATCAGAAGCTATCACATTGATAAATCTCTTCTACCTTTTTCCAACCAATCAGAGGCAATCATTTCGATAATTCTGTTTAAAATTCAAATTGGGGCAATCGGGCCGAGTAACCTATTCGGAATTCATTCAATCTGGGGCAATCATGTCGAGTAACTTATTCGGAATTTTTTTCAACTTGGGGCAGTTACATCGAGATTTGATAAATCTCTCCAAGAGTCCATAATTAAAGGCAATTTATGTCGTGACCTAAGATATTGGGGTATTCCACCTTGTGTCGTATGATGGCACGAATCTTCCAGCCTTCCACTCAAAAAATGTCCTTTTATAGATCATTACAGACGGGGGCATTCCTCATCCTTACTTGTGAAACTGCTCAAGCAAATTCTTGTCACCTGTACAAATGCAATCAGGAAAAAGCATCATGATGGTCACTTTGACTCAGTTAACGTCTTCAGAATTATCATCATTCCATGCAGATGTTTAAGCACACAACTCTCCAGCAATGAAGAAAACTTGGGGTATTTGATGAGATCCATGCCTCTACCCAGTCATCCACAAGAGGTCCAACATGTAGGGAATGTTAGATCAAGGTACTTCTCCCCAGCAAGACTACAATTCAATCCCCAACAAGGCTATAACTCAATTCTCGAAGTTTTCAAGCACGAATCCGTATTAGTATCTCAAAGACAACGAGAAATAGACCCCAATGAGCCCAATTGCTTGCATTCTGCATATAATAATCGTTATTGCATATTACATTGCATCCTCAAACGCATAGCATATCCATCGAAATGGATCATTATGCCATACACTTCTAAATGCATAGGCAGCATAAGCCAGATTTGGTACCTTACACGAAAGCCCCAAATCAGTCTTTAAAACAGTAAGACATCCCCAAAGAATACCATCCTCACAATTCCCAGTTGACATCCGTCATTACACTACAAACCAAAATAATCTATGGTGCTAGTACATTGTGCTCCCAACTCTAAATACACTTCGTCAATCTTTTCCCGGGTCGTAGGTCGTCTGTAGGTCTTACCCTCACATTATCTTTTCTAGGGTCGTAGGTCACTTGCAGGTCTTACCCTCACGTTATATTTTCTAGAGCCATAGGTCGCTTGCATGTCTTACCCTCACATCATATTTTCTAGGGTCGTAGGTCACTCGCAGGTCCTACCCTTATGTTATCTTTTCTAGGGTCGTAGGTTGTTGCAGGTCTTACCCTCACGTTATCTTTTCTAGGGTCGTAGGTCACTCGCAGGTCTTACCCTCATGTTATATTTTATAGGGTCGTAGGTCACTTTCAGGTATTAATCTCGTGTTGTCTTTTCTTAGGTCATAGGTCATTCGTATGTCTTAACCTCATGTTATATTTTCTAGGATCGTAGGTCGCTTGCAGGTTTTACCCTCACGTTATCTTTTCTAGGGCCGTAGGTCGCTCACAGGTCTTACCCTCATGTTATCTTTTATAGGGTCATAGGTCACACGTAGGTCTTACCCTCATGTTATCTTTTCTAGGGCCGTAGGTCGCTCGCAGGTCTTACCATCAAGTTATCCTTTTTAGGGTCACAGGTCACTCGCAGGTCTTACCCTCACATTATCTTTTCTTGGTTCGTAGGTTGTATGTAGGTCTTACCCTTGTGTTATCTTTTCTAGGGTCATAGGTCGCTCGCAGGTCTTACCCTCACGTTATCTTTTCTTGGGTCGTAGGTCGCCCGTAGGTCTTACCCTTATGTTATCTTCTCGTGGGTCACAAATTGTAGCGGTAGAAATGTTCAAGACTAAGCCATTGGATTGACTAGACTTATACAAATCAAAATAAAAATCTTCGCCGTGCTTTATTGTTTCCAAAGGAATGGGAAAAGAGCGAATAACCCAAAAATAAGGGGAAAGATTCAAGGTAAGGGGGTTGGTTATGCAAAGGGAAGGTATTAGCACCCTAAACATCTACGGTACTCCGCAGGAACCTCTTTGAAAAATCTGTATATTTTGGATATGAAATATGTTGTATAAAATAGATGATGGAGGTGAGAAAAGAAATATATTTATTATTTTTTCACCCGTCGCGGTTGTGATCCTTTAGTGCCTACGTACCACCTTTTCGTGCAATAGAGGATCAGGGTACACATAGTTCCTCTTTTAAGAGTTTTAAAACACAAATGTGTTGGTCAATTTTATAAGATAAAACATCATCATCATTGTCCGTGTGGAAAACATACCTACTACCCACAATCATGAGAAAGAAGAATTTGCATCATCTCAAAGTGGAGGATATGGCTTGGATTTTAAAATCAACAATACCTCACTCAACACCAAAGTGGTAAATATCTCTCTTTACTACATATTGTAGAAGTATAGTTGTTTGCATCACTACAAGGATTGACAAGAGTTCAATCTTTTGAGAAAAGTTTAAAGATAAAAGCCAAAGTGGCAAAATGGTTTGAAATGAGATTGATTGACTTTTAGTCTTCTCACAAAAATGTCAAAGTATTGTTAAGTTTATTGGAGTTTATTAATTAAAATGTTTGAAAATGCATGGACCTAAGTCCAAGTTTATTATAAAATTAATTCAAGTTTAATACAATAAGAATTTTCCAAAGGGGGAGGGGGGGGGGGGGAGATTTTTGAAATTAAAGAAGACGGGAGGAGAAGAAGAGGTTATCCTAAAGTATAAGGTAAAAGCTAGGGATAAGAACCATTTAACTAACAAGAAGCCAATACTTGACATTATGAGCCAAATTAGAATTCCCATTCTTTGGATTGAAACCAAACAAGCAAATGTACTAGACCTCTTGAGAGAACCAAACTTGAAGTGTATTAAGTCTTCACAAAAATTGGGTAGAGTAACGGCTGTATACGGGTGAATTCCAGATTACAAACAAAAGGTGTAATCACAATAACCTACACACAAAACAAACAAACAACCCAATGTCTTGAGGTAAACCTCAAGAGCTTCAGACAAAATAATCAGATAAGATCACAAGTTCTCCAATCATAGGCCAAGGTTTCTAATCCTACGTCCAAAAAGTCCAATGCTCCATAATGCCAAGGGTAGTAACCAAATAGTCCAAGTATCATTAAAGATTCTTAGGGTTTATGTTGATTATTAGGTGTCTTTAAAAGAAAAGAAAAGCTCAAGTGAGAAAAATGAAAAATGAAAAGAATATAAAGGGGCTCAAGTGAGCAAAGCATGAAATGCAAATGCTAAAAGTAAATGGTGCATAAAGTAAAGAACATAAAATAAAAACATAAAATAAAATTAATTATTAGTTATTAGTGGTTAGTTGGATGATCATCTTGAAACTTGCATTTGGAACTCATTAGAGGATTGGTAGAACCAAAGCCTTCACACAACAAGTTGCATTTGCTTTTTGTCAAGTATGTCATCCATTTGGAATCCTTATGAGTATCATTTAATGATCAACAATGTTTAAGTGATCCGCATTGACCAAAGGTATTGTAGATCCATTAGAGGATTGGTAGAACCAAAGCCTCCACACAATGAATCTCAAGTTTATTAGATCAAAGAGATCAAATTAACATACTTGGGCTTGAAAACATAAGTTTGGGTCACGAATGATCATTTATTCGAATCAGGACAAAATTTAGCGCTATGTTAAGCAATCGTAAGTGGACTTATATAGAAGTCGCACGTATTTTGAGGCTGGTAAATATCAATCTATGCACCATTTGTTTTGAGACATGATATAAAGATCATGCTCCAATAACATTTAGTGCAATAAGAAGGGGATGAGATGAAGAGGGATGAGAGAGAATATACAAACCACTTTTGGATTAAATTTAATCAAACTATTATTAAAATCATTCATCCATTTTTGTGGAGTTAGACTCAACACCATGGATCCAATGTGTTAATAAAGTTCATGATAAAAAATTTAATCCAAGATCAGCCAGAAAATAATCACAAAATAATATTACATTTTAATATATACAAAAAGGTTTAAAAGTAATATTTAAAAATAGAAATAAAAGATAAAAATATCAACTATGTCCAAATTAATCAAGAAATAAAAAGTAAGACCATAGAAAAATCAAAAATGAACTAAAATAATTTTATAAATTTTTTTGGAAATTTTTTAAAGTCAGAAACTATTTTTAAAATTAAAAGAAAGGGGTAAAATAAACCAAAAATGATAAAAAATAGCAAAGTCAGAAAGAAAAAAATAAGGTCACCAATATTTGTCACAATATCATTGGATCATTCCATTATTTTTTCAGAATTTAAAAATGCATAAAAGTATTTTTAAACATTTAAAATAATTCCAATAAAGTGTAAATTTATAAAAAATACCAAAACATAATTAAATTGTGAAAAAATAAAAATCAGAAAGAGAATAATCAAAAATATTTTTCATAATTTTTTCAGATTTTTTGGACTAAAAATGAATTTTCCATGATTTTTTGAAGTTTAAAACAATTAAATATAAAAAATCAGAAAAGAAAAGAAAAGTTTAAAATATGTGGACCATTAGATGAGAGTCAAAATGTGTTAGTAATCAAATCTAAGGGATCTGGCGCACTGTGCATATCATGGTCATTAGTGAATAAAGCACTGAATCAACTATTAAATCAGAATTCAAAAATAACAAGTGGCGTGCCATCATTGGTTGGAAGATGACACGTTGGTCATCTTCAACCTCCAACCAACATGAATTACAGGTCTCTCAAACTATAAAATTTGAAGCTCAGACCTATTCCATTCACTTCGTCTCTTCAAGACGAAGACAACCACACCCTCGTGCCAAATTTATATAAATTGTAGCTCAAGTAATTTGGAAAGAAAGTTTTGAAAAGGGATTTGAAATTTCATGGTCAAAACGTGTGTCCCGTAAGAAGTAAGTATTGCGACTAGAACCAGGGCAATGAGAGCATCACAATGATATCAAAGTTTTGAAGAATTGGTGAAGGAATCTACCTATTGGAGTTGAGTTACAGAGCTCTGAAACTGGACTTCTATGGAGCAATATAGGGCACGATTCTTGAATGTAATTATATGGTTATCCTCAGGGAAGATCAAGGAAGGTGAATTTATGAAAAAATTGGATTGAAAAAAGCTTGAGAATGGATTTCGAAGTTGCTGAATTCTGAGTTAGGGAACAAGTTTGGCAGGGTGATTCTGGATATCTAAGCTTGAGGAAATGAATGGGGGATGACCCTCTATTTATAGGGAATCAAATGGAATGTCCAAGCGTGTGAAATGATGAAGTTTGGAGTGAAATCGTGTAAAGTTGCAAACAAGAAAAGTGTGACTTCCAATTTGATCAAAACTCATCCAAAATGCGTGTTTTGTTGTGCTAATCAATTCTAGAACTTCATTAAACATGTTTAGAGGCATAAACGCGTGGAAAACTTGTGATTAGAATCCAAAACAGACTTCAAATTCTGACTTATGGGAAAACTTCAGTTCCAAGTTATCAAGTTCAATCCAATGGCATTCTCGGCTCAAGGGGTCTTAAGGAATGATTCTTGATGCTTTAGAAAGATTAGGTTACAAGCTTTGCAATGGAAAAAGAATGGAATCAAATGGATGCTTGAGCTGAAAGTTGTGTTGAGTCAAAGTTGGAGAAAAAGGGTTGACTTTCCATACATAGAAATATTTCAAATTCTTCTTCAAAAGTGACATATAATGTCTTGCATCAAAACATAGCCTTCTACTTGGAATTTTCTCTTGAAAAAAAAATGGCATGAAGTAGATCTCTTGAATGACATTTTGGAACTTGAACCACTCAAAATATCCAAAAATTGAGAGAGTTATGAATTGTTGAAGTGGGCAAAAAATCATGAAATGACCTATAATCTTTTGTATCCTTAAGGAAATTTCCATCCATTTTCTCATTTTTCACATGAAATAAGCCATAAAGTTCACATCTTCAAGATCATTTTGGAAAAAGAATGGGCTTAAGGTGATGAAAATTGACCAAGTTATGATCATTTGAAGTCACACATGGAAAATTGGGGATTCATCTGGAGGACTTGTAATCTTTCTTCTTCATCAAGTTTCTTCCACATGAAAACTCCTTGGAAATTTTGAAGTGATTTGTTGATAACCCTTTGAAGAGAAGGATTTATTTGGAATCACTCAAAAATACTAAAAGATGAGCAAGAAATGCTTCTTTGAAGTTTAAAACCCTAACTCCTAGATAAAGAAAATGCTTTGAGGAACTTTGACAATTTTGAACAAACTTCTTGTACCAAAACAAATGCTTTGTAAATATAAGTTGTTAAGGATGATAATGAGAACTCATAGAAACCATAACCACTTCCATATCTTGATAATTGAGAGAAATATGCACTTGTGACCAATGGGAACAAGACCTTGTCGAACCATGACTATTTTTCAATCAACCCCTTGTACTTTTTGGATCAAATCTTGATAACTTGGAAATGTAGTGAACCAAAATAACCTTGCCATGACATCCCTTCCAAAACAACTTCAATGGTGAGGTTTTAAATTCTCAAACTTCCTTGACTAGGTCATGGAAATAAACTCATGAACCCATGGATCAACTTTCTAAGCCCCATTTCCTTTACCTGCATTATTGACAAGTAAGACAAACCAACATTACATTTTATTATTTAAAAGGAAAGTAAAAAAAACATGAATGATTACACAAGAAAAACAAGTCAAGATGCTTGGTGATTCCTCAAAGAGCAAAGCTAAAGATAGGAAGGAGAACCAAAAGCCCTAATGTGATCTTGTTGTGATTGAATCAATATGTTATGGTGAAGGGATCTTAGGGGCAAAAATTGGGCTACAACAGCTTCCCTTATTTAAGTTTCTTCTATCTGGAGATACGAAGGTTAAAAATCTTTGTGTCGACGCGATCAAAGATATTTAAATATAAAACAAATCCTATTTTTGGCCCTAAGATGCCCTGCAATGCTTATGAATATGAGTGCACATGGACAAATCCAAAGGGACGCAAAACACCACTGGGGATGTAACAATAATAAAGAAACAAGGGAGCGACCCGACCAGGAAAATAAATCACTGGTGGATCAAAAGACCTAAGCCAGAGAGGATGGTAAAATGGTCAAAGGATACACCAACTCCTACTTGAGGTAAAGCTACCAACATTCACTGAAGGTAGAAGGAAAAGAAATATCATAGCATCTCCGTTCACTGACGATGAACTACCAATGTTCACTGAGAGTAGGAAAAAGATAACAAACACAAACTTTCACTAAAGGTAGAGAGAAAATATATCATAGCATCGCCGTTCACTGACGATGAACTACCAACGTTCATTGAGGGCAACAAAAAGATAACAAACACCAACTTTCACTGATGGTGATCTACCAACTTTCACTGAAGGTAGAAAGAGAATATATCATAGAACCGCCATTCACTGACGATGAACTACCAACGTTCACTGAGGGTAGCAAATAGATAACAATCATCGACGTTCATTGCCAATGACCTACCAACTTTCACTGAAGGTAGAGAGAAAATATATCATAGCATCACAGTTCAATGACGATGAACTACCAACGTTCACTAAGGGCAGCAAAAAGATAACAAACACCAATTTTCACTAATGGTGATCTACCAACTTTCACTGAAGGTAGAAAGAGAATATATCATAGCACTGGCATTCACTGATGATGAACTACCAACGTTCACTGAGGGTAGCAAAAAGATAACAATCATTGACGTTCACTGCAAATGACCTACCAACTTTCACTGAAGGTAGAGAGAAAATATATCATAGCATCGCCATTCACTGACGATGAACTACCAACGTTCACCGAGGGAAGCAAAAAGATAACAAACACCAACTTTCATTGATGGTGGTCCACCAACTTTCACTGAAGGTAGAAAGAGAATATATCATAGCACCACCGTTCACTGACGATGAACTACCAACATTCACTGAGGGTAGCAAAAAGATAAAAATCATCGATGTTCACTGCCAATGACCTACCAACTTTCACTGAAGGTAGAGAGAAAATATATCATAGCATCGTCGTTCACTGACGATGAACTACCAGCATTCACCGAGGGCAGCAAAAAGATAACAAACACCAACTTTCACTGATGGTGATCTACCAACTTTCACTGAAGGTAGAAAGAGAATATATCATAGCACCGGCGTTCACTGATGATGAACTACCAACATTCACTAAGGGTAGCAAAAATATAATAAACACCAACTTTCACTGATGGTGATCTACCAACTTTCACTGAAGGTAGAAAGAGAATATATCATAGCACCGCCGTTCACTGACGATGAACTACCAACGTTCACTGAGGGTAGCAAAAAGATAACAAGTTTCTCTAGAATTCTGGCATTTCACCTAGAACGGGTCTCAACTTCTTCTTTAACCGAGGAAATTTTCCTGGAAAGGGTAAGATGTAGGCTGTCTCAAATAAAGAAACTTCCACTTGCAAAGATTTCCCAACGAGCTATTTCTGCGTATTTAAAAGTCTTTCCCTCCACTGGCGTAAACTGACGATGGACTGCAAACTGTCCACTCATAGAGGAGATAGAAAAAAGGTTACGTCGACTTTTATAGGGAAGCACAAGTTGCTCAAATAAAGAGACCTGCTACTTGTTGTCATGGAGGATTGTAAAAAGAAATGACTTTCCAGGGATAGAAATATGGCTTCCTGGGGAAAGAAATATAACTTCCAGGGGAAATGCCATGATATTCCTGCTGAGGAGACAAAGCCTTCTTGTGCAAAATAAATGCACAAACCAAAACTCGAAGCTTTCAGAAATCCAAAGTAAATAATATTCTTGTGGAACCATAGATTCAAACCAGAAATAAACTGGAATGGAACAGTCAACCAAAATACATCTTTTGAGAAATAAACTCAATAGGGAAAACCAAATCCATCTAAACAAGGAGCTGTATAGGAAGGCTAAAGCAAAAAATCTTCCACGATAGACTAACTCAGTGGGGAAATTGAAAGAATATACACTTTCTGCTTAGGGCCACCAATCTATGGAAGAGAGGACAATGTAACTCTGCAAAACATGGTGATATGTCAATAAAACATAAAAAAATGTCAACGAACAATGATTTTCCAATTTTAGCTATGCATGATGTATGTATGAATGTATGAGTGTTATCATGTGTATGCTGACAAAACAAATACACAACCCTAGGAGTACCCAAGCAAAACCAACTCTGGTACAAAAAACACTCGGCTAAACCACATCCAGGATGATCATTCCAAGAAAAAGTAAATGCTAACTAAGGAAACAAAACCTACTATTTGTTTTAGCTTTACTGGGGAGAAACATAATCCGGAAGTAAACAAAATAAAGTGATAAAATTGTACAGATATAGGGATAAAACATCTTTCTCCAGGATTCACCGGGGAAACAAACGTTTTTAAAGTAACACTTCTATTGGGGATTACAAAAACCAGTCTCAAGTAAAGCAGATGGACACCAAATCATCAAAACATTCACTGGGGAAATCAGGCCTACTTCATTTGGGAGATTAACACCACATCTTCAAAGGGAAAACCATAATATGTTATTCACTAGGGAAACCAGGGACCTGAACTCTTCAAGAGTGATTATGGTACCAACTTCTCGGGAAAAAGAACCTCCATTAGACCGAACAAAAACTTCACTGGAGAAATCTCGGATTGAGACTTCACATCATGAAAATTCAGAAAAGAGGAGAAATGAATCCAAACTTGACCGAGGATACTGGAGTCACGAACCAAATACGACGAATCATCCTGAGTAAACCTTCCCGAGGGGAACAAAAACTTCTTAAAACAAACTGGAGTTTGTCCATTCCTGGGATCACCATTTGTTGCCATTATTTCATCACAGATTCCAAGGTAAAAACGAATTGTAAATTCTTTTTGAAAAATCGAATTTGTTATTTAATCTTTTTGCTTTGAAAGTTATTATCAATAATAAATGGAGTCTTTGCAAGCTAAATAAAATAAGAAATACAAAGAATTGGTTAAAAGCTCAAATTTCATTAATAGAACGGTAGTCTGCGAATGGCGAGACTCCATGGATAATTACAAAGTTCAGAAAATGGTAATATATAATGGACAAGATACATTGAGATACAATGGCCATTATCCCCTATAATAACTTTTGAAATCCGGAGCAACAACTTCTGTTGAAGTTGTGATGAGAATCCGAGAAGATTGTTGCTCCAACGATCAAGTCTTGTCTGATGTAGTTACTTTCCAAGAAAGTCCCTAACCTTTGCCTAAGATGCCCTTGAGGGTTTTCAACTTAGCGGGAAATTTATTCTATATATGTCTCTAATTTTTCCTAGACCGCCCTTTCGGGTTTTCGGCCTACCGAGATGCTCTTTTTTGCCTAAGCTGCCCTTTTGGGTTTTCAACTTAGCGAGTTGTTCTTTTATTTCTTTAGGCGAAGTATTTCTTGACTGCATCAGCATTCATGGGACGTGGGAACTCCTTGCCATCCATAGTTTCAAGAATTAATGCACCTCCAGAGAAGACTTTCTTGACAACATATGGGCCTTCAAAGTTGGGAGTCCACTTGCCCCTAGAATCAGTGTTGAAAGACATGATCTTCCTGAGCACAAGGTCGTCTTCTCTAAATTTACGAGGTTTGACCTTCTTATCAAAAGCTTTCTCCATCCTTTTCTGATATAACTGTCCATGACATAAAGCTGTCATCCTCTTCTCTTTGATCAGATTTAATTGGTCAAACCGGTTCTGGACCCATTCAGCCTCTGACAACTTGGTTTCCATTATCACACGCAAAGAGGGAATCTCAACCCTGACTGGGAGTACAACTTCCATTACATACACCAGGGAGAACGGGGTTGCTCCTATTGAAGTGCAGACAAATGTTCGATATCCATGCAGAGCAAAAGGGTGCATTTCATGCCAATCCTTATAAGTAACGACCATTTTCTGGATAATCTTCTTGATATTCTTATTAGCAGCTTCAACAACCCCATTCATATTTGGCCTGTATGGAGATGAATTATGATGGACAATCTTGAATTCTTCGCACAGTTCTGTCATCATTTTATTATTCAGATTCGAGCCATTGTCGGTGATGATTCTGCTCGGCACACCATACCGACATATAAGATTATTCTTGATGAAGCGCACAACCACCTGCTTAGTAACATTGGCATATGAAGCAGCTTCCACCCACTTGGTGAAGTAATCAATTGCTACCAAGATAAAATGGTGTCCATTCGAAGCTTTGGATTCTATCATCCCAATCATGTCAATACCCCACATAGAGAAAGGCCATGGGGAAGAGATCACATTGAGAAGTGTCGGAGGCATATGGACCTTATCTGCATAAACTTGACATTTATGACACTTCTTTGAAAATTTATAACAATCAGATTCCATTGTCAGCCAATAGTAACCTGCCCTTAGCATCTTTTTAGCCATCGAATGTCCATTGGCATGAGTGCTAAATGAACCTTCATGAACCTCATGCATCAACATGACTGCTTCGTTTCTATCCACGCATCTGAGCAAGACCATGTCATAATTTCTTTTGTACAACACATTTTCACTGAGGAAGAAGCTTCCAGCCAATCTTCTCATTGTCTTTCTATCTTTATTCGATGAACCAATCGGGTATTCCTGAGTCTGAAGAAAATGCTTGATATCATGATACCAAGGTTTTTCATCTGCTACCTCCTCTGTTATAAACACATGAGCGGGCCTATCCAGTCGCCGAACCATAATTCGAGGTATATCATTCCAAGTATTCACTTGGTACATAGAAGCCAGAGTTGCCAGAGTATCCGCCATCTGATTTTCATCTCTAGGAATGTGATGGAATTCAACTTTATTAAAGAAGGGTAACAATCTTCTAGCATAATCTTTGTAAGGGATCAAGCCGGGGTGATGAGTATCCCATTCTCCTTTAATCTGATTTATTACCAAAGCTGAATCACCATACACATCTAGTTTTTAATTTTGAGATCAATAGCTTCTTCTAGACCCATGATGCAAGCCTCATATTCTACCATATTATTAGTACAATCAAACGTTAACCTTGCGGTAAAAGGAATGTGCGATCCATGTGAAGTGACAATCAAAACACCAATTCCTTTACCATAAGCATTCACAACTCCATCAAATATCATACTCCAACGAGATTCAGGGTCAGGACCTTCCTCAGGAAATGGTTCATCACAATCCTTCACTTTCAGGAACATTACATCCTCATCGGGGAATTCATATTCTACAGACTGATGATCCTCCATTGGTTGGTGAGCAAGATAATCTGCCAACAAACTGCTTTTAATAGCTTTTTGAGTGCGGTATTCGATATCATATTTAGATAGAAGCATCTGCCAGCGGGCAATTCTCCCAGTAAGAGTAGGCTTTTCAAAAATGTACTTGATTGGATCCATTTTGGAGATAAACCAAGTAGTGTGATTCAACATATACTGCCCATACGCTTTGCCGCCCAGGCCAAAACACAACATGTCTTTTCCAGCATGGAATACCGTGACTCACAATCAGTGAATTTTTTACTGAGATAATAAACAGCGAACTCCTTCTTCCTTGTTTCATCATGTTGTCCCAGAATACAACCCATGGAATTATCTAACACTATTAGATACATAATCAACGGTCTTACTTTGACAAGAGGGAGCAAGATAAGAGGTTCAAGCAAATATTCTTTAATACTTTCAAATTCCCTTTAGTAGTCATCTGTCCACACACAACCTTGATCTTTCTTTAACAACTTAAAGATCGGTTCACATGTTGCAGTCATGTGGGAAATGAATCTAGAAATATAATTCAAACGCCCGAGGAAACCTCTGACTTGTTTTTTAGTTTTTGGCGCTGGCATCTCTTGAATTGCTTTGACTTTATCAGGGTCAACTTCAATTCCTTTCTGGATAACAATGAAACCCAACAATTTTCATGATTGAACATCGAAGGTGCATTTATTTGGATTCAAGCGGAGACGATACTTCCTCAAACATTGAAACAACTTCAACAAATCTTCTACATGCCCTTCTTCAGTCTGGGATTTAGCAATAATATCATCAACATATACTTCGATTTCTTTGTGCATCAGATCATGGAATAGGGTTGTCAAAGCCCTCTGGTACGTTTCACCAGCGTTCTTCAACCCGAAGGGCATCACTATGTAACAGAATGTTCCCCAGGGTGTGATATACGTTGTTTTTTCCATGTCCTTCGGAGCCATTCTTATTTGATTATACCCGGAAAATCCATCCATGAACGAGAATACTTTGAATTTTGTTGTGCTATCCACTAACATATCAACGTGTGGCAATGTAAAATCATCTTTTTGACTAGCTTTATTTAGATCTCTGTAATCTACGCACATGCAGACTTTTCCGTCTTTTTTCGGTACTGGGATAATATTGGAAATCCATTGAGGATACACCGGCATCACAAGAAAACCAGCATTAATCTTCTTTAGAACCTCATCTTTGATTTTCACTGCCATATCTGGGTGAGTTCTTCTCAACTTTTGTTTAATTGGTGGATACTCTGGCTTCAACGGAAAATGGTGCTCTACAATATATGTATCTAGACCAGGCATATCTTGGTAAGACCAAGCAAAAATATCCATATACTCTTTCAACAGCTCAATCAACCTACTCTTCACATCAGGATGCAACAATGCTCCAATCTTAACTTCCTTCGAATCTTCTTCTGAACCCAAATTAATCACTTCCAATGGCTCTTTATATGGCTGAATGCTATTTTCCTCGTGCTCAAGAAACCGTGAGACCTCTTCTGGAATATCATCATAATCTTCTTCTTCATCCCCATACACAGGACATTCAAAGTTGGGAGAGGGTGCAGGGTCATTGTATTCAACGAGTTTTTTAATTAATCTGCACATATGATTTATGATTGCTTTTAGAAACTGACACATATAACAAGTGATCATGCAGATTGAATTTCAGTTATTATTTATTTTGAAGGTTTTTTTATTACCATTTTCCGAAAAAAAGCATAAAATAAAGACACAATTTGGGAAACAAAGACAACTTTTATTATTGATTTTAAATATCAAAGCCAACAGATAAGCCCATACAATATTAATACTTTCACCTAGGGCAGAGTGAAAGCTTTTCGAAAAGATTAACAAAACAAATTACTTTGAAACATGTATGCAAGAAGGAACATCAATGGTGATCCAGTTCTGGACCCTAACTCCGTGCGTCACAAAATTCGGCCTTTCATGCTCTGCTTCATCTTCCACATTGGCATTGATCCTGGAAACAGTTGGATGAAGATAACCCCCGCTACAGAAGATATCTTGATACTTTCTTGCAGCAGACTTCGACTTCATTCCCTTACCTTTGTCATTCTTCAAAGAGAACCCCAAGCCAACTCTCTTCTTGTTCACAGGTGAATCCATAATCCGTCCCCACACTTCACTATGACCCTTACATACAACCTGTTGTGCATCCTTAAGTGAAACGATGGAATTCTCATTTCCTCTTATATTGTCAATGGATAAGGCTTGGAACTGGGTACTAACAGCAATTTCATCCGCCTCCACAATGCTGAAAGAGGACAAATGAGATATCAATAATGCTTGTTCCCCATTTATGATCACTACTTTCCCTTCACGTACAAACTTCAGTTTTTGATGTAAATTTGAAGTGACAGCCCCTGCCTCATGAATCCACGGTCGTCCCAATAAACAACTATAAGCGGGAATAATGTCCATGACCTGGAAAGTAACTGAAACAAATGTGGTCCTATATGAATAAGCAAGTCCACTTCACCAATAACAGATTTCCTTGATCCATCAAACGCTTTCACAATGATGCCACTCGGGCATATAGGTGTTCCTTGATATTTCAACTTCATAAGCGTACTCCTCGGTATAACATTCAACGTGGATCCATTATCAATCAACACATTGGATAGTGAATCATTCTTGCAGTTCATAGAGATGTGGAGGGCCAAGTTGTGATTCCTTCCTTTATCTGGTAATTCATCATCGCAAAAACTCAAGTTATTACATGACGTAATATTCCCTATTACACTGCTGAATTAGTCTATTGGCATATCACTTTCCATAAAAGCTTGGTCCAATACCCTCATCAAGGATTCTCTGTGAGTAGAAGAGTTCATCAATAAAGCTAAGATAGATATTTTTGAAGGAGTATGCAGTAGATGATCTACAATTCTATAGTCGTTCATCTTGATTATCTTCAAAATATCATCCACTTCTTTCTCTAATGCAGCCCCACTACTCTCACCCGTAGCCTTCTTGGGTTCAACATTCTTAGCAATTTTCTTTCCGTCACTAACATCTCTTCGAACAACTCGTGCAAACATACGACCGTTGTGGGTCACCCTGCTATTTTCAACAATATTCCCAACATCAGGCATTGGCGGGATGGGAACTTCCACTCCATCCTCTAAGATTGTGCGTTGTATTTGTAAGGCACAACCTTATCTGACTTGTAAGGGATAGGACCCGGTAAACTAATCACCAATGGGGTAACAACTGGCTTGCTATAATACTCAACTTCAAGATGGGAGGGTTCCCCAAAACAAGGTACAATGATGTTTACCCATTATTCAACATAATCAGTCATTATTGAGTCATTTCTGGAAAACAAATCCTCATCTGAGGAGAAATACTCATCTGCAGAGACATACTCTTCATCCGACTCTTCTTCCATCAAACAAACCTCAACCATATCAACTTCATGGTAATCATCCCTTTGACTTGTAACCTTGATAATTCCATTGTCTAACAATAACTTAACACCCTTCTTCACGATTAAACATCCTAGGGAATCTCGACAGCAAACTCGGCAAGATCCATATTGGTGTTCCACCTGGCCAGCCATATGGAAGAAGGTAGCATGCAATTGCACAAGGTCTTCATTCATATACTCTACATCAAAATTTATGAATTCTCCAAGACATCCAGAAACCATATTCACCTCCTCTTCATACTCAGCCCTAGGCCTGATTATGTGGATTAGGCCCTTATCCATCATCTCTTGTAAATTAGCCTTTATCTTATTGCAACCCCGTATATCTGTACTGAAAATAGCACAACCGGCATGGTCATGCGTATAGTAGCTAAATTCACAAAGGTCTGCATATATTTTCACTAAATCTCCTCTAACCAGATTAATATCAAAAATCTGGAAGTCGTCTGGACAACTGGCCACCATATTCACAACACTTACTCCCCCATGCTTGGGTAGAGGATTGTCTTTCACATTAGGTCCCACGTCCTTGAAAGATAGAACACCAGACTTTACCAACTTCTGCACCTCAGTCTTCAAAGGATAAAAATTCTCAACATTATGCCCTGGTGCTCCCTGATGAAAAGCACATGTTTGGTCTGCTTTGTAACACCAAGGCAACGGTGATGGTACGACGGGAGGTGGTCGGGTCTGAACCAGCTTATTCTGAATCAATGCTGGTAGTAACTCTATATAGCTCATAGGAATAGGGTCATAAATCTCCCTTCTCTGATTATAACCTTGATTCCCCTGTTGGGATGGTTTTGATAAGTAACAGTAGTTGGAGCTGCACCCACAACTGGAGTAACTGAGGTGACCTGTTGATGACGCTGATAATTCCTTCTAGGAGTATTAACCCTCATATCTTGCATAACAACATTTGCATCCCCTTCCTTCTTCTTGGTAAACCCATAAGATGGTTTCTTCACACCTCCATAACTTTCACTCTTTGTTAAGCGGCCCTCTCTTACAGCCTCTTCTAAGCGGATACCCATTCCTACCACTTGAGTAAAATCATTTGGCGCACTTGCCACCATCCTTTCATAGTAGAAAGCACCCAGCGTTTTCAAGAAAATCTTAGTCATCTCCTTCTCTTCCATGGGAGGAATCACTTGGGCGGCTACCTCACGCCATCTGTGCATACTCTTTGAATGATTCCCTATCTTTCTGAACCATGGCCCTGAGTTGATCACGTTCAGGCGCCGTTTCCATGTTGTACTTGTATTTTTTGATGAATTCTTCTCCCAAATTCTTGAAAGTATGGATATTGGCGCTGTCCAAACTCATATACCACTTTAGCGCAGTACCAGTCAAACTATCCTGAAAAAAGTGAATCAGCAGATGCTGATCATCAGTATGGGTAGACATTCTCCTCATGTACATCACCAGATGAGCACGAGGGTAAGTGTTGCCCTTGTACTTCTAAAACTCTGGGACCTTAAACTTAGCAGGTATCTTAAAATTCAGGACCAATCATAGCTCATTCATATTCTGCCTAAATAGCTCTTTTCCCCTTAGGGCCTTCATCTCTCTTTTCATCTTGTCAAACTGCTCTTGAAAATCATCCATTCTGTCATAAAGACCCAAGTCTTCACTCGGTGGAGGGAAAGGATGACACACATCATCATTAAAAAACGGAACCATATTCACTGACGAAGGCGCAACAAGAGCAGCATGCACCACAGAAGGTGCCGGAGTAACAATAGTATGAACAATCGGAGTATCTTGAGGACCAAGATTGAAACCTTCAGGTATAAAATTCTCTTGCATTCCCCATGGATAACCTTGAGGCATGCGATTCTGAATAGCAGCTGGAGTAGCATATACGGGAATAGCCGGAGCTTCAGTAGTTGCCCTTGTTGATTGAGGTTAGAAACTCGATGTCTGATTCTAAGCATCCAACAGAGCTTCCATCAGAGTAGTCAGATTGTCCATGCCGGCCTTCAAAGCAGAAACCTCCTCGCGCAACTCATGATTCTCTTGTTCTAGGTTGTCCATCTTCTTTATGAGATTAGCCTGAGTGTTGTAGTGGTGAGTCAGCTTGCTGAACAAAGTAAAGAAGCTTGGTAAGACACTCGGATATGCATAACAAATGCAAGAAATATGTACAATATGATGCATGATATGCAATGCATATGATTTTATTTAATATTTCAAGGGATTTAAAATTTGTGGACATATTGCAAATATCAAAGTAATAACGCATTTATAATACTGAAAAATTTTATTATAACAATTCCAAAATGGATTACAAGTTTCAATGATCCCAAGTACAAGATGAAATAAAAATATAAAACCCTAAGAAGTAAAACTGAGGGAGATCACTCTATACGCTGGTGCTTCCCTATGAGCCTGGCAATCTGAGCCTTCAACCTCTCGTTTTCTTCCGCATGTATGATGGAAACCTCCTTCCAATCACTTGAATCAGGAAGTGAGTGATCAGAATATGATTTAGGCTTAGGAGAAAATAAATCCCCTTGCCTCTCCATAGTCTCTACCGCTCGACTCTCAAGGATCTCAATCAAATTGTCTTTCTCCTTCAAGTCTGCTCTATACGAAATCTCTAAAGTTTGGAACTTATTCTTCCAAGCATCCTTTTCCTGTTGCATCCTGACCAAAGCGAGTTGCATCTCTTCTAGATCATATAATAAGGGAGGAATGGTCTTTACAAACAGATCAGGCATATGTGTTTCTCGAGAATACGACATCTTCAACTGAATAGCTCTCATTCGGACCCACTGAAGATATGGCTCCAAAGAAACAACACCCCTAGGTCCCAAATCCTTACTACTCTTCTTATGAATGTGACGCCAGGACTTCGCAATCTGCTCCCTAGCTTCCCTATGGTCTTCTTCATCCTTCAAAAAGAAACTACTCAAATGAATACTATTTGGTTTATCCCTCATCGGATAGCCAAGCTGTCGTCGTGCAAGAACAGAGTTATAGTTAATTCCTCCCTTTGTACCAAGAAAAGGTACATTGGGGAAACTACCAACACTGTCAATAATCTCTATATCCTAGTAAGCTCGATGATACCAATCAATATCTGAGTGAGTAAGTGCCATGATCTTATGAGCCCAACGGGGTTCTTTCTTGACATCCCAAAAAGAATCATACTGAGGCATATGAGAGATGAATCACCTATACAACAGAGGCGTGCAACAAATAACCATCCCCCCATGATAAGAATTCTGAAGATGAATAGAGTAATAAGCATCACCCAACAAGGTAGGAACTAGGTTTCCAATCATGAAGATCCTGATAGCATTAATGTCAACAAACTTGTCCATATTAGGAAATAAGAACAACCCGTAAGCAAGTAGAGCAAAGATGGCCTTAAAAGCGACTGTACTCTTCATCCTGGAAAAGTAACGAGCTTTCTCCAATAAGAACTGAGCTGGTAATCCTCTAATCCCTCCTTTAGTAGTCATATGGGCTTCCACCTCAGACTTCCCCAGATGAATCAAAGCAACAATCTCATGTGGTTTTGGCTCACCCTCTAAACCAGTAAAAGGAACACGATCAGTAATAGGTAAATCCAATAAATAAGAATACTCCTCCAGTGTAGGCATCAACTGATAGTCGGGAAAAGTAAAGAAATGATACATCGGATCATAGAACTGGACCGAGGTCGAGAGAATACCCTACTTCATCTTCAGCTTCATGAGAGGAATAATGGATCCATACTTCTTCCGAAAGTCTACAGAACACTCGATCTAGAGAATTAGACTGATCAACTCATCTATCTTGGGATCCTTGAAACTGTACTTCTCAGTCTTTATCTTTCCAGAATCCATGGTTAAAAAGTGCCTGAGATATTCACAAATGGTCAACTTTTAAATCCCTTGAAATAAGATTTCTCCAAAAGATGCTTATGAGTGCATGGATGCATGATGCAACAATCACACACAAGATCACACATATAGGGTTCATTGGTTCAACATCACGAGCATGAGGTCGAAGGTACTACCCATAAGGTATTGTTCTAAAAGTTATCACCCACCGAACAAGGTTTTAGAGGTTCCCAGAGTCTACATCCTTCCTCCGGATATTACCAACTTCCCGATTAACTTGGTAATTAGTAATATTCTCAAGAAAAACTCGTCCGAGCGTAGTATCGCGTGACAACTATTTTCGGATTACTCCATCATAGCTTTCTCACTACACCTAAAAGGCCAATATGGGTTTGGTATTCTACGGTCCTCAGTTTCAGCAGGCTCCCAGGTCGAAAGCAGTACGTCTTCCCGATTACTCGGTAAACGACACTACAATCAAAGGGGCCTCCATTGAGTGGGGGATCTCATGCCTCCTTTTTTGGGATTACTCCCTCAAAGTTAACATGATTATACCGCCCGTCCTATCTTAAAGTTTTCCCTAGTCCGGGTATAGGACTTATAAGTAATCACCAAGCACCCTGAAAACCAGGAAAATCCAGACAAACATATATACAACATATAACACAAAAACAATAATAACACATATACAAATATAAACAAAGATCGGCTCAACCCACTTAGGGATGGACCAGCAGGAGGTCAATCTATCCCCAGTGAAGTCGCCATTTTTCTATAGCGGTAGAAATGTTCAAGACTAAGCCATTGGATTGACTAGACTTATACAAATCAAAATAAAAATCGCCATCACGCTTTATTATTTCCAGAGGAATGGGAGAAGAGTGAATAACCCAAAAAGAGGGGGAAAGATTCAAGGTAAGGGGGTTGGTTATGCAAAGGGAAGGTATTAGCACCCTAAACATCTACGGTACTCCACAGGAACCTCTTTGAACAATCTGTATATTTTGGCTATGAAACATGTTGTATAAAATAGATGATGGAGGTGAGAAAAGAAATATATTTATTATTTTTTCACCCACTGCGGTTGCGAATCTTTACTGCCTACGTACCACCTTTTCTTGCAATAGGGGATCAGGGTACACATAGTTCCTCTTTTAAGAGTTTTAAAACACAAATGTGTTGGTCAATTTTATGAGATAAAACATCATCGTCATTATCCGTGTGGAAAACATACCTACTATCCACAATCATGAGAAAGGAGAACTTGCATAATCTCAAAATGGAGGATATGGCTTGGATTTTAAAATCAACAATGCCTCACTCAACACCCAAGTGGAAAATCTCTCTCTTTACTACATATTATAGAAGTATAGTTGTTTGCATCACTACAAGGATTGACAAGAGTTCAATATTTTGAGAAAAGTTTAAAGATAAAAGCTAAAGTGGCAAAATGGTTTGAAATGATATTGATTGACTTTTAGTCTTCTCACAAAAATGTCAAAGTATTGTTAAGTTTATTGGAGTTTATTCATGAAAATATTTGAAAATGCATGGAACTAAGTCCAAGTTTATTATAAAATTAATTCAAGTTTAATACAAGAAGAATTTTCAAAACGGGGGGGGGGGGGGGGGGGGGGGGATTTTTGAAATTAAATAAGATGGGAGGAGAAGAAAAGTTTATCCAAAAGCATAAGGTAAAAGGTAGGGATAAGAACCATCTAACCAACAAGAAGACAATACTTGACATTATGAGCCAAAATAGAATTCCAATTGTTTGGATTGAAACCAAACAAGAAAATGTACTAGACCTCTTGAGAGAACCAAACTTGAAGTGTATTAAGTCTTCACAAAAATTGGGCAGCGTAATGGCTGTATACGGGTGAATTCCAGATTATAAACAAATGGTGTAATCACAATAACCCGAACACAAAACAAACAAACAACCCAATGTCTTGAGGTAAACCTCAAGAGCTCTAGACAAAATAATCAGATAAGATCACAAGGTATCCAATCATAGCCCAAAGTTTATAATCCTAAGTCCAAAAAGTCCAATTCTCCATAATGCCAAGTGTAGTAACCAAATAGTCCAAGTATCATTAAAGATTCTTAGGGTTTATATTGATTATTAGGTTTCTTTAAAAGAAAAGAAAAACCCAAGTGAGCAAAATGAAAAATGACAAGAATATAAAGGGGCTCAAGTGAGCAAATATGAAAAATAGCATGAAATGTAAATGTTAAAAGTAAATGGTGCATAAAGTAAAGAGCATAAAATAAAAACACAAAATAAAATAAATTATTAGTGATTAGTGGTTAGTTGGATGATCATCTTGAAACTTGCATTTGGAACTCATTAGAGGATTGGTAGAATCAAAGCCTCCACACAATAAGTTGCATTTACTTTTTGTCAAGTATGTCATCTATTTGGAATCCTTATAAGTATCATTTAATGATCAACGATGTTTAAGTGACCCGCGTTGACCAAAGGTATTGTAGATCCATTAAAGGATTGGTAGAACCAAAGCCTCCATACAATGAATCTCAAGGTTATTGGATCAAAGAGATCAAATTAACATACTTGAGCTTGCAAACATAAGTTTGGGCCACGAATGATCATTTATTCGAATCGAGACAAAATTTAGGGCTATGTTAAGCAATCGTAAGTTGACTTATATAGAAGTCACACCTATTTTGAGGCCGGTCAATAGCAATCTATGCACCATTTGTTTTGAGACATGATATAGAGATCATGCTCCAACAATATTTAGTGCAATAAGAAGGGGATAAGATAAAGAGGGATGGAAGAGAATATACAAACCACTTTTGGATTAAATTTAATCAAACTATTATTAAAATCATTCATCCATTTTTGTGGAGTTAGACTCAACACCATGGATCCAATGATGTTAATAAAGTTCATGATCAAAAACTTAATCCAAGATCAACCAGAAAATAATCACAAAATAATATTACATTTTAATATATACAAAAAGGTTTAAAAATAATGTTTAAAAATAGAAATAAAAGAGAAAAATATCAACTATGTCCAAATTAATCAAGAAATAAAAAGTAAGTCCATAGAAAAATCAGAAATGAACTAAAATAATTTTATAAATTTTTTTGGAAATTTCTTAAAGTCAGAAACTATTTTTAAAATTAAAAGAAAGGGGTAAAATAAACCAAAAATGATAAAAAAAATAGAAAATTAAGAAACAAAAATAGAATAAGGTCACCAATATTTGTCACAATATCATTGGATCATTCCAAATTTTTTTCAGAATTTAAAAATGTATAAAAGTATTTTTAAACATTTAAAACAATTCCAATAAAGTGTAAATTTATAAAAAATACCAAAACACAAAATTAAATTGTGAAAAAATAAAAATCAGTAAGAGAATAATCAAAAATATTTTTCATAATTTTTTTCAGATTTTTCGGACTAAAAATGAATTTTCTATGATTTTTTGAAGCTTAAAACAATAAAATATAAAAAAATCAGAAAAGAAAAGAAAATTAAAAAATATGTGGACCATTGAATGAGAGTCAAAACACGTTAGTAATCAAATCCAAGGGATCTGGCGCGCTGTGCATATCATGGTCATTAGTGAATAAAGCACTAAATCAATTATTAATCAGAATTCAAAAATAACAAGTGGCGTGCCATCATTGGTTGAAAGATGACACGTTGGTCATCTTCAACCTCCAGCTAATGTGAATTTCAGGTCTCTCAAACTGTAAAATCAAAAGCTCAGACCTACGCCATTCGCTTTGTCTCTTCAAGACGAAGACAACCACACCCTCGTGCCAAATTTATATAAATTGTAGCTCAAGTAATTTGAAAGAAAGTTTTGAAAAGGAATTTGAAATTTCATGGTCAAAACGTGTTTCCAGTAAGAAGTAAGTGTTACGACTAGAACCAGGGAAATGAGAGCATCACAATGATATCAAAGATTTGAAGAATTGATGAAGGAATCTACCTATTGGATTTGAGTTGCAAAGCTCTGAAACTAGACTTCTATGGAGCAATATAAGGCACGATTCTTGAATGTAATTATATGGTTAGCCTCAGGGAAGATCAATGAAGGTGAATTGATGAAAAAATTTGATTGAAAAAGGCTTGAGAATCAATTTCGAAGTTGCTGAATTCTGAGTTAGGGAACAAGTTTGGTAGGGTGATTCTGGCTATCTAAGTTTGAGGAAATGAATGGGGGATGACCCTCTATTTATAGGGAATCAAATGGAATGTCCAAGCGTGTGAAATGATGAAGTTTGGAGAGAAATCATGTGAAGTTGCAAACAAGAAAAGTGTGACTTCCAATTTGATCAAAACTCATCCAAAACGCGCATTTTGTTGTGCTAATCAATTCTAGAACTTCATTAAACATGTTTAGAGGCATAAACGCGTGGAAAACATGTGAAAACTCCTTGTAAATTTTGAAGTGATTTGTTAATAACCCTTTGAAGAGAAGGATTTCTTTGGAATCACTCAAAAATACTAAAAGATGAGAAAGATATGCTTCTTTGAAGTTAAAAACCCTAACTCCTTGATCAAGAAAATGCTTTGAGGAACTTTTACAATTTTGAACAAACTTCTTGTACCAAAACAAATGCTTTGTAAATATAAGTTGTTGAGGATGATAATGAGAACTCATAGCAACCACAACCACTTCCATATCTTGATAATTGAGAGAAATATGCACTTGTGACCAATGGGAACAAGACCTTGTCCAACCATGACTATTTTTCAATCAACCCCTTGTACTTTTTGGATCAAATCTTGATAACTTGGAAATGTAGTGAACAAAAATAACCTTGCCATGCCATCCCTTCCAAAACAACTTCAATTGTGAGTTTTGAACTTCTCAAGCTTCATTGACTAGATCATGGAAATAAACTCATGAACCCATGGATCAACTTGCTAAGCCCCGTTGCCTTTACCTGCATTGTTGACAAGTAAGACAAACCAACATTGCATTTTATTATTTAAAAGGAAATTTAAAACAAAAAATGAATGATTACATAAGAAAAATAAGTCAAGGTTCTTGGTGATTCCTCAAAGAGCAAAGCTAAAGATAGGAAGGAGAACCAAAATCCCTAATGTGATCTTGTTGTGATTGAATCAATATATTATGGTAAAGGGATCTTAGGGGGAAAATTTGGGCACAACACAAATCATATGTCGATCTTTACCCGTTGTCTTTACCTTTCTTTTTGGGTTATGAACCCTACATGATAGATCCTCTGCTGTTGTTGATTTTACCCGTCATTTTTACTTTTCTCGTGGGTCATAGATCATACTCCGATCTTTACTCGTTGTATTTACCTTTCTCTTGGGTCATAAATCATACATCGATCTTTACCTGTTTTCTTTACCTTTCTTTTTGGGTCGTGAATCCTACATAATATATTCTCCGCTATCGTCGAGTTTACCCATTGTCTTTAAGTTATCATGTTGTCATTAATACTACTTTTAGTCACCACGACATAATCAACCATATCTTTTCAATCACTTTAACACCCACTTCCACGAGAACCTTGCATTGGCACCGTTACCCCATTAAAAGCTATCACTACTCAACCATATTTATCCATCATGACCAGTTCACCAGAAAAAATTCATTTTTCATCCCCAGCAGACATCACAAATAAATAACACTTACACCACCTCTCCAGGACAAACTTCAGGTCTTGGTATTTAATCTTCTTCTAACTTAAATGATCGAAAGGCTGACGCCAATCTCACCTTCAGGTTTAAGACGATTAAATAGGGGCAACTGTCATACCCCAAATTTGTCCTACCTTTTCACTTTTATCTGGCTTAGGCTTTGCATTTCATTTGCATAATTCTCATTAGGTCATTCACACATCATTCCTTCATTTCAATAAGGCAATGTTTCAAAAGATTCAATGGTTATGCCAACTAGGGTTTAGTACTGATTTGAGGCTCCTACTTTCAATACAGTTGATTTCCCTTGTCCCCGCTTGAGTAGTGGGCTATGTAATTAGGGTTTGGATTCACAATCATTGTGAACTTCCCTTTCCTCAAGCTATAAGGTTTTCCTCTATCAAGTTTCATCAAGAGCGGGTGGATTAGGATTTTCATTTGTGTGAGTTAGGGTTTGGTTTCTTCTCAATATCTCAAGTTATCTCCTCATCAATCTGTATCCAAGACAAAAGACTAGGGTTTCTTATCCATGTAAATTGGGTTTGCTAGTTCATCAACTGAGATTTATGTCAAGGTGTTCGCTCTGTACTTCAAGTTTTTATCTTAATCAAAGGTTTTTTTAAGGCATTGTGGTCGAGCTAGGGTTATCAATTGAAGGAGACTTTGTCAAGACGAGATGATTTCATTTGAGAATTAAAGCGTAATTTGAGGCATTCATTCAGGTTTAGGCTTGGATCGAATGTTATCAAAGTTGATTGAAGCTTGTGAGGTTGGAAAGAAAAGACATTTAGATTTCTTGAGATTTAAGTAATAAGACATTCAAATTTAATTCAGGCTCACTCAAAGGTCAAGTTCATTCAAGATTTATTGAAAATTCATTCAATATACATTCATCAACTTCCATTGTGAATACTTTGAACAAAAAGAGTATGGTTGTGTTTTTCAACCATGTTTTTGCATATGGTCCACGTATGTGAATGTTTTTTTTTCTAGTTGAAATTGCATGGTACAAAGGGACTTCAAGTTCAAATTTAAATTCAAATGGAGGGAAATCTTCTTTTCTTAAAGAAAGGTTAACTTCTTTAAAAAATGTTGAATTTGAAAAGGGAATCATGAAGTTTATCACTCATGTTACAAGAATCAATTCATAAATTCTCAATACCCAAACTTCACATCTTTTCTTCAACTTACAAGAATATTTCAAGATCCATAAAGTTTGAAACTTTAAACATTACCTTCAAGGAAATCCGAATGTGTTTTAACTTAAACAATAAGGTGATGATTAAATTGGATTCAATAATTACAACTTGCATGAATGGAATATTTAAGCTTTCATAAAGATACAAAGTGCAAGACTCCTAAGCCTAATTTCTGACCCATGTCATCAAGATACATTCTAACATAAGGAACTCAAGTTTTTGTGCCTAAGTTTTATATCCATGCTATACAATATTACAAGTCTCCGACACTGAATTTCATATGAACCTCATTGAGTCAACACATGTTGCAAAAAGTTACATGATAATCTTCCAAAGCTCTGAAGCCTCGAGTCTATTACTTTTCCATTTCTTCCAAAATTTCAACTTCCCAAATGACTCCAGTTTAGGCTTCTCTTTAAGTTTCATCTATGTTTGCTCATAAAAATCAACAACCATCACATGAAACAAAAAGAGAGAAAATTGGTTAGTTCAATCATCATTAAAACAAGAATTTTTCAAGCAAAGTCTTCTAATGTCATCATTAGGGTTTAGGCAGGAATCAGAAACAGGGGGTTTGAATTAAATCATGTGCCAAAGCCCAACAAAGGCCTCATTATCTTGCAAATAAAAAATCAGATTCTATCATTGGCCCAAGAGTGTTCCTATTGAAAATCTCAAAACTAATTTGGTTCACAATAGGACAACTTAAGAGACAAGTTACTGCAGAAACAAAGTCAACAAAAAAATCATTGTCAAAAGCTCAGCCCTGCTGGAAACAGTCTGCTTTATTATAAAACCAAACATAAAAAGCCAAAATATGTCATAAATCAGAAAACAGTCCAAAGCCTTGTTGAAACCTGTCCCATTGCCAAACACAACAGTCCAATGCTGCAAAACCTTGCACAAGAATAGCAGGCTAAAAACTGCATAAAAAAGCCCCGAAACAGGGCAGCAAATTTGTTCAAAAAAACTCATGTTATCTTTCTCCCCAAAATCCTTTTCTTTTCCAGATATAATAGAGACACAAAAAAACAGGGAGGAGGAGGACTGTTAGAAGAAAAACAAAAGGTAGCAACTCAAATAAGAAGTCTAAAAATCCAGATATCATCATCTTCTCTTTTCAAAAATCCCTTAAAAAATATACAAAACAGTTCATACAAGCCAGAAGTTACGCAACAAGCAAACATAAAAACCTTAAAAAGTTCTCATCATAAATCAAAAAAATATTATTCATAAGATATCACACAAAACGACAACAACCACAAAGCAGAAACCCTAGAATTAATCATCATCTTCCTTAACTAAAACCCTTCAAAAAGTGATTTACGGAGAGAAATAAAAGAAGATTCAAGCATATTCAGAAATATATTACTGAGAGAACCATCAAAAGTTTGAAAGCTTGCGAATCCGAATCTCACAGCCTCAGTCTCTCTCTTTTCTTTTCATTTTTGCTTTTATTTATGTATCCAGCATCATAATCTTTGTTATTTTTGAATCTGAGCGCTTAGGGTTTTATAAATCCCCTTTAAGATCTACGCTTAACCATTAGTTTTCTGAAAAAACAAGTCACAGATTAGTAGGTAGGAGAAAATAAGGAATAAAAAATGTAAAAAAAAATAGAATTTGAAACTTTCACGACGGTACCACCGTGAGGCCTCATGGCACCGTTGTGGAGATTCATAGCCGCCGCCATGGAGATTCATCGTCTCCACCGCGTGTTCATCTTGCCCTGCCATCGTTGTTCTTGAGGGCCACCGTGTTTGATCCTAAATTTTAGTTGGGTCTTGTGTTCTGTGTTTTGTTCAAAGGGAGAAAAGAGGTTCGCTTAAGAGAGAGAGAGAGAGAGAGAGAGAGAGAGAGAGAGAGAGAGAGAGTGACATTTGGTTTATGATGTTAACCATCCAATAATTTGTTTATTTTGTTAGATAAGTGTGGTCTGCAGGTGCTAATCCAGCGGTGATACTTGTCACTGTCTGATTAGCTTATATAATGGATCCAACACAACTTCTCCATCAACACTTACCATACACCTCCTCCAACAGCCTTGAGATGGAGATCAAACACTCTAAGCCACGCTTCCCCATGATGAACCTTCTTGAAGACATGCACCAGATCCAGTGAACTATTAAATGGGCTTAGAGCTTCTTCCTTCAGCACCCCTAGATTTCTACATTTAGGCCCAATTCTAAACTCTTTTATATATTTTTCTTTTATTATTATTGATTTATAATTTGTTATTTTAGTATATAATTAAGATATGAAAAATATATATTTTAGTTAATTAATTAATTATGTTAAATTATGTGTTATTTAATAATATTAATTAATTTATTAATTAATGTTATCAAATAAGATTATTTTAGCTTAAATAATTAATTAATGTATTTGGTTTGTATTGTTTGTTTATTTATACTTTTAGTCGGACTTTCAATTCAATTCATCCCCATTCACAAATTTGTACCCCCATTCCCATATGGTTGTAATAGCTTAGGGTTTATTTCTTTGTATGTTTTAATTTTTTTCTTAATTATGTATATATCATTCAAGTAGAACACATGACCTCCTCTTCGGCTCATCATCAATGAGAAGGTATCCACCTACACATGCACACTCGCACTCATTCATATCTTGGTCCTGGGTTTTCCTACAGTGACAACTATTCGATCAATTGTTTCAAATTGGTCATCTAGAATACTAGCAACGCGCTAGTCCATATCTCTAAGAGCAAGCAAAGGCCACCTTGTATGGGCTTGTTTGATTTTTTTTATCTTCTGCATTGAGTTGACTTTTATCTCCTTATCTCAATAATTGGAGTCTTCTCCTCCCTTGGTCCCCGTACTAGGCTTTTCTTAAAGGGTCTCATAGTTGAGTTTGGGCATGGCCATTCTCACGAGATTAATCAAGTTTTACCCTTGATTAATCATAATCCGAATCAATCACTTTGGTCCATATACCAAGTGTTCCCATGCATAAAGGGTCTTATGGTTGTGGGTAGGAGCGCCTACTCTCATAAGATTAATCAAGTGAACCCCTTGGTTAATCATAAATCGATTCAATTCCCATACACCAAGCATTCCATTTACGCCTTTCATGATACTAATCATTTTGTCATCACTCTTTTCCATGATTTTACGATCAATCGTTGACACGACCTTCGTGCGCTTGAGTATTAATTTGGTTGATCATCGGAAAAATGCCCATAAGTTTTTTGAGCTTATCGCACGCATTTGAAGAGGCAACATCATCGTAGCTCTTTTACATCGCATTCTTGATTATTTCCATACTTGTCTTAACTTTTACATCATGAGCTCCAAGCCTCTATTGCATGACCTTTGCACATCACTCCTCACTATGCATGATCACTCATCACAAACACTGTCTTATTTCGCTTGATGCTTATAACATGCTCCCTTAGGATGTTAGTTTCATCTTTTTAAAGATGTAAAATAATTAGACAAAAGGTTCTCACCCATGCATGCTAACTTAGATAGAAGCTTCCCTCTCAAACCTAACATTAGGTCCATCTTTGTACATGACAACAATTAGGTTTTTTTTAGTCTTCCCCTTAGACTCTTTCTTCTTTTATATTAAAACAAAAAAAAATCTTTTTATTTAATCAAACAATCTAAAACACTTAATCATTATTCAAACCCATTTCAAACTTAACAAAAACACCCAACAAAACAAAGATTTCTTCAAAAAAGGGGCATGTTATCTCTGTTCTACCGTGATACAGGCCGTGCCTATTGCTAAAATGTGTGCGTTAACACCGCCCATTAAAAAACAATAACAAACCAACATTTTCTAGAAGAACTATGGTGTTCTAATTCCTTCACGGGATACGTAGGCAAAGGGTTATGAGACCCTCATGAACACACTAATAAAAACAATTTAATTTAGCAAGTATAGTTTTAGATAGACGCACCCTTAGAAACAAACAACCAAAATGGATCTCGTTGAGTACAACGGGTGTGAGGGGTGCTAATACCTTTCCCTCGCATAATCGACTTCTGTACCCTCTCTTTTGGTTCAAAGACCATCTTATCCATCTTCTTGGGGTTTTCTCGTTATTTCCCCTTCCTTCGGGATAAATAAAGTTCGGTGGTGGCTCTGTGTTTTTTCCGGTCGTTTCAGGGGATATGAGAATCATATCTCAACTATGAAGAGGATTTGTATCTAATCTCTTTGAGAAAAGGTTTTAAATTTAAAAGCCAAGTGGCAAAAATATTTGTGTGAGGTTGAATCACTTTTAGTCTTTTGAAATTGTTTTGAGATGCTTAAGTATGTTGAAACTTTTATTAAAGAAAAAAAGTTTGAAAATACAATGACACATAATCAATGTTTTTATATGAAAGTCGTGAATGTTTGAAAATGAATTATGGTTTAAGGATAAAATATTTTCATAGTACATAAGAATACATAGGGTAAACATTCACAAGGGTGTTATACAAAGGAAAACTAAAAAGGGTAAACCTAAAGCAATGCATATGCACATGACTATAAAGTCAACAATACTATCCCTTTTCCTTGGAACACAAGTATTAACACAATAAAGTTATAAACATTAGACACCTAACAATAGAACAAACACACATAAAAAATGAAATGATAAGATCACAAAGTACTATGGCTTTTAATAGAGTCATTTAAGAAAAATGCTAAACCAAATATGGACAAGTATCAATCAAAAGGGAAAAGTCACACTTGTTCATCAAAAGAAAGTTGTGACAAAAGATAGAAGGTATGAACATACTTTGGTAAACAAAAAAAATATGGATAACATAGACATGTAAACAAACACATAAAGCACATGGAAAAGAAAAAAAATCATATTATGATGGCAACAATCAACTTCAAACATCAAGAGAATTCAAACAAGATAAGCATCAAAATTTTAAAACCAAACAAAGTTATGGTACCAAAGTTAGGAGAGTGTATTAAAATGAAATAAAATAAGGTTTAAACTCATGGTAAACATATATCAAGAATTAATTATGGTAGGAAAAAGTGAGTATTAACAAGGCATTACATCAAAAACAAAGGGAAAATACCAAAATAAAATTAGGGTTTTTGACATTATCAAACATAAAGTTCACTTTAAACATGCTAAAACCCTAAGTGAAACTAAATTAAACATGTCATCAACATCAAAGGAAATTCAAATAAAACATACTATAGTCACATAAGCACAAATGATCATTTAAACAAAGGAATCAATAAAAATAACATCATAAAAATCTTTAAAACAACTAAAAAAAGACTAGTTTTAAACTAAGTGAAAATAAGTGAAATAAATAGTATTTTTGTAATTTTTTTAAATATATTTTCAAAGTAGAGGTGATAAATGAAGAGTGTACACAAAATCAGTCAAAATAAATTGATTTACTCACTGAATCAATTGAAAGAAAATGGTAAAATAAACTAAAAAAACAAGTGATAAAAATTAAGCAAAAGGGCTGCCAAGGCTTGAACTCAGGATCTTGGGGTTGCCAATCAAAATACTATCCAATGAGTCACACGCTCAGTGGTGATAATAAACAGACATAACATTATATTTGAAACAAGTCAACAAATTCATTTTAAAAAAATAAAACAAAAAGGTCTGGGGTGACGGGGATTCGAACCCCAGACCTTGTGGTAACACAAAGTCTTAAAACGCACACACTAACCACTAGGGTGGTGATACATCCATTAACTAAAACAAAAAAATTAAATAATTAATAAAACCAATATTTTAAAATTAAAATGGCACCACATCACCATCATCTTCAACCTCTCAACCAACCTCTATTGATGAATGTATATCTCTCTCATTTCTCAACCATTTTAAAAAGTGTAAACACCAATCTTTCTTAGAATTTAACAAGGAACACGATGATATTAATTTCACAAACTAAAATTTAGAGATCAACATATACTAATTCCAAAACTAGACCAAAACCTAACTAACTCGGTCAATTTAATCTCCACTCACAGGCATGATAAATTGCAAATAACTACATGTGTGTATGATGAGTTCAAAGTTTAATTTTTCTTACAAATTGGAACAAGGTCCAATTCCTTCTTCAGTGCTTCCAGATGAGATATGATGATGTAAAAAGCTTCTTGGGACCTTCCTGAATGTGTTTGAATGCTCACTTGGAAACATAACTTTCTCAACCTTCTTAACCAAATCAATGTGCAAGCATGAATGGCCACAGGTTGGATGGAGAAATGGAGGTGCTTCAGTGATGATCTAATGCATAATTCAATGAATATTTGTGTATTAGTGGTGAATATGTGGTTAGATTGCAAATATATTGCAAGGGTTGAGAGTTTCGAAGATAAGGTTCTTAAAAGCTCAAATGGAGTTTTGAGAGGTTTATGAGTTTGGAAAGGATTTGGGGTGTATTCAAGTGTGTTTTGCAATGCATTGGGGTCTCCTATTTATGGGGAAAACTCGGAGGTAATGAGCTGGTCAGAATTTCAAGTGGTAGAGTTTTGGTTTTCCCTACTACAAAACGCATAAACAACAACACCATGGTCACCATGGTTCTTCCGTACACCGTGGTGACATCTCTTAACTAAGGCACTCCCATATTATTATTATTTTTGATTAGAAATCAATTGTATGTAACAATGGTTGATGAGCCAACCGTTGTGAAATCGTCAAGCTTTCACGGGTTCAAACCTCAGCACCATCATATATATATTATTCCATTAATATTAAGGCACACCTTTTTTATTTATTTAGTTTTTATAAAAAACTTAAAGTGTTATGACTACAATTGGTATGTTCCACCATTGTGATATAGTTTGTTTTTTTATTTAAATTTTTTAATTATAAACTAAATTCTGGAACTTCTTTATGAAATTTCACTATGAAAGTAATGTATCATAACAGTTTCTGGTTTTGTCCATGGTGGTATATTTATAACATTATACACTCCAGTTAGATTGTCTCTTCAGTATCCTTTTTTTCTGTTGAAAAAAGAAACTAGACGAAACAATACACGATTTTAACCTTAAACCCTAACGTTCAATACTGTGAAACAATACTGATTTCAACCAAAACACCATCATTCACCCTAACTTGTCTCTCCAGTAACCATTCTTCATAGTGTATTTATTATTTTCATCTTCATCGTCAAGTTTGACAAGACCATCCATATCATGACGTCGAGAAATAAGAGTACACCAACCAAGTTATCACCACCGAGAAGGAAGACAACAACAACACCGTCGTTGCCATAAGGAAGGAAGACAACACCAACACAAACACCAACATCATTTACGTAGTTATCACATTTAGGGTACATAAATATTTTCCCCATGCATCTACAGTAAACTTTATTTTCCATTGTTGTGGTTGTTGCTGTTTATGTTGTGGTTATTGTTTATGTTCTTGTTGTTCATGTTGTTATTGTTGTTGTTGTTTTTGAACATAGATGTTGAACTTGTCGAGTTCTTAATCAGGTACTAGCGAAGAAACGCAAACAAATAAGTGTTGTGCGAATGAAAATCAAACAAATGGTACTCAATCAAAAAGATCACAAAGAGGTGTCACAATGATGCCTCAATTCACATAAGTATACAACTCATCAGGTGAAAAAACTCTGATCGAATTTGATTCGTTCTATGGAGTAGTTGATTATGAAGATTACTCTATTCTTAAGAGTTATGTTGCATTCCTTGGACAAAGAAAAGTAACTATATTGATAGATGATTGGAAATAAGTGGATGAGAAATTCAAAGACAACATATGGACAAACTTGAGAAAAGACTCATGCTTGAAAAACAACCACAAATAGGAGATGATCACACCCCATTCCCATCATCAAGACATGAGAAATGGAAGAGGGATCGATTAAGACTAAATGGAGGTACACCTCTGAGGCAACAAGAGTAGTTGCCGAGAAAATTATAAGTATGATTTATGTTTCTTATCTTATTTGTTATTTAAATGTGTTGGTAATAATATATGTAAGTTGCTCATGTTGTGTAGGGAAAGTTGGTTGAGGAGACTCGTGAAGACGCAATTGTTCTATAAGCACGATATGACATATTAGTAGAAGCAATCAGAACAGGCGAGCATGGTGGGCGTGTCCATGGTGTGGGAGAAGGTGTCAACTTTAGGTTGTTCTTTGGCTCTAAAAAAAGTACCGAAAGATCAAAATTTAATGCACAAAGACAAAATATTGAGAATGTTGAGAAGCAATTAGAGGAAAAAAGAGGATGTTAGACTAGGAGAGGGAAAAAAGGGAGAAAGATATGGAAAGGTTTCAAGAGTTATATTCGACATGTGCTTTAATTGAGATTTTAGTGTTTTATCGGAAATGTATGATACTTATTATGCTTATTTTTATTTTATGTTCTAACTGAATATTATGATGTAGAGATTAAATGAAAACTTCTAACAACGTAAAAATGAAGAACAACATTGTATTGATGGTGATGTTGATCATGATCATGATCAAACTCCAAGAATAAGTGTTGTACGTCGTGCTTTTACAAAAGGAAGTAATTGTTCAGCCTCTCCCCTCCTCCAGCTAACCGCAATGAGTTATTGGACCCAAAATCAAATGAATATGATGAACAATGTTAGAATAAATCCCTCATGGATCTCTCCTAAAGTAAGTGGCCCGATTACCTTTTTCTTTCATTTACATTCATGGGTGGTTATATTCATGTGTGGTTACTGTTCCTCGTGAACAATCTCTATCCTCTTATTAAAGGTTACTTGTAAGACCGGCTACAATAATCCTAGACTTAATGTTTTTGAGGGTTTTGGGTTGAAATTGGCTAATACAAGATTCGTAGGTATAAAAAGGAAAAAGTAAAGGACAATTGCAAAGAAAAATAAATGACAAGACTTGTAATTTAAAGTGAAAACTGTAAATTGCTTTGAATTGAAATGTGGAAGCATTCATACATTATTAAGCTTGAACTCGTTTCTCTCTTAGATGCAGGTACTTCGAGTGGAATGCTCTAAATGTGAAGAAATGCGACCTCTCACAAAAATATAAACATTTGCTTAAATAGAAATCCTAAAAGTGTAATCATCGACGGTTACTAGTCTCAAATTGGGATTCATTGAGAACTGCCATAAACTGCTTTGAAACATCCCCACATTCTTGTTGGCTTGTGAGTTAATAACAGCTCTTGCCGCCACTTATCACTACCTGTCGACATTTATATCTATCGAGCATGCCTTTGAAACTGGTGTCTTCGGCGACCAGCCTTCCTAGTTAAATACTTCTCTGACTTGGTCGACGTATCCCATTGCTTCTTTATGGATACATGCCTTTCTAACCAAAGACAACTTACAGCTTGAGGACTTACTTCCCTAGTCAAAACTTTCTTGTCAACAAATGGCCCCCAAAAATGCCACATTCGTTGGAGCCTCTATAAACGAGAGAACTTTTGCATTTTCTTTTCCAAGTTTTCGACTGCATGTCTCCTCAAAATGAAGTCATGCATAATCATGACTACTTTCTACTCAATAATTTCCCATATCAATCAATCACTTTTCATGATTACTCCTAGGTTTTAGGGCGTGGGTTTTCAAACAAACCCCACTAACTTTTCCACTCCTTTGATTTGTCATCATTGGATCAACACCACCTGTCGGTGGTCGATGGGTCTAATTCCATTTAAATATCCTCTTTAGACCAACATTACTTCTTTTCTTCTTCCATTTGCACCTTTGCTTCTTGCTCACAGACCCTTTGTTTCCTGTAACTTTTCTAACACTAAAAAACCCATCCGTACTACTAGGCATTTTCTTACCCCTTTGATTATAGTGGCAACTTCTGGTTCTGCTCCTGTTGCTTCCAGTAAAAACCCCATGGCCTTTTCCCTTACAAACAATGTCAATCTGCCAATCATCCCACAACCAACGTCTACTGATGCAAGCACCATTAAAACCTAGAAGAATCAAATGCTTATTCCATTTTCTGTCTCTGGGGAACTCTATGCCTTTCATGGGCCGTATCTAACCCAGAAAAATGATCCTAAAAAAGTTTAGGAATTCTTTCCCTGTTATACTCTTGCAAAACCCCTTGTGTTTAACCAAGATTTTACGCTCGACGTGAAGTTCATGAACCCTTCCGCCAGGGCCTTTCATTCTAAGCCTACTCCCAGAAAATCGACCTATTTGGCTTGGCTTGACATGGTTCAAAGTAATAAAAGATCCTTCTGGGAAGCATCTTACATTTTCGACGCGATTCAACTGTCGAGAAATGCTCACAAGGTTACCTGTTTATGATCACAACATCGACATTCTTCTAGGAAGGTTCAACAATCACCTTTTATCTCCCTTGTGGAATGTTAACACCCACCCTCTTCGACGTAGCAGCCATTACCAGCTTGTCTCCCATGGGAAAAGTTTCTGATCCCACTTTGTTGATGGAACTTAAATTTCACTTAAACAAACCCAGCCTCACACATTATATTGAAGACCACCATGATACTGAAAGCGCATATGTTTTTGATGAAGAACACACTGCTTTCCTCGCTCTTTGGCTTTATTATTACTTATTATGCCATGGGTCTTTGCAGGTAGCCAAAAGTTTTATCCCTTTGGCCATTCAACTCCACGAGGGTCGACAAATTTCATTGGGAAAAATCTTGCTGGCATACCTTTATCACACCCTAGGTGATGCCTCCTCCAGGATAAAACATCTTTCTCAAAATACCAAGGGACCAGCACTCACATGACCATTTTGGCTCTTGCAACACTGGTTGAATGCTACCTTCGAGCATCGAATGCCTTCTCCTTTGTCAGAAGTAACTAAGCGCTCTGTGGGCGACATATCTGTTGAAGGATTGAGGTTGTCACTACTTACTCCTCGGGAAAATTCGACTAGGTATGTTTTTATGAAGAATGTTAATCTGTTCATTAAAACCTCTTCTTTTTTCGAGGCTATGACAACATTTGTTATAAGAATTGTTGGCCCTATTATTGACAAGTAATTTTTGACCACGAAAGCAAGCCCTCAAGCCATAGGTTATCTTTAGTTATAAAGGCATGTTTTCATAAAAAAGAATGGGATGCATCGACCAAGTTAAAGAAGTATTTAACCAGGAAGGTTGGTTGACAAAGACACCAGTGTCGTAGGCAGTTGAAGACAGATATGAATGTCGACAGACAATGATAAGTGGAAGTAAGGGCAATTATCAACCCACAAGCCAATAAGAACGTGGGGATGTTTCAAAGCAGTTTATGGTAGTTCTTCATGAATCCTAACGTGGGACTAGTAAGCGTCGATGATTACACTTTTAGGATTTCTATTTAAGCAAATGTTTGTATTTTTGTTAAAGGTCGCATTTCTTCATATTTAGAGAATTAGAGTCAAAGTATCCGCATCTAAGAGAGAAACGAGTTCAGGCTTAATAATGAATGAATGCTTCCACATTTTAATTCAAAGCAATTTCCAATTTTCACTTTAAATTACAAGTCTTGTCATTTATTTTCTTTACTTTGTAATTTTCCTTTACTTTTTCCCTTTTGATACTTATGAATCCTACATCAACCAGTTTCAACACAAAACACTCAAAATACTAAGTCTAGGTTTATGGTAGCTGATCCTGCAAGTAACCTTTAATAAGAGGCTAAAGATTATTCACGAGAAACAAATTGGCACACCTGGTGGAACATGTTGTATTTGAGTCTTTCTTGTTTTGTGTATGAAATTGAGAAGTGGGAGAAAAATGGTAGATCCTAGAACTCATAAAAGGGATCAAACCTTGGAAGGGAATTACCAGCGCGACAGTGAGTATGGGTTCAAGTTCGGTGGTTGTGTCTTCGACTGCCCCAAACATAGTTACCACAACTCAACCAGTAGCTACAAGATCATTAATGGTCACAACTTCTGGGCAGTATGTGCCTACTTTGGCAAGGGAAACACATAATGGTGTGGTCCCAACCTCTAGGCAGTATATACCTAGTTTTGCAAGAGATACACATAATGTTGAACACGAATACAAAATGCCAACGACGATGATGGCAAACCTACATAGTAGTAGTTGGACATTTGGTGAAAACTCTGCGTCGGTGTTTTATCCGTATCATGCCTCAGGGCCGTTAGGAAATCAATTTGGCTGTTCGACTAGATTAGGATTTTCCCACCATATCATGCCTACTTTCACCCAAAGTACGGTTGCCATCACGAGGCTTTAGAAGGATGAAAGTAATCATGAGATGGTCAATATGCTTACTCAATAGATGAGTGTCATATTAATATCGTTGCTCGAGAATTCGATGCATAGTTATTATAGCAGTAGAAATGTTGAGACTAAGCCATTGGATTGACTTAACTCCATAGATCAAAATAAAAATCGCCATTGTGCTTTATTGTTTCCAAAGGAATGGGAAAAGAGAGAATAACCCAAAGATAATGGGAGAGAATCTAAGTTCGGGGCTTGTTTATGAAAAAAGGAGTGTTGTACCCCAAAATTTTCCCTCCTATTTTTCTCAAGAGATTCTTTCAAGGCTTCTCAAATACTCAAGACACTCAAAGGTTGACCAATCAAATGCTCCTTCTAAGCTAAAGGTCTACAACTAGGGTTTTGAGTTTCTCAAGGAAATTTGGTTTACAAAGGTATCAATTGGATTCCTTGGTTCTTCATAGGTCCTAAAAATGTTCATGTCAAGTTTCAAGACTTGCATCACAAGTTTGCTCAGTCAATTGCTCAGATGATTGGCAATCAACTGTATTGGGTAAAAAGTCAAATATGGTAAACATACAATCAAACTTCAAGATTTTTGTAAACATCAACATTTTGAAATGATATTCATCATTTTATCAAAGGTTGATCATGATTCCTCAAGGAAATCCCTCAAATCATCAAATGTTAAGAATTGACAAATTAGGGTTTCTTTAGGAGAAATAAACTGAACTTTGACCAAGCATAACTTTCAAATGCTTCATCTACTCTTCCCTAACCAAAGCTCTTTTTGAAGAAAATTCAATCCTCTACAACTTTTCTATTATGCTCAAGTCCCAAAATTGCTTCATTTGAAAGATATGAGCTAATACATTATAGGTCATTTTCAAAAGTCTACAAAAGACACTTTTTGTCAAGGCAACTTACATCAAGATAATGTCTCCAAATGCAAAAATGATCAAAAGAGAAACTGTAGAGGACACCTTGATATTTACAAAGAGTCAAATATCTCCTTAAAAATATGAAAATTGAGCAAGTTATGAGTTGCACAAGTTGATAAATTTTGAAGAAATTCATGAAATGCAAATTGAGCAAACTTGCAATTTTGAACTAGTCGGCCTAACTTTTGATATTTAAACATTTTCATCAGGTGTTAGGGGACCTCTACATTCATTCACATATTTTTGTGATTTTTTTTATTTTTTTTATTTGAATTTTTTTCATTTAAAAGCAAATAAAGTCAAAATAAATATGAGATAAATATGTGAAGACTTGAGCTTATAATTTCAGTCATGTACATGCCCATACAAAATCATGCAAAGCCTTTTACAGCATGCCAATTTCGTGGGGACTCAAGAAAGGAAGAAATATTGCAAATTTGGCAAGTTTTAAAGTTGTTTATTCTTTTTTAAACCATGGCATGATTACCTTTATTTCATTCCTTATTTGTCAGCTCATTCACTCATCTATATAATGCAAGCAAGAGCAAACCTCAAGCACACAATTATGTTGCACAAGAAACTAGAAAATTAATCAAAATGTTCCCAACAAACCTCAAGTCCCAAACTTTGTTCACAAGCCATTTAAGTCCATAACTTCAGTCTCATTACCTTCCTGGAATACCCAAAGGTTGTACTAGACCATTCATGTTGATCATACACGTATGAAACCATGCATCATGGCCTTGCCGATTCTCCATTTTTTTTAAAATTTCGTATCTTTAATTTTACATTGTTTTATGATGCATTGATGCTACTAATGTGTTCCTGAGTCCTTGATGAGTAGGTTTTGACCTTGATGCATTCCCATGCACGCAAAATAGTTAGATGCCATTTTTCTCTGATCTGTGGTTTTGAATCAAAGCGCATGATCCAACAGTTTTTAGCTCAAATTAATGGCAGATTTGGATTCAGGGGGGAATTTTAAGGGTAGTAGACATTTTAATTGTTATGTTTTTGCAAGTTTGGATTTTTGTATGGCCGGAGAAGACGACAGAGTTTGACTACGGCGTCCCTGAGACGTGCTGACTCTGACAAGAGCACGCATTGAACAAAGAAGCATCCTGATTGGCTCGTTCAAATAAAAGAGGGTCGACTTGTACACGCGTTTGGCTTATCTGACATTAGCACACATTTTATATTATATTTGTTGTTGCTTATTTCACTAACAGATGAATCACACCACCCTAGTGGCAACACACATGCACGTAAGAACCTCACACGCTTGGTCCTGGGTTCGATCCAGGCGTGAGGGTTTTTATTTTTTCAAGTTTTTCACTACAGATTCGGTGCAAGCGAGTTTACAGCGCGCATGGTAGACGTGAGGTTTTGACCTTCAGATCTTAAAAGTTTCAGATCCAATGCCTCTGATGATAATCCCCATGGTAAACCTCGGGGAATCGGCCATACTAGATCCAGTGCAAACTCCTAGGAACCTTTTTAATGGGCCTGATTTTTTTTGTTTCTAACCCCCCCCCTCTAATTCTCTTGTAGTGTGGCCCATTTTATTTTTGTTTTTGCTTTAATTATTTGTTTTCTTTTTAATTAATTTCTTTTTCTTATTAAAAAATCATAAAACCAAAAAAAAAAATAGACTTAGGCTTTGACAAATTAATTTAATCTTTTTTTCATAATTAAAATTTGAATTAATTTAAATCACATGTTAATTTTTACCAAATAATTAACTTATTAGAATTAGGTTTTTCATAATTTAGTTATTTTTCTAAACAAAAATACCAAAAACATTTTTATACTTAGAATTTTTTTAGGGCTTTTTAGATACTTTTTCTCTCTTCTATCTCCGCGTGTTTATTTATTTTCGCATTATTATTTTTCATAATTTTGTAACTGTCCATAGTTCGTAATAGCTAATTAGGACCTTTACTTTTTATCCCCCAATTTTTGGCTTGTATTCCTCGATCCCCGAAGCGATGTAATAGTGTAGTTTACTTCCCGCACTTTTATTTTCTGCCCTTGTATATATCTAATTGCTAGATTAAATAGGCGTGCATGATAATACTTAAAAGCCAACGGTAGAAAACCTAACATCCAAGATAAATATAAATGAAACACAACACACTTCACTCACACGCACCTCTAAGGTACCTCCACTTGTTTCCTTCGGAAAATAAATAGTCACGTCTCTCGAACGTGAGAAGTTTTAGCAAAGACCCTTTGGTTAAAAGATTATAGTCCCTCGATGACCCTTCGATGCTGCCTCGATAAAAGATTTTGATACCTTAGGGTAATTTCTAAAATGTCTTACGAGTTATCTTCGTGACTGTACGATGAACCTTACTTGTCCCTCAAAACATCCAATGATGGGGCTACCTACCAATTAATGGTAGGATAACACTATCTAAAAGAAAAGAGGAAAAGAACAAAAATCTTTTGAGTAGGTAGATATCTTGTAGTTGCTTGCTCACAAAAAAAAAACAATTTTCACACATACATTTCTTTTCTAAATATTTTCAAAGACAAAAACACTTTGTATGCGTTCTCAACGATACGAGAATCATTATAAAGTTTTCCGCACTAAGGCATCTTTTGAAAATATTTTCAAAAAAATACACTTACACAAAAAGCATTTTCAAAGTGAGCTAGCAACTAAGAGCCCATATATAACCTACCCCCCTTACTCAAAAAAATTATCAAAAGGTCTTGTTCTTTTCACCCTTTCCTTTATTGAATAAAAGAAAAGTCACAGGCGACTCTTGCTAACCGCAACATTTGCAATAAAATGAAAAACTAGTAAAGTCAGTTCTCCTACCGTATTACATAACTGACGTCTCTGCTGGGGAAATCACTTAAAATGGGGTTACCTTAGGGATAGTTCATATTTAAATGCTTTCTTTGTTTGACTTGCCTGCTTTACTTTTAAGGGTTTGTTTGGGTTATTCTTGTATAGATCCTATACCCGGATCTGGGGAATTTTTAGGTAAGTAGCAATAGATCGTGAAAATTATACGACATACGTTTGAAGCTATGGCTACGTTAGTGCGACACATTTGTTGGTATCGGTGTCCCTTGAGTTAAGTCAAGGAGAATGCTGGTCTTCCGTGTGGTGTCATAAAGCACTAACTGACCGTAGAGCCTTAGTTGACACAACTTGAGCCATTAGAAGGTAGCGAGATAGCCGACTTTGGTGCAGACTGAAGTTGGTTGATACTCGATGCTACACTCATTGAGTTCAGACTCTCGGGATATTTTGGTTGCAAATCAGATGCTTGAGATGAAATAATGCCCGAGAGAAAGATCGGTGATATTGAGACTCGTAGAACCCGGTTACTTTCTTTTAGGATAGGTTGAGCCAACTAAAACTTCAAAACGGTACATACCTACAACTCCATGCAAGATTTAACCTAAGGCCTTGTGTGTTTTGTTTGTGTGTGATTAAATTGTTCGAACATAACATCATGCATCATAACATCATGACATATCATTTCCTAACCATTTCAAGGACCAATGAATTTATCTTTGTTCTGTTTTGCAAACTATGGCCTTCGCTTGCAGAAACACTATATGGGTCAACTTTGTAAGGGTACCCCCTCAACTTAAAGAATTAGTCTCAAGGTTTCCCAAAAGTTCTTCATTTATCAGAAGGCATGGTCGACTACTCAGTTTGGTTACTCTAAGTTTTGAGGAAGATATAATGAGTATCATATTCCGTTTCTCTGACCTTGCACATCATTGCTTCACCTTTCCTGATTATCAGTTGGTACCCACTATAGAAGAGTTCTCTTAATTACTGGGATTACATGTTCTTAATGAGATGCCCTTCACCGGTTTAGAAGAAGATCCGAAGCCAGAAGTTATTGTAGCAACCTTACATCTGAAGCGGTCCAACATTGTATCCAACTGGGAAACGAGAAGTGGAGTCAAAGGTTTTGTAGCGAAATTTCTGTTGGAGAAGGCTCAACTATTCCTATATTCTATGAGTTTCCAGGATTTTGAAGATATCTAGGCTCTTTTGATCTATGGGTTGATACTATTCCCTAATCCAGACCAACTCATAGATGTGAACACCGTCAAGATTTTTCACGCTCGTAATCCTGTGCCTACCTTGCTCGGAGACATTCTGCATTCTCTTCACACTCGTACTATGAAGAGACGAGGAACTCTCATGTGTTGTATTCCTCAGCTATCCAGGTGGTTTATTTCGCACCTTCCTCGCTCGGTAATGAAGAATGAACAAGGCTTGAGGTGGTCGCAAAGAATAATGTCCCTTTCTCATACAGATATTTACTGGTGTTCCCGATTTCATGAAGACACCACTATCAATGATCACTGTAGGGAATTCCCTAATGTTACACTCCTTGGAATTAGGGGAGGTATTACTTATAACCCTTCTTTGGCTCTACGTCATTTTGGTTACGCTCTAAGAGATGGTCCTCGTGACGCACTTATCCAGGGTATTGTGTTTGATTATGAAAGTGATCTTCAAAGTTATCATCAGAGGTTTTTACGTGCTTGGCGCATGGTAAGCAAGATTGATAGTAAGGCTTTAGGGCAGAAGAATTCCATCCCTATGGAACCTTATCTCAAATGGGTACAAGCTCGTGCCCAAAACCTCCTAATGCCATATCCAACTATCTTACCGGTGATCATGGAGCCTATTGTCGAAGGAGACATTTCTCGCACCATCCTCCATCCAGACATGCCTACTGATCTTGAAGAGTTGCAGAAGTCATAGATTCAACTGAAGGAAGAATGGAACACCTTTGAGACTCAATTCTACGAAAGTGAGAAGAAATTGTTGGAGCTCACCAGACAACTTCATGAAGAGCAGAGTCTTAATACATACATTAGCACAAAGTGGAACTTCCATGGGAGACTTGATTCTTAAATTTTAGGAGTTCATTTTATTATATCTAAGGTAGTTATTATTGTCATTGCATGCCTAAAAGACAATTGTAATTTGAACTTTGCTAATAAAATCTTTGTTTTGTTTCCTCTTAGGAAATTTAAATCTCCCGAAGTCCTTGAAATCATTGCATTTACATATCATGCATAATTTCATAACAGGATATCATACAAGTTTCTCATTTTCTCGCAGTTTATTTAAGGTAGAAAATGTCCCTCTAATAAACTGTTAAGGATCTCCAGGCTCAACATGCACAATTACAAGAGACTCTCATGAATCTGGCACAAGGGCAAAAAGAGATGTTGGCGCTCGTTGCCAAGAAAAATAAGACCAATAAGCCAGTTGTTGTCCTCAATATAGGGAGAAGGTTCAAAGGTCTTGCTCAACCAGTCCAAGTGGATTATGTCTCCTCTAAAGAAGACGACAACCATAACGAAGATGGTAGAAGCATCAAGAATGAAGGCATGAACAATTAGGGTTATGAGAATGCTCCTGAAGATGAAGACTTTTCTGACGAACAGTATCCTCCTGCGGATGATAGATATAAGCAACTGGAGGACAAACTCAACGCAATGGAAATCCAGAAGGTGCCTGGACTGGATTTTGGTGAATTAGGTCTGGTTTTGGGGGTGGTCATCCCACCTAAGTTCAAGGTCCTTGTATTTTCTAAGTACGATGGGGTCTCTTGTCCTAAACTCCATGTCAGGTCGTATGTTCGGAAGATACAACCTCACACTACTGACCAGAAGTTATGGGTCCATTTCTTCCAGGAAATTTTGGCTGGCACTCAAGTGGAATGGTTCTATCAACTGAAGGGAACCAACATTCATACCTGGGAAGACTTGGCTGCTACTTTCTATAAGAAGTATCAATACAACGCTGACCTAACACCAACTCGAGTGCAACTGTAGAATATGTCCATGGGCTTTAATGAAGGGTTCAAGGAATTTGCATAGAAATGGAGGGACTTGGCTAGAAGGGTGCAACCTCCCTTGAATGATCGGGAAATGGTAGATATGTTTATGAGTACTTTGTCAGACCCGTTCTTTAATCTGTTGATCAGAAGCTCTTCGTCGGGTTTTACAAAGATGATTTTGACAGGGGAGAGAATTAAAAGTGGTATCAAGAGAGGGAAGATCCTGATGGCTACATCTTCGAATGCTGTGAAGAAGCCATTTAGGGGTAAAAAGGAAGTCAATGTTGTTTATGGCCAGAAGAGCCGTAGTAAAAGTAACCGCCATCAGTCTGTGGGAGTGATATTGATATCTAATCCGGCACCTGTTCAACAATAACAACAACAACATGTGATAACACGAAAAGTTATAGTATTTTCCGCCCGACTTACATAGATAAAACTTCTGGTTATTCGTTTATTATGTCAAATTTTATCTCTATTTGTAGTATTTGCATCATATTTCAGGTACTTAGATTTTTCAAGACATAAATGAGAAAAGGAAGAAAACCAATGGAGACATGAAGAAGAAACACAACATTTAGCATAATTCTGTACCAGAAGGCGTGCCGCCCGCCACAGGCGTGTAACGCCCGTCACAAGTTGTAAAAGTGTGCCCCTCGGCACGCTTCATGTCCCGACGGACACATATTAGAGATATGCGCCCCACGTCATAGCATGCATGACACTCGTGACAACTCATAACTGTTAAGACATTATCTCCACGAAGCGGACGAAACAGAGATTTCGTTGGAACTTCTCCACGATGGAAAAACAAGGATCAACGGGATTCCTCCTATTTCTGATCACTTTTGGAATCTATAAATTGGGATCAGTTACAAACATTGTTACGTTCCAGACTTGCAACATTTTTTATTGTTTCGTTTATGTATTGCAATATTACTACTTTTCCAATTTTACAATTTTTTGCTTATTATTCCAGTTTCATAGTTTTTAGTACTCTATTTTCCAGTTTCGTAGAATTCCCGTAAGCATAGAAAACCAGCACCATTAAAGCAATATTTCTTCACATCGAAGGAATACTGCAATTCTAATTTTCTTCCTAGCTTTCAGAATTCGTTTAGGTCCATTTTATTTAATTCAAGATATTTCATTACAAGTTACTCCTGCGCCGTGGAGGATACACACTGCTCAAATTATCTTCTTCAGTATTTAATTTCAGGTTCCTATTTTAAGTATAATTTATTTATTTTTACCATGCATGTGTTATTAAATTTATGTTTTAATTTTATGTTATCCTGCAATAAAATTATATCTGGCTAAATTCCCCGATATCAGTATGTAAATCTTAAAACGAAGGGATTCGGTAATAATTGGCATTAATATTTTACAAAAGCACTTTTTTGGTTTTAATTTCCAATTTAGATATTTAATTGTTTTTATACGAGAGTAAAAGACAATCTAAGGTTAAAATCAACAAAGCGAGAGTTTGAGGTTTTAACCAGATAGTGGTTAATAAACATTAATTTTAAAAACAGTGAGAGCGCTTTAAAATTAATTGGACACTATTTGTTTTCAAAAAATACTTTTAAATTTTAAATGAAACAGTGAGAGCGCATATGACCTGAATCGATATAACGAAAGTGTGAGATGAGGGTTTTTAAATGAATAGTTTCCTCTGAAATAATGTTTTAATACTGAAAAAAATGCCAATGACTTATTGAATCCCTGAGTTGACAAAGTACATACCGGTGTCCCGTTATTAATTATTAGATTTTAGTTAATTCCTGATTAAACCCAAACACCCAAATTTTATAATTAGCCTTAGCTTTATACGGTGACCCTAAGATAACAGTAGTTCGACCATCAGTCCTTGTGAGTTCAATATCTTTTAAAACTACGCGATAGACTGTGCACTTGCAGTCACTACACCCAACAGACTCATAAAGTCGCCATCAACATGTTAATCGAAGAAGGCCAGACGCTTCGCCGAGGTAGTTTACTAAAATTGGAATTCCTTTATCTTAGGAGTTACATCATTTGTTGAAGGCTGCTCATTTCACTGCGGGATCCTCCTCAGAATCCCAACACCTCTTCTCCAAAGTATAATCCAAACGCGAGGTGTGCTTATCATTCAAACAGTCCTGGCCATGACACCAACAATTACTGGGCTCTGAAGAGAAAGATTCAAGACATGATCGATAATAAAGAAATTGAGTTTGATCCTCCGGAGACTCCAAAAGTGATCACTGCACCTATGCCTAAACATGACAACGAAATAGGTGTTATTGAAGATGTGTTGTATATGACCTCTGTAAATGATAAGGTTACTCCCCTCTCTATAATCAAGAAGAATTTTTTACAAGCTTGTTTATTTCTTGGTTGGGCAAAAGAATGCTATTACTGTACGGTGTAACCCAATGGATGTGGGTTACTGAAGGAAGGCGTTCAGCTCTTGATGGATGAACATGTCATTCTGATTGAGAAGATTCATAATCTATGCGAAGACTTGTCTGTTATCTCCGGCACTCCCTTCAGTATCCCTTCCAAAGGTCCTATAAGGATTACCGCCAATCCGAAAGCTTCACCTTTGGTTATTACAACACCTGGGCCTATCCCATATTCCTCGGAGAAGGCTATTCCGTGGCATTATGGGTCTAACGTCTATTTCCATGGTGTTAAGCAAGAGTTGTCTGGTGAAGAGAATGAAGAAGTTGATCCCAGTATTGTCAATATTGCGGGGACAAGTAAAATTACAAGAAGCGGGAGGATTTTCTCCCCAGAAATATATCCGCCTATTCAAGTCACATCCACCAAGACAACTGCTGAGTCTCGGGGTAAAGAGCCAGTGATAGAGCCTGCTCGGACGGAGGCACCAAAAGAAGCTCCGATAAGGATACATATGGACAGGATTTGGAAGAGGTTTTGAAGATCATTCATCGAAGTGATTATAAGATTATTGAACAGCTGGGGCAGACCCCATCCAAAATATCTATGTTGTCATTAGTGCTGTGTTCTGAGGGTCATGCGAAGGCTTTAGTGAAGTTCTTAAAGACTGCTCATGTGCCGCAAGAAGTTTCAGTTGATCAATTTGGAAGCTACATGGCTAGTCTGACAACCGATAATGGTTTGGGTTTCTCCGATGCTAACTTGACTCTAGAGGGGAGAAATCACAATAGGGCCCTGTCTGTCTCCATCGAATGAAGGGGCACTACATTGGTCCATGTATTAATTGATATTGGCTCTTCTCTGAATTTTATGCCCAAAGGTGCTCTCGATCGACTAGATCGTGAAGGGGTTATGCTAAAGCCTAGCAATATCATAGTTCGAGCCTTTGACGGGTCGAAAATAATGGTGCATGGAGAGGTAGACCTCCCGATCAAGGTGGGTTCACAAATATTTGATTCCACTTTCTATGTCATGGACATACGGCCGACTTACTCTTATTTATTGGGACGCCCTTGGATTCATGGGGAAGGTGCCATCACCTCTACCTTAAACTAGAAGCTAAAGTATCCAGTAAAAGGGAAGGTTGTTACTGTATGTAGAGAGGAGGAATACATGGTTAGCCACCTCAATTCATTCAGGTACATGGATATAGATTGAGAGTTTACCGAAACACCCTGTCAAACCTTTGAAGTGATTTCCCCTGTTGTTGTTGTTGAATATGTTTCAGCCATTCCAAGGATCACTAAAACTCTGCACAAGATGGCCTCCTTGAAAGATACTGAGGCTACCATTGAAGAAGATGGTGGTACAATTTGGGGTCAACTTCTTGATATCCCTTTTAAATCTAACAAGTTTGGTCTGGGCTTTACTGTAGAAGGTCAGAAGGTTGTTCGATGCGCTCGTGCTGGGAGACCCCCGTTCCGTATCAGCAACAACGAGGTTAATTCTATAGAGGAAGCAGACAGTGATTGTGACTTCAATAGTTGTATATTCCCTACCGTTGGTGATGGAATGGATAACTGGAAGGCATAAGACATCTTTCCCATCTCCTTTAGTCAAGAGTAATATCTATATTCATGTCTTATTGTTTTCAAAAGTTTTTAGCTATGTAATAAATAATGACTTTAAACCTTTTGTCTTACCCGAGGCACAATAGTTCATTGGTTAAAGGGTCGATAATTCATAAATATTTGTTCATTCAATAAAACTGGACATTTTGCATGCATATTTTGTGATCTCTGTCTTTCTTTTATATTATTACATTTTCAAATAGCTATATGTTCTTACACACACCCATACACTACATTACATATCCTCATCTACTCTGGATCTCGTTGATAACGATTATGCTATTTCCGCATATGACTTCGAAAATACGATCTACCAAGCCGAGGATGAAGGTGAGGAAGTTTGTGAAATACCTGGAGAACTCGCCAGACTCTTAATACAAGAAGAAAAGTCTATCCAACCACATGAAGAGTCAGTCGAAGTTGTAAACTTGGGTACTGAGATAGACAAGAAAGAGGTCAAGATAGGCGCCAACTTAGAGAACAGTGTCACGAGCAGACTAATCCAAATGTTGCATGAATATGTTGAAATCATTGCTTGGTCATACGAAGACATGCCAGGGCTTGGTACCAATATTGTGGTTCACCGTCTTCCAATGAAAGAGGGTTGTGCTTTGATAAAATAGAAGGTTCATCGCATGTGTCCTGAAATGTCATAAAAGATCAAAGTCGAGGTTATGAAGCAATTTAATGTAGGTTTCTTAGAAGTAACGTCATATCCTCAATGGGTTGCTAATGTTGTTCTGGTGCTAAAGAAAGACGACAAGGTACGTGTGTGCGTAGATTATAGGGATCTGAACAGGGCAAGCCCCAAAGATGACTTCCCACTACCATATATCGATGTCTTGGTCGACAACACTGCTCATCATAAGGTATTCTCTTTCATGGATGGTTTCTCAGGTTATAATCATATCAAAATGGCGCTTGAAGACATGGAGAAAACTACCTTCGTCACACAGTGGGGAAATTTCTGCTACAAAGTCATGCCTTTTGGGTTGAAAAATTCCAGGGCAACTTATCAGCGTGCCATGGTAGTCTTATTTCATGACATGATTCACCATGAAATAGAGGTCTACATTGACGACATGATAGCCAAGTCACAAACTGAAGAAGAGAACCTCAATCATCTGCATAAACTGTTTGAAAGACTGAGGAAGTATAAGCTAAGGCTAAACCCGAACAAGTGCACCTTTGGGGTGATATCTGGTAAACTCCCGGGTTTGGTTGTCAGTGGTAAGGGTATTGAGGTTGGTCCAACAAAAGTTAAAGCCATACAAGAAATTCCAACTCCTCGTACTGAGAAGGAGGTCAAAGGTTTCTAAGGACGATTGAATTACATTTCCCGTTTGATTTCTCATTTGACTGCTGCTTGTAAGCCAATCTTCAAGCTACTGAAGAAAGATCAAGTAGTAAAATGGAACGACTACTGTCAAATGGCCTTTGATAAAATCAAGGAGTATCTAAAATAACCTCATATTTTGATGCTACCAGTTGAAGGAAGACCTCTAATCATGTACTTAACAGTGCTAGAGAACTCAATGGGGTGTGTATTGGAGCAGCATGACGGGTGTGGTCAAAAAGAGCATGCAATATACTACCTTAGCAAAAAGTTTACCGACTGTGAAACAAGATATTCACTGCTAAAGAAATTTTTTTGTGCTTTGGCATAGGCTGCTCACCGACTAAGACATCATATGTTGACCCATACTACCTTGTTGTTTTCTAAAATGGATCCCATCAAGTACATATTTGAGAAGCCAACTCTCTCCGGAAGAATAGTTCGACGGTAGATGGTCTTAACATAATACGACATCTAGTACACCACTCAAAAAGCAATCAAAGGAAGTGTACTGGATGACCATTTGGATCATCAGGTTGTGGAAGACTATCAGTCTATGAACTTTGAATTCCCAGACGAGAACATTATGCTAGTAACAGATTATGAAAAACCTAGACCGTATGAAGGACCTGAGCCAGGATCCCGATGGACTATGGTTTTCTATGGAGCTTCTAATGCACTTGGAAATGGATTCGGTGCAGTGATCATCTCCCCTGCAGGTTTCTATACACCCTTCATTGCCAAACTTTGCTTTGAATGCACCAACAATATGGCTGAATATAAAGCATGCATCATGGGTGTTAGGGTTGCTATTGATATAAGAATCAAGTTATTAAGCGTGTATGGAGACTCAACATTGGTGATCAGTCAGGTTAAGGGAGATTGGGATACGAAACACCCGGATCTCATTAGTTATAAAGAACACGTGTTAACGTTGACTCTGTACTTCGAAGAGATTACTTTTGAGCATATCCCAAGAAAAGAGAATTAGCTGGCGGACACATTGGCTACCATGTCATCCATGTTCAAGGTCAGATGGGATAACGAGAATCCTAGAATTACCATTGAAAGATTTGATGAATCGGCACACTTCTGTGACATTGACACTGATGGAGTAGAGGAAAACCCTTGGTTTCATGAGATAAAAAGGTACCTTGAGGCTCAAGAATACCCAGAAGGGGAATCCGTCAATGACAAGAAATTCCTATGGAGGTTCTCGGCTAAATTCTTCTTAAGCAATGGAATTCTATACAAGCGCAATCATGATTTAACTCTGCTTTGTTTTATGGACAAGAAGGAAGCAGAAGAGATTATGCATGATATGCACGAATGTTTCTTTGGTACTCACTCCAGTGGGCATACTATGTCTAAAAATATTCTGAGAGCTGGTTACTATTGGTTGACTATGGAAATTGACTGTCACCATCACTCGAGAACTTGTCATAAGGGCCAAATTTATGCTGATAAAGTTCATGTACCTTTGAATTTCATGACTGCTCCTTGGACATTCGCAATATGGGGAATTGACATGATCGGAGAAATCAAGCCTACTGCCTCTAACATGAATCTCTTCATCCTCTTCACCATTGATTACTTTACAAAATGGGTTGAAGCAGCTTCATTTACCCCTGTTACCAAACAACGGTACAAATATCAACAATACAATGATCACTAAACTCTGCACGCAGTTCAAGATCAAACATCATAACTGTTCTCTGTATCGACCTAAGATAAAAGTAACAGTGGAAGCCTCCAATAAGAACATAAAGAAGATCATACATAAGATCGTTGTGACGTACAAAGATTGGCACAAGATGTTACCGTTCGCTCTTCACGGCTACCGGACTTCGGCTAGAACATTAACTGGGGAAACCGCATTCTCTCTGGTATATGGTATGGAAGTTGTCTTACCTATTGAGGTCCATATTACCTCTCTAAGGATTATGAAAGATGCATGTTTGGACGAAGACGAGTGGGTTCAGACCATGTTGGATCAGTTAAATCTAATTGATGAGAAGAGGCTTGCGGCTGTTTGTCACAGTCAGATGTAGCATAAACATGTGATCAAGGCATTTAATAAGAAGATCAAGCTTCAAGTATATCAGGTTGGTGACTTGGTAATAAAGCGTATCATTCTGCCACAGGGTGATCCCATGGGGAACTGGACTCCCACTTATGAAGGGCCATTTGTAATCAAGAAAACATTTTCTGGCAGAGCTATGATACTGACCACTATGGACGGTGAAGATTTCCCGCACCCTGTGAATGCAAATATAGTCAAAAGATACTACGCATGAAAACGGACCGCTAGGTTCACTGGCCTAGGAAAAAATAAGGGAATCCCGGCGAACCAAAAAGGTTCGGGAAAAAATCAGGGATATATATGAAAAGACTATACACCTGACAAGTTGAAAACCTAAAAAGGCAGCTTGGGCAAAAAAGGGTATCCCGGTGGACTGAAAACCTGAAAGGGCAGTCCAGGAAAAAATTAGGGATTAAAGCGTACGACTATGTCCCCATTGGATCACTTACAACAAGCTTTATTACCAAAGTCAAAGTTCAAAATGGTACAAATCAATTCACTCACTTTCTTCCGAAAGCAAGGGACGAGATGCTTGACGACACAGGGGAAATAGTAGAGTTGAAACTCGACGAGATTATTTCTACATAGATGTTATCTTGTTTACACTTTGTATTCTTTTCATTTCATGACGATTTCCCCTTATTGAGATGTATGTCTCTTTGTACAAAATCGCCCGTTTATGGGCAAACTATCAATAAAATTCAATTTCAAAATTCAAACTCTTTGTTTTACTTTTTCTGTTTTGTTTGAAAGACATCCCATGATTAAAATTGAATAAGCATATGCATATGAATACAATTGACTGTTAACAAATGCATAAAAACAGGAATAACCGTTTACTCAAGACTCTAGGGATTGGGATAATATTCGAGGTGTCCACAAATCCCCACATAGCCACTTCCATAAGATTATCTCTACAAAGTAATTTTTGCAAGTTCATACATTCCCCCAAAATTTCCCCGGCAGAACATTCTGGAAGACAAAGGAATATGATCTTCTTCCCAGCAATATCTCCATCTAAGGAATCACAATCATTGTAGTTTATGGAAATTCCTGTCCCCAACTGAGTTTTTAAATCTATAAAATATCCCTGCAGTCTACTTCTCTCAAGCAGAGTTCATTCTCCTCAACAAGGGTTTTCCCTCAGCAGAATATTCCTCCATCAACAGGGTTTATTTCCCCAACGGAGTTCAGATTTCCATCAACAAGGTTTATTTCCCCAGCAAAGTTAAATTTCCCCAGCTTGGGTTTGCTCCTACCATAGGTCACCGACAAGATTTCCACCTCCAGCAAAAGACATCCCAGGTTTCTATCCCAAGAGAGTTGCTACTAAATCTGAAACCAGACCAGATATCAGTCTATTTTATACTCCCCAGACGAGTCAGAAGAATATCCACCTCTTTTATCCCTAGTCAGGGTATACAAGAATTCAATCCCCAGTAAATTAAGGAACAAACAAATTTTTGAACTCTTCTCCCCCAAGCAAAAATCAACATCCCCCAGCAGAGTTTTCTCAAACAGAGAGCAGGAATCCCCGACAGAAACAATCCTTAGAAGATCGAAGATACACATACTCTTTATCTCCATCAACAGTTAGGTATTTATTTTTCCCCAGACAAAGATGCTTCTCGAGTTTACAAATACACTTCAACAACATTTCATATTCATACATAATTTACAAACAACATAACATATGCGTACAAAATGCATATAACACAATCTCATTTATTTTGAGAACATCATTACGCAATGCATTTCATACATCATGACATTGCATACAACTAACTCTTTACCTTTGCAGGAAAGATTAATCAACATACAAACATCATCAATTACTTGTACGACCAGACAATCTTCTCAAAGACAACATCTTCTGGCTCAGTTTAGATCGATCATAGATCTATTATGATACTTCTTCCAGTTTAAGACGGTCGTAAAAAAGCATAAACATCTTCTGGCTCAGTTTAAATCAACCATAAGATTTACTCTAATACTTCTTCCAGTAGACATTCTTCTGGCTCAGCTTACATCGGGTGTAGATCTATTCTGATACTTCTTCAAGTTGAAGACATTTTCTAGCTCAGATAAAACCAAGTATAGGTTTAGTTTGATACTTCTTCTGGATAAAAATGAACACAAGCATCCTCTGGCTCAGATTAAATCTAACAAAGATTTATTCTGATACTTCTTCCAGCGGATCTTTTTCTGGCTCAGATTAAATCGACCAAAGATTTGTTCTGATACTTTTTCCAGTTAAAGATAAGCAAAGAGACCTCTTCTGGCTCAGAGTAAATCGACCAAAGATTTATTCTTATACTTCTTCCAGTCGAAGTTGGGCATAAACATCCTCTAGATTAGATTAAATTGACCAAAGATTTATTCTGATACTTCTTCCAGCAGACCTTGTTCTGGATCAATTAAATCGACCAAAGATTTGTTTTGATACTTCTTCCAGTTAAAGACAAATATAAACATTTTTTTGCTCAGATTAAATTGTCCATAGATTTATTTTGATACTTCTCCCAGTTAAATTCAAGGCGATATTTTCTGGCTCAGTTTAGATCGACCGCAGGTTTATTCTGATACCTCTTCCAGATAAAGAATAACATGGATATCTTCTGGCTCAGATTAAATCAAGCGTAGATTTATTCTGATACTTCTTCCAGTTAAAGTCAACAGTTACTTTGGATGGCATCTATAAGCCCATCTCCGACGACTCTTCGTCACCTCTCCAAATGGCATCTATAAGCCCATTCCCGATACAATCAACTGACAACATTACTTCTGGCACATGCGAATGCAAATTTCTGGGTACTTAAGTGTTCAGTCCTCTTCTACCTTCAAGTTGCAAAAGGCAAACAAGCCAATCTAACTCTTCAGTCTTAAGAATATTAAACAGAGGCAACTGTTGTACCCCAAAATTTGCCCTCCTATTTTTCTCAAGACATTCTTTCAAGGCTTCTCAAATACTCAAGACACTCAAGGGTTGACCAGTCAAATGCTCCTCCTAAGCCAAAGGTCTACAACTAGGGTTTTGAGTTTCTCAAGGAAATTTAGTTTGCAAAGGTCTCAAGTGGCTTACATGGTTCTTCATAGGTCCTCAACAATGTTCATGTCAAGTTTCAAGACCTGCATAACAAATTTGCTCAGTCAATTGCTCAGATGATTGTCAATCAACTGTATTGGATAAAAAGTCAACTATGGTCAACATACAGTCAAACTTTAAGATTTTTGTCAACATCAACATTTTGAAGTAATATTCATCATTTTATCAAAGGTTGATCATGATTCCTCAAAGAAATCCCTCAAATCATCAAAACTCAATAATTGACAAATTAGGGTTTCCTTAGGAGAAGTCAACTGAACTTTGACCAAACATAACTTTCACGTGCTTCATCAACTTTTCCCTAACCAAAGCTCATTTTGAATAAAATTAAGTCCTCTACAACTTTGCTTTTATGCTCAAGTCTCAAAAATGATTCATTTGAAAGATATGAGCTAATACATTATATGTCATTTTCAAAAGTAAACAAAAGACACCTTTTGTCTAGGCAACTTACATCAAGATAATATCTCCAAATGCAAAAATGATCAAAAGAGAAAGTGTAGAGGACATATTGAGCTTTCCAAAAAGTCAAAGATCACCTTAAAAATATGAAAATTAAGCAAGTTATGAGTTGCACAAGTTGGGAAATTTTGAAGAAATTCATGAAATGCAAATTGAGCAAACTTGCAATTTTGAACTAGTAGTGGGCCTAACTTTTGATGTTTAAACATGTTCATAAGGTGTTAGGGGACCTCTACATTCATTGACATATTTTTGTAATTTTTGATTTCTTTTATTTGAATTTTTTTCATTTAAAAGCAAATAAAGTCAAAATAAATATGTGAAAACTTGGGCTTATAATTTCAATCATGTAAAGGCCCATACAAAATCATGCAAAGCCTTTTACAACATGCCAATTTCGTGGGGACTCAAGAAAGGAAGAAATATTGCATATTTGGCAAGTTTTAAAGTTGTTTATTCTTGTTTAAACCATGGCATGATTACCTTGATTCCATTCCTTATTTTTCACCTCATTCACTCATCTACATAATGCAAGCAAGAGAAAAAGTCAAGCACACGATTACATTGCACAAGAAACTAGAAAATTATTCAAAATTCTCCCAACAAACCTCGAGTCTCAAACTCTATCCACAAGCCATTTCAGTCCATAACTCCAGTCTCATTACCTTCCTGGAATACCCAAAGGTAGTACTATACCATTCATGTTGATCTTACACGCATGATACCATGCATCATGGCCTTGCTGGTTCTCCATTTTTTAAAATTTTGTATCTTTAATTTTACATTGTTTTATGATGCATTAATGCTACTAATGTTTTCCCGAGTCCTTGATTAGTAGGTTTTGACCCTTGATGCATTCCCATGCACGCATAATGGTTAGATGCCATTTTTTCTCTGATATATGGTTTTGAATCAAAGCACATAATCCAGGAGTTTTTAGCTCAAATTAATGCCAAATTTAGATTTAGGGGGGAATTTGAAGGGGAGTAGGATGCTTTGTATGTTTTGATTGTTGTGTTTTGGTAGGTTTGGATTTTTGTGTGGCCAGAGAAGACAACTGAAGTTTGACTCCGGCGTCCCTGAGACGTGCTGACTCTGGAAAGGGCATGCGTGGAACCAAGAAGCATCTTGATTGGCTCGTTTAAATAAAAGGGGGTCCACTTGTGCGTGCATTTGGGTTATTTGGCATTAGCACACATTTTACATTATATTTATTTTTGCTTATTTCACTAACAGATGAATCACGGCCCCAAGTGGCAACACACATGCACGTAAGAACCTCACACGCCTGGTCCTGGGTTCGATCTAAACATGAGGGTTTTTATTTTTTCAAGTTTTTCACTACAGATCCGGTGCAAGCGAGTTTACAGCATGCATGGGAGATGTGAGGTTTTAACCTTCAGATCTTAAAAGTTTCAGATCCAATGCCTTTGATGATAATCGCCATGGTGAACCTTAGGGAACCAGCCACGTTATATCCAGCACAAACTCCTGGGCTCCTTGTTAATGGGCCTAATATTTTTTTTCTAACACCCCCCTCCAATTCTCTTGCAGCGTGGCCCATTTTATTTTTTTTCTTTTTCTTTAATTATTTGTTTTCTTTTTATTTCAATTAATTTCTTTTTATTATTAAAAAATCATAAAACAAAAAAAAATATACTTAGGCTTTGAAAAATTAATTTAATCTTTTTTTCATAATTAAAATTTGAATTAATTTAAATCACATGTTAATTTTTGCCAATTAATTAAGTAATTAGAATTAGGTTTTTTCATAATTTAATTATTTTTCTAAACAAAAATACCAAAAACATTTTTATACTTAGAAGTTTTTTTATAGGGCTTTTTAGATACTTTTTCTCTCTTCCATCTCCGCGTGTTTATTTATTTTTGCATTATTATTTTCCATAATTTTGTAACTGTCCATAGTTTTTAATAGCTAATTAGGACCTTTACTTTTTATCCCCCAATTTTTGGCTTGTATTCCCCCATCCTCGAAGCGATGTAATAATGTAGTTTACTTCCCGCACTTTTATTTTCTACCCTTGTATATATCTAATTGCTAGATTAAATAGGCGTGCATGATAAGACTTAAAAGCAAACAGTAGAAAACCTAATATCCAAGATAAATATAACTGAAACACAACACACTTTGCACACACGTACCTCTAGGTACCTCCACTTGTTACCTTTGGAAAATAAATAACCACGTCTCTCGAATGTTAGAAGTTTTAGCAAAGACCCTTTGGTTAAAAGATCATAGTCCCTCGATGACTCTTTGATGCTGCCTTGGTAAATGATCTTGATACCTTAGGGTAATTGCTAAAATGTCTTATGAGTTACCTTCGTGACTATACGATGACCCTCACCTGTCCCTCAAAACATCCAATGATGGGACTACCTACCAACTAATGGTAGGATAACACTATCTAAAGGAAAAGAGGAAAAGAACAAAGATCTTTTGAGTAGGTAGATAGCTTGTAGTTGCTTGCTCATAAAATAAAACAAAAATTTCATACATACATTTATTTTCTACATATTTTAAAAGATAAAAACACTTTGTATGCATTCTCAACGATACGAGAATCATTACAAAGTTTTCCGCACTAAGGCATCTTTTCAAAATATTTTCAAAAAAACACACTTACACAAAAATCATTTTCAAAGTGAGCTAGCAACTAATAGCCCGTAGGTAACTATGGATAGAAAGGGTGCTAACACGTTCCCTTTCCATAACCTACCCCCTTACTCAGAAAAATTCTCGAAAGGTCTTTCCTGTTCTTTTCACCCTTTCCTTTATTGGTTAAAAGAAAATTCGGTGGCGACTCTTGCTAATTGCAACATTTGCGATAAAATTAAAAACCAGTAAAGTCAGTTCTCCCACCATATTATAGGAAGGTATTAGCACCCTAAACATCTAAGGTACTACGCATAAACCTCTTTGAAAATTTGTGTGTTTTGGCTATAAATGTTGTATATAAAAAATAGATGGTGGGGATAAGAAAAGAAGTATTTTTTTTAAATTTTTGCACCCGTCGTGGTTGCAAACCTTAAGTGCCTACGTACCACCTTCCATGCAATAGGGGATCAGGGTACTCATAGTTCACCTTTAAATTTTTTTAAAACATAAGTGTGTATGTTAATTTTAAGAGACGAGACATCATCGTTGTATCCGAGTGGAAAACATACTTACTACCCACGATTATAATAAAGGAGAATTTTCTTAATCTTAAAGTGGAGGACATGGCTTGGACTTTAAAATAAAAAAAAAGCCTCACTCAACACCCAAGTGAAAAATATCTCACTTGACTACTGTAATACGGTGGGAGAACTGACTTGGGTGTTTTGCGTTTTATTGAAATTGTTGAGGATAGCAAGAGTCACCACGGACTTTTATTTTATCCAATAAAGAAAAGGGTGAAAAGAACAGGAAATACCTTTTGAGAATTTTCTTGAGTTCGGGGGGTAGGTTATTAAAAGGGAAGGTGTTAGCACCCTTTTCATCCGTAGTTATCTACAAGCTCTTAGTTACTAGCTCGCTTTGAAAATGCTTTGTTTGAAATGTGTTTGTGATTGTTTTGAAAGTATTTTTGAAAGAGCCTTCGTTTAGGCGAACTTTGTAATGATTCTCGTCTCTATAAGAATGTATACAAAGTGTTGAATTTTGAAAATATTTCGTTTGAAAGTGTTGGTGTATTTTGAAAGATGTTTGTGAGCAAGCAACTGTGAACGTTCTACCTACTCAAAATAAGTCTTTATTCTTTTCCTCCTCTTTTAGATGTTGCTATTTTACTATTGATTGATAAGAAGCCCTATCATTGGATGTGAAGCGACGGGTGTGGGTCATCGTATAGTCATAGAAGACAACCTATGAGACGCTTTAGCAATTTCCGTGAGGGACTAAGATCGTTTTACCGAAGGCAACGTCGAAGGGTCATCAAGGGACTACAGTCTTTTTTTTATTGAGGGTATTTTCTAAAGCCTCCCAAATTCGAGGGATATGACTATTTATTCGTAGGCAACAAGCGAGATTACCCTAGAGGTGTGCGTGTGAAAAGTGTTTGATTGCATGTATTTTTATCTTTAAGATTAGGGTTTTCTAACAGTTGATTTTATCTTGCCATACACACCCTAATTACTAACAATTATATTAAAGCGATAAATTGAGGAAATTAAAATCCTACGCTATTACATCATTGGGGGGATGGGGGTACAATTTACAAATGGGGATGAAATACAAGCCTAATTAAATTATTACAACCATATTGAATAGTAATAAAAATATAAAAAGGAAAATAGTATACAAAGAAAGAAAAACAAACTTTATGTATTGACACATATCTTTATACATCAATACATGCCATTAGTTGTTTCTGGAAAAAAAAATCAACTCAGTATGAGTTGATACATAATGGTATGTGTCAACTCATTTCTTTTTTGTTTCGACACATTCATATTTTGTGTCAACTCATACACCTTTTATCTCTCTGTATTATGCCTTATTAACAGTATGCATCGATGCATAAGGCCTTGTATCGACTCATACCCTATTCTGTAACTAAAATGAGTCGACTCATGCATGTTTCGTGTCGACCCATAACCTATTTTTCACCATATATGTGTCGACACATAGAGATCTGCATCGACTCATAACCTGTTTTTTCACTTCTAACATTATTCTTCTACATGTACAATTCAGTTCTCAACATATAATTGATAAAAATGAAAAGCAAGCATATGGTTTTCTTCAAGGCTATGATATATACATTTATCTTCAAAAATGAATCACTAATTATGTTTGAAATGAAGAGCTCAAAGTCAAGAAGACTTACCTTGAAAATGAAGTTTGTGTTTTGAGTTTGAGTTGCTTTCAAGATGCTGTGATGATCAGAATCGTTTCAGTGAACTTCCAAGAAGTTGCTCCAACCCTTACTCTGTATTGAAAGCTGTTGAATCATTCCAACCCAGTCAAGTTGTACAATACTGTCTTTTGTTTGTGTTTGGAAGGTGATGATAATGGCACTACAGAAACTACTCATGTGTTTGAACAATCTCTATGTGATGTGAAGTGTTTGGATAGTTGGTTTATGTGAAAACTTGCAAGGTGGAACAATGGGTTGAGGTTTTGTTTTTATGAATGAAGATATAGGTGAATATGAGTATAGGTTACAAAAAGTTATGTTAGATTTTTTCATAATTCTATCTCCTTCCCTTTCAACAAAAACCTCTCTTTTCCTCCCAAAAAAACCACTTTTTGTGTGTTGTGAAACAACTTATTTATAGATGAAACAAACTGAAATTTGGGAGGGAAATAGATAAGTTTTTTGAACTGTTTAGGTATATTGTTTCATTTCTTTTTAGATGCAGCTCTTATGTGCTAATTTTGTGCAAATATGGGACTGATATAGTGCAGGCTTGGACAGGGTTAGAGGCAGCATAGCAGGACTATTTTGTAGCAGTTTTGGGGTGTAGTGGCAGCTTGGTGCAGGGCTGGCTTTGTACAGGACATCAGACTATTTTTAACATGGTTTTGGGCTACTAGCAACAGGCTTGGACTTGGCAGCATATCTATTTTTGGGGCTTTTCTGGAAAACAACATTTGTAGCATGATATAAGTCTGGTTTTGTGGATATATTTATGCAGCTTGTAACAAAGACAAGGCATATTTGTGGATAACATAGTGGCAAAGTTTGAAGATTGAGTCAAAGAGAAAAGTTCAAACAAGACAAAGTTTAGGATTTGTAACTTGAAAATTTTAACTTAAAAATACAGCCTTGTTATTTATTTGAAAGCTTGTAACAACTTGAATTATCTTGAGTTGTGGTGAAAAGATGTCATGAAATGATGAAATTAACATGTATAGAAAATACATAGAAAAAGTTCCAAGCCTTGGAAAGTTTGATTTTTAATTTTCTTGATTTCTTGATGATCAAATTTCATATTTTGAATGTCTTGATGAAATGTGATCTTTGAAACTCAAATTTGATCAAAAAGTCAAAGTTTGACTTTTTAGTGTATAATTGACTTTTTCACCAGTTGACCAAATTTAATCTATCAATCCGCTGATCTCGGGAGATGAATTGAAATATGCAATTAGGTTAAAATGATGTATTTGAATCCTTGAGATCATGTTTCGAACCAATAAGTCATGTACTAGGCCAAAAGTCAGAGATTGGTCATTCTCAGTCAAAACCCTAATTTGGAGTCTTAGTGCTTCGTAGATGATTTTGTCTGATCAATTCCTTGAGAATCCTTGATCATTGGAGATCCTTTGTGAGAAATATCTTGAAAAAGAGAGGGAAAATTTTGGGGTACAACAGCTGCGCCTGTTCAATCTTCTTAAACTTGAAGAGTTAGATTGGCGGGTCCGCCATTCGTGACTTAAAAATGGAAGATGATTGAACACTAGAGTGCCCACAAATTTGCACTTGATGATATATTAGTTGATTGTGTTTGGAATTGGCTTAAAGATGCCATTTGGAGAAGTGATGAAGAGTTTTTTGGAGATGGGCTTACATATGCCATATAGAGTGACAAAAGAGGTTTGTTGTTTGGCGACTTCACTAGGGAAATAATCTTAACCAGAAGAGGTCTGTTGATTGCCTCTCATTAACTGCTAGAGATGAACCTAACCAGAAGAGGTCTATTGTTCGCTTGTCTTTAACTGGAAGAATTAAATCTAACCAGAAGAAGTCTTTGTTTGATTGATTGACTTTTCCTGCAAGGAAGAGGGTTAGTTGCATTCGGATGTATGCATGGCACCATGATGTTCTCAAAATAAGTGAGATTGTGTTGTATGCATTTTTCATGAATATAATATGATGTATGAATGTGAAATATTGTTGAAGTGTATCTTTGTATTAGAGAGTAAATCTTTGACAAATGCTGGGGAGCTTTGGGATTTTAAATCTCGGACTGTTGTTGGGGATGAAGAGTATGCCCATCTTCATACCTTGTTTATAATGCTTCCGTTGGGAATTCCTGTTTTGTTGTTTGAGAAAAAATCCGCTGGGGAGAATTGATTTTGGATATTTGCTTGAGGAAACTCTATGAGGAGTGTTGATTTATTCTTGGGGAATAGAGTTCAGGAGTTGTCCATTACTATATTGGGGAATTATATTTGACTGGGGAGAGTGAAAGTTAGCTGTTATCTAGTTGAAATCCAGGCTTCGTAGCAGCTTTCATTTTGTTGGGGGTAATAAAGTTAACTTTTATCTGGTCGTATTCTAGGCTTCAAAATAACTTACCGGGGAAGATAAAATTAACGATTATCTAGTCGGGTTCCAGGATTTGTAGAAAATTACTTGGAAGAATGAAGTTTAATTGTTATCTGGTCGGGTTCCATGCTTCGCAGTAACTGATGAAAGATGAAATTAATTGTTATCCGGTCAGATTCCAGGCTTTGCAGTAATTTTCTTGAAAGGGTGAAGTTTAATTGTTATCTGGTCGCATTCTAGGCTTCGTAGAAAATGGAAGTTAAACTGTTATCTGGTTGGTTTCCAGGCTTCATAACAACTTAGATGAAATTAACTGTTATCTAGTCGGATTCCAGATTTCACAGCAAATTTCAGAGAGAGCGAAGTTAATTGTTATCTGGTCAGATTCCAGGTTTCGCAATGACTTACTGAAATTAACTATTATCTGGTTGGATTCTAGGCTTTGCAGTAACTTTATGAGATAGATGAAGTTAATTTCTATTTGGTCGGATTCCAGGCTTCGCAGCCACTTACTGAAGTTAACTGTTATCTGCTCGGATTCCAGGCTTTGCAGTAAATTTCTAAGAGTATGAAGTTAACTATTATCTGGTCAGTTCCAGGCTTCACAACAACTTGTTTGAAAGGATAAAGTTAATTGTTATTTGGTCAGATTCCAGGCTTCACATCAACTTGTTTGAAAGGATAAAGTTAATTGTTATCTGGTTGGATTCCAGGCTTCACATCAACTTGTTTGAAAGGATAAAGTTAACTGTTATCTGGTCGGATTCCAGGCTTCACATGAACTTGTTTGAAAGGATAAAGTTAACTGTTATCTGTTCGGATTACAGGCTTCATAGCAAGTTTCTTGAATAGTAACGATTTTGTTGGGGATTGCAATGACTCTACCGGGGATTAAGGGTTTTGTCCATTGATTTGTAATAGCCTGAGAGGGAAACTCAAGCTGGGGAATTTTTAGTTTGCTGGGGAAATACACCCGGTTAAAGATAATATTTTGATGACCTTCTGGGGAAGTGACTTCTTTAGGTAGAACTGCACAAGGCTTCTTTCTAAGATCAACTCAATTGGGGAGAAGGTTTTCGAAAGATTGGAACTCTGGATGGGGATTGCATGGATCCGTCTCCATGGGGATAATCTTATTGAAGTATCTTTGTGGGGATATCCCAAATCCTTAAGGAGATGCTTGTTACTGTTTTTATGTATACATTTTTTAATAGTTTAATCATGTTCATATGCATATGTTCATTCAATTTTAGACATTGGACACTTTTGCACTCAAAACAGAAAAAACAAAAAGTTTTCACTTCAAAGTATTTTTGTATTGATGTTTGCCTATAAACATGCATTTTTGGTACAAGGAGACAGAGATCCTAGTAAGAGGAAATCATCGAAATAATGAAAGGAATACAAGGTGAAGACACAAACAATAGCCACGTGGAAGTGATCTCATTAGGTTCCAAATCTGCTATTGCTCATATGTCTTTGAACATCATCCCTTGCCATTGAAAGATGTCGATTGAATTAACCTTGGACCATTGAACTTGGACCTTGGTAATAAAGCTTGATGTAACGGTTCCACGAGACATAGTCGTACGCTTTAATCTCTAACTTTTACCTGGACCACCCTTTCGGGTTTTCAGTCCACCAGGATACCCATTTTTATCCAAGCCGCCCTTTCGGGTTTTCGAATTGCTGGGTGTACAATCTTTTGTATATATCCCTAACTTTTTCCAGAACCCTTTTGGTTCACCGGGATGCCCTTATTTTTGCCTAGGTATGTTAACCTAGCGGGTCATTGTTTATGCGTAGTATTTTTTGACTATGTCCATGTTCACAAGATGCGGGAAATCTTCACCGTCCATAGTTGTTAGCATCATGGCACCGCCAAAGAATACTTTCTTGACAATAAATGGTCCTTCATAAATGGGAGTACATTTACCCCTGGGATCGCCTTGTGGCCAAATGATGCATTTTATTACCAAATCACCAGCTTGGTATACTTGAGGCTTGATCTTTTTGTTGAAATCTTTGGTCATACTCTTTTGATACATTTAACAATGAAAAACAACAACCAGTCTCTTCTCATCGATCAAGTTTAACGGATCCAATCTAGTATGAATACATTCATCTTCACCTAAGTCAGCTTCTTTCATAATCCTTAGAGAAGGAACATGAACTTCGACAGGTAGGACTACTTCCATGCCATAGACCAAAGACAAAGGAGTTTCTCCAGTTGATGTTCGAGATGAAGTACGGTAGCCATGAAGAGAAAACGGTAGCATCTCATGCCAGTCTTTATAGGTTACCACTATCTTTTCTTCTTTATGTTTTTATTGGCAGCTTCCACTGTTCCATTCATCTTAGGTCTGTACGGAGAAGAGTTATGATGCTTGACTTTGAACTGCGTGCAGAGTTCAGTAATTATAGCATTGTTGAGATTGGTTCCATTTTCAGTGACGATCCTTTCGGGGATACCATAACGGTAGATGAGGTTATGCTTGATAAACCGGGCTACAACGTTCTTTGTGACTGAGGCATATGAGACAGCTTTGACCCATTTGGTGAAGTAGTCAATAGCAACAAGGATGAAATAGTGTCCATTGGAAGCAGTGGGTTTGATCTCTCCAATCATGTCAATGCCCCACATTGCAAATGGCCACGGAGCAATCATGACATTTAAAGGTATTGGAGGCACATGAACTTTGTCGGCATAGATTTGACATTTATGGCAAGTCCTTGAGTGGTAGTGACAATCAGTTTCCATAGTAGACCAATAGTAACCATCCCTTAGAATTTTATTGGCCGTAGTGTGCCCACTAAAGTGGGTTCCGAAGATGCTCTCATGCATGTCTTCCATGATCTTATCTGCTTCTTTCTTGTCCATGCAATGGAGCATAGTAGAATCATGATTGCGTTTGTACAAGATCCCATTGCTTAGGGTGAATTTGGCTGAGAACCTTCGCAGGAATTTCTTGTCGTTGATGGAAGCTCCTTCAGGATATTCTTGTGCTTTAAGATATCTCCTTACTTCATGGTACCATGGCTTCTCTTCATCAATGTTAAGCTCATAACAATGCGCAGGTCCGTCAAATCTTTCGATGGTAATTCGGGGAGCTTCATTGTCCCAATTAACCTTGAACATGGAAGACATTGTTGCTAGGGAATCTGCCAACTAGGATGTTTTGTAAGGAATCAAATTAGGATGTTTTGTATCCTACTCTCCCTTAACTTGACTGATTACTAGAGCAGAATCTCCGTATACGTCCTAGAACTTGATCCTTAGGTCAATGGCAGCCTTTAGACCCAAGATGCACGCTTCGTACTCAACCATGTTATTTGTATAGTCGAAGCATAATCTAGAAGTGAAAGGTGTATGGAAACCTTCAGGAGAAATAATCACAACACCAATTCCATTACCCAAAGCATTGGAAGCCCCATCAAAAACCATAGTCCATCGGGATCCTTGTTCAGGTCCGTCATATGGTCCAGGATTTTCATAGTCAGTTACTAGCATGATATTCTCAACCGGGAATTCAAAGTTCATGGATTGGTAGCCGTCAACAACTTGATGGGCCAAATGATCTGCCAATACACTTCCTTTGATTGGCTTTTGTGTAGTGAATTGGATATCATATTCAGTCAAAATCATTTTCCATCTAGATATTCATCCGGAGAGAGGTGGCTTTTTGAAGATATACTTGATAGGATCCATCTTAGAAATCAAAAAAGTGGTTTGAGTCAACATATACTGTCTTAGCCAGCGAGCAGCCCTTGCCAAAGCGCAACAATTTTTCTCGAGCAGTGAATATCTGGTTTCACAGTCGGTAAATTTTTTACTAAGGTAGTATATTGCATGCTCTTTTCGGCCAGACTCGTCATGTTGGACCAACACTCACTCCATCGAATTATCTAACACAGTCAAGTACATAATCAGAGGTCTTCCTTCAACAGGAGGCATCCGAATGGGAGATTCTTGTAAATATTCCTTGATCTTGTCAAAGGCTGCTTGGTAGTCGTCATTCCATCTGACTACTTGATCTTTCGTCAAGAGTTTGAAGATTGGCTCATAAGTAGCAGTTAGGTGAGATATGAATCGAGCAATGTAATCAAGTCAACCCAAGAAACCTCTGACTTCCTTCTCAGAGCGGGGAGCTCGCATTTCTTGTATGGGTTTGAATTTTATAAGGTCGATCCCAATATCTTTTCCACTGACGACAAACCCTAAGAGTTTTCCAGATCTTACCCCGAAGGTGCATTTGTTGGGATTAAGCCTTAGCTGGTATTTCTTCAACCTCTCAAACAACTTATGAAGATGATCAAGGTGTTATTCCTCAGTTTGTGACCTTGCAATCATATCATCAACATAGACTTCTATCTCATGATGGATTATGTTATGAAATAGGGCTACCATAGCTTGTTGATAGGTTGCCCCTGCATTCTTTAAACCGAACGGCATGACCTTGTAACAAAAGGTGCCCCATTATGTGACAGAGGTGGTCTTCTCCATGTCCTCGGGAGCCATCTTGATTTGATTGTAACTGGATAATCCATCCATGAAGGAGAAAAATTTATGTTGAGCGGTGTTCTCAACCAATACATCAATATGCAGTAGTGGTAAATCATCTTTGGGGCTTGCTCTATTGAAATCCCTGTAGTCTACAGACATACGGACTTTTCCATATTTCTTTGGTACCGGGCCCACATTTGCAACCCACTGCGGATATGAGGTCACAACCAAGAAACCTTTATTGAATTTCTTCATTACCTCAGCTTTTATCTTTTCAGACATATCAGGCCGCATACAGCGAACTTTTGCTTGACTGTAGGGAAATCTTCCTTTGTTGGTAGACGATGAACCACAATGTCAACATCGAACCTTAGAATATCTTCATACAACCAAGCAAACACTTCAACATAGTCATGTAACATATGTACCAATCTGCCTTTGACAATGTCTTCCAAGTTGGTGCCTATCTTGACCTCTTTATTGTCTTCCTCAGTACCTAGGTTGATCACCTCAACTGGCTCTTCATGTGGTTAAATGGCCTTCTCCTCTTGCATCATAAGTCTGGCTAATTCCCCAGGTATTTCAAAATCTTCTTCGCCTTTATCTTCGGCTTGGTTGATTGGATGTTCAAAGTCATAGTTGGCAATAGCAGAGTCGTTGGCAATGAGACTCGGAGTGGACGAGGATCTGCAAGTGTGTGTGTTGTGCATGTAAGATACATGGCTATTTGAAAATGCAATAAAGGAAAAGAAAGACAATGAGCACAAAATTTGAATGCAGAAGGTCCAATGTTTTTTCATTAAAGGATCATATGGCATATGAAAATGATCAAATCCTTAACAAATGGGCCATGATGCCCCGAGTAAGCAACATGGTTTAAAGTCATTGTTTGGAATTAAATTATAGACAAAGTTCTTGAATTGACAAACAATAAGTGGTAATTACTCCTCGCTGAAGGAGATGGGAATGAAATCCTTGGCACGCCAGTTGTCGAGTCCTTCTCCGATAGTCGGGTAGATCCATTCATCAAAGTTGCAATCATCCTCAGAGTCTTCAATAACATTCACTCCATGATTACCAATGCGAAGAGGTGGTTTTCCTATGCGATCACGTCTGACATCCTTTTGAGCTTTGGAAGTGAAACCCAACCCAAACTTGTATTCTTTGAATGGAATGTCAGGGAGTTGTCCTCAATTTGTACTACTTCTATCTTCCATCACACACGAGCGTCTTTGAGGGAAACCATTCTTGGCACAACTTCATCAGCTTTTGCAATGTCAGAAGAGATTTTGGTGGCGACAACCATAGGAGGGACTACTTCGAAGGCTTAACATGGAGTTTATATAAACTCTTCGTCCATCTCGACATACTTAAATGAATTCAGGTGGCTAACCATGAACTCTTCTTCACCACAAACAGTAACAATCTTTCATTTGACTGGATACTTCAATTTCTGGTGGAGGATGGACGTCACTGCACCTGCCCCATGTATCCAAGGGCGTCCAAGTAAACAAGAGTAATAGGGACGGATGTCCATCACGTAGAAAGTAGAATTGGAAACTTGTGAACCAACTTTAATGGGGAGATCAACCTCTCCAAGTACCATCCTCCTGGATCCATCAAAATCCCTCACAACTATGTCACTTGGCTTTAACACCAGACCTTCGCAATCTAACTGGTCCAAGGCACCTTTGGGTAGAACATTTAGAGAGGAACCAATATCAACCAGGACATGGGCCAGGGTAGTTCCTTTGCATTCAATAGAGACATGAAAAGCCTTGTTATGATTCCTTCCAACTGGTGTCAAGTTAGCATCAGAGAACCCCAATCCATTGTCGGCAGTCAGACTCGCCACACAGTTTTCAAATTAATTGGTTATGGTCTCTTGAGGAACATGTACTTTCTTCAAAATTTTGATTAAAGCTTGGGCATGAGCATCAAAACAAAGAAACAAATACAACATAGAGATTTTGGAGGGGGTTTTCCCCAGTTGCTCTACTATCTTGAAATCACTCTTTTTTATAATCTTCAAGATTTCCTCCATTTCTTGGGTGGAAGGTTCCATAACAGCAATGTCTTTGGCAGGCGCCTCTACCCCAGTAGGCTCAATTACTTTCTCTTTACCCCTAGTGTCATTACTAGGCCTATCAATGGTAATGCAGACATGTGTCATTGTAGTAGTTAGAGGTGAAATGTTAGGAGAGAAAATCCTCCCCGTTCTTGTCACCTTGCTAGAACCAGAAAATATTGGTAACGTCATCAGCTTTGTCTTCATTAATCTAGGAGTCTTGCTTAATTCCATGATAATAAACTTCAGCACGGTAATTCCAAGGGGATGCTTTACCGGAGGAGTAAGGAATCGATCCAGGAGCAGTAATTATCAAGGGAGAAATTGTTGGTTCGTTGGAAATCCTAATAGGACCTTTTGAGGAGATCCTAATAGGTTTGTTGGATATTATGATGATGGAAACGTCTTCAGCTTTATCGGTCAAACTTTTGATGGATGGAGTTCTTTCAAACAGGATGTCATGGCTATTTATCAAGTGTTGAATACCTTCTTTCAGCCATTTTCATCCATTAACTTGTTTGACGCAAAAATTGTAGTCTTTCAAACAGCCAAGGAAAACCCCAGCTCTCAGCAAATTTTCTTTAACAATGGCCAGTGGCATGGCCAAATCTTCAATGGAGGAAACAAAAACACTGTCTTCAATTGCATTGACACCTTTGCCATGATTTGGCATTAGTGCAGTTATAACATTCGGAGTTGTATGTGGATCAAAGTCAATAGTCTTGTCGTTGATAAGATCTTGAATCTTATTTTTTAGAGCCCAACATGGATCAGTATCATGCCCAGAGTTATTGGAATGATAGGCGCATTTGGCGTTAGGATTGTATTTTGAGGATAAAATATTGGGATTTAATGGTGGATCACACAATGTTACCAAGTTGGCCTTCAATAGGTGTGGCAAGGCTTGGGATAGTGACATTTTAATCCTCGTGAACTGTCTTTTTGGAACCTCAAACCTTTGATGGTTGGCTTGTTGGGGTTGTCTTTGAGCAGATGAAGGGTTGGAGATCAAAACAACATTAACATATGGACAATTATCCTTCTTGGTATGGGCCCTTGACCCATATACAACATTGGCTTCATTCTTTCCAATAAAGGGCTTCTTTATGGTGTTTGATGTAGAAGCAGATGCCATGGGAATTTTTCCACTCTTTATACCACTCCCGACCCTTTCACGAGTCAGAATTAACTCAGTGAAACCGGACGATGAGCTCCCAATTAAAAAGTTGAAAAATGGTCCAATTAATGTTCCCATGAACATATCCACCAGCTCCCTATACGTCAGTGGTTATTGCACTCTACCAGCAAAGTCTCTCGATTTGTGAACATATTCTTTAAAACCTTCGTTGGAACCCATGGTCATTCCTTGTAACTGGACCCGAGTTGGTGCCAAATTAGTGTTGTACTGATATTGTCGGTAGAAAGCGGTGGCCAGATCTTCCCAAGTATGAATGTCGGAACCCTTCAACTGGTAAAACCATTCTAACTGAGTCCCAGATAGACTCTCTTGGAAGAAGTGTACCTAGAGCTTCTTGTCAGTGGTATGTAGTTTTATTTTTCGAACGTAAGACCTCAAGTGAAGTTTTGGGCATGAAAATCCACCGTACTTAGCAAAGATTGGAATTTTGAACTTATGGGGGATAACAACCCCAAGAACTAAGCCCAAATCACCAAAATCCAAGCCAGGCACAACTTGAATTTCCACAGATTTCAACCTATCTTCAGTTGCTTATACTTATCCTCAGCCGGTGGATATTGTTCATCAAAGTAATCTTCATCCCCAGAAGCTTGATTGTTTGCAACCCTAGCACGAGTGCTCCTTTCATCTTTATTATGATTCTCATACCTCTCGGAGGAGTCTTATTCCACTTGAACCTGTCGGATGGGGACCTTAAATCTCTTTCCCATGTTGATTATGACTTTCTTCTTTGTTTTCTTCTTCATAAACAACAGTGACATCAGTTCTTGCTGCCCTTTAGCCAAGGTGAGCAAAGTTTCTTGAAATTGAGAATTTTGTTTCTGCAACTCTTTCACGGTCTGCTTGATATCCATCTTATTGAAATAAACAATAGAAAGATGAGGAAACCTATGTTGGAAAACCTGCTTATGTCATGATGCATGTGATGCGAATGGAAATGATTTTAAGGACTTTTAAGATTTAAATTTGTTTAGACAAAGAGGGAACAAACATTAATTGCATTAATAAGTTCAAACGGTTACAAAATATTTGCTTCTCCGAGGGATGGTCCTTCAAACGGGAGACACAATTACAAATTTCAAGGACTTAATTAAGAGGATCGTTCTCATAGTAAAATGCAATTCCTTGGACAAGTTCATCATGAGGACCATCCCTCCTAGCATACTCAATTTGTCGTCAAGCCAAGCAAGGGTTACTAGTGATACCTCCCCTAATGCCAAGGAGAGGGACATTAGGGAATTTCCCACAACAATCAATGATGATAACGTCCTCCAAAGATCGAGAACACCAATGAATATCTGAATGCGTGAGTGACATCAACCTATTAGACCATATCATGGCTTGCTCATTTTTCAAAACAGATCGAGGTAGGTGCAAAATAAACCACCTAGGAAACAAAGGAGTGGAACACATAAGAATTCCTCTTCTCTTCATGGTGCGGGAGTGAAAAGAGTTCAAAATGTCTCCAAGTAAGGTAGGCACTGTGTTATGAGATAGAAAAACTTTGATCGCATTCACATCTATGAGTTGGTCTGGGTTAGGAAACAGTACCATCCTATAGATTAGAAGAGCCAACACTTCTTCAAAATCTTGCAAATCCAGAGCCTCTCAAAATTGTTGAGCCTTCTCAAACAGAGCCTTGTCTAGAAACCCTTTAACACCACTTCTTGTTTCCCAATTTGCCACAACATCAGACCGTTGAATTGTGGTGAAAAGATGTCATGAAATAATGAAATTAACATGTAAAGAAAATACTTAGAAAAAATTCCAAGCCTTGCAAAGTTTTATTTTTGATTTTCTTGATTTCTTGATGATCAAATTTCATATTTTGAATGTCTTGATGAAAAGTGATCTTTGAACCTCAAATTTGATCAAAAAGTCAAAGTTTGACTTTTTAGTGTACATTTGACTTTTTCATCAGTTGACCAAATTTCATCTATCAATCCGATGATCTCGGGAGATGAATTGAAATATGCGATTAGGTCAAAATGATGTACTCGAATCCTCGAGATCATGTTTCGAACCAATAAGTCATGTACTAGGTCAAAAGTCAAAGATTGGTCATTCTCAATCAAAACCCTAATTTGGAGTCTCAGTGCTTCAGAGATGATTTTTTCTGATTAATTCCTTGAGAATCCTTGAGCATTTGAGATACTTTTTGAGGAATGTCTTGAAAAAGAGAGGGAAAATTTTGGGGTACAACAACTACATATAACAGAAGTATAGTAGCTCGCGTCACTACAAGGATTGACAAAAGTCTAATCTTTTGAGAAAAGTTTAAAGTAAAAGAGGCAAAATGGAAAAATGGTTTGAATGATATTGATTGACTTTTAGTCTTCTCACAAAAAATGTCAAAGCATGATTAAGTTGGTTAAAGTTTGATTAAGAAAATATTTTTTGAAAATGCATGGACCTAAGTCCAAATTTATTGTGAAAGTAGTTCAAGTTTAGAAATCAAGAATAATTTTGAAAAGGAGGGAGAAGATTTTGAAATTTAAGAAGGTGGAAGGAGATGAAGGGACTATCCTAAAGCATAAGGTAAAACCTAGGGAAAAGAACCGTCTAACCAATAAGAAGCCAACACTTGACATAATGAGTCAATGTAGAATTACCATCCTTTGCATTGAAACCAAGCAAGCAAAGATACCAAACCTCTTAAGAATACCCAAACATCGAATACGTTAAGTCTTCAAAAAAATTGGGGAGAGTAACGGCAGTATACAGATGAATTCTCAATCACAGACAAGGCATATAATCAGAATAACCCACATATAAAGAAAACACAAAACCCAATGTCTCGGGGTAAACCCCAAGAACTCCATACAAAATAACAATAGAAGTCACAAGGTCTCCAGGTAGGTAAAGGTCTCTACTCCTAAGTCCAAGAAGTCCATAACTCCAAAATTCCAAGGATAGTAACCAAATAGTCCAAGTAACATTAAAACTTTTTATAGTTCAAGTTAATTATTATGTATCTTCAAAAAGAAAATGAAAAGCTCAAGTGAGCAAAATAAAAAGACATAAAGATAAATACTCAAGTGAGCAAAGATGAAAATAAAATGAAATTTAAATGCTAAAATAAATGGTGCATAAAAGTAAAGGCGTAAAGTAAAAGCATAAAAATAAAGTCAATTGTTAATGAGTTAGAAATTAGAGGTTAGTTGAATGACCATCTTGAAACTTGCATTTGAAAACTCATTAGAAGATTGATAAAATCAAAGCCTCTCAACAACAAGTTTCATTTCCTTTTTGTCAAGTATATCATTCATTTCAAATTCTCAAGGCAACAACAAATGATCAACGGTGTTTAAATGATTCGCTTAGTCCAACGTTTATGAAGATTCATTAGAGGATTGATAAGACCAAACCTTCCTAACAGTGAATCTCAAGGTTATTGGATCAAAGGTTTCAAATTAAATATACTTGGGCTTGCAAACATAGGTTTGGGCCACGAATGATCATTTCTCGAATCGAGACAAAATTTAGCGTTATGTTAAGCAATCGTAAGTGGACTTATATAGAAATTGCACCTATTTTGAGGTTGTTCAATAACAATCTATGTGCCAAATGTTTGGAGAGATGATATGTAGATCATCCTCTAACAACATGTACCACATGTAATAAAAGGATAAGATGAAGAGGGAGAGGAAATATTTGAATCAAATTTTTTAATGAAACTATCATTAAAATCATTCATCCATTTTGGTGGAGTTAAACTCAACACCTAGGATCCAATGATGTTAATGAAGTTCATGATCAACAATCACATAACCATAATATATTTAAAAATTTGCATTTAATGAATAAAATAAAAAGGAAAAATGATTTTTAAATTGTTTTTAAAATGAAAATAAAAGGTAAAATAGCAAACTATATTCAAAGTATCAAAGAAAAATTTAAAGAGACCATAGAATAATCAGAACTGATCTCAAATATTTTTATAAAGTTTGTAGTAATTATTTTAAAATAGAAAAGTATTTTTAAACTAATAACAAATCACTTATATAAGTGGAAAAATGATAAAAAAAATAGTAAAAGTCAAAATAAAATTCTAGAAAATTTTCAAAAAGTTAGAAATAGTGAAAAGGATCTTGATAAAAAAATTTAGAATTTAAAAAATATCAAAAATTATTTTTCAAACAATTAAAATAAGGCAAACAAAACAAAAATTATGAAAAATATCAAAAATTAAAATAAAAATATGAAAAAATATTCATAAAGTCAGAAAAAATTCAAAGTAATTTTGTATATTTATTTCATAATTTTTGGATAAAAAATAAGAGAGTTATGAATTTTTAAAATTAGAACAAATTTAAAACAAATTTTGTAAAAATAAATTAATCAGAAATAATGTGAGGCGTTGGATCTAGTCCACTAAAATACGCTGGTGCATTTGATGGCTCAAAAATGATGATGTATGGTGATCCATGGTCAACAAACGCGCACTGAAGTCATGAAAGTCAGACCAATCACACCATTTCAATTGTCTTGCTCTCATTGGTTGAAGATGTCACATAGGCCATCTTCAACCTCCAGCTACCCTACAACTAGAGTGAAACAATGATTCTTAAATCTGTAAATTTAGACGCTCATAGTGCTATCATCAGATGCGTCTCTTCAAGACGATCACAACCTTATCCTGGCGCCAAATTTATATAAAATACAGCTTACTCGATTTGGAAAAAATCATAGATGTTTTGAAAAATTTGAAATCGAAAAGAGAAGTATCAAACACATTGATTCACCAAAATTGAGTTAATAGAAAGCATCAGTGAACATCATAAACCATTCCAATAATTTGACTTAGAAGATTTGGTGCCTTAAACTACCCAAGCGAAGTTAGATGAACTTGCTCTGTAAATGGACTTGGATAGCATGATTCATGGCACCTCAAGGGTTGATTCTTCTTCTGTTAGTTTCAGTGAAGTTCAAGGATGAAAGATCAATGAAGAAATTGGATTGAAAAGTGGAGAAAAAAGGAATTCAAAATCTCAGAAAAGTGAGTTATGGAGGGAGTTTGACAGAGTGATTTTGGCTGTTCAAGCTTGAGAAAATGAGAGGAGTGAGGTCCTCTATTTATAGGGAAGCGGATGGTGCAAAGAATTAAGAGGAAATTTGAGGTTTGGAGGGAAATTGGATCAAGCTCGAAAATGAAAAAAGTGTGACCCCATGTGCATCAAAACTCAGTCAATTCCCGCGTTTTGATCCTTAATTCAACTTTGGGAACTTTGTTAAACATGTTTAAATCAAAAACACGAGCTAATTTGGTGTTTAGAAGCCACATTATGAGTTTCAAATTCTGACTTGGAAGGAAACTTCAGTTTTAAGATACCATCTTTGAATCAATGGTGTTCACAACTCAAGGGTTCTTAGGGCATGATACTTGAAGCTTTTGAAATATAAGGTTACAATATTTGCAATGTGCCAAGAATGAGATCGGATGGATGTTTAAGCTAAAAGTTGTGATGAGTCAAAGTTGAGAAAAAGATGCTGACTTTTTGTACTTAGAATAATTCTAAGTTTTTCTTCAAAAGTGACCTATAATGTTTTAAGTTAAAACAAGGCCTTCCTCAAAAATTGAGCTTTGATCATTGATGCAATCTTGAAGTAGACTTACCTAAGAGAATTGTGAAACTTGAATCACTCAAAAATACCAAGTATTGAAAAAGTTATGACTTTGTAAAATTGGTGAAAATTCATGAGGTGACCTATAATATTTTGAGTTCTCAGGGCATCTTCCACTCATTTTCAAGCTTTGCACATAAAATAAGAGTTTAAGTTCACATCCTTAAGATCATTGTGGAAAAATATTGAGCTCAAGGAGATAACAATTGACCAAGTTATGATCTTTTGAAGTCACATAAGGGAATTTAATGGCCTATCTAGAGGACTTGTAATCTTTCTCAATCATTAGTCATCTTCCACACAAAATTTACTTGAAACCATTAAAGTGATTAGTTTATAACCATTTAAAGAGAAGCATGTCCTTTGAATCACTCAAAAATATCAAAAGATGAGCAAGATATAGCCTTTAGAAGTTCAAAACCTAGCTCCTAGAGCACCAAAGTGACTTGGAAACCCTTTTTCAATTTTGAAAAACTTTCTTGCATAATAACTTTTTAATGTGAATATAAATTGTTGTGGATGACAATAAGGACACATAGCACCAAAAACCTCTTCCAAATATAAAGAATTGAGAGAGTTATGCACTTGTGATCAAGGAATCAAGAACTTGTCCAATTAGGTCAAACTTCTTCAATCAAACCTTGTATCTTTTGACTTTCTTTGACAAATTGAGGCATGATGAATCATAGTAAACCTATTCATGATATTAATTTAAAGCATATCCAATGATGGAGCTTGAATCTCAATGAAGATTTGTTGAAGAAGGCATGGAAATAAACTCATGAACCTATAAATCAACCTGATGAAATGTGTTGTGCCCTCGCCTATAGTATCATCAATTAGAGCAAACATTAATTTCATTTGTTAGTTAAAATTTAATAAATAAAAAACAAATATGATCACAATATATAAATCAATTTGCTTGGTGACTCCTCATGAGCAAACCTAAAGACTGGGAGAAGAATCAAACCTTAGTGTGATCTTGTTGTGAATGATTTGATATGAGATGATTGAGGAATCATAGGGGGAAAAATCTGTGTGCAACAACTGCCCTTATTTAAGTGTCTTTTATTCAGAGATACGAAGGTTAAAATATTCGTATCGACGGATTGAAGATACTTAAATATAAAACAAGCCATATTTTTGGCCCTAAGATGCCATGCAGTGCTTATGATTGCATGCAAACAAATGAATCCAAAGGTAACACATGACACCACTGAGGAAACAGAAAATAAAAGATCAAAAGAAAATTAGACCAGGAAAATAAATCACTGGTGAATAGAAGACTCAGCTTAATTGGGGTAAAGCCCAAGGAGGAGACAAAGTAACATCAACTCAAATATTGAGGAGAGAAAATAAAGGATAACAGTGATCAACAGATAACTACAAACTATCCACTCACTGAGAAGATATCAAAAAAAAGTAACATCAACCTACAAGTGGAAAGAAATAGTAGGATAATACCAGCAAATACCAATATTGGGGTAAGTCACAAGTGGCCGACATCAGTACTTATAACTGGAAACATACGAATTTCTTTAGGGAAAAGTGAGTCTCAACGACGAACTATCTCCCATAATGATGAGACTACCATCCATCAGAGTAAACAAATCTCAACAACAAACTATCTCCTATAATGACGAGACTACCATCCATTGGAGTAACAAATCTCAAAAACAAACTATCTCCCATAATGACGAGACTACCATTCATTGGAGTAACAAACTATATTCCTGCTGAGGAGCTAAAGTCTTCTCGTGCCAAAATAAATGCACATTCTAAAATTCGGGCTTGTAGCCTACAAAAATTAGAATAATAATGTTGTCGGGTATTACAGATTTAAACCAGAAATAAACCAGAGTAAAACAGTCAACCAAGATAGCACCTGATGAGAAATAAACTCAAAAAGGGACTGCGGATCTAAACAGACAGTGAGATGAATAGGAAGGCTGAAGCAAAATTCTTACACGAGGGATAACTCATTGGGGAAATTGAAATAATATACACTTTCTGCTTAAGATTAACACTCTATTGGAGAGAGAGGGTAATATAACTCTACAAATAAGGTAATATGCCAACAAAAACAATAATGAATGTAGATGAGCAAAGAATTTTAAATTCAGCTATGCATGATGTATGTATGAATGTATGAATGTTATCATGTATATGTTGATAACACAGACATACAACACTGGGAATAACCAGACAAAACTAGCTTGGGTAAAGTCAACACTGGGCTAATTCACATCCAGGATGAAAATTTCACAAGAAATTAAGCACCAACTGAGGAAATAAATTCCTATTTCACGGCTTAACTCCACTGGGAAGAAACATAATCCAAAAATAATCAGGTCAAAATAGTAAATCATTACAGATACAGAGATATAACATCCTCCTCCAGGCTTCACCGGGGAATATCACACATACTTAAATGTGGAAAACAATGCGTCAATGTCTAGACTTCCACTGGAGATTATATTACTAACTTCACTAAGGAAGACGGAAACCACATCGTCGAGACTTCAAACGGTGATCTCGTGCTGATTTCAATGAAGAGGACAATACCACAATGTCGAAACCAAACTACATTTTTTAATACCAAGGGCAATGGTTACATAAACTTCCCTGGGGAGAAATTATGAAACCACACAGGGATAACAACTTTCAGAGAGAGATGTTATCTCAACTTTACTTGGGGATTTAAGAAATCAAACAATTTAACAAAAAGTCGAGATTATGGGGATTTTAAATCAAACCCAGCACTTGGTGGGAGAAAACCTAAAAAGTTGACAATTGTTTCAACACTTCTTATAAAAGATATTGCTCTTGACTAGTTGCCCAGGAAATAAATAACAATAATAATGCCGACACTGCAAAAGGGCGACGTTTTGCAAATGATTCCACCTCAACATATAAAGGGATAAGGAACTTATGTCATAGGAGCGAAGACCTTACTGGGGAATCTGGGTTAGAGGCTTCAGACCATGCAAACCCGAAATCAAAATAATCAACCTGGAGAGAAAAAATTAAACCTAGACTGGACTGGGGCAAATGGGTTCACAATCCTAACACCGCACCATACATTAATTGGTATCACCTCCAACTATTTGAGAAACACAAAAAGATCATACGCATATCAGTGAAAGCGACCTGAAAGAACTTTCCTGGGGAATACATACTTCCAAAATTTTAGAGTTCGTCCATCCTTGGAATCACTATTTTTGTTTTTCTTGAATCACAAAATCTAAAGTAAAAAGTAATTTGTAAATTATTTTCAAATTTTTTATTATTATTAAATCCCTTTGTTTTAAAAATTACTATCATTAATAAATGGAGTGTTTGTAAGTAGAATAAAATGAGAATTGCAAAGAATTGGATAAAAGCTCAAACTTTATTAATATAATGGTATTCTGAGAATGACGGGACTCCATAGATGATTACAAAGTTTGGAAAATCGTAATACATTGGAAAAGATATATTGAAATACAATGACCTCTATTCCCCCTAACAAATTTGATTTCCTAAGCAGCGACTCTTGTTGAATTGTGGTGAGGATCTAGGAAGATTGTTGCTTTAATGATCATGTCTTGTCTTACGCAGTTACTTGCCAAGAAATCCCTAACTTTTTCCTAGGTTTCCCTTATGGGTTTTCAACCTAGTGGGAGAATTTATTCTGTTGGTGTCTCTTATTTTTTCCTAGACCTCCCTTTCAGGTTTTCAGCCTACTGAGACACTCCTTTTTGCCTAAGCTGCCCTTTCAGGTTTTTGACTTAGCGAGATGTTCTTTTATTTCTTTAGGAAAAGTATTTCTTGACTGCATTAACATTCATAGGATGTGGGAACTCCTCGCCATCCATAGTTTCAAGAATTAATGCACCGCCAGAGAAGGCTTTCTTGACAACATATGGGCCTTCGTAATTAGGAGTCCACTTTCCCCTAGAATCAATGTTAAAAGACATGATGTTTCTGAGCACGATATTTCCTTCTCTGAATTCACGAGGTTTGACCTTCTTATAAAAAGCTTTCTTCATTCTGTTCTGGTATAACTGGCCATGACACAAGGCAACCATTCTCTTTTATTCAATCAAATTCAATTGGCCAAACCTGTTATGGACCCATTCAGCCTCTAACAACTTGGTTTCCATTATCACACGTAAAGAGGGAATCTCAACCTCAACGGGGAGTACTGCTTCTATACCATACACAAGAGAAAACAGAGTTGCCCCTGTCAAAGTGCAGACGGATGTACGATACCCATGCAAAGCAAAAGGGAGCATCTCATGCCAATCTTTATAGGTAAAATTTATCTTCTGGATGATCTTTTTAATGTTTTTATTGGCAGCTTCAACAGCCTCATTCATCATTGGCCTGTAAGGAGATGAATTATGATGGAAAATCTTGAATTATTCATAAAGTTCTATCATCATCTTGTTATTCAGATTTGAGCCATTGTCGTTGATAATCCTGCTTGGCACACCATACCGACATATAAGATTGTTCTTGATAAAGCGTACTACCACCTTCTTAGTAACATTAGCATATGAAGCTTCTTCCACCCATTTGGTGAAGTAGTCAATTGCCACCAAGATAAAACAATGTCCATTTGACGCATTAGGTTCAATTATTCCAATCATGTCAATACCCCACATAGAGAAAGGCCACATGGAAAAAATAACATTGAGAAGTGACGGAGGCACATAAATTTTGTCAGCGTAAATCTGGAACTTGTAGCACTTCTTTGCAAATTTGTAACAGTTAGATTCCATTGTCAGCCAATAGTAACCTGCCATAAGCCTCTTTTTTGCCATCGAATTTCCATTGGCATGAGTGCCAAAGAATCCTTCATGAATTTCATGCATAAACATGTTTGCTTCGTGTCTATCCACGCATCTGAGCAAGACCATGTCATAATTTATTTTGTATAGCACATCTTCTTTGACAAAAGAACTTCCTACCAACCTTCTCAATGCCTTTCTATCTTTATTTGATGTACCAGCCAGGTATTTCTGAGTCTGGAGTAAATGCTTAATATCATAATACCAAGGTTTTTCATCTGACGTTTCCTTTGTTCCAAACACATGACTTGGTCTATCCAAGTGTCGCAATGTTATACAAGGCACATCGTTCCAAGTATTTACTTGATACATAGAAGCCAAACTGGCCAAAGCATCCGCCATCTGATTTTCATCTCTGGGAATATGATAGAATTCAACTTTATTAAATAAAGGTAATAATGTTCTAGCATAGTCTTTGTAGGGAATCAAGCCAGGGTGACGAGTATCCCATTCTCCTTTAATCTGATTTATTACCAAAGCTGAATCACCATACACATCTAGAATTTTGATTCTGAGATCAATAGCCTCCTCAGGACCCATGATACAAGCTTCATACTCTGCCATATTATTGGTACAATCAAATGACAACCTTGTAGTAAATGGGATATGCGATCCATGGGGAGTGATAATCACAACACCAATTCCTTTCCCATAAGCGTTCACAGCTTCATCAAATACCATACCCCACCGGGATTCAGGATCAGGGCCTTCCCAAGGAAAAGGTTCATCACAATCTTTTATCTTCAAAAACATCACATCCTCATCAGGGAAATCATATTTAACAGACTGATAATCATCAATCGGTTGGTGAGCAAGATAATCCGCCAACACATTTTATAACCTTATGAGTATGGTATTCGATATCATATTCAGATAACAACATCTACCAACGGGAAATTCTTTCGGTAAGAGCAGGCTTTTTAAAAATATACTTAATTGGATCCATTTTGGAAATCAACCAAGTAGTATAATTCAACATATATTTTCGCAACCGTTTTACCGCCCAGGCCAGAGCATAACATGTTTTTTCAAGCATAGAATACCGTGACTCACAGTCAGTAAACTTCTTGCTGAGATAATAAATGGAATATTATTTTGTCCCCATTTCATCTTGTTTTCCTAAAATACAACCCATAGAATTATCTAACACTGTCAGATACATAATCAATGGTCTTCCTTCAACAGGAGGGAGCAAGATAGGAGGTTCAAGAAGATACTCTTTAATACTTTCAAATGCCCTTTGGCAATCATCTGTCCCTAAACAACCTTGAAATTTCTTTAACAACTTAAAGATCGGCTCACACGTCGCAGTTATATGGGAGATAAATCTGGAAATGTAATTCAAACGCCCAAGGAAGCCTCTAACTTGCTTTTTAGTTCTTGGCGCTGACATTTCATGAATTTCCTTAACTATATCAGGATCAACATCAATCCCTTTCAGACTGACAATGAAACCCAACAATTTTCCTGATCAAACACCAAAGGTACATTTATTTGGGTTCAAGCGGAGATGATACTTCCTCAATCGCTGAAATAATTTCAACAAATATTTTATATGCCCTTCTTCATTCTGGGATATAGCAATCATATCATCAACATATACCTCAATTTCCTTGTGCATCAGATCATGGAATAGGGTTGTCATAGCCCTCTAGTACGTTGCACCAGCGTTCTTCAACCCGAAGAGCATCACTCTGTAATAGAATATTCCCCAGGGTGTGATAAACATTGTTTTTTCCATGTCCTCAGGAGCCATTCTGATTTGATTATATTCAGAAAATCCGTCCATGAACGAGAATACTTTGAATTTTGTTGTACTGTCAACCAACATATCAATATGTGGCAATGGAAAGTCATCTTTTGGACTAGCTTTGTTTAAATCTCTATAATCTACGCACATGCGAACTTCTCCGTCTTTCTTTGGCACTTGGAAAATATTGGCAATCCACTAAGGGTACACTGTTGTCACAAGAAAACCGGCATTAGTTTGTTTTAAAACTTCTTCTTTAATTTTTACTGCCATATCAGAGCGAGTTCTTTGCAATTTCTGTTTGATTGGCGGACATTCTGGCTTTAGCGGCAAATGATGTTCCACAATATCAGTATCCAAACTAGGCATGTCTTGGTATGACACGGCAAAGATCTCCACATACTCTTTCAACAATTCAATCAACCTGCTCTTTACATTGGGATGAAACAATGCTCTAATCTTGACTTCTTTCGTATCTTCCTCTGAACCCAAATTAATCATCTCTAATGTCTCTTTATATGGTTGAATTCTACTTTCCTCGCGCTCAAGCAACCGTAAAACCTCTTCCGAGATTTCATCATATTCTTCTCCTTCATCCACATACGCAGGATATTCAAAGTTGGGAGAGGGTGCATGGTTATTGTACTTAACATGTTTTTTAATTAATCTGCACATATCCTTTATGATTGCTTTTAGAAACTAACACATATAGCAAGTGATTATGCATATTTAATTATAGTTACTATTTATATTTAAAAGGATTTTTATGATTACCATTTTCCAAGAAAAAGCAGAAATAAAGACATAATTTGGGAATCAAAGACAACTTTTATTAATGATTTTAAAGATCAAAGCAACATATATCCCCATACAATATCAATACTTTCACCTTGGGCAGAGTGAAAGATTTTTGAAAAGTTTGACAAAAACAAATTACTTTGAAATATGAATACAAGAGGGAACGTCAGTGATCCAATTTTGGACTGTGACTCCATGCGTCACGTGGTTTGGCATCTCTTGCTCCGCTTCGCCTTCTAGAATATCATTGATCCTAGGAACAGTTGGATGAAGATAACCTCCGCTGTGAAATATGTCTTGATATTTTCCCAAAGCAGACTTTGGCTTCATAATCTCACCTTTATTACTCTTCACAAAAAGTCCCAAACCAGCTCTATTTTTATTCATAGGTGGATCAACAATCTTCCCACACGCCTTACTAGGGACATTACGCACTACCTGTTGAGAATCCTTAAATGAAGCTATAGAATTCTCATTTTCCCTTACATTATCAATGGATAAAGCTTGAAATTGAGTTCTAGCAGCAGCTTCATCCGCTTCCACAACACTAAAAGAGGATAAATGAGATATTAACAAAGCCTGTTCTCCATTTACGATGACCATCTTTCCTTCACGAACAAAATTCAGCTTTTGGTGCAAAGTTAAAGTAACAATCCCTGTCTCATGGATCCACAGTCGCCCCAGTAAACAACTGTAAGCGGGAACAATATCCATAACCTGGAAAGTAATATGAAATAAGTGCGGGCCTATGTGAATAGGGAAATCTACTTCTCCGATGACAGACTTCCTTAATCCATCAAAATCTTTCATAATTATGCCACTCGGGCACATGGGAGTTCCATGGTACTTCAGCTTCATGAGTGTGCTCCTCGGTATGACATTTAAAGCGGATCCATTATCAATCAGCACATTGGACAATGAGTCATTCTTACAATTCATGAAGATATGGAGAGCTAAGTTATGATTCCTTCCTTCATCGGGAAATTCCTCATCACAGAAACTCAGGTTATTACAGGATGTAATATTCCCAAAAACACTACTGAATTGGTCCAGAGGCATATCACTTTCCATAAAAGCTTGATCCAATACTTTCATCGAAGATTCCCTGTGGGAAAAAGAGTTCATTAGCAAGGCTAGAATAGATATCTTTAATGGAGTCTACAACAATTGATCTATGATCCTGTAGTCGCTCATCTCGATGAACTTAAATATATCATCCATATCTTTTTCCAGAGTAGCATCGCTAGATTACCCCACTACTTTCTAAGGTTCAGTATTTTCAACAAACCCTTTTATCAGCATTAACATTCCCTTGAATGACAGGTGTGAAAACACGGCCACTGCAGGTCACCCGACTGACTTCAACAATATTCTTGACATCAGACAAAGGTTGGATAAGGACTTAAACACCATCCTCCAAGATTTTAGCAATGTATTTATATGGCATGGCTTTGTCTGATTCATAAGGAACAGGACTGGGCAAGCAAATCACCACTGGAGAAACAATTGGCTTGCTATAGTATTCAATCTCTATAGGGGCGGTAACACCAAACCAAGGCACAATAACATTCACCCCTTCTTCAGAATACTTATACATCACAGAATCATTGCTAGAGAACATATATTTATCTGAGGAAAAGAATTCATCTGCAGAAACATGCTCATCATCTGACACAATCTCGACCGAGCGGTCTTCAATAACGTTAATTCCATTATAATCATCTCTATTGCCCAAAAGATTGATAGTACCATTGTCCAATAACAATTGAACACCCTTTCTCACAATGGAACAACCACAAGAATCTCTGTAGCAAATCTGGAAAGACCCATAATGGTGTTCTTCTTGACCATCCATGTGACAAAAGGTAGCGTGTAACTGTATCAAATCATCATTCATATGATTCACGTCAAAAATACTGAATTCTACAGGACATCCAAAGACCATATTTGCATCTTCTTCGTACTCTTCCCTTGGCCTAATTATATGAATGAGGCCTTCATCCATCATTTCCTAAAGATCAGCTTTTATGTTATCACATCCCTATATATTTGTACTTCAAATACTATAACCAACATGGTCGTGCGTATAGTAGCTGAATTCGTAGAGGTCAACATGAATCTTCACCAGATCCCCTCTAACCAGGTTAATATCAAAAATCCGGAAGTCCCCAGGACAACCAACAACCATATTTACAACATTTTCTCCTTCATGCTTAGGCAAAGGATTATCTTTCACGTTAGGGCTAACATCTTTAAAGGATAAGAGGCTAGATCTCACCATCTTTTGTACTTCAGATTTCAAAGGATAACAGTTCTCAATGCTGTTCCCCGGGGCTCCTTGATGAAAAGTGCATGTCTGGTCTACCTTATAATACTAGGGTAAAGGTGATAGCATAGTAGGGGGAGACCTGGTCTGAACCAACTTCTTCTGAATCAAAGTTGGGAACAACTCTATGTAGGTAATCAGAATGAAGTCAAAAGCTTCTCTCTTCTAACTTTGCCCTTGATTTATCTGAGGAGGTGGTATTTGATAGGAAACATTGGTTGGAGCTACATTAACAACTGGAATCATAGAAGCAACCTGTTGCTGGTACCTTTGATGCCTTCTAGGTGGTCTAATCTTCCTTTCCCCAATAACAATATTTGTTTTGCTTTCTTTCTTTCAGGAGAACCCGTATGATGACTTCTTTGTCCCTTCATCCTTTGTCAACCACCCTTCTCTGACAGCCTCTTCTAAACAAACACCCATGCTCACCATTTCGGTGAAATCACTTGGCGCACTGGCGACCATCCTTTCATAATAAAATGATCCAAGGGTGTTCACGAAGACCTTGGTCATTTTTTGTTCTCCCATTGGTGGTACCACCTGGGCAGCTACCTCGCACCAACGCTACGCATATTCTTTGAAAGACTCCTTGTCTCTTTGAGCCATTTCCCTTAACTGGTCACGAACAGGCGCCATGAACTTATTCTACTTATACTGCTTGATGAAAGCTTCCCCGAGATCATTGAAGGTACGTATATTACTACTGTCCAGACTCATATACCACTTCAGAGTAACACCAGTCAAGCTATCTTGGAAGAAATGAATAAGAAAATGTTGATCATCAGTATGGGTAGACATTTTCTTGATATACATCACGAGGTGTTCAGGAGGACAAGAGTTTCCCTTATATCTCTCAAATTCAGGCACTTTAAACTTTGCTGGCACCTTTAGGTTGGGAACTAGGCAGAGTTCACTGACGTTCTATCCAAACAATTATTTTCCTCGAAGGGCCTTCATTTCCTTTTGCGTCTCATTGAACTGGTCTTGAAAGTCATCCAACCGGTCATAGAAACCCACACTTTCACTCGGTGGAGGAACATGACGATAAACTTCACCATTAACAAGCGATACAACATCCAATGAGGGAGGTGTAGTATAATGGATCTCATTTCTAGCAGCGGGAGTAACATGCACCACAAGAGGTGTAGGAGTAGCAACAGATTGAACAACTGGAGGGACTTGAGCATCAAGATTATACCCTTATAGCATGAAATTTTCTGGCATCCCCCACGGGTAACCCTGAGGCATACGGTTCTGTGCAACAAAAATTGGAGTAATAGAAACAAAACTGATGGTCCTTCAGAAGCAATCATTGTTTGTTGTGGCTGAGAAAAAGGAGGAACAAGTGGGGACTGATTCTGAGTAGCCACCAATGATTCCATCAAAGCAGTCAGATTGTCCATACCGGCCTTCAAAGTAGTAACTTCTTCGTGCAGCTCGCGATTCTCTTGTTCAAGATTCTCCATTTTCTTCCTGGAATTAGCCTGAGTATTATACCAGTGAGATAACTTGCTAAATGAAGTAGAGAAACTCAATAAGACACCTGGGTATGAAAAAAATGCAAGAAATATGTACATGATGATGCATGATATGCAATGCACATGATTTATTTTATTATTATTAATATTTCAAGGGACTCAAAGAATTATAGACAATTTGCAAATACTAAAGTACTAGCACATATTTAAATACTAAAAATCTCATTATAATAAATTCAAAATGGATTACAAATTTTAGTACAAGTTTCAACAATCCTAAGTACAAGAGAAGATAAAATCTAAAATTCTAAGGAGGTAAAGCTGATGAAGATCTCTCCATACACTGACGCTTTCCCGTGAGTTTTGCAATCTGAGCCTTCAAATGCTTTTTCTATTCTGTATACCTGTCGGCAACCTCTTTCCAATCACCAGAGTCAGGAAGTGAGTGACTAAGTTCTGATCAAGCTCTAGAGGAAAATAAATCCTCTTGCCTCTCCATCATCTCTACAGTACGACTCTCAAGAATCTCGATCAGGTGATCCTCCTCTTATAAATCAGCTCGGTAGGACATCTCTATAGTCTGAAACTTGTTCTTCTAGGCCTCCTTCTCCTGTTGCATCCTATCTAGGGAAAGCTGAAACTCTTCCTCGTCATCTAAAAAGGAAGGAGTGGTCTTCACAAACATATCAGGCATAGGTTCTTCACGGGAATATGGCATCTTCAATTAAACTTCCCTTGCTTATACCTGTAGCCATAGAAATGTTTAAGACTAAGCCATTGGATTGACTTGACTTATACAGATCAAAATAAAAATCTCCACCGCGCTTTATTGTTTCCAAAGGAATGGGAAAAGAGCGAGTAACCCAAAAAGAGGGGGAAATATTCTAGGTAAGGGGGTTGGTTATACAAAGGGAAGGTATTAGCATCCTAAACATCTGCGGTACTCTGAAGGAACCTCTTTTAAAAATCTGTATATTTTGGCTATAAAATGTTGTATAAAAAAAAGATGGTGGAGGTGAGAAAAGAAGTATTTTTTTTAATGATTTTTGCACCTTCCGCGGTTGGGAACCTTTAGTGCCCACGTACCACCTTTCATGCAATAGGGGATCAGGGTACACGTAGTTCCTCTGTTAAAAATTCTAAAACATAAGTGTGTTGGTTAATTTTATGAGATAGGACATCATCGTCATTGTCCGTGTGGAAAACATACTTACTATCCACAATTATGAGAAAGGAGAATTTGCATCATCTCAAAGTGGAGGATATGGCTTGGATTTTAAAATCAACAATGCCTCACTCAACACCCAAGTGGAAAATATCTCACTTCACTACATATTATAGAAATATAGTTGTTTGCATCACTACAAGGATTGACAAGAGTCTAATATTTTGAGAAAAAGTTTTAAAATAAAAGCCAAAGTGGCAAAATGGTTTGAAATGAGATTGATTTACTTTTAGTCTTCTCACAAAAAAATGTCAAGGTATTATTAAGTTGATTGAAGTTTATTTATGAAAATGTTTTGAAAATGCATGGACATAAGTCCAAGTTTATTATGAAAGTGGTTCAAGTTTTAAAAAAAACAAGAAGAGTTTTCAAAAGGAGGGAGAATATTTTTGAAATTAAAGAAGATGGGAGGAGATGAAGGGACTATCCTAAAGCATAAGGTAAAATATAAGGAGAAGAACCATCTAACCAACAAGAAGCCAATACTTGACATTATGAGTCAAGATAGAATTCCCATTCTTTGTATTAAAACCAAGCAAGCAAAGATACTAGACCTCTTGAGAGAACCAAACTTCAAGTGCATTAAGTCTTCACAAAAATTGGGCAGAGTAACGGCTGTGTACGGGTGAATTCTAGATTACAAAGAAATATTGTAATCACAATAACCTGCAGACAAAACAAACAAACAACCCAATGTCTTAAGGTAAAACTCAATAACTCCAGACAAAATATAAATTAAGGTCACAAAGTCTCCAACATAGGCCAAGGTTTCTAATCCTAAGTCCAAGAAGTCCAATACTCCATAATACCAAGGACAGTAACCAAATAGTCCAAGTATCATTAAAATTATTTATGGTTCATGTTGATTATTAAGTATCTTTAAAAGGAAAAGAAAGGCTCAAGTGAGCAAAATAAAAATGACATAAAAGTAAATGCTCATGTGAGCAAAATAAAAATGACATAAAAATTAATACTCAAGTGAGAAAAGATGAAAATAGCATGAAATGTAAATGCTAAAGTAAATGGTATATAAAGCATAAAAATAAAAGTATAAAGTAAAGTCAATTGTTAGAAATTAGTGGTTAGTTGGATGATCATCTTAAAACTTGCATTTGGAAGTCATTAGAGGATTGGTAGAACCAAAGCCTCCACACAACAAGTTGCATTTGCTTTTTGTCAAGTATATCATCCATTTTGGAATCCTCAAAAGTAACATTTAATGGTCAACGATGTTTAAGTGATCCGCGTTGACCAAAAGTGATGTAGATCCATTAGAGGATTGGTAGAACCAAAGCCCCTACACAATGAATCTCAAGTTTATTGGATCAAAGAGATCAAATTAACATACTTGGGCTTGCAAATATAGGTTTGTGCCACGAATGATCATTTATTCCAATCGGGACAAAATTTAGCACTATGTTAAGCAATCGTAAGTGGACTTATGTAGAAGTCGCATCTATTTTGAGGTCGGTCAATAGCAATCTATATACTTCATGTTTGGATAAATTATATAGAGATCATCATACCTTATCATGTAGCACAATTAAAAAATAAAGGGATAAGATGAAGAGGGAGGGGGAATGATAAGCTAATTCGGATCACTATTTTAAATTTCTTTCATATTAAAATTTAATCACTCCTCTAGATGAATTAAAGCACTAAACATATCATTAATCCAAAGCACCAAAAATGAATTAAATAATTCACTCTTTGGTAGATTTGAATTGATTAAAATTTATCCAACTTCATCTACATCACAAAGTCCATTGAATTTAAAGAATTGGACCTTTAAAATTGCAATCCAAACCAACAATTAAAAGGAGTGAGTAGAAAAAGAATTTCGGATCAAAGCAGCCCCCAAACAAGGCAAAAATTGCATTCTATTTCTGTGCAAATAGATTGCACTAAAGTGTAAATCGATTTACACAGTATACTTTTCAAAAATCTACGTGAAATTCACTTAGTGCAACCGATTTCACTGTTACAACAATCGATTGCACACTGTTACAGACAACAAAACAACATTTTAAAAGGCCAAATTCTTGTTTAAAATTTTCATCAAATACCTTAGGATCATGGATCCAATTGAGCATGAAAATTCCATCAAATTATGAGAAAATAGCACCATTAGAATCATAAAATAATGCTCAATGAATCAAACCCAAAGATCAACAATAGATCACATTGTGAAAGATGAATTATCTAACTTACCAAAGGTAGATCTAGAGAATTATCAAAACAACTTCAAGAATTTGCTTCAATTCAACCATAAGAACCAATCGCCCAAGCTTGGATGTAGAGAACTGATAAAGAAAAAGTGTTTGGATGAAGGTTTAGCTCAAAGATTAGTAAACTTCAATGCAAAGCTTATTAACTTTTTTGAAAATGGAGCTTTGAGTGAATTTGGTAGATGGAGAGAATTGAAAGATTTTTTAGCAAGGTGGATTTGGCTATCAAAAGCTTGAAATTTGAATGAAATGAGGGCTCTATTTATAGAGTTTAGGATTGTGATTGGTGGTGATTTGGTAATTGATTCCTGGAGCCAAAATTTGAATTAATGATAATTCTTTCAAAAATTAGAGCCAAAATTTGAATTAATGAACATTTTTAAAAATGCAAGATTGGCACCAAAATTTGAATTAATGATATATCTTTCAAAAAATGAAGAAAAATTGGATACAAAATTTGACAAGCTTGAAATTACTGATTTTTTCAAATTTTCACTCTGTGCAAATCGATTGCACTACACTGCAAATCGATTTTTACAGTGTATTTTTTCAAAAATGGCGCAAAATGCACTTTGTGCAATCAATTGCACTCTAAGAGCAATCGATTGCATCAGTGAAAAATGATTTGTTTTTTAGATTCATTTCCTTTGCAAATAGAGATTTTAGGAATATAATACCGGAAATTCTTATTTGTCATATGCTTTGACTCGGTACCTACAAAACACAAATATGCAAAGACAAAGACAAATATTTTTTGTATTTTAATTAGAAGTTAGTCAATAACACATATACAAAATACACAACCAAGGTGCTTGGAGATTCCTCAAGAGAAAACTTAAAGATAGGAGATAGAAAAAGAAGAAGAACCAACCCTAATATGATTTTGTTATGATCGAGTTGATATGATATGATAGAGGAATCTTAGGGGCAAAAATTGGGGTACAACAGCTTCCTTATTTAAGTGTCTTCTATCCAGAGATACGAAGGTTAAAAATCTTCGTGTCGACGCGATTGAAGATACTTAATTATAAAAAAGCCCTATTTTTGGACCTAAGATACCATGCAATGCTTATGAATACGAATGAAGATGAATAAGTCTAAAGGGATGCAAGACACCACTGGGGATATATCAAAGGAAACAAGGATCAAAAGAGAAACCCGACCAGGAAAATAAATCACTGTTGAACAAAAGACCCGACTCTAATGGGGTAAAGCCCAAAGAGGGGATAAGGTGTTATCAACTTAAAGATTGAGGAGAGACATTGGATAACAACGGTCGACAGATAACTGTGAACTGCCAACTCAATAGATGAAGATAGAAAAAAACACAATAGTACCGAATCGACAAGGGATAGTAAACTACCAACTCAATGGATGAAGGTAGAAGATCAAAAAGATACTGACTCATATATGACAGTGAACTACCAACTCAATAGTTGAAGGTAGAAGATAAAAAAGATACCAACTCACAGATGATGGTAAAATACCAACTCAATAGTTGAAGGTAGAAGATCAAAAAGATACCTACTCACAGACGACGGTAAACTACCAACTCAATAGTTAAAGGTAGAAGATAAAGAGATACCGACTCACAGATGACAGTAAACTACCAACTCAATAGTTGAAGGTAGAAGATAAAGATATACGGACTCATAGATGACGATAAACTACCAACTCAATAGTTGAAGGTAGAATATAAAGAGATACCGACTCATAAATGACGGTAAACTACCAACTCAATGGTTGAAGGTAGAAGATAAAAAAGATACTGAATCACAGATGACGGTAAACTACCAACTCAATAGTTGAAGGTAGAAGATCAAAAAGATACTGACTCACAAACGACGATAAACTACCAACTCAATAGTTGAAGGTAGAAGATAAAGAGATACCGACTCACAGATGACGGTAAACTACCAACTCAATAGTTGAAGGTAGAAGATAAAGAGATACCGACTCATAGATGACAGTAAACTACCAACTCAATAGTTGAAGGTAGAAGATAAAGAGATACCGACTCATAGATGACGGTAAACTACCAACTTAATAGTTGAAGGTAGAAGATAAAGGATTGATAATAACAAGTTTCCTAAAATCATGGATTTTCACCAAGAATGGATCTTAACTTCTTCTTTAACCAAGGCATTCCGCCTGGAAAGGGTAATATATAAGTTGTCTCAAATAAAGAGACTACCACTTATAAGGATTTCTCAATGAATTGTCTTTGCGATATTGAAAGACTTGCCATCCACTAGAGTAATTTGATAACAAACTGCAAACTATCCCTCATAGAGAAGATATCAAAAAAGTAACATCGACTTTTACGGGGAGTACAAGTTGCTCAAATAAAGATACCTGCTACTTGCTGTTATGGGAAGGATTGTAAAATGACTTCCTGGGGAAAATGTCATGATTTCCTGGGGAATGAATCATGACTTCACGGGGAAGGCATCATAGCTTCCAGGGGAAAATAAAATGGCTTCCTGGGGAAATGCCAACATATTTCTGCTGAGGAGATAAAGTCTTCTCGTGCCAAAATAAATGCACATTCTCAAACCAGGGCCCGAAGCTTGTAGAAATCCAAAGTAATAATATTGTTGGGAAATAAAGATTCAAACCAGAAATAAACTGGAGTGAAATAGTCAATCAAAATACATCCTTTGAGAAATAAACTCAAGAGGGAGACCCGATCATCCAGACAAAGAGTTGTACAGGAAGGCTAAAGCAAAAATCTTCAAAGAGGGGTAACTCATTGGGGAAATTGAAAGAATATACACTTTCTTCTTAAGGCCGACACTATATTGGAGAGAGGAAAACACAACTCTACAAAACAGGGTAATATGTCAACAAACAAAATTAATGAATGCAAATGAGAAATGATTTGCTAATTTCAACTATGTATGATGTATGTATGAATGTATGAGTGTTATTATGTATATGCTGACAAAACAGACATATAACACTGGGAGTAACCAGGCAAAACCATCTCGGGCACAATCAACACTCGGTTAAATCACATCCAAGATGAACATTCCATAAGAAAATAAGCACCAACTGAGGAGGCAGAATCCTATTTCGTGACTTAACATCACTAGGAAGGAACATAATCCAAAAATAATCAAATCATAGCAACAATTCAGTACAGATACAGGGATATAACATCCTCTTCCAGGCTTCACAAGGGAATAGAACACAAACTTCAATGGGGAAAACAAATGTTTCACGGTCTGTACTTTTACTGGGGATTGCAAAAATGATTTCAAATAAGGCAGATGGAAACCATATCGGCAAAACATCAACGGAGGATTTCGAGCTGACTTCATTGGGGGAACATCATACAAACTTCACTAGACGAGATAACGCCTCATCATCGAGACATCAACTGAGGACCTCGTGATGACTTCATTGGGGAGGCCAACACCACATCAAAGATGGGAAACAAAGATACATTCTTCATTGGGGAACCCAGAGATACATTCTTCAATATTGATAGTAAGTATTGCACCAACTTCTATGGGGAAAAAGTACGAAACCTCATGGGGATAACAACTTGGGGAGTTAAGAAGCCAAACATTATTGAACGAAATCAATCTTATTGGGATTTTAAATCAAACCCAACACTTGGCGAGTGAAAACCCAAAAAGTTGATAACCATCTCAACACTTCTTAAGTAAAACATTTCCCTTGCCTGATTATTGGGCAATTAAAGGAAATGCAAGTACTGCCGAAAGCGAGCTGCATCACAAATGAGTCCAACTCAGCATGCACGGGGAGAAAAGACTTCTATCAAATAAGCGAAGCCTTCACCGAGGAATCTTGGATTGAGTCTTCATATGATGCAAACTTATTCCAACAAAAGATGTCATGGGATAGCCTTCCTAGGGATTCAAGAAGTCAACATTATAGAAAGAGGTCAAACTCATGGGGATTTTAAATCAAACCCAGCACTTGGCGGGTGAAAACCCAAAGGGTTAACAATTGTCTCAACACTTCTTAGAAAATATACTGCCCTAGTCTAGTTTCCTGGGAAATAAATACCAACAATAATGCCAACACTGTCAAAAAGAGCGACATTTTGCAAATAGTTCCATCTCAACACACTAAGGGAACAAGACCTTTCGCCATATGAGGGAAGACTTTGCAGGGGAATCTGGGATAGAGGCATCAGACCATGCAAACCCAAAATCAAAAATGAACCAAGACTTGATTGGGGACAATGGGATCACAAACCCAATACCACACCTTACGCCAATTGGTATCGTCTTCAATATACAAAAATCATGCGGATACCAGCGAAAACAAACTGAGAGAACCTCCCTGAAAAGTTGACAACTGTCTCAACACTTCTTAGAAAAGATATTTCCTTTGTCTAGCTACTTAAGGAGTACATAACAACAATAATGTCGTAACTGGAGGGATCAATACTCTACAAGAGATTTCATATAAATTCTAAATCCACAAAAGGGAGAAAGAACTCCATCAAATGAGCAAAGGCTTCAAAGCTCTTTTTAACCTCTGTTTGATTACCACCTGGCTAGGTAAAGAATCACACTCAACAGGAGAAGTCTGCAACAAGACTGGAAAAATAGGATTATAAACCCAACATCATAACACAACCTGCTTGAGGAAGATTCTCGGCTTGGGGTAGACATATTAGCTATCTTGACGAAATCTAGACATGCCCTTGGAAACCAATATGGTGTCCCAAGCTTACCGTGCTAATCAAGGTAATTTTCATAACTTGCCTTTGGCTGCATGCTTTTAAGATAACCTTTCTGATAAAATGGCTTCTAGAGATTTGTTGAATCTTGACGTAATTGCCCTAGATTGGCTGAATGTTTCATCCTCTTTGCTCCACAAGTCTTCTCAGCAACATGCCTTTTGCAGATACTCAAATATAAACTTCCATGATATCAAGCATTTGTTTTATAAGCAGAAAATGTTTATTCTAAGAATGAAAATTCTAATGCAACAATCATGTAAGTCTTGAAGATTTTATTTGAAAATATGTCACAAAACCTTGTGAACGAATCACTAGCCAGGATGCGACATGGATTTTTTATATGAAAGATGACAAAATCATATGATACCAATCACAATAATTTAGCAAAATTAATGGGAGTCAGGAAACACTATCTCATTGGAGTATGCTTTCGAGATAAACCCCGTTTCAATTAGGACTTTTTAGGGTTGTAACATGGCCTGGTTCACGGTTTTATAAAAAACGGATTTTAAGGCTCAAAATTATTTGGTGCCCACCCCCTTCGTGATGTTCTTCAGTCCTAAATTCAGTTAACCTGACACGAACATTCATCTCTCAAAATAAATTTCGAGATGGTTGGGGAATCAAACAAGGTTTTATTTGGACATGCAAGTCACTCATTCCTGCTTCTTTTGGGTTTCTTGTCACGCGACTCTGTTCTTTCCTGAGGATTTCTCACTATAATCCTTTATTGCATTTCGGGCTTTCCATTTCTTCCTTGCTTTCTGGAAAAATTCCTTTTGATTTTGACTCGGAAGTGCAACGGGATGCCCTGACTTTTGCCTAAGCGACTTGTTTTTTCAAGTTCTGACTTAGCGGGGCTTTTTGTCTCTTTCTTTTTCACCATCATTTTTTTATTCATATCATCTTTTTATTTTTTATTTTTGAACATGTCGCGTGACTTCAAGTTATTTTTGACTTGTTGGAAGAATTTTGACTGCCCTATTTCTGAGTAGATGAAGGATAACCATTATTGTATCGTCATCTGTTGACCTCCTGGTATGTGAGAGATACTCATTGAGATAACGTCTTCTTTTGATGCACACTACTGATATGCGAAGATTAAACGTTGCGGTTTTAAATTACCTCAACCTCTTAAAGGATAACCATTATTGTATTCTTCGATGCACACTCTTGATGAGATTTGAATACTCAATCAGATTAATTGAACACTACCATGCCCCAGGTTAAAAATAAGGGTTTTTTCTGAATAGAAAAAGAAACTCCTATTTCAAGGCTCAGAGGGGTTAACAAAGGTTTCACTCCCTTATATCTCCGGTGTTTGAGGATTTGAAACAATGCCGGTACATCGTCAACAGGGTTTTATCCAAAAGCATACAACCAGAAAATTTGTGTTTTAATATCATCATCCTCCCTCCAATCTATGCCTAGGCAAGAGAATGTGTAACATGTTGGTATCATAAAGCAATTTAAAATTGAAAACAAATACGAGTGAAACGAATGAGTTTCTTTAAGACAAACATACTCATTGTATTAAAATTAAACATTAAAATGTAAACAAGTTCTTACATGAAAACAATGCAATGATAAACAAGAAAAATTACAAATGAGAAAGTAATAAAAATGCTAAAAAACTAAGAAGGCTAATCATCCTTAAACTCCAGGGCATTCTTCAATCACGTTTATTCTTCGGCAAACACTTGACTTGAACTTCAAGACCAATATCCTTAAATGACAAGATACTGCTTCTGACCAATTTCTGGACTTCCATTTTCAATGGATAACAATTTTCGATATTATGCCCATGGGCTCCCTGATGAAAGGCACAAATCAAATCAGCTTTGTAGTACCACAACATCTTCTCAGAATCTTTGGTGGAAGTCGCGTCTGAACCAAATTTCTATGCCTGAGAAAGGGAAACAACTCTGTATAGGTCGTTGGGATTGGATCAAACTAATTTTTTCTCTGATCAGGAACTTGCTGATTTTATTGACAAACTGGAGCAACATGAGGTAAGTTGAACACGGGGATGATAGGAGAAACACGTCAATTCTAACGATAATTGTTTCTTCCTCTGGCTCTCTTCTTGGAAAAGTTATTATCAAACTTCTTCACACCACTAGCTGAGCCACCATCTTCAGATGAACATCCCTTTTGGACATCCTCTTCTAGAGGCACTCCCACGTTTACTTTTTCAGGGAAATCACTGGGCGCATTGACTATCACCTTCTCATGAAAGAATGATTTTATAGTTTCTGTGAAGACCTTTGCCATCTCTTCTTCCTTCCTAGAAGGATTGACTTGGGCAACAACCAAAGTTTTAACCAAAGAAGTTAGATACTCCATGCTAGCCTTCAAAGTAGTTACCTCTTTGCAGAGCTCAAAGATCTCTTTCATAATGTTTTCCATTTTCTCTTAGCATGAGTGTTGCATTGATGATAACATGACTTCTGAAGACAAAGAGCAGATGATAAGACTCCGGGAAACTCTTGAAATCAAGACAAAAGTGAGAATGATGCATGATATGCAATGCATATGATAGTTTAAAAGTTTTAAAACCAAGTTTTTAAAGAACTTTGGAACATTATAAATGAATTGCAAACATCAATTAAAAGACATGATTGGGATAACTGAAAAATTCATTTCATTAATATTGGGAGGATTGCATTGGAAGTATAAGAATTCACTAATCCTAAACAGAAGAAAGAGAAAGCTATATTCTCAGGTCCAAATGAACTGCATCCAATTAAGATCCAACACCGTGTTGTAAAATCTTCTTGAGCTTGAATTTAGAATGCTAAAGGAAAATAAATCATCTTGCACTCTTCTCTTCTACTTTGCAATTAATCGGAAAAATAAATCACCGATACAAATGATTTAGGAACTAGATCAAGAGTGTGGAGAAATCAATCTTCAAGATAGCTAGGAGAATTTTAAGTCCCAAGGACTAGATACCAAGGATTAAGGCTTTCTCAATTCTTCTAAATCAGGACTCTTGACATTGTACTTCTTAGTACTCTTTCCAAAATCCATAATTATAAAACTTGTGATGTTTGCAAGCAAAAGTCTTAAGTTCCTTAAAATTTGGTTAAAACAATTCTCATAGGTGCATGGATGCATAATGCAAAAATCACACACAAGATCCAGATTACTCCGTCATAGCTTCCGCACTACACCTAAAAGTCTAAGATGGGTTAGGTAATATACGGTCCTCAGCTTCAGCAGGCTCCCAGGTCGAAAGCAGTACGTCTTCCCGATTACCCGGTAAACGACACTACAGTCAAAGGGACCTCCTCTGAGTGAGGGATCTCATGCCTCCTATTTTGGAATTACTCCCTCAAATTTAACATGACTATACCGCCCGTGCCATCTTAAAGTTTGCCCAGGTCTGGGTATAAGACTTATGAGTAATCACCAAGCACCCTGAAAACCAGGAAAATCCAAGAAACCTTATATATATATATATATATATATATATATATATATATATATATATATATATATATATATATATATATATATATATATATATATATATATATATATATATATATATATATATATATATATATATATATATATATATATATATATATATATATATATATATATATATATATATATATATATATATATATATATATATAAAATAATAGCACTTATATAGATATAAGCAAAGATATGTTTAACCCACTTAGGGATGGACCAGCAAGAGGTCAATATTTCTCTAGTGAAGTCGCCATTTTTTTCTGTAGTGGTAGAAATGTTTAAGACTAAGCCATTGGATTTACTTGACTTATACATATCAAAATAAAAATCACAATTGTGCTTTACTGTTTCCAAATGAATGGAAAAAGAGCGAGTAACCCAAAAAGAGGGGGAAAGATTCTAGGTAAGGGGGTTGGTTATGCAAAGGGAAGGGTACTAGCACCCTAAACATCTGTGCTACTTTGCAGGAACCTCTTTGAAAATTCTGTATATTTTGGCTATAAAATGTTGTATAAAAAAATAGATGGTGGAGGTGAGAAAAGAAGTATTTTTTTTATGATTTTTGCACCCGCCGCAGTTGCGAACATTTAGTGTCCACGTACCACCTTTCGTGCAATAGAGGATCAGGGTACACATAGTTCTTATTTTAAAATTTTTAAAACACAAGTGTGTTGGTTTATTTAATAAGATAAGACATCATCGTCATTGTCCCTGTGGAAAACATATTTACTACCCACAATTATGAGAAAGTAGAATTTGCATCATCTCAAAGTGGAGGATATGGCTTGGATTTTAAAATCAACAATGCCTCACTCAACACCCAAGTGGAAAATATCTCAATTCACTATATATTGTAGAAGTATAGTTGTTTGCATCACTACAAGGATTGACAAGAGTCTAATCCTTTGAGAAAAAGTTTTAAAATAAAAGCCAAAGTGGCAAAATGGTTTGAAATGAGATTGATTGACTTTTAGTCTTCTCACAAAAAAATGTCAAGGTATTATTAAGTTGATTGAAGGTTATTTACGAAAATGTTTTGAAAATGCATGGAAATAAGTCCAAGTTTATTATTAAAGTGGTTCAAGTTTAAAGAAAACAAGAAGAGTTTTCAAAAGGAGGGAGAAGATTTTTGAAATTAAAGAAGATGGGAGGAGATGAAGGGACTATCCTAAAGCATAAGGTAAAAGATAAGGAGAAGAACCATCTGACAAACAAGAAGCAAATACTTGACATTATGAGTCAAGATAGAATTCTCATTCTTTGGATTGAAACCAAACAAGCAAAGATACTAGACCTCTTGAGAGAATCAAACTTCAAGTGCATTAAGTCTTCACAAAAATTGGGCAGAGTAACGGGTGTATACGGGTGAATTCCAGATTACAAACAAAGAATGTAATCACAATAACATACACACATAACAAACAAACAACCCATTGTCTTGAGGTAAACCTCAAGAACTCCAGACAAAATATTAATTAAGGTCACAAAGTCTCCAACATAGGACAAAGTTTCTAATCCTAAGTCCAAGAAGTCTAATACTTCATAATGTCAAGGATAGTAACCAAATAGTCCAAGTATCATTAAATTTTTTTATGGTTCATGTTGATTATTAAGTATCTTGAAAAAGAAAAGAAAAGCTCAAGTGAGAAAAATAAAAATGACATAAAAATTAATGCTCAAGTGAGAAAAGATGAAAATAGCACGAAATGTAAATGCTAAAGTAAATGGTATATAAAGCATAAAAATAAAAGCATAAAGTAAAGTCAATTGTTAGAAATTAGTGGTTAGTTGGATGACCATCTTGAAACTTGCATTTGGAACTCATTAGAGGATTGGTGGAATCAAAGCCTCCACACAACAAGTTGCATTTGCTTTTTGTCAAGTATATCATCCATTTTGGAATCCTCAAAAGTAACATTTAATGATCAACGATGTTTAAGTGATCTGCGTTGACCAAAAGTGATGTAGATCCATTAGAGGATTGGTAGAACCAAAGCCTCCACACAATGAATCTCAAGGTTATTGGATCAAAGAGATCAAATTAACATACATGGGCTTGAAAACATAGGTTTGGGCCACGAATGATCATTTATTCGAATCAGGACAAAATTTAGCTTTATGTTAAGTAATCGTAAGTGGACTTATGTAGAATTCACACATATTTTGAGGCCGGTCAATAGCAATCTATGTACTTCATGTTTGGATAAATGATATAGAGATCATCATCCTTTAACATGTAGCACAATTAAAAAAGAAAGGGATAAGATGAAGAGGGAGGGGGAATGATAAGCTAATTTGGATCACTATTTTAAATTTCTTCCATCTTTAAATTCAATCACTCCTCTAGATGTATTAAAGCACTAAACATAACATTAATCCAATGCACCAAAAATGAATTAAATAATTCACTCTTTGGTAGAATTGAATTGATGAACATTTATCCAACTTCATCTACATCACAAAGTCCATTGAATTTAAAGAGAAATTGGACATTTAAAATTATAATCCTAACCAACAATCAATAGGAGTGAGTAGAAAAAGCATTTTGGATCAAAGCTTCCCCAAAACAAGGCAAAAAATGCATTACGTTTCTGTGCAAATCGATTTCACTAAAGTGTAAATCGATTTACACAGTACAGTTTTCAAAAATCTGTGTGAAATTCACTTAGTGCAATCGATTCCACTGTTACAACAATCGATTCCACTCTGTTACAGATAACAAAACAACATTTTAAAAGGCCAAATTCTTGTTCAAAATTTCCATCAAATACCTTATGATCATGGATCCAATTGAGCACGAAAATTCCATCAAATTATGAGAAAATAGCACAATTGGAATTACAAAATACTGCTCAATGAATCAAACCCAAAGATCAACAAGAGATCACATTGTGAAAGATGAATTATCCAACTTACCAAAGGTAGATCTAGAGAATTATCAAAACAACTTCAAGAATTTGCTTCAATTCAACCACAAGAGTCAATTGCCCAAGCTTGGATGTAGAGAATTGATAAAGAAAAAGTGTTTGGATGAAGGTTTAGCTCAAAGATTAGTAAGCTTCAATGCATAGCTTTATTAACTTTTTTGAAAATGGAGCTTTGAGTGAATTTGGTAGATGGAGAGAATTGAGAGATTTTTTAGCAAGGTGGATTTGGCTATCAAAAGCTTGAAATTTGAATGACATGAGGGCTCTATTTATAGAGTTTAGGATTGGGATTAGTGGTAATTTGGTAATTGATTCTTGGAGCCAAAATTTGAATTAATGATAATTCTTTCAAAAATTAGAACCAATATTTGAGTTAATGAACATTTTTAAAAATGCAAGATTGGCACTAAAATTTGAATTAATGATATATCTTTCAAAAAATGAAGAAAAATTGGATTCAAAATTTGACAAGCTTGAAATTGCTGATTTTTTCAAATTTTCACTCTGTGCAAATCGATTGCACTTTAGTGCAAATTGATTTGCACAGTGTATTTTTTTAAAAATGACGCAAAATGTACTTTGTGCAATCGATTGCACTCTAAGAGTAATCGATTGCATCAGTGAAAAAATGATTTTTTTTTAAATTAGTTTCCTTTGCAAATATATATTTTAGGAATATAATTCCGGAAATCCTTATTTTTCATATGTTTTGACTCGGTACCTACAAAACACAAATATGCAAAGACAAAGACAAATATTTTTTATATTTTGATTAGAAGTTAGTCAATAACACATATACAAAATACACAACCAAGGAGCTTGGAGATTCCGCAAGAGCAATCTTAAAGATATGAGATAGAAAAAGAGGAAGAATCAATCCTAATGTGATTTTGTTATGATCAAGTTGATATGATATGATAGAGGAATCTTAGGGGGGGAAATTGGGGTACAACAGTATCTACCAGAGACAAGGCTCCAAAGGAACAACTCTTCCATGTCCCAATTCCTTTCTACTCTTCCGGTGAATATGACGCCAAGCCTTTGCAATCTCCTCTTTAGCTTCCTTATGATCCTCTCCTTCTTTAAGAAAGAAACAACTCAGATGAATACCATTTGGCTTTTCTCTTATCAGATATCCAAGTCGTCGTCGTGCAAGAACATGATTGTATTTAATTCCTCCCTTTGTACCAAGAAGAGGTACATTGATGAAATTACCACAACTATCGATAATCTCCACATCATAGTAAGCCCGATGATACCAAAGAATGTTGGAATGAGTGAGGGCCATAATCTTTGGAGCCCAATAAGGTTCCCTCTTGATATCCTAGAAAGCGTCGGACCGAGGTAAGTGAGAAATAAACCACTGATACAAAAAAGGCGTGCAAAAAATGATCATTACTCCATGATAATAATCCCAGAGATAAATGGAGTAATAAGAATCTCCTAATAATGTAGGGACTGGATTCCAAATCAAAAAGATCTTGATGGCATTGATATCCACAAATTTTTCGACGTTAGTAAATAAGAACAACCCATAGGTAAGTAGAGCAAAGATGACCTCAAAAGCAACTGTACTCTTCATCCTAGCAAAGTGGTGAGCTTTCTCCAATAAATATTGAGCGGTTAATCCTCTGATGGGTTAAGGGTTCTACAATCCTCAGTTTCAGCAGGCTCCCAGGTCGAAATCATCATTTCTTCCTAATTACTTGGTAAACGACACTAAAGTCAAAGGGGCCTCCACCGAGTGGGGAATCTCATGCCTCCTTTTTTGGGATTACTCCATCAAAGTTAATATTACTATACCGCCCATCCTATCTTATGTTTTCCCAAGTCTAGGTAGAGGACTTATGAGAAATCACCAAGCACCCTTAAAACCAGGAAAATCCAGACAAACATATATACAACATATAATATACAAAAAACAAAAGCATATACACAGATAAACAAAGATAGGCTCAACCCAATTTTTAGGGATGGATCAACATTTGGTTGATCTTTCCCCAGTGAAGTCGGCATTTTTCTGTAGCGGTAGAAATATTGAGACTAAGCCATTCGATTGACTTAACTTGCACAGATCAAAATAAAAATCTCCACTGCACTTTATTGTTTTCAAATGAATGGGAAAAGATTGAATAAACCAAAGAGAGGGGGAGAGAATCTAAGTTCGGGGGTTGGTTATACAAAGGGAAGGTATTAGCACCCTCAACAACTACAGTACTCCGCAGGAACCTCTTTTAAAATTTGTGTATTTTGGCTATAAATGTTGTATATAAAAAATATATGGTGGGGATAAGAAAAGAAGTATATTTTACAATTTTTGCACATGCCGCGGTTGCGAACCTTTAGTTCTTACATACCATCTTCCGTATAATAGGGGATCAGGGTACTCGTTGTTCACCTTTATAAAATTTTAAAACACACGTGTGTTGGTTAATTTTAAGAGACGTGACATCATCGTTGTATCCGAGTGGAAAACATACTTACTACCCACGATTATGATAAAGGAGAATTTGCATCATCTAAAAGTGGAGGATATGACTTGGATTTTAAAATAAACAAAGCCTCACTCAACACCCAAGTGGAAAATATCTCACTTCACTACATATCGTAGAAGTATAGTAGCTCGCATCACTACAAGGATTTCCAAGAGTCTAATCTTTTGAGAAAAGTTTAAAGTAAAAGAGCCAGAGTGGAAAAATGGTTTGAATGAGATTGATTGACTTTTATTCTTCTCACAAAAAAATGTCAAAGTATGATTAAGTTGGTTAAAGTTTAATTAAGAAATTATTTTTTGAAAATGCATGGACCTAAGTCCAAGTTTATTGTGAAAACGGTTCAAGTTTAGAAATAAAGAATAATTTTGAAAAGGAGGGATAAAATTTTGAAATTAAAGAAGGTGGGAGGAGATGAAGGGGCTATCCTAAAGCATAAGGTAAAAGCTAGGGAAAAGAACCGTCTAACCAACAAGAAGCCAACACTTGACACAATGAGTCAATATAGAATTCTCATCCTTTGGATTGGAACCAAGCAAGCGAAGATACTAAACCTCTTAAGAATACCCAAACTTCGAATGCGTTAAGTCTTCACAAAATTTGGGCAGAGTAACAGCAGTATACAAATGAATTCCCAATCATAGACAAGGCATATAATCAGAATAACCTGCATACAAAGAAAACAAACAACCCAATGTGTCAGGGTAAACCACAAGAACTCCAGAAAAAATAACAATAGAATTCACAAGGTCTCAAGGTAGGTCAAGTTCTCTACTCCTAAGTTCAAGAAGTCCATAACTCCAAAATGCCAAGGATAGTAACCAAATAGTCTAAGTAACATTAAAACTTTTTATTTTTCAAGTTGATTATTAGGTATCTTTAAAAAGAAAATGAAAAGCTCAAGTGAGTAAAAAAAAAATACATAAAGATAAATGCTCAAGTGAGAAAAGATGAAAATATCATGAAATGTAAATGCTAAAATAAATGGTGTGTAAAAGTAAAGCCGTAAAGTAAAAGCATAAAAATAAAAGTCAATTGTTAATGAGTTAGAAATTAGAGGTTAGTTGAATGACCATCTTGAAACTTGCATTTGAAAACTCACTAGAAGATTGATAAAATAAAAGCCTCTCAATAACAAGTTTCATTTGCTTTTTGTTAAGTATATCATTCATTTCAAATTCTCAAGGCACTAACAAATGATCAACAATGTTTAAATGATTCGCTTAGTCCAAAATTTATGAAGATTCATTAGAGGATTGATAAGACCAAAGCCTCCTAACAATGAATCTATAGGTTATTGGATCAAAGGTTTTAAATTAAACATACTTGGGCTTGTAAACATAGGTTTGGGCCACGAGTGATCATTTCTCGAATCGGGACAAAATTTAGTGCTATGTTAAGCAATCGTAAGTGGACTTATATAGAAGTCGCACCTATTTTGAGGCCGTTCAATAGAAATCTATGTGCCATATGTTTAGAGAGATGATATGTAGATCATACTCTAACAACATGTAGCACATGTAAGAAAAGGATAAGATGAAGAGGGAGGGAAAATATTTGAATCAAAATTTTTAATCAAACTAAAATTAAAATCATCCATCCATTTTGGTGGAGTTAAAATCAACACCCAGGATCCAATGATGTTAATGAAGTTCTTAATCAACACACATAACTAGAATATATTAAAAATAAATAAATTGCATTTAATGAATAAAGTACAAAGGAAAAATGATTTTTAAAATGAAAATAAAAGGTAAAATATCAAACTATATTCAAAGTATCAAAGAAAAATTTTAAGAGACCATAGAAAAATCAGAAGTGATCTCAAATATTTTTATAAATTTTTTTACAATTAAAACAGAAAAGTATTTTAAACTAATTAAAATCACTCAAATAAGTGAAAAAAAGGTCAAAAATAGTAGAAGTCAAAATAAAATTCTAGAAAAATTTCAGAAAGTCAGAAATAGAGAAAATGATCTTGATAAAAAATTTTAGAATTTAAAAAATATCAAAAAGTATTTTTAAAACAATTAAAATAAGGCAAACAAAACAAAAATTATGAAAAATATCAAACATTAAAATGAAAATATGAAAAAATATTCATAAAGTCAGAAATAATTCAAAGTATTTTGTATATTTTTTCATAATATTTGGATAAAAAATAAGAGAGTTATGAATTTTTGAAAATTAAAACAAATATAAAACAAATTTTGTAAAAATATATAAATCAGAAATAATGTGAGGTGTTGGATCTAGTCCACTAAAACACACTGGCGCATCTGATGGCTCAAAAATGATGATGTATGGTGATCCACGGTCAACAAGCGCGCACTAAAGTCACGAAAGTCAGACCAATCACAACATTTCAATTTTAATGCTCTCATTGGTTGAAGAGGCCACATAATTCATCTTCAATATCCAGGTACCCTGTAACTAGGGCGAAACCATGATTCTTAAATATGTAAATTTAGACGCTCATAGTGGTATCATCAGACGCGTCTCTTCAAGACGATCACAACCATATCCTCGCGCCAATTTTATATAAAACATAGGTTACTCGATTTGGAAAAAATCAGAGATGTTTTAAAAAATTTGAAATAAAAAATAGAAGTATCAAACACATTGATTCACCAAAATTGAGTTAATAGCAAGCATCAGTGAAAATCATAAACCATTCCAGTAATTTGAGTTAGAAGATTTGGTGCCTTAAACTACACGAGCGAAGTCGGATAAACTTGCTCTGTAAATGGACTTGGATAGCATAATTTAGGGCACCTCAAGGCTTGATTCTTCTTCTGTTAGCTTCAGTGAAGTTCAAGGATGAAAGATCAATGAAGAAATTGGATTGAAAAGTGGAGAAAAGAGGAATTCGAAATCTCAGAAAAGTGAGTTATGGAGGGAGTTTGACAAAGTGATTTTGGCTGTTCAAGCTTGATAAAATGAGAGGAGTGAGGTCCTTTATTTATAGGGAAGCGAATGTTGCAAAGAATTAAGAGGAAATTTTAAGTTTGGAGGGAAATTGGATCAAGCTCGAAAATGAAAAAAGTGTGACTCCATGTGCATCAAAACTCAGTCAATTCATGCGTTTTGATCCTTAATTCAACTTTGGGAACTTTTTTAAACATGTTTAAATAAAAAACGCATGCTAATTTGGTGTTTAGAAGCCACATTATGAATTTCAAATTCTGACTTGGAAGGAAACTTCAGTTTCAAGATACCGTCTTTAAATCTATGGTGTTCACAGCTCAAGGGGTCTTAGGGCATGATTCTTGAAGCTTTTGAAAGATAAGGTTACGTTCTTTGCAATGTGCCAAGAATGAGATCAGATGGATGTTTGAGCTAAAAGTTGTGATGAGTCAAAGTTGAGAAAAAGATGTTGACTTTTGGTAATTAGAAAAATTCTAAGTTTTTCTTCAAAAGTGATCTATAATGTTTTGAGTTCAAATAAGGCCTTCCTTCAAAATTGAGCTTTGATCGTTGATGCTAGCTTGAAGTAGACTTCCCAAATAGAATTGAAAAACTTGAATCACTCAAAAATACCAAGTATTGAAAAAGTTATGACCTTGTAAAACTGGTGAAAATTCATGAGTTGACCTATAATCTTTTGAGTTCTTAGGGAATCTTACACTCATTTTCAATATTTGCACATAAAATAAGAGTTGAAGTTCACATCCTTAAGATCGTTGTGGAAAAATAATGGGCTCAAGGATATAAAAGTTGATGAAGTTATGATCTTTTGAAGTCACATAACGGAATTTGATAGCCTATCTAGAGGACTTGTATTCTTTCTCAATCATTAGGCATATTCCACACAAAATTTCCTTGAAACTCTTGAAGTGATTAGTTGATAACCTTTTAAAGAGAAGCATGTCTTTGGAATCACTCAAAAATATCAAAATATGAGCAAGATATAGCCCTTAGAAGTTGAAAACCCTAGCTCCTAGAGCACCAAAGTGACTTGGAAACCGTTTTTCAATTTTGACAAACTTTCTTGCACAATCACTTTTTCATGTGAATATAAATTGTTGTGGATGATAATAAGGACCCATATCACCAAAAACCTCTTCCAAATATCAATAATTGAGATAGTTATGAACTTGTGATTAAGGAATCAAAAACTTGTCCAATTAGGTCAAACTTCTTCAATCAACCCTTATATCTTTTGACTTTCTTTGAAAAATTGAGGCACGATGAATAAAATTAAACCTTGTCATGATATTACTTTAAAGCATCTTCAATGATGAAGCTTGAATCTCAATGAAGCTTTGTTGAAGAAGGCATGTAAATAAACTCTTGAACCTATTAATCAACCTAATGAAATGTGTTGTGCCCTCACCTATAGTATCATCAATTAGAGAAAACATTCATTGCATTTGTTAGTTAAAAGTTAATCAATACAAAACAAATATGATCACAATATAAAAATCAAGGTGCTTGGTGATTCCTCATGAGAAAACCTAAAGATAGGGAGAAGAACCAAACCCTAGTGTGATCTTGTTGTGATTGATTTAATTGAGATGATAGAGGAATCTTAGGGGCAAAAATTAGGGTACAATGGCTGCCCTTATTTAAGTGTCTTCTATCCAGATATACGAAGGTTAAAATCTTCGTATCGACGCGATTGAAGATGCTTATATTTAAAATAAGCCCTATTTTTTGCCCTAAGATGCCATGCAATGCGTATGATTGTGCATGCAAACAAACGAATCCAAAGGTAACACAGGACCCCACTGGGGAAACAGAAAATAAAAGATCAAAAGAAAATTAGACCAGGAAAATAAATCATTGGTGAACAGAAGACTCGACTCTATTGGGATAAAGCCCAAGGAGGATACAAAGTAACATCAACTCAAATATTGAGGAGAGAAAATAAAGGATTACAGTGATCGACAGATTACTGTAAACTATCCACTCACCGAGAAGATAGCAAAAAAAACATCGAGCCATAGGGGGAAATAAATAGTAGGATAATACCAGTAACTATCAATATTAGGGTAAGTCACAAGTGGCCAACATCAGTACTTATAACTGGAAAGATACGAATTTCTTTAGGGCAAAGTGAGTCTCAACGATGAACTATCTCCCATAATGACGAGACTACGATCCATCGGAGTAAACAAATCTCAACAATAAACTAACTCCCATAATGACGAGACTACCATCCATCAGAGTAACAAATCTCAACAACGAACTATCTCCCATAATGATGAAACTACCATTCATTGGAGTAATAAATATCAACAATGAACTATCTCCCATAATGACGACACTACCATTCATTGGAGTAACAAATCTTAACAATGAACTATCCCCCATAATGACGAGACTACCATCCATTGGAGTAAAAAATGGATCTTCTCAGGGAACTAACAGACTTACTGGGGAGGAAGTTCAGGTTGCTCAAATAAAGAGACATGTCACTTACTATTATAAGAAACCCTTTGGGAAAAGAAATATGACTTCTCTGGGGAAATGCCAATATATTCTTACTGAGGAGCTAAAGTATTCTCGTTCCAACATAAATGCACATTCTTAAATTTAGGCTTAAAGCCTGCAAAAATCAGAATAATAATGTTGTCGGGTATTACAGATTCGAACCAGAAATAAACCAGAGTGAAACTGTCAACCAAGATAGCACCTGATGAGAAAAAACTCAAAAGGGGACCGCGGATCTAACCAGACAGTGAGTTTAATAGGAAGGTTGAAGAAAAACTCTTCCATGAGGGATAACTCAGTGGGGAAATTGAAAGAATATACACTTTCTGCTTAAGGTTGACACTCTATTGGAGAGAGGGTAACATAACTCTACAAATAGGGTAATATGCCAACAAAAACAATAATGAATACAAATGAGAAAAGAATTTTAAATTCAGCTATGCATGATGTGTGTATGAATTTATGAATATTATCATGTATATGTTGACAACATAGACATACAACACCGGGAATAACAAGACAAAACCATCTTGGGTAAAGTTAACACTCGGATAATTAACATCAAGGATGAAAATTTCACAAGAAAGTTATCACCAACTAAGGAAATAAATTCCTATTTCACGGCTTAACTCCACTGGGAAGAAACATAATCCGAAAATAATAAAGTCAAAACAGTAAATCAGTACAGATACATGGATATAACATCCTCCTCCAGACTTCACCGAGGAATATCACACATACTTTAATGGTAAAAAATGTGTCAATGTCTAGACTTCCACTGGAGATTATAATACTGACTTCACTAAGGAAGATGGAAACCACATTGTCAAGACTTCAAACGAGGATCTCGTGCTGATTTCAATGGGGAGGACAATACCAAACTATTGAAACCAAAATACATTTTTCAATACCAAGGGCGATGATTACATAAACTTCCCTGGGGAGAAATTATGAAACCACATGGGGATAAAAACTTTCAGAGAGAGGAATTATCTTAGCTTTAATTGTGTATTTAAGAAATCAAATGATTCACTAAAAAGTCAAGATTATGGGGATTTTAAATTAAACCTAGCACTTGGCGGGAGAAAACCCAAAAAGTTGAGAATTGTTTCAACACTTCTTATAAAAGATACTGCTCATGTCTAGTTGCCCAGGAAACAAACAACAACAATAATGCCGACACTTCAAAAGGGTGATGTTTTGAAAATGATTCTACCTCAACACAAAGGGAGAATGAACTTCCATCATAGGAGCGAAGACCTTACTGGGGAATCTTGGATGTAGGCTTCAGACCATTTAACCTTCGAACCGGAAAAACTCTGTCAAAACTGAAAAAGAATGGTAAAGCCATCACCAAAACTCACACTTTTAACATACTTAAATGTGATGAAATATTTGATTTTCTAGTGGCTGATGGTCAAATTATGGTCCCTTAGGGCCTGAAGAATCCCCCACTTGAACAAAAGAATAAAAGGGGATTATGCAAATTTCATAATTTTCTTGGTCATAAAACTTATCAATATGTTATTTTCATGGATTTGGTGCAGAAAGATTTGAAAGAAGGCAGGCTTCAATTTGGCGAAAAGACAAAGATGTAGGTCGACACTGATCCTTTGAAGTTGGATGAGGCTTTATACTCGGAGCCTCTAGATTGTATGATGGTTTAAGCTACTATGGGCCTCGACAAATGAGTCATAATGATTGGTGACATATAAGTTATGATGGTTGAAACTAATGAAAGTTTTGACATAAAGATGGAAGAGGATTATAGGCAGTATACCCTCAGCCTGAGGAAAGCTTGGATGACTTTCAGGAAAAATGTAGAGTGAAAGGATCTAAGGCCAAATTATGCCCAAGATGCAATGTTGTGTATGATGAAGAAGTGGCTGAGAAATATGAAGCTGTCAAAGAAGAGGCTCTCAGGAAAGAGAAGAAGGTTGAGTCGAAGGGTTATCAAGTTTCTCCTAATTATAAGGGGAAAATCCAATGTCAAGGACGTAGTGGAGGCATTATCAAAGGAATAAAAAAGTTGCAAGGAGGCCTAGACTTCCCAGTCAAAACCTATCGAAGTGGCTAGGTGTGTCGAAAGCATGCAGCCAGCGGAGGTTGTAAAACTTGGTGGAGCTCTAGTTTAGAAAGGATTCTATCCAAGTAAAAGGATGACTGAGAACGAGAATATCACAACCAACCAAAGGCTGGCTATGAAGGTAGCTTCTTTAGGTAACAAAGAGAAGGTGGAAACACAAAATGTTAGATATAATCAGGCTCTTTTGACCAGCACTTGGACAATATGGCTCCTTGTGATGATGATAATTACACTCCTAATGAAACCGCAAATAGTTTTATAAGCTTGGTTCCTGATCCTGGTTTTATGTGGGATTCTGAAGGTGCAATAATACTTAGGGAGTCGATTCTACCTACGCGGTGACCTATAGTCGACAATGATGACCAATGAGTCATAAAGGATGGCTCGAATTTTGGTGTATATGGCAGAAAACAAAATGAAATCGACTTTGGAAGTTGAAAGACTACAGAGTATAGCTGTCGAAGCCAAACCAACAAATCTACAAAAAGGCCAAAAAGACCAAACAACAACTTCTGAAAGACGGAGGTTAGATTGTATCTACGACAAAAATTCTTAAGGGTTTGAGAAAGACCCATTGAATTCAGTACAGAAGATACAATCCCATGATCCATTGGAAGAAGTTGATTTGGGAGACAGTGTAACAAAGAGACCAACTTACATCAACATTAAAGTTGAGTCGAAAATGAAAGTCAAGCTGATCAAGATGTTGAAAGAGTACAGAGACTACTTCGCCTAGGATTATGGTGAGATGCCTGGATTAAGTCGAATGTGGTGGAACATTGCTTACCTATTCAACAAGGCAAGTGGCTAATAAAGCAACATCCTAGGAGGTTCGCTCCCGAAATCACCTTGAAGATCAAACAGGAGATTGAAAGGCTTCTCAAAAGAAAGTTCATTAGAACTTCAAGGTATGTCGAATGGTTAGAACATACATTTCCTGTTATTAAGAATAATGGAACTCTTAGAGTTTACATAGACTTTAGGGATTTGGATAATGCTACCCCTAAGGATGAATTTTCGATGCCTGTAGAAGAAATGTTAGTTGATTCAGCTGCAGGGTATGAATATCTTAGCACGCCTAAAGGTTATTCTGGCTATAACCAGATTTCTATAGCAGATGAAGATGTGCATAAGACGGCATTCAGATGCCCATGGGAATTAGGAACGTATGAATGGGTGGTAATGCCTTTCGGTTTAAAAAGTGCTGGAGCAACCTATCAAAGGGAAATGAATGTTATGTTCCATGATATTATGATAAAATCTTCATCTGAGAATGGTAATTTAGACCATGTTCAGTGATCCTTTGAAAGAATGAGGAAATATGGATTGAAAATGAATCCACTAAAATGTTCTTTCTGTGTACATGTAGGAGACTTTTTAGGTTTTGTAGTACACAAAAAAGGCATCGAGATTAATCAAAGAAAAACAAAGGCAATTTTAGATCTCAAGCCTCCTTCAACAAAGAAATAGTTGCAATCTGTGTTGGGAAAAATAAACTTCTTGAGAAGATTTATCTCAAATCTAAGTGGCAAGACGAAGGTTTTCTTGCCATTACTGAAGATCAAGAAGGAAAGTGACTTCCATTGGGAAATGAGAAACAGGAGGCTTTCAACACAATCAAAGAATAATTGAAAAAGCCTCCCATTTTATTGTACCTAGTAGAAATAAGAACATGAGATTGCACATAGATGCATCTGATTTAATAATATGGAGCATGTTAGCCCAAGAAGATGATAATGGAGTCGAAAGACCCATATATTACCTTATCGAGTATTAATAGATGCAAAAACTAGGTATAACATGATATAAAAATTGTGCATGTGTTTGTATTTCTCATGTATTAAGCTTAAGAAATATATTAAACCAGTTGATGTTTATGTTTCATCTCATTGTGATGTCATTAAATATATGTTGTCCAAACCCATTTTGCATAGTCGAATTGGCAAATGGGCATTAGCCCTAACTGAGTTTTCATTGTTTTACATGCCTTTGAAGGACATAAAAGGCTAAATTGTGGCATACTTTATAGTTGATCATGTAATAGTCAAACCATCAGTGAATCTGATAGACACTGAACCTTGGAAATTGTATTTCAACGTGTCAAGCCATAAGAATGGAACTACTGTCAGAGTTTTGATTATCTCTTCAAAAGGGATACCAACAAAATTTAAATGTAGGGTAGATGGAAAGTGTTCCAACAACAAAGCCGAGTATGAAGCTTTGATTACTAGGCTTAAGCTTTTGAAAGACTTAGGTGCGAAAAGGGTCTAAATTAAAGGTGATTCGGAGCTAGTGATTAAGCAACTAACTCGAGAGTATAAGTGAATTAAAGAACACTTATTTGTGTATTTTGCATTGGTTAGTCAGTTGTTGGGACACTTTGTGTTACACATGTGTCCAGATTAAAAAATCAAGTGGCTAATGATTTGGCACAAATTGCCTCTGGGTACAAGGTATCGAATGACAAGCTGAAGAGTTTTGTCTAAGTAAAGGAGAAGGTGGTCTCGACAAGGACACCATAATCAAAATTGTCAATACCAAAAACTGGGGGGGGGGGGGCAGATGATTTGGCAAATTTTGAAAATTTTAAAGTTTTAGCCAATGACAATTTCTCAAACACAGATTGGTGAAAGTCAATTGTGAATTATTTGGAAAATCCAATCGTAAATTCCGACAAGAAAGTAAACTACAGGGCTTTGAGCTACATGTGCATGGGCAATGAGTTGTTCAAGAAAACTCCTTAAGGGGTTTTACTTAAGTGCTTGGGGAATACTGAGGCATATTTGGCCATGGTCGAAGTCCACAGTGGAGCCTTAGGCGCCCACCAAGTCGGCCATAAAATGAAGTGGTTATTATTTCTATAGGGTGTCTATTGGCGAGTATGTTTAAAGACTATATTGAATTCTCTATGGAATGCAAAGAATTCCAAAATCATGCAGGTATTCAATGTGTACCTGCGAGTGAATTGCACACAATTGTTAATCCATGGCCGTTTCGAGGATGGACGCTAGATATCATAGGAGAAATTCGACCAGCCTCATCGAAACAACAAAAGTTCATCCTAGTGGGGATAAACTACTTCACAAAATGGATAGAATCAATACCATTGGTCAATGTCGACCAAGAAATAGTGATTGAGTTCATTCAAAAGCACATCATTTATAGATTTGGAACTCATGAGACAATCACTACAGAAGAAGGGTCAATTTTCATTGGGTGTAAAATGCAAGAATTTGCGTCAGAAATAGGTTTCAAGTTGGTAACATCCATGCCTTATTATGCTCAGGCCAATGGTCAGCTCAAAGCTTCCAACAAGGTAATAATTGGGTTACTTAAGAAACATATATATAAGAAACACAAGAATTGGCATAAGACGTTAGATCAAGTTCTATGGGCTTGTCGAACGTCTCCCAAGGAGGCAATTGGGTCAACACCCTTTTGATTAGAATTTGGATACAACGTAGTTCTACCAGTCGAGATACACTTGCAATCAGTACGAGTACAACGCCAACACAAACATTTTTCAGAACAATATTGGAATATGATGCTTGATGAAACAATATATTTGGATGACGAAAGATTATATGTGTTGGATGTGATAATTCGACAAAAAGAGCGGGTTGTAAGGGCCTACAATAAAAAGGCTAAAATAAAATCGTTTGCAATTGGCGACTATGTGTGGAAAGTTATCCTTCCCATGGATCGGAAAGATAGGACTTTGGGGATGTGGTCACCAAATTGGGAAGGACCATTCTAAATACTACAGGCATTCAACAATAATGCATATGAGATCGAAGAGCTAGGCTTTGATTAAAGAATCTTAAAAGTAAAAAGGAAATATTTGAAAAAAAATATAAACCTATGCTTCAATAGATTCAAATTACTGCAAAATAAAGCATGTCAAATATTGTTGGCCAAAATGGGTAAATACAAAGATGGCTGAAAAGTTCACAAAGGGATTACATATTCATAAACGAGCCTCAGCTGGAATGGAAGCAACGTGAGATTACAAAGGAAATCGGGATTTAAGACCTTCCAAACGGGTTTTGTCATAAATAACTTTCTGGGCGGTACGAGTCTTCTTAGTCATCAGGTGACTAATTGATAACGCAAAACTATATTGTATATTTGACTTGACTCACATTCCTTTTAGTTTTGTTTTCGTTCATTTTTATCTTGTTATGCCAATATTTCTATTTCATTTTATGTACTTTCTTACACGAGGCTTCCATATGGAAAAGATAGAGAAATGACCAAGATACTAAGAAGAATGGGAGAAATAAGCAAAAAGAACATAGAAACTACATTTTGGACCTGTGGCCCTCGCCACACTCTTCACACCTGTATCCCTCGCCACAGAAGCTCATGCCCTCACCATACACTTCAAAAGTGTGGCCCTTGCAACAACATGTGTGGCCCTTGCCACAACTCTAATATTACAGCCACATATTTATTTTCTTGCAGTCTTCTCCATGCCCACCATCTCACCCACTCACCCCATTATTTTCTCAACTTCTCCGACTATGATCTCCATTATCTCTACTACCTCTCACATGAAAACTTACAGAATTTATCACTATATAAATGACCTAGCATTTATTGTTTGATGATAAAAGTTTGTGCACGCAAGCGTTGTTCTTAGTTTTAGGTAGAAATCACTTTCTAAAAGTGGTAGTTTCTAAAATCCTGTTTTGTTCTTTGTTTTTAAACTGAATTTAAATAGCCTTGTCACGAGAGTGAGAGGTTCTTTAACATGATTTTTCCATGATAGTGGGAAATTAACTAAGGTTCGAGCCGGCATTGCGAGAGCGTGGGGGTTGAACCAGATAGTATAAACTAGGAATTAATTCTAAACACAACGAGAGAGCTTTAGGATTAATTAGAACTTGTTCATTTTTCAAAATGCATTCCTCAATTAGAATCGGAGAGCGAGAGAAAAATCCCATGGTTAAGGAATGTGACTTTATTCAAAACCACGAGAGTGTGAGATATTGTCTTTAAATTGATATTTTCTACTAAACACTTTTCCAACATCAGTGTAAGCCAACAAGTTACAAAGTCCTTGAGATACACGGAATCCACATTCCGACCTCTCTTTTGTTATATATTTCTTCAATATTATTTTAGTATTTATTTTAGTTTTAGTTTCCCCTTAATCAACCATTCATTATCCTTAGCTTTAAAAACTGACTGTAAATTACAGTAGGTTGACATTGGTATCTGTGGGTTGGACAATCTTTTATATTACTTCGATATTTCCATGAACTTGCGGACACATCATGTTTTTGGCGCTGTTGCCAGGGATGTAACAGTCAATGTTGTTATTTCTGTTGTTGCATTGTATAGGCTAAGGCACTCTAAACTTAATTACTATGTATCACCCAAAAATCTTCTACAACTCTCATTCTCAGTATTTCAAGGAATCACAAGAATCCCATAAATCCGACCTTGAAGTACTGATGGAGGACTTCAATGCGTCACTAACTCACTCCTACCCAAATTACCTTACAAATACCAATTCCAACATTTTGATGAGTCACAAGAATCCCATAAGTCTGATCTCGAAACATTACTAGAGGATTACAATGCGACGCTAACTTATCCTCAACCAAATTTTCTCTTAAATCACCAAGCCCAATATTGAGGAGTCGCAAGAATCCAAAAATTCCACTCTTAACACATTAATGGAGGATCTCACTGCGACACTAAATCGATCTAGGCTAGAATATATGATGATGGAGCGCTATGTGGAGACACAAAATGCGATGCTAAATCACTTTGAAGAACCGCAAGAATCCCATGATTTTAACCTTGAAACATCAATGGAAGATTTCAATGCGACACTGACTCACTCTAGGATAGAATCTATGATAGAGCACTATATAGAGAAACAAATTGTCCAAAATGAAGAGTTTAGAACACAAAGTCTCCATAATAATGAAACCCTTAGGCAGTTGAACAATGCAGTCAAGTCCCTCATGACTCACAACATGGCATTGGAGATCAAATCTTCCTGCTTGCACAAAATCCTTTAGGACCCTTCCATGAGGAGCATGTGGATGTTATAACAACCAGTAGTGAAAAACAAATCGAAAATCCTAAGGAGAGTGATAATGAGGTTGAAGAGAGTAGTAATGAGGTAGAGATTAGTTCTGCTGAGAAAAGAGTAGAGATTGAGAAAAATACATTGACGTCATCCGAATGGGAGGTTATCGAGGAGGTAGAGAAGGAAACACCTATTTCTGTTCCTCCTCCCTATACCCCACTAATTCATTTCCTGCAAAGGTTTGTGGAAGCCAAGATATATTCCTAATCCAAAACGTATGTGAAGGTGTTGAAAAATATCCACACCAATGCACCTTTTCATGAGGTCCTGCAAAAAAAGAGAAAATTTAAGGACCATGAAACTAGGGAAATCAACAATTTTAATAGGGGAAGGTTAACCTTTGAGGTGGTGGATGAAATAACTAAACCTAAACTTGAAAAGTTGATACTCAGGACAAATCCTAAATCACCACGACAAGTTCAAAAGAATAAACCACCCGACAGAAGAAAGAAAAGAAAATGTGAGGGATATGTGAGATGACTTAATAAGTGGCCATGGAAACCTAAGACGATTAAAAATTTTGATCAAGGAGTCATTCTCGAGAGAATCACCATGAGTGATGACACTCTTGAGTCATAGAGCTACCGACATTAAAAGAAGCGTTGCGTGGGAGGCAATCCACGAGTTTCAATTTAATGTTTTTGCTTTTGTTTGAGTTGGAAGAAAATAAAGATATCAATCACTTGGCACATATCAATTAATGTAGGCAACTATCAAGGTGAGCATTGATCAGGTTCTTATTCCTTTTCCCACTTTTTACTGAAACATTGAGAATAATGTTTGGTTTAAGTGTGGGGGAGGAACTTTAGCGCTTTCCATTTATCTCATTTAGTTTGAGTTATTTATTTTCTAGTTTATTTCATGTTTTTAGGATTTTATTTTTAGTATTTGGTCGAGTCTTTGCATGTGATGTCGAATTTGTATGCCTGTTTATCAATTATTACTGAATTTCCCCGAATTTTTAAAATTTTAACCTCCAACAAAAATGTTCTTTTTTAGTGAATGGCACACACATTCTGAAAGTATATAGGTTGTCACACTTTAGGCTGTGTTAGATAAACTTGGGAAAGTTTCAATAAAATCGATGTCGTTATGACACCTAAAACCCCCTCATTATGTGATATCAATTTGGGTACCCATTATGTCAAGACCTTAGGCTCAAGTTTTCAAACTAGCTGTTAAGTAGTTTACATTAGCTGTCAGCACCATCTTAAGCATAAACTATGTAGGGAGTCGATGAATATAAGTGAATGATCCCAAAAATTATTAAAAAAAATTATTTTCCATAATAAATTTAAAATAGGGAAGCACCTATTAAGTTAGGTGACCCTCACTTAGTCACTTAATCCAACGGTTGTGAAACCTACAAAATTATAATAAAAAACCATTTGTCAGTTGGTTTAGAGGTATCTGGTATTGAACTTGGTAGGGAAGACTACAGTCTGATCCCCTGCAACTGTGGTTGGTTAAATAAAAGGGGTTACCAAACTTATGTACCAGAACCCTGAGATAAAGGATCATAGTCTCTAACTGATTTCCCTATTATGTGCGTGTACGAATGACATGCTTAATGTGACTGCGCTTGAATGAAATGAGTGAAATAAGAGAGAGAGAGAGAGAGAGAGAGAGAGATATAGGTTGAGCTATAATGGCATGATTCTAATTGGTTTGCATAAAGAGGGAGTATTTGGACGTCGTGTTGTTATGGTGTCCTTGGTATTGAAGATTTAGAACCTATCGATCTAACATTAGCCTAGCAGCCACATATGATTAGGAGTCAAGTCCTGCCCTTGTTTCAAATCGCGCTTTTACCGTGTCGGTTGAATGCTTGAGAATTAGAAATGGTTTAAGTGTGGGGTAATTCGATAATGCAAAATTATATCGTATATTTGACTTGACTCGCATGTATTTTAGTTTTGTTTTTGTTCATTTTTATCTTGTTATGCCAGTATTTTTCTATTTCATTTAAGGTACTTTATAACACGAAGCTTCCATGTGGAAAAGATAGAGAAATGACCAAGATTCTAAGAAGAATGGAAGAAATAAGCAAAAAGAACAGAGAAACTGCACTTTGGACCTGTGGCCCTCGCCACACTCTTCACACCTGTGGCCCTCGCCATAGAAGTTGTGGCCCTCGCCACACACTTTAAAATAGTGGTCCTCACCACATCATGTGTGGCCCTCACCACATCTCTAATATTGCAGCCATGTATTTCTTTTCTTGGAGCTTTCTCCATGCCCACCATCTCACCCACTCACCCCATGATTTTCTCAACTTCTCTGACCATGATCTCCATTATCCCTACTACCTCTCACATGATAACTTCCAGCATTTATTACTATATAAAGGACCTAGTATTCATTGTTTAATGATCAAAGTTTGTGTGCGAAAGCGCTATTCATAGTTTTAGGCAGAAATCACTTTGTAAAAGTGGTAGTTTCTCACATTGGGGAACTACCACACCATTAGTATCAGGCCTACAATTTGTGTAATGCTTGGATCAAATCTTTCTGCTTTAATAGAAAGTATTTCAATTTCATCTTTATTTCAAGTCTCGTAATTTATTCCCAACTTTTACAGGTTTCCTTTTATTACTTTATTATTATTATTATTATTATTATTATTATCGTTTATCATTGTTAATTTAATTACCATATCGTTCTTAATTTCAATTGTTATGTTTAATTCGCTTTGATTTAACAATAAGTCTAGCTAAATGGTTTTAAGTCTGGTATGTGAGGATCATCGTTTCCGACGAGACTCGGTAATGAAGTTAGCTTAATTAATTGTTTCAAAAAATTTGTTTTGGTCTTTTTTTTTTTAAATTAATTTAAATAGCCTTGTAACGAGAGTGAGAGGTTATTTAACATGACTTTGCCACAAGAGTGGTAAATTAACTAAGGTTCAAGCTGGCACTACGAGAGCGTAGGGGTCAAACCAAATAGTAGAAATTAGGCATTAATCCTAAACATAGCAAGAGCACTTTTGAATTAATTAGAACTTGTTCAGTTTTCAAAACGAGTTCCTCGATTAGAATGGGTGAGAGAGAGCGAAATCCCATGGTCAAGGAACATAACTTTATTCAAAACCACGAGAGCGTGAGATATTGTCTTTAAATTGATATTTTCTATTAAACACTATTCCAACGTCAGTGTAAGCCAACAAATTACAAAGTCTTTGAGATACACGAAATCCACATTCTGGCCTCTCTTTTATTATATAATTCTTAAATATTATTGTAGTCTTTATTTTATTCTTAGTTTCCCCTTAATCAATCATTCATTAGCCTTAGCTTTACAAAGCGACAATAGATTACCGTAGGTTGACATTGGTCTCTCTGGGTTCGAAAATCTTTTATATTACTTCTATATTTCTGTGCACTTGTGGACACATCACTAATCTTTCTCCTGAGTTGAAGGAATTTTTCAACATGAATTATTCCCTCAAGAGTGGATTATTGGTTTTCGTCAAGTGAATGGCCGACGAACGAATTCAATAAGGCTTTCTGACGTTCGACGTTGATAAATTTTTGGTTGAGTGTTTCGATTTGGTTTCGATAGATCAAGATTTCTTAGTCAAAAGTGGAATGTTGTTCAAGGCGGGTTTGTCTCTTAGCCTCAAAATCATTATCCTTCTTCCCATAAATTTCCTTCATTCCCACTCGACTCTCATTTCATTCGCTTTAGTTTTAAGTTGAAGATCAGTGTGTCGGTGGAATGTGATATCTTTTGCAAGTTGGCTAAAGAAAGCCTTGAAGTTGATTAAATATTGAGCCAAGGAGTTAGGAATATGATGTTGGAAAATGGTGTCGAGAAGTCTAAAAATCTCAGCTACCATGAAAGCTTCCTCCTCGACGACAGCTAAAAACTCACTCTTAAACAAATGAGACCTTAGTTGGTGGAGTTCATGGATTACTTCGGCGTCCGGTTCAATGATGGATAGAGAGGTCAAACTAGGGGTTGGTGAAATAATTGATGTATGTAGAAGAAGGTGAATCTTTCTAAATGCTGCCATTGGATCTTGTTTCGTCTAAGCCTCGATTTTAGTCTGGGCTGTAGGGTCAATGGGAAGAGCATTGTTCAAGACTTGAAGATTAGTCTTGGAAAAAAGTTAGATGACGGGACTTTACAGTATTTTCACCAATAAGAGCAGTTTTGGTTGGATTCAGTTCAACAGTATTTGCACAAGGAAGCCCCTGGGGGAGAGTTTCAAAGGTAACATAAAAATTAGAGGCAAAACGAAAAATAAATAAATAATATACCTCTAAGTTTGGTTGCACAACATTATGCTCCTGTGATACTGAGTCGACAAAGAAGGTGGGTGTCGTTCTCTTTACCATTTCAGAAGAGGAATCTTAGTTCAGTTCGAGTGGCGAAGGAGGCTCACATTCCTGAGAGATTGAGGATGTAGTAGATTGTTGAGTCTCTAGGGCATTAAAGGCATCAATGAACCTTTGAATGAAGCTGGATATAGAGAAGTATTTCTCTTGATATTAAGGCCACCACTGGTCGAAGAACTCCAAAGTAAAAAAGGAGTGTTCGAAGTTTAATATTGGAAGTCCAAGAGTTTGGACTGCCCAGTGGAATTTGAGGTAAGCCCAATGTTCCTTAGTAGTGAGTTGTCTACCAACCCATACAATGTCGGCAGGGCAATAAAACAAAGACGAAATCAACATTTAACTAAGGTCTAACTGTCAAGACACTAAGTTTGGTTGATAGCCCATGAACTATATCTTGTCGAGCAAGTGTTAATTCGATGAGAAAGTATGGTGGGTGGTAAAAAGGCCCTCCAAACTGCATTTGCACGGGCAACATTTTGAGAAACGTTAGGAAGGAATCCCGAAACAATTATGGACCAAACCGTTGCTCCATAAAAGGGGCCATGACTGAGATAAATATGGTGGTCTCGATGAACATATTGATATATTTCATAAAAACGAATCGATCATGTTTGTGGGGGTGAGTTGTCAAAGACAACCTCAGGCCTTCGATGGTTCTAGCCTCGTTTAGATGCAGAATCATTTCAGAGATAGGGTGACCAAGTCGAAATTTGAATATGGAATTCAACCAATATTGCAGAAGCCAAGGAGATCCCTAGAGGGTTAAGCATGTGTTATGATTAGGAAGTGCCTTCTTTTGCACGGAAGCATTGCCTAAAGTTTGGCAGAGATGCTCCAACAAAAGCTTTCCCAATGAGATGTTTCATCCTTAATGAAGTTGAATTTACAGAGGTATGAAATCCTGAGCTATTTACAAAGATCCTATGAAAAATAAGAAATGGGAGAGCCAGAGGGTCAAAAAGGCTATATGCTCAATGTCAGAGACGTCTTCCATGTCCATAATATGGTGATTAGTGATATAATGGGCAAAATCTGAATGGTCGAAGCAAAATGTATGTTTCGTCGGCTCAGTTGGGTCGAAGGTCATACCCAATGGGGAAAGCCCATTGATAACTGACACATCAAATAAGGTAGGTGTCAACATCCCATAGGAAAATTGGAAAGTGTTGTTCGAACCTTCCCAAAAGAAGAGTGAATCGAGAGTAAAGTTAGAATGTTCTGCTCGATATCCTTTAACTTGGTCGACACATCCTGTTGTTTCCTACAAACTCATGCCTTTTTGTTAATAAAAAATACTTTCTGACTTCCTTGATATGTTGAGTTGATTGTGGGACTTTTATATCATTTTTATTGTTGATTTATAATCAACTTTAAAATTTGTGAGGTTTGGTGATCATTTTGGTAATTTCATTTGCTTAGGTTACAAGTTTGATTTATTTTTCTAACTTCTTCAACTTCTAAAATTCAAATAAAATATGTTTTAGGTTCTTGGATGACTTAATATCATAAAATATATTTTATTTGAATTTTAAGTTTTGATCTTACATTATTTCACAAATTATTTTGCTAAAAATATCTAGTTTGAGCCCTTTGCCAACTAGTCTTGATGATTTCCAATCATTTTCATCTTTCCAAGTTAATGCATGAACTTGAGATCATGTTTCTGACTTTTAGAAGTCTGTAGGAAGTTGGAATTAAATCTACATGAGTTTACAAGTCATTTTCCTATTTTTAACCTATTTTTGATGCAAAGATGTCCATATGAGTTTTGTCTTGACAAAATGCTTTTAATTATTGTTTTATGTGCATAGTTTTAGGCTAATACTTTGAGTATGATAGGCTAGTGATCTAATATTTTTATGACCTATCTTTCCTATTTTTCTCATGCCTTTAACTCACTTTTCCTTGATCAATGTTTGCTTGCCTCTCATGGCCTTCCATCTTGTATGCTTTATGTGCAATCTTTTTCCATTGTTTGTGATGCTTGAATGGTTTATATTAGATGCTATTTTATTATTACTTTAATGTCTTACATAATATAATCATGTCTTATCTTCTTCTATATCCTTTCTTGAGCATCATTTTCCTTTAGGAACATTATAGAATATGTTTTTGACCTAATTTTGCACAAGCTTTTGTGTGTGTCTTAGTGATGATTTCTGAGGGATGATTAGAAGTCTTAGAGTGTGTTAATGTGATGTGCTTTCTTCTGAATTAACTTTTATTTGAAACTCCATGCCATGATCAATTAACCACACACTTGTTTCCACTTCACATTCAGTCTTTGTTTTAACTTAGTGTATATATGATATGTGTTGATTGTTGTTGAGGGCCTTGAGTCCATTATTTACAACATGTTTATATTTAAGCTTTGATATTAACTTATCTTCTCTTATCAATTATTTATGATTCTATTATCCTTTTAGTTAGCACTCATTTTTCAACTAACATGGTGACATAATAAGAGCTACATTTTCTTTCTTGCTTGTGTTTTTAGCATTGCTTTTTAGTGATTGTATCATAAGTTTTTGTGATATGTCTCCAAAAGGTATCTTGATGTTGTCATTTTCCCATAACATCTAAGAACCTTGGGTTTGATCTCTTTAGATTACCTTTGCTTTTATGTATTAGAGACTACAATTTTTACAAGTTATCATGACACTTAAGCAAGTTATGTTGATGGCATTGCTTGGGGTTTTAAGTTCATGATAGGTACTTTAGGAGGGAACATGCCACTTCCATAGGACATAAAAGTTTCATTATTTTTCATATCTTTTGATCTTTATCAATTTCATTTGGGTTAAGACAAATGCTTTACATCTTTTGTGATGTTAATTATCAAACTTTGTGACTTTGCTTGTGTGTGTGAAGTTTCATCTTCATGTTATGTTACTTTTGAACCTTATAATAAGTTAACTTATATAACAAGTCACACATGTCATAATTATCCAATTATGATCTCTTTACTTCATCTTTACTCTCTCAACTAAAATTGCTAGTTTTGCCTCTTTGAATCACTTATATTGAATGCTATGTGTGCATCTTTTGTTATTTGATTGTGATATTTGAACATGGTTTTTTATATGTCATTTTATAATGACTTAGGTGTCTCAACACCTTATAACCTTATTCCCTCTTCATCTATCCCATTTTTTCTTCACTTTTCCCTATTAGGTTTAGCGTTTGATTTTGATCTTTCTTCTTACCAACCTATGTGTTTGATTTGATAGTGATGTTCTATGTTTGTTTATAAGTATTTCATGTGAGTTACATATTTATGTTACTTATGACTTCACACTTATTACACATTATTCCATGATCATTTAACCATACACTTGCTTCCACTTCACTTCACAACTTTGTTTTGACCTAGTTTGTGTGCCTTTGTGTTTGTACCATGACTTTAATCACTAATTGAGTTTTATCTTGATTATGTGGCATGAGTTAAGTGTATAACATGTTAATTTTTGCTTTCTATTCTTCACATTACCTCTTTCATTTCACATGTGTGCTTGCTAGCATTCCATGAGGATTTAAGTCCACTTAGGGTTTTCAAACTAACTTTCCTTGTGTGATTTGATTGTGAATCTTTATCAAGATTGTTTATGTAATGATGATGAGTCTCACATGTGTTCACTTCTGACTAGTATGCTTCCTCACCTTTATCACCTCACTTCATTCTCTTATGTTATGCTTTAGTTATGCGCTTGACACATAAATGCTTTTATGTTAGTGTACTTGCTTTAATGCTTTGACTTATGACCTTTAGATCCATACCACTTGTGCATGACCCTTAGGGATATATATATATATATATATATATATATATATATATATATATATATATATATATATATATATATATATATATATATCACCTTGATTCTATACTCATGTCTCATCATTGCTTGCATATTTTATCATGATGTAAAGTTTTGTCTTCCAAAATACATGTTTTCACTTCTACTTGTCTAGTTAGACAATTTCTACACCTTCTTGACCCATGTTTCCATGCTTATGGTAGTATAATATATATAACATTTTATGATAATAACTAACACTTTACTTTGATATGCTTTTGTATCGCACTCCCTTGATTACTTATCATTGCTTTCTTCTCCCCTTCTCCACTTCTTCAAGTTTGTTTGAAAGAGTTCTATCTCTTATGTGTTTTATCACATGAACTTTGTGTGTGATTTATGGTTTGTCATTTGTACTTGATGTTTTATCATCTCTTACTTGATGTTTTATCATCTATATTGATTCATTGCCATCTCCCTCTTTATGTGATGTCTTTTTCCTCTCATTTCATGCTTGATGTTTCGTCATGTTTTCTTGATGTTTTGTCATATATACTTGATGTATCATCATATTTCATCTTATTTCTTGATGTATTGTCATCTATGTGATGTATTGTCATCTATGTGATGTATTATCATCTTGTGTCTTGATGTATTCTCGACTATTTGATGTTTTGTCATCTTTATGATGTATCTTCATCTCTCATCTTTATATATTGATGTATTGTCATGTTTATAGTGTATTGTCACCTTTGTGATGTATTGTCATCTTTGTGATGGATTTCCATCTTTATGATGTGATGCCATCCCTTCTTTATATATTCATGTTTTGCCATCTTTGTGTGAAGCTTTATCATCCCTATCCCTTTCTTTGCTTGTTTCTCATCTTATATGCTCCCCATAGGATCTTTGTTGCACTCTTTTCTAAGTTTGAATAGAATAGTCCTTAGGATCTTTATCCATGCATGATAATATTACGTAGATGCTTCCCTCCCATCCCAACTGTAGGACCAATATTACATGATAACTTTAGGACTATTTTGCTAGTCTCCCCTTATACTTTTTCTTTCCTCTTTTGCATTTACATTAAAACTAAAACTTATTTTTATTTAAAACTCTTAAAACACTTAATAATAATTGATGAGAATCCTACTTTTTCCTAAGTATGGGAAATGATAAGCGGGTTTCTTCTCGATCTTCTTGTTTTTTCATTATTAGTCTTTGGTGTGATTTAAGTCTCAAATCCTTTTTCAAGGTAAAAATACAAACCAATGCAAACCTTTTTGTCTTCAGACTTTTTCTTTTAAAACCTTTTCAAAAAGGACATGCTTCGCTATCATCGTCTACAAAAACACACAACAAATGGAAACTATTGAGCAGAACTTTGGCCCTCTAAATATGTAGGCATCTGGTTGCAGGACTCAGCCGAGCGAAACTTTGTAATTATTTCCTTATTTTCTCTGTGTTTTCTTTTGCATGCATTCCCTCTTTGAATTTTCCCTTTTAGCATTAATCTTTAGACATAGATTAGACACACCTTTAGATTAGAACAAACTCAAGTGGATCCTATGGAGTACCACATACGTGAGGGGTGCTAATACCTTCCCCTTGCGTAACCGACTTCCTTACTCTTTTTCTCTTAGTAGTCAGACCATGCTCCTTTCCTTACCTCAGGTTCACTCTGTGTTTCATTTCCCTCTCTTGGGATAAATAACATTGATGGAGACTTTTCTATCATTTCGCCTCCGTTCGCGCTTCGATGAAAATCCCAGATGCGACAGCTGTCGACTCTACTGGGGAAAGATTCACCAATTGCTGGTCCATCCTCATGCAGGACAATCCTGGCTTGTGTTTGTTTTCTTGTATTTGGGTGTTTGTTTTCTTATTTCTTTATCTGCTTCTTTTGTTTATTTGCTTTTACACATTGCATCTTATTTCATGATTTCCTATTTTTTAGATATTGTTGTTATGTTGTTTCTTTGTGGGGTTGGGATGATACTATTAAGGTAAAAGGCACAATACCCAGGCCAGAGTTGTAAACCATTAAGAAACCTAGGACTAGAGTGGGGACATGACAACTACTGAATGAGGTCATACTAGTGCAGTCATGTGTACCATGCTCAATTGAGGTAAAAATGGGATATTTTCATCATACACGTATACGTTGCGATGATAGTACTTTTAGGCAGACCCATGATTCTGAGTCACCCTTGCCTTACCCTGACCTAGACTTCACGCATGAATGGGGAGGAATGTTTCTTACAGGTACCGCTGGTGACTTTAGTTCTGTTGGTGACTTTGGATCTCTTTGGCTATTGTTGGTGATTGTTTCAAACTTTTGATCCCGTAGCTTGTGGGTCTATACAACAATTTAATAGTGTCCAATGTTATGGAAACCTTGATCCTATCATGTTGCATCATAGCATATTTATTTTCATAAAAATGATGTACAAAAAAGTTAACTAGCATATGCATTATCGTTTTCCAGCGACATTCAAGAGTTAGTATCTTTATCAGAGATGGCTTCTATACACATCTTTTCCTATAGTTTCTTCCATGAGGATTTGACACCATTAAGAGGTTTCGGCGCTCAAGTTATCAAGCACATTTTGAAAATATTCACTCAAGACTATGGAAACATCATGTATCTCTTGAATACTACCAGTGAGCCATGGTCCCTACTCACTCTTCTACATTTCTACGACCCGAAGTTGCGCTTCTTCACTTTCTAAGACTATCATATTCTTCCTACTCTAGAGGAATATGCCTTCATTCTTGACACCAAGTTTCAAAACCGAGTTCATTTTGTCAATGTTTTAGAGGTGTTTGATCTTGAAGCTATCTCTAAGGCTCCTTATTTGAGCCTGAGCAATGTGGAAGAGAATTGGAAGCCCAACAATGGGGTCTTTGTCTTTTATTCCAAAATTCTGATGATGAAAGCTAAAGAGTTTGTGAGTGAAGGAAACTAGTTGGCCTTCAATGCTGTAGTGGATATCTTGATTTATGGGATAATTATGTTCCCAAATGTCACAAACTTTGTAGATTGCATTGTTGTTTATCTCTTTATGGATAAAAACCATGTGCCTACTCTCTTTGCTGATACTTACCACTCCATTCACTCCAAGCATGGAACAAAGGGAACAATTATGTGTTGTTTTCCATTACTGTATAGGTGTTTCATGTCTCATCTACCCATAAGCGGACTGTTTGTAGACGTCCAAAACACTTACTCATTTTGTCAATGAATCATGAGTCTCACTCCTCATGATATAAGGTGGCATAACCCTGAGATGGATAATTCTAAGATCATTACAAGATGTGGGAAGTTTCCTAACGTCCATCTCATTGGAAGAAAGGGTTACATCAACTACAAACCTATGCTCGCACTTCATCAGTTAGGGTATGCAATGGATGGTGAACCTTTAGACAAGGATGTAGGAGGTTCCATTTTCTTTGATAAGGCGGAAAATCCGGGAGTGTTGAAGAAAGTACAACTAGCTTGGGACAAGATTCATAGGAAATACGATGCTCTCCTTGGTAGGAAGGATGTCAGTGTCGATATTCCTTATACCAGATGGGTCATAAAGAGAGTTAAAACTCTGTTATTGCCTTACCCTCGAGAGGAATCATTCCATTAACAGATTCCACATAAAGTGATGGAGACATTTGTATTATGTTAAGATGAAGTAGCTTTTGTCCTCATGTTGTTAGTTATTGCATGATCACCACTAGAATTGTTGGATGGGATCTCGATGTCGTATTTTGCTACATTAGTGTAAACTCAATAGATTTTGGATCTCTTATGATGTAATATTGTATCATCTATATGAACTCACCTGATTTGCAACTTATGAATGAAAACAATGTTTTCTATGATATCTCGTCTTGACTATTGCTTATCTCTGTTATCTTGTTGTTTAGACTTTCTTGATGGTTGACAAAACTCTTGAATACCTAGGAAATGACAAAACATAGCATGCATAATCATGCATTACAAGTTTTTTCAGACCAAACTTATTATCTCTCGGTTCTACTTCTTCTTAGCATAATTTAACCAAGGAAGATCGGCCACGCCAGATGGAACAACTTCAAGCTTAGTTAACTGAGATGAAGGCTGATATGAGGGCCCAGATGGGGCTGTTTATGGTAGACATACATGTTTTAGTCTGTGGTCAGGAACTTCTGAGAGAGGAGAATACTCAATTGAAAACTCAGCTGAGTTGGATTATGAACATACTTAGAATGGTGTTGAAACAAAAGGACAATCATGTGCCTGCCGCTGCAACTGGAGTTTCCATCCTTCCAAATACTTAGGGGGCTCCTTCAAGCCATGGAATAATTTATGGGCATCCTCCATATTCTCGTGTTATGGGGTGTTCCCGTCTATATTCAGTTCCTGCTCCCTAAGGAGGTCCAAAGGATAGAGCCCATCAGCAAAAGAAAAAGTAGTCTGAGAAGAATTTAGATCCTATTTCGATGTCCTATGCACAACTACTCCATTGATTACTTAAACATCAGTTGATTTATCTCCATATTATGGGTATTCCTCCTACAAAGCTTTCACTTGACTATGATAAGAATTCTAGGTGTGAGTTTCATTCTGGGGCACCTGGTCATTGTGTTGAGAATTGTAAGGTGTTGAAACACAAAGTCCATGATTTACACGTTGCATGGATAATTCTGGTTACTACCAAAGGTCTAAGTATATAAATCATGCCTACCCCAACTGATGCAGAAAAGATGGTAATGACTTCTCAATGTTCAAGTCCCTACCTCACATCCCGGGATACACCGTCTATAACCTGTACTCCCAAAGCTTCCTCTCCAACAGTCAGTGCTTTCTTCAAGACATAAGAATAAGATGGTTAATCGGAATCAGTATCATCCTTATGCTCAGTCAGTTCAGTTAGCTCCGCAGCTGCAAACTTATCGACATAAACATCAACAAAAGGGAAGACAGAAGGATAGGAAGCCAAAAAGAATATATGACACAATTCCCATACCTTATGGTCATTTGTTCTTGCATTTGCTCAAGCTTTCTTTGGTAGAAACACAACAGTTGTATCCCGTTGTTTCTCCCTATCCAGATGAATTTGACCCCAAAGTCAAATACATTTACCATGTTGGGGCACCTGGCCATTCAATTGAAGATTGTGTGTTGTTCAGAGATAAAATTCAAGACTTGATTGATTCAGGAATGGTTAAATTCACGCCCGAGAAGAACGGGAATCATGTTCCCGCGTGAGCATCAATTCTTATAAAGGTCTTCTGAAACAATAAGTTCATACAGAGTCATGCCTCCTTAATATGACAATTTTCTAGTTTCATTCGTGTTCTCTTTTGTAATATTTCTTGTTTGGCTCAGTACTTTCTTGTATGCAAAACTGTTTGTTTTTTAATATTAATCATAATGCATTGAATATGAGTGTCTTGATTTAATCCATTCGTTTTCACTCATTTATGTTTTTATGTCTTTTGGGATGCTCAAGTCTTGTTTGATAAAGTAAAACCTCTGGAGGGAGGATGATGAGAAATATACCAAAAATTTCAAACAATATGCTTTTGAGTAAAACCCTGCTGACGAGTACATGCATTAATTTAAATTCCTAAACAATGAAGATATAGGGATAAACCCTTGTTAACCGCTTTGAAACTTGAAGTATGGGTTTCTTTTCTTGTCAGAAAAAACCTCACATTTAAGTCGGGGCAGGGTAGATTTCAATTAATCTGATCGAGCATTCAAATTTCAAAAAGGAGTAACATCTGAGGATCACCACACCTCACCCATCACTTATCAAGAGGACAAAATATGACAATACAACAATGGTTACCCCTCACTGACGAGAGAATGAGCCAGTTACAATTCTTCCAACAAGTCGAAAATGACTCGAAGTCACACGATGTGTCTAAAGGAAAGAAAATATAATGAATGAAAAAGAGTAGAAAGAAAAATAAAGCCCGCTAAGAAAAAAAACTTGAAAATAAGTGACTTAGGAAAAAATTAGGGCATCCCGCTGGACATGAAAATCAGAAATCAAAAAGAATTGTCCAGGAAAAAGTTAGGGAAAGCTGAAAAGAAAAAGGAAAAGCATGACAGGAGAGAAAGGATTACAGAATGAAGATCCCCAACAAAGAACAAATTCGTGTGACCAGAAACAAAAAAGAAGCAAAGGCGAGTAATTGTCATGTCCAAGAAACTTCAATGGTTTCTCGACCATCATAAACTCCTCTCGAGAGATGAGTGATCATATCGAGCTAACTAAACGTAGGACTGGAGAACATCGTGGAGAATAGGTGGGCACCAAATAACTTTCAGCTTTAAATATTTTTTCTAAAAACGTGAACCAGGCCACGTTATAACCCTTAAAAGTTCTAACTAAAGCATGGGTTAATTCAAAAGCAAAACTGTAACGAGAGTAAGGTAATATGACTCCTATGAGGCTTGCTAAAACTTTTTGAGTTGGTGTGAGTCAATCTTTTTACTATCTTTTGTACAAAAAATTCTTTTTATGATGTTTCAACATATTTTTAATAAAAGATTTTTCGCTTCAAGACAAGCATATGATTTGCATTAGAGTTATCATTCTCATATTAAAACATCTCCTGCATATGAAAAAATACTTAAACATCAAGTGAGCTTGTACAATGAGAATTAGTGAAGAGCTTAACCTTGTCAAGTAAGAGAGGCTTTAATACTCTGTTGAATCAAAAGTTAGTTGTCTCAAGAGAATTAAGGATATCAAGGGGCATGACTTCCCAAATATTCCATTAAGTACAAGCAGTTTTTTTCTTTACAGTCTGAGTACCCTAAGGTGCGTGTTGCTAAAAAAAATTGAGTATGAACAGTGAGATGCTTTACTGTTTAAGTACCCTTAAAGGGAATGAAGTTTACAAATTCTTCCAATCTGGGGTTGTCATATCAAGAACTTTCTTCAAAGTTTCGTCAATCTGGGGCAATTATGTCAAGATTCAGAGAACCTCTCAAAGTGCCAAGTGATCAGGGTCCGCCTTTGGCCTGAGAGATAATGTAATTCTTTTTCTTGAAAACATAAATCCTCCCCTTACCTAGTCTAAGTCAGTCCCTTTCTTGCTTCTCGCATAAGGGATGTTTCTTGCCCAGTGCAAGTCCTTTTGATTTGCGTCCAAAGTTTATTGGTGTACCGTGCAAGTCAAGTATATTTCTAATATTCCCCTCTCGTTCCTAAATCAAGTTTCTACTCATTACATTTTTACCCATGGTCCGGTTCTTCCCTAGTACCTTTTTCTAGGGTCTATAGCCACTAGTCTACTGTGATCGAGTATCTACTCGTTTTCTTTGATTGTGGTCCAGTTTTTCCCTGGCACAATTTTCTTAGGTTTAGTCTTTACTACCCTGGTTGCTTCCCTTAAATTTCTATTGATATACCTCTCGAATACCAGTCTTGCCCTGATATTCATTTTTACCCTAGTTTTATCTAGTTACTTCTAGGTCGAGTTTTATCTCGTTACTTGTACGTGCTATCCAGTTTTTTCCAGATACTCATCTTTAGACTAGTTTTATCTAGTCTTCTTGACTCGAGTTTGCTACTCGTTTTTAGGTATTATCTTTGGACCAGTTTTATCTAGTCTTCTAGAGCCAATTTTTTATTCGTTATTTGCCTCTTTTATTCCTTGGGTTCATTCAGAATCAACCAATGTCTACCATCGGTTGAGACCATCAGGTGTCTTATGAAATACACGCACTTTCCGTCAAATATCTATATGACCCAATTTCCATTATTGTCATATCGAGTACTTTTTTAAGAGTCTAGTTTTATCTAGTTTCTCTTAGGTCGAGTTTTATCTTGTTACCTTGTTTGCGCACCAGCTTCTACATGGCGCATTCTTTATAGTACTCCCAGAGGCGGAGTTTTGTCTCGATAACCTCTACTTGATCCCACCAGTGTTTAACTAGCATGCTAATGGTATAAGTCTAGTTTCATTTGTCCTTTGTTAATCAAGACCAACTTATTTCTGGTATACCCGTTCGGATCTAATATCTATTTGTATCTTTCGAGCCTAGCATTATCTAGCCTGCTTGGGTTGAGTTTTATCTCATTATTGAAATCTATGTTCCAGTTTTTTCCTGGCACATTCTTCTAGAGTCTAGTATTATCTAGTCTTCTTGGGTTGAGTTTTATCTCATTATTTCAATTGGTGTTCCAGTTTTGTCCTGTCATGTTTTTCTAGAGTATAGTTTTTTCTAGTCTTCTTGGATAGAGTTTTATCTCATTATTTAAATTGGTGTTCCCATTTGTCCTGGAACATTCTTCTAAAAGTCTAGTATTATCTAGCCTTCTTGGTTTGAGTTTTATCTTATTATTGTAATCTGTGTTCCAGTTTTTTCCTGACACATTCTTCTAGAGTCTAGTATTATCTAGTCTTCTTAGGTTATGTTTTATCTCATTTTTGTGATATGTGGTCCAGTTTTACCTGGCACATCCTTCTATAGTATAGAATCTACTAGTTCTCTTTGTGTAAGTCAAATCTCTACTTGGCTTACTTTTCGAGTCCAATTTCTACTTGGCTCATCTTTCAAATCCAATTTTTACTTGGCATATCACTTGAGTCCAGTTTTATCTAACACTCTTTGGTAAGATTCAATATTCACTAATCATCCCCTCCTTCACTCAGTTTTCTTGGTGTCATCCTCTAGAAAATACAGTTACCCTTATTGCTTTACTCTCTTATTTAAGAGTGTAAATTTTTGGGTTCTTTTAGTATTCAATCCTCTTCCAACTTGAACGTTTGAAAGTTGTCGCTCTTTCCCACTTATCAGGTTTAAGATGATTGAATAGGGGAAACTGTTGCACCCCAAAATTTACCCTCTTGTTTTTAGAACTTTAAAGGCTTATGTTTCATCATATACATTCATGCACTGTGATAAGATCAAGGTATTTTGGTTCCCAAGTTCTTCTACAATCTATGAAGGTTGGTTGTTGTAATACGATGGGAGAACTGACTTTTTTGTTTTATCACAAATGTTGCGGTTAGCAAGAGTCGCCACCGACTTTTCTTTTATCCAATATTTAAGAAAATGTGAAAAGAATAGGAAAGACCTTTGATAGATTTTGAGTTCTGGGGGTAGGTTATGAAAAGGGAAGGTGTTAGAATCCTTTTCATCTGTAGTTATCTACGGGCTCTTAATTGCTTAGCTCACTTTTAAAAACCTTCTTTGTGCGTGTGTGATTTGTTTGAAAATATTTTGAAATGCCAATGTAAGGTTAAATTTGTAATAATTCTTGTATCAGTCCTCAAGAATGTATACAAAGTGTTTTTTTGAAAATATTAGTTTTGAAAGTGATGTGTCAAAATGTTTTAAGTTGTGAAAAAGGTTGTGAGCAAGCATTTAAGAGTTTATACCCACTAAATTCTTTCTTGTTATTTTTCTTCTCATTTGGAGATAATATTATCCATACCATTAGTTGGTAGGTAATCCTATCTATTGGATGTGAAGGGACAAGCGTAGGGTCATCGTATGATCATCGAAGGAAACATGTAAGGATACTTTAGCAAATGTATCAAAGGGACTATCAAAATTTTGATTGTAGGGTCATCAAAGGGACTAGATCATTTTATAGGAAACTTAAAGGGTCATTGATGGATTATGATCTTTATTCGAAAGGGACCATGATGATATTGTTAAATCGAAGGTTTTTTGCTAAAGTATCCCCACTTTCGAGGGACATGACCAATATTCGTAAGGCAAAAAGAGTGCTTACCCTAGAGGTGCAAGTGTGTAAAGTGTGTATTTTCAACCATCTTATCTTGAAAATTAGGGTTTTCTAGATTTGCGTTTAATCTTTCCATACAAATCCTAATTACTAATAGTCTTATATGTACAGAAAATTAAAGTGCGTAATGTAAAGTACGGAAAATTAAACCTAAACTATTACATCCTGTGAGCAGTTACATAATTAGAAAAAATGAGGGAATGTAAACCTAAGCTATTACATTGGTAGTTGCGACCTATACAATTTTCTAGGAAATTAAATAACAAAAGAAATAAGAAAAATGTTAGAAAAATGTTTTATCGTTTTTTTGTGTTTTTGTAGAAAATAATTTAAGGGATAATAATAATGATAAAAACCTAATTATTTCTAATTAATTTTAATATTGAGAAAAAGGCTAATTAACTTAATTAATTAAATATGTCAAAAAAAATTATTTACTAACTAGAAAACCATAATCCTAATTTGCTATAGTTTGAAAAAATTATGGTTTGTTAATGGTTAATTAGAAAATAGTTAATTAAGAAAATAGAATGAAATTAAGGTTAGTAAAATAAAAGAACCAAAATGTTTGGGGTGGGACTTGAACCCACGCCCTCGGCCTCAATGGCCATTCCCTTTACCACTACGCCATGATGCTGTTTGTGTTATGGAATAGGAATTAATCCAATTGTAATAATTTTGCATTGAAACCGGAAAAAGTAAAAAACAATTGTAAAACATAGGGATCGAACCCATGTCTCTCATGTCACAGGTCTCTGTCTCCAACCATCTGAGCTATTCTGGTTTTGTGTTATTCAAACATAATTCGAACATTATATAATAAGACAACTGGACCAGAGAAGCACCGGAGCCCTAGCACCGGTCATCTTCTTCGGTGAGCCAAAATCTTAACCTGCAAAAACACGTGAGTTAGATCATAACAAAGACCATATCCCCCTAATTTGATCCTTTCTAATCCAATGGTGACATTGGTTTGACCTGAAAATTCTTGTAGAGTGAGTTTCGAAGAAAATGTTTCAAATTGTCCTAACAATGGCAGATCTTCATTCCTGCGTTAAGTCTTACAAACGATGATTCTAAACAAATCCAAACATCATTATAAACATGTATATATGCATAGAATCAATAAAAAATGCATGAATTATGAGTTTGAAATTCAAGAAGTTTATCAAACCGATGCAGTCGAGATATGCTGTTCTGGCGTGCTTCAATCTTCAGGGACGATTGGAATGAGTTCCTAGAGTCTTCAGGAAGCTTGCTTGATGCTTGGAATGGACTGAAAATGGATGGAGATAAGGGTTTTAGTTTTCCCTAGTTTCTTGAAAATTTGATGATTTTACGGTTCTTCTTGAGAGGCAACACGCAGGTTTTTTTGATGTCTAAATGTGACATGTATTTATAGGAGAGAAGATTAGGTCAAGTGGTGGGTTTGGACATCTCATGAAATCATATCTTTTATTTTGTTTGAAAATAAGTAAAAATATTCCAAAAACTAATGGAGACTTGTTTCAAATAAGGACACACGATTTCTTCAGCTTCAAGGTAGATTTTTAGGCCTCCAACATGATTAAAACAAAAGCCTTGCGCCTTCATCCAATATTTTGTTTTATATTTGATTTGATTTAATTTGCATTTAAATGAATAAAATCCAAATAAAATAAATAAAAATAATAAAAAATATTTGAATGGATTTAGGGGTCCTTTATGAAGTTATGAACACGTTTGAACCTGAAGACTTAGGCCCATTAGCCCAAAAATTCAACTTTGCTCAATTTAGGTTTCATGCATTTTGTCAAAATTTCTCAACTTGCACCAATCATAACTCTCTCAATTTTTTTCATGTGAATATGATCTTAGACTTTTTTGAAACCCCGAGATTATGTCCTACAACTTTCATGTTGGTCCTTTTTTCATTTTAAGCATTTATCTTTATGTAAATTTCTTTGAAAAAATATGTGCTTTTGTTGACTTTTAAAATGACCTGTAATGTTTTGGCTCTTATCTCTCAAATGAAACATTTTTGTCCTTGAGCTAGAGAGACAAAGTTGTAGAGAATTGAACTTCCTTCAAAATGAACTTTAGTTGAGGAATTTTTTATGAAGTATGTGAAAGTTATGCTTAGTCAAAGTTCAATTGACTTCTCCTTAAGAAAACCTTAATTTAGTAACTTTTGACTTTTGGTGAATCTTGAGTTTTCTTAATGAATCATGATCAACCCTTGATGAAATGATGAATGTGACTTCAAAATATTAATGTTGACCAAAAATCTTGATGTTTGACTGTAATTTGATCAAAGTTGACTTTTTGTCTAATATAGTTGACTTTTAATCATTTGATCAATTGAATGAGCAAACTTGTACTGCAAGGCTTGAAACTTGGTAAGATGGTACCTTGATACATATGAGAAACCATGAAATCCACTTGAGGCATTAGAAGTCCGATTTCCTTTGAGAAAAGTAAAACCTTAATTGTAGGTTGGTTGCTTAGTAGAGGTGTCCATCTGATCAATTCTTGATAAATCTTGAGTGTTTGAGACCTTCATGAACATGAGGAGGTGTCTTGAATTAATTTGTCTTGAAAATGGAAGGGAAAATTTTGGGATACAACAGCTGCCCCTATTCAATCTTCTAAAACCTGAGGAGTTAGATTGGCATTCCTGCCTTTCGTGATCTGAAGGTGGAAGAGGATTGAACACTTAAAGCCAAGAAATTTGCACTCACATAGGCATAGAGTAACACTGTTGGTTGATTATACTGATTGAACGGGATTAAAGATTCCATTCGGAGAGGTGATAGAGTGTCATCGGAGATGACCTTAAAGATGCCATCCGGAGTAAATGTTTATAGGAGTATCAGAATGAATCTATGTCCGACTATATTTGAAAAAGTATACTAGAATGAGTCTGTGTCTGTCTGTATCTAGCAGACGTGTTGGGGAGTGACAGAATGAATCTTATGTCTCGATTCTATTTGAATGATGTTATAAAATGAGTATATGTCTTAACTGTATTTATGAGATGATCAAAATGAGTCTTCGCCCGACTGTATCTGAATGATATATTGGAATGGGTCTACACCCGACTACATCCAAACAATGTATTGGAATGAGTTACGCCCGACTGTATCCAGAAGTGGATCAGAATGAGTCTTCGCTTGACTGTATCAGAAAAATGTACTAGAATGAGTCTACGTCCGACCGTATCTAGAAGATATATTGGAATGAGTCTACGCTTGATTGTATCCAGAAGAGTTTCAAAATAAAATTTCATCTGGTTACATCTGACTAATGCTTTTCAGAATGAATCTATCCGTTTTTATTTGAGGAAAATCATCTGGTCATGTAGATAGTCTCCCTGTCCTATATCAGGGATTTATCGACAACCTGTCTATAAATCGCTGATAATATTCTTCTGCTTGCGAAATTAACTTGAAAACAAAGTTAGCTTCATGTAATGTCATGATGCATGAAATGTATTTTGTAGTGATGCTCTCAAAATAAATGGGTATATTATATGCTATTCGTATGCATATGTTATGATATTTTGTAAATGATGTATAAATGCATTATGTTGTTGGAGCGTATCGGTAGCTTCCTGTAACAATGTCTAGCTGGGGAAATAAATCCATGACTGTTGCTGGGGACGAAGAAAGTAATTCTCCAATCTGTTTAGAATGACTTTACTGGGGGTCCCCGCTTTATGTTTGAGGACACTCGGTTGGTGATTTTTGATTTCTTCTTGGGGATAGAAGAATTCAAGGAGATTCAGTCGTTCATCGTTCTTTTTATTGAAGGATTTGATTCTTATGTACCCTGACTGGGGATAAAAGAGATGGATATTCCTCTGATGCGTTATTTGACCAGGTTTCAAATATGGGTATCAGCTCTTCTGGGGAAGACAATGTTGAATGATATTTGGATGGAGAAGATAATTTTGTCAGGGAATTTGCAGTATTGGAGAAATAAACTCCGTTGGGGAATTAAGTTTTGTAGACTGCATTGAGGAAATAATCTCTGGTGGGGATTGGAAATTCATAGGCTGCACTGAGAAAGTTTCCATTGTATGCTGGGGAAATGATCAAACTTTATTATCTGTTAGGGGACCTATTGGGGAAGATGATCATGCCAAGCTATCCATCAGGGACATGGAGGTGAATTGCTGGAAGATGCCCCAATTTCTGTCTGAGGGCATATTTGATTTGCTGGAGAATATATCCTTGTTAGGGATGAGCTTATGAAGATAGCGCTATAGAGATAGTTCCATGGAGATTTCTATGTGGGGATTTGTGGATAACTTGAACACTATCCCAACTCCTAGAGTCTTTAGTAAATGCTAATCTTATTTTCATGCATATATTTTGTAAACAGTAATCATATTCAAATGTATATGTTTATTCAACGTAATGATTGAACGTCTTTTTGCAAACAAAATAGAGAAAGTAAAAACAATTTTGAGATTTGAAATATATTTATTCTGAAAGTTTTCCTATAAGTAGGCAGTTTTATACAAGAAGACAAAAATCCTAGTAAGAGGAAATCATCATAAAAATTGGAAAAGGGGTACGAAGTGATAAAAAAATAAAAATATCTATGTGGAAATGATACCATCGAGTTTCAACTCTGCTATTGCCCCTATGTCTTCAAGTATCTCATCACTTACTGTCAGAAGAAGATGATTGAATTAATCTGTACCGTTTGAACTTGATGCTAGTAATAATGCTGACTATAAGTAGATGGGTGATGCAACGGAACATCGTCGTACGCTTTAATTCCTAACTTTTGCCTGGACCGCTCTTTCGGGTTTTTCAGTCCATTGGAATATCCTTTTTTGCCCAAGCCTCCTTTTCAGGTTTTCGACTTGCTGGATGTACAACTTTTTTTATATATATCCCTAATTTTTGCCCGACCCCTTTAAGTTCACTGGGATGCCCTTATTTTTGCCGAGGCCTGCCAACCTAGCGGGTCTCTTTTATGCATAGTATCTTTTGACTATGTTCATGTTCACAGGATGCAGAAAATCTTCATTGTCCATGACGGTAAGTATCATAGCACCACCAAAAAATATCTTTTTTATCACTAATGGCCCTTCGTATGTGGGAGTCCATTTTCCTCTGAGATCACCTTGTGGTAGGATGATGCGCTTTATTACAAAATCACCAGCCTGGTACACCTGATGTCTAACATTGTTGTTAAAAGCCTTGATCATGCGTTTCTGATATATCTGACCATGACAAACAACCGCAAGCCTTTTTTCATTAATCAAATTCATCTGGTCAAGTCGAGTCTGAATCCATTCGTCTTCATCTAAACTTGCATCTTTCACAATCCTTAGGGAAGGAATCTGGACTTCAACAGGTAAGACAGCCTCCATACCGTAGACTAAAGAGAATAGGGTTGCTCCAGTTGATGTACGTACTAAAGTGCGGTAACCATGACGAGCAAATGGTAGCATCTCATGCCAATATTTGTATGTCACTATCATATTCTGCAAGACCTTCTTGATATTCTTGTTGGCATCTTCCACCGTGCCATTCATCTTTGGTCGGTACGGAGAAGAATTAAGATGCTTAATCTTGAACTACGCACAGAGTTTCGTGATCATAGTATTATTAAGATTGGTACCATTTTCCATGAAGATCCTTTCAGGGATGCCATACCGACAGATAAGGTTATACTTAATGAACTAAGCCACAACATTCTTGGTAACAGAAGCAAACAAGGTTGCCTCTACCTACTTTGTGAAGTAATCGATAGCTACAAGGATGAAATGATGCCTATTGGAAGCAATAGGATTAATCTCTCCAGTCATAGAAATGCCCCATATTGCAAACGACCAAGGATTAGTCAAGACATTCAAAGGAACTATAGGCACATGTACTTTGTTAGCATAAATCTGGCATTTGTGGCAAGTTCTAGAATGATGATGGAAATCGGTTTCATGGTAGACCAATAATAACATGCTCTCATAATCTTCTTAGACATTGTGTGTCCACTGGAGTCAGTACCAAAGACACCTTCGTGCATATCTTCCATAATTTTCCCAGCTTCCTTCTTGTCCACACAATGAAGCAAAGTCAAATCGTGGTTGTGTTTGTACAATATTTGTTACTCATAAAGAACTTGGCAGAGAACCTCCTAAGAAAATTATTATCATTGGTAGATGCTTCTTCAGGATACTCTTGGGTTTCGTGGTATCTTTTTACTTCGCGGTACCAAGGCTTTTCCTCTAATCCATCGGTATCAACTTTGTAGAATTATTCCAGTTTTTCTAGTCTCTCAATAGTAATTCGAGGAGCTTCGTCATCCCATCTAACTTTGAAAATAGATTACATGGTAGCTAGTGTGTCTGCCAATTGATTCTCTTCTCGTGGAATATGTTCAAAAGTGATTTCTTCGAAGTACGGAATTAATGTCAACACATGTTCTTGATATGGAATGAGATTTGGATGCTTTGTGTCCCATTATTCCTTAATCTAACTGATCACTAGGGCTGAGTCCCCATATACATTCAAGAATTTAATTCTCATATCGATGGCAGCTTTGATACCCATGATGCATGCTTCTTACTCGGCCATATTATTGGTGCAGTTAAAACACAACCTGGCGGTGAAGGGTGTATGACAACCCTTAGGAGATACAAAAAAGACACTAATTCCATTACCAAGTGCATTGGAAGCTCCATCAAAAACCATAGTCCATTGGGATCCCAGTTCAGGTCTTTCATATGGTCTAGGTTCTTCATAATCAGTAACTAGCATGATATTCTCATCTGGGAACTCAAAATTCATAGACTTATAGTCATCTACAGCTTGATAAGCCAAATGATCTGTTAATACACTTCCTTTGATTACCTTCTGAGTAGTGTATTGAATTTTGTATTCTGTCAAGACCATTTTCCATCTTGCTATTCTTCCGGAGAGAGCGGGATTCTCGAATATGTATTTCATTGGATCCATCTTAGAGATCAACAAAGTAGTATGAGTCAACATTTCTCCATGGAGACTAATGCAATGGATTACACATATTTATCTGCATATCTATTTCAACCTAGGGGATATATAATTTGAAAAAGCTTGATAACAAAATTGTTGCATAGAAACTCATGCAATGAGTTATATCGAGGAAGAAACTTGATAATAACATTGTTTCCTGGAGACTGATGCAATGGATTATAATGTAGAAATAATTTGATAACAACATTGCTGCATGGAGACTGATGCAATGGAACAAGTTTGATAATGACAACCGTTGCATGGAGACTGACACAATGGAACAAGTTTGATAATGACATCGCTGCAAGGAGACTACCACAATGAGTTAAATTGATGATTTCGTACATTGCTGCATGGAGTCTGACACAATGGATAAAATTTTGATAATAACATTGATGCATGGAGATTGATGCAATGGATTATATTGTAGATAAGGAAATGCATTGCTGCGTGGAGATTGACATAATGGGTTAAACTGCAGATTTTGTACCTTGCTGCATGGAGCCTGACACAATGAACTATATCATAGAGGAAAGAATACATTGTTGCATGGAGACTGACACAATGGGTTGGTTTGCATATGTTGTACCCCAAAATCTTCCCTCCCATTTTCTTCAAGACATTGTCAAAAGGTCCTCAAATGCTCAAAGTGACTCAAGAATTGATCTGACAAATTCTCCTCCTAAGCAATGGGTCCATAACTAGGGTTTGGTATTTCTAAAGGAAGATTGGGTTCTAAAGGTCTCAAGTTGTTTTTATGGCTCCTCATATGCTCCAAAGAATTCTCATACCAAGTTTTAAGCCTTGCATCATAAGTTTGCTCAGTCAATTGCTCAAATGAATGAAAATCAATTATATTGGGTAAAAAGTGAATTGTGGTCAACATACAATCAAACTTCAATATTTTTGGTTAACATCAACATTTCAAACTCACATTCATCATTTTATCAAGAGTTGATCATGATTCCTCAAGAACAGCCCTCAAATCATCAAAAGTCAAAAGTTGCTAAATTAGGGTTTCCCTAGGAGAAGTCAACTGAACTTTGACCAAGCATAACTTTCACATGCTTCATCATCTTTTCCCCAACAAAAGCTTATTTATAATGGAATCTAATTCTCTAAAAATTTGTCTCTCTAACCTCAAGTCCAAAAAATGCATCATTTGAGAGATATAAGCCAATACGTTACAGGTCATTTCAAAAGTCAACAAAAACACACTTTTTGTCAAGGCAACTTACATTAAGGTAAATTCTTCAAAGTAAAAAATGATCAACATATAGGTGTAAAGGACAACTTGATATTTCCAAAAAGTCCAGGATCTCCTTCAAAAGATAAAAACTAAGAGAGTTATGGCCATTTCAAGATGATAAATTTTGGTAGAATACATGAATTCCATATTGAGCAAATTTGTAATTTTGGACTATTGGACCTAAGTTTTCAGGTCCAAACATGTTCATGACATGTTTAAAGATGCATAAGTCCATTCATACATTATCTTTTATTTTTATTTTATTTATTTTTGATATTTATTCAATTAAATCCAAAATAAATTAAATAAATATACGACCAATGGACCAAGGCATGTGGGCTTTGCTATAAATCACATGGGAGGCCTAAGAATGCATGTACAAGCTGTAAAATTCATGCAGGAGTGATTGGTTCAAGATTGAGCCAAAAATATCAAGTTTCCATGCAAATTTCCAAATCAAATCTTCATCTCTTAATGCAAGAATTCCTTCACTTTTGTTAACTTAATTTGATTGTCTCATATATATCTAACAAGACCAAACTAACAACACACGTGCAGCCTACGTCAAACACACTTCTAAAAAATTCTCAAAATTCCAAAGATTAGGGCAAAAGAAAACCCTTATTTCCAGCCATTCTCATCCAGTTTCAAGCATCCTATCACCTTCATGAGACTTTCAGGAGTTGATCTAAGTCCATAGCCAAGCCTCTCAAGCACCAGATCATGATATCCCATCAAGCCCGATTGGTAAGCGTTCTTGCAATTGAATTTTTTATTCCATGCGTTATTAATGTTTTTCGCTTGCTCAGATATGTTCAAGAAGGAGTTTGGAACATGTTGAAAACATCACATGAGGCTCATAACGTGAGGATCATGGTTTTCCTTTTATGAACCGGGTTAGGGTTTTTTCTTTGAAGCTCAACCTACTAGGGTAGGGTATTTATATTGTTTCAATTCTTTTGATTTCGCAGGTTTCAAAAATCAACCTGTCATAGAAGGCGGTTGTTTCAGCCACCCATGACAGCGTTGACTGGCCAGAGACAGGTGTGGCCTTTTGGGAGCTTTTGATTGGATCATTCAAAACATGGATGTCCCACTCATGTGCGCATGTTTGATTTCCCGATTTCTGGAATTTATTTTACATTATATATTTATGAATTGACATAGGTTAATGGATGTATCACCACCCCAGTGGTTAAAACGTGTGCGCTAAGTCAATCCTCTCTCAGGCCACGGGTTCCATCCTCGGTTTTACTATTATTTTTTATATTTCCATTATCTTTGCAGGTTTGATACAAAACACGTTGGATGTGTATCCTAACACCAAGGGCGCGTAGCTCATTTAGTAGTCATGCATACTGGAGAAGCAGGGGTCATGAGTTCAACACTCACCTCCAACATTCTTTTTTCCTCTTGTTTTACTAACATTATTTTCTCTTTTTACCCTAACCCTAATTTCTTAATAACCTTAATTACTTTTATTTAATCAACATTAAACCAAATTAGGTTTAGTTTCTTTCTAATAATTTTTTTTTCTATTTATTAAATTAATTAGGATAATTAGTTTTGATTAATTTAATTACCTAACTTTTTCGATTAATTAAAAATCAATTAGACTTTAGAGTGATTGTCAAAACTTTTTCTTCAAATGATCACAAAACGATTTTTTAATTTTCTTTTTCTCTTTATTTTACAATCTTCGTGTACTTTTATTATTTTTGTACTATTTTTCCCAATTATGTAATTGCTACAGTATGTAATAGTTTAATTAGGGCTTTTATTTGCTCTCTTTTTTCCCCATTTTATGGTTCTTTAACCCCAATCCCAAAGCCTCTACAAGTTGCCTTTATGACTGTACGATGACCCGTGCCTATCCCTTCACATACAACGATAGGGCTTCCTACTAAGTAATGGTAGGGTAGCACTATCTAAGAAGGAGGAAAATAACACGAAATATTTTTGATTAGGTAGATAGCTCGTAATCGCTTACTCACAAAACAAAACATTTTTTTCACACAAAACACTTTTCCCTGAAATATTTTCAAAAACAAACACTTTGTACGCATTCTTAACTTATACAAGAATCATTACAAAGTTGCCGCACTTAGGCATTTTTCAAAATATTTTCAAACAAATCACATACACAAAGCAAATTTTCAAAAGTGAGCTAAGTGATTAGGAGCCCGTAGATAACTACTGATGAGAAGGGTGCTAACACCTTCCCTTTTCATAACCTACCCCCCGAACTCAAAATTCTCGAAGGTCTTTCCTGTTATTTTCACCCTTTCCTTATTGGATAAAAGAAAAGTCACTGGCGACTCTATCTATTTGCACATTTTTGATAAAATGCAAAATAAGTCAGTTCTCCCACCGTACTATAGATTTGGAGACTCTGCTGGTGACTCCTAAAAGTGGGGTTATTTTAGAGTTAGATGACTTTTAAATGCTTTCCTTGTTTGGTTTGTCTACTTTATTTTAAGAGGGTGTTTGAGTTTTATTTCTTGCAAATATCCTATACCCGGATCTGGGGAACGTTTTAGGTAAGTAGAAATAGATCATGGAAACTATACGACGTATACCGATATGGTTGAAGTGATGGCTACATTAGTGCGATGGTTTGTACTGATATCCCTCAAGTTAGTCGGGGAGCATACTAGGCTGTCGCGTGGTGTCATAAGCACTAACTGACCTTAGAACCTTAATTGACCTAACTTATCCATTAGAAGGTAGTGGGATAGCTGGCTTTGGTGCATTCCGAAGTTGGTTGATACTTGATACTACACTCATTGAGATTTGACTCTCGAGTTTTGTTTGGTGGCAAGTCAGTTTCCATGCTAGACAAAGCTTGTGGCAAAAATCAGTGATATTGATATCCCTAGAACCCGATTACTTCTTTAGGACAGATTAAGCCAACTAAACTTCAAGAGGGTACTTACCTACAAACCCCGTGCAAGCCTTAAACCTAAGGACTTTGCGTCCTTTGCTTGTGTTTGATTATCTATTTGAACATGACATCATGACATCATAACATCATAACATCATATCATGACTAACCATTTCAAGGATCTCAAGGGCCTGTGATGCAGGTTATCGTGAACCAGATGTTTAGCAAGGGGAAAGGGAATTTATTTTTCTCTAACCAAATGTCGTCAAAGTATCATGAACCAGACGTCTAGCAAGGGGGCAAGAGGATTTATTTTCCTCTAACCAAATTCCATCAAAGTATCATGAACCGACATCTAGCAAGGGGAAAGGGGATTTATTTTCCTCTACCTAATGTCGTCAAAGACCAAAGCACGTTATCTTGAGTCAAAGGCTAGGACCCACTTGATATGCTGAGCTTGATTCTCATAGAAGGACGTTCAATGACACAAAGTTCTTCAGTCAAAGTTGCGGCCAGGCCCTATGTCTAACACTTCTTTTTTGTTTATCCCGCGAGATCCTTGAAAACATTGCATCTACATATCATGCATCATTACATAACAGGTTTTCCCATACAGGGTTTCTCATCTTCTTGTTGTTTATTTCAGTAAAAGATGGCTCTTGAACAAACTGTTAAGGAACTCCAAGCTCAGAATGCCCAATTCCAAGAGACCCTCTTGAATCTAAATCAAGGAAAAAAAGATATGATGGTGCTCATCTCCAAAAAGAAGAAGACTCGGAAGCCAATTGTTATCCTCAACATGGGAAGAAGATTCAAAGGTCCTGCTAAACCAATTCAAACTACTGATATCACCTATGATGAAGACGACAGTCAAGAGGAGGATGATAGAAGTGTCAGGGCCAAAGGTGGAAGCAACCTTGGTGCTGGTAAGATGCCTGAGGATGAAGACTATTCTAATGAACAGTATCATCCTATTGATGACAGATATAAATAACTGGAAGATCGCCTCAAGGCCATGGAAATCCAGAAAGTTCCTGGATTGGATTTGGGAGAGTTGGGTCTTATTCCGGGGGTAGTTATCCCTCATAAGTTCAAGGTCCCTGATTTTGATAAATATGATGGTGTGTCTTGTCCGAAACTTCACCTGAGGTCCTATGTTCGGAAGATCCAACCCCATACTACTGAAACAAAGTTATGGGCTCACTTATTTTAGGAAATTTTATCTGGTACGCAACTCGAGTGGTTATATCAGCTGGAAGGAACCAACATCCGTACTTGGGAAGACTTGGCTGCCGCTTTTTACAAGCAATATCAATATAATGTAGACCTTGTACCAACTCGCGTACAGTTACAAAACATGACTATGGGTTCGAATGAAGGGTGCAAAGAGTATGACCAGAAGTGGAGAGACTTAGATGGAAGGGTGCAACCTCCCTTGTCTGACTAAGAGCTAGTTGATATGTTCATGGGCACTCTAACTGGTCCATTCTTTAATCATCTGATTGGGAGTTCTTCGTCTAGTTTTACTGAGCAGATTCTAACTGGGGAACGAGTTGAACGTGTATCAAGAGTGGAAAAATTTAAGTGACGGCATCTTCAAGTGCAGTGAAGAAGACATTTAATGTTAAGAAGGAGACCAATGATGTTTATAGCCAGAAGGGTCGTGGTAAAAGTGACCTCAATCAGTCTGTGAGAGCGGTAATGATTTTTAATCCCGCGCCTGTTCAACAACAACAACAGGGTAATAGGCGTATGACAAACACTCTGGGGAGGAAGTTTACCAAGATTAATATGCTATTGTGTAATATGGTGGGAGAACTGACTTTTGGGTTTGGTGTTTTATCACAAATGTTGCGGATAGAAAGATTCGTCATCGACTTTTCTTTTATCCAATAAAGGAAAGGGTGAAGAACATGAAAGACCTTTGAGAATTTTCTTGAGTTCAGGGGGTAGGTTATGAAAAGAGAAGGTGTTAGCAGCCTTTTCATCTGTAGTTATCTACGGGATCTTAATTGCTAGATCACTTTAAAATGCTGTGTTTGGGTATGTTTGAAAATATTTTGAAAACGCCTAAGTGCGGCAATTTTGTAATGATTCTTGTATCATTGAGAATGTATACAAAATTTTTGTTTTGAAAATATTTATTGGAAGAGAATGTTTTTTATGTGGAAAGATGTTTTGAAAATTCCAATGTAAGGTAGTTTGCTTTATAATAACCCTTGTATCATTCCTCAAGAGTGTTTATAAAGCGATTTGAAAATAGTTATTTTGAAAGTGTGAGGTGTGAAGATTATTTTAGTTTATGAGCAAGTGATTACGAGCGATCTACCTACTCAAAAAAAGTATTTATTCTTTTCCTTCTCCTTTAGATAGTGCTACCCTACCATTAGTTAGTAGAAAGCTCTATCATTAGATGTGAGGGACAGGCGTGAGTTAATGTACAGTCATAGAAGGAAACTTGTAGGACGCTTTAGACATTGTCGTAGGGGACTAAGATTATTTACCGAAGGCAGCATCGAAGGGTCATTGAGAGACTACGATCTTTTAACCAGGGTCTTTTCTAAAGCATTCCACATTCGAGGGACATGACTGTTTAAATCCGAGGCAACAAGTGAGGGTCACCCTAGAGGTGTATGTGTGCAAAGTGTTTTGATTTCAAGTATTTTTCTTGAGATTAGGTTTTCTAATGTTTTATTTTAATCTTTCCATACAAACCCTAATTACTAAGCAGTAATAAGGAAAGCAGAAAATTGCAGAAATTAAATGTTCTACGCTATTACAAGGCTTCGAGGAGGGGGAATACAAATTTATGAATGGGGATGAAATGTAAAGGATTCCTAATTAAAGCTATTATAGACTTTGAGCAATTACAATATTGGAAAATATTAATGCGAAAGTAAAGTGCGCGAAGGTGGTAAAAAGGAGAAAATGTTTAAGAAAACCCTAAAATATTTCTAAGCATTTAAGAAAAGATTTTGTTGTTTTTTGTTTTAGAAATAAATATTTGAAACAAAAAAATTAGACCTAATTCTAATTAATTTACAAATTAATTATTTAAAATAAGACAAAGTATAATTAAATTAATTAATTTTATTTATGATAATTAAATTAATTAAGTAAAACCTAAAGAATTCTAAGTATTTAGAAAATATTTTGGTGTTTTATTTAGAAAAATATATGAAGTATAAAACCTAATTCTAATCAAATAAAAATCAAGGTGATTAAATTAAATTAATTTTTATTTATCAAAAATTAAATTAATTAATAAAAAACCTAAATCTAATTTTTTTAAATCATTTTTATGATTTTTTAATTAAATAAAACAGCTTTTTAGAAAGGAAAGTTAATTAAAATAAAAAAAGAAAATAAAAATGTGCCTGAGTTGTAAGAAGAAAAATGTGGGGGTGAGAAACTAAAAATTCCAGGCCCAACAACAAGAAAGTCCAGGCACTGTGTTGGATCTAGTGAGGGAGACCCATGAAGGCTCATGGTGAGGGCGTCGATCTGGAGCATGGGATCTGATTGTATGAACATTTTATGATGATGGCATGAAGTTCATGATAGGCACGCTAGGCTTGCTCACATTGGATCCGTAGAGGAAATGTTAAAAAAATAAAAGGGTACTACTAGGGCTCGAACCCAGGTCCCTAAGGCCAAAGTGACATGAAACGCGCACTGCTTGCCATTGGGGTGGCTATTATATCCTGTGATAAAATATGTTGCACTAAAATAAAGTAAACTCATTTTGAAATTTGAAATTCTGCCTTCTTCTTACTCGCGCGCACAACATAACAATAACACCATTGTTGATTCTATAAAAGCATCATTTCTCAACAATTTTAAAAAATATAAACACCAAACTTGCCTGAAATTTAATCACGAATTTAACCATATAACTTATGAAAGTTATAGGTTAAAGATGAACGTGAATTTTGTTTGGTACCAAACTGAAACCGAATATTTCAGAAACTTCAATTCCAAAATTCACATCACACAGTCAACATAAATGAAAACTAAGGACATGGTTAGTTTCAGGGTAATCATATCTACATTTTATCTTTTGAAATTGAAAGTAAATGATGTGTGTGTAAGGATTTCAAAGTTGGAGAAACTTACCTCTGAAGTGAGAATCGAGTTTGAAGTTAGAGCACTTCTGGAGGTGTTAGGATGATCTGGATAGCTTCACTGAACTCACAGGAAGATTTTGCAACGCCTACCTTGTATTGAGAGTGCCTCAAGTCTTTTAGACAAGTCAAGTTGTAGAGGTGTAAAGTGAGGTTTGGACAATGATGGTGGAAGTGTTACAGTCGTGCAAAGAGTGTTTGGATAACTTCTTTTTGATGGATAAAAGGTATTTGTTTGATAAAAAAGGAAAATGCACAAGTGGATTTGAAGTTGGGTGTGATCGGTGGAAATAGAACTGACTGTTTTTAAGCTGGTTCGCAAAATGTCGCGGTAAGCAAGAGTCGCCATCGTATTTTATGTTCTCCAACATGGAAAGGACAAAAGCACAGAAAAATTCCTTTTTCGAGAATGTTTCTCGGTTCGGGAGGTAGATTTATAGAAAGGGAAGGTGTTAGCACCCTTTCTATCCGTGGTTATCCACGGGCTCTTAGGTACTTGCTCTTACGTTTTCAAAAAAATGTTTGCTTTTCAAGTGTGTGTGGGTTTTGAAAAAATATTTCGTTTGAAAAATTTCTAAGTAACTCTTGTATCTGGCCTCAAGAGTGTATGAATTTTTTGTTTGAAAACCTTTTGAAAGTGTAGGTGCAAAAAGTTGTTTTGCTTGTTTTGAGAGAGCAAGTACCCAGGAGAAATCTACCTACTCTAAGGAATTAAGCTGTGTAAGAGTCCTTTAGACAGTGCTATCCCACTATTGAGAAGTAGGTAGCACCGTCGTTGGAGTTATTCGGGTCAATTCGATTATGAGGGACAATATGGTCACCAAAGCAATGGTAGGACGCCTTAGTGGTAACCCTAATGTCCTAGATCCTTTTTATCTGAGGCAACCGTTTCGAGGCAACTGGATCTTTAGACAGGAGGGCGACCTCTAAAACACCCTATACTTGACGACCACGTCGAGGCAACCAGTGAGCCGTACCCTAGGAGTGACATGTGCATGTGTGTTGTTTTAGTTTATGTTTATCTTTGAACATGCATTTGTGAGCTACGGATTGATTTTATTTTTCATACAAGTCTTTCATGCATTTTTAACAATTAAGAGTGCGGAAAAGAAATTGCGGAAAGGTAAATCTACGCTATTACAAGGCACGGGTCTATACATCGCCAAAAACAAAACCCGTTTGGAAAATAAATACGAGAAAAGTAAAGAAAGCGGTAAAACCTAATTAGCTATTACATCCTTGGAAACAGATACATCAATATAATCGAAATAGGATAACACGCATAAAAGAATCGAATCAGGAAGTCCTTAGGGTTTTGCCCCTTTTTGAGAAAAGAAAGTAATTTGGTCCTTTGCATTTAATTAAATATTAACCCTAAACTAATTAATTAATTAATTAAAAGAAAAATGTTTTTTGTGTTTTTTATATTTTAATGAAATAAAAATAGAAAAATTTATTAAAAGTCAAAAGAAAAACCCTAATTCTAGATTGATTTTATTTATTATGAAAAAGATTAAAATTGTCCTAATTAAACAACTAAATCAATTAATTATAATTTATGTACAAAAATAATTATTAATAGTGAAGATAATAAATAAAAAAATAAACAATATTTTAAATTTCTAATTTTAATATGAAAAAATAATTTATGAATTAATTAGATAATAAAATAATAATAGTTATTAAAGAAAATAAAAAGAAAGAAAAAGAAAATAGAAAGAAAACCAGGGGGGTTGATGGACCCAATTAGGAGGTTTGAAGAAGCAATTTGGCCCATTAAGAATCAAGCCCTTGTTGACTTCTGGAATCAGGTGCGTGTTCATTGACTGGAGAATATGGTGTGCTTCCATCCTTGGCCTTTGGATTCATCTTTGTGGCCACTTGGCATGCTGATCTGTGAGGTGTATGATGATCACTATTTGGAAGCCTGCATAGGATTAGGTAAAGAAAAACAATATGGAAATTTTGGGGGACCTGGGAATCGAACCCAGGTCCCAGCACTCAATGCTTGTTCGCCCTTGCCACTCCAACTGCACCTTCCAATTGTTATTTAGATAGAGAGAAATTATTATATTGGAAAACAAAATGCTAAGCTGTAAAACATAAAACGCGTGCGCCCTTTTTTGAATAAGCCAATGGTGTATTACCACGTCTTCGTCTTCTTCATGAAACCTGCAGAAAACATATCAAATAGCGGGGGTTTTTAACCCCCACAACTTAGCATGACCAAAAATAGCGATTAGATGTATGAGCTATATAAATAGGGCGTGAGGGTTGGGTTGAGTTCGTCTGGCCTTGACGAATTCAACCATATGCGTAAGAAGGTTCAATTTTTCCTGTGCTGGAAACCCCCAAAAGCAAACCTTCGGAACCCTAAAACTCTCCAATGGCAACTTGCGTTTCAGGGCGTTTTAATGCAATTAACCTATGCCAAAAGATTCCTGTGGATTCAAGCAACACAAAACACACAAAAAATCACATTAAAGATGCATGAATTATGAGTTTCGATTATGAGAAAGAAAGCTAAACCGTGTGACTGTTTGTGGAGATTTCTTGAGCTTTGGCACGCGAATTTGATTGCAATAGGTTCCTTACACCTCCAGCAATGTATTGGAATCACTCTAAGGCTTTGAATTGGTCTGAAAGATGAAAAACAATTTTGAATTTTCTTGGCCTTTTTTCAATATGGCATATGGTTTCTTGCAGCAGCTTGCACGTTCCAGGCATTAGGGTTGGCTTCAGTATTTATGTTGGAAGGGAATTAGGTTAACTTTTGGCCAAGAAATACATTGCATTATGGTTTCAATATTTGATTGGAAATCAAATAATTTTCAATCTTTTTGATTGATAAAACTTGCCAAACATGGAGATTTTTGTCTCTTTGATGGATGCACGAAATTGCCAGCTTGCCCTGAGCCTATTTGCTTCATAAAAAGATTTGAAAACCATATCTTTATATTTTCTACATTTTAAATCAATTAAATGAATTAATATTAATTAAAAATTCAATTAATTAATTAAAAATAAGAAAATAAATCAATTTGAGATCAATGGGCCGTGCATATGCTTTGGGTAAAGATTCAAGAAAGAATTTGAGGCCCATTAGCAAAAATAAGGTGTTTTGGGCAAAGTTGACTTTTGCAAATTCCTAAAAATTTCCCAACTTCTCCACTGCATATCTTGCTCAATTTTGATCATATGAACATGTTCTTGGACATTTTGGAAATTTATTGAAGTCCTCTAACCAATGCCTTTGGTCCCATGTCATTTGGATTTACCAATCTCAAGTTATGGTCCTTGACTTAAAATGCCTTTTTGTTGACTTTTGAAATTGACCTATAATGTAGAAATTGATAACTTTTTGTGAGAGCATTTCTTGGACTTGGAATGTAAAGATGAGTTGTAGGAAATGTCATCCCCTTCAAAATGAGCATTGGCTGGGATTTTTCTGATGATTCATGAAAAAGTTATGCCCTGGTCAAGATACAGTTGACTTTTTCAACTGTCCAAAAATAGAAACTTTTGGTATCTTGATGATTTTTGAGCCATGCTTGTGGAGTCATGATCAAGACTTGATCAAATTATGATTGTGGCTTCAAAATAAGATGTTGACCAAATTTTTTGACTTTTGACTGTAAAATGACCATTTTGCCCCTGCAGTTGACCGTGAAGCAAATGGGACTTTTGACTGTGCAATTTGATGTTGTGAGTCTTGAAACTTGACATGTAGATGCTTGGCAATGTATATAGGCCTATGGGACTTGATTGAGCCATTGAAAACCTCAAATTCCTTGAAGGAACCAAAACCCTAATTTTGACTGGCTTAGGAGGATGTTTGGACTGTGCAACCCTTGAGTAGTCTTGAACCATTTGAGGATGATTCTTGACAAATTTTGAAGAATATGGGAGGGAAAATTTTGGGGTACAACAGTTGCCCCTGTTCAATCTTCTTAAATCTGAGGATGTAGATTGGCTTGCGTGTCTTTCGTGATCCGAAGGTGGAAGATGATTGAACACTGGAGTGCCCAGAAATTTGCACTCGCATAGTAGAATATCAGCAGTGTGATGTCGGGAATGGGCTTACAGATGCAATTTGGAGAGATGATGGATAGGAGGATGGGCTTATAGATGCCATCTGGAAGTTTGACAGAATCTTGTCGAGAATGGGCTTATAGATGCCATCTGGAAGTGTCGATCGCGTAAGAGATTCCTTAGCGAGAACTTGCGTACCTGAGAAAGAAAGATAATTTCCTGGCCTGTTACAGGGGTTGATCTTCAAACTCTTCATGCAGATATGCCCTGGCTAGATACAGGTATCGAATCTGGAACTTCAAAAGGTGGATGAGTTGTCTCTACTGACAGATTATCTCAGAAAAATATTTAGGGATCAATTTAACTGAACCGGGGGAGGTTTTGTCTTTTCTGACGAGTTGTCTCTTTTAACGGATGGTCTTCATAGACGGGCTGTCTTTATTGACAGGTTGTCTTCACTGACGGGTTGTCTTCATAGACGGGCTGTCTTTATTGACAGGTTGTCTTCACTGACGGGTTGTCTTCCATGACGAGTTGTCTTCAATGACGGGATGTCTTTAATGACGGGATGTCTTCAATGACGGGTTGTCTTTATTGACAGGTTGTCTTCACTGACGGGTTGTCTTCCATGACGAGTGTCTATAACAACGGGTGTCTATAACGACGGATGTCTATAACGACGGGTGTCTATAACGACGGGTGTCTATAACGATGGGTTGTCTATAATGACGGGTGTCTATAACGACGAGTGTCTATAATGACGGGTGTCTATAACGACGGGTGTCTATAACGAAGGGTGTCTATAACGACGGGTGTCTATAACGACGGGTGTCTATAACGACGGGTGTCTATAACGACAGGTTATCTATAAGGACGGGTGTATATAATGACGGGTGTCTATAACGACGGGTGTCTATAACGACGGGTGTCTATAACGACGGGTGTCTATAACGACGGGTGTCTATAACGACGGGTGTCTATAACGACGGGTGTCTATAACGACGGGTGTATATAACGACAGGTGTCTATAACGACGGGTGTCTATAACGACGGGTGTCTATAACGACGGGTGTCTATAACGACGGGTGTCTATAACGACGGGTGTATATAACGACGGGTGTCTATAACAACGGGTGTCTATAATGACGGGTGTCTATAGCGATGGGTGTCTTTAATGACGGGTGTCTATAAAGACGGGTGTCTATAACGACGGGTGTCTATAACGACGGGTGTCTATAACGATGGGTGTCTATAACGACGGGTGTCTATAACGACGGGTGTCTATAACGACGGGTGTCTATAACGACGGGTGTCTATAACGACGGGTGTCTATAACGACGGGTGTCTATAATGACGGGTGTCTATAACGACGGGTGTCTATAATGACAGGTGTCTATAACGACGGGTGTCTATAATGACGGGTGTCTATAACGACGAGTGTCTATAACGACGGGTGTCTATAACGACAGGTGTCTATAACGACGGGTGTCTATAACGACGGGTGTCTATAATTACCGGTGTCTATAATGACGGGCTGTCTTCAATGACCTTAGGAATTAATTTTAACTAGACTTGTCTTCTTTGACTGGATGAGCATCAGAAAAACCTTTGGGATTTAACTGGGCTTGTCTTTTTTTGACTGGATTTGTCTTCTTTGACTGGATTGGTCTCTTTTGACTGTATTTGTCTATTATGACATAGCTGATCATTTAACTGTATCCTTCCTGAAAGGTAAAGGTCAGTCATATGCAATGCATGATATGGATCAAGCAATGATGTTCTCGACATAAATGAGATTGTATGATATGATGCGTATATGCATGTATCATGATGTATGACAATGTAATGTTTTTGAATGTATTTTCGTCTGGGAAAATAAATCCTTGACGAATGTCGGGAGTTTGTTGGATCCGGGGCTGATGTTTGAAGAATAGAGTTCTTTGTTTCCGCTGGGGATGATGATTGCAAGAATAAACCGGTAGGAGAAGATGACTCCATTGGGGAAAAAACTTGTTGGAGAGATTACTCTGCGGGGAATTACTCTGTGGGAAGAGATACTTCGCTGAGAATTTGAAGATAACTCCGCTGGGGATACCGTTGATAAGTTATGTTGGGGAATTTGAGGAACTCCGCTGGGGATAGGAAGAACTTCGCCGAGGACGATCTTTCCATGGTAATTAGCTGAGGATAAGCCAGTTAGACCCTGGTGGGGAATAACCTTTGAATATGGTCGGGGAGAGATGTATGTACTCTGCAGGTGATAAGCTTCCAGAATCTACTGGGGATAAGCTTCCAGAATCTACTGGGGAGATGATTCAACTCTCCTGGGGGAAGCTTTTGGACTGCACTGGGGAACTGGCTCCACTGGGGTGTCTGGATTCCGCCGGGGAACAATCTTATATTAAGATTGTCGGGGACGCTTGCTGAGGAATATCTGTATACTCCGCTGGGGAATATTGAGATCTTCTGGGGATATCCAGTTTCCTTAAGGCTGACAGTAAACTAACTCTACTTGGGGAGAGTATCGCTGACTTGTTGGAGATACTGTGCCTCTTTGGGGCTTATGGGAGACCAACTCTGCTCGGGGGAGAGTATTGCTGAATCTTGTCCTACTCTCGAGGAGTGGAGGTATCTTGATCATACTCTTCAACTGAACCTACCTTGTACCTGTGGACAGAGCAACTAAACCACTCAGACAATTATTATTGCCCCAGCTTCCGTGGAGGCCTTGATAACTGCCGGTTGACAATTCTTCCTCTGGTAGGCAAGTGACGAGATGCCGGGACATAGTCGTACGCTTTGATCCCTAATTTTTGCTTGGACCGCCCTTTCGGGTTTTCAGTCCATCGGGATACCCTTTTTTGCCCAAGCCGCCTTTTCAGGTTTTCGACTTGCCGGGTGTACAGATTTTTCATTTTTCATCCCTTATTTTTGCCCGAACCCTTTTGGTTCGCCGGGAAGCCCTTATTTTTGCCTAGGTGTGTCAACCTAGCGGGTCTTTTATTGTGCGTAGTATTTTTTCGACTATGTCTGTGCTCTTAGGAGTGCGGGGAGTTGTCACTGTCAGTAGTGTTGTGTTACCATACCGCCAGAAGATCTTCGTTTGATCGTCCAATGCCCCAAGTGACCCAGATGGAGATTTGCCCCAAGCTGTTTGGCCTTTTGAGAGATTCTCCGAATCTTGACTTAACTGCACCAGATGATGGACAATGATCACGCCGTGCCCCTTGATTGGAGGTGCTTTTGTTCATTAAACATTCGTCGTGCGAACTTCTATGATGTTCAAACAAATAGTCATATGCAAGCAATGTTATATTAAAAATGCAAAGCTTATGTCGGTCTTGAAGTTTTTGAAAATGCAGTTTTTTCATAAAAACAAGTGAATTTTTTGTAAACTGTGATGTCAACTCGTTATTTTACCGCAATCCTTAAGGAGTCAGGATACCTTTCGTAACAGTATGCTTTCGAACTAACCCATGCTTCAGCTAGGACTTTTAAGGGTTATAGCGTGGCCCAGTTCACGGTTTAAGAAACAAAGGATAAAGGCTCAAATTTTATTCGTACCCACCCGTTCTTCGTGATGTTCTTCAAACCTAAACTCAGCTGATCCTGCGTTAGACCTTGTTTGAGTCTTTGCTCTGATATTCCGGTGATGGTTCGGATGTTGATAGTTTATTTTGAATAGGCAGTCATTCCTTTTTTGGTTGAGGGTTTGTAGGACCTCTTTCTTTTTTTGATTTTATCATCCCTGTCTTTTGCCTGAACTATTTCTTTTGTGATTACAGTCAGCGGGATGCCCCAGTTTTTGTAAGTCTCCTTCATAGGTTTTGACTTATTGGGCTTTTACTTTTGATAGATAACGACTGCCTGTCTTTATGATTATTTGGAACCATCATTGTCTTTTGTTTTGTAAGGACTTCTTTGGTGTCATTCGCTGTGCACTTGGATCAACTGAGAGAACTACCCTGCCCCAGGTTATGATTAAGGGTTTTAATTTTCGAAAAGAAAAACTCCTACTCCTTTGGCTCGAAGGGGTTGACGAGGGATTATCTTCCTTATAACTCCAGTGCTTAGGAATTGAAACAATGCATGTACCTCATCAGCGGGGTCTGTTCAAAAGCATATTGTAGATTGTGGTATCGTTTTCGTCATCCTCCCTCAAGAGGCTTTGAATTATCAATCGAGAGTTTAACATCAAAAAAATGAAAGCAGTTTTAAGCATAGTGAACATAATTACTTCAAAACAGACATGTGTAATGCATTAATGAAATAACAACGTTTAACATGAATAAAATGTTTGAACAATCAAAGAAAAAATACAACTTGAACATTCGAATGAACAAAAGTTTTTTTCAATCCTAGCCATGCTTTGGCAAGGGAGCAGTGATCACATTGGGAGCTTCGGGTGCTTCAAACTGGACCTCCTTTGCGTCGATCAGATCCTGAACCTTGTTCCTCAGAGTCCAACAATCATCTGTAGCATGCCCCAGGCTGTCAGAATGATAAGCGCAGCGAATGTTGGGGTTATACTTTGAAGGTGTCTTGCTGGGATTCTTAGGAGGGTCCCTTAGAGTTACCAAATTAGTCTCCAGCAACTGTGGCAATATCTGGGACAAGTTCATACTGAGCCGAGTGAACTGCCTCTTAGGTCTCTCTTCCCTTTGTTGGTTGCGATGTTGGGGAGCACCGGACGGTTTTGAAATAACCACCGCGTTGACAGCTTGGCGGTGGTCGGACCTATTCTGCCCTCTTGAACCATAGACAACACTAGATTCTTTCTTGGATGGTTTCTTCTCAGTGTTTGAGGAGTCACCATTCTATATCTTTCCAGACTTGATACCAGCTTCGATCCTCTCACCAGTCAAAATCAGATCTGTAAACCCAGTAGAGGAATTTCCAATCAGATGGTTGAAGAACGGACCAGACAGGGTCCCCAAGAACATGTCAACGAGTTCACGGTCAGTCAACGGTGGCTGCACCCTGCCAGCCAGGTCTCTCCACTTTTGCGCGTACTCTTTAAAACCTTCACCCGTCCCAAGTAACATACCCTGGAGTTGGGTACGCGTGGGAGCGAGGTCGGAATTATACTGATACTGCTTATAAAACGCAGTAGCCAAGTCCTCCCAGTTACGAATACCGGCTCCATCCAGCTGATAGAACAATTCGAGTTGAGTCCCTGAAAAACTTTCCTGGAAGAAATGGATCCATAAATTCTTGTTTGCAGTATATGGTTGGATCTTCCTTGCGTATGAACGGAGATGCAGCTTAGGACAGGAGGCTCCGTCGTACTTTGTAAAGGCAGGTGCCTTGAACTTGTGTGGGATCACCACCCCAGAGGATAGACCTAGATCTTCGAAGTCCAGGTCGGGCACTTTCTTTATCTCCATAACACTTAACCGGTCTTCGAGCTATTTGTACCTATCTTCGGTAGGAGGACTCTATTCATCATTGAAATCCGTCTCGTTGTCGGAGACCACGAGACTAGGAACCCTTCTCTCTTGGGGACTGTCTTTGCCCACAGATGAAGTAGTCAGCTCAGCCTCATTCGGTAATCCATTCCCAGATCTGCGTCTAGGGTTGAACAAAACAGTCCTCTTCTTCTTCTTCTTCTCTTTCAGAAGCAGAGTCTTCAAATCCTGTTGACCCTGGGCTAGGCGCATAACCATCTCTTGGAACTGGGCATTCTGGGCCTGGAGGGCCTTGATAGCTTGTTCATTGGATGATTCAGGATTCATGATGATTGCTGAAATAAATAGCGAAGAAGGTAAGTGGCCTGTCAAAAGGGTACCTGTACTGCAATGATATGTATGTATGCATGCAATGTTTTCAAGGATCTCGCGGGGTAAACAAGAAAATTGTTAGCATTTGAATCTGGTATCTTGATTGAAGGAACTTCATGTTGTTGAGAGTCCTTCTTCAAGAGTCAAAGCTCACCATATCGAGTGGGTCATAGCCCCTGACTCAGGTTGTCATGTTTTGATCTCCTTGGCTAGAGGAAAATAAATCCCCTTTGCCCCTTGCTAGACATTTTGATTCATCATGACCTGCATCACAGACCCTTGAGATCCTTGAAATGGGTTAGTCCTTATGCAGGATGCATGGAATGGTATGATGGTATGATGCTATGCTATGCGTGGAGTAATGTAGGTAAGCCCTGTTATGAGTCCAGATTAAGGACTGTAAACAAAACCTGCAAGAAACTCAAGTGTCAGATAACAAGCATGCAAGTAGTCAAGTTTGAAGGCACACAAGTCACACAAGACCGCCCTTAGAGTTCAGGCCAGCATGAGGTTTGGGTACTACCCTCTTGAAGTTGGTGGGCTCAAAAACCTGTCCTATCAAAAGTAACCGGGTTCTAAGGAGCTCAATATCATTGGGTTGTTTTCTATGTTCATTGTTTTGATTTAGCCACTGAACTGGCGATCAAAATATTCCAAGAAAACAACCCTCAATGAGTGTAGTATCGAGTATCTACCAACTCCGGACTGCACCAAAGTCGGTCATCTCATTACCCCTAAAGAGGCCAGGATGGTCAAGTAAGGTTCCTAAGGTCAGTTGATGCTTCACGACACCACGCGGCGGCCCCGTACTCTCCTTGACTTGACTCAAGGGTTACCGGTACTCACCAAAGTGCCACATCAATGTAGCAACTGCTTTAACCATGTCGGTACACCCCGCACAGTTCCCTCACAGTTTTTTGCTACCTAAAAGGTATCCCCCAGATCCGGGTTAGGATCTATGAAACTCCCAAAACAGGCCCACAATATTAAAGCAATCAAAGCAAGCAATTGAAAACATAAGAGTGGTCTAATCCTAAGGTACACCTCACTTTTATAAGAGTCCCCAGCAGAGTCGCCAGTTCTGTGATCGGTGGAAATAGCACTGACTGTTTTTAAGCTGGTTCGCGAAATGTCACGGTAAGCAAGAGTCTCCACCGTCTTTTATGTTCTCTGTTGTACCCCAAAATTTGACCTCCCATATTCTTCAAAAGTTTTGCCAAGCATCACCTCAAATGGTTCAAGGCTACTCCAAGGATTGCACAGTCAACCATCCTCCTAAGCCAGTCAAAATTAAGGTTTTGGTTCCTTCAAGGAAGTTGAGGTTTTCAATGGTCCAATCAAGTCCCACATGCCTATAAACATTGTCAAGCACCTACATTTCATGTTTCAAGGCTCACAAGGTCAAGTTGCACAGTCAAAAACCCTAATTGCTTCACAATCAACTACAGGGGAAAAATGGTCATTTGGCAGTCAAAAGTCAAAATTTTTGGTCAACATCTTATTTTGAAGCCACAATCATCATTTGGTCAAATCTTGATCATGATTCCTCAAGCATGGCTCAAAAATCATCAAGGTGTCAAAAGTTTCTATTTTTGGACAGCTGAAAAGTCAAATGTACCTTGACCAAGGCATAACTTTTTCATGGTTTATCAGAAAAATCCCATCCAATGCTCATTTTGAAGGGGAAGACATTTCCTACAACTCATCTTCACATTCCAAGTCCAAGAAATGCTCTCACAAAAAGTTATCAATTTCAACATTATAGGTCATTTTCAAAAGTCAACAAAAAGGCACTTTAAGTCAAAGACCATAACTTCATATTGGTAAATCAAAATGACATGGGACCAAAGGAATTGGTTAGAGGACTTCAAGACCTTTCCAAAATGTCCAAGAACATGTTCATAGCTTCAAAATTGAGCAAGATATGCATTGGAGAAGTTGGGAAATTTTTATGAAAGGACCAAAGTCAATTATCCTTGAAACTTCATTTTTGACAAAAGGGGTCCACTTTTTCCACTTGATTCAGCTTTGCCATACCTCCCACGTGTCCCATGTTTTATTTCAAGAATAAAAATTAATTTTTCTATTTTTGTTTAATTTTATTTGATTTAATTCATTTTAAATCTTTAAAATTCAAATAAAAATCAAGAAAATTAATGGGAGGATATTTTGTGGTTTGAATAGCTTTGATACACCATAAAACATATACCAAATTCGTTCAAGACCTATTTCAAGCAAAAAAATTCAAATTTGGAGCAAATATGGCAAGTTATTTCAATGGTGATTATGGAGAAAATCAAAACTTCATTGCAAGGCTTAAAAGCTCCTTAATGTGACTGATTCTCATCCAAGCCTATATATACAAGCCTTGCAAGCCTCATTCAGAACCTAGAAAAAAAATAGTGTGTGCAGAAACGGCCAAGAGCAAAAACCAAAAATTATTCAAAAAGTGAGAGTTCTAAAACATAGTTGCGAGCATCTTCAGATCAAAACAAGCACGTGGTTCTATTCCTTGCCACACCCTGAAGCTAAAGCAACCTTTGCCAAGTCCTGAGGCTCATACCGCGCTGTAAGTTCTTCCCAGGTCCCCCATAATTCTCATATCATTTTTGTTAACGCGTTCTTGTGCAGTTTCTCAAGTAGTTTCCACCATAAGCCTCACCCATCCAACAAGCCAAGTGTCATTGGAGGCAGATCTAAAGGCCTAGAACGCAAGAGTACTATGCTCTAGAGTCAGCGCATGCGTAGGCAACCGAAAAAATTCAAATAAGGCTTCTTGTTGTTGGGCCAGAATTACTTCAAAAAACCTCCATGAAGGTCATCTCACCCCCCTTGGGTTTTCTTACCTTTTTCTTATTTTATTTTGTTTTGTCATTTTCTTTTCTTTTATTTATTTGCCTTATTTTTTTTATTAACATAATTAACCAACTAACATTTTCATAAAAAAAAAAAATAGAATTAACATTATTACTATTTTATTTTGTAAATAAATATTAACAAATAAATAGTTTAATTAGGCAATTTCAATTTCTTTTCTTAATAATTAAAATGGATTTAGAATTAGGAAGAATTAACTTTTAGTTTTATTTCTTTTCATTTTATTTCATAAAAACATAAAACACAAAAAATGTATTTTCTTTTAATTAAATTAATTAATTAGTCATTAATTAGCTTTAATTTCATTTTAATTACAAAAAAGACCAAAAAATCAATTTCTTTTCTTAAAAGGATCAACACCCTTAGAACATTCCGATTTAATTTTTATTCGCGCACAGTTTATTATTATGTAATTGCTTCCAAGACATGTAATAGTAATTAGGACTTTTACTGTTTTTATTTACTTTCCGTACTCATTTACTGAAAAACGGGTCTTTGTAATTTTTTGCAATGTATAGACCCGCGCCTTGTAATAGCGTAGGATTTATGTTTCCGCAATTTACTTTCTGCACCCCTTAACTGCTAAACTTGCATGAAAGAATGTATGTAAATAAAAACAACTCGTAGCTCACTAGTTACAAAGACAAACATAACATGCAAACAACACACAATGCACACACCACTTCTAGGGTACGCCTCACTCGTTGCCTTCGAAACATGGTTGTCAAGTATAGGACGTCTTAGCGGTCCTTATGTCCATGATCCAGTTGCCTCGAAACAGTTGCCTCAGAACAGTTGCCTTGAAACAGTTGCCTCGGAACAGTTGCCTCGAAACGGTTGCCTCGGATTAAAAAAGGGATCAAGGACATAAGGGTAGCTTCTAAGGTGTCCTACTGTTGCTTCGATGACCACACTGTCCCTACACTCGAATTGACCCGAACACCTCCAACGGTGGTGCTACCTACCTCTCAATGGTGGGATGGCACTACCTAAAGGACCCTTACACAACTTAATTCCTTAGGGTAGGTAGATAACTCATGGGTACTTGCTCTTTTCAAAAACAAACAAAATACTTTTAACACCTTACACTTTCAAAAAGTTTTCAAACAATACTTCATACACTCTTGAGGACTGATACAAGAGTTACCTAGAAGTTTTCAAACGAACTTTTTCAAAACCCACACACACTTGAAAAGCAAACAAATTTTGAAAACATAAGAGCAAGTACCTAAGAGCCCATGGATAACCATGGATAGAAAGGGTGCTAACACCTTCCCTTTCTATAAATCTACCTCCCGAACCGAGAAACGTTCTCATAAGGAATTTTGTTGTGCTTTTGTCCTGTCCATGTTGGAGAAAATAAAAGACGGTGGCGACTCTTGCTTACCGCGACATTTTGCGAAACCAGCGTTAAACAGTCAGTTCTATTTCCACCGATCACAGAACTGGCGACTCTGCTGGGGATAATTTAAAGTGAGGTGTACCTTAGGATAGATTATACTTATGTTTTCAATTGTCTGATTTGTGTGCTTTAATATTATTGGGCCTGTCTTGGGAGTTCTATAGATCCTAACCCGGATCTGGGGGATACCTCTTAGAAAGTAGCAACAAGACTGTGAGGGAACTGTGCGGGGTATACCGACACGGTTGAAGCAGTCTGCTACGTTGATGTGGCACTTTGGTGAGTACCGGTAACCCTTGAGTCAAGTCAAGGAGAGTACGGGGCCGCCGCGTGGTGTCGTGAAGCATCAACTGACCTTAGGAACCTTAATTGAACCATCTTGGCCTCTTTAGGGTAGTGAGATAACTGACTATGGTGCAGTCCGAAGTTGGTTGATACTCAATACTACACTCAGTTGAGGGTTGTTTTCTTGGGATATTTTGATCGCCAGTTCAGTGGCTAAATCGAAAGGATGAACACAGAAAACAATCCAATGATATTGAGCTCCTTAGAACCCGGTTACTTTGATAGGACAGGTTTGAGCCCACCAACTTCAAGAGGGTAGTACCCCAAACTTCATGCTGGCCTAAACTCTAAGGGCTCTTTGTGTGACTTGTGTGCCTTCAAAACTTGACTACTTGCATACTTGTTATCTGACACTTGAGTTTCTTGCAGGTTTTGTTTACAGTCCTTAATCTGGACTCATAACAGGGTTTACCTACATTACTCCACAACATAACATCATACCATCATACCATTGCATACATCCTACATAAGGACTAATCCATTTCAAGGATCTCAAGGGCTTGTGATGCAGGTCATGATGAATCAAATGTCTAGCAAGGGGCAAAGGGGATTTATTTTCCTCTAGCCAAGGTTAACAGCTTGAGTCAGGGGCTATGACCCACTCGATATGGTGAGCCTTGACTCTTGAAGAAGGACTCTCAATAATATGCAGTTCCTTCAATCAAGCCACCGGATTCAAATTCTAATAAGCTTCTTTGTTTATCCCGCGAGGTCCTTGAAAACATTGCATGCATATCATACATATCATTGCATTACAGGTACACTTGTTGCAGGTCACTTACCTTCTTCGCTGTTTATTTCAGCAGTCATCATGAATCCTGAATCATCCAATGGACAAGCTATCAAGGACCTCCAGGCCCAGAATGCCCAGTTCCAGGAGTTGATTATGAGCCTAGCCCAGGGTCAAAAGGAATTGAAGACTCTGATTCAGAAGAAGAAGAACAAGAGGACTGTTATGTTCAACCCTAGACGCAGATCTGGGAACACACTGCAAAATGAAGCTGAGAGGACTACTCCATCTGTGGGGGAAGGCAGTCACCAAGGGAGAGTGGTTCCTAGCCCTGTGGTCTCTGACACCGATACAGACTTCAATGATGAACAATACCCCTTGCTGAAGACAGGTACAAACAGCTGGAGGACCGGTTAAATGCTATGGATATCCAACGTGTACCTGGGTTGGACTTTGGGGACCTAGGTTTATCTTCTGGGGTGGTGATCCCTCACAAGTTCAAGGCACCTGCCTTTGTAAAGTACGACGGGGTTTCCTGTCCTAAGCTGCACCTCCGTTCATACGCAAGGAAGATCCAACCCTACACGGCAGACAAGAATCTATGGATCCATTTCTTCCAGGAGAGTCTTTCAGGGACTCAGCTCGATTGGTTCTATCAGTTGGATGGAACCAGTATTCGTAACTGGGAGGACTTGGCAACTGCTTTTTATAAGCAGTATCAGTATAATGCCGACCTCGCTCCCACGTGTACCCAACTCCAGGGTATGTCACTTGGGACGAGTGAAGGTTTTAAGGAGTATGCGCAAAGGTGGAGAGATCTGGCTGGAAGGGTGTAACCGCCCTTGACTGACCGTGAGCTCGTTGACATGTTCTTGGGGACCCTGTCTGGTCCCTTCTTCAACCATCTGATTGGAAATTCTTCTGCTGGGTTTACAGATTTGATCTTGATCGGGGAGAGGATCGAAGCTGGCATCAAGGCTGGAAAGATTCAAGAAGCTGCACCTTCTGATACTCACAAAAAGCCTTACACTGGGAAGAAAGAGGCCAATGCTGCGTACAGCCAAAAGGGTCGCCATGATCAACATGTAGGGGCAGTCCAGATCTCTAATCCTAGGTCTGCTCAACAAGGACAGGGGCATCAACGTAAGGAGGTTGCACCCAAGAGACAATTCACTAAAATCAACATGTCACTGGATCAAGCGCTACAGCAAATGTTGAAGGCAGGGCTGATTACCTTGAGGGCTCCTCTCCGGAATCCAAACACCTCTGCTCCCAACTACCATCCTAATGAGAGGTGCGCATACCACTCCAATAGCCTGGGTCATACTACGGACAACTGCTGGCCTTTGAAGAACAAGATTCAAGACATGATCGACGCCGGAGAGATTCAGTTTGAAGCGTCAGAGACTCCAAACATAATCAATGCTCCTTTGCCCAATCATTGAAGGCTTTTGTTTATTTGAATTTCCGAGTTGTAATTTTTTTTGCTTATACAAACAATTAATGTCATAGCAAACTCTTTTATTTCACTAATGCACTGCATATGTCTGTTTTTGAATTAATCCAATTATTTTCATTATATTCAAATTGCTTTCATTTTTTTTATGATCAACTCTCAATTAATAATTCTAAGCCTCTTGAGGGAGGATGACGAAAACGATACCATAATCTACAGTATGCTTTTGAACAGACCCCGCTGATGAGGTACATGCATTGTTTCAATTCCTAAACACTAGAGTTATAAGGAAGATAATCCCTCGTCAACCCCTTTGAGCCAAAGAAGTAGGAGTTTTTATTTTCGAAAATTAAAACCCTTAATCATAACCTGGGGCAGGGTAGTTCTCTCAGTTGATCCAAGTACACAACGAAGAAGTCCTTCCAAAACAAAAAACAGTGATGGTTCCCTATAATCGTCAAGACAGGCAGTCGTTATCTTTCAAAAAACAAAAGCCCAATAAGTCAAAACCTATGAAGGAGACTTACAAAACTGGGGCATCCCGCTGACTGTAATCACAAAAGAAACAGTCCAGGCAAAAAACAGGGATAACGAAATCAAAAAGAAAAGAGGACCTGCAAACCCTCAACAAGGAAATGACTGCCTATTCAAAATAAAATGTCAACATCCGAACCATCATGGGAATATTAGGACAAAGACTCGAACAAGGTCTAACGCACGATCAACTGAGTTTAGGTTTGAAGAACATCACGAAGAGCGGGTGGGTACAAATGTAATTTGAGCCTTTATCCATTGTTTCTTAAACCGTGAACCATGCCACGCTACAACCCTTAAAAGTCCTAGCTGAAGCATGGGTTAATTCGAAAGCATACTGTTACAAAGGTATCCTGACTCCTTAAGGCTTGCTGTAAAATCTTGAGTTGACGTCACAGTTTACAAAAAAAAAATTCACTTGTTTTTATGAAAAATGCATTTTCAAAAACTTCAAGACAGACATGAGCTTTGCATTTTAATATAACATTGCTTGCATATGACTATTTGTTTGAACATCATAGAAGTTCGCACGACGAATGTCTAATGAACAAAAGCATCTCCAATCAAGGGGCATGGCATGATCATTGTCCATCATCTAGGGCAGTTAAGTCAAGATTCAGAGAATCTCTCAAAGGTCAAATAGCCTGGGGCAAATCTCCGCCCGAGTCACTTGGGGCACTCCAGCAACGAACCTGGCCTGATGAAACATCTTCTGGGGCATGACAAAACACTACTGACAGGGGCATCTCCCTACATTCTGAGAGCGTGGACATAGTCGAAAAAATACTACGCATAATCAAAGAACCGCTAGGTTGACATACCTAGGCAAAAATAAGGGCTTCCCGGCGAACCAAAAAGGTTCGGGCAAAAATAAGGGATGAAATGAAAAAATCTGTACACCCGGCAAGTCGAAAACCTGAAAAGGCGGCTTGGGTAAAAATGGGTATCCCGGTGGACTGAAAACCCGAAAGGGCGGTCTAGGCAAAAGTTAGGGATCAAAAGCGTACGACTATGTCCCGGCATCTCGACACTTGCCTATCAGAAGATTTGTCAGTCGGCAGCCGTCAAGCACCTCCACAGGTATCTTCTCCCACAGAAACAAGGGCAATAATGAGTGGTCTAAACGATCTAATTGCTCTGTCCATCAAGGTACCAAGGTAAGTTCAGCCGAAGAACATAACCAATATACCTTAATTCCCCAGAGAGTGAGTCGGCAAGTCAATGCACTCTCCCCAAGCAAAGTTATACTGTCAGCCCTAAGGAAGGTGGGTATCCTCCAGCAGATCTCAACATTCCCCAGCGCAGTATACGAACATTCTTAACAAGCATCCCCGGCAGTCTTGATCTAAGATTGTTCCCCGGCGGTATACCAGACATTCAGTGGAGCCACTTCCGATACAAAATTTCCCCAGGAGAGTCCAGCATAGTTCAAGATTTCCCCAGGACAGTTTGAATCATCTCCCCAGCAGTAAGCTTATCCCTAGTAGATTCTGGAAGCTCATCCCCTGCAGAGCACGAACGCGTCCCCCGGCTTTATTCAAAGGTTATTTCCCTACCAGGATATAACTAGGTTATCCTCAGCCAATAACCAGGGAAAGATCGTCCCCGACAAAGTCTTCCTATCCCCCAGCGGAGTTCATCATATCTTCCAACAAAACTCAACAATGGTATCCCCAATGGAGTTCTCATTCATCTCAACAGAGTACCTCTCTCCCCACAGAGTACTATTCCCCAGCAAGGAAGCTAGAGTAATTTTCTCCCCGCAGAGTAATCTCTTCATCAAGTTTATCCCCCAACGGAGTTATCTTCTCCTACCGGTATTCTTGCAATCATCATCCCCAGTGGAAACAAAAGCTCTACATCAGCCCAGGATTTAACTTCCCGGCATCCGTCAAGGATTTATTTTTCCTAAGACGAAAACATACATTCAGAAACATCGCATTTCCATACATTATAGCATGCATATACGCATCATGAACATACAATCTCATTTATGTTGAGAACATCATTGCTTGATCCATATCATGCATTGCATATGACTGACCTTTACCTTGCAGGAAAGATCCAATTAAGTTCTCAGCCATTCCAAGACCTTGCCTGGTTCAGTGAAATCGACTCCTAAAGATTTTTCTGATGCCGATCCAGTCAAAGGCTTTCTCTGGTCCAGTTAAATCGATTCCTAAAGATTTTCCTGATGAAGACTCAGTAGAAGACATCCCAGATTCTCTCATCGTTACTGTTGAGGTAGTAATCGCCCCAGATTCTCTCATCGTTGCTGTTGAGGTAGTAATCGCCCCAGATTCTCTCATCGTTACTGTTGAGGTAGTAATCGCCCCAGATTCTCTCATCGTTACTGTTGAGGTAGTAATCGCCCTAGATTCTCTCATCGTTACTGTTGAGGTAGTAATCGCCCCAGATTCTCTCATCGTTGCTGTTGAGGTAGTAATCGCCCCAGATTCTCTCATCGTTACTGTTGAGGTAGTAATCGCCCCAGATTCTCTCATTGTTACTGTTGAGGTAGTAATCGCCCCAGATTCTCTCATCGTTACTGTTGAGGTAGTAATCGCCCCAAATTCTCTCATCGTTACTGTTGAGGTAGTAATCGCCCCAGATTCTCTCATCGTTACTGTTGAGGTAGTAATCGCCCCAAATTCTCTCATCGTTACTGTTGAGGTAGTAATCGCCCCAGATTCTCTCATCGTTACTGTTGAGGTAGTAATCGCCCCAGATTCTCTCATCGTTACTGTTGAGGTAGTAATCGCCCCAGATTCTCTCATCGTTACTGTTGAGGTAGTAATCACCCCAGATTCTCTCATCGTTACTGTTGAGGTAGTAATCATCCAAGGTTCTCTCATCGTTACTGTTGAGGTAGTAACCATCCATGTTTCATTCATCACCTTTTGAAGCTCCAGACTCGATTCCTGTATCTCTCCAGGGCATGTCTGAAGAGTTTAAAGATTCGATACCTGTATCCGGCCAGGGCATGTCTATGTTAAAAAGATTAAAGAGATAGCTTGGAAATGCTCCAGATATGGATGTTGTTCTTTTGCTTATTCAAAATTCCTTTCTAGATATGGTTCAGATGTGACCCAGGTATGGCGACGTTCTGATACTTATTCCAGATTTCCTTTCAGAGATAACTTAGAGATGCTCCGGACACGGAGGCTGTTCTATTGTTTATTCAGAGACCACCTTTCTAGATATGGTTCAGATGTGACCCAGGCATGGCGACATTCTGATACTTATTCCAGATTTCTTCTCAGATATAACTTAGAGATGCTCCGGATACGGAGGTTGTTCTATTTTTATTCAGAGACCACCTTTCTAGATATGGTTCAGATGTGACCCAGGCATGGCGACATTCTGATACTCATTCCAAATTTCCTTTAAGAGATAGCTTGGAAATGCTCCAGATATGGATGATGTTCTTTTGCTTATTCAAGACTCCTTCTAGATATAGTTCAGATGTGACCCAGGCATGGCGACGTTCTGATACTCATTCCAGATTTCCTTTCAGAGATAGCTTGGAAATGCTCCAGATATGGAGGCTTTTCTTTTGCTTATTCAAGACTCCTTCTAGATATAGTTCAGATGTGACCCAGGCATGGCGACGTTCTGATACTCATTCCAGATTTCCTTTCAGAGATAGCTTGGAAATGCTCCAGATATGGATGCTGTTCTTTTGCTTATTCAAGACTCCTTCTAGAGATAGTTCAGATGTGACCCAGGCATGGCGACGTTATGATACTTATTCCAGATTTCCTTTGAAATATAGCTCAGAGATGCTCCCGACCCGGACGCTATTCTACTGCTTATTCAGATCCCCACTTCTAAAAAGACAACCTAGAGATGCCCCATCCCGGAAGCTATTTTATTTCTTATTCAGATTCAACTATCCATCACAGTTCCAAATGGCATCTATAAGCCCATTTCTGACAAGGTTCTGTCACACCTCCAGATGGCATCTGTAATCCCATCCTCCTATCCATCAGTCTCCAAATGGCATCTATAAGCCCATTCCCGCTATCACACTGCTGATACTCTATTATGTGAGTGCAAATTTCTGGGCACTCTAGTGTTCAATCATCTTCAACCCTCGGATCACGAAAGGCACACAAGCCAATCTACACCCTCAGGTCTAAGAAGATTGAACAGGGGCAACTGTTGTACCCCAAAATTTGCCCTCCCATATTCTTCAAAAGTTTTGCCAAGCATCACCTCAAATGGTTCAAGGCTACTCCAAGGATTGCACAGTCAACCATCCTCCTAAGCCAGTCAAAATTAAGGTTTTGGTTCCTTCAAGGAAGTTGAGGTTTTCAATGGTCCAATCAAGTCCCACATGCCTATAAACATTGTCAAGCACCTACATGTCAAGTTTCAAGGCTCACAAGGTCAAGTTGCACAGTCAAAAACCCTAATTGCTTCACAATCAACTACAGGGGCAAAATGGTCATTTGGCAGTCAAAAGTCAAAAAATTTGGTCAACATCTTATTTTGAAGCCACAATCATCATTTGGTCAAATCTTGATCATGATTCCTCAAGCATGGCTCAAAAATCATCAAGGTGTCAAAAGTTTCTATTTTTGGACAGTTAAATAGTCAACTGTACCTTGACCAAGGCATAACTTTTTCATGGTTCTTCATAAAAATCCCATCCAATGCTCATTTTGAAGGGGAAGACATTTCCTACAACTCATCTTCACATTCCAAGTCCAAGAAATGCTCTCACAAAAAGTTATCAATTTCAACATTATAGGTCATTTTCAAAAGTCAACAAAAAGGCACTTTAAGTCAAAGACCATAACTTGATATTGGTAAATCAAAATGACATGGGACCAAAGGCGTTGGTTAGAGGACTTCAAGACCTTTCCAAAATGTCCAAGAACATGTTCATAGCTTAAATATTGAGTAAGATATGCATTGGAGAAGTTGGGAAATTTTTGTGAAAGGGCCAAAGTCAATTATCCTTGAAACTTCATTTTTGACAAAAGGGGCCCACTTTTTCCACTTGATTCAGCTTTTCCATACCTCCCACGTGTCCCATGTTTTATTTCAAGAATAAAAATTAATTTTTCTATTTTTGTTTAATTTTATTTGATTTAATTCATTTTAAATCTTTAAAATTCAAATAAAAATCAAGAAAATTAATGGGAGGATATTTTGTGGTTTGAATAGCTTTGATACACCATAAACATATACCAAATTCGTTCAAGACCTATTTCAAGCAAAAAAATTCAAATTTGGAGCAAATATGGCAAGTTATTTCAATGGTGATTATGGAGAAAATCAAAACTTCATTGCAAGGCTTAAAAGCTCCTTAATGTGACTGATTCTCATCCAAGCCTATATATACAAGCCTTGCAAGCCTCATTCAGAACCTAGAAAAAAAATAGTGTGTGCAGAAACGGCCAAGAGCAAAAACCAAAAATTATTCAAAAAGTGAGAGTTCTAAAACATAGTTGCGAGCATCTTCAGATCAAAACAAGCACGTGGTTCTATTCCTTGCCACACCCTGAAGCTAAAGCAACCTTTGCCAAGTCCTGAGGCTCATACCGCGCTGTAAGTTCTTCCCAGGTCCCCCATAATTCTCATATCATTTTTGTTAACGCGTTCTTGTGCAGTTTCTCAAGTAGTTTCCACCATAAGCCTCACCCATCCAACAAGCCAAGTGTCATTGGAGGCAGATCTAAAGGCCCAGAACGCAAGAGTACTATGCTCTGGAGTCAGCGCATGCGTAGGCAACCGAAAAAAGTCAAATAAGGCTTCTTGTTGTTGGGCCAGAATTACTTCAAAAAACCTCCATGAAGGCCATCTCACCCCCCTTGGGTTTTCTTACCTTTTTCTTATTTTATTTTGTTTTGTCATTTTCTTTTCTTTTATTTATTTGCCTTATTTTTTTTATTAACATAATTAACCAACTAATATTTTCATAAAAAAATAAAAAAAAATAGAATTAACATTATTACTATTTTATTTTGTAAATAAATATTAACAAATAAATAGTTTAATTAGGCAATTTCAATTTCTTTTCTTAATAATTAAAATGGATTTAGAATTAGGAAGAATTAACTTTTAGTTTTATTTCTTTTCATTTTATTTCATAAAAACATAAAACACAAAAAATGTATTTTCTTTTAATTAAATTAATTAATTAGTCATTAATTAGCTTTAATTTCATTTTAATTACAAAAAAGACCAAAAAATCAATTTCTTTTCTTAAAAGGATCAACACCCTTAGAATATTCCGATTTAATTTTTATTCGCGCACAGTTTATTATTATGTAATTGCTTCCAAGACATGTAATAGTAATTAGGACTTTTACTTTTTTTATTTACTTTCCGTACTCATTTACTAAAAAACGGGTCTTTGTAATTTTTGGCGATGTATAGACCCGCGCCTTGTAATAGCGTAGGATTTATGTTTCCGCAATTTACTTTCCGCACCCCTTAACTGCTAAACTTGCATGAAAGAATGTATGTAAATAAAAACAACTCGTAGCTCACTAGTTACAAAGACAAACATAACATGCAAACAACACACAATGCACACACCACTTCTAGGGTACGCCTCACTCGTTGACTTCGAAACGTGGTTGTCAAGTATAGGACGTCTTAGCGGTCCTTATGTCCATGATCCAGTTGCCTCGAAACAGTTGCCTCGGAACAGTTGCCTCGAAACGGTTGCCTCTGATTAAAAAAGGGATCAAGGACATAAGGGTAGCTTCTAAGGTGTCCTACTGTTGCTTCGATGACCACACTATCCCTACACTCGAATTGACCCGAACACCTCCAACGGTGGTGCTACCTACCTCTCAATGGTGGGATGGCACTACCTAAAGGACCCTTACACAACTTAATTCCTTAGGGTAGGTAGATAACTCATGGGTACTTGCTCTTTTCAAAAACAAACAAAATACTTTTAACACCTTACACTTTCAAAAAGTTTTCAAACAATACTTCATACACTCTTGAGGACTGATACAAGAGTTACCTAGAAGTTTTCAAACGAACTTTTTCAAAACCCACACACACTTGAAAAGCAAACAAATTTTGAAAACATAAGAGCAAGTACCTAAGAGCCCATGGATAACCATGGATAGAAAGGGTGCTAACACCTTCCCTTTCTATAAATCTACCTCCCGAACCGAGAAACGTTCTCATAAGGAATTTTGTTGTGCTTTTGTCCTGTCCATGTTGGAGAAAATAAAAGACGGTGGCGACTCTTGCTTACCGCGACATTTTGCGAAACCAGCGTTAAACAGTCAGTTCTATTTCCACCGATCAAATTCTCCAACATGGAAAGGAAAAAAGCACAGCAAAATTCCTTTTTCGAGAATGTTTCTCGGTTCGGGAGGTAGATTTATAGAAAGGGAAGGTGTTAGCACCCTTTCTATCCGTGGTTATCCATGGGCTCTTAGGTACTTGCTCTTACGTTTTCAAAAAAATGTTTGCTTTTCAAGTGTGTGTGGGTTTTGAAAGAAAGTTTCGTTTGAAAAATTTCTAAGTAATTCTTGTATCTGTCCTCAAGAGTGTATGAAATATTTGTTTGAAAACCTTTTGAAAGTGTAGGTGCGAAAAGTTGTTTTGTTTGTTTTGAGAGAGCAAGTACCCAGGAGAAATCTACCTACTCTAAGGAATTAAGCTGTGTAAGAGTCCTTTAGACAGTGCTATCCCACTATTGAGAAGCAGGTAGCACCGTCGTTGGAGTTATTCGGGTCAATTCGATTATGAGGGACAATGTGGTCACCAAAGCAATGGTAGGACGCCTTAGTGGTAACCCTAATGTCCAAGATCCTTTTTATCTGAGGCAACCGTTTGGAGGCAACTGGATCTTTAGACAGGAGGGCGACCTCTAAAACACCCTATACTTGACGACCACGTCGAGGCAACCAGTGAGGCGTACCCTAGTAGTGGCATGTGCATGTGTGTTGTTTCAGTTTATGTTTATCTTTGAACATGCATTTGTGAGCTACGGATTGATTTTATTTTTCATACAAGTCTTTCATGCATTTTTAACAGTTAAGAGTGCGGAAAATAAATTGCGGAAAGGTAAATCTACGCTATTACAAGGCGCGGGTCTATACATCGCCAAAAACAAAACCCGTTTGGAAAATAAATACGAGAAAAGTAAAGAAAGCGGTAAAACCTAATTAGCTATTACATCCTTGGAAACAGATACATCAATATAATTGAAATAGGATAACGCGCGTAAAAGAATCGAATCAGGACGTCCTTAGGGTTTTGCCCCTTTTTGAGAAAAGAAAGTAATTTGGTCCTTTGCATTTAATTAAATATTAACCCTAAACTGATTAATTAATTAATTAAAAGAAAAATGTTTTTTGTGTTTTTTATATTTTAATGAAATAAAAATAGAAAAATTTATTAAAAGTCAAAAGAAAAACCCTAATTCTATATTGATTTTATTTATTATGAAAAAGATTAAAATTGTCCTAATTAAACAACTAAATCAATTAATTATAATTTATGTACAAAAATAATTATTAATAGTGAAGATAATAAATAAAAAAATAAACAATATTTTAAATTTCTGATTTTAATATGAAAAAATAATTTATGAATTAATTAGATAATAAAATAATAATAGTTATTAAAGAAAATAAAAAGAAAGAAAAAGAAAATAGAAAGAAAACCAGGGGGTTGATGGACCTAATTAGGAGGTTTGAAGAAGCAATTTGGCCCATTAAGAATCAAGCCCTTGTTGACTTATGGAATCAGGTGCATGTTCATTGACTGGAGAATATGGTGTGCTTCCATCCTTGGCCTTTGGATTCATCTTTGTGGCCACTTGGCATGCTGATCTGTGAGGTGTATGATGATCACTATTTGGAAGCCTGCATAGGATTAGGTAAAGAAAAACAATATGGAAATTTTGGGGGACCTGGGAATCGAACCCAAGTCCCAGCACTCAATGCTTGTTCGCCCTTGCCACTCCAACTGCACGTTCCAATTGTTATTTAGATAGAGAGAAATTATTATATTGGAAAACAAAATGCTAAGCTGTAAAACATAAAACGCGCGCGCCCTTTTTTGAATAAGCCAATGGTGTATTACCACGTCTTCGTCTTCTTCATGAAACCTGCAGAAAACATATCAAATAGCGGGGGTTTTTAACCCCCACAACTTAGCATGACCAAAAATAGCGATTAGATGTATGAGCTATATAAATAGGGCGCGAGGGTTGGGTTGAGTTCGTCTGGCCTTGACGAATTCAACCATATGCGTAAGAAGGTTCAATTTTTCCTGTGCTGGAAACCCCCAAAAGCAAAGCTTCGGAACCCTAAAACTCTCCAATGGCAACTTGCGTTTCAGGGCGTTTTAATGCAATTAACCTATGCCAAAAGATTCCCGTGGATTCAAGCAACACAAAACACACAAAAAATCACATTAAAGATGCATGAATTATGAGTTTCGATTATGAGAAAGAAAGCTAAACCGTGTGACTGTTTGTGGAGATTTCTTGAGCTTTGCCACGCGAATTTGATTGCAATAGGTTCCTTACACCTCCAGCAATGTATTGGAATCACTTTAAGGCTTTGAATTGGTCTGAAAGATGAAAAACAATTTTGAATTTTCTTGGCTTTTTTTCAATATGGCATATGGTTTCTTGCAGCAGCTTGCACGTTCCAGGCATTAGGGTTGGCTTCAGTATTTATGTTGGAAGGGAATTAGGTTAACTTTTGGCCAAGAAATCCATTGCATTATGGTTTCAATATTTGATTGGAAATCAAATAATTTTCAATCTTTTTTATTGATAAAACTTTCCAAACATGGAGATTTTTGTCTCTTTGATGGATGCACGAAATTTCCAGCTTGCCCTGAGCCTATTTGCTTCATAAAAAGATTTGAAAACCATATCTTTATATTTTCTACATTTTAAATCAATTAAATGAATTAATATTAATAAAAAATTCAATTAATTAATTAAAAATAAAAAAATAAATCAATTTGAGCTCAATGGGTCGTGCATATGCTTTGGGTAAAGATTCAAGAAAGAATTTGAGGCCCATTAGCAAAAACAAGGTGTTTTGGGCAAAGTTGACTTTTACAAATTCCTAAAAATTTCCCAACTTCTCCAATGCATATCTTGCTCAATTTTGATCATACGAACATGTTCTTGGACATTTTGGAAAGGTCTTGAAGTCTTCTAACCAATTCCTTTGGTCCCATATGATTTGGTTTTACCAATCTCAAGTTATGGTCCTTTACTTAAAATGCCTTTTTGTTGACTTTTGAAATTGACCTATAATGTAGAAATTGATAACTTTTTGTGAGAGCATTTATTGGACTTGGAATGTGAAGATGAGTTGTAGGAAATGTCATCCCCTTCAAAATGAGCATTGGATGGGATTTTTCTGATGAGCCATGAAAAAGTTATGCCCTGGTCAAGATACAGTTGAGTTTTTCAACTGTCCAAAAATAGAAACTTTTGGCATCTTGATGATTTTTGAGCCATGCTTGTGGAATCATGATCAAGACTTGATCAAATGATGATTGTGGCTTCAAAATAATATGTTGACCAAAATTTTTGACTTTTGACTGTAAAATTACCATTTTGCCCCTGCAGTTGACTGTGAAGCAAATGGGATTTTTGACTGTGCAATTTGATGCTGTGAGTCTTGAAACTTGACATGCAGATGCTTGGAAATGTATATAGTCCTATGGGACTTGATTGAGCCATTGAAAACCTCAAATTCCTTGAAGGAACCAAAACCCTAATTTTGACTGGCTTAGGAGGATGTTTGGACTGTGCAACCTTTGAGTAGTCTTGAACCATTTGAGGATGATTCTTGACAAATTTTGAAGAATATGGGAGGGCAAATTTTGGGGTACAACATTGGGTGTTGGAATCTTCAAATCTGCAACAATGGATTTTTCTAAGTGATTTTGAGTTTGAGGGCTTGTCCATTCGTGTGTTAGCTTGCAAATGACCTCTCTATTTATAGAGAAAAGGTTTGAGGATCTGATGTAACCAGGTTGTCAATATAGCATGTTATGGTTTGGTTGCTTAGATTTGAAGTAACTTTGAAGAAACATTGTTCTAATGCATAGTACCAAAGGATCTGAAGTGGTTAGAGGTTGTAGACATGTTTCTTCTTGCTTTGAAATTATGTGTGTGTAGAAGAAACAATTATGAGGCTCAAGGAGTTGACATTATGATTAAAGCTTGCTTTACAAGAGTGGAAGTGTCATCTTTTTCCCCTAAATGACAAAATGGATTGGATAATGCTTGAATCACTTGGATAATGGCTCAAAAGCATGCGCAATCTTCTGATTATGGATAGATTTGGAGGTTTAGAGGTCTGTAAAGTGAGATTATGCAGCATGGCTTGAATATTTGGTTATGAACTTGTCACAAAAATGACCTATAATGCAATCTTAGATACCCAACTTCATCTCTTCGAAACTTCTAGCTCAAGCATGATCTTTTTATGATCTTGGACATTTTGGAAAGCTAGAAACGTGTCTATAACTTTCATGTTGACCACTTTGGCTAAATCAAATGGGAACTTGGTTGAAATTGGCCAAAAATTTAGGATAAAAAACTGATCAAAACTTGTAAAAAAAATTCTAAGTGTTGGGTAAAAAAACCTCACAACTTCATGGGCTTATATCTCATAAATTAAGCACTTTTTGAGGATCATCCCACATTAACAAAGTTGTAGAATTTATCAATCCCTACAACTTTCATGTTGAAAGTTTTCCTTGAATCAACTTGTATCTTGATGAAACTTGCTTGTGAAGTTATGGTTTTTAGGTATAAAACATTTGAATTTTTTCTAAGTGTTTGAAAATCTTGACTTTTGACTTTTGTTAACTTTCTTGATTCTTGATGATAAAGTTTGATAGTTTTGAATATCTTGATAATTCTTGATTTTTTAATTTTAATGTTGACCAAAAAGTTGAAGTTTGACTTTTGTGTGACTGTTGACTTTTCATTAATTGATTCAAATCTTTAACTATCAATCACTTGTATCTCTGGAAATGTCTTGAGCCATGTAATTAGGTCAAGATGTTGTACTTGAGTTATTGAGATTAGGGGTGTTCAGATCCAATCCGATCCAAAAAAAATCCAAAAACCGAACCGAAAAAACCGAAATCCAAAAAAAAAAACGAATTTTTTTGGATTACCATGTAGCATAACCGACTGGTTCGGTTCGGTTTACGGTTGGCTTCATGAGAACCGAACCGGTCCAAACCGAACCGATATTACTTCCATTTACTTTCCATTTATTATTTAAAATAAATTAATATCGAATCATTTATAGCCATCCTCCCAAATTAATTATGTTAGCCAGCACTAATTTCTCTAGAGAATCTCAATCATTCCTATAATTTCCCTATTCAGATTCTAAATTATCTTAAAATTAAATACAATGAATGCTATTCATTGTTGTAACCGCAAGAAATTCAATATCGCAAGCAAGAAATTCAATAATAAATAGACATTCATCTCAATTAGTTTTCTGAATTATACTATCAGTAAGCAAGCTTCTTAATTTGTTTGATTTTATCTTTTTTGTACTTTGTAGTTTTGTTCGATCAGATTTTCTAAAGCTATTCAAATTTTTAGCCTTTTGTAAAGCTGTTCTAATTTGTGTTGTTGAAAGCTTATTTAAAATTAATTTACTTATGTTCTCAATTTTATAACAGTAGCTTACTAAAAATTATTTTCATTAGTTTTCTTATGTGAAATCGTTTCATGTTGGTTACTTGGTTATAACAATAACAAATTTTAGTTAGTTTTTCATAATTTCTTCAAGGTATGTTCTTTGTTAGTTTTTCATATTTTGTTTCATAATTTTTTCATAATATATTTTTATTAGCTTTTTCTACAACTAGTTGTTTATACTTTGTTCTAATTTTAAGTTTGATCTATTTTTATAGGAATGAGCCAAACTGGTCCTATTACTCAATCTAATATTGTTAACAACCTTATTCAAGTATCAAAAATTAATTTTAAGTAGAGATTTTTACCTTTAGAAATGTTGGTTACTGTTACAATGGTGTAATATTATAGTTGATGTTCAAAAATTTATTTTTTCATGTGTATTTTATAGGGTGAAACAACTGAAGCTCCACCTCCATTGGTACAAAGTAATGAAACAAACAATGATTAAGAAAATGCTAATAAGAAAAGAAAGATTGGAGAAGCTTCAAAATTGGTCACATTCAATGATCCTAATGTTGTAGCTGGAGATTCAGGTAACAGAAAACCTATTAAACCTAGATCTTTGACTTGGGAACATTTTACAAAAATAGGATCAAGAGCTAAGTGTAATTGGTGTGATGTAACATATGCTGCTGATTCACAAAGAAATGGCACTAGTAATTTGAAACACCATTTGTTGCATCAGTGTAAGAAGTTTCCAAAAGAGTCTCTTGATCCCACTCAACAGACACTTGTTCTTCAACAATTGAAAAAAGAAGATGGGAATGGATCTGGTAGTGTTCTCACTGGTGTTCATTTTGATGCTGAGGCATGTAGGAAAGCTTTAGCTAGGATGATTATTGTTGATGAGTTGCCTTTTAAGTTTGTTGAGGGAGAGGGGTTTCTTCATTTTATGAGTGTTGTGCAACCTAAACTCTCAATTCCTAAAAGGATTATAATTGCTAGAGATTGTTGGGATTTATACACGAGTGAGAAACATAAGTTAAAAAGTGTTCTAAATAAATCAAATCAATGTGTTTGTCTTACAACTGATTATTGGACATCTTTGCAAAATTTGAGTTATCTTTGTCTCACTGCATATTTCATTGATCATGATTGGAAAATCCATAAAAGGATTCTGAATTTTTGTCCAATTGTGAATCACAAAGAAGTAACCATCGGCAAAAAAATTGAAAAATGTTTGGAGGAATGGCTAATAGGTAATGTTTTCACCATTACGGTTGATAATGCTAGTTCTAACGATGTTGCTATAACTTACTTGAAAAATACAATGAACGATTGGAATTCTCATCCATTGAAAGGGGAACATATGCATGTTCGCTGTTGTGCACATATTCTGAATCTTGTGGTCCAAGATGGACTAGAAGACTATCATTCTTCAATTAGTAAGATTAGGAATGCTGTTAGATATGTTCGTGCATCTCCAGGTCGTATGGATAGGTTTAAAACTTGCATTAAAGAAGTTAGGTTACAAGAAAAATCAATTGTTCAGTTGGATGTTTCCACTAGGTGGAATTCCACATATATTATGCTTGAAAATGCATTGAAGTTTCAAAAGGCATTTAAGAGATTGAGTGAGAAGTGTGCTGATTTTGTGCTGATGAAAGATGGTATTCCTAATAAAGAGGATTGGGATAATGCAAAATGCTTTGTTAATTTTTTGAAAATATTTTTTGATATCACAAAGAAGGTTTCAGGTAGTACTTTTGTGACCTCTTATCAATATTTTAATGAACATATTAAGATATTGACTACATTAAACGGGTGGATAGAATTAAAAAGTTCTGACAACTTGCTTGGAATTATGGCTGAAAATATGAAAGTTAAGTATGATAAATATTGGGGTAAGGTTGAAAAAATGAATATGTTGATCTTTGTTGCTGTTGTGCATGATCCTCGACATAAGATGCAGTTTGTTAGGTGGGGATTGAACAGGGAATATACAAATGATGTTGTTGTATCTTTGTACAAAAAAATAGAGGAGACATTAAATAAAATATTTGAGAGTTATAGGCTTTTCCTTGGTAACGGTCAAACTGAAAATCTTACACATTCCACTCAAGAAGTGGAATTGGTAGAACTTAAAGCACCAGAGGATGCATTTTCTTTAGAGGTTGAGATGGACATGAATCTTAATGAGAGCATGCAGAAAAATGAATTGGATTTGTATCTCATGGAGAATTTGGAGAAGAAAGGTCCTGGTTTTGATATCTTGAACTGGTGGAAGGTGAATTCTAACAAGTATCCTATTCTTGGTCAAATGGCTAGAGATATATTGGCCATGACTGTGTCTACTATAGCTTCAGAGTCCTCTTTCTCTACTGGAGGAAGAGTGCTTACTTGTTATAGAAGCTCTCTTACGCCAAAAACAGTTGAAGCTTTAATTTATACACAAAATTGGTGTAAATCTTCCCCGGTGTTGGTGGATATTGAAGAGCTTATAGATGAGTTATAAAATTTGGAATTAGGTAATTTACTTATAACATATTATTTTTTGTTGAGCATTGTTAATCTTTTATATTGAGTAATATTTATCTTTATTTTTGTAGAACTTGCTCCAATCCCTCAATTGAATGAAGGTGTATCTGATATAGACTCTGATTAGCTGTTGATATCTGCATTCTAAAAGAATTGGGTAGAATTGTGAAGCTAGAGTGGAGCTATTGCAGGATAATTAGAAAATTTGTTATTTGACTATCAATTATGTTGCAGGCTCTGATTTTGAAACTATCAATTATGCTGTCATATATAAAGCAGATCTTCTCTCTATATATAATGCAGTTTGTCATATTATTATTGTATATTCCTTGTGATGCAACTTTCGCATGTCCACTGTTATTGATATTTTTCTTGAAGTTTTATTATTATATTCGCTTTAATATAGCTTTGGAATCTTCATTTGTTCACTGTTTTATATATTTGTAATATATTTAATTTTTAATACAAATCTCCATATAAGAACTAAGCATATCTCCATATATATTATATATTATAGCCATGTCTATTTCGTTGGGATAGATATTATACATATATTATAATGAAACTTTGCAATAATGACATCAAATAGCCATATGAATATAGCAATTAGATATTGTCTCAGTAGACGTTGGTGACATAATTGTAACTGGTATTGAAATATATTATTTTTAAATTTCTAAATAGTGTTGGTTTAAAAACCGAATAAAACTGATTCAACCGAACCGAAGTAAACCGTATATATTGGATTGGATTGGATTGGATTGGATTTTTCTTGTTGTCATCCAAAAACCGAACCAAATCGTATGCTTTATATATTTTTGGATCGAATGATATTTTGTCTCAAAACCGATCCAAACCGGACCACGAACACCCCTAATTGAGATCATGCTTCAAGCCATTAGGTCATACACTAGGTCAAAAGTCAATGATCAGTCATCCTCAGTCAAAACCCTAATTTGGGAAAATTTTGACCTCTGATGATTTGAGGGTTTTCCTTGAGGAATCATGATCAACCCTTGATAAAATAATGAATATCACTTCAAAATATTGATGTTGACCAAATTTTTTGAATTTTGACTGTATATTGACCACAATTGACTTTTTGTCCAATATAGTTGATTTTCAATCATCTGAGCAATTGACAGAGAAAACTTGTGATGCAAGGCTTGAAACTTGACATAAGCATTATTGAGGACCTATGATGAACCATGAAAGTCATTTGATACCCTTGCAACCCAATCTTCCTTGAACAAGATGAAACCCTAGTTGTGGACCCATTGCTTAGGAGGTGAGTTTGTTTGATCAACTCTTGAGAAACCTTGAGTATTTGAGAATCTTAGGAGAATTCCTTAAAGAAAATGGGAGGGAAATTTTTGGGGTACAACATATGCCCCTGCTCAATCTTCTTAAACCTGAATATTTAGATTGGCATGTCTGCCATTCGTGACTTAAAGGTAGAAGATGATTGAACACTTAAGTGCCCAGAAATTTGCACTCGCTTGTGCACGAAGTAATGTTTTTGGTTGATTACACCAGAAATGGGCTTAAAGATGCCATTTGGGGAGGTGATGGAGAGTTTCCCGAGATAGGCGTATAGATGCCATCCAAAGTAATTGTTGATAGAAATTAGACTAATTATACACTTGACTTCAACTGGAAGACGTATCAGAATAAATCTATGCTCGATTTAATATAAGCCAGAGGATGTCTACGCCTGTCGTTAACTAGAAGAAGCATCAGAATAAATCTATGGTTGATTTAATCTGAGCCAAAAAATGTCTACTAGAAGAAGTATTAGAATATAACATACGCTTGATTTAATATGAGCCAGAAGATGTCTATGCCTGTTTCTAACTGGGAGAAATATCAGAATAAATCTTTGGTCGATTTAAATCTGAGCCAGAAAAAGTCTACTGGAAGAAGTATCAAAATAAATCTATGGTCGATTTAATCTTAGCCAGAAGATGTCTTTTTCCGTTTTTAATTGGAAGAAGTATCAGAATAAATCTTTGGTCGATTTAATCTGAGCCAGAAAAAGTCTACTGGAAGAAGTATCTAAATAAATCTATAGTCGATTTAATCTGAGCCAAAAGAGGTTTTAAAAAAAGTGTTCATCATATAGATAGTCGTCCCGTACTGTTTTGGGAATTGTTATACAATCTATTTTTGTTGTTAAACCTGTCCTGTTTCGGGAGTTCATACCACTTGGTGACAAAGATAGTAGCCCCGTCCTGTTTCAGAAATTGATCTTCATCAGACCATAAAGAAAGATAGATAGTTTCCCCATCCTGTTTCAAGAATTAATCTTGTGCCCATTTTAGAATTATTGATGATACTCGTCTGTTGATTGATCTTTCCTGGAAAGGTAAAAAGTTAGTTGTATGTAATGTCATGATGTATGAAATGAATTGTGTAATGATGTTCTCAAAATAAATGAGACTATGCTATATGCATTTCGTATGCATATTCTATGATGTTTGTAAATGAAGTATGAATGTGAAATGTTGTTGAAGTGTATTTGTAAACCCGTGCAGTATCTTTGTCTAGGAAAATAAATCCCTGACTGGTGTTGGGGATGAAGAACATGTGTAATCTTCAACCTTTGTCTAGAATGCTTTTGTTGAGGAATGTTGACTTCTATTTGAGGAGAAGAGTTTAGGAACATTAGTCGTTCATCGCTCTACTGGGGAGTTTAATTTTTTATATACCTTGACTAGGGATAAAAGAGATGGAAAAACTTCTGACTCGTCTGAGGAGGACAATTCTTATATACCCCGGATGGGGATAAAAGAGATGGATAACCTTCTGACTCGTCTGGGGAGGATAATGTTGATTGATATCTGGTCTAGTTCCAGGTTTTGTCACAACTCTCTGGGGATAGTGGCGACTTCACTGGGGAGAGGAATTTTGCCGGTGATTCATATCCATCTGAGAAATAGACTCAAGCTGGGGAGACTGTAATATTTTAGGAAAATAAACCCTATTGACGGAGAAATACTCTATTGAGGAAACAAGCTTTACTGGAGAGGAGAAATCTACAAGGTGTTTTTCAGTTTTGGAAGAATAAACTCAGTTGAGGAAGAGAATTTCCATGAATTGTACTGATTGGAACTCTATAGGTTGGTGATATTGCTGGGAAAAAGATCATATCCTTTTATCTGTTGGAGCGATCTGTCGGGGAAATTACAGGGAATGTATCTTTATTGAAAATGACTTTGTGAAGATTACTCTGGGGATAATCTCATGAAAGTAGCTCTGTGGGAATTTATGGACAGCTTGAATGTCATCCCGACTCCTAGAGTCTTGAGTAAATGCTTATTATTTTTATTATGCATATATTTGTTAACAGTTAATTGTGTTCATATGCATATGTTCATTCAATTTTAGTCATTGGACGTTTTTGCAAACAAAATAGAAAAAACAAATTTTTTGAATTTTTGGGTGTATTTGTATTGATAGTTTGCCTATAAATAGGCGATTTTGTACAAAGAGACATAAATCCTGGTAAGAGGAAATTGTCATGAAATGAAAAGAGTACAAAGTGGAAAAAAACACATAGCTATATGGAAATGATCTTGTTGGGTTCCAACTCTACTATTGTCCTTATGTCTTCGAACATCACATCCCTCATTGTCGGAAGAAGTTGATTGAACTGAGTGGTTTCATTTGAACTTTTGACCCTGGTAATAATGCTTGCAGTAAGTGATCCAATGGGATATAGTCGTATGCTTTTAATCCTTAACTTTTTCCTGGACCACCCTTTCGGGTTTTCAGTCCACCGAGATACCGTTTCTTGCCCAACCCGCATTTTCAGGTTTTCAACTTGCCGGGTGTACAATATTTTATATCCCTAATTTTTGCCCAAACCCTTTTGGTTCGCCAAGATTCCCTTATTTTTTCCTAGGTCAGTCATCCTAGCGGGTCGTTTTCATGCGTAGTATCTTTTGACTATGTTCGCGTTCACAGGGTGCGGGAAATCTTCACCGTCCATGGTGGTTAGTATCATAGCCCTGCCCAAAAATACTTTCTTGACAACAAATGGCCCTTCATAGGTAGGATTCCATTTCCCCTTGGATCACCTTGGGTTAGAATGATGCGCTTTATTACCAAGTTACCAACTTGATATACCTGATGTTTAATTTTCTTGTTGAATGCCTTGATCATACTTTCTGATACATCTGACTATGACAGACAGCCGCAAGCCTCTTTTCATCAATCAGATTCAACTGGTCTAGCCTACTCTGAATCCACTCGTCTTCGTCAAAGTCTGTATCTTTCATAATTCTCAGAGAAGGAATTTGAATTTCGACAGGCAGGATAACTTCCTTACTATAGACCAAAGAGAATGGGGTTTCCTTGGTTGATGTTCGCGCTGAAGTGCGATAGCCATGAAGAGAAAATGGTAACATCTCATGCCATTCTTTGTAATTCACAACCATCTTCTGTATGATCTTCTTAATATTATTGTTGGTGGCTTCCACTGCGCCATTCATCTTTGGTCGATACAGAGAAGAGTTGTGGTGCTTAATCTTGAACTACATGCAGAGTTTAGTGATCATAGTGTTGTTGAGGTTGGTACCATTATGCATAATGATTCTCTAGAGGATTCCATACCGACATATAAGGTTATTCTTAATGAATCGAGCGACCACACTCTTAGTAACATAAGTGAATGAGGTTGCTTCAACCCATTTTTTGATGTAGTCAATGGTGACGAGAATGAAGCGATGTCCATTAGAAGCAGTAGGCTTGATTTCTCCGATCATATCAATGCCCCACATTGTGAATGGTCAAGGAGCAGTCAAAACATTCAGAGGAATCAGAGGCACATGAACCTTGTCATCATAGATCTGGCAGTTATGACAAGTTCTCGAGTGGTGGTGACTGTCGGTTTCCATAGTCGACCAATAGTAACATGCCCTCAAGATATTTTTAGCCATAGTATTCCCACTGGAGTGAGTACCAAAGACACCTTCATGCATATCTTGCATAATTTCTTCTGCCTCCTTCTTGTCCATACAATGAAGCAGAGTTGAATCATGATTGGGCTTGTATAAAATTCCATTGCACAATAAGAACTTAGCCAAGAACCTTCATAGGAATTTCTTGTCATTGATTGATTCCCCTTCAGGGTATTCTTAAGCCTTAAGGTATGTTTTCACTTCATGAAACCAAAGTTTTTCTTCTACTCCATCAGTATCAATTTCATAGCAGTGTGTCGGTTCGTCGAATCTTTCAATGGTAATTCTGGTAGCCTCATTGTCCCATATCACCTTGAACATGGATGACATGGTAGCTAATGCATCCGCCAATTGATTATCTTCTCTTGGGATATGCTAAAAAGTAATCTCTTCGAAATACGGAATCAAGGTTAGCCCATGTTCTTGGTAAGGGATAAGATTTGGATGCTTCGTATCCCATTCTCACTTAACCTAACTGATTACCAAGGATGAGTCCTCATATACGCTCAAGAACTCGATTCTCAAGTAAATAGAAACTTTAATACCCAAGGTGCACGCTTCATATTCAGCCATATTATTGGTGCAGTCAAAGCAAAGTCTGGTAGTGAAAGGCATATGACAACCTTGAGGATAGATAATTAAAGCACTGATTCTATTGCCTAGCACATTAGAAGCTCCATCAAAAACTATAGTCCACCGGGATCCTAGCTCAGGTCCTTCATACGGTCCTGGTTCTTCATAATATGTAATTAGCATGATATTCTAATCCGGGAATTCGAAGTTCATAGATTGGTAGCCATCTACAACATGATGTGCCAAATGATCTTCCAGTACACTTCCTTTGATTGCTTTTTGAGTGGTGTACTGAATGTCGTATTCTGTTAAGACCATTTTCCATCGGGCTATCCTTCCGGAGAGGGTTGGCTTCTCCAATATGTACTTGATGGGATCCATTTTTGAGTTCAATAAAGTAAAATGAGTCAACATATACTATCTTAGTCGGCGATCATCCCATGCCAAAACACAGCAAGTTTTATCGAGTAGTGAATATCTTATTTCACAGTTGGTAAACTTTTTTCTAAGATAGTATATTGCATGCTCTTTTTTACCAGACTCATCATGTTGCCACAGTACACACCCCATTGAGTTCTCTATCACTGTTAGGTACATAATTAGAGGTCTTCATTCAACTGGAGGCATCAGAATTAGCGGTTCTTGTAGATATTCCTTGATTTTGTCAAAGACTATTTGACAGTCATCATTCCACTTTACTACTTGATCTTTCTTCAGCAGCTTGAAGATTGGCTCACATGTAGTAGTCAAATGAGAAATGAATCAGGCAATGTAGTTTAGTCGTCCTAAGAAATCTCTAACCTCCTTCTCAGTACGAGGAGCCGACATTTCTTGAATGGCTTTAACTTTTGCAAGATCAGCTTCAATACCTTTACCACTGACGACGAAACCCAGGAGTTTATCGGTTCTCACTCCAAAAGTGCATTTGTTCAGATTTAATATTAGTTTTTACTTTTTCAGCCTTTCAAATAACTTGTGCAGATGATCAAAATGTTCTTCTTCAGTCTGTGATCTGGCTATCATATCTTCGATGTAAACCTCTATCTCATGATGAATCATGTCATGAAATGAAGCTACCATGGCTCGTTGATAAGTTTCGCCGACATTCCTCAATCCAAAAGGCACGACCTGGTAACAGAAAGTTCCCTACTATGTGACAAAGGTAGTTTTCTCCATGTCTTCAGGCACCATCTTGATCTGATTATACCCTGAAAAATTATCCATGAAAGAGAATACCTTATGCTGAGCAGTGTTGTCGACCAGAACATCAATATATGGAAGTCGGAAGTCATCTTTGGGGCTTGCCCTGTTCAGATCCCTGTAATCTACACAAATATGTACTTTTCCATCTTCCTTTGGTATCAGAACAACATTAGAGACCCATTGAGGATAGGATGTCACTACTAAGAAACATATGATTAATTGCTTCATAACCTCGACTTTGATCTTCCCCGACATCTCGAGACGCATGAGACGAACCTTCTGCTTAATCAGAGAACAACCCTCTTTCATTGGCAGACGATAAACCATAATATATGTATCGAGCACTGGCATGTCTTTGTATGACCAAGTAAATACTTCAACATAGTCGTGTAACATCTTAATCAATTTGTCCTTGACACTGCCCTCTAAGTTGGCGCCTATCTTGACCTCTTTTTTTTCTATCTCAAAACCCAAGTTTACCACTTCGATCGGATCTTAATGTGGTTGGATAGCCTTTTCTTCTTGTATTAAGAGTCTGGCAAGTTCTCCAAGTATTTCACAATCTTCCTCACCTTCTTCCACGGCTTGGTAGATCAGATTTTCAAAGTCAAAAGCGGAAATAGCAGAATCATTATCAATGAGATCTAGAGTGTATGGGGATCTGCAATGTAGTTTGTGGGTGTGTGTAAGTACACGTAGCTATTTGAAAGTGCAATAAAGTAAAAGGAAGACAGAGAGCGCAAAATTTGAATGCAAAACATCCAATGTTTTCATTAAATAAAAATATGACATATGAAATGACAACCCTTAACAAATAAACCATTGTGCCTCAGGAAAGACACAAGGTTTAAAGTCATTGTTTTTAAAAGAAATTACATAACCAAATTTCTTAAGGAAAAATAAAAACAGAAACAACTATTACTCCTGACTGAAGGAGATAGGAAAAATGTCTTCTGCTTTCCAATTGTTGAGTCTGTTGCCCTTGGTAGGAAAGATCCAGTTGTCAAAGTCACCATCATTGTCAGCATCCTCTATAACATTGATTCCGTTGTTGCTGATACGAAACATAGGCCTTCCAAGTCAAGCGCAATGAATAGCCCTTTGAACCTATACAGTAAAGCCCAAACCAAACTTGTCATATTTGTAGGGGATATCCGGAAGCTGGCCCTAAATTGTACAACCACCTTCTTCTATAGTTTCTTTGGCATCTTTCAAGGAATCCATCTTTTGCAGAACTCTGGTAGTCTTCAGAATGGCAGAAACATCTTCAATAACAGTGGGGGAAATTACTTCAAAATCTTGACAGGGAGTCTCGATTAATTCACCATCCATTTTCACGTACCGGAACGAATTCAGGTGGCTAACCATGTACTCCTCTTATCCACAAACAATAACAATCTTCCCTTTCACATGATACTTTAATTTCAGATGCAAAGTAGAGGTGACGGAACCTGTACCATGGATCCAAGGGCGCCCCAATAGACAAGAATAAGCATGTCGGATGTCCATTACATAGAAGGTGGACTCAAAGATCTGTCAACCCACTTTGATCAGGAGGTCCACTTCTTCGCACACCATTCTTTTAGATCCGTCAAAGGCTCGAACTATAATGTCGTTGGGTTTTAGTATAATCCCTTCATAATCAAGTCGGTCAAGAGCGCCTTTTGGCAGAACATTATGAGAAGAGCCAGTATCAACTAACACATGAGCCAATGTAGTGCCCTTGCATTCAATGGAGACATACTAGGCCGTATTATGATTTCTCTCCTCTAGAGTCAGGCCAACAACGGAAAAACCTAATCCATTACCAGTCATTAAGCTAGCAACATAACTTCCAAATTGATCGACAGAAATCTCTTGTGGTACATGAGCAGTCTCCAAAATTTTCATTAAAGCTTGCGCATGGGCTTCAAAACATAATAATAAAGATATCATGGAGATTATGGACGGGGTCTGCCCCAGTGTTCAACAATTTTGTAATCACTTGTTTGAATGATCTTCAAAACCTCTTCTATTTCTTGTCCAGGGGTATCCTTAACTGTAGATTTTTTTATGCCTCTGTTCGGGCAAGCTCTATCATCGGCTCTTTACCCCGAGCCTCAGATGTTGTCTTGGTAACTGTAACTTGAACAGGTGGAGAGAGTTCTCGAGAGAAAATCCTTCCACTTCTAGTAATTTTACTAGTCCCTGCAATATTAACAATATTGGGGCCAACCTTTTCATCATCTTCGACAAATAACTCTTGTTTAATGCCATGGTAATATACGTCAGACCCATAATTCCATGGAATAGCCTTCTCCAAGGAATATGGGATGGGCCAGGTTTTGTAATGATTAAGGGAGCAACTTTTGGATTGGCAGTAATCTTTACAAGACCCTTGGAAGTGATCATGAAATGAGTACCAGATATGACAGACAAATCTCGGCACAAATTTTTAGCATACAAAACTTTTTCAATCAAAATTACATGTTCATCCATCAGGCGTTGAACGCCTTCCTTCAGTAGCCCGCAACCATTGGGTTGAACTGCACAACAATACCATTCTTTGACATAACCCAGAAATAAACCGGCTTGTAGCAAATTCTTCTTGATTGTTGAGAGAGGAGTAACCATATCACTTATAGAGGTAACATACAAAACATCTTCAATAACACTTATGCCTTTGTCATACTTTGGCATAGGAGCAGTAATCACGTTCAGAGTCTCAGGAGGGTCGAACTCAATTTCCTTGTTACCAATCATGTCTTGAACTTTATTTTTCAGTGCCCAACAATTATTGGTGTCATGCCCAGGACTGTTCGAATGATAGACACATTTTTCATTTGGATTGTACTTCATAGAGGATGTGTTGGGATTAGGAGGAGGATCCCAGAGTGTTATGAGGTCATCCTTTAAAAAATGTTGTAATGCTTGGGCCAATGGCATATTAATATTAGTAAACTGCCTCCTCGAAGCATCTGACCTACGCTGATTACCATGTTATTATTGTTGTTGAACAGGCGCCAGATTAGAGATCAACACTGATCCCACAGACTGATGGCGGTCATTTTTACTACGGATTTTCTGGCCATAGACAACATTATTTTCTTTTTTACCAACGAATGGCTTCTTCATAGAATTAGAAGATGTAGCCATTGGAATCTTACCACTCTTGATACCACTTTCAACTCGTTCTCTAGTCAAAATAGGCTCAGTAAATCCTGATGAAGAACTCCCAATCAGCAAATTAAAGAATGGACCCGTCAAAGTGCCCATGAACATATCCACCAATTCCTGGTTAGTCAAAGGAGGTTACACCCTTCCATCTAGGTCCCTCCATTTTTTGGCATACTCCTTGAACGCTTCATTTGAGCCGAAGGATTCTAGGTTTTAGGTTTGAGTTGGGGAAACAGGATTTAAATTTTATTAGTGGAAGGTTTTAAATTTTTTATATGGGAACTCGCTACAATTTTTTATCGTATGCCTACGTATCCTCTTAAGAGGAATCAGAGTCTCAACTCGTAGTTCGTATGGGGTTGGTGTTTTTTAGGGGTTGCAAGCATATTATGAATCACGTGGCATTTTGGTCGGGAGTAGTGATTGCGGAGATTTTGACTAAATATGCGGTAAGTTAAAATCTGTTTGAAATCCTTTTGCAAAAAAATAGTTGTTTAGATTAGTTGATTGCGAAAAATAGTTTGATGATTTGTTGCATGTTTTTTAGTTATGTTAACTGTAAAATTCTTGATTAATGCATGATATAAAAAATTTAATGCAAATAATATAACAAAATAATATGCATTTTTGACATAAAATGATTTGGATGATAATATAGTAATATTTAAATAGTAAATAAAATATATTACTATTAATAATTAATAATAAGAATAATAATATTTATGAAAAAAAGAATTATACTAATAATATATACAAAAATAAGAAATAAATAATATTTGCATATAATATAAAAATAAGAAAATAAAATTAATATAATAAAAATGTTGAAAAGAATTAATTTAGGCAGGGGGTGCGTTTTATAGTTATGCAGTAAAACTAGGGGTGCTGTTAGCAGTTGGGTTAGGCCCAAAAATAGTTCAGGACAAGGGTGTACTAACTGTTTTTGATTTTAGTAAACTGGTAGAAGGGGGTGCGAAAATTAATGGGCTCGGCCCATTAAGTAAATTGAGAGGGGTCCGGATGATTGGATATGCGAGGTGCATACTAGTTACCATGCAGACTTTAGCGGCCGCCCGATTGAAATCACACGGAGGATAACGAGGGAGTATGATAATTAGTATGTACATGCCCGCATAGGATTGTTACGGAATACTAATAATGTTTTACATTTTTTGTTTACATTTTTCAGTATTTTACAACAAAACACTTTCTCCTTTGTCTCTCTCAATACAGTCGCCTCCCCCAAACCCCTTCTTCTTCTCTTCTTCCCAAACCCTAAGACCTATTTACAACGGCGGCTCAATAATCAAACACCCCAAATCTCCAAAACCCCAAATCAACAACAAAAAAAGATAAGCTAAGTTAAACTTTCTGTGCGATTTCAATTCTGACTTGCTTTGTCCGATTTTTCGCTAATCTCTCTTTGTCTTGTTTGATTTGCAGGTCACGGTGAATATTGAAGACGGTGGTGGACGGTGATAGCGATTGAGAGTCCGACGGCTACAGGCAGTGACTAGGGAGGCCGATTAAGGTTTCGGAGATCGAAACCCCAATCGGTGCTCTTGTTCTTCAAGTTTTCTTCGAGCCCCTATTTTGCTTCGTGTTCTCTCTCCATTATCTTCGTCTGTTTCTTTACCCTCTTCTGTATATCCGTCTTCCTCTGTCTTTTCCTCTCTATTCTCTCCTTCTGTTAGTTCTTTGCTTTGTATTTATAAGGTTAGGTTATTGTTACAAAACTGTCTTAGATTTAGGGATATAAAGTTAAATTAAGGATTATAATTTTTTTTGTAATTGATTCAATTTTCTGTAATTTGTAATTGATTTCGGTTTGAACTTGTATAATTTTGTTTTAGCCGTAGAAGGAGATTTGATTTCTAGAAAATTATGCTTCCAGATTTGGTTAGAAATAATTTGATTTTGTTGAAGATTTAGTATTGATTTTGGGGTTCTGTATATTTTTAGATGAAGATTTGTATTGCAGATTTCATTTAGTGTTAATTTGAATAGTACTTGTTATTGGAAAAAAAACGTGCGCAAATTTTCCTTAATTTGCACAGTACCAGTTAGTTACTTTTTTGGGACTTGCGTTATTTTTTTATTACTGCCCGGCTTTGTTATGAATTGGGCCTAAAAAAATTTCAGTAATGAATTTGTTTGCTTACAACATTTATAGCACGAAATGGGCCTTAACTTATACTAATCCAGCAAATTTTCCAAAACAATAATCCTTGATAAATAAATTATATACATAATACTTAATATCATATCTTTTAATAATAAACAACAAAATGATTATAAAAGGATTTAATAATGACAACAACAGTTTAATAATACCGTTTCTTTTTTTTTTTTACAAAAATCTTTTAATAAATATCTATAAAATAGTTGTAAATAAATTACTTAATAATCTGTAAAATGTTTAATAAAATAATTATAACAATGATAATGTTTTTCTTTAAGATAAAACAAATAATGAAAACGCCCAATGGGCTGGTAACCGTCTCAAATGGGCTTGTAATTCTATAAGCATACCCCTTTTCTTGCTATGTAATGCCCAACGAAAATGGGCCCTTGAAGATGGGCTTGTAAATTGCAATCTCACCCTTTCTTATTACTAGCAACAACAATTCTTAAATGGGCCTTATTATTAAAACTTAATAATTTTTTTGCTAAAATAAGTTTCCATATTCGAATCTCATGGGCCATTGGCCGACATGCTTCGTAAATGGGCCTACGGATACATGGGTCTTTCTGATTTAGAAAGCCCCACTCTCCTGAATTAAAATACATCCCCTGGTTGACTTGGATTTAAGAATGAGCCATCAAATATTGCTGGAACATCCTTAATTAATACATTTCTTTCTTCCATTTTAAATCTTGAAAATACGATCATAAAGGTAGGGCAAATTTGGGGTACAACAACTAACCTACTCAATTATCTTCCAATCGAATAGTGTGGGAATACGCGAGTCTTACGCATTCTGATTGGGAGTTTATTGAATACATGGAATACCGCAAAACTTGTCCAACGAACATAAGGTTATGCTAATATAGCATACCTTTACGAGTCCTGAGGAACTAGGAAAAGATGAAGATATATCGCTTACAAGGGTTTCATGATGCAGCTGACAGTCTTGAGCTCAAGAGAGTAATCAATCGATGATGCTTATTCATCCATTTGGAGGGATGAATAAATCAATTGATGATGCATGGCTGCTTGAAGACTGAGGCTATGGGTTATGCTCGTGAATCGCTGCATGACGTCTTAGGCGATAAGCTAGGTTTTGGTTTTCGAGCATTGATGCATGAAGTCTGAGGCAATGGTCTGTGTTGCAGAATAAAGAAACACATTACTGCATGAAGTCTTGGGCAATGGGTTAGGTTCGTAAATTAATGCGTGAAGTCTGAGGCGATAAGCTAAATTTGGTTTTCGAACATCGCTGCATGAAGTCTGAGGCGATGGGCTAGATTTTCTTTTCGAGCATCGCTGCATGAATTTTGAGGCCATGGTATGTGTCACGGAATAAGGGAACGCACTGCTGCACAATGTCTTAGGCAGTGGGTTGAATGAGGAGAGTACATTGAGGCTTATGAGAAATGTATCGAGTTAGGAGAATACATTGAGTCTTAGAGGCAATGTATCAAGTTAGGAGAATACACTGAGGCTTAGAGGCAGTGTACCGAGTTAGGAGAATACACTGAGGCTTAGAGGCAGTGTACCGAGATAGGAGAATACATTGAGGCTTAGGGGAAATATATCGAGTTAGGAGAATACATTGAGGCTTAGAGGCAATGTATCAAGTTAGGAGAATACACTGAGGCTTAGAAGCAGTGTATCGAGACAGGAGAATACATTGAGGCTTAGGTGCAATATACCGAGTTTGGAGAATACATTAAGGCTTAGAGGCAAAGTACCGAGTTTGGAGAATATATTGAGGCTTAGAGGAAATGTATCGAGTTTGGAGAGTACATTGAGGCTTAGAGGCAATGTACCGAGTTAGGAGAATACATTGATGCTCAGAGGCAATGTACCGAGTTTGTGAATACATTAAGGCTTAGAGGCAATGTATTGAGTTTGTAGAATACATTGAGGCTTAGAGGAAATGTATCGAGTTTGGAGTGTACATTGAGGCTTAGAGGCAATGTACCGAGTTTGGAGAATACATTAAGTCTTAGAGGCAATATACCGAGTTTTGTAAATACATTGAGGCTTAGAGGAAATGTATTGAGTTTGGAGAATACATGGAGGATTAGAGGAAATGTACCTAGTTTGGAGAATACATTGAGGCTTAGAGGCAATGTACCGAGTTTGGAGAATACATTAAGGCTTAGAGGCAATGTACCGAGTTTTGTGAATACATTGAGGCTTAGAGGAAATGTATTGAGTTTGAAGAATACATTGAGGCTTAGAAGCAAGGAACCGAGCTTGGAGAATACATTGAGGCTTAGAGGAAATGTATCGTGTTTGGAGAATACATTGAGGCTTAGAGGCAATGCACCGAGTTTTATGAATACATTGAGGCTTAGAGGCAATGTCTTGAGTTTGGAGAATACATTGAGGCTTAGAAGCAATGTACCGAATTTGGAGAGTACATTGAGGCTTAGAGGCAATGTACCGATTTTGGAGAATACATTGAGGCTTAGAGGAAATGTATTGAACTTCGTTCATTACTGCATAGAGACTTAGGTAATGGATTACTTTATTAGGAACTCATCACTGCATGGAGACTTATGTGACTGGTTGAATCGTAGGAGAAGTGTTTTGTCGGTTGACCCTTAGATAGCTAAATAGAGGGTGAGATTGTTTGTTTGTTGTATGATACATGCATATGATGTTTGATATTGAGATGGAACCCTAAGCATATATGTATTGAATGTTTGTGTATGTATGATGTTTGACATTGATATGGAACCCCGAATATATGCGTATTATATTCCAAAATGTATAGTGTATGCAAGCTTTGGATATGTAAAATGTATGTGTGAAATGTGTGTAAAGTGCGTGTATGCCTTGAAATGTTATGGAGACTATTTCAGGCATTCTCTCCTTTAAACCATTAGAGTTACCAATTCCCTGGCGCTGTGTGTTGTGTCATCGTAGCTTTGTTGAATTTGAACGCAATGAACAATGTTAGCAAAATTTTGAACATTGACTTCATGTATTGTAAGTGCGGGTGTAGACGTAGACGTAGGTATTGGCATATGTGTAGACTTTTATGTTGTAAGCGCAGGCGTAGACGTGGACATGTGTATAGAATTTGTATTATAGACGCTGGAGTAGACATGTGCATGGACGTAGACGTGGATTTTCTCTCGATATTTTTTCTAACCAAAATGTTTTTTCGATGTTTTTTCAAAAGCCTTTATTTGTTAATTTCTCCGAAATGATTTCAAGACAATATTCACAAGTAATAATCATAGTATTTTGTAAACAAGTCAGAGAAAATGCAATTTTGAAAGATGCAAAGAAAGAAATTTTTTTATTGATATGCTTGTGAATAGGCGAGAGTACAAGATGCAATTCCTAGAAAGAGGTAATTACAAAAAAAAAATTAAAATTGTAAATGACAAAAAAAATGATAATTGCTACTTCTGCTCCCCAATATCCTTTAATTATCTTATCTCCTTTGCTTCCGAGTTGTATTATTCAGATCTATCTCTCCCTTCGTGGCTCGTAGTCGCAGTTTTAGATCACAGTCTTTTTGTTCTTTATTTCTTTTTGAATGATCCCTAATTTTTGGTTGGATTTCCCTTTCGGGTTTTCAATCCACCGAGATAATTTTTTTGTTATATGCCCCTAATTTTATCCTGGATCGCCCTTTAGGGTTTTCGATCCACCGGGACGCTCCTTTTTGTCTAAGTCACCTGTTTAGGGTTCGAGCTTAGCGGGCTTCTTATACATAATATTTTTTTTGTCGGATGTGGTAGTTCTTACCCATCCAATGTTGTGGGGATAATACCACCACCAGAGAATGTTGTTTTGACTGTGTATGGACCTTCATAGTTGGGTGTCCATTTACCGCGTGAGTCGAGGCAAGGTATAATAATCTTCTGGAGTACTAGACCATGTTGTGGTTCATCTTGTGCAATACACCGTCACCCAGAAAGAATTTCGAGGCTAATTTCCATAGAGTTCGTTTATCGATGCTGGAGGCATGTTCTTGTTTTTCGAGGTATTTCTTGATGTCGTAAAACCAAGGATTGTCATTTGGTCTTTCTTCGATAGCAAGACAGCATGCGTTCTCTTGATTGTGATGCGTGGTTCATGGTTTGACCAAGTTACTTTGAACATAGTTGAGAGAGTTTCCAGGGCGTCTTCCATTTGATTTTCTTTTCATGGGATGTGGCTGAAAATGATCTTTGTGAATTCCATAGTCAGTTTTAAAACATGATCCTGATATGGAATCCGTTTTGGATATTTAGTGTCCCATTCGCCATTGACCTGGCATATGGCTCGTGAGAATTATTTGGAGAAGTCAAAAATGCCCCTATATCGTGCCCTAGTGTATTTGAAGCCCCGTCGAACATGAGTGTCCAATGTGCCCCTGGCTCGAGTCCTTCGTCGGGTCCTGGTATTTTGTAGTCGCTTATTTTTGCCTAAATGGCGAACAACCTTCTTTGAAGAGGTGATTTGTCCACCATCATGTTTGTATCTAACCTTGGCATGTTTCTATAGGATCGAGCAGATATATGCCATAATTTGATCAGTTTTTATTTGACGCTCTGCTTTAACATTGCCCCTAAGCTTGGTTTCTTTCGGATCTTCCCCTGTGCCCATTTTAATGGTCTTAATATCCTCTTGATACAATTGTATATTATCAGCATTTCATTTTATTTCCCTCGCCATTTCCTCAAAGAGTTCAAGATATTTATCATCTTCCTCTTTAGCTTGGTTGATAGGAGCATCAAAATTATATCGGGTTGCAGCAGTAGCATTATCGGTGTTTTTGGGCATGGATTTGCACCTTTATCATGTTTTGGCGCAGATTTTAGTACATGAATATTTGAAAATGCATATGCAGAGAAAGTATTTTCATTTTTAAATTTAAGATATAAATGCAAGAGAAAGAAAGGGATCTTAATTGAAAACAAAATATAACTTTTATTAATTGCCAATGTTGTATTAAACAAAATGGGGTAACCCTTACAAGCAACCCCTATTCCCCGGGTTTGACATAGGTTCTTTCAAAAACAAGAAAAATTACTTAGGAAAAAAAAAGATCTCAAGAATCTCCATGGCAGTCTGTCTTTTGAGTTCTTACCCTGGGGCGCATTCTCGGATGAATTCAGTTGCCCCTTTGGTGTTGGCTTTGTTGGCTATCTTCTCCACATGTCCTCCATGCTCTATAAAGGTCTCTTGGGTCGGAGGAAAACGTGCTTCACCATTCAGAGTATCTTTATATTTTTCTTCAGGGTATGGTCCGAATTGGACTATCCCCTGGTCCACTAGCTTTTGTAGCATTCTCTCAAAGGCTTCATTATGCTCCAATAGGAACCCACATTCCTATAAATATTCCTTCAACAAGCTTATAGGGGCTTTTGCTTGTCTGGTTGCCCCACATTCATTGGCTACTTCAATTGCATTTATTGTCGGCCCGTCGTGCAGAGGCATAGGATTTGATTTGATGTTAGGTTTCTCAAAAGTGATGTCTTGAGATTCTAATAAGTCTTGGACCTTATGCTTGAATGGCCAACATTATTCTATGGTATGTCCAGGAGAATTAGCATGATACTCACATCTGGCATTGGCATTGTACTTTCACGGGAGCGGCCCAACTGGGGGAGCTAGAGGCTTGAGTTCCACCAAGGATGCCTTAACCAGCTGTTGTAATAACTGGCTGGGTGGGATGGGGAGTGGATTAAAATTTCTTTTTGGCCTTCTGCCTTGCTGATTCCCTTGTGGGATCATTAATGGTTATTGTGCCCTTGGTTGTGACGCTACAATATTAATTTCTACCTCTTTTCCTTTGGGGAAGTTGGAAGCGGTTCTTCTTGAATTGTAGGGTCCTGCTTCTGGCTCTTTTCTTAGTTGGTGGCCGCTTGATGCAACAATCCTTTGAGCTACTTCTTCGAAAGCTACCCTGGGAGTCTGGTCTTGTTTGTCAATGAAGTTCTTTAGGGCTAGGAGAACTTCATTCAGATCTCCTTTAATCGAGCTCACATCATTTTAACTTGGTCTAGATCTTCCTTGAATGCCGCCTGGTTTTCCTCGATCTGTTCCAGGGTTCTTTGTTGATAGGACCTTGTTTGATATGGAGGCCAAGGAGGTGGTGACCTTCTTCTATCCATGGTTTAACTGGAGAGATTTTCTTTAAAAAAATCGAGATGAGTTTTCATATGATATGCGGGTCTTTACGAATGTATTCATGCGAATGAATATGTAAGAATATGAAATGGTTACTTGTTTTAAATGTCTTGTTCATTTGGGTATATGCTTGTACTTTGCTTATTATTTGGCTCGGCGACTATGTTTAAAATAAATACACAAACGAGATGTGGAAATAAAATGTATTTATTGAAGATAACATAATTCAGATATTGAAAAATATTACAATTTTAAACCAAAACTTTATTTGCGTGAAATCAAGCAAAGGTAAATAAGTCTTCTAGGTGCGACTGAAGATGTTTACTCTTGAAACCATCCACCTTTGCTTGACAAAACTTGAGAAAGTCTCCAGTACATTATTTCCCTTTTGTGGCTGTCATTTCAGACATGTTTGGCGTGTTGACGCGGACAAGTTGTTTCCTTCGGTATCCATTTTTAAAGACAGTCACCGAGATCTTGATTTTATTATTATTTTTTGTACCCTTCAAATAATACAAAGAAACGGGTGAAAAATATATGAAATGCATAACAAATATATGAGATGTATGAATGCATAGATGTAGGGTTGAGTGACAGGATTTTTGTGATAAGTACCCTTAGAAGGTAGGGATGTACGGTTCAATGACGGGGTTTTTGTGATAAGTACCCTTAGAAGGTATGCTCCTTAATTTTGACCTACGGTTGGTTTACCCTCCCAAAAGGTGGCTTCCTTAAGGGTTTCATGAATAACACCATAGGGAAAAGGAATAAGGGCCTCCCTTAGGTGGAGCATCTTTACGGACTGATATTTTCGTCTCAAAGTCGTGAAATGTCTCGTCATAAAAATTTTAGGTTAAGGTCGTTACAAAGAGTCATGGGTGTCCTTCCAAAGTCCTACTTGTCAAGAGGGTATCTCTTGATAAGTATTCCTTTTTCTGAAGTCCACCGACTCTAGGCGAAGTCGTCATATAAACTCGCAGGGATGATGTACCCCTTAAGCTAATAGACGGACCTTCTTTCTAAGGGTTATTGAAAATATTTTGAGAAATAAAAAATCCTTCCACACAGTATATATGATGATAAACAATAGAAAATAATTAACTAAATGTAATGAATAATTGAAAGTAATGAATAATTGAAAGTAATGAATAAATAAAGCAATAAATAAATAAATAAAAACCCCATAGCAAAAAACCCAAAAACCTAAAGTTGAAATCCCCAGCAGAGTCGCCAGCTATAGCAACTGCTTCTTTAATCAGAGTCGCCGCTATTAGATTTTATCCTAGGGAAGGGAATCTAATAGAAAACCCTAATTCGCAGATAGAGATTCTAGGTTTCAGACTTCTTTAGACGAAAGGAAGGTGTTAGGCACCTTTCATCTACCTTGTTCACAAGGATACTAGGTTTTAGGTTTGAGTTGGGGAAACAGGATTTAAATTTTATTAGTGGAAGGGTTTAAATTTTTTATATGGGAACTCGCTACTATTTTTGATCGTGTGCCTACGTATCCTCTTAAGTGGAAACAGAGTCTCAATTCGTAGTTCGTATGGGGTTGGTGTTTTTTAGGGGTTGCAAACGTATTTTGAATCACCTCGCATTTTGGTCGGGAGTAGTGATTGTGGATATTTTGACTAAATGCGTGGTAAGTCAAAATCTGTTTGAAACCCTTTTGCAAAAAAACAATTGATTAGATTAGTTGATTGTGAAATTCTTGATTAATGCATGATATAAAAAATTTAATGCAAATAATATAACTAAATAATATGCATTTTTGACATAAAATTATTTGGATGATAATATAGTAATATTTAAATAGTAAATAAAATATATTAGTATTAATAATTAATAATAAGAATAATAATATTTATGAAAAAAAGAATTATACTAATAATATATACAAAAAAAAGAAATAAATAATATTTTCATATAATATAAAAAATAAGAAAATAAAATTAATATAATAAAAATGTAGAAAAGAATTAATTTAGGCAGGGGGTGCATTTTCTAGTTATGCAGTAAAACTAGGGAGTGCTGTTAGCAGTTGGGTTAGGCCCAAAAACAGTTCAGGATAAGGGGGTGCTAATTGTTTTGGATTTTAGTAAACTGGTAGAAAGGGGTGCGAAAATTAATGGGCTCGGCCCATTAAGTAAATTGAGAGGGGTCCGGATGATTGGGTAAGTGATGTGGATACTAGTTACCATGCAAACTTGGCCTAGCAGCCGCCCGATTGAAATCACGCTGAGGATAACGAGGGAGTATGATAATTAGTATGTACATACGTGCATAGGATTATTATGGAATACTAATAATGTCTTACATTTTTTGTTTTACATTTTGTGTCTCTCAATACAGCCGCCTCCCCCAAACCCCTTCTTCTTCCCTTATTCCCAAACCCTAAGACCTATCTACGACGGCGGCTCAATAATCAAACCCCCCAAATCTCCAAAACCCCAAATCAACAACATAAAAAGATAAGCTAAGTTAAACCTTCTGCGCGATTTCGATTCTGACTTGCTTCGTCCAATTTTTTGCTAATCTCTCTATGTCTTGTTAGATTTGCAGGTTCCGGCGAAGATTGAAGACGGTGGTGGATAGTATTAGCGATTGAGAGTACGGAGGCTAGAGGCAGCAACTAGGGAGGCCGATTAGGGTTTCAGAGACCGAAACCCCAATCGGTGCTCTTGTTCTTCAAGTTTTCTTTGACCCCCTGTTCTGCTTTATATTCTCCCTCCAGTATCTTCGTCTGTTTCTTTACCCTCTTTTGTATATTCGTCTTCCTCTGTCTTTTCCCCTTTATTCTCTCCTTTTGTTAGTTCTTTGATTTGTATTTATAAGGTTAGCTTGTTGTTACAAAACTGTTATAGATTTAGGGATATAAAGATAAATTAGCGATTATAATTTTTTTGTAATTGATTGAATTTTCTGTAATTTGTAATTGATTTCGGTTTGGACTTGTAAAATTTTGTTTTTTCCGTATAAGGAGATTTGATTTGCAGAAAATTATGCTTCCAGATTTGGTTAGAAATAATTTGGTTTTGCTAAAGATTTAGTATTGATTTTGGGGTTCTGTATATTTTTAGATGAAGATTTGTATTGCAGATTTGATTTAGTGTTAATTTGAACAGTACTTGTTATTGGAAAAAAAAAACGTGCGCAAATTTTGCTTAATTTGCACAGTACCAGTTAGTAACTTTTTTGGGCCTTGCGTTATTTTTTACTTACTGTCCAACTTTGTTACGAATTTGGCCTAAAAAATTTTCAGTAACGAATTTGTTTGTTTACAACATTTTTGGCACGGACTGGGCCTTAACTTCCTACAAATTCTAATCCAGCAAATTTTCCAAAACAACAATCCTTGTTAAATAAATTATATACATAATACTTAATATCATATCTTTTAATAATAAACAATAAAATGATTATAAAATGATTTAATAATGACAACAACAATTTAATAATACCATTTCTTTCTTTTTTTTACAAAAATCTTTTAATAAATATCTATAAAATAGTTGTAAATAAATTACTTAATAATCTGTAAAATGTTTAATAAAATAATTATAACAATGATAATGTTTTTCTTTAAGATAAAACAAATAATGAAAACGCCTAATGGGCTGGTAACAGTCTCAAATGAATATGGGCTTGTAATGCCCAACGTAAATGGGCCCTTAAAGATGGGCTTGTAAATTGCAATCTCACCCTTTCTTCTTACTAACAACAACAATTCTAAATGGGCCTTATTATTAAAACTTAATAATTTTTTGCTAAAATAATTTTCCATATTCGAATCTGATGGGCCATTGGACAACATGCTTCGTAAATGGGCCTACGGATACATGGGTCTTTGTGATTTAGAAAGCCCCACTCTCCTAAATTAAAATACACCCCCTGGTTGACTTGGATTTAAGAATGAGCCATCAAATATTGCTGGACCATCCTTAATTAAAACATTTCTTTCTTCCATTTTAAATATTGAAAATACGATCATAGAGGTAGAGAAAATTTGGGGTACGACACCTTGCTTAAGGAAACCAGCTGTTGAACTTAAAACATTACCAAAATATCTAAGATATGAATTCCTAGACACAGAACTCGAACAACCCGTCATAGTCAATGCAGATCTAGGACAAATAGAAACAGAAAAAATACTACATGTCCTAAGGAATACCCGACTACTTTAGGCTATAACATCTCTGATCTAAAAAGAATAAGCCCCTCAATTTGCATGCATCACATTATGCTCAAAGAATACTGCAAAACCTCGAGAGAACATCAAAGAAGAATAAACCCAATTCTGAGTGATGTAGTTAAGAAAGAAATGCAAAAGCTATTAGAAGCAGGAATCATATATCCAATATCCGACAGTAAATGGGTTAGCCCAGTACATGTTGTACCAAAGAAAGGAGGTGTTACAGTTTTCAACAATGCAAAAGGTGAATTCGTAGCACAGCGTACCCACTCTAAAAAGTAATTTTCCTTTACCTTTCATTGATCAAATGCTCGAACGAATAACTAAGCATTTCCATTTTTGCTATCTGGATGGTTATTTAGGATTTTTCCAAATCCCTATACACCTCGAAGATCAAGAAAAGACTACACTCACCTGTTCTTTTGGTACATTTTCCTATAGACGAATGATGTTTAGACTATGAAATGCTCCCGCAACATTCCAAAGATGCATGATGTCTATTTTAGATGATTTTATAGACGACATCATGGAAGTATTTATGGACTATTTCTCTATCCGTGGACAAAGTTTTGAAGGATTCTTATCGTACTTGGAAATGGTACTTGAACGATGCGAAAAAGGGAACCTCATATTAAATTTGGAAAAATTCCATTTTATGGTCCGACAAGGAATCATACTTGGACACTGCTGTACCCCAAAATTTTCCCTCTCATTTCTCAAATAATCTCTCACAAGCTCTCCTTGGATTCAAGACTACATAGGGTTTGATCAGCTCAAGACACCTCCGCTAGCACTGATGACTGAAAATTAGGGTTTGAGTTTGCACAAGGACAAATGGACTTTTAATGCCTCATATGAATTTCATGGATCTGTTTGAACTCTCAATATTGCTCATGTCAAGTTTTAAGTCTTGGATCACATTTTTTGCACATTCAGTTGATCAGTTGACCTAAAATCAACTGTATTGAGGAAAAAGTCAACTGTGGTCAATTTATAGTCAAACTTCATGATTTTTATCCATATAAACATTATGAATTCATATATGTCATTTTATCAAGTTTGGAGAACAATTCCTCAAGAAATTTGATCAAATCATCAAAAGGGCAAAATGGTAAAAATTAGGGTTTTGACTAAGGAAGTGCAATTTCTGATTTTTGACCTAGAAAATGGTTGATTGGTTTAAGTTATGATCTCAAGGGTCTAAATTCATCATTTTTACCTAATGGAATGGCTCAAAACATTCCTCAAGTTAAATTGGTTGACAGTTGCATTTCATTCAACTGATGAAAAGTTAATTGTACAACTGAAAAGTCAAACTTTGAGTTTTTGGTCAAAATCAAGTATCAAAGATCACAATTCATCAAACCATGTCAAAATATGAAACTTGTTCATCAAGAAATCAAAAAGTCAAGATTTCATTTTGAAAAGTCAAAATTTCTAAACTTAGAAATTTTTCTAAGTGTTGAAAAATTCATATTTTTTCACAACTTTGAGCCAGTTTTTCACCATGATGCAAGACGATTCAAAGGAAACTTCCAACATGAAAGTTGTAGATCTCAATGAGATATAAAATATTGTAGAACACAACTTCTTCTATAAATGCATGTATTTCAAGTTATGATTTTGTGAATACATGTTCATGAAACTTGGAAACTTAGTGAAATTTTGCCATAGTTTAGGCAGGATTTTGACCTAACTTCATGACTATTTTTCACATAGTTCCAAGATGAATCTTCAAAAATATCCAACATATAGGTTGTATAGGATTTTACAAGCTTTCCAAAATGTCCAAGAACTCATTGAGATCATATTTGAGCAAGGAGAATCTAAGGCAAGAAGTTAGGGTTTCATTCTTGAATTACAAGTCATTTCTTGATGAACACATAATTGAATTTCAATGTTAGGCTGCATAATATTGATTTGCAGGCCTTCTAACTTCTGTTTCTATCCATCATTAATGTATTACACAAATGTTTGAGCTATAATCCAAGTGGTTTAAGCATTATCCAATTCACATTGCCATTTTAGGAAGAAAGTGAAGAATGTCATTCTTGAAAAGAAAGCTTTATGCACAAAGTCAATTCTTGAGCCTCTAACTTGTTCTCTCTGATAAAACTCCATATACAAAGTCATAAGCAAGTGTGTTTAAAGCATAACCACTCTATCTAAACAAGTACACAAGACTTTGAAACTTGGATTTCTCAAAAATCACATGTTATGCTTAAACTTGTGATTTTGAATTCGGATCAACAACAAGTCTCCAAACTTGTTGCTTATAAATAGAGTCACTATTTGTGAGCTAGAACAGGATCTTGAACACCCTGAAACACTCCCAAAGTCCCTCAAATCAGAATTGCCGAAAAAATCCATTGTTGCACGGTTTCTGACCTTGAACTCCAAAATCATATTTCCCTCGTGCGTTCTTTGGCCTTTTAGTTCCTAAAGCTTCCTTACATCAAATACAACTCATCCATGTACCTGTTACACGGATGTAACTCCATTTCCATCATCCTCCATAACCAAAAACAGAGCACTGCACATTGACTTCTCCAGACCATTTCAGCAACTCTTAGCTCAAGCTAAGCATTGCATTAGCTTTATAGAGACTCAAGGAAGCTAATCTGATCATTGCAGCACCTTGAATCAAGCTCAAACTCATTTCACGATTTCCATTTTGAGGTACGTTTTCTGACTTTTCATCTCATTATTTAGGCATTGTTAGGCTTGCATTTGAGAAGATAAATGTAGACATCATTGCCCTGAAACTATACATGTCCATAGATTTCATTTATGTTGCTTGAGTAGGGAGAATTTTGAGTTTGAACTTTCTGAAATATTTAGGTCAGAATTTGGTACTTTCAAAAATTCCCATTCATCTTTGATTTATAGCTTATAATATTTATACGGTTGGATTCGTATGGAAAAATGGAGCAACCTTCATGTTTGCACTTTTCATTTTTGTTGAGAAATGGTGAAGTTACAGGATTCATGGCTGGAGGTTGAAGATGAAGTTGTATTCAGGGCATAACTTTGATTACATATTTATTGTTTTGTTTATATCAACGGATGTATCACCACCCTAGTGGTTAAAGCGTGCGCCTTTCACCTTTAGTACCTGGGTTCGAGCCCCAGCGTCCGTTTTGTCATTTTTTTCATATTTTGTTTCTCTTTTTTTGTTAGCAGCAGCGCATGGGCTTCCCCCACTTTGGGCTTTTATTTTTTGCTGACCTCTAACCCCTGTTTACTTTCACACCCCCGGCCCTTTATTTTCTTTTTTCTTTTTTCTTTTTCTTTATTTTATTTTCATTTCATATTATTTTTATTATTATTATTATTATTATTATTATTAATAGAAAAATCCAAAAATATTTTATTCATTATTTACACTTACTTATTTTATTTTCTTATAAAACAAAAAGACTAAAAAAACATTATTCTAAAACAAATGAACTTCTTTTTTTTCTTCTGAAATATTTAATATTTAGATTTATATTTAATTATTATTTTTCTTTTCTTAATTAAAATCTACTTAGAAGTTTAGGTTTATTTTAATTAATTAATTTCCACATTATTTTCATTAAGTTAAAACCTTTTTCATAAAAAACCCTAAAAACATTTTTTTAACTTAATTTCTTTCTTAATTAGTTTAGGTTTAAGTTTTGTTAAATTTTTAATTAATCATCTCTCTTAATTAGGTCCAAACCCATTTCATGAAAACCAAACAAAATCATTTCTTTTTCCATTTGCATTTGTACATTATTTATTCAATTCTTGTATATTTATTCAACATGGTTTTAATAGATAATTAGGTTTAATTTTCTTGCAAATCCCCATTTGTAAATTTGTATACCCCCTCCCATAATGATGTAATAGCTTAGTATTTTTAATTTCCGTAATTTATCGCTTTATATAAATGCTAGTAATTAGGGTTTGTATGGAAAGATTAAATTCAACAAGTTAGCAAACCCTAATTCAAGATAAGCAAGCATGTAAATCAAACACACTTCCACACTTACACCCTTAGGGTAATTCCACTTTGTTGCCTTACCAAAATGGCCATGTTATGCATGTGGGGTATCTTAGTAAAAAGCAATAAAAAATACAAGATCATAGTCCCTCGATGACGCTATCAATGTTTCCTTTCAAAATGATCTTAGTCCCTCAAATAGAAATGCTAAGATATCTCACAAACATTGCTATCATGGCTATACGATGACCTACGCCCTTCCCTTTACATCCAAAGATAAGGCTTCATACCAAATCAATGGTAAGATAACAATATAAAAGGAAAGGAAGAAATGAACAAAGACTTTTGAGTAGGTAGATTGTTCCTAGTTGCTTTCTCATTTTTAAATCAAACACTCTTGCCTAATTTAGGCAGGATTTTGACCTAACTTCATGGAAATTTTTCACATAGTTCCAAGGGGAATTTTCAAAAGTGATTCAAAGAGGGGTTGTAGAGAATATTACAAGATTTCCAAAATGTCCAAGAAATCCTTGAGATCATTCTTGAGCAAGGAGAATCGAAGAGAGGAAGTTAGGGTTTTCAAAATGAAATTATAGGTCATTTTTGATGAACAAGAATTCAAATCTCAAGCCTATGCTGCACAATCTTGCTTTGCAGACCTCTAAAACTCAAGATCTCTCCCTAATCAGAAGATTACACTTTCTTTTGAGCTATTGTTCGTTTAATTCAAGCTTTATCCAAGACAATTTTCCATTAATGGCACAAAGGCACCATTGTCATTTACATAAATCAAGCTTTATGCAAAGTCAACTTGCATTGAGCTTTGCACTTGTTCCTTTTGCACAAGCTTCCTCTACAAAGTCAGATAAGTATTTTTAAAGTTGGTAACCACTCTACATGCTTGTACTTGCTACCTTGAAACTACATTTCTCACTTTTCTTCAAAATCAAGCAACCTAGCCATAACTCTATAACTCAGAAATCCTTTGTGGAAAACCTCTAAAACCTTTTGCTAACAAAAACACAAGTCATTTGCAATAAAACAGACGCATGCACAAGCTCTGAAACCTCCTAAAACACATAACCACCAAAAACATCTCAAAACTTGCCATTTCTGAGTTTCGAATCCAATCTCTAAATTTGCTCGTGCGTTTCTTGGCCTTTTACTTTAAAAATCTTCTAAATAAAATACACAAACAATTTCAACACCTGCAACACGACTATAACACCTCCATCATCATCCACCATTTTCAAAAACAGCACCTTGCACCTTGACTTCTCCAGAACTCCTTAGCCACTTTTAGCTCAAGCCAAGAATCACATTAGCTTCCTGGGAACTTGAGGAAGCTAACCCAATCACTGGAACCCATCAAAATTTGCTCAAACTCAAAACACGATACCCTCTTGCAAGGTGAGTTTTCTGACTTTTGAACTCTTCATACAAGCATCATTAATGGTTTATTTGTGAATAATAAATGTAGATATCATTGTCCTGAAGCTAACCATATCCTTAGATTTCATTATTGTTGCTTGAGTAGTTAGAATTTTGAATCTGAATCTCTGAAAATAATTAGGTCAGAATTTGGTACTTTCAAAAATTCTCATTTATCTTTGATTTATAGTATATGATATTTATATGGTTGGATTCGTATGGAAAAATGGAACAACTTTCGTGTTTGCATTTTCCATTTTTGTTGAGAAATGGTGAAGTTACAGGTAGTCTGGCTAGAGGTTGAAGATGAAGTGTATTCAGGACTTGTTTTGTATTATATATTTATCATTTCAGTTATATTAACGGATGTATAGCCAACCCAGTGGTAAGGCAGCACGTTGGTAATCAAGAGGTCATGGGTTTGAACCTCAGCGCGTTGCCTTTTGCATTTTTCCACATTTTTTTGCCATTTCTCCTTTCAGAAAGCGCTTGGGCCAACAATCTCTTGGGCCTGACATTTTCTTAACATTACCTCCCAAATTCAATGTTAACTTCCCTGACTTTATTATTATTTTTATTTTAGCTTTTATTATTATTATTAATATTATTATTATTATTATTATTTTCATTAATAAAAATACAAAAGTATTTATATTTTTATTATTTTATATTTATTTAGTTTATTATTATTTTTTGTATAGAAAACTAAAAGAACACAAAAACATTTTTTCATTTAATAAATTAATTTCTTTTCAATAAATATTTAGACTAGGGTTTGACTATAATATTATTTTCTTGTGAATAAAATTAATTTAGGGCCTAGGTTTATTTTAATTAATTAATTCTCATTTGTATTTTCATTAAGATAAAAACTTTCATAAGAAAAACCCTAAAAAAATACTTTTCTTTAAATTAATCTATTTTACTAACTTAATCTTAATTTTCTTATTTTTAGTTAATTATTTTATTTTATTTAATTAGGTCAAAAAACCCTTTTTATGAAAACCAAACAAAAATCACATTTCTTTTTACATTTACATTCTTGCATTTTTACTTATTCAAATTTGTACATTTATTCAAATTCGATATGATTGTAATAATTATTTAGATTTAGTTTCTTGCAATTCCCCATTTGTAATTTGTACACCCCCTCCCCTAAATGATGTAATAGCTTAGTATTTTTATTTTCCGCAATTTAAATGCTTTATATACAAATGCTAGTAATTAGGATTTGTATGGAAAGATTAAAATCAATACTTAGCAAACCCTAATCAAAGACAAATCAAGCATGTAAATCAATACACTTGCACACAAACACCCTTAGGGTAAATCCACTTGGTTGTCTTACAAAAATGGCCATATTATGAATGTGAGGTATCTTAGAAAAAACAAGCAAAAAAGTACAAGATCATAGTCCCTCGATGACGCTATCCATGTTGCCTTTCAAAATGATCTTAGTCCCTAAACAAAATGCTAAGATATTTTACAACATTGTTAATAATGGCTATACGATGAACCTTGCCCATCCCTTTTACATCCAAAGATAAGGTTACTTACCAAATCAATGGTAAGATAACAATGTCAAAGGAAAGAGGAAATGAATATGAAAGACTTTTGAGTAGGTAGATTATTCCTAGTTACTTTCTCAATTTCAAAACCAAAACATCCTTGCTATTTTCAAAACACCAACACTTTCAAAACCCCTTTCAAAATGCCTTTCAAAACATGAAAACATTTTCAAAAGGTTAAAACACTTTGTATACATTCTTACGAACGAGAATCATTACAAAATTTGCCTAAACGATGGCACCTTTTCAAAATACTTTCAAAAAACCACACAAAGCATATTTTCAAACAAAAGCAATTGATCTAGCAAGTAACTAAGAGCCCGTGGAAAATCATGGATGAAAAGGGTGCTAACACCTTCCCTTTTCATAATCTACCCCCCGAACTCAATAAAATATCTCAAAGGTCTTTCCTGTTCTATTCAGCCTTTCCTTTTGGATAAAAGAAAAGTCGGTGGCGACTCTTGCTAAACCACAACATTTGCAATCAAATGCGGAACAACCAAGTCAGTTCTCCCACCGCGTTACACCCATGCTCAGACATTAATCAAGTTCTTGAAAAAGGCTCATGTCCCTCATGAGACCACAACGGACCAATTTGAGAATTGTGTGGCTAGCTTGACGACTGATAATGGCTTGGGATTTTCATATGCTAATCTAACACCGTTAGGGAAGAACCACAATAAAGTTGTACATGTTTCTGTCGAGTGCAAAGGGACCACCCTAGCACATGTTCTAGTCGACACTAGTTATTCTCTAAACGCGTTACCCAAGGGGGCATTAGACCGTCTAGATTGTGAAGGTTTAGTCTTGAAGCCAAGTGATATCATTGTAAGGGCGTTCGATGGATCAAAGAGGACAATTCATGGGAAAGTAGATCTTTTAATCAAGGTGGGATCACAAATTTTCAATTCCACCTTCTATATCATGGATATCCGTCCTGCCTATTATTGTTTTTTGGGTCGCCCGTGGATCCATAAAGTTGGGGCAGTAACCTCAACTCTTCATCAGAAACTCAAATATCCGGTCAACGGAAGAATTATCACCGTCTGTGGAGAGGACAAGTTTATGGTAAGCCACCTTAAATCTTTCAAGTACGTAGAGATGGATGGAGAATTCATTGAGACCCCGTGTTAAGCCTTTGAAGTTGTACCACCAATGATTGCTACTACCAAATGTTCCTCTGTTGGATCTAAAGTTGTTAAAGCCGTGTCGAAGATGGTTTCAGTCAAAGATGCTCGTGCTGCAATTGAAGAAGGAAGTTGTGATACTTTGGGGAAACTCCTTGATATCCCATTTAAAGAGGACAAGTTTGGTTTGGGCTTCACTGTCAAGGCTCAGAAGGAAGTGAGGCGTGCTCGTGCAGGAAAGCCACCTCTTTGCATTGGAAGCCATGAAGTTAATGTTGTGGGTGATTCAGATGAAGACGCTGCATTTGAAGATTGGGTGTATCCAACTACAACAAAGTTGAAGAACTGGCATGCAATGAACTTTTTGCCCATCTCCTTTATTGAGGAGTAATCTACTTGTTTGTTGCTTTATTTCAATTCAAGAACATTCAGCCTGTAATATTTAACAATGACTTTTAAGCCATGTGCCAGGCCCGGGGCACTTTGGTCCATTTGTCAATGGTTTTATTTATGTTCATCTAATCATATGATCATTCAATACAAATCATTGGACTCTTTTTCATTCAAATCTATTTGTTCATTGCCTTTCTTTTCCTTCAAATACATTTTTCAAAATAGCCATGTACCTTACATGCACACACACACACAAACTCTTGCAGATCCTCATCCACTCTGGATCTTATTGCTAATGACTCTACTATTGACGACTATGACTTTGAATGTCCAATTAACCAAGTCGAAGACAAATTCGAGGAAGATTGTGATATACCGGGAGAATTAGCCAGACTTCTACTGCAAGAGGAAAAATCTATTCAGTCGCACGAAGAGTCAGTTGAAGTCATTAATCTGGGTACTGAGGCAGACAAGAAGGAAATCAAGATTGGCGCTAAATTGGAAAGCAGTGTCAAGAGAAGGTTGGTTCAGATGTTGTAGGATTATATGGAAGTATTTGCTTAGTCTTATGAAGATATGACTGGGTTAGATACCGATATCGTAGTTCATCGTCTGCCGACAAAGGAAGACTTTCCTCCTGTCAAACAAAAAGTTCGTCGCGTGAGGCCTGATATGTCTGAAAAGATAAAAGCTGAAGTGATGAAACAATTTGATGCAGGATTCCTAGATGTGACATCCTATCCCCAATGGGTTGCCAATGTGGTGCCAGTGCCAAAGAAAGACGGGAAATTTCACATGTGTGTAGACTATAGGAATCTGAATAGGGCAGGCCCCAAGGATGATTTCCCTCTACCATACATTGACGTCTTGGTCAATAATACTACTCAACATAAAGTCTTCTCTTTTCATGGATGGCTTCTCCTACTATAATCAGATAAGGATGGATCCCGAAGACATGGAGAAGACCACTTTCGTTACGCAATGGGGCACCTTTTTCTACAAGGTCATGCCGTTCAGATTGAAGAATGCATGGGCATAATATCAAAGGGCTATGGTAGCATTGTTTCATGATATGATCCATTATGAAATAGAGGTATATGTGGATGATATGGTTGCTAGATCACAAACTGAAGAGGAACATCTCGATCACATGTACAAGTTGTTCGAAAGGTTGAAAAAGTATAAGTTGAGGTTGAACCCTAACAAGTGCACATTTGGAGTACGATCTGGAAAGCTTCTAGGTTTTGTTGTCAGCAATAAAGGCATTGAAGTTGATCCTACTAAGGTAAAGGCCATCCAAGAAATGTCAGTCCCCCACTCTGAAAAATAAGTTAGAGGATTCTTGGGTCATCTCGATTACATTGCTTGTTTCATATCTCACTTGACTGCTACTTGTGAGCCAATCTTCAAACTCTTGAAGAAAGATCAAGTAGTCAGATGGAACGATGAATGTCAAGCTGCCTTCGACAAAATCAAAGAATATTTACAAGAACCTCCTATTCGCATGCCTCCAGTTGAAGGAAGACCCTTGATCATGTACTTAACAGTGCTAGAGAACTCTATGGGGTGTGTTTTGGGCCAACATGACGAGTTTGGCCAAAAAGAGCATGCTATTTATTACCTGAGCAAAAAGTTTACCGACTGTGAAACCAGATATTCACTGCTCGAGAAAACTTGCTGCGCTCTAGCATGGGCTGCTCGCCGGCTAAGACAATATATGTTGACTCATACCACTCTGTTGATTTCTAAGATGGACCCAATCAAGTACATCTTCGAGAAACCTTCTCTCTCCAGACAGATAGCCAGATGGAAAATGATCTTAACTGAGTACAACATTCAATACACTACTCAAAAGGCCATAAAAGGAAGCGTACTAGCAGATCATTTGGCCCATCAAGTTATTGATGATTATCAGTGTATGAACTTCGACTTCCCTGATGAGAACATCATGCTAGTGACTGACTATGCGAAACCTAGACCGTATGACGGAACTGAACAAGGATCCCGATGGACTATGGTCTTCGATGGGGCTTCCAACGCCTTGGGTAACGTAATTGGTGTTGTGATCATCTCCCCTGAAGGTTTCCACACTCCTTTCACTGCCAAATTATGCTTCGATTGCACAAACAACATGCCTGAGTACGAGGCATGCATTTTGGGTCTGAAAGCTTCCAATAACTTGAGGATCAAGCATTTGAATGTATTTGGGGATTCCGCTCTAGTGATCAGCCAAGTAAAAGGAGATTGGGACACTAAACATCCTAATCTAATCCCTTAGAAGGAACTTGTGCTATCCCTAATTCCCTACTTCGAAGAGATCACCTTTGAGCACTTCCCTAGGGAAGAAAATAAGTTGGATGACATTTTGGCAACCATGTCTTCAATGTTCAAGTTCAGATGGGACAACGAAGCCCCTATGATTACAATTGAAAGATTCGACGAACCTGCACACTGTTGTGAGCTTGACACTGGCATAGAAAAGCCATGGTACCATGAGGTGATGAGATACCTTGAAGAACAAGAGTATCCCGAGGGGGCATCCATCAATGCCATAAAGTTCTTACAAAGATTTTCATCCAAATTCTTCCTAAGCAACAAAATATTGTACAAGCGCAACTATGACTCTACTCTACTCCGATGTGTGGACGTGAAGGAGGCAGAGGAAATTATGGAAGACATACACGATGGTCTCTTTGGTACTCACTCAAGCGGACATACGATGGCTAAGAAAATATTAAGGGCTGACTACTATTGGTCAACAATGGAGACTGATTGCCATCAACATTCAAGAACTTGTCACAAATGCCAAATCTATGTTGACAAGGTCCATGTGCCTCTTATCCCTCTGAATGTCATGACTTCTCCGTGGCCATTTGCAATGTGGGGCATTGACATGATTTAAGAGATCAAGCCCGCCGCTTCCAACGGACATCGCTTCATTCTTGTCGCTATCGACTACTTCACCAAATGGGTTGAAGCCACCTCGTTTGCCTCAGTCACCAAGAATGTGGTAGCCAGATTCATCAAGCATAACCTCATCTTCCACTATGGTATCCCCGAAAGGATCATCATCGACAATGGGACTAACTTCAACAATGCTATGATCACCGAGCTTTGCACTCAGTTCAAGATCAAGCATCACAATTCTTCTCCACATAGACCTAAAATGAACGGCGCAGTCGAAGCGGCCAACAAAAACATTAAGAAGATTGTGCAGAAGATAGTAGTAACCTATAAGGACTGGCATGAGGCGTTACTGTTTTCTCTACATGGCTACCGCACTTCAGCTAGAACATCAACTGGGGAAACACCCTTTTCCTTAGTCTATGGTATGTAAGCTGTTTTTCCAGTGGAAGTTCAGATTCCCTCTTTAAGGATTATGAATGAAGCAGGCTTCGGAGAAGAGGAGTGGATTTAGATGAGATTGGATCAGTTGAACTTGATCGATGAAAAGCGACTGGCTGCTGTTTGTCATGGTCAGACGTACCAAAAACGTATGATCAAGGCTTTCAACAAAAAGATCAAGCCTCGAGTATATCAAGATGGAAACTTGGTGATAAAGCGCATCATTCTGCCACAAGGCGATCCCAGAGGCAAATGGACTCCCACCTACGAAGGGCCATTTGTTGTCAAGAGAGTGTTCTCTGGCGGGGCCATGATGCTGACTACCATGGATGGTGAAGACTTCCCAATCTTATAAACGTGGACATAGTTAAAAAAATACACTACGTATAAGAGACCCGCTAGGTTGACACACCTAGGCAAAATAAGGGCATCCCGGCAAACCAAAAGGTTTGGGCAAAAATTAGGGATATGTGAAAAACATTGTACACCCGACAAGTTGAAAACCTGAAAGGGCGACTTGGGAAAAATGGGTATCCTCGTGGGCTGAAAACCCGAAAGGGAGGTCTAGGAAAAAGTTAAGGATTGAAAGCGTATGACTATGTCCCGTGGAATCACCACAGTCAACTTTATCACTATGGTCCAAATTCAAACGGTCCAATATCAATCCAATCAACTTCTGTCAACGGCAAGGGGCATTCGAAGACATTGGGGCAATAGTAGAGTTGGAATCCAATGAGATCACGTTCACATGGCTATTTGTTTTTGTTTTCAATCGTTGTTTTCCTTTCGATGATTTCCTCTTACTAGAATCTCCGTCTCTTTGTATAAAAACACCTATTCATGGGCAAAATATCAATACAAATATACTTTGAAGTGAAAACTTTTTGTCTTTGTTTTGAATGCAAATTTGCCCAATAACTAAAATTGAACGAACATATGCATATGAACATAATTAAAACTATTTGGCACATATGCCCTGCTAAACAGTAACAAGCACCTCTTTAATGTATATGAAATGTCCCCACCGAGTTATTTCATTAACGTCATCCTTAACAAAGTTACCCACAAAGTCTCTTTGCATTGGATAATCTCCAACCAGAATCTCAATCTCTTGGCAGCTCTCTCCCCAGCTAAGTTGATCCTACAAGTAGAAGCCTTGTGGATATCTTCCTCAAAGAACTCGCCTCGTCATCAGTTCATCAAGTATTCATCAACAGGGTTTATTTCCCAAACATACAACAATCAAGGAAACATAAAATTTCCCAGCTTAGTCTATCCTCCCCAGCTGAGTTTGTATTCCCCTAGCATAGTCTATCTTCCCCAGTTGAGCCCGTTATCCTCAGCTGAGTGAATCCTCCCCAAGCTGAGTCTGTCCTCCCCAACTAAGTCTACACTCTCTAGCTTGAGTTTGCCTTTCAGACTATTGCAAATCACAGGGCCACAACCCCTAATCCCCAATAAAGTCGTCAACAAAACCTTTACTATCTCCAAAAGATACTATGAAGCCTAGACCCGACTAGATATTAGTACAATTTTTCAAGTTACTATGAAGCCTAGACTCGACCCAATAATAGTAAACTTCTCAATTCACTGTAGAGCCTGGATCCGACCAGATAATAGTGTAACCTTTCAAATACTATGAAACCTGGACCCGACCAGATAATAGTTCAACTCTTTAAAGAAGAACCTAGACTCAACCAGACCAGGGTTTAACTTCTTTTCCCCAAAAGAGTTTGCCTCTACCCCAATAAGTTATTGTGAATCCTGGATCGGACCAGATATCAGTTCTCAATTCCATCTTTTCAAGTAAGTCATTGTGAATCCTGGAATCCAACCAGATAACAACCAAATCCCCAAGCAGGTTATTATAAAGCCTGGACCCGACCAGGTATCAATTTAACCCTATCTTCTTTAGACAAGTTTATCATGAAGCCTGGACCCGACCAGATAGCAATTAACTTCATCCACTTCAAAATCTGTAAAGCCTGGATCCGACCAAATATCAGTTTAATGTCGTATATTCAAGAAAGCTTATTGTGAAGCCTGGACTCCAACCATATAACAATTAGCTACAATGCCAGTAAGATGCTATGAAGCCTGGACCCGAATAAATAATAGTATAACTTTTCAAAAAACTATGAAGCATGGACCCGACCAGATAGTAGTTACCACTTCAAGTTACTATGAAGCATGGGCCCGACCAGATATCAGTTCAACTTCATCTTGTCTAGCAAGTTACTGCAAAGCCTGGAATTCGACCAGATAACAGTTAACTTCCTTATCCCCAGAAAGTTATTTTGAAGCCTGGATCCCACCAGATAATAATTCAATTTCAAGAAATCTTCTGCAAAGCCTGGAATCCGACCAGATAACAGATTAATTATTCTTCCCCAGTAAGTTACTGTGAAGCCTGGAACCCAACAAGATAGCAGTTGTCTTCCTCATCCTCAGCAAATTGTGAAGCCTAGATCCGACCAGATAACAACTGACATTCAAGAGATATTCCCCAGTGGAGGCATTCTTTTAACAAATTTGAAGATGTGCATATTCTTAATTCCCAACAGCAATCCAGGATTCAAAACTCCTCAGCATCAATCAGGGATTTACTTTCCCGGAAAAACATACATCTCACATTCATACATCATAGCACATACATATGAAACACATTTAGCATGATCTCATTCGTCTTGTGAACATCATGCATACATCTGCATTTCACTAACCCCTTTTTTCCAACATGTGAAACATCAAGTTCTAGCATAAATCGAACAAATATTTATGCTGATACTTCTTCCAGTGTTTACCAACATTCCTCCAAATGGCATCTATAAGCCCATTCACAATACATCTTCGAGTGCAAATTTATGGGCACTCTAGTATTCAATCATCTTCCACCTTCAAGTCACGAATGGCGGATCCGCCAATCTAACTCTTCCGGTTTAAGAATATTGAATAGGGTAAGTTGTTGTACCCCAAAATTTGCCCTCTCATTTCTCAAATAATCTCTCACAAGATCTCCTTGGATTCAAGACTGCATAGGGTTTGATCAGCTCAAGACACCTCCTCTAGCACGGATGACTGAAAATTAGGGTTTGAGTTTGCACAAGGACAAATGGACATTTAATGCCCCATATGACTTTCATGGATCATTTTGAACTCTCAATATTTCTCATGTCAAGTTTCATGTCTTGGATCACATTTTTTGCTTAGTCAATTGATTAGTTGACCTAAAATCAATTGTATTGGGGTAAACGTCAATTGTAGTCAATTTACAGTCAAACTTCATAATTTTTTATCCATATCAACATTATGAATTCATATATGTCATTTTATCAATTTTGGAGCACAATTCCTCAAGAAATTTGATCAGATCATCAAAAGGGCAAAATGGTCAAAATTAGGGTTTTGACTAAGGAAGTGCAATTTCTGATTTTTGACCTAGAAAATGGTTAATTGGTTTAAGTTATGATCTCAAGGGTTCAAATGCATAATTTTGACCTAATGACATGGCTCAAAACATTCCTCAAGTTCAATTGGTTGACAGTTGAATTTTAGTAAACTGATGAAAAGTCAATTGTACAACTGAAAAGTCAAACTTTGACTTTTTGGTCAAAATCAAGTATCAAAGATCACAATTCATAAAACCATGTCAAAATATGAAACTTTTTCATCAAGAAATCAAAAAGTCAAGATTTCATTTTGAAAAGTTAAAATTTCTAAACTTAGAAATTTTTCTAAGTGTTGAAAAATTCATATTTTTTCACAACTTTGAGCCAATTTTTCACCATGATGCAAGGTGATTCAAAGGAAACATCCAACATGAAAGTTGTAGATATAAATGATATCTAAAACATTTTATAACACAACTTCATCTAGAAATGCATGGATTTCAAGTTATGATTTTGTGAATACATGTTGATGTAACTTGAAAACAGTGAAATGTTGCCCTAGTTTAGGCAGGATTTTGACCTAACTTCATGGTAATTTTTCACATAGTTCCAAGATGAATATTCAAAAGTGTCCAACATATAGGTTTTATAGGATATTAAAAGCTTTCCAAAATTTCCAAGAAATCATTGAGATCATATTTGAGCAAGGAGAATCGAAGGCAAGAAGTTAGGGTTTCATTCTTAAATTACAAGTCATTTCTTGATAAACACATTATCGAATTTCAATGTTAGGCTGCAAAATCTTGCTTTTCAGGCCTTCAAACTTGTGTATCTATCCAGCATTAATGGATTACACAAACTTTTGAGCTATAATCCAAGTGGTTTAAGCATTATCCAATTCACATTGCCATTTTAGGAAGAAAGTGAAGAATGTCATTCTTGAAAAGCAAGCTTTACGCACAAATTCCATTCTTGAGCCTCTAACTTGTTCCCTCTGATCACACTCCATCTACAAAGTTAGAAGCAAGTGTGTTTAAAGCATAACCACTCTATCTCAACAAGTACACAAGACTTTGAAACTTGGATATCTCAAAAATCACATGTTAAGCTTAAACTTGTGATTTTGAATTCTGATCAACAATAAGTCTCCAAACTTGTCGGTTATAAATAGAATTTCTATTTGTGAGATAGAATAGGACCTTGAACACCCTAAAACACTCCCAAACTCTCTCAAATCATAAATTTCCCAAAAACTCCATTGTTGCACACTTTCTGACCTTGAACTCTAAACTCATATTTCCCTCGTGTGTTCTTTAGCCTTTTAGTTCCTAAAGCTTCCTTACATCAAATGCAACTCATCCCTGTCCTTGTTACACGACTATAACTCAATTTCCATCATCCTCCACAACCAAATATAGAGCACTGCACATTGACTTCTCCAGACCATTTCAGCCACTCCCAACTCAAGCTAAGCATTGCATTAGCTTCCTAAAGACTCAAGGAAGCTAACCTGATCATTGCAGCACCTTGAATCAAGCTCAAACTTATTTCACAATTTCCATTTTTAAGGTATATTTTCTAACTTTTCATCTCATTATTTAGGCATTGTTAGGCTTGCATTTGTGAAGATAAAATGTACACATCATTGCCCTGAAACTATACATGTCCATAGATTTCATTTATGTTGCTTGAGTAGGGAGAATTTTGAGTTTGAACTTTCTGAAATATTTAGGTCAAAATTTGGTACTTTGATAAATTCTCATTCATCTTTGATTTATAGCTTATAATATTTATATGGTTGGATTCGTATGATAAAATGGAGCAACTTTCATGTTTGCACTTTTCATTTTTGTTGAGAAATGGTGAAGTTACAGGATCCATGACTGGAGGTTGAAGATGAAGTTATATTCAGGGAATAACTTAGATTATATATTTATTATTTTGTTTATATCAACGGAGGTATCACCACCTCAGTGGTTAAAGCGTGCGCCTTTCACCTTTAGGACCTGGGTTCGAGCCCCAACGTCCGTTTTGTCATTTTTTCTTCTTCATATTTCCAGTTTCTCTTTTTTTGTTTGCAACAGCGCATGGGCTTCCCCCCTTTGGGCTTTTATTTTTTGCTGACCTCTAGCCCCTGCTTACTTTCATACCCATGGCTCTTTATTTTATTATTTCTTTTTCTTTTTCTTTATTTTATTTTCATTTCAAATTATTTTTATTTTTATTATTATTATTATTATTATTATTATTATTATTATTATTATTATTATTATTATTATTATTATTATTATTATTATTATTAATAGAAAAATCCAAAAATATTTTATTTATTATTTACACTTACTTATTTTATTTTCTTATAAAACAAAAAGACTAAAAAAAAACATTTTTCTAAAACAAATAAATTTCTTTTTTTTCTTAAATATTTAATATTTAGATTTAGGTTTAATTATTATTTTTCTTTTCTTAATTAAAATCAACTTAGAAGTTTAGGTTTCTTTTAATTAATTAATTTCCACATTATTTTCATTAAGTTAAAACCTTTTTCATAAAAAATCCTAAAAACATTTTTTTAACTTAATTTCTTTCTTAATTAATTTAGGTTTAAGTTTTGTTTAATTATTAATTAATCATCTCTCTTAATTAGGTCAAAACCCCTTTCATGAAAACCAAACAAAATTATTTCTTTTTCCATTTGCATTTGTATATTATTTATTCAATTCTTGTACATTTATTCAATATGGTTGTAATAGATAATTAGGTTTAATTTTCTTGCAAATCCCCATTTGTAAATTTGTATACCACCTCCCCTAATGATGTAATAGCTTAGTATTTTTACTTTCCGCAATTTATCGCTTTATATAAATGCTAGTAATTAGAGTTTGTATGGAAAGATTAAAATCAACAAGTTAGCAAACCCTAATTCAAGATAAGCAAGCATGTAAATCAAACACACTTGCACACTTACACCCTTAGGGTAATTCCACTTTGTTGCCTTACCAAAATGGCCATGTTATGCATGTGGGGTATCTTAGCAAAAAGAAATCAAAAGTACAAGATCATAGTCCCTCGATGACGCTATCAATGTTTCCTTTCAAAATGATCTTAGTCCCTCAAAGAGAAATGCTAAGATATCTCACAAACATTGCTATCATGGCTATACGATGACCCACGCTCGTCCCTTTACATAAAAAGATAAGGCTTCTTACCAAATCAATGGTAAGATAACAATATCAAAGGAAAGGAAGAAATGAACAAATACTTTTGAGTATGTAGATTGTTCCTAGTTGCTTGCTCATTTCCAAATCAAACACTCTTGCTTATTTTCAAAATGAACACCAAACAATTTCAAAACATTTTCCAAACATGAAATATTTTCAAAAGCTCAACACTTTGTATATGTTCTTACGAACGAGAACTATTACAAAGTCTGCCTAAACGAATGCACCTATTCACAATACTTTCAAAAACCACACAAAGCATATTTTCAAACAAAAGCAAGTGATCTAGCGAGCAAATAAGAGCCTATAGACAAATATGGATGAAAAGGGTGCTAACACCTTCCCTTTTCATAATCTACCCCCCGAACTCAAGAAATAATCTCAAAGGTATTTCCTATTCTTTTCAGCCTTTCCTTTTGGATAAAAGAAAATTCGGTGACGACTCTTGCTAACCGTAACATTTTCGATAAAATGAAAAACACCCAAGTCAGTTCTCCCACCGCACCACAAACACATAATATCTGACAAAGGAATTGAGGTTGACAAAGCAAAAATAGAAGTTATATAAAACCATCAACCTCCAAAAACCTTAAGAGAAATACGAAGTTTCTTAGGACACACTAGTTTCTACCGACGATTCATTAAAGATTTCTCTAAAATTACCAAACCGCTAACTGGCCTATTAATGAGAGACGCTGAATTCAATTTCGACATAAAATTCTTAAAATCATTTGAACAACTAAAAACAACTCTTATTATCGCACCTATTATGCAACCACCTGATTGGGGATTACCTTTCAGAATCATGTGTGATGTTAGAGACTATATTCTAGGTGCATTCTTAGGACAACAAAATGATAAAAAGCTTCATGCGATCTATTACGTCGGTAGAACCTTAAATCCTGCACAGATGAACTACGCCAAAACCGAAAAGGAACTTTTGGTTGTCGTCTTCACTCTAGATAAATTTTGTTCTTACCTAGTAGGACCAAAGATAATTATCTATACTGATCATGTTGTGATTAGGTACCTATTAAGAAAAAAGGATGCCAAGCTAAGATTACTCATATGGATCTTACTACTATAAGAGTTAGATTTAGAAATTAAAGAAAAAAAAGGCACTAGAAATGTAGTAGCCGATCACTTATCTAGAATGGAAGGCATTAATCCTGAACGAGTGCATATCAACGATAATTTCCCCTACGAACAACTCATAGCCCAGTTAGAAATCAACATCATTGAACGTCCCGTAACCATTAACAGTAAGAACACACTGCCATGATCATCGTGTTTTTTTCACCAAACCTTTTACATTGGTGGATTAAATGGCCCGATGTAATAGATAGCGAAAAATATTTTTTTTCATATTATTTATATCATTGCAAATAAATACCTGATGTAAAATGTTTTTAATTTTATTTTTTACATCATATATTTTGATACCTGATGTAAAAACCTTTTCTCAAATGTCATTTTTTTTAGTAGTGTAGAGTGCTTCCATTGGATCTAACCTATCAACAAAAGAAGAAGTTCTTCCACGATCTTAAACAATATTATTGGGATGAGCCTCTGCTATTTAAAAGAGGCGTTTGTGGTATTTTCTGTCGATGTGTCCCTGAAGATGAAATAAAAGACATAATTTCCCATTGTCATGTTGCTCCTTACGGTAATCATGCAAGCACTTCAAGGACTTGTGCTAAGATTTTACAAGCTGACCTCTATTGGCCTAACTTATGGAAAGATGTTCACATTTCAGTCATAAACTGCAACCAATGCTAACGCACTGGTAACATCTCCAGATGCGTCGAGATACCTAAAAAAGGGATTTTAGAAGTAGAAGTCTTTAATGTGTGGGGAATTGATTTCATGGGACCTTTCCGATCCTATTTTGGAAATAAATATATACTCGTTGTTGTAGATTACATATCAAAATGGACTTAGGTTGTAGCCTCTCCAACAAACGAAACACGAGTAGTAATTAGGCTTTTTAAAAATAAAATTTTTCCCAGATTTGCTGTACCAAGACTTGTCATCAGTGATGGAGGTTCTCATTTCATTTCAAAAATATTTGAATAAATATTAGTGAAATATGGAATCTGACACCGTGTAGAAACACCATATCATCCCCAAATAAGTGGACAAGTAGAAGTCTCCAACAGAGAGATTAAGAAAATCTTAGAAAAAAAGTTGCCACTTCTAGGAAAGATTAGTCATCGAGATTACATGAAGCGCTGTGGGCATATAGAACAGCCTATAAGACACCCATAGAAATAACACCTTTCAACTAGTTTTATGGAAAATCGTGTCATCTACCGGTAGAACTAGATCATAAAGGTTATTGGGAAATAAAAACCCTTAACTTAATTTACACAACCGCAGGCGTAAAGTGAATCCTAAATATCCATGAGTTAGAAGAACTTAGACTAGATGCATATGAAAATGCCAAGATCTATAAAGAATGAACAAATAACTGGTACGACAAGCGCATCTCTGGAAAGAAGTTCAATGAGGGCGACATAGTGCTCCTGTTTAATTCTAAAGTTAAACTAATCCTAGGAAAACTTTGCTCTAGATGGTCCGGTCCGTTTGAAATAACTAAGGTTTTTCCATGTGGTGCTATTGAAATTAAAGGGAAATCTAGCGAACCGTTTATCATAAACGAGCAGTGTTTAAAGCACTATCATTGTTTAGAAAACATAGACTATTCTGTTAGTTTTCATCTTGAAGAGATACCCGCTCACTTACAGATCTAATCATCTATTAAAATTATGTCGAGCTTGCGACATAAAACAAAGCGCTTGGTGGGAGACAATCCATTTTCTAGTAGTTTATCTCGCTTTACTAAATTCTTTATCTTTGCATTTTCTTACTTTTCTTTATTTTTTTCTTTTCAGTATAGCTTTGCAGTATAGTTATCTAGCGTTAACCACTACTAACTTAATTAAATTTTAAACTTACTTAAAGGCTAACTTAATTTTTAGCTAACCATACTAACTACGATGCTAGAAGTTGACACCATGGACATAGCTTTCAGAGGAAGAGCTCAGAGGAGGCGTTTTGGGGCACTGGCCACAAGGGAAATGGTACTAACTTTTTATCCTGATGGCCCTGCCATGACCACTTTAGGCATTAGAGACAATGTAATGTATTTTCTAAACCAAGTAGGTTGGGATGCTTCTCCTTTGAGAAGAAGATTTAGTTCTTATAGAAAGCTGACCTTAGAATTCCTAGGCTCACTGACATTTTTTCCTGATCATGGTTTAGGATTCAATAGAGGCCTAACCACTTTTAAAATTTTTGGTATAGAATACCATTACAATAAAATTTAACTTGCTAACCTATTAGGATTTCCTAGTGGGCCACATGTTTTTACTAGTACCCAAGAGGACCTTCTTATGGACCATGAACTGGGATACTTCTGGGATAGTATAACCGGAGACAGCAACCCTGAGCCTGATAATATGTTTTTTGAAAGTATTCATAACCCTGCTATTTGCTACTTCCATAAGGTCCTAGCCCATACCCTTTTCATAAAACGGCAAAACTTTACTTCTGTGTCCAGAGATGAGCTCTTCATTATGTATTGTGCCTCTAGAAACCGCTTCATTAATGTCTCTACCTATATGATAGCCAATTTTGACCGTATTGCTCAAACTGATCATGCACCTATCTTGGTGGGACGTCTATTAACCATGATAGCAAATTCTATCTAAATGCTTCAACCAATTTTAGGACTCCATCCTCTAGGTAAATTCTGACCCATGTGAAGTAGTGAAAAACACAAGAAGGGGGGGGTTGAATTGTAAAACTGAAAATCAATGCAATGAACAAGATATTTTATCCTGGTTCGTTTGATCTCAAACTACTCCAGTCCACCCGTCAAGGTGATTTCGCCTCTCTCCAACGAGGTCTTAATCCACTATATTCAACTGAATATTACAGACTGCTTTAACAACTGCTAAAGCCTTCTTGATGCAAACCACAACCCGGTTTGTCAAGGAAACACTTTCTTACAAAGAAGATAAATCTAAGTGTGTGAATGTTTTCTACAAAACTGTATCACAACTGTGATGTATACACAACTTAAAGCTTAGAAACTAGATTGCTAAACAATGATTGAATATGAGAGTGTGTAGTGTTTAGCAAACTGAGAGAAGGAAGATTTTGATCAGCCTTTATGCGTGTAAAGATTTGGAGAGCATTAGCCAATTCAATCTTCAAAGTCTTGTTTATATAGCACTGAGATGTTGAACGTTGGAGCAATATTCTTGATTGAATGCTAATAACAAACTTTCCTTATCGAGCAGATCTTGTCTGGAATGAGGTCGTTGGTATTAATTTGCTTTCAATGCACAGTACCGTTGCTTACTTAATGCAAGTTCTGGCTTGGCTCATTCTGATTCTGCTTAGCTGCTGATGAACTGTTGTGTTTCTTTATCAGAGTGTTGAGCGCAGTTCTGTTCATCAGGCTTCAGCATATACGTGAGTTGATCATCTGATTCTGATATTCTGATATGGCAACTTCTGATGCTGATGTCAGAAACCAAATTTCTGATGCTGATTAGATGCGATCTTGCTTATATCAATCAGAGTATCTGCAAATCAGAACGTAATAATTTAGGCAGCAGATAGTTCATACATGAATCATATAAATAATATATCTTTTCACTTTGTTATCATCAAAACTTAAACATAGGGTAGTAGATTCAAACTTTGTTCTAACAATCTCCCCCTTTTTGATGATGACAAAAACTAGATATTTTTAAATGAAAATAACGTGAAAAGGTATCAAAGAGATGCATCAGAGTAAGAGGTTATCAAAGATAAGAGATAACAGGATATCAGAGTTGAGAGATACTCCCCCTGAGTTTATTACTTCCCTTTTTGATTACACGTGTTCTTCAGGATCAGATCTTTTTGCCTTTCTTTGAACATCAGAGTATCAGAGTCTTTGACTATCAGAAGCTTTGGATCAGCATATCAGAGCGGAGCTTCAGATCAGCGTATCAGAGCTTTTCTTCTCAGAGCTTTGCTTTGGATCAGAGTATCAGAGCGGATCAGAGCTTCATAGCTTTTAGTCTTCAGAGTGTCCAGGAGCTTCCTTGTACCTGTAGACTTTAAGCAAAACAAAAAAACATTTTCAAGTATAATAGAGTTAGAATGTTTGAGAATTTCTGTCTTAGTTAACCGTTATTGTTTAAAATATCATTCTTGTTCTCCCCCTTTTTGTCAGCAATCAAAAAGTGTAGGTGAGTGCTAAAACAATTAAGATCAGAAAAACTTGTCATATTAAAAGGTTCAGAATCAAACAAAACATATTCAAATAGTACATCAGAAAATCAAAGAAAACATGAAAAAGACATGAATGAAAAAACTAAGGTTGGGGAGGAAAGCGTGTGAACAGGTTCTCCAGCATGGCTTTGATCTGATCAGCAGTCTCATTCTGCTTGTGCACCATGCTGACAACAGTGTCAATCTTGCTATCCTGCACATCCATTCTTTCTTTCATCTTCTGGTCGTTTTCATCCATCCTCTGCTGCATACGCATGTCATTCAGCTTCAGCTCTTCCAGAGTCTGCCTGTCCAAGGCAGCTTGAGAAACATCAGAAGCAGGAAGCTTCTGAGAGCTTTCTGCAACATCTTCTGCTTGACTTGCTTCAGCTTGAATGGTCTTGTCTTCTTCTGGTTGCACCTTTGAAGCTAGCTGTTTCTCAGACCAAGGTTCACTATCCAGAGGGAGCACAGCTTCCTGAGGCAGCTGACTTTCAACTTCCTTCAGCAGCTTGCTGAAGTTCTGTTGTGCCTGCTCATAGTTGATATCCTGCAACTTGAGGGATTCAGCACGTACCCAAAGTCTGAATTATGACCAGAGCTGATCAGAAGCAGCTGGGTCAATCATTCCAGGACAGACTTGCTTCAAAGAAGCAATCCATTGCTGCAAACCTGTTTCAAAATTCATAATACCAGAGCCAACATCTGGTTGTTTTGGTTTAGGGATGGCTATTTTATGTTTCAGATCAGCAAGACGGTCAAGGCTGGTTAAGTCTATGAATGTCCTGCTGGGGTTTTCGGTGGTCTGCTTGGCAGCTGTTTGTTTTGGAGATGGAGTGGGAGAATCAGAAATTATGATTGGACTGTGTGGTGTTTTGGGAGTATTTGGTGGTGTAGATTCTGGTGAGGATGGCAACTGTGCCAAGGTGATTGTTGTTCCACCTGGCAGCTGGATTGCCAGAGGTGATGGTTGTGGTGAATGAGGTTCAGATGGTTGAGGAGAAGGAGTTTCAGAGTGATGAAACTTAGGTTGAGGTGATGGTGGATGAATTTCTGGTTGAGGAGAGGTTGTTGGAATTTCTGGTTGTGGAGGAGGGACAATTTGCGGTTCAGAGTTTGGATTGGCGGAGTGATCAGAAGTGTGTTGATCAATGTCAGACAGCACTTTGTCAATTGCTGATGTTGTTGAGATTGTTGGTTTGGGATGTTTGGTTCTGGGTCTTCTGAGTTTTAATGCCTCAGAAGGGTCATCTTCTGGTTCAGTTTCATCTATTGTTGGGATGGGGATTGAGATTCTATGAGAGGTTGGAGGAGGAATAGATGCTGGAATAGTAGAAGAATTTAAAACAGAAGCAGCAGATAAATTACCTCTTTTCTTGGGAGTCTGCTGGGATGATCCTTCTGAAGGTGCCTTCCTCTTCTTCGTCTTCTTCAGAGTCACTTCTTGTTGAGGTTGATGCAGAGCTTTGATAATCAGATTTGGATCTGTACCATCTGCCTTGCACGCATCTAAGTATCTGAGAACCACCTCTAGTTTAGATTCTATCTCAGAAAATAAAGGAAAGTCACTCAGTGGAACTCTTCTGCTGGTGATATCAGCAATAGGAGTAGCTCTGGGTTCCTTTTTGATATTCTCTATCAACTTCATTTTCTTCAAGTTCTTCGCGTTCAGAGGCTTCCCAACTGTTGGTTCAATGGTGCTTAGCTCTTGAGCTTCTATCAGATGCTCTATCAGCCTATTCTCTGTCAGAATATCTGATATCAACCTTCCAAAGGGTATCCAATCCCTCTTGGTTCTTTCTTCTTCCCTGGTTTCCTTCACACTTGTTCTGAGGTGGTTGAACAGAAGATGAGCCAAGTTGATTTTTACCTTCTGATCAATAAAGTAGATCAGAAACTGCTGATCCACATTTATGTAATCAGGTGAACTAGTTGGCTTCCTATGGTTGAAGCAACCCAGAATTATCTTAGTCCAAACTCTGTGATGATCCTTCAGATCTTTGATCTTGCTGCTGGGCACCCCATGGGTGAAAATCCTTGCAGCTATCACGCCCACGTCAGCACATCTCTCAGCCATATCAACACAGCGGACGCCACCGCCACTGTAACCGATTAACCTTGTTATGTGATCCTCAGTGATCACAATCTTCTTCCCCATAACGAAGGAGGTGACTAGATGCGTTGAAGCCTTGGTATGAATCCAGAATTCCTTGACTAACATAGGGAATGTTGGTCCAACCAACCTGTCAAAATACCTTTCCCATTTTTGTGCCCTAACTTCTTCTGTTAGGTCAAAACCGTTCTCCTTCAAGCTTCTAAAATCAATGATCAATTCAGATAACACTTCAAGATTCTTCACAGGAGTGAGGAGTGTTCTGAATGGCACTTGATATTGTTCAGATGATGCTTTCTTCTAAGGACCTGCAGAAGCATTGTTGGAGGTTGCCATGTTCACACTAAAAGATTTTGAGAAGAAACTGAGAAAAAGAGGTTTTGCAAGAGATGAACACAGAAAAATGCAGAGAATGCTTGAGTATTAGTGAGAAACTGTAAAGAATTGGAATGAGAGGTTAATATGTTTAAATAGAGTTTCAGAATATTTTGAAAAAATAAACGTTTTTAAGAAAGAGAAAAATCATGATTGCATTTTAAAAGCATGATTACTTTTATTAAATGCTTGCTGATTTTGGGGGATTTGAGAAAGATACTTAAAAACGGTTACCAGACATGTGTCTCAATGCACCCAATCAGCGCTTTGCCTTCTCAGAAGCGTGCACGCGTTCTGTTTCAGAGATTTGCTGATGATTGGATGACACTTGTTTGATGTAGTGATCAACACGTCTGTCTTTGAGCTTAGACTCTCAGATCTTTAGACTTGCATCTGATACAATCTGCATGTTCTATCTTTCTGAAAGAAGATTGATCAGAAGTTCACAGTAAAACAATTACATTCTGAAGGTAAATATATGGAATTAAAACATTTTCACTCTGGACAGACTTTCATTCTGAGATGTTTCAGAATTAAATTAAACCTATCTTCTGAAAGGGGTTTAGTAAAGATATCAGCCCATTGATGGTCTGTATCTATAAATTTTAAGTTCAAAATTCCTTTCTGAATATAGTCCCTAATGAAGTGATGTTTTATTTCTATATGCTTAGCTCTAGAATGTAAAATGGGATTCTTACTTAAGCAAATAGCAGAAGTATTATCACAGAGTATAGGAATGTTACTCTCAAAAATCTGGAAGTCTTCAAGCTGACTTTTCATCTAGAGCATTTGTGTGCTACATCCTGCTGCTAGTATGTACTCAGCTTCTGCTGTTGATAGCGCAATTGTTTATTGCCTTTTGCTGGACCAAGAGATCAGATTTTCTCCCAGAAACTGGCAGCTTCCAGAAGTACTTTTACGTTCCACTCTGTCTCCAACAAAATCAGCATCGCAGTAGCCTACTAAGCTGTAATCACTAGATTTTCTATAAAACAAACCCAGATTAGTAGTACCTTTCAGATACTTGAAAATTCGCTTAACAGCTGTTAAGTGAGATTCTCTAGGATCTGATTGGAATCTAGCACAGATACAAACACTAAATAATATGTCAGGTCTTGAAGCATTCAGATAGAGGAGAGAACCAATCATACCTCTGTAGACTTTCTGTTCTACATTTTTGCTTACCTCTTCTCTTTCCAGAATGCACGTGGGATGCATTGGAATCTTTGATGGCTTACATTCTGAGAGGTCAAATTTCTTCAGAAGATCTCTGATGTATTTTCTCTGATGAATGTAAGTTCCCTCTGGAGTTTGATTGATCTGAATTCCTAGAAAGAATTTCAGTTCCCCCATGAGGCTCATCTCAAATTCTGCCTGCATACACTTAGCAAATTTTCTTCCAAGAGAAGGATTAGTAGAACCAAAGATAATATCATCAACATAAATTTGACAAACTAAGATGTCATTCTTAACTGATTTACAGAATAGAGTAGTGTCCACTTTCCCTCTGGTGAATTCATTTTCTAATAGAAAGTTACTTAGCCTTTCATACCAAGCTCTGGGAGCTTGTTTCAGACCATATAATGACTTCTTTAGTTTGAAAACATGTTCTAGATGTTTTGCATTTTCAAAACCAGGGGGTTGGTGTACATAGACTTCTTCTTCTATATAACCATTTAAGAATGCACTTTTGACATCCATCTGATACAGAGTGATGCCTCTATTAACAGCAAATGAAATTAAAAGTCTGATAGATTCTAACCTGGCGACTGGGGCAAAGGTTTCTGTATAGTCTATCCCCTCTTGCTGACTATAACCTTGTGCAACCAGTCGTGCCTTGTTTCTGATGACTTCACCTTGTTCATTTAGCTTGTTTCTGAACACCCATCTTGTTCCAATGACGTTGAATCCTTTTGGTCTGGGAACGAGATCCCATACGTCGTTTCTGGTGAATTGATTCAGCTTTTCTTGCATTGCCAGAATCCAGTCATTATCCAGAAGTGCTTCATCAATAGAAGAAGGTTCAATCAGAGACACAAGTCCCATGAGAGTTTCTTCAGAGTTTCTGAAGCTTGCTCTTGTTCTGATTGGATCTTCCTTTCTTCCTAAGATAGTCTCTTCTGGGTGATCCAAGCTGCTTCTGGGTAATCTCTTCTGAGGTTGGTCAGCAGTTGTTGTAGGATTGCTAGCAGTGCTCCTTTCAGACGTTGAAGGAGTGTCTGTGTTGAGAGCTTCTGATGACTTGTCTTCAGAACCTGTAAATTCAATTTCCATACCTGCAAAAACTTCATTCTGCTTTGACTTTTCAGAGTCAAGCTTATCATCAAAACGAACACTGATTGATTCTTCCACAATCTGTGTTTCTGTATTGTATACTCTGTACCCTCTTGAGCGTTCAGAGTATCCTAACATGATACACTTCTGTGCTTTAGAGTCAAACTTGTTCAAATAATTCTTTGTATTTAATATAAAGCAGGTACATCCAAATGGATGAAAATATGAAATGTTGGGCTTTCTGTTCTTCCACAATTCATATGGAGTCTTTTCCAGAATAGGTCTTATTGAGATTCTATTCTGAATGTAGCACGCTGTGTTTATTGCCTCTACCCAGAAGGTCTTAGCAACGTTTGTCTCATTGATCATGGTTCTGGCCATTTCTTGCAATGTTCTGTTCTTTTGTTCTACAACTCCATTTTGTTGGGGAGTTCTAGGACAAGAGAAATCATGCAGAATGCCTCTGTCATTAAAGAATGACTCAAAATCTTTGTTTTCAAATTCTCCACCACGATCACTTCTGACTTTAACGATTCTAAGATCCTTTTCATTATGAACTTGGTTACAGAAGGTAACAAACACAGAGTGTGACTCGTCCTTGTGTCTTAAGAACTTTACCCATGTCCATCTGCTATAGTCATCTACGATTACTAACCCATACTTCTTACCACTGACTGAAGCAGTTTTAACTGGTCCAAATAAGTCAATGTGCAGAAGTTCTAATGGCTTAGAGGTAGAAACAACATTTTTGGAGTTAAAAGAAGGTTTTGCAAACTTGCCTTTCTAACATGCTTCACACAGAGCATCTGAATTGAACTTCAAATTAGGAAGTCCTCTGACCAGATTGAGTTTGTTAATCTGAGATATTCTTCTCATACTAACATGCCCCAATCTTCTGTGCCAGATCCACTGCTCGTTGATAACAGACAGAAGGCATTTTACATTCTGACTCTTTAGTTCAGAAAGTTTGATTTTGTAGATGTTGTTTTTCCTCTTACCATTAAACAGGATAGTCCCATCTTTCTGACTAACAGCTTTACATGATTTTTGATTAAAGATTATATCATAACCGTTATCACTTAATTGACTTATGGATAACAGATTATGCATCAATCCATCTACTAGCAGAACATTATTAATAGAGGGAAGATTTCCATTACCTACAGTTCCAGAGCCAATTATCTTTCCCCTCTGATTGCCTCCAAAACCAACGTGGCCTCCAGGCTTAAGTTCCAGGCTTTGGAACATATGCCTTCTTCCCGTCATGTGTCGCGAGCAGCCAGAGTTCAGGTACCATGACTGGTGTTTCTGACTTGCTGCTAAAGATATCTGCAACATGTATTATTTTATCCTTAGGTACCCAGATTTTCTTGGGTCCTGATTTGTTAGTTTTACCAAAACTCAGGTTGAATTTTGGTTTCACAGAGTGCTTACTGCTAGTGTATATAATATCATGTGTGTGACCATACACAAAATGTGAATTCAGAGGAGTGTGTTTAATGGTTAAGTCCATGACATTGTTTGGTGTAGGAACCTTACCTTGGTATCCTATTCCTTTCTTGTCGTTTCTGCTAACTCCATAGATCATTGAAGCCATTTTGCTTCTATCTATGCTTTTAGCGAGGAACTTCTGGAAACTGTGATCATACTCCTTGATGATCTCATCAGCGTTGCTAGGAGTTTCAGAAACTGGTTCCTTCTGAGAGTTTTGTAAAGAGTTTTCTAATTTTGAAATCTTATTTCTCAGCTCAGAATTCTCCAATTTGAGACTCTCAGTCTTATTAGAGTCAGATTCAAGATTCCTTTTCAGGTCTCTGAATTTAACTCTAATTTGCTGATACCGTTCCAGAATCTCATTAAGGCTTTCAGCAAGTTCAGCCTTTGTAAAGTTAACAGCAAAGTTAGGAAATACCTCTTCAGTATCTGATTCTGAGTCTGATTCAGAAGCTTCACTATCTTCTGAGATGTTAGCCATGAGAGCTATGTTTTCCCTCTCATCATCTGATTCTGAGTCAGCTTCAGACGAGTCAGAGTCATCCCATGTAGCCATGAGACTTTTCTTCTTCTCTCTTCCAAACTTCTTTTTGGGCTTTTCCCTTTGAAGCTTTGGGCAGTCAGTCTTATAGTGTCCTTGCTCATTGCACTCATAGCAGATGATGTCCTTGGTGTTTGGCTTTTTGCTGCTAGAGGAGCCTTCAGATCTTCTGTATCCAGAGGAAGAATCTGTCCTTCTGTATCTGGAAGAAGACTCGTTCTGATCAGATCTTCTGGGATTCCTGAACTTCCTTTGTCTTTGCTTCCACAGTTGATTTACTCTTCTTGAAAGGAGGGAGAGTTCGTCTTCTTCTGATGAGGATCCATCAGATGTTTCTTCAACTGCCTGCAAAACTTTAGACTCAAATTTTTTGTTAGATTTTAATGCTAAAGGATTACCTTGCTTCTGAGGCTCGTCGGCTTCTAGCTCTATCTCATGACTTCTGAGGGAGCTGATAAGTTCCTCCAGAGTGATTTTGTTGAGATCTTTAGCTAGCTTCAGAGCTGTAACCATTGGTCTCCACTGCTTGGGCAAACTTCTGATGATTTTCTTGACATGGTCAGCAGTAGAGTATCCTTTGTCAAGAACTTTGAGACCAGCTACCAGAATCTGGAATCTTGAGAACATTGTTTCAATGGATTCAGATTCTTCCATTTTGAACGCCTCATACTTCTGAATGAGCGCCAGAGCTTTAGTTTCTTTGACCTGAACGTTGCCCTCATGCGTCATTCTGAGTGAGTCAAAAATGTTCTTTGTTGTGTCTCTGTTGGAGATCTTTTCATATTCAGTATAGGAGATGGCGCTGAGGAGGATGGTTCTGGCCTTGTGGTGATTCTTGAAGTCACGCTTTTGTTGGTCAGACATTGTTTTTCTATCAATCTTCTGACCGCTTGCATTCACAGGGTGCGTGTATCCCTCTGTCACCATATCCCACAGATCGGCATCATGTGCCAGAAAGAAGCTTTCAATTCTGTCTTTCCAGTAATCAAAGTTTTCTCCATCAAAGACTGGAGGTTTGCCGCTGAATCTGTCTCTGTCCTCATTGTTTTCATTGCTGGTGTGAGAATAGTTTCCTGCCATTGTGTTTTTCTGACGCTGGATCTTGTACTGACACGGTTAAGTGTTTTAGCTCAGAACCAGGCGCTCTGATGCCAATTGAAGTAGTGAAAAACACAAGAAGGGGGGGGGGGGTTGAATTGTAAAACTGAAAATCAATGCAATGAACAACATATTTTTATCCTGGTTCGTTTGATCTCAAACTACTCCAGTCCACCCGTCAAGGTGATTTCGCCTCTCTCCAACGAGGTCTTAATCCACTATATTCAACTGAATATTACAGACTGCTTTAACAACTGCTAAAGCCTTCTTGATGCAAACCACAACCCGGTTTGTCAAGGAAACACTTTCTTACAAAGAAGATAAATCTAAGTGTGTGAATGTTTTCTACAAAACTGTATCACAACTGTGATGTATACACAACTTAAAGCTTAGAAACTAGATTGCTAAACAATGATTGAATATGAGAGTGTGTAGTGTTTAGAAAACTGAGAGAAGTAAGATTTTGATCAGCCTTTATGCGTGTAAAGATTTGGAGAGCATTAGCCAATTCAATCTTCAAAGTCTTGTTTATATAGCACTGAGATGTTGAACGTTGGAGCAATATTCTTGATTCAATGCTAATAACAAACTTTCCTTATCGAGCAGATCTTGTCTGGAATGAGGCCGTTGGTATTAATTTGCTTTCAATGCACAGTACCGTTGCTTACTTAATGCAAGTTCTGGCTTGGTTCATTCTGATTCTGCTTAGCTGCTGATGAACTGTTGTGTTTCTTTATCAGAGTGTTGAGCGCAGTTCTGTTCATCAGGCTTCAGCATATACGTGAGTTGATCATCTGATTCTGATATTCTGATATGGCAACTTCTGATGCTGATGTCAGAAACCAAATTTCTGATGCTGATTAGATGTGATCTTGCTTATATCAATCAGAGTATCTGCAAATCAGAACGTAATAATTTAGGCAGCAGATAGTTCATACATGAATCATATAAATAATATATCTTTTCACTTTGTTATCATCAAAACTTAAACATAGGGTAGTAGATTCAAACTTTGTTCTAACACCATGGATATACGGTTCCGTTTCAACACCGGCATAATCATAAATCTAGGCCCTAGTGAATTTGAGCTTCTAATCAAACAATTAGGTTATGTAAATTTTCACCCTACCTAATCCAAGAACTTGTATTCATAATCAAAGCAATTGGATTTTTGATCTGGAACCACAACCAACTTCACCTCTCGTTTCTCCCGAAACACCTCAAATTTACGACCCCCAATGATGCTTTCTTTTTTGATATCGAAACTGATCCCGAAACTCCGCCTTTCTATCACCATTTTGCACCCATTTAGCAACCTAAACCGTTGTGTGCTTCCTCAGTTGCCTCGGCACCTTCCTCTGGTGATCATGATACTGCCCTACTTACTTGCAAACTGAGTTAAACTACTTAAGGGATGAATTCACCAAACTGCACGTCGAGTTTCATGGTTTTATGGACTTTGTAACTGAGCAAGTGGACCATATTTTCCAGCATATCTACTCATCATCTCTCAATACTAACAGTAGTGGCTGACGTAGCTTGACATTATGCAATTTCTAGATTTTATTATTTTTTGTCTTACTTTATGTTTACTTTCTATTTTTGTTTTATGTTTCTTAGACTATTGTTTGAAAGAATTCAAAGTTTTTAGATCATATTAAAACGTTTGACATGATATGGGATATTTACATTTATAATATGATTTATTATTATACCATTAATCTGCTTCGCAATGATATAAAATATCTCTGTGTGCCTGAATGTATGAATCTGTAAGATTTAATTTTTAGCTTTTCTGGAAATTATATTTTTTATGTTGTGCCATCTGTCACACATTCTGTGATGACTGCTAGACATTTGCGAAGTGTGCCGCTCGACACACATCATGTACCCCTCGGGACCGACTTTAATACAGCGCCGCATATTTGTTTCAAACAGACACCAGATTCATTATATCCTTCCATCTTCTTCTAAATGTTAAACCCCATTAAAACCCCTTCCTCCATATTATTCACCCCTAACCTTTCCACATCCTCTATTTCTAAAACATCATTAAACACCATTAAATTCCAATCCCTGCATTCTTTACTGTTCTGTTTCTTAAGCACTTGAGGAACAATTATCAAAACCCACAACTTTTTGTCATCTTCTCGAAACTGAACCAATCCACCTCCCTTGTATCTAATCATGTCTCGAAGAGTTCAACACACAAGAGGAGAGCCCGACCTTTCTGGAATCGTGTTCCGAAACAGCGAAGGTGGGGTACATCAAGAAGCCCAGTACCAAAAGTTGTATCAATGTTCAGTTACCACTACAAGGTATGTTGACGTTAACTGTCTACGTGAGTTGGGATTGTTGGAGAGTGTGCAATGTCTACTTCATAATTCTGACCTATCTTATGTCTGCACCCTGAACCATCCAACTTATGAATCTTTGACTTTGGAATTTTTTAGCTCTTTCTCGTACAACACCCTAGAAAATGATAACATGTACCTCATAGGCACTGCTAACTTTCATATGTTTAGCGATGAATACTCTATGAATCAAGAGGCTCTGAGTGATCTGTTACATTTTCCTCGTGGAGGAGAAGCGCATTATCGAATCCCTCCAGAAGCTGATTGGGCATCGACAACATTCAGTCTATGTAAAGTTTTAATCGGTGAGAGACCTCCAAGTTGAGAGGGTCTCTTTACTTCATCTATCAATAATCCTTCCATCTGTTACTTTCATCTCATCCTTTCCAACACCATTTTTGGGAGGGCAAACAACAACAAAGTTAATTCCAAAGAATTGTTCTTCCTGTACTACACCTTCACGCCTCGTTGGAAGATTAATGGAAGTTCATTCCTCTTGGAACACATCCAGTATCTCTGTGCTCTAGGTACTACACCTTTCTATGTTGGAGGTTTAGTTACTTCTATAGCACTTCCTCTGAACATGGGGAACAAACTAGAGAATCTTCCTTCACTACCAGCTTTATTTATTGATATTGACAATTGTCATACTGGAAAACTTATTAAAGCTAGAGAAGATGGAAAATAAAATCTCATGGTACGGAAAAAAGTCATTCCAAGTATTATTTTCCCAAATCCCCAGCTTACCAATGTTACAAATATGGATAAGTGGTGTTATAATCTTAATGCTCCTGCTCCTGGTGAGAATGTTCAAAATGATCAAGATGGCCCAAGCAATGTTGAGCAATATGAAATAGAGCAAGTACTAGAGCAAGATGATCCCCAGCCTGACACCGACCAACATGCTACTCAAGCTCCTATGGAGAATCTTGCATGTTCATCATACGGGCACCAGCCCCAAAGAAGAAGAAATCGAGGGTAGCCAGCTACTCTTCATGACATCTATGCTAAAATGTTGCACCATAACAAAGCTGAAGCTCAACACTATTAGAGGATGGAAGCATAATAAAATGAGATGATGCAATAAGTTTGACAACTTTAGAGATATTAGCACAACTACGCCTACTGGCATGACCGAAGTATGTTTGAGCTTACCAAAGAGATGTAAGCATTGACTTATCGGGTCGACGGACTGCATGATTTTGTTACTCATGTTAGACTACAAGGATATGGTGTAGAGCCTTTCCAAGGAAGATATTATGCACGTGGACGCGCACGCGCACGTCGCAGAGCCCGTGGCAGAGGAGACGAGTAGTCATTCATCTCATTTCCTTCTTTACTTTCTCACCTTACTTCGTTACATTTGGGATAATGCACAGTTTAAGTTTAGGGGAGGAAGCTTTACCGCTTTAGTTTTCATTTACCATTTTCTAAGTAGATTTTCATTACCGCAAGTTTCCCTTCAATAAAATAATTTATATAATATCAAGTCATTATATGCGGATTTTCGTTCATTATTCAACTCACTTTCTTGAGCCATAACAAAAAATTTTACTTGACACACTCGAAGAGTATACAGGTTGCTCACTCTTAAAGATAAGTTAGAAATTTTGAGTGATATTTAAACAAAATTGATATTGTTTTAACACTCTAAAACCCCAGCTTACGCGAGACCGGTTGAAGTACCTATTATACCGAAACCTATAACTTTAAAGTATCTTCAAGTAGTTTATATAAGCAGTCAGCATTGTCTTAAAAATAAACTACATAGAGGGCCGATGAATATAAGTGAATGGTATTAAATCATTTTCCTAAACATCTTGTAAAGATGAATTGAAAACAAGTAATGCATTAATTAAGTTAGGTGAGCCTTACCCGGTTACTTAACCTAACAGTGTGGAACCTACATATTATGTTTTAAAAACCCGATGTAAGTTGGTTTAGAGGTTTATGGTGCTGAAATTGGTAGGGTGGACTACGGTTCAATCCCCCACATCTTGCAATCAGATTAATCAAGGGGTTACCAGATTTATGTACCAAAACCCCATTCTTAATATGACCATCAATAATCGGCTACTCTACTATGTGCGTGAAATAAGATAAAGGGCTTAATATGATTGCGCTCGAACAAAACGGGTGAAACAAAGAAACAACGATTAGGTTGAGCTATAATAGTATAACTGGAAGTAGTCTGCATAAGGAGGCGTTTTCTAGTGTTATCACTGTATCTCTGTTGTTGATATTGAGCTTACATCGTTCTAACGGAAACATCACGCAACCATGTACGAATTGATTTGTGTCATGTAATTGCATTTAACATGTGCTTAAAATATTAGCATACTGATTATTTGCTTGAGAACAAGCAAAGGTTCAAGTATAGGGGAGTTTGAGAACACAAAAATACATAGCTTATTCGAGCCTATTTGCATAAATAAAGTTACTATTTTATCTCAATTATGTTACACTATTTTGGATTTTCAAATGTGTTTCAGGTAATTATTCCATCCAAGACCTACATGAGAAAAGGAGAAGAAATGTAAAAGAAACAAGCTCAAAATCATAAAAACAGTAGAAATAATAGAAGAATTCATATCAGAAGGTTGTTCCCCCACGACACACCTTCCATTCCGCCCGACACAAGCTAAAATTGTGTGCCCCTCAGCACACACACCATTCCAATCAGCAAAGAGTAAAAAAATGTATGCCCCACGGCACACATTGCATGCCACTCGGCATAACCTATTTTATTTTTTTGACACGCAAATATTTCTCCATGATTCCATGCCAATGACCTACATAATTTCCTCCTTGTCTTTCTCTACACACGGATCTTTTGGAAGCACAAAGTCACATCCCTATCTTTTTTCAAACCACTTTTTGTTACGAGAAGGATATAAAATAGAAGGAAAGTTATAAAAATACTCTCACGTCTCTGCTATCTCGTTTTGTTACATTATTTTGCACTTTCATTTTTCCCTCCACGCCAATATTCCAGTTTCACAGTTCCGAGCATTGTTTAGAACTTAAGCAGATAAATCAATCACCTAAGCATCAATAGTTTTCTACACCAGAAAACTATTGCAACATTAGTTTTTCTTCATAGCCTCCTGAAATTGTTTTTTGGTTTAATATTTTTATTCTGCATTCAAGTTAGTTTTTCCGCAAGAAAATCATGCCGAAATATTGTGGAGGATTGCTACAAGTACTTAAAGAATTGCATAATTATGTTCTCATTATTTAATTCCATGTTTCTTTTAGTTTAATTTTATTATTGTTCTTTATGTATCATTCATGTCTGAATCGATATATGTTTGTTATCACTTTTTGTTCGTAACGGATAATATGTCTGACTAATTTCCCTGATACTTGTATGTAAAGTCACGAACCAAAGGAGTTCGGTAATGAATTGGCATAAACATTTTATAAAACTACTTTTATGGTTTGATTTCCATATTTCAATATAAAATTATTTTGTTACGAGAGTAAAAAAACAAACAAAGGCTAAAATCAATAATCACGAGAGTGTGATTTTTTAACCAGATAGTGGTCACCAAACATTGGTTTTAAATTCAGCGAGAGCAGATTACGATTAATTGGAATATATTGTTTTCAAAAATTATTTTTAAATGTTGACTAAAACAACGAGAGTGATCATTTAAGTTTAATAATATAGACAACAATCAGGAGAGTGTGAGATAAATATTTTTAAACTAATAGTTTCTACTAAACAGTGTTTTGAATACTCAAAGTTATGCCAATGATTTACTTAATTCCCAAAGTCAGACATATTACATAACAACGTCCCGTTATTAAATATTTCAATTAAGTCTACGTTATTTTTCGTCCATCCCAAAAACTAAGATTTATTAGCCTTAGCTTTACACAGTAGCTTTAGACAACAGTAATTCGATTACTAGCCCTTGTGGGTTCGATATCTTTTAAAACTACGCGATTAAATTATGCACTTGCAGTTAATACACCCGATAGACTCTTAGATTCACGCGATCAGTTCACCAACATATGGGTTTTCATAACTCTTGTCATTCACAGACTGATTGAATGATATACCAACATTAGGTGTATCATTAGGAGTAGTCTTGCTCCCTTAATTTCAATCATTATCATTCTTATGCTTTGGTCAACACGAACATCCTTTTTATTAGTTTTTCTAACAACATTAGGTTTTGTTAAAACCTTTTTATTACTTGCAGATGCAATTTCTTCAGAGACCTGTTCTTTAGAAATAGTAGGGTTACTTACATTAAAAGACTGAGATCTTCTTCTTCCGGTAAATGATTTCGTTCTGGTCTTCTTGGGAGATCCAGCAGGGATGATCAAAAGACGAGAAACATTCAGAATTTCATTCGTCATGTTTTTAGAAATTTCAGAGGTGTAGTGAGAGTGACTAGACATGTATTCTCTGTTATCCATATGAGGATTTTGAAATTCTAAGAGAGGAGTATTATCAAGTTTGTTCTGAATGGATTTTTCAGAAATAATGGAGAGGTGGTTGCCACGAGAATTGGAAGAATATGGCTTGTGAATAATGCAGTAGGTTATGAGGTTTAAGTAGCATATCCGTTTGGGTAAATCAAAACTTTGTAATGATGGCAATGATTTTTCATAAGCAAATAAAAAATGAGAGACAAATCTATCAGTTGCATACTTTCACATTAATGATTGCCATAACTTATTAATAATGTTAATTCCAAGGTTCATGGCATACCTGTTGTAGTAGTAGAAATGTTGAGACTAAGCCATTGGATTGACTTGACTCGCACAGATCAAATAAAAATCTCCACCGTGCTTTATCATTTCCAGAGGAATGGGAAAAGAGCGAATAACCCAAAAAAGAGGGGGAGAGAATCTAAGTACGGGGGTTGGTTATGCAAAGGGAAGGTATTAACACCCTAAACATCTACTGTACTCCGCAGGAACCTCTTTGAAATTTTTTGTATTTTGGCTATAAATGTTGTATATAAAAATAGATGGTGGAGGTGAGAAGAGAAATATTTTTTACAATTTTTGCACCCTCCGTGGTTGAGAACATTTAGTGCCTACGTACCACCTTTTGTGCAATAGGGGATCAAAGTACCCGTAGTTCACCTTTAAAAAATTTAAAACACACGTGTGTTGATTAATTTTAAGAGAAGAGATATCATTGTCTTATCCAAGTGGAAGAACATACTTACGACCCATGATTATGATAAAGGAGAATTTGAATCATCTCAATGTGGATGATATAGCTTGGATTTTAAAATCAACAAAGCCTCGCTCAACACCCAAGTGGAAAATATCCCGTTTCATTATATATCGTAGAAGTATAGTAGCTCGCATCACTACAAGGATTGACAAGAGTCTAATCTTTTGAGAAAATTTTTAAGTAAAAATCCAAATTGGCAAATGGTTTGAATGAGATTAATTTACTTTTAGTCTTCTCACAAAAAAAATCAAAGTATGATTAAGTGGGTTAAAGTTTGATTAAGAAAATATTTTTGAAAATGCATGGATTTAAGTCCATGTTTATTGTGAAAGCGGTTCAAGTTAGAAAACAAGAAGAGTTTTGAAAAAGAGGGAGTAGATTTTTGAAATAAAATAAGATGGGAGGAGATGAAGGGACTATCCTAAAGCATAAGGTAAAAGTTAGAGAAAAGAACCTTGTAACCAACAAGAAGCCAACACTTGACATAAATAGTCAATGTAGAATTCCCATCCTTTGGATTGAAACCAAGCAAGCCATGATACTAAACCTCTTAAGAATACTAAGCTTCAGATGCATTAGGTCTTCAAAAAATTGGGCAGAGTAACGGCTATATACAGAGGAATTCCCAATCACAGACAAAAGCATATAATCAGAATAACCTGCACACAAAGGAAATTAAGCCAATGTCTTGGGGTAAACCCCAAGAACTCCAGACAAAATAACAAACAAAGTTACAAGGTCCCAAGGGTATCAAGGCTTCTAATACTAAGTCCAAGAGGTCCACAACTCCATTATGCCATGGATAATAACCAAATAGTCCAAGTAACCTTAAATTTTTTTATTGTTCAAGTTGGCTATTAAGTATCTTCAAAAAGAAAATGAAAAGCTCAAGTGAGGAAAAATCAAAATGGCATAAAGATAAATGCTCAAGTGAGCAAAGATAAAAATGACATGAAATGTAAATGACAAAATAAATGATACGTAAAAGTAAAGGCAAAAAGTAAAAGCATAAAGTAAAAGCATAAAGTAAAAGTCAGTTGCTAGTGAGTTAAAAATTAGAGATTAGTTGAATGATCATCTTGAAACTTGTATTTTAAAACTCATTAGAAGATTCATAAAATCAAAGCTTCTTAATAACAAGTTTCATTTTCTTTTTGTCAAGTATATCATTCATTTCAAGTTCTCGAGGCGACAACATATGATCAATGATGTTTAAATGATTCACTTAAACCAAAATTTATGATTCATTAGGAGATTGATAAGACCAAAGCCTCCTAACAATTATTCTCAATGTTATAGGATCAAAGGTTTCAAATTAAACATACTTGGGCTTGCCAACATATGTTTGAGCCACGAATGATCATTTCTCGAATCAAAACAAAATTTAGCGCTATATTGAGCAATCTTAAGTGGACTTATATAGAAGTCGCACCTATTTTAAGGTTGGTCAATAGAAATCTATGTACCATATTTTTCGAGTAATGATATGTAGATCATTCTCCAATAACATGTAGCAGAAATAAGAAAGGGATAAGATGAAGATGGAGGGGATGTATTAAATTAAATTAGGGTTTCAAATATCATCAACATCATTTATCCATTTTGGTGGATTTCGTTTTTCAACCAATCAACACCTAAGATCCAATGAGGTTGAGGAACTTGTCCCAAAATAAAACCCAAATCAGGACCAAACAAAAATAATAAAATAATATTTAATAGAACAATATTTAAATGGTTAATAAAAGGGAAATAATTGGTAAAATACACAAAGTATATTAAATCATCAAATAAAACTAAAAAAAATAGTAAGAAGTCAAACAAATATCAATAAGTGTTGACAAATTTTTTTGGAATTTTTTTAAAATCAGAAACTAATTTTTAACTTTAAATAAATAAGAAAAATAAACCAAAAATTATGAAAAACAGAAAAATCAGAAATAAAAATTAGATGAGGTCACCAATATTTGTCAAGAGGTCGTTGGATTCTTCCATGATTTTTCCAGAATTTAAAAAGACCAAAAAGTATTTTTAAAATAATCAAAATAAGGCAAACAATACAAAAATTATGAAAAATATGAAACATTAAAATAAAAATATGAAAAAAATATTCCCAAAGTCAGAAATAATTCAAGGTATTTTTGTATATTTTTTTCATAATTTTTGGATAAAAAATAAGAGAGACATAAGTTTTTTAAATTAAAAAATTTTAAACAAATTTTGTTAAAATAAAATAAATCATAAATAATGTGAGGCGTTGGATCCGGTTCATTAAAACATGTTGGCTCATCTAATGGCTCAATGGTGATGATGTATGGCAATCCACGATCAACAAACATGCACTGAAGTCACGATAGTCAGACCAATCACACCATTTCAATTGTCTTGCTCTCATTGGTTGAAGAAGCCACGTAGGTCATCTTCAACCTCCAGCTACCTTGCAATTAGGGAGAGATCATGATTCTTAAATCTGTAAATTTAGACGCTCATAGTTGTATCATTGGATGCGTCTCTTCAAGACGATCACAACCAAATCCTTGCGCCAAATTTAAATAAAACACAACTTACTTGATTTAGAAAAAACTAGAGATATTTTGAAAATTTTGAAATCGAAAACAGAAGCATCAAATGCATTAATTCATCAAAACTGAGTAAATAGCAAGCATCAGTGAGCATCATAAATCATTCCAATAATTTTAGTTAGAAGATTTGGTACCTTAAACTACTTGCATGAAGTCAGACGAATTTCCTCTGAAATTGGACTTGACTAGAACGATTTAGGAAGCCTTAGGACTTGGTTCTTCTTCTGTTAGCTTTAGTGAAGTTCAAGGATGAAGAATCGGCAAAGAAACTGGATTGAAAAATGGAGAAAAGATGAATTTGAAAACTAAAAAAAAAGAGAGTTATGGAGAGAGTTTGTGATCGGTACATTGTAAGTCTATTGGGATACTAACTGCAAGTATACAGTTTAGTAGTTCTAGTTTTAAATGATTATCGAACCCACAGAGACTGAGGATCAATCGTATATGATCTAATGCTACAATTGTTTAACTAAGCGATGAATATTTGGTTTTAGGGGGAAAATAGTTTAATTAAAAATAATAGTAATAGCTATACCGGTATGTGATAGTCGGACCTCGGGAATTCGGTGAATCGCTTGGCATATAAAGTATTTCAGTACAAATGAATTGTTTAAAAACCTGAGACATACCCTCTCGTGTTCATGAAATAAGTCATGCTACTAAACCTAGTGGATGCACTTTAAATTTAATAACACTTTTTGAAAACAATTTGAGTTTAATTAATTTGTTAAAACACTCTCATGTATTTAAAAATTAATGTTTCGTTACCACTATCTGGGTCGAACCCCAGCTCTCGCATGCAGGTTGTAGCCTTATTTAATTTCCCACTCTCATGGAAAAATCGTGTTAATTATCCTCTCACTCTCGTGACAAGGGTAGTTAAATTAAACATGGAAATTGGAAACCAAAAATTATTTATAATTGTTTTTAGCCAAGTTATCACTGAATTCTTTCGGTACTTAGGAGTCACGTACCGGTATAATTAATTTAACCGGACGTAATATATTTAGTAACTATACAACTTAAAATATAATTCATAAAAATAAATGGCATAGCACAAGAATAAATAAAAATTAATTGCATAAAAGAACTTGTAAATAATGTTGCTATGGTAATCTTGAGTAGTACAAATTCCTTGCAATTAACCGAAATCTATAACCGTGTTAATTCTTGGATGAAGAACTAACACTCTTGAGACTAATTCTGGAAATAAAAATTACAGTACGAATGAAAATGGTTCAAAAATAAATAAAATAGTTTAATGTAGAAAAGAAGCAATTTTTTTCTGTAGAAAATTCTTCGACCATCATCCATTGAACTGCCACATATATATAGGAGAAGATTTTGCAGTTGAGAAAATTCTGGAAAAGCTTGAGTGGAGGAAGACCCGGATTCATGGTTACTGAGGTTGAGGAAATATAGGAGGAGAAAAACTGCCCACAACGTTGCCCACGTCTCCATTAATTCATAACATTGCTTTTAAGCGTGTGACGGTCGTCACGAGGGGGTGACGGTCGTAATGCACTTAGATAGCGCGTTACGCTCGTCAATGATGTGTGACGAGCGTTCTTCTAGTTGTGGGAGCGTTACGATCGTCATAGGGTGTGACGGTCGTCACAGCTACAAAATATGCAGACTTTGCAGATTTGGTTCTTTTTCTTCTGATTCTTGGTTAGATTCCTTCATGTGATCCTTTTTCATTGATTTGAGTTGACAAATGATGTACCTGTGAAAAGACACAAAAACTCGGAATAATCGGGAGTTAAACGACTCAATGTATTATGAAAATCGATAAAAATTGTAGTAATTATATGATACGATTTCTCGTTATCAAATTCCCCCATACTTAAACCTTTGCTTGTCCTCGAGCAAATAGTCATTAGAAAGATCAGACAAGTTTTGTCAAGCGCATATACATGACATACCTTCGATTTTTAAAGCAATTTCGGGAAATCCTCGTCAGTTCGCCCGATACTTGAGTGAAACACTAACGATACGCTAATGACACAAGCAATAAGCTTAGTCGTAGGCTTCCATTTTCAAACGAACTATCCAACATTTCTATTATAATTCTGCCCAGAGTTCCTCGTATCTATTTCACCCGGTTTCATTCTGGCGCAATCACATTAAGCCCTTTGTCTTAGCACGCACGTAGTGGAGTAATCGGTTAGTGACTTTGATCCTTTTAGCATGGGGTCTGGTACACGAATGTGGCAACCCTACATATGTTATCCAAATTGGAGGTTGTGGGGGATCGGTCCGTAGCACGCCCTACCGAGTTCAGAACCAGATACCTCTAAACCAACCAACAGTGGATTCCTTCATTATTTGTTCAACTCTTATATGTGACCGTATTTTTTTGGTACACGAAATTTATTTTCTTTTAGCAGCGAGATAAGAAGGATATTTATATGATCAGGTATCAAACACTTATATTTATCGATTCTCCACATGGTTTGTGTCAAGACGGTGCTGACTGCTAGTATAAACTACTAGGGGTTACTTTAGAACTAAAACTCAAGATATCGGTATAATGGTTATTGAAACGGATCGCGTAAGTAGGAATTCTACGGTGTCATAACTGTATCGGTCTTGTTGATTCGTTTTCGGCTTCCTCAACTGGGATTTCGTTAAAATAGGTATGTTGGGCTAATGCGAAGATAAAAATTTTCGGTATGGCTAAATAAAGCGAAGAATTTGAATTGAGACATATCATAAAAATTTACTTGTTTATAGAAGATGGAAAGGTACCTCTCCCACACTAAATCCGACATTGTCCTCAATGTTGCGGTATATAGGCGGGGAAACACAATTACAAAAACAAACATAAAGGAAATGAAACAGAAAAAGTAAACTACTTAGAAAATAAAGAAAACTACTAGTGACCACGTCCTCTACTCCTGGTGCGAGAGCGCCTGGTAGGAGTGGCTTCTGTGTCAGTATCCTGGTAGCCAAGGGTGCTGACGTCCAGCCTTAAGGCGTTGAGTTCCGACAGGGCCTCATCCAACCTCTCATTCATGCTCCGCTGTCCATTCAAGATCTGAGTGTTTTGAGCGCATAAATACTCATATTGTTCCTGTTGTCTTCTTTCAAGCACTGCGCTCATTTGATTTTGCATATGGATGGCGCGGAGATCGTCTTCAAGATTAATAGGAGGTGGTGCAGATGAAGGTCCTGGAGTGTCGTGGACGGGGGGAGCATTGTCCAGCTCTTCTTGCATTTCGTCTGCGGGGGCATTAGGCTGGTCTTCCTGAGTAGGAGCACGCCCCTCGGGAGCTGCAGGATCGAACAACCAGTTAGCTCTGTTTTGTGGATCGATTCGGTCCCTGCAAGGCAAAGTGATGTTATGATAAACAGTGTTTCTGATCACAGGGTGGAATCTGCCATACTCCCGCTCATAAATGAGATGTGCGGACTTGCAGTGGTCCATAGTCAGCAAAGCCGGTGCCATTGAAGGCATATCCGCGAGAGCAGCACCATAATTCAGGGCTATGGCAAGAGAAGTGACAAGCCCTCCGAAATAGAAGGGTTTTCCGCCTCTAGCACAAATAGAGTGAATATGAGCCAGTAAAAACGGGGTGGCGTTGATCTTTTGCCCGGTGAATGCGCAATGCATGAAGAAGAGCTCCTTGGAGTTGAGCTTGTGGTTGCTGTCACGGGCGAAGATGGTATTGCTGAGGATGCAATGAAAGTAGTGAATAGCCAGATTATGAATGTGTGTGGCGTTGAGGTGGTCGTAGGATCTGGCACGGATGTTTGTCATACTGTGCCATAAGTTAAAAGCTTCCTCACCAAAATTATCCGGCACCCGGAGGTGGACACCTTCGTCAGAACAGAAACCTAACAGCTGTGCAATGTCGGTCTGGGGAAGCTGATGCTCAATGCCAAACATACGAAATTTGGCCACGCCTGAGAGTTAGTTCGTGGCACCAGGGGGAGTGATGTATACAAAGGAACTCAGAAACTCAAGGGTTAGAGTTTCATAAATGGGTTGAGGTTCGCGGCATAGGTTCCATAAATTCACGCTCTGCAACAGTTGTCGGACATTATCTAGAAGTCCCAAATTCCTCAAATAGTCAAGATCAACATACCGTGTAGGTTGGAGACCGCGGCGTTGGAACTTCTGGAATTTGAGACGTTGGTTTTCGCCTTGTTCGCCGGATCTGAAAGTGAGAGTGGGAACTTGTTAATTGTTGGCCATAGTGCGTGTAGAAGGATTGAAGCGTGGATTGAGTAGTGGGTTGATGGAGTTTTTAGTGTTAGAGTGTTGGAAGTTAAAGAAAAAATTTGAGAGGGTGTGATATGGTTTTGGGAAGAATGGAGGTTTGAGAGAAAAAATGGAACGACTCTGTAATAGCAGGTTCTGCTATTGGGCGCGTGTGACGGTCGTCACAAATGGTTGACGGGCGTAACACGGTGAAACGCGTGTTACGCTCATCATGGGGGCGTTACGAGCGTCACGCGTTCAATTTTATTATATTACTGAAAAGAATGTGACACTTTTATTTTCCAATATTATAGTTCATAATTCTAGCACAGTAAGCAGGCATAATATTTCCAACACACGTCATATGACCAAATTTTTGCAGAAAATATGAACAGTAAATTAATAAAAAATGAAAAATATACTGAAAATTGAAATAACATGTATGAAATGAAATAATGGCAGTAAGGAAATAGAATTTGAAACTTAAATAATTGAAATTTCATTAACGAGTAAAAATTGTTTGGAAATAATAACTAAAATAATAATAATAATAAAAATGATAAAATACTAAAACAAACTAGAATCCTCCCCCACACTTAAACTAAACAGTGACCTCACTGTGTATACAAATGCAAGAGAAGAACAAATTAGTATAACAACAGAAATCTCTAGCCACGAGGAGTGGGGAACATATGCTGGTGCATGAAATCCAGTTGGTCTGTCCCCAAATCCATAAAAGCGATGAAATCCACACGTAGAGATGTAAGCTCACCCCGCATTTCGGTAATTTCTTCATGCAAAGAGTTGAGGGTAACAGTAGGTGGAGGCGGTGGTGGTATCTCTGGAGCCTGGGTGGACTCAGTAGAAACTACATGCCGCTCCCATGAGTCGAGAAACTGGTGGTATTCCGATGGTGTTTCAGGATCTTCAGCATCTCGAGAGGTATTAGGGACTTCATAGATGTCAACAGTGGAAGGAGACGAAGGCGGTGTAGGAGGATGGTGGAGGTCAAAAAGCCAGTTTGCTCTATTGTGGACACTAGTTATAGGGTTCAGGAGCACAAACTGGTGGATAGTCTCATGATTAATTAGCAGCTCGAATTCATTTGGCCCAAGATTTCCTATAAAACTAGTGTTGAAGCAAAATTCAATGTTCATTGGCTTGATTCCATAGTGCGTTGCTGATCCTAACATAGGCCTTCAGAGTCCAATGGCATTAGAGATCATAGTGACTAAACCACCTAAGAGGATTGGGGCATTTGGTGTTTGTATAATACGTTCCATGTTAGCTAGCATATAGGCGGCACCGTTTACTGGACGGCTCTGAGAAGCACAGTACATGATGAAAAGCTAATCACGTGACACTGATGTAACATTTTGCTCTTTACCAAAAAGGGTGTGGGCAATGATCTTATGGAAGTACCTGATAGCCGGGTTGTGGATGGACTCCGAGTAAAGGTCAGATGGCTCGGGATGGTTGTTTCCAGCAATGCTACCCTAGAAGAAATCAAGGTCAGTATCAAGCAATAGGTCTTCCTGGGTCATGGTAATAACATCAGGGCCATAAGGGAATCCTAACAGGTTGGAAAACTCCCTATGGTTATAGCGGTAGTCCATGTCAAACAATCTGAAGGTGATCAGCCCGCAGTTGAACCCTAACCCATGATTTGGTAGGTAGCTCAGTGTGCTCAGGAACTCAAGGGTCAACTTTCTGTAGGTACAATAACGTCTACGAATAGGAGCAGTGTCCCATCCTATTTGGTGTAGCAGATACATGACACTCTCACGAATGCCTAAAGCAGTCATAGCATGGTCATCAACATAAATTGTAGGACATATCTCACGCTCAGCCAGATCCTCAAAGCGTCTTCTCTGGTGCCTACTTCTCAAGGTTATGTTCATTTAGTTTACTCGTGCCATGGAGCTAAATATTAAAGCTAAAGAATTACCCCTGAAAATGTTTAATAAATGTATGAAAAACTAAGTTAGTATTTTCAGGTTAAAAATGCCGAAGTTAAATCAAAAAGAAAAAGAAAGTTTTAAAAGAAAAGTAAAAATAAAAGAAAAAGAAATTAAAAAGGAGTAAGGGATGCAACATGAAAGTTTTAAAGATTAAGAAGAAGAAAATAAAAATAAAAACATATTAAAACAATAAAAATAATTAAAAGAAAACATGGGTTGCCTCCCATGAAGCGCCTTTGTTTTATGTCGATGGCTCGACAGATAGTACCTATTCAGTTAGGTATCGGGGTAGGTGGCTCACTTAACTGCAGATAAGTCGAATAGTTCAGATTTCCGACGTTAAAATAGTGCTTTAAGCGCTGGCCATTGACTATAAATGGTTCGATAGAATTTCCTTTAATTTCTATCGCACTATTGGGGAAAACTTTATTAATTTCGAATGGTCCTGACCATCTGGAACGTAATTTACCTGGGAAAAGTTTCAGTCTAGAGTTGAATAGGAGTACGATGTCTCCTTCCTTAAATTCATTCCGCGAGATACGCTTATCATGCCATTTTTTTGTTCTCTCCTTATAGATTCTAGCATTTTCATAGGTGTCTAAACGCAATTCTTCTAATTCATGGATATCTAATATTCGTTTCTCGCCAGCAATCTTGTAATTTAAGTTAAGGGTTTTAATGGCTCAGTAAGCTTTATGTTCGAATTCTACTGGCAAATGACAAGATTTTCCATAAACTAATTTAAACGGCGTTATTCCGATAGGGGTTTTAAAAGCTGTCCTATATGCCCAAAGAGCGTCATTTAGCTTGGAGGACCAACCTTTTCTGGATGTGGCTACGGTTTTCTCAAGGATTTGTTTAATTTCCCTGTTTGACACTTCCACTTGTCCACTCGTTTGAGGATGGTATGGTGTGGCTATGCGATGTTTAACGCCATATTTTGAAAGTAGTTTTTTGAAAATTCTAGAGATAAAATGGGAACCGCCATCACTGATTACTAGTCTTGGTACACCGAATCGTGGGAAGATAACATGCTTGAATAGTTTAAGTACTACTCGTGTATCGTTTGTGGGTGCAGTGACGACTTTAATCCATTTCGATACGTAGTCAGCTGCTACCAATATATACTTATTTCCAAAAGATGCAGGGAACGGTCCCATGAAATCAATTCCCCACGCATCGAAATTTTTTACTTCGAGAGTCCCTTTTTGCGGCATTTCGTCACGTCTAGATATATTTCCTGTGCGCTGACATGTATCATAGTTCATAATTGCTACATGGACGTCTTTCCATAAAGTAGGCCAAAAGAAGCCAACTTGAAGTATTTTTGCACAAGTTTTCGATGTACTAGCGTGTCCACCATAAGGGGAGGAATGGCAATGGGCAATGACGTCGTCTATTTCATCGTGAGGAACACAACGACGGTAGATACCATCAACGCCTCTTTTAAAGAGTAGTGGTTCAACCCAAAAGTAGTGTTTAATATCATGGAAGAATTTCTTCCGCTGTTGGTACATTAAATCGGGTGGTAAAACACCAGCAGCTAAGTAGTTAATGAAATCAGCGTACCACGGTAATGTGGTGTCGGTACAAATGGCTTTTACTACCGCAGTTGTTAAATGTTCATTGTGTTGATCTAAATTGTCGGTAGGAGCTATCTCTAGTTTAGCAATAAGGCGTTAATATGGGAAATCTTCGTTTATGGGAACACTCTAGGTTTGGATTCCATCCAATCTTGATAAATGGTCTGCTACCACGTTTTCAGTCCCTCTTTTGTCTTTTATTTCCAAGTCAAACTCTTGTAGGAGTAAGATCCATCTGAGTAGTCGTGGTTTGGCGTCTTTCTTACTTAGCAAGTATCGGATCGCAGCATGATCCGTGTAAATAATGATTTTGGCGCCCACTAAGTAGGAACGAAATTTATCCAATGCGAATACAACAGCTAAGAGTTCCTTCTCCATAGTGGCGTAATTCATTTGTGCAGGATCGAGTGTTCTGCTTGCGTAGTAGATAGCGTGAAGCTTTTTATCTTTGTGTTGTCCTAGGACTGCGCCTATAGCATAATCGCTTGCATCGCACATTATTTCAAATGGTAGGTTCCAATCAGGAGGTTGCATAATAGGTGTTGAAATTAAGGCTTCTTTAAGCGTCTCAAATGCGTTTAAGCATTTATCGTCGAAAATAAACTCGGCTTCTTTCATCAATATTTAGTTAGCGGCTTAGTGATTTTAGAGAAATCTTTTATAAAACGTCAGTAAAAACCAGCGTGTCCTAGAAAACTTCTTATTTCTCTAACTGTTTTGGGTGGTTGAATGTTTTTGATAACCTCGATTTTTTTCTTTATCGATTTCAATCCCTCTGTTTGATACAATGTGACCCAACACAATTACTTGTCTTACCATGAAGTGACATTTTGCCCAATTGAGCACTAGGTTGACATTGACACAACGTTTCATTACTAGTTCAAGATTTGATAAGCATCCTTCAAAGCTTTCTCCACAAACAGAAAAATGGTCCATGAATACTTCCATAATTCCGTCTAAAAAGTCTGTGAAAATCGCCATCATGCATCGTTGGAAAGTTGTAGGTGCGTTACATAGTCCAAATGGCATTCTTTGGTATGCAAAGGTACCGTAGGGGCATGTGAACGTGGTTTTCTCTTGATCATCAGGATGAATGGGAATTTGGAAGAATCCCGAGTATCCGTCAAGATAGCAGAAATGGGAATGTTTGGCTAAGCGCTCGAGTATTTGATCAATGAATGGTAATGGAAAATGGTCCTTGCGCGTAGCTTTGTTTAGTTTTCTGTAATCGATACACATTCTCCATCCTGTTTGGGTACGTTGTGCCACCGATTCGCCTTTTGTGTTTGTTATAACTGTAACACCTCCTTTCTTAGGTACTACGTGAACTGGACTGACCCAGTTACTATCTGATATTGGGTATATGATGCCTTCCTCTAGTAGTTTCTGTACCTCTTTCTTAACGACTTCACTTAGGATAGGATTTATTCGTCTTTGATGTTCTCTAGAAGTCTTGCAGTCCTCCTCCAGCATAATGTGGTGCATACAGAGAGAAGGGCTTATTCCTTTTAGATCTGATATTTTATAACCTAACGCGGTTGGATACTTCCTTAACACATTAAGAAGTTTATCGGTTTCGATCTTCCCTGGATTGGCATTAACTATAACTGGTCGTTCGAGCTCTTTATCTAAAAATTCATACCTGAGATCTTCAGGTAACGTTTTAAGTTCTATACCATTTTTCTTATTAGTTGGGGTAGGATCGGGTGTTAAGGCGAAACATTCGCTTAGGTTAGCATCTAGATATTCTTGTTTCCAGTCATCATCCTTGGAGATAGTTGGTGTCGGAATTTTCAGCATCCCAGAATAGGTGTCTTCTTGGCTTTCTAGTTCTTTGACACATTCATCAATAATATCTAGGAGACAGCATGAGTCATCTATAGCAGGGGCTTTGAATAATTGGGAAAGAATGAATTCTACTTTTTCTTCTCCTACCTCGAAGGTAAGCTTTCCTTTCTTAACGTCAATAATGGCTCCTACAGTGGCTAAAAATGGTCTTCCTAGTATGATGGGAATGTTTGAATCTTCCTTGATGTCCATTATTATAAAGTCAGTCGGTATGTAAAATTGTCCTATTCGGACAGGAATGTTTTCTAGCATACCAACAGGGAAATTGACTGATCTGTCGGCTAGTTGTAGGGACATCTTGGTATGTCTCATGTCACCTAGTTTGAGCTTCTCGCAAATAAATAATGGCATTAGACTAACACTTGCTCCTAAATCGCATAGAGCTTTGTCTATGACAGATTTTCCAATTACACATGGTATGGAGAAACTACCAGGACCTTTTAGCTTTGGAGGCATGTTATTTTGAATTATGGCACTACATTCGGCAGTTAGCATAACGGTTTCGTTTTCAACAATTTTTTTATTATTAGACAATATTTCTTTTAGGAATTTATCATATGACGGCATTTGGGTTATAGCTTCTGTAAACGGAATAGTAACGTTTAATTTTTTCAGAAGTTCTACAAATTTCTTGAATTACCCCTCGTTCTTGGATTTTGCAAGTCTTTGAGGGTATGGAATTGGTGGTTTATATGGCGGTGGAGGTACGTAAGGTTTTTCTGAAGCCTCTATGTTCTCATTCTCGTCTTCCTCTACATTCTCAGATTGTTCTTTCGATTTCTCTGCTTCCTTTTCAGGTTTCTGATACATGGTCGGATTTTGGAGTCTAGGATCTACCGGTCCATCAAGTGCTGTCCCACTTCGTAATGTGATAGCATTGACATGTCCTTTAGGATTGGGTTGCGGCTGTCCAAGAAACGTACCAGCAGGTGCGGCAGAACTAGCTTGGCGTTGTGCAACTTGGGAGATTTGGGTTTCTAACATTTTATTGTGAGTTGCTAGGGCATCTACCTTATTTTCTAATAGCTTCAATTGTTCAGCGGTGTGAACATTTTGATTGAGGAATTCTTTGTTTTGTTGAGCTTGATTAGCGATAAAATTTTCCATTAAGATTTCAAGGTTAGATTTCTTAGGAATGTTAGGAACATTAACAGCGGGTTTTTGATAACCTGGAGGTACAGCAGGTGCTTGGCCAAGTGCATATAAAGCATTATTATTCTTGTACGAGAAGTTAGGATGGTTCTTCTAACCAGGATTATAGGTATTGGCATAAGGATTACCTTGAGCGTAATTAACCTGATAAGCTGATATTCCTGCTAAGATTTGACATTCGGTTTCAACATGACCAGGAACTCCACAAATTTTGCAGTTTGGGGTAACTGCAGCCACGGTGGCTGCAGGAGGTAAGGTCAAGATTTCTATCTTTTGAGTAAGAGCATATACCTTAGCATTAACTTTATCTAGGCTACTAATCTCGTACATCCCACTTTTGGTTTGAGTTTTCTCCACAGGTGTTCTTTCTCCTCCCCACTGATAGTGGTTTTGAGCCATATTTTCAATGAGTTGGTTAGCTTCGTCGTAAGGCTTGTCCATCAGTGTACCACCTGCGGCGGCATCTATAGAGAGTCTTGTGTTGTACAAGAGTCCATTATAAAATGTGTGGATGATCAGCCATTTTTCTAGTCCGTGATGTGGGCACATTCGCATCATATCTTTGTAGCGTTCCCATGCATCGAATAGTGATTCAGTATCCTTCTGCCTAAATCCGTTGATTTGAGCTCTTAATGCAGTAGTCTTGCTTGGGGGAAAGTATCATGCTAAAAATACAATCTTAAGTCCTTCCCACGTAGTGACGGAATTTGACGGCAAGGATTGCAACCAAGCCCAAGCTCTATCTCTTAGCGAGAAAGGGAAAAGACGTAATCTTATTGCATCTTTACTAACGCCATTTTCTATAACTGTGTCGGCAAATTGAACGAATTTTATAAGATGTTCATTTGGATCCTCGGTAGGATTTCCAGATAATTGGCGTTGTTGGATAGATGATATCAATGACGGTTTTAACTCAAAATCGTTTCGATTTATTGCTGGTGCAACAATGCTATTGTGGGGTTCTTGTTGTGATGGAGCTGCGTACTCCTTCAGTGGACTGGTCCTTTGTTCTTCGGCCATGTCTACTTCTGGATTAGTTTCGGTTTCAGAGGAAGAATTAGAATCTGTTTCAGAATCAATCTTAATTTCGGGTTTGGGTAAAGGAATAGTGTGATTTAAATAGTAATCCCTGACTGTTCGTCTTATGGAAAGGATGCGTTCAGGTTCGTCCGTCGATTTGTCAAGTGGTTCGCCTTGTGAGCGAGTCCTTGGCATACAAATCGAAAAAGGGTTTCTGTTGCCTAGTCTAAACGCGCAACAGAAGAATCGTACTTAATTGACTAATCAGTCCCTGACAACGGTGCCAAAAACTTGATCGGGACTTTATAAGTCTATTGGGATACTAACTGCATGTATACAGTTTAGTCGTTCTAGTTTTAAATGATTATCGAACCCACAGAGACTGAGGATCAATCGCATACGATTTAATGCTACAATTGTCTAACTAAGCGATGAATATTTGGTTTTAGGGGGAAAATAATTTAATTAATAATAATAGTAATAGCTATACCGGTATGTGATATTCGGACTTCTGGAATTCGGTGAATCGCTTGGCATATAAAGTATTTCGGTAAAAACGAATTGTTTAAAAACCTGAGACATACACTCTCGTGTTCATGAAATAAATCATGCTACTAAACCTAGTGGATGTACTTTAAATTTAATAACACTTTTTGAAAACAATTTGAGTTTAATTAATTTGTTAAAACACTCTCATGTATTTAAAAATTAATGTTTCGTTACCACTATCTGGGTCGAACCCCAGCTCTCGCATGCAGGTTCTTGCCTTATTTAATTTCCCACTCTCGTGGCAAAATCGTGTTAATTATCCTCTCACTCTCGTGATAAGGGTAGTTAAATTAAACATGGAAATTGGAAACCAGAAATTATTTATAAATGTTTTTAGCCAAGTTATCACTGAATTCTTTCGGTACTTAGGAGTCACATACCGGTACAATTAATTTAGCCGGACATAATATATTTAGTAACTATGCAACTTAAAATATAATTCATAAAAATAAATGGCATAGCACAAGAATAAATAAAAATTAATTGCATAAAAGAACCTGTAAATAATGTTGCTATGGTAATCTTGAGTAGTACAAATTCCTTGCAATTAATCGAAATCTATAACCGTGTTAATTCTTGGATGAAGAACTAACACTCTAGAGACTAATTCTGGAAATAAAAATTACAGTACGAATGAAAATGGTTCAAAAATAAATAAAATAGTTTAATGTAGAAAAGCAGCAATTTTGTTATGTAGAAAATTCTTCGACCATCATCCATTGAACTGCCACATATATATAGGAGAAGATTTTGCAGTTGAGAAAATTATGGAAAAGCTTGAGTGGAGGAAGACCCGGATTCATGGTTACTGAGGTTGAGGAAATATAGGAGGAGAAAAACTGCCCACAACGTTGCCCACGTCTCTATTAATTCATAACGTTGCTTTTAAGCATGTGACGGTCGTCACGAGGGGGTGACGGTCGTAATGCGCTTAGATAGCGTGTTACGCTCGTCAATGATGTGTGACGAGCGTTCTTCTAGTTGTGGGAGCGTTACGGTCGTCATAGGGTGTGACGGTCGTCATAGCTACAAAATCTGCAGACTTTGCATATTTGGTTCTTTTTCTTCTGATTCTTGGTTAGCTTCCTTCATGTGATCCTTTTTCATTGATTTGAGTTGACAAATGTTGTACCTGTGAAAAGACACAAAAACTCGGAACAATCGGAAGTTAAACGACTCAATGTATTATGAAAATCGATAAAAAGTGTAGTAATTATATGATACGATTTCTCGTTATCAGTTTTGTAGATGGATTTTGTTTGTCCAAGCTTGAGAAAATGAGATTAGTGAGGTCCTCTATTTATAGGGAAGTAAATGGTGCAAAGAATTGAGATGAAAATTGAAGTTTGGAGGGAAATTGGATGGAGCCCGAAAGTGGAAAATGTGTGACTCCATGTGCATCAAAACTAAGCCAATTCCTGCATTTTGATCCTAAATTCAACTTTGAAAACTTTTTTAAACATGTTTTAATCAAAAACGCATGATAATTTGGTGTTTACAAGCTGGATTATGGATTTCAAAATCTGACTTGGAGGAAAAATGCAGTTTCAAGTAGTTGACTTTGAACTCATGGTGTGCACGATTTAGGAAGCCTTAGGAGATGATTCTTGATGCATTCGAAAGATCATGTAACACTATTTATAATTTTCAAATAAATAATTAATTTGGATGCTTGAGCTAGAAGTTATTCTTGGTCAAAATCAGGAAAAATGCGCCGACTTTTATACTTAGAAAAATTCTATGTTTTTTCTTCAAAAATAACCTATAATGTTTTGATTCCAAACAAGGCCTTACTTCAAAATTGAGCTTTTATCATTGATGCTATCTTGAAGTATACTTCCTAAGGAGTATTGTGAAACTTATATCACTCAAAGATTCCAAATATTGAACAAGTTATGATCTTGTGAAATTGGTGAAAATTCATGAGATGATCTATAATATTTTGAGCTCAAAATGAATCTTGCAATTATTTACAAGCGTAGAACCAAAACAAGAGTTAAAGTTAACATCATTAAGATCATTTTGAAAAAATAATGAGCTCAAGGTGATACAAATTGACCACGTTATAACCTTTTGAAGTCACTCAAAAGAATTTGATGGTCTATCTAGAGGACTTCTAATCTTTCTCAATCATTAGTGATCTTACATATAAAATTTGCTTGAAACTCTTAAATTAGTTTGTTTATAACCCTTTAAAGAGAAACATATCTTTGGAATAACTATAAAATCTCAAAATATGAACAAGATGTAGTACTTAGAAGTTCAAAACCGTAGCTCTTAAGGCATGAAAATGACTTGGAACCCCTTTCAACTGTTGACAATCTTTCTTGCACAATTTCTTTCGCTATGTGAAGAGAAGTTGTTGTGGATGATATTAATAACCCATAGCAACAATAATAACTTCCAAATCTTGAAAATTTAGAAAATTATGCACTTGTAATAAAGGAATAAAAAATTTACCAAATTAGGTCAAACTTCTTGAATCAATCTTACATCTCTTGACTTTCCTTAGCAAAGTGGAGCATGATGAGACATAGTAGGCTTTAAAATCATGTTATATTGGAACACACACAAACATGAAGCTTAAATATCAAAGAATCTTTGTTGAAGAAGGCATGGAAATAAACTCATGAACCTATGAATCAACCTGATGAAATGTGTTGTGCCATCACCTATAATGTCCACATCCATAGAACAAATATACATTATATTTGTTATTTAAAAGTCAATCAATCATAAAATACATGTACAAATCCTTACAAATCAAAGTTCTTGGTGATCTCCTATGAATAAACCTAAATATAGGAAGAAGAATCAAACCCTAGTGTGTGATCTTGATATGATTGGGTTGACATTGAAATGATGAGAGATCTTAGGGGAAAAAATTGGGGCATAACACTTGTCACAACAATTTTTTTATTTTTTATTTTGTTTTAGCACCTCATTGTTGAGCATATAAGATTTCTTCCATTATTTTGAGCAGTCATATTGAGCAATACATTTTATTCTATACGTGTCACTCAAGTAATCATAGTCCAATATCATGACATCTCCTATGACATCCAATGATTTTCCTCAGTTTTTGGCTTATCATCTCCTTTGTCAACTGAAGTACCATAATGAATTTGAGTGAATAGGCAAGTTTTCAAAATTTTAGCTTTCCATATACTTCCCTTGTCTCTAACGTGTTTAGGATATCCATATAACTTGTAACATAAGGGTATTATATGACCATATCCCTTACAGTGATGACACTTCAGGACCTAGTATTTCCCAGAACCTCTAAAGCCCTTTTTCTGACATCATAGTATCCCCGCCTTTTGATAGAATGGGTATTTCTTGGTTTACCATCCTCATTATATGTAACGCTTCTTAACTCCTCTATACCCATACCAGTTTGAAATTTATCATCTGGGGTTTCCTTGTTTGATATTCTGATGGACATGGAAATGTCTTCAAGTTCAGTAGACAATAGTAACATCTTCTTTTGGAAATCATTCACTATAGAGAAAATCCTTTTTCCTTTACTCATATCTTTATTCGGCTTACATCTTCCTGAGAAAGCTGTAACAGGATTGATGAATATTGCTTCTGACTTTTCAACAGATATTCCCTTTTGTTGTTTCTTGAAGTATGTTAGGCATTTATTTCTGATATGTCCAAGACCTTTACATGTATTGCACATAACTTTCTTATCTTGATTCAACGTCTTGTTACTTTTATTTTGACTTTTAGATACAGACTTCTTATTGATGTCAAATAAGATGTTTTCAACATTTTGTCTATATGTTATGTCTAGTTCTTCTAGGATTCTTTTGAATTGCTTCCTAAGAGACACAATAATACTTATCACTCTATCATTTATATCCCAATTCACTTCATCTTCTTTATACTCTTTATAGATAGTTAAATATGTGTTCTTATTCCCATACTCATACTTGTCTCTCAAACTCATTTCAAAAATTTGAAGTGACCCAACAAGTTCATCACTTCTATAACTGTTAATATCTTGAGCTTCCTCAATAACTATTACCTTCATATCAAATTTCCTTGGTAAGGACCTAATAATCTTCCTGAAAAGCCTTTCTTTTGATATTGTTTCTCCCAAGGATTAGAAGGCATTGGGAATATCAAGAATTTTCATATGATATTCCTGAATGGTCTCATTATCACCCATTCTGAGATTTTCAAATTTGGAAGTGAGAATCTGAAGCCTTGATATTTTTACTTTGTTTGTACCTTCATAAGTTGTCTTGTAGGTTTCCCAAGAGTCTTTGGTTATAGTACATGTAATGGTCAACCTGAAGACATTTTTATCCACCCCATTGAAAAGAGCATTTAGAGCTTTTGAGTTTCCAATAGCTAACTCATCATCAATTTCAGACAAGTCTTCCTCTGGCCTTAAGGTCATATTCCCATCTTTGTCCTTCACACCGGGAGGGTCCCATCCTTTTACAACAACTTTCCATTCCTTCGTATCCATAGATTTCAGTAAAACCATCATTCTAATCTTCCACCAGTCATAATTTGAACCGTCAAACATGGGTGGTTTGTTGCCATAACCTTCCTCTTTCTCAATAGTGCCAGAATATATATATATATATATATATATATATATATATATATATATATATATATATATATATATATATATATCCATGAATCTCACCCAATAACTAGATTAGGGCGCCTGCTCTTGATGCCAATTGAAATTCTGGCACGTACACAAGTAGAAGTCAAGACTGATGTCTTAACAACACACAATGTCATAACAGATGTTAAGACATCTGCTGGAAGAACATAAAATAATAATACAATAGAAATATAATTAGAAAGATAAAGAACACGATGATATGTTAACTCAGTTCGGTGCCAACTCACCTACTCTAGAGCTACCAAGCTAGGAATGAAATTCACTATAAGTAGTATTAGTTTGAAGCTAAACTAGTCACAAGTTTACACTTTCTCGCTTATTCCCTAACCAGTGCAACTTCTACCTAGGTCCTCCCTAGATATGAGAAATCGACATACCACATCCAATCACTGTAGTGATAAAATAGACCTACCTCAATCCTAATGGAAGTCTTTAATTAAGTTACAATCACAACAACCTGAAGATAAAAATAGGAAGAACACACTTCCCAATCAAATACTAGGAGTTTCTTAAAAACTTCCTCCAAGAACAATACTTAACACTTGCTTCACAACTTCGTGGAGAATAATAGCTTGATGAATAAGAAACGATCAGTCAACTCAAATGTATCAGAGATACATGGGGACGTATAAAAAAATAGAAACTTCCTTGAAGAACCCTCAAACCCAATAGTGAAAATACGACTTCCCCTAATTTTTGAATGGTTGATGCTCTTAGGACTAGGAAAGTTTCTTTAAATACTCTTCAACAATCCTTGGTCCTTGAATATTCGCCCAATATTTATTGTTGTCTGATAACACAAAAATACATAGCTTATTCGACCCGATTTGAATAAATAAAGTTATCGTTTTATCTAAATTATGTTGCATTATGTTGTCTTTTCAAGTGTGTTTCGGTAATTATTCCATCCAAGTCCTACATGAGAAAAGGATAAGAAATGAAAAGACGATCTCAATATCAGAAGAACAGTAGAAATAATAGAAGACTTCATATCAGAAGGTTGTGCCCCATGACACACCTTCCATTCTGCCCGACACAAGCTGAAATTGTGTGCCCCTCGACACACACGCCATTCCAATCGGCAGAGTAAAAAAATGTGTGCCCCACGACACACATTGCATGCCACTCGGCATAACCTGTTTTCTTTGTTTGACACATAAAGATTTCTCCATGATTCCATGCCAATGACCTGTATGATTTCCTCCTGGTCTTTCTCCACACACGGATCTTTTGGAAGCACAAAGTCACATCCCTATATTTTCTCAAAGTAGTTTTTGTTAAGAGAAGGATATAAAATAGAAGGGCAGTCATACAAAGATTCTCTCGTCTATGCTATCTCTTTTTGTCTCAAAGCTATGCCAATGATTTACTGAATTCCCAAAGTGAGACGTATTACATATCGGCGTCCCGTTATTAAATATTTCAATTAAGTCTAACGTTATTTTTCGTCTACCCCAAAAACTAAGATTTATTAGCCTTAGCTTTACACAGTAGCTTTAGACAGCAGTAATTCGATTACCAGTCCCTGTGGGTTTGATATCTTTTAAAACTACACGATTAAACTATGCACTTGTAGTTAATACACTCGCTAGACTCTTAGAGGCACACGATCAAGTTTTTGGCGCTGTTATCGGGGACTGGTTTAGTCGATATTGTGAATCCTTTGTTACGTAGTATAGACTAAGGCAACAATATTATTTCCCTTTTATCCGTTGATTGTATGCCAAGCACTCACTCTTAAGGTGAAGAATTAGAGCAACCAATCGACAAAGTCGAGCGTTTTGTTAGTATAAGACGCCGAATTAGAGAATACTAAATTAAGTACAATCTTCCAGAATTCAATCTTCCCGATTTATCTCTTCCTAAACCAAGAATGGAAGAAGGACCCCAAAATCGTCCTCTGAAGGATTATGTTGCCCCATTGCAAGAGGAACCTCACAACAGAATTGCTGATGCCGCTATCGCTCGGAACAATTTCAAGTTGAAACCTTCATTATTGCAAGCTGTCCAACAAAATTAGTTTTCAGGATGTCCTAAGAATGACCCAAATTTACATGTATTTGTGTTTGTGCATTACGCAGACACTGTGAAAGCAAATGGTGTCAGTCTCGAAGCTATAAGACTTCGTCTTTTTCCTTTTTCATTGCGAGATAGAGCTAGAGCCTGGCTCCAGTCTCTACCATCCAACTCTATTACCACAAGGAACAAATTGAAAAATGTTTTCCTAGCTCGATATTTTCCGTCGATTAAAATGGCTATGCTAAGAGTCAATATCAATGGTTTTAAACAAAAGGAAAGTGAATCTCTCTTCGAAGCATGGGAAAGATACAAAGACATGTTGCGACTATGTCTCATATGTTTCGAGAAATGATATGTAGATTATTCTCCAATAACATGTAGCACAAGTAAGAAAGGGATAAGATGAAGATGGGGGGGGTGTATTAAATGAAATTAGGGTTTCAAATATTATCAACATCATTCACCCATTTTGGTGGATTTCGTTTTTCAACCAATCAACACCCAAGATCCAATGAGGTTGATGAACTTATCCTAAAATAATACCCAAATCAGGACCAAACAAAAATAATAAAATAATATTTAATAGAACAATATTTAAATGGTTAATAAAAGGGAAATAATTGGTAAAATAAAAAAAGTATATTAAATCATCAAATAAAACTAAAAAAAATAGTAAGAAGTCAAACAAAAATCAATAAGTGTTGACAAATATTTTTGGAATTTTTTTAAAATCAGAAACTAATTTTTAACTTTAAATAAATAAGAAAAATAAACCAAAAATTGCGAAAAACAGAAAAATCAGAAATAAAAATTAGATGAGGTCATCAACATTCGTCAAGAGGTCATTGGATTCTTCCATGATTTTTCCAGAATTTAAAAAGACCAGAAAGTATTTTTAAAATAATTAAAATAAGGCAAACAATACAAAAATTATGAAAAATATCAAACATTAAAATAAAAATATGAAAAAAAATATTCACAAAGTCAAATAATTCAAGGTATTTTTGTATATTTTTTTCATAATTTTTGGATAAAAAAGAAGAGAGTTATAAGTTTTTTAAATTAAAAAAATTTAAACAAATTTTGTTAAACTAAAATAAATCAGAAATAATGTGAGGCGTTGGATCCGATTCATTAAAACATGTTGGCTCATCTAATGGCTCAATGGTGATGATGTATGGCAATCCACGATCAACAAATGTGCACTGAATTGACGATAGTCAGACCAATCACACCATTTCAATTGTCTTGCTCTCATTGGTTGAAGAAGCCATGTAGGTCATCTTCAACCTCCAGCTACCCTGCAATTAGGGAGAGTTCATGATTCTTAAATCTGTAAATTTAGACGCTTATAGTGGTATCATTAGATGCGTCTCTTCAAGACGATCACAACCAAATCCTTGCGCCAAATTTAAATAAAACACAACTTACTTGAATTAGAAAAAACCAGAGATGTTTTGAAAATTTTGAAATAAAAAACAGAAGCATCATATGCATTGATTCATCAAAATTGAGTTAATAGCAAGCAACAGTGATCATCATAAATCATTCCAATAATTTTAGTTAGAAGATTTGGTGCCTTAAACTACCTTAACAAAGTTAGACGAATTTGCTCTGAAATTTGACTTGACTAGCACGATTTAGGAAGCCTTAGGACTTGGTTCTTCTTCTATTAACTTTTGTGAAGTTCAAGGATGAAGAATCGACAATAAATTGGATTGAAAAGTGGAGAAAAGATGAATTCAAAAACTCAAAAATATGAGTTATGGAAAGAGTTTGGTAGAGGGATTTTGGTTGTCCAAGCTTGAGAAAATGAGAGGAGTGAGGTCCTCTATTTATAGGGAAGTAAATGGTGCAAATAACATAGATGAAATTGAAGTTTGGAGGGAAATTGGATGGAGCCCAAAAGTGGAAAATGTGTGACTCCATGTGCATCAAAACTCAGCCAATTCCTGCGTTTTGATCCTTCATTCAACTTTGGAAACTTTTTTAAACATGTTTTAATCAAAAACGCGTGCTAATTTGGTGTTTAGAAGATGGATTATGGATTTCAAAATCTGACTTGGAGGAAAAATGTAGTTTTAAGTAGTTGACTTTGAACTCATGGTGTGCAGGATTTAGGAAGCCTTAGGAGATGATTGTTGATGCATTAGAAAGATCATGTAACACTATTTATAATTTTCCAATAAAGAATAAATTTGGATTCTTGAGCTAGAAGTTATGCTTGGTTAAAATCAAGAAAAATGCGCCGACTTTTATACTTAGAAAAATTCTATGTTTTTCTTCAAAAATGACCTATAATGTTTTGATTCCAAACAAGGTCTTCCTTAAAAATTGAGCTTTTATAATTGATGCTAGATTGAAGTATACTTCCTAAAGAGTATTGTGAAACTTATATCACTCAAAAATTCCAAATATTGAACAAGTTATGATCTTGTGAAATTGGTGAAAATCCAAGAGATGACCTATAAAATTTTGAGCTCAAAAAGAATCTTGCAATTATTTAAAATCTTAGAACCAAAAGGAGAGTTAAAGTTAACATCCTTAAGATCATTTTGAAAAAATAATGAGCTCAAGGTGATACAAATTGACCAAGTTATGACCTTTTGAAGTCACTCAAAAGAATTTGATGGTCTATCTAGAGGACTTGTAAACTTTCTCAATCATTAGTGATCTTACATGTTGTACCCCAAAATTTGCCCTCTCATTTCATCAACATTTTTCTCACCACAAGACTTTTGGAACTCAAGATCAAGTTAGGGTTTGCTCTGCTCAAGACCCCTCCTTGCACTGTTGACCAAAATTAGGGTTTGAGTTTGCACAAATATGTTTTGACCTAAAATACCCAAAGTGACTTTCATGCTTCATGTTGGACTTACAAGTTTATCCATACCAAGTTTCAAGCCTTGATTCCAATCTTTGCCCAGTCAATTGGACAATTGACCTAGAAATCAGTTGTATTGGGGAAAAGGTCAACTGTGGCCAACTGACAGTCAAACCTCATGATTTTTTACCCACATCAGCATAATGAGCTCACATTAACCATTTGATCAAGTTTGGATCACAATTCCACAAGAAATTTGATCAGATCACCAAAAGCGCAAAATGGTCATTTTTAGGGTTTTGACTGCACAAAGGCAATTTTTGACTGTTTGACCTAACCAATGGCAAACCAATCTCACATATGGACTCAAGGACTCAATGGCATTGTCTTGACACATTCAACAAGTTCAAAAGATCTCAAATGCATAGGATTAACAGATGAATTTTTCAGTCAACTGATCAAAATTTGACTATATACTGAAAAGTCAAACTTTGACTTTTTGGTCAAAATCAAGTGCCAAGATTCATTTTTCATCAAGACATGTCAAATTATGAAACTTGTTCATCAAGAAATCCAAAATTTCAAATTAGGGTTTAAAATGAGAAAATTTCATAACTTAGAATTTTTCTAAGTTATGAAACTTCCTTATTTTTTCCCAACTTTGTCCCATTTTTTTACCAAGATGAAAATGGATTCAAACAAAACTTGAAACATGAAAGTTGTAGTCTATTGAAAAATATACAACTTTTATTCACAAAGTTTTCTCAAAGGAAGTTTGTAGCTCAAGTTATGATTTTTGGAACAAGGGTGCAAAACATTTTTAACTTAGAGAAATTTTGACCTATTCTAGGCAGGATTTTTGTCCAACTTCTTGGCCATTTTTCATATGCTTCCACTTGGAGTTTCAATTTTCATTACAAACACGGATTGTAGTACACATTCCTAGATTTCCAAATTGTCCAAGAACTTCACAAACACCCTTGTGGTTAGGGAGAATCGAATTTGCAAAGTTGGGCAAAATTCACTTTTGTTCATAACCAAATGCATGTTCATACAAGTTTCATTTTCAAATCAGCATGCTTGGTACTTGCTTGCAGGCCTCTAAACCAAGTTTTCACTCCATAATTAAATGCCTAACCATTGTGTTCAAGCATTTTTTTGTGCATTTGGTCATTACACATAAAACTAATCCCTAACTAGAAAAAGCAAAGTTCCCATTTTTGGCTTAATGTCACTTTATGTCAAAAGTGAATCCTTGAGGCATGGGGGCCAGATCTTTGAGGCCAGATAGAGTCCACAAATTTGTGTTACCAAGAGCAAGATATGCAGCATACATAGAGGGTGGTACAGGTCTGCATTGGAACTTACACTATCCTTGCTTACATTTGAAGAAAGCTTGCAAACTGAAGCCAATCTCTCATTCCTGTCAACACAGCCAAACACAAACTTTGCAAACATCTTTCATACATCCAAGCAAGCCTAAAGCACGACTAAACCACCCCTCATCCCTCCTCATACAGAAAATCACAGTTTTTCTGCAAAACAGGGCATGTCTTGCAGTTTGACTTCCACAACTCAATACACTCGTGCACTTTGGCTAAAAACCTTTCAAACACATTCCATATCATCCACACAAACTATCCCAAGCCCTAAATTCAAACTATAACATCCCTAACCTCTGTTTCCATTTTCACTTTTCAGTTTTGCAGGTGAACTTCCATAGCACGATTCAGAGAGTTTCAAAGCAAGCTAGGTACTTAGGAAGCATCCTTGGACTTCAGGCAAGCTGTACAAAAGCTCAAACTCCATTGAAGTTGGCCACATTGTTGTACACGACTCAAGCTGAAACAGGTAAAACCATGGACTTCTATCTCTCTATCTAGACATGATTAAGCTTAGGTTTGTGAATGAAACATGTTATACTCATAGCCCTGAAGCCATCCATGTATTTACTTTTCATTTATATTAAGCATGTTGTGAGAATTTTGGCCATGAACATTGAAGAAAAATTGGGTCAGAAATTGGGGATGAAGAAATTCTCCCTGGATTCTTAGAGTTAGGTCAAGTATTTTATATGTCTGAATTCGTCTCTTGATGCTCTATAATATTGGTGTTATGAGTTTTGCATGAAAGTCCAGGAATCAGGAGTTAGCTTTGGTACAAGAAACGCGCGTTTTTGTTTGTTCAAACAATGCTGAAGGTTGAAGATGACTGGCTTGGGCTGGGCCTGAGTCAGTCCTGCTCTTTGCACCCCCTTTTCCAATTTACACCCCCCTGGCCCATTGTGTGATATATTTATCATTTTTTATTTTTTCTTTTTGGTTCTGACTTAATATTTTTTGATCAAATATCAAAAATATCAAAAATATTTTTCCATACATTTTTGCATTTATTTGGCATTTATTTGTTTTATTTAGCATATACATGTAAATAAATATATTTTCTTTTTATTCAAAACACTAGAAAATAATACAAAAATATATATTTTTTAGTTATTATTTATTATTTACATTTTGAAAACATTTTCTAAAAATACACATTTTTGTAAATAATTAATATTTTATTCTTGTATATATTTAGTATATTTAATATATAATATATAAATACTTGCCTATTTTATTAGATGATTAGGGCAAAAATATAAAAATAATACATTTTTATTTTTATTAATATATGACACTAAAAAATACTCTTTTTTACAATATACTTCTTTTTTTTTATTTTTTGTATATAATTAAATATTGTATATAATTAATAAATAAATACTATTTATTTAAAAACTAGGGTTTTGCCCTAAACCATAAAAATATTCAAAATTTGACCTTTTTATTTTTGTTTATATTTCACATTAAAAAACACTTTCACATACATAAAAAATCATTTTTGTGCATAATACATTTTGCATATTTATTATATTTATTCCAATATTGTACAATTAAATATTTGTATATTCGATATGGATGTAATAGCTTAGAATTTAATTTCTTGTCAAATATCCCCAAATTCAAACCTGTACCCCCCTCCCTATATCTTGTTGTAATAGCTTAGCATTTAAATTTCCTCATTTAAAAGCTTTCAAATTATGCCATGATAGACCTAGGGTTTGTATGCAAATCAAATAACAAATAGCTTGACTAATACAAAGACAAAAAAAGCATGAAAATGGACAACACAATACACACTTGCACCCCTAGGGTTACTCCACTTGTTGCCTTCAAAAATGGGCCATGTTGCATGTTGAGTGTCTTTGGCAAAGCAAAAACAAATCAAATGATCATAGTCCCTCGATGACGCTTTCTCAAGTTGCCTAAAAAATGATCAAGTCCCTTAAAGAGAAAAATTGCCAAAGACACTTGGCACTATTGCATTCATGGTCTAAACGATGACCCGCGCCCGTCCCGTTAACATTCTAACACAAGATTGTCCACCAAATACAATGGTGGAACAATACTGTTAAAAGGGTTAAAACATAGGAAAGATCTTTGAGAAATTTAGGGTAGATAGCTCTTGGTTACTTGACCAAACTTGCAAAGCAATCCTTGCTACTTTTCAAAAACACACCTCACAACACAATTTCAAAACAACTTTCAAAACATTGAAAATATTTTCAAAAGACAATACACCTTTGTATACATTCAAACATGGATCATTACAAAGGTTGCCACAACCATGGCCTCTTTTCAAAATATCTTTCAAAAACACACAAAGCACCATTTCAAACAATTGAAAATGCAAAGCAAGTGATCTAAGCAAGTAACTAAGAGCCCATGGATAACCATGGATAGAAAGGGTGCTAATACCTTCCCTTTTTATAATCTACTCCCCGAACCCAAGAAAACATCTCAAAGGTTTTTCCTGTGTTTTTTAACCTTTCCTTAGGATAAAATAAAAAGTCGGTGGCGACTCTTGCTAAACCGAAACATTTGTGAAAACAAACACAAAACCCAAGTTAGTTCCCCCACCGTATCACAGAACTGGCGACTCTGTTGGGGAAATTAGTTTTGAAGTGGAGTAACCTTAGGGCTTAGATCACCCTTTTGCATGACTAATTGTTTGCTTTGATTGCTTTACATTTTGGTTCTCTTGTTTGGGCTTGAAATCCTACACCCGGATTTGGGGAAACATTCATAGATAGCAATATGTTGTGGAAACTGTGCGGGGTATACCGACACGGTTGAAGCAATAGCTATATTAGTGCGACATATTTGTGAGTACCGGTAACCCTTGAGTTCAATCAAGGAGAGTACGGGGCCGCTGAGTGATGTCACTAAGCACTAATGACCTAGAACCTTACTTGACCATCTTGGCCTTTCATTAGGGGTAGTGAGATGACGGGCTTTGGTGCAGTCTGAAGTTGGTAGATACTCGATACTACACTCATTGAGGGTTGTTTTCTTGGAATATTTTGGTCGCTAGTTAAGTGGCTAAACCAAAACAATGAACATAGAAAACAATTCAATGATATTGAGCTCCTTAGAACCCGGTTACTATTTATAAGACAGGTTTTTAAGCCAACTTCACTCAAGAGGGTACTTACCTATGAAACCCCATGCAAGCCTGAAACTAGGGTTTTGTGTGACTTGCTTGTACATATGTTTGTGCATACATCATGAACATCATAAAGCATCATATGCATCCACTAACCATTTCAAGGGTTTGGAACTTCATCTTTGTTCTTGTTTTGTAGGTCATGGAAATTCTTCGCAGGAAAACTATCCAAGTCAACCTTGTGAGAATCCCTCCTCAACTCAAGGAGCTTACATCCAGAATTCCAGAAAGTTCTCTCTTCAGTGAAAGACATGGTAGACTGCTCAGCCTAGTCAACACCAACATTGAAGAAGACATGGTGAAAGTATTGTTCCAATTCTTTTACCCCCTTCACCACTGTTTCACGTTCCCCGACTACCAATTGGTGCTCACTTTGGAGGAATTTTCTCAACTCCTGAGAATTCCTATTCTTAATTAACTACCCTACAACGGTACGGAAAAAGAACCAAAGCCTGAAGATGTTGCTCAAGCACTACACTTGCAACCATCTGACATCAAGGGGCATTGGGAGACTAGAAGTGGTGTCAAAGGCTTCTTGGCAAAATTCTTGTTCGAGAAAGCACAAGAGTGTTGGAATTCCCTGGATCTGCAAGCCTTTGAAGAGATTATAGCACTCCTTATTTATGGGTTGGTCTTGTTCCCAAATCCTTACCAACTTATAGATGTCAATGCTGTCAAGATTTTCCTATCCAAGAATCCCATACTTACATTGCTTGGGGACATCCTCCACTCATTTTACACACGAACAATGAGGAAGAGAGGTGCTCTCATGTGTTATACTCCTCTCCTTGCAAGGTGGTTTATTTCTCACCTTCCACAATCTGTTTTAAAGAATGAACAAGGCTTAAGGTGGTCACAACGGTTGATGACCCTCACACATTCTGATGTACATTGGTGTTCTCGGTCCAGAGAAAATGTCATCATTGTCGATCGTTGTGGTGAGTTCCCTAATGTTCCCTTACTTGGCATTAGGGGAGGCATTACCTACAACCCTTGTCTAGATTTGAGACAATTTGGATATGCACGGAGGGATGGCCCTCATGACATGTTGATTCCTGACCTAGTTTTTGACTTCGACAACGATGCACAAGGACTTCGCCAAAGATTCATCAGAGCTTGGAGGATGCCTAACAAGGTAGATAGCAAGACACTGGGGCACAAGAATTCCATCCCCCTTGAGCCTTACCTTAAGTGGGTACGAACCCGAGCCCAGAGTCTTATGATGCCTTACCCTCACATTCTCCCTTTGGTTAAAGAGCCTGTTAAGGAAGGAGAGGTTCCCTACACCATCCTACATCCTGACATGCCAACATCATGGGAGGAGATGCAGAAGAGTTGGATCCAACTCAAGGAAGAAAGGGATACTTTTGAAGCCAGCTTCTACGCCAGTGAGAAGAAGGTTTTGGAGCTTACTCGCCGACTTCACGAGGAGGAGACCCTCAACACTTATATCGCACCAAAGAGAATGCGCAACGTCTTTTTACCTTAAAAAGTTTTTGTAATATTTGGCCCATGGGGCATTTATGTACTGACAAAATTTCTTCTTATTAATATGATGTGTGTTCTTTTTGTCTACAACAATTTTGAATTTCTAAATCCTTGAATGCATTGCATGAATAAACATATCATTCATCATATGCATAAACAGGTCTTCACACCAGGTTCCCTTATCTTTCTGCTGTTTATTTCAGTAAGATGGATCTTGAACAGATGGTCAAAGATCTGCAGGCACAAAACTCGTAGTTTCAACAGCTCCTTATGACCTTGGCAAAGGGTCAGGAGGATCTTAAAGCACTGTTAGGGAATAAAGAGCAAGAAAAAGGAAAAAAAGAAGAAGAAAAGAGTTGGGGTAGCTACACTGGGAAGAATATTTGAGAATGAAGCTAGGAGAGTTCTTGAATTCCCCTCCACATCTGATGAGGGAACCGATAAGGGAAAAGGAGCTGCATTACCGTCTGAGTCTGAGGCTGAAGAAGAAGAGGTTGAGAAAGATGAAGATTATTCAGAGCAGCAATACCCGCCAGCGAACGACAAATACAAAAACTTGGAAGATAGACTGGCAACTATAAAGCTGCAAAGGGTTCCTGGGCTAGATTTTGAAGAATTGGGATTGATTGCTGGGATTGTGATCCCTCCAAAGTTTAAAGTGCCAACTTTTGCAAAATACGATGGTCTGTCTTGCCCGAAGATGCACCTGAGGTCGTATGTCAGAAAAATTCAACCTCATTCATCCGATAGAAATATTTGGGTACACTTCTTCCAGGATAGCCTGTCTGGTACACAGCTAGATTGGTTTTACCAGCTTGAGAGGTCAGAAGTGCACAGTTGGGAGGATTTGACAGCTGCCTTTTATCGCCAGTATCAATATAACGCTGACTTGGCGCCAACCCGTACTCAGTTACAAAGTATGGGGATGGCCTCAAATGAGGGATTCAAAGAATACGCCTAGAAGTGGCGCGACTTGGCCGGAAGAGTACAGCCACCTCTTTCAGATAGGTAACTAGTTGATATGTTCTTGGGGACCCTATCTGGCCTGTTCTTCAACCATTTGATCGGGAGCTCTTCCGCAGGGTTTACTGAATTAATTCTGACTGGCGAACGGGTGGAAGCTGGTATTAAGAGTGGGAAGATTCAAAGGGATGCCTCCGCATCTACAACTGTTAAAAAGCCATTTCCAGCCAAGAAGGAAGCAACTGTTGTGTACTCTCAGAAAGGATTGGGAAGAACTGAGAGTCGGCCGACTGTAGGGGCCGTGATGATTCAGAATTCGTCAAATGATCAACCTCGTACCAATCAGTCTAGACCTAACCAGCAACGGGTAGAACAGCCACAACGGCAGTTCACCCGCATCAATATGATGCCTGCGCAAGTTCTTCCCCATTTGTTGAAGTTGAATTTGACTGGTTTAAAGGAGGCACCGAAAAACCCTAACATCACATCTCCATACTATCATGCCAATGCCAAATGTGCCTATCATTCTGACAGCGCCGGACATGACACCAACAATTGTTAGGCGCTAAAGAATAAAATTCAAGACTTGATAGACGCAAAAAGGTTGAGTTCGACGCCCCCGAGAAGTCGGACGTAATATCCGCTCTGATGCCAAAGCATGGCCATCATGTTCATGCTGTTGAAGAAGATCTGTATGTTTCTGCTGTTGATGATCTGGTAACTCCATTACTGACAATCAAGTTGAATCTGTTGAAAGCTGGGATTTTCCCAGGTTGTAAAGAAGATTTCTACTTTTGTTCCTCCCTACCAACTGACTGTCCATTGCTGAAGATAGGCATCCAAGGCCTAATGGACAACCAACAAATTCTTTTCGAAAAGGTTCCTGCTACTCCAACTCCTATCATTGAAGTTTCAATAATCACCATTTCCACCAATTATTCCAAGGTCTCCAAAAGGCCTGTTAAGATTACATCCGCTACGAAGATTGTTCCCTTGAAGATAAACATGCCGGGGCCCGTCCCCTACAAATCTGACAAATCGATACCGTGGAATTATGGTGGAGAAATCTACTACCACGGTGTTAAACAAGTTGAGATAACTGAAGAGAGCTCTGATGAAGAAACTACCGACATTGGAAACATTGCCGGTACGAGCAAGATTACCCGAAGTGGGAGAATTTTCTCTCCAGAGATTGCCCCTCAAAAGGAAATCTTTGGACCCTCAGATGTTCCCAAGGTTACCCCTACACCGGTAAAACTATCTGCAAGAACTCTGTTGATTGAAGAAGTTGTTACTTCTGTGGTTGTCCCTCCTACTTCTGCTGATAAGGGGAAAGGGATCCAAGAAGAGCTCGTCAGGACGAGGGCTCAACCATTGGTCATCCCCGAAACCTCTAAGAAAGAAATGGAGGAGATTCTGAAAATAATAAAGAAAAGTGATTATGACGTTGTAGAACAACTGGGGCAAACCCCCTCGAAGATCTCCATGTTGGCCTTACTGCTCTGTTCGGAGGCTCATGCCAAGGCCTTGATAAGGTTTTTGAAGACAACCCATGTGCCCCAAGAAACCTCAGCCGATCAATTCCAAGATTGTGTAGCCAGCCTTACCGCCGATAACGGCCTGGGTTTCTCTGATGCTGACCTGACTCCGAAAGGAAGAAAGCACAATGACGTATTGCATGTGTCAGTTGAATTCCGAGGAACTACTCTCGCCCATGTCTTGGTCGACACTGGTTCTTCACTAAACGTGCTACCTAAGAAAGCTCTGGACCGGTTGGATTGTGAAGTCTTGGAGTTGAAACCAAGTAATATCATTGTCAGGGCCTTTGACGGGTCTAAAAGAATGGTGCATGGGGAGGTCGACATTACCATCAAGGTAGGCACTGAAGTGTTCCATTCAACCTTCTATGTGATGGACATCCGCCCATCTTACTATTGCTTGCTAGGAAGACCATGGATACATAATGTTGGGGCAGTCACTTCCTCTCTACATCAGATGCTGAAATACCCTGTTAAGGGAAAAATCATAATTGTGCACGACGAGGAGGAGTATATGATCAGTTATTTGAACTCCTTTCGGTATGTGGAAGTGGATGGCGAATTCATTGAAACACCCTTTCAACACTTTGAGGAAGTTGCTCCCGAGGTTGCAGTAGCAAAGGCAGTAGTTGAGGTACCCAAGCAGGTGGCCAGGATGGCATCTCTGAAAGACGCAAAGGCTGCAATGAAGGAGGGAAAGAGCTCAACATGGGGTCAGTTTCCTGACTTTCCCCACAAGACAGACAAGTTTGGGTTAGGATTTACCGCTGCGGGGCAAAAAGCTATGCGTCGCTCAAAAATTGAAAGAACACCCATCAAGATTTCTCCTCATGGAATCAATGCTTTGGAAGACGAAGACGAAGAGGCCAACATTGAAGATTGGATCTTCCCAACCATCGAAGGGGGACTACACAACTGGGAGGCGAAAGACTTCGTTCCCATTACTTTCATCGATCAGTAATTTATCTTTCGAACATTTCCTGTTGGTCTGTAATAATTACTCTTGAACAATCTGCACACTATTTTTCACCTCATGCCTTGCCCGGGGCATGTAGGTCCATTTGTAAGGGTTTTGATTCTCTTCATATTCATATGCCATGTTTAATGAATCATTGGACGTTTTTCATTTATAAACTGTTGTGTTCATTTTCTTTCCTTTTGCATTTTTGTTTGTTTAAGGATGGCTATCCCTTACACACACCCACACTCACAAATGCAGGTACCCATCCACTCTGGATTCTATGGGTGACTATTCTGTTGTATCCTTCAATAACTCTGAAGATTTGGTCAATCAGGCTGAGTATGAAGATGACGAAGATTGTGAAGTACCAGGAGAGCTAGCCAGACTTCTACAACAAGAAGAGAGGGCCATCTTACCTCATGAAGAGTTGTTGGAAACAGTCAACTTAGGAACAGAGGAAGACAAGAAAGAAGTACAAGTGGGTGCCAATCTGGAACCAAGTGTCAAGGAGCGCTTAATACAGCTGTTGAATGAATACGTTGAAATCTTTGCCTGGTCTTATGAAGACATGTCGGGTTTAGACACAGATATAGTGGTTCACCGTCTCCCTGCAAGAGAGGATTGTCCACCGATCAAGCAAAAAGTCCACCGAATGAGGCCCGACATGTCTGAGAAGATTAAGGTTGAAGTAATGAAGCAATTCAACGCTGGCTTTCTGGCTGTTACATCCTATCCGCAATGGGTTGCTAACATTGTGCCCATTCCTAAAAAAGACGGCAAGGTCGTAATGTGTGTGGACTACCAGGATTTGAACAGGGCTAGCCCTAAAGATGATTTTCCGCTACCGCATATCGACATTTTGATTGACAACACAGCTCAGCACAAGGTATTTTCCTTCATGGAAGGATTCTCGGGCTACAACCAGATTAAAATGGCCCCCGAGGACATGGAGAAAACAACCTTTGTTACATAGTGGGGTACCTTCTGCTACAAGGTGATGCCATTCGGACTGAAGAACGCAGGGGCAACTTATCAACGCGCCATGGTAGCTTTATTTCATGATATGATACATCATGAGATCGAAGTTTACGTAGACGACATGATAGCTCGATCACAAATAGAGGAGGAACACCTTGAACATTTGCAAAAGCTGTTTGCCAGGTTGAAGGAGTACAAACTCAGGCTGAATCCAAGTAAGTGCACTTTTGGAGTTAGGTCTGGTAAACTTCTAGGATTTATTGTCAGCAACAAAGGCATTAAGGTTGATCCAGCAAAAGTAAAGGCTATACAAGAAATGCCTGCCCCCCGTACGGAAAAGGAGGTTAGAGGGTTCTTGGGGCGCTTGAACTATATTTCCAGATTCATCTCTCATCTGACGTCTACCTGTGAGCTAATTTTCAAACTATTGAAGAAAGATCAGGTAGTCGAATGGAACGACGATTGCCAAGCTGCTTTTGATAAGATCAAGGAGTATTTGCTAGAACCTCCTATTCTGATGCCACCCGTCGAAGGAAGGCCGCTGATCATGTATCTGACTATTTTGGACAACTCAATGGGATGTGTATTGGGCCAACATGACGAGTCTGGTCGAAAAGAGCATGCCATTTATTACCTTAGCAAAAAGTTTACCGACTGTGAGACTCGCTACTCGCTGCTCGAGAAAACTTGTTGCGCTTTGGTATGGGTTGCTCGCCGACTAAGGCAGTATATGTTGACTCATACCACTTTGCTGATTTCCAAAATGGACCCGATCAAGTATATCTTCGAGAAGCCTGCTTTATCTGGAAGAATCGCTAGATGGCAGATGATCCTGACTGAGTATGACATCCAGTATACTACCCAAAAAGCTATAAAAGGGAGTGTACTAGCTGACCATCTAGCTCATCAAGCTATCGAAGATTATCAACCCATGAGATTCGACTTCCCAGATGAGGACATCATGACTTTGGACAACATTGAAGGTAACGGACTGTATGACGGACCTGAAAATGGATCCCGATGGACCCTGTACTTTGATGGTGCTTCAAATGCACTTGGAAACGGTATCGGTGCGGTACTCATTTCCCCGGAAGGTTGCCATACACCTTTCACGGCTCGACTTTGTTTCAGCTGTACCAACAACATGGCCGAATATGAAGCTTGCATCTTTGGTCTCAAGGCTGCTATAGACTTGGGGATCAAATCTTTTATCGTATTTGGGGACTCGGCTTTGGTTATCAGTCAAATCAAAGGAGAGTGGGACACCAAGCATCCTAATCTCATCCCATACAAAGAACATGTCCTAACATTGTTTCCTCATTTCGAGCAGATTACTTTCGAGCATTTCCCGCGAGAAGAGAATCAGCTAGCAGATGCTCTGGCTATAATGTCTTTCATGTTTAAACTCAACTGGGATAACGAGGCTCCCCAAATCACCATCGAGTGAATGGATGAACCTGCGCATTGTCATGAGATTAATACCGAAGAAGTAGTGGAACAACCCTGGTTTCACGAAATCAAAAGGTATCTCCAGACTAGAGAATATCCTGAAGGAGCTTCCGTAAATGACAAGAAGTTCCTAAGGAGATTTGCTGCCAAGTTCTTCCTGAGCAACGGCATCCTTTATAAGCGCAACCATGATTGTGTTTTACTTCGTTGTGTGGACAATGCTGAAGCAGAGTTGATCATGACTGAGATACACAGCGACACATTTGGCACCCACTTGAGCGGGCATACGATGGCTAAGAAGATTCTAAGGTCAGGCTATTACTGGTCTACCATGGAAGCTGATTGCCATCAACATTCTTGTACTTGCCACAAATGTCAGGTCTACACCGACAAGATTCATATTCCTCCTGTTCCTCTCAACGTTCTGACAGCTCCTTGGCCATTCGCAATGTGGGGCATTGACATGATTTGAGAGATCAAGCCCACAGCGTCCAATGGACATCGCTTCATCTTGGTCGCTATTGACTATTTCACCAAGTGGGTTGAAGCAGCTTCCTTTGCCTCTGTTACAAAGAATGTGGTTGCCCGCTTCATCAAGCAGAACCTCATATGTCGGTACGGTGTCCCCGACAGGATCATCACAGACAACGGTACAAACCTGAACAATACTATGATCACCGCTCTATGCAAACAGTTCAAGATTTATCATCACAATTCATCTCCCTATCGGCCGAAGATGAACGGTGTTGTTGAAGCTGCGAACAAAAACATCAAGAAGATCATTAAGAAAATGACAGTCACCTACAAGGACTGGCATGAGATGTTACCATTTGCTCTGCATGGATACCGTACCACGGCACGTACTTCAACAGGGGCAACCCCATTTTCTTTGGTATATGGCATGGAAGTTGTCCTACCCATGGAAGTTCAGATTCCTTCTTTAAGGATTATGAAGGACTCTGGTTTGAGTGAAGAAGATTGGATTCAGACCCGACTTGATCAACTCAATTTGATCGACGAGAAGCGACTCACTGCTGTTTGCCATGGTCAGACGTACCAAAAACGGATGATCAAGGCTTTCAACAAGAAAGTCAGACGTCAAGTATATCAAGTCGGAGATCTCGTAATCAAGCGGATTATCTTGCCGCAAAGTGATCCCAGGGGCAAATGGACTCCTACTTACGAAGGACCATTTGTAATCAAGAGCATCTTTTCTGGTGGTGCAATGATTCTGACCACCAAGGACGGTGAAGATTTTCCGCACCCTGCGAACGCAGACATAGTCAAAAGATACTACGTATAAAATCACCCGACAAGTCGAAAACCCGAAAGGGCGACTTGGGCAAAAATGGGCATCCCGGTGAACCGAAATCCCGAAAGGGCGGTTCAGGCAAAAATTAGGGATAAAACAAAAAATTTGTACACCCGGCAAGTTGAAAACCCGAAAGGGCGGCTTTGGCAAAAAAGGGTTTCCCGGTGGATCGAAAACCCGAAAGGGCGATTCAGGAAAAAGTTAGGGAATTAAAGCGTATGACTATGTCTCGTCGGATCACTTTAAAGAACAATCTCTTCATTAACCAGCTCCGAGCTTCTGATCAATCCAATCATCGGCGGACGAAGCAGTGAATGGACAAGATATTCAGAGTTGTGAAGGCTATAGCAGAATGGGAATCCCATGGAATTGTTACACATAGCCATCTTTCTTTTGTATAAAATTTTCAATTTTTTACGACAACCATCCTCTTACTAGGATGCCTGTCTCCTTTGTACAAAGATACTCATAAGAAGTTAATACAAACACTTTTCCAAATACAGAAATTTGCTTTGTCTTCCTTCTGCTTTTTTACACTTATGTTATTTGAGAAACGTCCAATGTTTTGTTAAATAGGCATATGCATTTGAACATAATCATTTTCTTACAAATCAAGAAAGATGATTGCTGATAGGTTGAAGGTACAGATAGATATCTTGATGCCCTTTTAGAAGGAATCCCCAGCGGAGTTAAATTCCAAATTCCTCAACAAGGTTAAAATCCAGAGCTTAATTCCCCAAGCAGAGTTAAACTTCAGGATCCTCAACAGAACAAAAGCTTTCTCAAAGTTGATTTCCCCAGCCAGAGAGCCTTCCAGAATCCAGATCCCCTCAGAGTTAAGTTTCAGTATCCCCAGTGGAGCCTTAAAAATCTGAAAAACCCTATCCCCAGTTGAAGTCAAAGCTATCAATCCCCAGCGGAGCTAAAACTTCCAACTATCAATCCCCAGTGGAACTAGACTAGTAAACATTCTCCCCCACAGAGATACTTCCCATCAGATTGAAGATTCTCAATCTTGCTTCTCCAGCATGAGTCTCCCAGGTTCTGAACTCCCCAGTAGAGATCATCAGAATTCTCATTCCCCACAAGTCACCAAGGATTTTTCAATCCCCATCAGTGGTCCTAAAATCCCTCAACAACTGAATATCTTGTTCCCCTGCAGCAGTCGAGGATTCACTTTCCCCAACAGCAGTCAAGATTCTATTATCTCTGGCTATCCAGGATTCATCTATCCTCAGCAAGACATCTCATCAGCTTACATGCGCATTCATTACATTCATATATCATAAACATTGATATAACATATATATTGCATCATACATATCATGCAACATAACTTTTTGTTTTAGCTAACATTTTATCCTTTTCAGGATAAGATTAAAAGGCTATCATTAACAATTATTCAGATACAGTATGGATACACCCCAGACAAGGCGGTCATTCTATTACTCATTCGAAATTTCAAGTCAGATACAATACAGATACACCCCAGACACGGCGGTCATTCTACTACTCATTCAGACTACAGCAATCAGATACAGACTAGATACGCTCCAGACACGGCAGCCATCCTATCTCTTATTCCGATTCATTTATCAACCTCAAGGTCCAATGCATTCCAAACACGGACACCATTCTGACCCTTACAGTAGCAGTTTGATTCTCCCCAGTGCATTCGCCACGGAAGTCATTCTGTCATTTATTCAGATCCCAGTTACAGTTTCAGATACACTCCAGACACGGAAGTCATTCTGTTACTCATACGGATCTCAATCCCAGTTACAGTTTCAGATACACTCCAGACACGGAAGTTATTCTGCTAATCATACAAATCTCAACTTCAGATACAGTCCAGATACGCTTCAGACACGGTTGCCATTCTGTCACTCATTCAGAATTTATCCCCAGCACGCAGTTGCTCCATACACAGATATTTCTCTGTTACCCAGATACAAGACAGATACACTCCAGACACGGCAGTCATTCTGATATTCATTCTACATTCAAACACAGTTACGGCTCAGATGCGCCCCAGACACGGAGGCCATTCTTTTGCTCATACGAACTGTCTCCAGATACAGTTCAAATGCATTCCAGACACGGATACCATTTTGATCCTCATTCTTCTGACCTATCACATTACAGTTCAACAAACATTCCAGATGGCATCTTTAAGCCCGTCTCCAGATGGCATCTTTAAGCCCGTCTCCAGATGGCATCTTTAAGCCTATCTCCAAATGGCATCTTTAAGCCCATCTCCAAATGGCATCTTTAAGCCCATTCCCGCATCCATGTTTCGACGAGTGCAAATTTACGGGCACTCTAGTATCCAATCTCCTTTTACCTTCGAGACGCGAAAGGCAAACTTGCCAATCTAACTCTTCAAGTGCAAGAAGATTGAACAGGGGCAACTGTTGTACCCCAAAATTTTCCCTCTCATTTCATCAACATTTTTCTCACCACAAGACTTTTGGAACTCAAGATCAAGTTAGGGTTTGCTCTACTCAAGACCCCTCCTTGCTTTGTTGACCCAAATTAGGGTTTGAGTTTGGACAAAGATGTTTTGACCTAAAATTCCCAAAGTGACTTTCATGCTTCATGTTGGACTTACAATTTTATCCATACCAAGTTTCAAGCCTTGATTCCAATCTTTGCCCAGTCAATTGGACAGTTGACCTAGAAATCAGTTGTATTGGGGAAAAGGTCAACTGTGGCCAACTGACAGTCAAACCTCGTGATTTTTGACCCACATCAGCATAATGAGCTCACATTAACCATTTGATCAAGTTTGGATCACAATTCCACAAGAAATTTGATCAGATCACCAAAAGGGCAAAATGGTCATTTTTAGGGTTTTGACTGCACAAAAGCAATTTTTTACTGTTTGACCTAACCAATGGCAAACCAAGCTCACATATGGACTCAAGGACTCAATGGCATTGTCTTGACACATTCAACAAGTTCAAAAGATCTCAAATGCATAGGATTAACAGATGAATTTTTCAGTCAACTGATCAAAATTTGACTGTATACTGAAAAGTCAAACTTTGACTTTTTGGTCAAAATCAAGTGCCAAGATTCATTTTTCATCAAGACATGTCAAATTATGAAACTTGTTCATCAAGAAATCCAAAATTGCAAATTAGGGTTTAAAATGAGAAAATTTCATAACTTAGAATTTTTCTAAGTTATGAAACTTCCTTATTTTTTTCCCAACTTTGTCCCATTTTTTTACCAAGATGAAAATGGATTCAAACAAAACTTGAAACATGAAAGTTGTAGTCTACTGCAAAATATACAACTTTGATTCACAAAGTTTTCTCAAAGGAAGTTTGTAGCTCAAGTTATGATTTTTGGAACAAGGGTGCAAAACATTTTTAACTTAGAGAAATTTTGACCTATTCTAGGCAGGATTTTTTTCCAACTTCTTGGCCATTTTTCATATGCTTCCACTTGGAGTTTCAATTTGCATTACAAATATGGATTGTAGTACACATTCAAAGCTTTCCAAATTGTCCAAGAACTTCTCAAACACCCTTGTGGTTAGGGAGAATCGAATTTGCAAAGTTGGGAAAAATTCACTTTTGTTCATAACCAAATGCATGTTAATACAAGTTTCATTTTCAAATCAGCATGCTTGGTACTTGCTTGCAGGCCTCTAAACCAAGTTTTCACTCCATAATTAAATGCCTAACCATTGTGTTCAAGCGTTGTTTTGTGCATTTGGTCATTACACATAAAACTAATCCCTAACTAGAAAAAGCAAAGTTCCCATTTTGGCTTAATGTCACTTTATGTCAAAAGTGAATCCTTGAGGCATGGGGGCAAGATCTTTGAGGCCAGATAGAGTCCACAAATTTGTGTTACCAAGAGCAAGATATGCAGCATACATAGAGGGTGGTACAGGTCTGCATTGGAACTTACACTATCCTTGCTTACATTTGAAGAAAGCTTGCAAACTGAAGCCAATCTCTCATTCCTATCAACACAGCTAAACACAAACTTTGCAAACATCTTTCATACATCCAAGCAAGCCTAAAGCACGACTAAACCACCCCTCATCCCTCCTCATACAGAAAATCACAGTTTTTCTGCAAAACAGGGCATCTCTTGCAGTTTGACTTCCACAACTCAATCCACTCGTGCACTTTGGCTAAAAACCTTTCAAACACATTCCATATCATCCACACAAACTATCCCAAGCCCTAAATACAAACTGTAACATGCCTAACCTCTGTTGCCATTTTCACTTTTCAGTTTTGCAGGTGAACTTCCATAGCACGATTCAGAGAGTTTCAAAGCAAGCTAGGTACTTGGGAAGCATCCTTGGACTTCAGGAAAGCTGTACAAAAGCTCAAACTCCATTGAAGTTGGCCATATTGTTGTACACGACTCAAGCTGAAACAAGTAAAACCATGGACTTCTATCTCTCTATCCAGACATGATTAAGCTTAGGTTTGTGAATGAAACATGTTCTACTCATAGCCCTGAAGCCATCCATGTATTTACTTTTCATTTATATTAAGCATGCTGTGAGAATTTTGGCCATGAACATTGAAGAAAAATTAGGTCAGAAATTGGGGATGAAGAAATTCTCCCTGGATTCTTAGAGTTAGGTCAAGTATTTTATATGTCTGAATTCGTCTCTTGATGCTCTATAATATTGGTGTTATGAGTTTTGCATGAAAGTCCAGGAATCGGGAGTTAGCTTTGGTACAAGAAACACGCGTTTTTGTTTGTTCAAACAATGTTGAAGGTTGAAGATGACTGGCTTGGGCTGGGCCTGAGTCAGTCCTGCTCTTTGCACACCCTTTTCCAATTTACACCCCCCTGGCCCATTGTGTGATATATTTATCATTTTTTATTTTTTCTTTTTGATTCTGACTTAATATTTTTTGCTCAAATATAAAAAATAAAAAGAATATTTTTCCATACATTTTTGCATTTATTTGGCATTTATTTGTTTTATTTAGCATATACATGTAAATAAATATATTTTCTTTTTATTCAAAACACTAGAAAATAATACAAAAATATATATTTTTTAGTTATTATTTATTATTTACATTTTGAAAACATTTTCTAAAAATACACATTTTTGTAAATAATTAATATTTTATTCTTGTATATATTTAGTATATTTAATATATAATATATAAATACTTGCCTATTTTATTAGATGATTAGGGAAAAAATATAAAAATAATACATTTTTATTTTTATTAATATATGACACTAAAAAATACTCTTTTTTACAATATACTTCATTTTTTTATTTTTTGTATATAATTAAATATTGTATATAATTAATAAATAAATACTATTTATTTAAAAACTAGGGTTTTGCCCTAAACCATAAAAATATTCAAAATTTGACCTTTTTATTTTTGTTTATATTTCACATTAAAAAACACTTTCACATACATAAAAAATCATTTTTGTGCATAATACATTTTGCATATTTATTATATTTATTCCAATATTGTACAATTAAATATTTGTATATTCGATATGGATGTAATAGCTTAGAATTTAATTTCTTGTCAAATATCCCCAAATTCAAACTTGTACCCCCTCCCTATATCTTGTTGTAATAGCTTAGCATTTAAATTTCCTCATTTAAAAGCTTTCAAATTATGCCATGATAGACCTAGGGTTTGTATGCAAATCAAATAACAAATAGCTTGACTAATACAAAGACAAAAAAAGCATGAAAATGGACAACACAATGCACACTTGCACCCCTAGGGTTACTCCACTTGTTGCCTTCAAAAATGGGTCATGTTGCATGCTGAGTGTCTTTGGCAAAGCAAAAACAAATCAAATGATCATAGTCCCTCGATGATGCTTTCTCAAGTTGCCTAAAAAATGATCAAGTCCCTTAAAGAGAAAAATTGCCAAAGACACTTGGCACTATTGCATTCATGGTCTAAACGATGACCCGCGCCCGTCCCGTTAACATCCTAACACAAGATTGTCCACCAAATACAATGGTGGAACAATACTGTTAAAAGGGTTAAAACATAGGAAAGATCTTTGAGAAATTTAGGGTAGATAGCTCTTGGTTACTTGACCAAACTTGCAAAGCAATCCTTGCTACTTTTCAAAAACACACCTCACAACACAATTTCAAAACAACTTTCAAAACATTGAAAAAGTTTTCAAAAGACAATACACCTTTGTATACATTCAAACATGGATCATTACAAAGGTTGCCACAACCATGGCCTCTTTTCAAAATATCTTTCAAAACACACACAAAGCACCATTTCAAACAATTGAAAGCACCATTTCAAACAATTGAAAATGCAAAGCAAGTGATCTAAGCAAGTAACTAAGAGCACATGGATAACCATGGATAGAAAGGGTGCTAATACCTTCCCTTTCTATAATCTACTCCCCGAACCCAAGAAAACATCTCAAAGGTTTTTCCTGTGCTTTTTAACCTTTCCTTAGGATAAAATAAAAAGTCGGTGGCGACTCTTGCTAAACCGAAACATTTGCGAAAACAAACGCAAAACCCAAGTCAGTTCCCCCACCGTATCACATTACATATAAAATTTTCTTGAAACTCTTGAATTATTTTGTTAATAACCCTTTAAAGAGAAACATATCTTTGGAATCACTCTAAAATCTCAAAATATGAACAAGATATAGTCCTTAGAATTTCAAAACCCTAGCTCTTAAGGCATCAAAATGACTTGGAACCCATTTCAACTGTTGACAATCTTTCTTGCACAATTACTTTTGCTATGTGAAGAGAAGTTATTGTGGATGATAGTAATAACCCATAGCAACAATAATAACTTCCAAATCTTGAAAATTGAGAAAATTATGCACTTGTAATCAAGGAATCAAGAACTTGTCAAATTAAGTCAAACTTCTTAAATCAATCTTACATCTCTTGACTTTCCTTAGCAAAGTGGAGCATGATGAGACATAGTAGGCTTTAAAATCATGTTATCTTGAAACACACACAAACATAAAGCTTAAATATCAATGAATCTTTGTGAAGAAGGCATGGAAATAAACTCATGAACCTATGAATCAACCTGGTGAAATGTGTTGCGACATCACCTATAATTTCCACATCCATAGAACAAATATACATTATATTTGTTAGTTAAAAGTCAATCAATCACAAAATACATGTACAAATCCTTACAAATCAAAGTGCTTGGTGATCTCCTATGAACAAACCTAAATATAGGAAGAAGAACCAAACCCTAGTGTGTGATCTTGATATGATTGGGTTTACATTGAAATGATGAGAGATCATAGGGGGGAAAATTGGGGTATAACACTTGTCACAACATTTTTTTTATTTTTTTTATTTTAGCACCTCATTGTTGAGCATATAAGATTTCTTCCATTGTTTTGAGCAGTCATATTGAGCAATACATTTTATTCTATTTGTGTCACTCAAGTAATCATAGTCCAATATCATGACATCTCCTATGACATTCCAGTGATTTTCCTCATTTTTTGGCTTATCATGACCTTTGTCAACTGAAGTACCATAATGAATTTGAGTGAATAGGAAAGTTTTCAAACTTGTAGCTTTCCATATACTTCCCTTGTCTCCAACGTGTTTAGGATATCCATATAACTTGTAACAGAAGGGTCTTATATGACCATATCCCTTACAGTGATGACACTTCGGGACCTAGTGTTTCCCAGAAACTCTAAACCCCTTTTCTGACATCATAGTATCCAGCCTTTTGATAGAATGGGTATTTCTTGGTTTACCATCCTCATTATATGTAACGTTTCTTAACTCCTCTATACCCATACCAGTTTGAAATTTATCATCTGGGGTTTCCTTGTTTGATATTCTGATGGACTTGGCAATATCTTCAAGTTTAGTAGACAATAGTAACATCTTCTTTTGGAAATCATTCACTCTAGAGCAAATCCTTTTTCCTTTACTCATATATTTAGTCGGCTTACATCTTCCTGAGAAAGTTGTAATAGGATTCATGAACATTGCTTCTGAGTTTTCAACAGATATTCCCTTTTGTTGTTTCTTGAAGTATGTTTGGCATTTATTTTTGATATGTCCAAGACCTTTACATGTATTGCACATAACTTTCTTCTCTTGATTCAACGTCTTGTTACTTTTATTTTGACTTTTAGACACAGACTTCTTATTGATGTCAAATGAGATGTTTCTAACGTTTTGTCTATATGTTATGTCTAGTTCTTATAGGATTCTTTTGAATTGCTTCCTAAGAGACACAATAATACTCATCACTCTATCATTCATATCCCAATTCACTTCATCTTCTTTATACTCTGTATTGAGAGTTAAATATGTGTTCTTGTTCCCATACTCATACTTGTGTCTCAAAGTCATTTCAAAAATTTGAAGTGACCCAACAACTTCATCAATTCTCAAGCTGTTAATATCTTGAGCTTCCTCAATGACTATTACCTTCATATCAAATTTCCTTAGTAAGGACCTAATAATCTTCCTAACAATCCTTTGTTTTGATATTTTTTTCTCCCAAGGATTAGAAGGCATTGGCAATTTCAAGAATTTTCATCTGATATTCCTGAATGGTCTCATTATCACCCATTCTGAGATTTTCAAATTTAGAAGTGAGAATCTGAAGCCTTGATATTTTTACTTTGTTTGTACCTTCATAAGTTGTCTTGCAGGTTTTGTAACCCAATTTTTGACCCTAAGATCCCTCATCGCACCTTGTACATTTCGCACATAGCATTGGTCTCATGGTTATAAGATCGAAGCGCTTTGGCATTAGGGTTTCTCTCTCTGAATGGAGGTTGTCGCCTTACTCAAAATTGATTCAGCTGGTGCTCTCATTTTTCTTGGTATGAGATTAAGGTTTTGGATCTCAAGCAGCATATATGTCTTCGCCATCAGGTTTCCTCAAGATACACAATTTTCTTCATCAGAGTCCTTTCAAGGAACAAAGGCCTTATGGTTTAATTCAGCCAGAGAATCAAGATTTCTCTTCATGTTGTTTGAGCTTGGTGGTGATTCTTCTGTGGAGATTTATTAGATTAAAGTCTCACTTCAAAGCTACATTGAGTACTACTCGTCCCTTGTTGCGAGTGCATCACCGTCAGTTAGGGTTTGTCCTAATCGTTATATCTCAAGACATTCCTCTCAAGAAGTTTAGAGGATTTAGTCAAGGACTTTTTTTTTCTTGTGATGCTATTTATTACGTGGTTAAGGATTGATTGAAGAATTCATCAAGATAATTCATGGTGCTCAAACTGTGAATCAAGGTAGGTTTGTTTCTTGGGCTTTGAATTATGGCGTCTCTTCATATGTGTGATTATTAGTTGGTCAAGCTTGAGGACTATGACATGGAATTCATTCACTCTTTAATTAACCAATTTGGGATTTGATGAATCATGGTTCATAGGATTATTGGATTGTGAATTTAGGGATTCGATTGATGTTCATTGTGGATCTATCCCTTATCAAGCTACAAGGATATCTTCCTCAAGGTAAGAGACAGAGCCATTTTCATTACAGCGCATCTCAAGAAGATTGTAATTTTCGTGCATGGCAATTAAGCATGTCAATTCATCAACTAGGGTTCATGTGATTTACATATTAAGTATGTGTTGGTGGTTATTCCTCCTATATCTCTAGATCCATATTCATCTTCAAAGGATTACTCGAGGGGTTATTGTTCTCTCGAGTTGTTATTACTTGTAACGCAAGTTAAAGCTTCATGGAGAATTTAGTATTTGATTGGGGAAGTATCCATTCAAGTTTCTTAAGGTGCAAGTGTCATAAGTATTTCTTGTAATGCAAAGTATAAGTAAATGCAAAGGTTATAAGGCATGGTCTCAAGATTAGTTAAGGTTCTCGAGCACGTGTTGTGATAAGAAGTGATGCATGCTAGTATTAGAAGAAAGTTCTTGTGGATTTCTTCACAAGTTAACTTGGACGTATGGTTTCAATTGAGTTTGAAGTGCATTAATCGAGCATGTAAATAGGAAGATCCATCGATGGTTGATTTCTTGAAATTCGAGCTACCAAGGCGAAATAATACAACATTTCAAACATTATTCAAGGCATGAGATCATTTTTGATTTCGAGTGGAAAATTCAAGTTCCAATTGATTCTATTCAAAATTTCCAGCGAAGTTCTTTATCCAATTTCGATTCAAAGTTCCATTAACCATTTTAAAACCTCTTCATTCCATATTCAACAAAAATTCCAACAAGTTTGTTCATTTACAAATTTATCGGGGCCTTTCAATTTCAAATATCATACACCATTTTGTTCAAATTACATTCAAAACTTGTACAAATTCCATACGTGTCCATTACATAAGATGTATTCAAATTCATTCCTAACTACAAGAAAACTTAAACCTAACAACGTTTGTTCTAATCTCAATCATTCTCCATGTTCCAACGTTTAACTAAAGCTTCATGCCGAATGCCTTATAATATTACTTTTCAGCCATGCCTTGCTAGTTGGCTTCAAGTTCACACTTCTTTTGAGGGCCAATCCCAGTGTGCGCAAAGAGGGTTCATTATGAATTACACCAAAATAATTGAATCTTCCAAACCATTCTCCCCTTTATGCCCTATAAGAACAAACTTACTGCATTCTTCTAACATCTAGCCCTGCATTAGAAAATCAGAATATATAAAAGGAAATATCAGAAAGCAGAAAACTAGAAAAGTAACTAACTGAATCGCAACAGAATCTCCTAACATCCCTGTTTAACATCCCAAACCTCCAACCCTGCATAACTGAATCCTAACTAGTTTTCTAAGCCCAACTAACTTCTAACAGAAAAACATATTTCCAACTCCTTTGAACCATATCCTCAGGGGCTTTCACCCAACTTTCAACAGATTCTTCATCGATATAACAAGCTTCTCAAACAGTTACGAAAAAGGAAAAAACTGGATCCTAACCGATTTCATAACAAAACTTCTCTAGCCTAACAGAATTTCTATTCACAAAGAGGGGGGAATTCATTCAGATCTGATAAGAAAACCACAATCAGAAAAATGGAGGGAACAAAAAAAAACATCACAGTAAATAGAGAGAACTCACCAATAAAAATGGGGGGCTCACTCTCTTTCTCTTCATCATCACCAAGATACGATTATACACAGGGGGGTCACTTCAGAAGAATGGTCACCCAGAAATCCTCAGAAACTCTCTCTTCACCCTCCTTTCCTAACTTCATTCTTTCATCATCTTGACCATTCTTCACTCTTGAGAAGAATCACCAAGAAAATCTCCACAAGATTCTTGCTACCCTTTGCTTCATTTGTCATCTGCAGCAGAATCACCTTCACGATCCTCTGCAAAAATCCCCATAACCAAACCTCTCTCTCCTTGAACCAGATTATCAGGTTTCAACCTTTTCAATCTTCATTCATCATCAAAACTGAAAGACCTCCAATTTCCATATGTCATCATCATCAAATCGCACTTCTGTAATTATCATCATCTTCATCTTCGTTCATCATCGATGCTCAATCTGCAACAAAGTTAGCATCAACAAATTCTCAACATTGCGTTTGAATCATTCTCATGCGTACGCAAAATCACAAGAATCATAAGAAGCAAGTTTCGAATCGTAGAAAAGAAAGAGCGTCGGGAACGAAAAACATACCGTAGCTTCTATGAGATATCACTAACGGCGAAATCGAATCGGAACCATGTTTAAAGCCGAAGCTAAGCCAAAACTTTATTGAGAGGTAGAATCGCCGTGGACCCCCTAGCTAGAGAACCATGAATACGCGTCTGAGTGAGACGGAGGCTCACGTCGGAAACAGATCAAAGACGGAATTGAAGTCGGGTGAAGAACTTTGAAGATGAGATGGAGATCGACAGTGGCGTTTTGATTCCCAAGGGTATCTGAACTGGATAGCGAAGAAGAGGAAAACGCTGAGTCTGAAGATTAAAGGAGAAAGAGAACCGCTTTCATAATTGGAAGTGGAATAGTCATTCAAAACCCTAGCATGGATAACAAAATGTTTGGACTCAGTGGCTATTTTCGCTGGGCTTTGATGTTCTACTTAGGCCAGTTGAGATTTTTTGAAGCTAGCATGTCTTACACCTAAAAGATAGATTCTGGATCAAACCACCTTGCCCCATTTCTGTATTGTTTTGAAGCCTCATATCAATGTACAAAAAATGGTGGTGGACCAAATTTGATGGGCTTAGCATCATTTCCTTTCAATACTTCCTGGGCTTAGCAATACACCCCCTCTGTTTCTACCATACTCTTATCTTCCCATGTTTTATTAGTTTTAGCTTCATTTTTTCCAAGATTTTAATGATGAAAATGATACAAAGAAAGTGATAGAACATTTTAGAAATCATTAAGATCTCCCTTTAGAATTTTCATTAGAATTTTCTATTATTTTCATGTTTGATAATCGTTTTCGTTTTCATTTCTAGCTAATATTTTGCGATAGAATGTTTATGCAACTTTGGCAATGTGGAAGTTCTTAGAGACTAACTCGTTTGATCTCTTATTTGCTTGGCTTTAAAGAGGAAAGATACTTTCTCTGTTAGCTCACACGAAGTATCTCAGATTTCTTTACCTTGGTTTCACTTTTTGCGGACGTCATTGTTCTTTTGGTATTATATTGCTTCCAAGTTATATTTCTGCATTTATGCTTTTCTAGATATAATGAGAAGTAGGAAATAAAGAGCGTGCACTCGAAGTTGCTGTTTAAAGACCTGTAGCAGGAATTCCGCACTTTATTTCTTATATGTGTTGTGCTTGTGTTTGTTCCCTCTCTTGTTCATCGATGAGTCACTCAATTTGGAAATTGAGATCACGACTTCACTCTCAGTGCATGTTCCCTATAGGATTTTATCGCTTTCCTTTATTTCTTATTGATCGATGAGTCACTCAATTTAGAAATTGAGATCACGACTTCGCTCTCAGTGCATGTTCCCTATAGGATAGTTTTGTTAGACTTTCTTTGGCATGCTAACTTAGATAGGATCCCTCATTGTATGATAACATTAGGTTAGAGATAGGTTAGTCTCCCTTAAATGTTTTCCCCCCATTTGTTTTGCATAATTTCATTTAAAACTAAAATTTCTTTTTCTTGGCAAATGTATAAAAAATTCTTTTCATGGTAAAAAAATACCAACCAATCCATTTCCTTTCTCCATTCGTATTTTCTCTTCTAAGAGCATGTTAGATCCTTTCCACTACAGGTCATAAGTCTTCAAAGGTCGAGCAGCGGTGGAATGATCGAATACAACATTGTTCATTTAAAAAACACAAACAAACAAAATATATGAGCCGAACTACGGTAGCTCTGATTCCTCAAAAAGGATACGTAGGCATTGGGGTAGGCCCAACCGAGTACAACTTTATTTTCCCTACATTCTTCCTCTTTTCTTTGCATGTATTCTCTCTTATTTTATAACCCTTAAGCATTAGAGTGAACATACCCTTTGATTAGAATGACGAGAGTGGATCCTGTAAAGTACTATGGACGTGTGGGGTGCTAATACCTTCCCCTCGCATAATCGACTCCCTTACCCAATCTCTCGGTCGCAAGACCTTGATTTCCCCCTTTAGGTTTTTCTTCAATGATCTTCCTTTCCATTATATGGTATAAATAAATACTCGGTGGCGACTTTATTGATTTTACCGCTACAGCAGGTTTCCCAAGCATCTTTGGTTATAGTACATGTATTGGTCAACCTGAAGACATTTTTATCCACCCCATTGAAAAGAGCATTTAGAGCTTTTGAGTTTCCAATAGCTAACTCATCATCAATTTCAAACCAGTCTTCCTCTGGCTTTAAGGTCATATTCCCATCTCTGTCCTTCACACCGGGACGGTCCCATCCTTTTAGAACAACTTTCCATTCCTTCATATCCATAGATTTCAAGAAAACCATCATTCTAATCTTCCACCAGTCATAATTTGAACCATCAAACATGGGTGGTCTATTGTCATAACTTCCTCTTTCTCAATAGTTCCAGAATATATATATATATATATATATATATATATATATATATATATATATATATATATATATATATATATATATATATATATATATATATATATATATATATATATATATATATATATATATATCCATGAATCTCACTCAGTAACCATATTAGGACGCCTGCTCTTGATGCCAATTGAAATTCTAGCATGCACACAAACAGAAGTCAAGACTGATGTCTTAACACCACACAATGTCATAAAAAATGTTATGACATCTGCTGGCAGAACATAAAATAATAACATAATAGAAATATAAGTTGTAGAAAGATAAAGAACACAATGATATGTTAACTCAGTTCGGTGTTAACTCACCTACACTAGGGATACCAACCTAGGAATGAAATGCACTATAAGTAGTATTAGTTTGAAGCTAAACTAGTCACAAGTTTACACTTTCTCGCTTATTCCCTAACCAGTGCAACTTCTACCTAGGTCCTCCCTAGATATGAGAAATCGACATACCACGTCCAATCAGTGTAGTGATAAAATAGACCTACCTCAATCCCAATGAAAGTCCCTAATCAAGTTACAGTCACAACAACCTGAAGATAAAAATAGGAAGAACACACTTCCCAATCAAATACTAGGAGTTGCTTAAAAGCTTCCTCCAAGAACAATACTCAACACTTGCTTCACAACTTCGGGGAGAATAATAGCTTGATGAATAAGAAACGATCAGTCAACTCAAATGTATCAGAGATACATGGGGATGTAAAAAAAATAGAAACTTCCTTGAAGAACCCTCAAACCCAATAGTGAAAATACGACTTCCCCTAATTTTTGAATGCTTGATGCTCTTAGGTCTAGTAGTTTCTTTAAATACTCTTCAGCAATCCTTGGTCCTTGAATCTTCACCCATATATTTATTGTTGTCTGATAACACAAAAATACATAGCTTATTCGACCCGATTTGAATAAATAAAGTTACCGTTTTATCTAAATTATGTTGCATTATGTTATCTTTTCAAGTGTGTTTCGGTAATTATTCCATCCAAGGCCTACATGAGAAAAGGAGAAGAAATGTAAAAACGAGCTCAATATCAGAAAAACAGTAAAAATAATAGAATACTTCATATCAGAAGGTTGTTCCCCATGACACACCTTCCATTCCGCCCAACACAAGCTGAAATTGTGTGCCCCTCGGCACACACGCCATTCCAATCGGCACAGAGTAAAAAAATGTGTGCCACTCGGCATAACCTATTTTCTTTGTTTGACACACAAATATTTCTCCATGATTCCATGCCAACGACCTGTATGATTTCCTCCTGGTCTTTCTCCACACACGGATCTTTTGGAAGCACGAAGTCACATCCCTATATTTTCTCAAAGTAGTTTTTGTTACGAGAAGGATATAAAATAGAAGGGCAGTTATACAAAGACTCTCTCATCTCTGCTATCACGTTTTTTTACATTATTTTGCACTTTTGTTTTTTCCTTCCATGCCATTATTCCAGTTTCACAGCTCAGAGCTTTGTTTAGAACTTAAGCAGATAAAACCTTCACCTAAGCACCAATAGCTTTCTACACCGAAAAACTATTGCATCATTAGTTTTTCTCCATAGCCTATTGAACTCGTTTTTTAGTTTAATATTTTTATTTTGCATTCAAGTTAGTTTTTGCGCAAGAAAATCCTGTCGAAATATTATGGAGGATTGCTACAGTACTTAAAGAATTGCATAATTTTGTTTTCATTATTTAATTTCAGGTTTCTTTTAGTTTAATTATTGTTCTTTATTTATCATTGTTGTACCCCAAAATTTTCCCTCCCATATTCTTCAAGAAATTGCCAAGCCAAGTCACAAAACTCCCCCAAGGGTTGCTCAGTACAAAGGTCTCCTATACAGTCAAAACTAGGGTTTGTATTCTGATCAAGACAAGGAAGTTTTCAAAGGCCCAATCAAATCTCATATGCCTAAAAATATGGTCAAGCATCCTCATATCAAGTTTCAAGGCATTCAGCTCAAAATTGCACAGTCAAAACCCTAAATTGCACTACAGTCAACTGTAGGGGCAAAATGGTCATTTGACAGTCAAAAGTTCAAATTTTTGGTCAACATATCATTTTGAAACCACAAACATCGTTTGATCAATGCTTGATCATGATTCTCAAAATTTGGCTCAGAAATCATCAAAGATGCAAAAGTTTCCTTATTTGGACAGTTGAAAAAGTCAACTGAAATTGACCAGGGCATAACTTTCACATGGATTATCATAAAAATTCCATCCAAAGCTCATTTTGAAGAGAAAGACATTTCCTACAACTCATCTTCATACTTCAAGTCCAAGAAGTGCTCTCACAAAAAGTTATCAATTTCAACATTATAGGTCATTTTCAAAAGTCAACAAAAAGAGACTTTAAGTCAAAGGCCATAACTTGAGATTGGTAAATCAAAATGACATGGGACCAAAGACATTGGTTAGAGGACTCAAATACCTTTCCAAAATGTCCAAGAACATGAGAAAAGCTTAAAAATTGAGCAAGTTATGCCTTGTGGAAGTTGGGAAATTTTTGGATATTTTGAAAAGTCAACTTTGATCCAAATGACCTAAAAATGCTAATGGGCCCATTTTTCTTCCATGATTCATCATTCCAAGCATGTGCACGACCACTTGGCCCAAAGGGAAGTATTTTCTCATTTTTTATTTATTTGAATTATTATTTATATTAATTCATTTAAATTATTTAAATACATGAAAAATATCTAACTTGCCTTAACAAATCTTTTTATACATGTTTTGCCACCAAGATTTCGTGCATATACAAATTAGGAAAGAATTGGATTGATTGGCATGATTTTGAACCAAGAACACTTGAAAAAAAGATATGAAAAAGATCCTTAAAATCAAATTTCCAAAAACCTTTATTGCATTGGATTTTATTGAGTTTTGTTGACCTAATTTGTTCACTACATATGCTTGATGAGAAACCTAATACACGGAGACTGAAAGCTGAGCAGAAGGACAAAGAACAAACTTGAAATTTTGGTGAAAAAAGTCAAAACTGAAATCATCATTCCAGGGCGATTCAAAGCCTAATTTTCATCCCAACAGCTTGCTCAAGTGTCCTTGAACGTGTTCCAATCAGAAACCAACCTTTATACGCCCAGAATTGGTACCATGGATTCAAACGGTTTCAAGAAAAATGCATAATCGTGCTTCATGTTTCAAGCATTTTCATTGTTTTTTTTTATGCATTCATACTAATAAACGTATTCTGAAGCTAACCATGCAGTCTAATTTCGTTTTCGTGCCATATATGGATGTTTGCCATTGATACTTTTTAGGGTTTGTGAAGCTTGGAATTAGGGCTTTTCAATTGAGGAAAAATTGGTCTTCAAGACTTGGACCATTGGATAGAGCATACTCAGACGATCATGAACATATACTCGCGCCCAATTTATGAGTGTGCTACACCTAATCGCTATTTTCTGGTATATGGTCTTAGGCAACGCGTATAAAACCGTTGCCTCATGTTTTTGTGTTTCAGGAAGGTGGAGACGACGAACTCGTGGCAGGGAGCGATTGGATCATTCAAAATTCGCGCGTGTTTCCAAAGCCATGGGCATTTTTCTTTTATAATATTTATTTACTATTATATATTAAACGCATATGCAGTGGCTCAGTGGCGAACGAAGTGCTTGGTAACGTGAATGACCTGGGTTCGATCCCAGGTCTCTACCCTTTCCATTTACTTTTTTCCAATTTATATTCCTATGCAGGTATGATAGTGTGGTCCATAGTACGCCCCTCTATCCAGCCATACACGCGTCCAGCTCCATCAATCTAAAGGCCATGGATTGGAGAGTATGATGAACTCCAGTCAACGCTGAGGTACGCAAGCCATGAAAGTCAGAAAGGCCTCAGGATAATGGGCCAGACTTCTCAATTCACACCTCCTATTTGGGGACTTCCACCCCCCCCCCTGGTTTGCCTTCTTTATATTTTATTTTATTTTATCTTCAATCATGATCTTATTTTCTTTATTTGTTTAAGTTAATTAATTATTTTTTTTTTACAAAATACAAAAACTTCATAAAAAAATCAGAAAAAGACAAAAAAAAAACATAATGAAATTTTATTTCAATATTTTCTTGTAAATAAATACATGTAAAATTAATTAGTATAAATTAGGGTTAATTTTAATTCTTGCATGATAAAATCTAAAAAATGTAGAATTAGGGTTTATTCAATTTTTTTTCATCCTTTCTATTATTTTCTTTTCATAAAAAAATTAAAATTATTTATTTATGCTCATAATTAAATTGTATGTAAAAATTAGGTTTAATAAGTGTTTTATCCTTTTTTAATTTTCTTTTTCACCATAATATTATTTACCTTATTTATTTTCATAATTAAACTTGTAAATTAATTAGGGTTTCATTTAGGTTAAAAAAGGTCAATATTTTCTTAATAACTTAAAAATAATTAGAATTAGGTTTAGTATTTAGTTTTAATTAATTCTTTTTCTAGTAAATCTTAAAAAACACTAAAAATACCAAAAACATTCTTCTTTTTTTTAATTGTAATTCCTCATTAATTCTAATTAATTAATTCATGTAATTTAATATTTTGCAAAAGGGTCCAACGCCCTCCTTTCGACTTAATTGTTTAATTCCGCGTATTTATTTTATTGCTTAAATAATTATGTACCTCTCCCAAAGCTTTGTAACATTTACTTTTCGCACTTTTTTTTCTTTTGCTTTATTTACTTTTCTGTCAAATCGGGTCCGGTTTAATTTTGGCGATGTGGACCCGCGCCATTTGTAATAGTTTTAGATTTACTTTTCCGTAAATATTTTTAAACTGTTAACAAAAAAGCATGAAAGAATGTATGGACTTAAATAAAATCAAGCGTAGATCATAATGAACATGACAAGACAAATATCAATGAAAACGACACACAATTCGCACACACCACCCCTAGGGTACGCCTCACTGTTGCCTTGCCTCGAAAGGTGATCGTCGAGTAGAGGATGTCTTAGTAAGTCCTCATGATCCGGGAACCTGGCATGAGGGTAGCTTCTAAGGTGTCTTCCTATTGCTCTGGTGATCACCATGTCCCGAACCCTCGAATTGACCCGAACACCTCCAACGGTGGTACTACCTACCTCTCAATGGTGGGATGGCACTACTTTAAAGGACATTTACACAGACGAATTCCTTAGGGTAGGTAGGTTCTCGTAGATACTTGCTCTCTTCAAAAACAAACAAAAATCTTTTCACACCGACACTTTTCAAAAGATTTCAAAGCAATTTTTCAAACACTCTGACACAAGAGTCGATCTGAAACTTTCAAAGAAACTTTTTAAAACCCACAGTTGAAAAGCAAACAAACATTTTTGAAAACACAATGAGCAAGTATCTAAGAGCCCATGGATAACCATGGATAGAAAGGGTGATAACACCTTCCCTTTCTATAACCTACCTCCCGAACCGAGAGCAATCTCTTTAAGGAATTTTTCTGTGCTTTTGTCCTTTCCATTTGGAGAAAATAAAAGACGGTGGCGACTCTTGCTTACCGCGACATTTCGCGAACCAGCGTTAAACAGTCAGTTCCAGATCCACCGATCACAGAACTGGCGACTCTGCTGGGGACCATCTTATAAAGTGGGGTGTACCTTAGGGCTAGGTCATAACTGTGTTTTCACTTGTATTGATTTGCTTGCTTTAATATTGTGGGTTGCATCGGAGATACATAGATCCTAACCCGGATCTGGGGATACCCTGTTTAGGTAGCATAAGCTGTGAGGGACATGTCCGGCGTAGACTGACACAGGTGAAGCAGTGGCTACGTTGGTGTGGCACCTTAGTCTGTACCGATATCCCTTGTGTCGCAACGAGGAGAATATGGGTCTTCTAAGGAGTCATTAAGCACCAACAACCTTAGAACCTCAATTGACACAACTTGGCCTTTAGAATTGTAGCAGTATGCTACGCCCATTGAGACTAAACTCTCGTGATGGTTCTGGCCGCAAGAAAAGATTGCGATGCTGGAGTTATGACCGATTGAGGGTAGTCAATGATATTGGGATCCTCTAAGAACCCGGTTACTTCTAATAGGACAGGTTGAACCCACCAACTTCAAGAGGGTAATACCCAGACCCCATGCTGGCCTAAACTCTAAGGGCTTCTCTTGTGTGACTTGTGTGCCTTCGTACCTGACTACTTGCATGCTTGTTATCTGACCCTGGAATTTCTTGCAGGTTTTGTTTATAGTCTTTAATTAGGACTCATAACAGGGTTACTAAGTTCTTGCAGGTTTTGTTTATAGTCCTTAATTGGGACTCATAACAGGGTTACTAAGTTCTTGCAGGTTTTGTTTATAGTCCTTAATTGGGACTCATAACAGGGATATTGAGTTTCTTGCAGGTTTTGGTTTGCAGTCCTTAATTGGGACTCATAACAGGGTTACTTACATTACCCCATGCATAGCATAACATCATACCATTGCATACCTCCTAACCCATTTCAAGGATCTCAAGGGTCTATGATGCAGGCCAGGATGAACCAACTGTCCAGCAAGGGGCAAAGGGGATTTATTTTCCTCTGGACAAGGTTGTCAGGGGCTATGACCCACTTGATATGGCGAGCTTTGACACTAAAAGAAGGTTCCCCTAACCAAGGTTGTTTGGAAATCAAAACCAGACATGATGACTTAAGTCAGGGGCTATGACCCACTTGATATGGTGAGCCTTTGACCCTTGGAAGAAAGACTCTCAACAAATACGAAGTTCTTTCAATCAAGCTACCGGATCCAGATGCTAACCAATTTCCTTGTTTACCCCGCGAGGTCCTTGAAAACATTGCATGCATGTCATACACATCATTACATAACAGGTATCTTTGTTGCAGGTCACTTACCTTTCCCGCTGTTTATTTCAGCAATGGCTTCCCAACAAGACAACCAGGACTTTCTTGCTCAAGAGACCCGGTTCGGGAAAATCCTCCTGAATCTATCCAAGGGGCAGGAAGAGCTAAGGACACTTCTCATGGGGATCTTTGTCAGGAACAGTGCGGAGGATGAAAGACTGAAACACCTACAAGCTGAGATGGATGCATTGAAGGTCCAGATGCTGGGGCAGATGACTGCCATTCAAGGGTTGGCTCAAAGACAAGACGAGCTCGGGTTTCTCGTCAACCAACTGCTTCAGGGTAACCAACTGGGGCAAACATCTAAGGGCAAAAAGCCATTCATCATCCAATCATCCTCGAGACAAGAGGATAAGGGGAAAGCTCCTCAAATGGCTCCAGTGCCACAAATTCAGCATCAACCTCACCAGCTTCAGCCAGACAAGCCCAGAAGGCAATTCACCCCGCTCAACATGTCGCTGTATCAAGCTTTGCAACGCCTATTGAGGTTGAATCTGATCACATTAAGGGCTCATCCCCGGAACCCCAACACAGCATCTCCTGCCTATGATCCCAATAAGAGGTGTGCCTACCACTCTGCTAGCCCAGGACATGATACCAATGAATGTTGGGATCTGAGGAACAAAATCCAGGACCTGATCGATGAAGGGGCATTGGAGTTCACACAAGATGGACAGGCTGAATTTTTCTACCATTCCTCCATGGCTCACCAGTTGAAGTGACAAGCTCCGAGACTAGGAAACTTTTGTTCATTCGAATGTTCAAGTTGTGTTTTTCTTTTGACCGTTCAAACATTTATTCATGTTAAAACATTGTTATTCCATTAATGCATCGCTTATGTCTATTTTGAATCAATATATTCGCATTCACTATATGCAAATTGTTTTCATATTTTTTCTGATGTCAACTCTCGTTAATTCTAAGCCTCTTGAGGGAGGATGACGAAAACGATACCACAATGTACAGTATGCTTTTGAACAGACCCCGCTGATGAGGTACAGGCATTGTTTCAAATCCTAAACACTGGAGTTATAAGGAAGATAATCCCTCGTCAACCCCTTCGAGCCAAAGAAGTAGGAGTTTTATTTTCGAAAATCAAAACCCTTAATCATAACCTGGGGCAGGGTAGTCTCTCAGTTGATCCAAGTGCATAACGAATGGCACCAAAAAGTCTTTACAAAACGAAGAAAGACAATGATGGTTCCGAACAATCATAAGGACAGGCAGTCATGATCAAAAAAAAAAAAAAAAATTTATCATAAACGAAAATCCCAAGAAGTCAAAACCTATAAAAAGGGACTTATAAAACTGGGGCATCCCGCTGACTGTAATTCCAAAAAAGGAAACAGTTCAGGCAAAAAAGAAAGGGATAACAAAAATCAAAAAGAAAGAGGTCATACAAACCCTCAAACAAAAAAAAAAAACAAAAAAAACAAAGATGACTGCCTATTTGAAATAAATTGTCAACATTCGAACCATCACTGGTATACCACGAGCAAAGACTCAAACAAGGTCTAACGCACGATCAGCTGAGTTTAGGATTGAAGGACATCACGAAGAGCGGGTGGGTACAAATAATTTGAGCCCTTTATCCTTTGTTTCTTAAACCGTGAACCAGGCCACGTTATAACCCTTAAAAGTCCTAGCTGAAGCATGGGTTAGTTCGAAAGCATACTGTGACGAAAGGTATCCTGACTCCTTAAGGCTTACTATAAAGACGGAGTTGACATCATGTTTTACAAACATTCACTTGTTTTATGAAAAAGAATGCATTTTCAAAATCTTCAAGACAGACATAGGCTTTGCATTTTTAACATGACTTTGTTTGCATATGACTTTTTGTTTGAACAGCATAGAAGTTCGCACGACGAATGCCTAATGAACGAAAGTACTTCCCATCAAGGGGCAGACATGACCATGGTCCATTATCTGGGGCAATCCAATCAAGATTCGGAGAATCTCTCAAAGGCAAAATAGCCTGGGGCAAATCTCTGCCTGAGTCACTTAGGGCACTCCAACAACGAATCTTGCCTGATCAAACACCTTCTGGTGGCAGGACAAAAACACTTCTAACAGAGGCAACTCCCTACATTCTGAAAGCATGGACATAGTCGGAAAAAATACTACGCGTAATCAAAGACCCGCTAGGTTGACATACCTAGGTAAAAATAAGGGCTTCCCGGCGAACCAAAAGGGTTCGGGCAAAAATAAGGGATGAAATGAAAAAAATCTGTACACCCGGCAAGTCGAAAACCTGGAAAGGCGGCTTGGGCAAAGTTGGGTATCCCGGTGGACTGAAAACCCGAAAGGGCGGTCCAGGCAAAAATTAGGGATCAAAGCGTACGACTATGTCCTGTCATCTCGTCACCTGCCTACCAGAAGAAGGTATGTCCATCAACAAGCTATCAGCACCTCTCAGGTCTTCCTCTCCCACCTCTGAAACAGGGGCAATAAGGAGTTGTCTAAAAGCAACTAATTGTTCTGTCCTCCAGAGTACCAGGATGGGTCCAGCGGAAGAACATAACCAGTACATCCCAATTCCCCAGAGAATGGGCCAGCAAGTCAGTACACTCTCCTCAAGCAAAGCTACTATCAGCCTTAAGGAAATTGAGTATCCTCCAGCAGATCTCAACATTCCCCAGCAGCATATGTACACTCATAACAAGCATCCCCGGCAGTCTTGGTCTAAAGATTGTTCCCCGGCGGTATCTCAACATTCAAAGGAATCACTTCCCCGGCATACCAAACTTCACCAGAAGAGTCCAATCCAGTTTCCCCAGGAAAGTTGGAATTCATATCCCCAAGCAGTAAGCGTATCCCCAGTAAATTCTGGAAGCTTATCCCCTCGCAGGGCACGAACGCGCCATCCGGCTTGATTTAAAGAGTTATTTCCTTAACAGGATATAACTGGGTTATCCTCATCCAAAAGCCACGGAAAGATCGTCGTCGACAGAATCTTCTTATCCCCAGCGAAGTCTATCAATACTTCTAACAACAAGGGTATCCCCAGCAAGTTATTATCAACACTCAGCAAAGCATCCCTCTTCCCACAGAGTATTGCTTCCCAGCATGGTCGCTAGAGTATTTTTCTCCCCGCAGAATCTTCCATTTGCCAAGTTTATTCCGCAACGGAGTCATCTTCTCCTACCGGTATTCTTGCAGTTATCATCCCCAGCAGAAGCAAAATCTATTCTTCAGCATCAGCCCAGGATATGACTTCTCGGCGCCCGTCAAGGATTTACTTTCCTAGACGGAAACATACATTCATAAAACATCACATACATCATTATAGCATGCATAGACGCATTATATCATACAAATCTCATTTATATTTAGAACATCATTGCTTGAGCCATATCATGCATCGCATATGACTGACCTTTACCTTTCAGGAAAGATGCAGTTGAAATTCTCAATCATATTTCAAGACCTAGACCGGTTCAGTTAATCGACTTCGAAGATCTCTTATCCAGTCCAAGGCCTTCTTTAGTCCAGCTAAATCGACTCCCAACAGATTTTTCTAATAAAGACTCAATAGAAGTCCTTTTCAGACGTTTCCCTCTCTGACGATGAGTGTGAGGTGATAGTCTCTTATGGTTCCCTCTCCGACGGTGTGTGAGGTGGTAAGTCCTTTTCAGATGTTTCCCTCTCCGACGGTGTGTGAGGTGGTAAGTCCTTTTCAGATGTTTCCCTCTCCGACGATGAGTGTGAGGTGATAGTCTCCTATGGTTCCCTCTCCGACGGTGTGTGAGGTGGTAAGTCCTTTTCAGATGTTTCCCTCTCCGACGATGAGTGTGAGGTGATAGTCTCTTATGGTTCCCTCTCCGACGGTGTGTGAGGTGGTAAGTCCTTTTCAGATGTTTCCCTCTCTGACGATGAGTGTGAGGTGATAGTCTCTTATGGTTCCCTCTCCGACGGTGTGTGAGGTGGTAAGTCCTTTTCAGATGTTTCCCTCTCCGACGATGAGTGTGAGGTGATAGTCTCCTATGGTTCCCTCTCCGACGGTGTGTGAGGTGGTAAGTCCTTTTCAGATGTTTCCCTCTCCGACGATGAGTGTGAGGTGATAGTCTCTTATGGTTCCCTCTCCGACGGTGTGTGAGGTGGTAAGTCCTTTTCAGATGTTTCCCTCTCCGACGTTGAGTGAGGTGATCATTCCTTTCAGATTATAATTGCCTATGGTTCTCTTCCCAATACTGCGAAGATAATAATTCCCATCAAGATTTTCTCAACGAGCGTTGTTGAAGTTAAAATCACCCAAGGTTCTCTTATCATTCATGCTAAGGCAGTAACCATCCCTGGTTCATTCATCGCTGTTTGAAGCTCCAGACTCAGCTCCTGTAACCAGTCAGGACACATTTATACCAAGCATCTGAAAACCAGCTCCTGCAACGTGTCAGGTACTCATTTGTTCTTTTGCAGGTATGCAGGTTCTCGCTAAGGAATCTCCTACGCAATCAACGTCCAGATGGCATCTATAAGCCCATCATCCTACCCAACAATCTCTAAATGGCATCTATAAGCCCATTCCACCATCACACTACTATGTGAGCGCAAATTTCTGGGCACTCTAGTGTTCAATCATCTTCCACCTTCGGATTACGAAAGGCACGTCAACCAATCTGCATCCTAAGGTTTAAGAAGATTGAACAGGGGCAACTGTTGTACCCCAAAATTTTCCCTCCCATATTCTTCAAGAAATTGCCAAGCCAAGTCACAAAACTCCCCCAAGGGTTGCTCAGTACAAAGGTCTCCTATACAGTCAAAACTAGGGTTTGTATTCTGATCAAGACAAGGAAGTTTTCAAAGGCCCAATCAAATCTCATATGCCTACAAATATGGTCAAGCATCCTCATATCAAGTTTCAAGGCATTCAGCTCAAAATTGCACAATCAAAACCCTAAATTGCACTACAGTCAACTGTAGGGGCAAAATGGTCATTTGACAGTCAAAAGTTCAAATTTTTGGTCAACATATCATTTTGAAACCACAAACATCATTTGATCAATGCTTGATCATGATTCTCAAAATTTGGCTCAGAAATCATCAAAGATGCAAAAGTTTCCTTATTTGGACAGTTGAAAAAGTCAACTGAAATTGACCAGGGCATAACTTTCACATGGATTATCAGAAAAATTCCATCCAAAGCTCATTTTGAAGAGAAAGACATTTCCTACAACTCATATTCATACTTCAAGTCCAAGAAGTGCTCTCACAAAAAGTTATCAATTTCAACATTATAGGTCATTTTCAAAAGTCAACAAAAAGAGACTTTAAGTCAAAGGCCATAACTTGAGATTGGTAAATCAAAATGACATGGGACCAAAGACATTGGTTAGAGGACTCAAATACCTTTCCAAAATGTCCAAGAACATGAGAAAAGCTTAAAAATTGAGCAAGTTATGCCTTGTGGAAGTTGGGAAATTTTTGGATATTTTGAAAAGTCAACTTTGATCCAAATGACCTAAAAATGCTAATGGGCCCATTTTTCTTCCATGATTCATCATTCCAAGCATGTGCACGACCACTTGGCCCAAAGGGAAGTATTTTCTCATTTTTTATTTATTTGAATTATTATTTATATTAATTCATTTAAATTATTTAAATACATGAAAAATATCTAACTTGCCTTAACAAATCTTTTTATACATGTTTTGCCACCAAGATTTCGTGCATATACAAATTAGGAAAGAATTGGATTGATTGGCATGATTTTGAACCAAGAACACTTGAAAAAAAGATATGAAAAAGATCCTTAAAATCAAATTTCCAAAAACCTTTATTGCATTGGATTTTATTGAGTTTTGTTGACCTAATTTGTTCACTACATATGCTTGATGAGAAACCTAATACACGGAGACTGAAAGCTGAGCAGAAGGACAAAGAACAAACTTGAAATTTTGGTGAAAAAAGTCAAAACTGAAATCATCATTCCAGGGCGATTCAAAGCCTAATTTTCATCCCAACAGCTTGCTCAAGTGTCCTTGAACGTGTTCCAATCAGAAACCAACCTTTATACACCCAGAATTGGTACCATGGATTCAAACGGTTTCAAGAAAAATGCATAATCGTGCTTCATGTTTCAAGCATTTTCATTGTTTTTTTTTTGATGCATTCATACTAATAAACGTATTCTGAAGCTAACCATGCAGTCTAATTTCGTTTTCGTGCCATATATGGATGTTTGCCATTGATACTTTTTAGGGTTTGTGAAGCTTGGAATTAGGGCTTTTCAATTGAGGAAAAATTGGTCTTCAAGACTTGGACCATTGGATAGAGCATACTCAGACGATCATGAACATATACTCGCGCCCAATTTATGAGTGTGCTACACCTAATCGTTATTTTCTGGTATATGGTCTTAGGCAACGCGTATAAAACCGTTGCCTCATGTTTTTGTGTTTCAGGAAGGTGGAGACGACGAACTCGTGGCAGGGAGCGATTGGATCATTCAAAATTCGCGCGTGTTTCCAAAGCCATGGGCATTTTTCTTTTATAATATTTATTTACTATTATATATTAAACGCATATGCAGTGGCTCAGTGGCGAACGAAGTGCTTGGTAACGTGAATGACCTGGGTTCGATCCCAGGTCTCTACCCTTTCCATTTACTTTTTTCCAATTTATATTCCTATGCAGGTATGATAGTGTGGTCCATAGTACGCCCCTCTATCCAGCCATACACGCGTCCAGCTCCATCAATCTAAAGGCCATGGATTGGAGAGTATGATGAACTCCAGTCAACGCTGAGGTACGCAAGCCATGAAAGTCAGAAAGGCCTCAGGATAATGGGCCAGACTTCTCAATTCACACCTCCTATTTGGGGACTTCCACCCCCCCTGGTTTGCCTTCTTTATATTTTTTTTTATTTTATCTTCAATCATGATCTTATTTTCTTTATTTGTTTAAGTTAATTAATTTTTTTTTTTTACAAAATACAAAAACTTCATAAAAAAATCAGAAAAAGACAAAAAAAAAAACATAATGAAATTTTATTTCAATATTTTCTTGTAAATAAATGCATGTAAAATTAATTAGTATAAATTAGGGTTAATTTTAATTCTTGCATGATAAAATCTAAAAAATGTAGAATTAGGGTTTATTCAATTTTTTTTCATCCTTTCTATTATTTTCTTTTCATAAAAAAAATTAAAATTATTTATTTATGCTCATAATTAAATTGTATGTAAAAATTAGGTTTAATAAGTGTTTTATCCTTTTTTAATTTTCTTTTTCACCATAATATTATTTACCTTATTTATTTTCATAATTAAACTTGTAAATTAATTAGGATTTCATTTAGGTTAAAAAAGGTCAATATTTTCTTAATAACTTAAAAATAATTAGAATTAGGTTTAGTATTTAGTTTTAATTAATTCTTTTTCTAGTAAATCTTAAAAAACACTAAAAATACCAAAAACATTCTTTTTTTTTAATTGTAATTCCTCATTAATTCTAATTAATTAATTCATGTAATTTAATATTTTGCAAAAGGGTCCAACGCCCTCCTTTCGACTTAATTGTTTAATTCCGCGTATTTATTTTATTGCTTAAATAATTATGTACCTCTCCCAAAGCTTTGTAACATTTACTTTTCGCACTTTTTTTTCTTTTGCTTTATTTACTTTTCTGTCAAATCGGGTCCGGTTTAATTTTGGCGATGTGGACCCGCGCCATTTGTAATAGTTTTAGATTTACTTTTCCGCAAATATTTTTAAACTGTTAACAAAAAAGCATGAAAGAATGTATGGACTTAAATAAAATCAAGCGTAGATCATAATGAACATGACAAGACAAATATCAATGAAAACGACACACAATTCGCACACACCACCCCTAGGGTACGCCTCACTGTTGCCTTGCCTCGAAAGGTGATCGTCGAGTAGAGGATGTCTTAGTAAGTCCTCATGATCCGGGAACCTGGCATGAGGGTAGCTTCTAAGGTGTCTTCCTATTGCTCTGGTGATCACCATGTCCCGAACCCTCGAATTGACCCGAACACCTCCAACGGTGGTACTACCTACCTCTCAATGGTGGGATGGCACTACTTTAAAGGACATTTACACAGACGAATTCCTTAGGGTAGGTAGGTTCTCGTAGATACTTGCTCTCTTCAAAAACAAACAAAAATCTTTTCACACCGACACTTTTCAAAAGATTTCAAAGCAATTTTTCAAACACTCTGACACAAGAGTCGATCTGAAACTTTCAAAGAAACTTTTTAAAACCCACAGTTGAAAAGCAAACAAACATTTTTGAAAACACAATGAGCAAGTATCTAAGAGCCCATGGATAACCATGGATAGAAAGGGTGCTAACACCTTCCCTTTCTATAACCTACCTCCCGAACCGAGAGCAATCTCTTTAAGGAATTTTTCTGTGCTTTTGTCCTTTCCATTTGGAGAAAATAAAAGACGGTGGCGACTCTTGCTTACCGCGACATTTCGCGAACCAGCGTTAAACAGTCAGTTCCAGATCCACCGATCACAATCATTCATGTCTGAATTATTATTATTTTTTATTACTCTGTGTTCGTAACAGATAGTATGTCCGACTAATTTCACTGATATCGGTTGTGATACGGTGGCAGAACCGACTATTAATATTGGTTTGAGTTTTTTGTTCGTAAATGTCGCCACCGACTTTTATTTTATCCAACAAAGGAAAAGGAAAAAGAACAGAAAAAACATTTTTCGAGATATTTCTGAGTACGGGGGGTAGATTATGGAAATGGAAGGTATTAGCACCCTTTCCATCCATGGTTTTCCATGGTCTCTTAGGTACTTGCTCATCTTTTAAAAAAATTCTTGTTGTGTTTGTGTGCTTTTGAAAAGTTTTGAAAATGCCTTAGTGCGAAGATTCACTTGATGGTAACCCTTGTATCAGTCCTCAAGAGTGTGATAAAGTGTTTTGAAAACTTTAGTTTGAAAAGAGTTTTGAAAGTGTAGGGTGTAAGCAGTTGTTTGAGCAAGTACCTAACAATTATCTACCTACTCGAAAAAAGCTTGTTCTTTTCCTCATATCCTTTAGACCGTGTTATCCTACTATTAGTGAGTAGGTAACCCTAGTCGTTGGATGTTGAGGGACTATCGAAAGGAACGAAATGGTCATTGAAGGCAACATGTAAGGATACCTTAGCATTTCGAAGGGACTGTCATCATATAGGCGTAGGCAACATCGAGGGACAAGATCATTTCTCGTAGGAAACTCGAGGGACATTGAGGGACTATGATCTTTATGATGACTTTAACTGAGGGTCTTTGCTAAGATACCCCTACGTTCGAGGGACATGACCATTGTTTCTGAGGCAACCAAGTGAGGTATACCCTAGGGGTGCAAGTGTGCAGCATTGTTTGTTTTCTGATATTTATCTTGTAATTAAGTGATGCTATGTTTAATTAGTTTACTGGTCTTTCCATACAATCCTATTAGTCTAAGCATTGTATAAAATATAGTAGCTGAAGGTAAAGGCGGAAATGTGAACCTAGGCTATTACAGAGCTTTGGTGCAGCTACATAATAATGAGGAGTGCGCAAAAGAAATCCTAAAACTATTACATCCCAGAAGCAATTACATAATTATAAAAAATGCGAGAAAAGATAAATCTACGCTATTACATTGATAATGCGACTTATATAATTTTCCTAGAAATTAAAATGTAAAAGAATAAATAAAAAGAAATTAAGGAAAAATTAAAACCTAAAATTCTAAGTTAATGTTTTTGGTGTTTTTTTGTAGAAAATAATTTTAAGTTAATTAAAAAAACCTAATTCTAATTTGTTAATAAAAAAAGTTAATTAACTTAATTTATTAATAAATGAAAAAAAGCCAAAAATTCAGTTACTAACTAAAACAAAAACCTAATCCTAATTTGTTAAAAAAAATGGTTAATTAAAGGGTTAATTACAAAGAAAACCTAAAATCTAATTGTTTTCCTAATTTGCATAAAAAAGTTAATTAATTAAATTAAAGAGTTAATAAAAAAAGAGTTAATAATAATAAATAAAAAAACTTAAAATCTAAATTAATTAAGGTTTGTAAAAAAAAGTTAAGTTTGTCAATTAATAGAGTTTTTGATTTAAATAAAATTAGAGTTTATATGAATTTAGGGTTTTTAAGGAAGATATTAAGGAGAAAGAAATGAGGCAAAAAGGGTTAAAAATAAGAAAAATTATACATATTTTCAGGGGTGGGTGTTGAACTAAAAATTAATTTAAAACCTAAAATTAGATTAAAAAAACCTTAAAATTAATTATTCGAGTTTATTATGAAAAATCAAAGGTTTGTGAAAAATATTAAGTTTTATGAAAAAGGTTTTAAACAGAAAGAATGAAAATAGGTAAAAGGATAAATAGAAAGGAAAAAAACCAAAACCAATATGGGTGAGTGTTGAACCCACGCCTTTAACCTCCTTAACCTCCTCAAGATGCCTGCCTTGCCATGAGTCATGTATTGGTGGTTGTTCTGTTTTAGTGTTTTGGCCTCAGCGTTCTGTAATGAACCTGCATGCGACCCTGTCTAAATCTGTAGTGTTGAATCTCATGAACACATTAAATACATTACTATATCGTGAAATACAAATAAAGAAAATATATGATAAAAATTTAGTGTTAAAACCGATATGGCATGTATGAATGCTTCTACACCCTTTTGATCATGGAGATCAAACCAGCCTTACCCTTATTGGAGAAGTAGTGAAATGTGGGTTTGTAACAAGGATGACTTGTTTGTAGGGAGATGAGGGTTTGTTGGGGGTTTGTAACAAGGATTTCAAGATTTTTAGGGTTCTTGAAAGAATTTGATATTTTGACATGGTTGTGGCAAAGGTCTTTTTTCGTTTGTCGTGTCCTGTTTGTGTGAAAAAAGTGAGATTATAATAAAAATGGATGAATGATTTTAATAATAGTTTGATTAAAATTTAATTCAAATATGGTTTGTATATTCTTTCTCATCCCTCTTCATCTTGTCCCTTTCTTATTGTACTAAGTGTTATTGGAGCATGATCTTTATATCATGTCTCAAAACAAATGGTGCATAGATTGGTATTGACCGGCCTCAAAATAGGTGCGACTTCTGTATAAGTCCACTTACGATTGCTTAACATAGCACTAAATTTTGTCCCGATTCGAATAAATGATCATTCGTGGCCCAAACCTATGTTTGCAAGCCCAAGTGTGTCAATTTGATCTCTTTGATCCAATAACCTTGAGATTCATTGTGTGGAGGCTTTGGTTCTACCAATCCTCTAATTGATCTACAACACTTTTGGTCAACGCGGATCACTTAAACATCATTGATCATTAAATGGTACTTTTAAGGATTCCAAATGGATGATATACTTGACAAAAAGCAAATGCAACTTGTTTTGTGGAGGCTTTGGTTCTACCAATCCTCTAATGAGTTCCAAATGCAAGTTTCAAGATGGTCATCCAACTAACCACTAATTATAAATTGTTTTATTTTATGCTTTTATTTTTATGCTTTATGTACCATTTACTTTAAGCATTACATTTCATGCCATTTTTATTTTTGCTCACTTGAGCATTTACTAGTCTTTTTATTTTTGTTTTGCTCACTTGAGATTTTCTTTCCTTTTTTAAGACACCTAATAATCAACATGAACCATAAAAATCTTTAATGATACTTGGACTATTTGGTTACTATCCTTGGCATTATGGAGTATTGTACTTCTTGGACTTAGGGTTAGAAACCTTGGCCTATGTTGGCGATCTTGTGACCTTAATTGATATTTTGTCTAGAGATCTTGAGGTTTACCTCAAGACATTGGGTTGTTTGTTTGTCTTGTGTGAAGGTTATTATGATTACACTCTTTGTTTGTAATCTGGAATTCACCCGCATACAGCCGTTACTCTGTCCAATTTTTTTGAAGACTTAATACACTTGAAGTTTGGTTCTCTCAAGAGGTTTAGTATCTTTGCTTGCTTGGTTTCAATCCGAAGAATGGGAATTCTATCTTGACTCATAATGTCAAATATTGGCTTCTTGTTCGTTAGATGGTTCCTATCCCTAGCTTTTACCTTATGCTTTAGGATAGTCCCTTCTTCTCCTCCCATCTTCTTTAATTTAAAAAATCTTCCTCCTCCTTTTGAAAATCTTCTTGTTTCTAAACTTGAACCAATTTCATAATAAACTTGAACCTAGGTCCATGTATTTTCAAAAAATCATTTTCATAAATAAACCTCAATCAATTTAATAATGCTTTGACTTTTTTTGCGAGAAGACTAAAAGTCAACCAATCTCATTTCAAACCATTTTTACATTTTGGCGTAAAACCTTTCTCAAAAGATTAGACTCTTGTCAATACTTGTAGTGATGCAAACAATTATACTTCTAAAATATGTAGTAAAGAGAGATATTTTCCACTTGGGTGTTGAGTGAGGCATTGTTGATTTTAAAATCTAAGTCATATCCTCCACTTTGAGATGATGCAAATTCTCCTTTCTCATGATTGTGGGTAGTAAGTATGTTTTCCACACGGACAATGATGATGATATCTCATCTCATAAAATTAACCAACACATTTGTGTTTTAAATTTTTTAAATAGGAACTACGTGTACCCTGATCCCCTATTGCATGAAAGGTGGTACGTAGGCACTAAAGGTTCACAACTGCGGCGGGTGCAAAAATCATAAAAACTACTTCTTTTCTCACCTCCACCATCTATTTTACATACAACATTTTATATCCCAAATATACAGATTTTTTCAAAGAGGTTCTTGTGGAGTTCCGTAGATGTCTAGGGTGCTAATACCTTCCCTTTGCATAACCAACCCCCTTACCTAGAATCTTTCCCCTTCTTTTGGGTTATTCACTATTTTCCCATTCCTTTGGAAACAATAAAGCGCGGTGGCGATTTTTATTTTGATCTGTATAAGTCTTGTCAATCTAATGGCTTAGTCTTAAAACATTTCTACCGCTACAGTAATCTCCGAAATTCAACTCATGATTTTTGCATAATTAGAGATCCAAATTATACCACACATAATCAATCAAGAATCATCAATTAAACTTGAAACAACTTCAACATTTTGTTTTCTCAAATAAGCACTTTTATGAAGTTCAATTAATTGAATAAGCACTTATTTAATCATCCAATTCCAGATTTGCACATCATAGTTCAAGATTAATTCACATTTTCATAATCGAAATCACTTCCACAATTCAAATAAAGTCAAAGTTCAATTCATTGATCCACAAAAGTGCTTATTTAAGAATCACTTATTTGAAAAGTGCTTAAATTAAGAAAAGCTTACCGTAGAATTGAAGAGGAAGCTTAGGTATAGAGATTGAAACAATAGGATTCAAAATCAGAGAAGAATTGAGCTTCATTGACTTTTGGATTTTGAAAAAGTTGTTGGAAAAGATATTGGTGTTTTTGATTAAAATGAGAGAAAGTTGCTCTTTGATTCTTGAGCAAGATGAGAGAAAGTTTTTGAGTATTTTTTGAGAATTGATCAATTATGAGAGTCCCTTTGAAAATTATAGGGAATAATAATATATAGTGTGCCCTTTTTTTTAATGAACGAGCCTCTAATAAAGACAAGCAAATGTGCAAATTTTCAGTTCATCAGAGCCCGACACCTTAAGATAAAATTCATTGGTCCCTCGGCGTGACTTTCGAAGTTGAAATGTGAAACTAAAATGTATCCAACGTTAAGGACAACATCGCATCTGATGATGGGCTCAATCGGATAAATGGTGATTTAGTTATGATTTTTTAAGGTTATGTCTCAGATGAAAATATTTCTCGGTTCAGGATTTTCAAATGCGTTGCGTGCGTTTTGGACCAAAAGCGAAGGCCTTCGGGATACCATTAGAATTGCAAAGCTGAAAGAAATATTTATCCAACTCAATTTATGAACCAATTCCACCGGAACCAGATCGATACGATAAGAATCGACCGAGTTATGATTTTTCAAAGTTGAAGCGGATGAGCATTTGTCATAATTTTCTTGTGCGGACGTATTTGATAAATTCATATATTCGAAGAATCTGAGTAGATTTAGCTTCCGGACATGAGATACAAATGTATATGACATCAAGACGGAATTTTGTCCATCGGAACGGGCTCAAAACGATGAACAGTCTTTGAGTTATAAATTTTCTAGTGCGCCAAAACAACACTTTTAACACCTTTTTCTTTGTATTTTTCACCATACAACTTCCAAAAGAACCACGTATTCAGAGACTTTCCTTTGAGAATTAGTTTTTGGTACAAATACGAAAATTGAATAGAACATCGAGATAGTTTCAAAACCTCAAGAATCATCCCAAAACACCATTCGAAGCTGGAGATGTGAATTTTCAAACTCAGATAAATCAAAAACCTGTTTCCAATTCGCACTATTTTAAATTCACTGAAAACACCAAAATCTTCCACAACTCAAACATGCGTTGAAAATTATGAGAGCTTTGTCGTGTTGATTAAATACCTTGACCCCATGAACACGAAACCAATGATATGCATGCATGTGTACATGCAAACATAGTATAAGCCAATCAAAGTTAAAACAAAGAGGGCACATTTTGGGGTGCAACAGCTGCCCCTATTTAATCATCTTAAACCTGAATGTGAGATTGGAGGATGCCTTTCAAACTTTCAAGGTGGAAGAAGATTAAATACTTAAAAGAACCCAAAAATTTGCGCTCCGAAGCCATTCAGGTATTATTATATTTTTTGGTTTTCTGTGTCTTCTATTTTTTTTGCTTTTTTGGATTGAAGTAGTTTCCTGGGAAAATCTCTTGGATGTCAGGTCAAGGTTAGACACACAGGACAAAGATTAGATACTCAAGAAAAAGATCCACTACAACAAACTCAATTCAAGATGCCGGGAAACATGAGATCCCACAGTGATTTCACCCAAAGACAACAGAGATGAATGATACCTAACAAAGCGATCTCAAATGAAACCATCAGAAATGGAAGGGATCTAACAAAGCGATCTCGACTAGAAATACGGAAGAAGGAAGAAATCTAACACAACAATTTCGATCGAAGATATCAAAGATGGAAGAGATATAACACATCGATCTCGGCCAGATATATCAAGGAAGGAAGAAATCTAACACAACGACTTCAACCAAAGATATCAAAGCAGGAAGAGACCTAACACGGCGGACTCGACTGAAGATATCAGAGATGGAAGAGATCTAACATAGGGATCTTGACCAGATATATCAAGGAGGGAATAAATCTAATACAATGACTTTAACCAAAGATATCAGAAGAGGAAGAGACCTAACACAGCTGACTCGACCGAAAATATTGAAGATGGAAGAGATCTAACAAAGTGATCTCGACCGGATATATCAAGGAAGGATGAAATCTAACAAAGCAATTTCAACCAAAAATATCAAAATAAGAAGAGACCTACCACACCGGACTCGATCGAAGATATCGAAGATGGAAGAGATCTAACAAAGTGATATCAACCTGATATATCCAGGAAGGATGAAATCTAACACAATGATTTCAACCAAAGATATCAAAAGAGGAAGAGACCTAACACAACGGGCTCGATCGAAGTTATCAAAGATGGAAGAGATCTAACAAAGTGGTCTCGACCGAATATATCAAGGAATGATGAAATCTAACACATCAGTTTCAACCAAATATATCAAAAGAGGAAGAGACCTAACACAGCGAACTCGACCGAAGATATCGAAGATGGAAGAGATCTAACAAAGTGATCTCGACCGGATATATCAAGGAAGGATGAAATCTAACACAATAATTTCAACCAAAAATATCAATAGAGGAAGAGACCTACCACACCGGACTCGACCGAAGATATCAAAGATGGAAGAGATCTAACACAACAATTTCAACCAAAAAGATGTCAAAAGAGGAAGAGACCTAACACAGTGGGCTCGACCGAAGATATCGAAGACGGAAGAGATCTAACAAAGTGATCTCGACCGGATATATAGAGGACGGATGAAATCTAACACAACAATTTAAACCAAAGATATCAAAAGAGGAAGATACCTAACACAGCGTACTCGACCAGAAAGAACACCGAATAAAGGAAAACTTATCAAAGAAAAGAGAATGTCGGGAAAAGACAAACTTATGACTAGAAAAGTGAGACCAATTGTAGCGACTCTAAACAGGGATTTCCAACATATACTGGGCTTTAAGAGTTACAAACACGCAAGAACTACAAAATCCTTCAGGCCAAAGGCGGGGTGTAATTCTTCAAGAGTGGCGATTATCTAAATTACCACACACCAAGTATGGAGACTCAAACACTTATGAAGCAAGAAAGGCCAAACACCGACCCTTACTCACACTCTAACGGCAAAGGCAAAGGCAGGTAAAATAACTAAAGGCTTGCAATGGAAAGAGAGACCCACAACTTACTGGGGAAATGGAAGATGCCAAAGACCCGACTAGTGTTAAATCAAATAGACTCCGCTGTGGAAACAAAATAGAGTCACCCTGGGCTTGTTGTGGTTATAATTCCAATATGAGCATGTAACAATCTGGTTACCAAAGGTGAACATAATTGGGTCATACTTATGCATGTTTGAAACTTTATATATATATATATATATAGTAATGCTCCATACAATGTAAATGCTATGTTTTTGGGTAGATGCAATATAATGATGCATGTTTAGCAATGTACTAGGAAAACACACCAATAATCAGCTGCTGAGAAGACCATGAACTTACGAACAATTATTCTTACGCATCTGATCCTCTATAGAGAAAAGACAAACTGAACTTCAATGGGGAAACAAGATTTGAAACCATCAACCTCAAAAGATTGATAACATTTAGGAAGTAACCTCCTGGAAAGAATACTGCAAAAATAAATTGTAGTTCATAGAAAATCTTGAATTCTGATCAAACTTCCAACCTCCTGGGGAACAAATTCTTTATCTTCTATTTAGAAAGAGGAGAGTTTCGCTGGGGATGGAAACTCTCTCGCATAAAATCTCTTGACGAAGATAACTTCTACTGGGGAGTATAAAAATTCTTAAATAAAGAGAATTCTACTCAGACCACACTGGGGATAACACCGTAAGGGGGGGGGGGGGGGGGAACATATTCACTTAGGGAGGAAACAAACATTCGGGGACAGAAACTCCACTATGGACATCTCAAAAAAAATCATTTATCCTCTGGGATGAAAGAGTTATGATCGGCATTCCCATACACACCACACTAGGGAGACAGGAAACTTTCTCCACTAGGGAAAGAAAGTTCGCTCCACTTGGAAATAAGAGATCAGTTATTCTGGAAAGTCCTTGAAATTCGGCTTCGACTGGGGACAAAGACTACCTCATACACTGGGGGGTCAAAGCCTTTAGATAATAGCATCAATAATATCTGGTTGCACTTAGTGTAGCCATCTCTGTAAGATTCAAGCCGGCAAGAAGTTCTATACTGGGGAGCATAAATCCTTTCATTGCGGATGATGGTCGTCCTCATGAGGATAAAAAACTAGAATCTCTCATAGGGAAACATGAGTCTCTTTAAGAACTCTGATATAGGAAAACCACATTGAAGAGAGAGGGAGTGCATCCCTCACTAGGTAGGAGAATACATACTTCATGGGGTGGATGAGTGCAAACCTCATTGGGGAAGCTATAGAATGTCGACTTCAAGTGAAGTATATCAAGAATCTCTAGTTGGTGCATAAAATGATTCTTCCGAGAAAACCTGGAAAGAAACAGGCTGCACTGAAAAGGATTGATACTCGGGCGAAAGTACGCCTTCACTGGGGAGAATACTGCAAAAATAAATTGCATTTCAGAGGAAGTTTTGAACTCCGATCCAACTCCCAACCTCATGGGGAAAAGATCCAACATTTATTTCCAATGATAAAGAGAATCTTGCTAGGAACTGGGATCTTCTGATGTAAATCCTCAATAAAAGTGATTTCGACTGGGGGATCACAAAAATTCTTGAATAAAAGAATTCTACCCAGGTAACACGTGGAATACCATTGTTGAGGGTAACAATCTTCACTTGAATAAGAGAATGGCGCCTTTGAACCATAAGATTTGAGGTTCAGAACTCCATCGAGGAAATATTTCAGCAACACTCTATCATTGGGGATAAAAGAATTCTAAACGGCATTCATCCATGCACACAGCCCCAGAAAAAAAATGCTCTACTGGGCATAATAAGCATGTTAATCAAACATCTTTTTTCAAGAAAACCTGACTTTGGAAAACTTGCCTAGGGAGAAAAGATATGAACTTCATAGAGACGATGAACGACAACCTCACGAGGGGGATAAATGCCAACCACAGAGTCGCAGAGTATCGACTTCAAGGGGATATAACAAAGGTATACAATCTAATGAAATGATCTTTCCCATATTTGTCGAAGAAAAGTAGACTACGCTGAAGAAGAAGATTATACAAGACCTGTTGAAATGCACTTTTCAGAGATAAGCCATCTGGAAGGGACAAACTCTTAAACAAACTCTCAATAAGAGAGATGACTTCAATGGGGATTATGCATGGATATGCTTTCACTGGAGCTAAGGAATTTTGTTTGGGCGAGAGTACACCTTTATTGGGGATGAGTCATTCTGTTTTGAGCAGAGGTGAGCATTCACTAGGGAAACTGGATCCCATTCTGTAGAAATCTTCACGTTGGTCGCATACAGACCCTTCCTGGTTCTTTTTCCGGTATGCTTCTTGTCATGAAAGACCAACAACACTTGCAAAAAAGAGAAACTTTGGCAATATGCCCCACGTGTGGAATGACAAACTTCACTGAAGAGTAAACAATTTTAACTACCAACCACCGGGTAAAAACTGCGATACAAGATTGCAACTTTTACATGTTAAATCCGATGAGAAATGCTACAAAAAAGTGGACTTTGGAGAAGACACTGCAAAAATAAATTGCAATCCACTGAAAAGAAATCATCTTGACTTCAAATAGCTTCTAAATTTCCAGGGAGAAGAGCCATTCTCCTCTTGCAGAGAAATTAGGATGCTTTGTTGGGGAATAAAGATCTCGGAAGAGAAACCCCTTAGCAGACAGATCTTTGTCAAGTAGCAATGGATCCTTTACAGGTGAAAGGCGTCCTCATAGGGAACAACATTTCCATCACGAACCTTGTATGGGTAACAACCTCATATGCTCTTTACATTGATGCTCGTATCCTACTAAGAATAATGATCCACACTTCAATTAGAGATAATGATCCTGACCTCTGATGAAGGAACATCAATAAATAGACTTAAGTCTCTGATGAGTTAAGGATAACAATCCTAACTTCTCAACATGTTGTTCAAATTCACGAATCGTTTAGCCTACGCGTAGACTTGATCTGACTGATCAACCCTTATGGAGGAATGCCCCTGCATAATACCTTACCCTAGTCTGTAGGGCTTTAAAACGTTGCCTCGAGAGGACTTTTCGAGATCTATACTATCAAGATAAACAACCCCAATATGAACTTCAGAACACTGCCCTAGAATAACCAGAGTTGGAATCCGTTTCAAACATGCTTGAGTGAACGCCCGCGCATCTGTAGGTTCTGAAAATATTCTCCTCTAATCAACAAATTCTCAGAGAGATTTGTCAAATCTTAACATAATTTCCCCAGTTTGACTATACTTTGAGGGATAAAATCTTGATTTGAATGCCTCAGATTTGCTAAACACTGACTCAATAGGGTATTAAACATGCTTTCCCCCGCTCAACAGAGTCTCGACAAACCATTTCCTTTATCTCATGCTCATGGAGAAATGAGAAGCTTGCAGAGTTTCGAAGATAACACAACCTTAGGGTTGTTGGCTTGCGCCTTGAAAGTAGGATACTTCATAACCATACTTCTCAACTTGAACTGCCTCATGTTTAATAAAACACTTTAAGCGATACGTCCCTCGAGACCAACTGAAAGTAATGTGCCACTGCTTGACAGAGACTCTGGGCAATCGACTTTTGTAATCTGTTTCAAACCATTTCTCAAAACTGGTATTATTTCACCCAGTGGAGTCAATAGAAGTTTTCCCCAGATTAAGATCATCTTCAAAAATTATTTGCGCCTCGGCACATCCCTGAAGTAATTTTCGCCTCGAGATAATCAAACTTTCATCGGATTCTCATTATGCGAGCTTGCTTGATGTTTAAGCACTTATTCATATGCAAAGAATGTTTATTCTAAGAATTATAATCCTAATGCAAAGCTCATGTTTGTCTTGAAGTTTAAAAACTTTTATTGAAAAGATTAAACATCAAAAAAATTTATGCGAAAGAAAATAAAAATATGGTGTGATACCAACTCAAAAGTTATATCAAGCCTCATAGGAGTCAGATTACTGTATTCTCATTACGGCGCGCTTTCGAATTAACCCATGCTTCAGTTAGGAATCTTCAGGATTGTAACGTGGCCTGGTTCTCAGTTTTAGAAAAAAGGATTTAAGGCTCAAAATTATTTAGTGCCCACCCATTCTCTGTGATATTCTCCAATTCTAAATTCAGTTAAATTGACACAGAGATTCATCTCTCAAGAGGAGTTTTGGAATGATTGAGGAGTCAAACGAGGTTTTTGGACATGACAGTCACTCACCTCTTTCATTCTTTGTGTATGATCACACAAATTTGTTCTTTGCTGAGGATTTTTATTTGGTAATCTCCTTTTTGCTTTTTGTGCTCTTTCGTATTCCCTAAATTTTGCTTGGACAAATTCCTTTTGAATTTTGATTATGAAGTCCAGTGCGATGCCCTGACTTTTGCCTAAGCAACTTTTTTTTCCAAGTTCCAACTTAGTGGGGCTTTTTGTCTCTTTCTTTTCTACTTTCAATCATTCTTCCTTTTTGAACATGTCGTTTAACTTTGATTCGTTTTCAACTTGTTGTAATTTTAGTGACTGCCTTATCACTTGGTTGATGAGGGATAACCATTGTGGTACCGTCATCTTTCGTCCTCCTGCCGTGCGAGAGATACCCATCGGGACATAGCTCTCTTTAATTCACACTGTTGGTATGAGGGTTAGCCATTGCAGTTTTGTCTTCCTCAACCTTATGAAGGATAACCATTGATGTATCCTTTAATGCGCACTCCTAATGAGATTTGAACACTCAATCAGATTAACTGAAATCTACCCTGCCCTGGGTTAAAAAAGTGAGGGTTTTTTCTGAACAGAAAAGAAAATCCTACTTCAAGGCTCAAAGGTAATGAGGGTCTATCTCCCTTATATCTCCGGTGTTTGGGAATTTAAAACAAGGCATGTACATCATCAGTAGGGTTTTTATTCAAAAGCACACCGTTTGAAATTTTTGGTATATTACTCATCATCCTCCCTCCAAAGATATTTTTATTTTTTGTGACAAGAGTTTGGTATCAAAAAGCATAGTAAAACATTTCAGAGTGAATACGAATGGATTAATTCAAGACAAACATATTCAATGCATTATGATTAATATTCAAAAATAAGCAAATTTTGCATACAAGAAAGTACTGAACCAAAACAAGGAAGATTGCAAATGAGAATGCAAGTGTAATTTGAAACAGCCATGATGAGGAGATTAATCTCCGTATGGACTTGTTGCTTCTGAAGATGACCTGGAAGTCTTGACATTCACTGAGTCAAAGGAGTCTTCAAATCTGACTGGTTGGCCCAAAATTTATAGCCTTTGCGTCAAGCAGGTCTAGCACCTTATCTTCTAATGGTTTACAACCTTCAGTTGAATGTCCAAATTCCCCATCATGGTAATCAAATCGCATTCCCTCACCATATGTGATGTATTATTTATCAAGTGAACTTATATAAACTTCATCACATAGTATCTTCTACCACAGAGAAGAAATGCCAACCATCTTCTACTACACAGAAGAGAAATACAGCCGCTAAATTCTGGAGCATCTCCTACTACACAAAAGAAGCACCGTCTTCTATTACATAGAAGAAACATCTAATAACCATACCAAAGGCTCTTCACTACACAGAAGAAAGTAAACTTCATCTCCTACTTCACAAGAGAGAAGTTTTAGCAACCGGATTACGGAGAATCTCCTACTTCACAAAAGATTATCCATCTTCTACTACACATAAGCAAAATTTAGAAATTATACCAAAGAATATTCTACTACATAGAAGAAACTAAACTCTGAATGTAGAATTCGACCTTTGAGGTATTTTCCTATTTCACAGCAGCAAATGTCCAAGAACTCAATATTTTATACTTCTTCATCATAGATGTATCACCTCATCTTCTACTACACAGAAGCAGCACTCAGCTGAGGAGAAAGAGTCTGGAACAGTTTTCCAAACATGGACCGAATCTTGTAAAAGAAGCCAGACAAGTGTCAGACTTCATACTTCAAACCCTTGCAGTATTCAATATTATAACCAGGTGCCCCAAAATGGGAGACACATCTGGCATTTGCATCGAAATCAGGAGATAAACTTGTGGGTGGATAACCCAAAGCACGAAGCTTAATCAACTGAGCTTTCAACACACGAGGAAGTAACTGGATACAAGGTATTGATATTGTACCAACCTGCTTCTCAAGCTTTTTCTATCTTTGTTGATAAGCTTTGCCCCATGGGTTCACTTGAAGACCAGAAACTAGCTGTTGACGAGAGAATCCTGGAACACAAAGTTCTAGATGAGACCCACAAAGTATCTCTCGATTTGAAAAAATGTCCCCTAGCCTGGGATGAATGACAGCTTCTGTAGCAACACCATGCATATGATCACTTTCCCTTGCTGAAACTGTCTTTATAACTTCCATACCCGGCTCAATCGAGTCTTCAACTGGTTATATTTTCTCCCTTAAGGATTTCTGACCACGGGCCATTACTTTCATGTCCATAATAAACAACCCCATCTGAATTTTCAATTCATCATCTTATCCAATTCCACACGAAGTCACTCCATGGTTTTTTTGGATCACGACGCGGTGAGAAGTCGAAGTTCAAAATTCTGAGTTTGAATAAGGATTCCCCATTCTGAGTATATTTTGAGTACCTGCTATGGATGCATGAAGATGTATGAGGTGAGTGAGTGGATGCAATGCCATGTTCAATCATCTTTTTTATGCATACAATCTTTCACATTTCTTTTTTTTGTGTGTAAAATAAACATGCTATGATGAAAGGTGCAATAACATAGGTTCAAAATCTCAGCATGACAACTGTACAATCCTCTGGATAACTGCTATATAAATCTGCTGAATAATCCGGATATCCCAGGATCAAAGGTTCAACACCAATTTCAGAACACAACAGAACTAAGTACCATGCATAACCTTTGTATAATCTATGGCAAAGTTGAATATATCAGGATCAAAGGTCTAGAACATAACCAAAGAACCATAGTCACCGACATAACACAACGATCACCATCAGAACATAGTCACCATCCATACCTGTAATAATCAAGCCCCTCCCAACTCACGGGTTAAAACTAGGTCAGGGTAAGGTCGGGTAACCCATAATCGAGGGTACTCCTAAAAAACTATCGCCATATCACCTACGTGAAAATGATAGCCCCACATTTGTACCTCATCTAAGCATGGATGACATGGCAGAGATAGTGAAACCTAAGTCAACTAGCCATCCATGTTCCACTCTATTCCTAGGGTCCCTATGGTTGTCACGTGGCCTAGGTATTAGGCCTTTTACCTCTTGTAACACCCACCCATTCATGAAAACAGATCCAGCACAAAAGATAACCAATATGGAAAGCAATAAAATGCAATGCAAGCATATGCTCAAATAAACATGTACAAAACGAACAAGCTATAAAGTATAAAAATAAACACCAAAGGAAAAGAAAACAAGATCTAGGATCGACTCCGAGATGGACCAGCAATAGGTCAATACTTCTCGAGTGAAGTCGCTAGTTGAAACAACCGGATGAACAATCAACTGATAATAAAATCAATAAAGTCTCCATCAAACGTCTTTTATCCCAATAGGAAGGGAAAGGTATTAGCACCCCACACGCCCTTAGTATACTACGGTATCCACTCTTATTGTCTATATTATGGGTGTGTTTCGGATCTATATCTAAGTTGTAAAGGGAATGCATGCAAAAGAAAGGAGAAAAGAATATAGGGAAAATAAAAGTTATGCTCGTTCGGGCCATACCCCGATGCCTACGTATCCCTTTTAAGGAATCAGAGCAGACGTAGTTCGGCTCATATATTTTGATTTGTTTTGTGTTTTTTAATTGAACGATGTTATGTTCGAATCAATCCACTATGGATTGACCTTTGGAGACTCACGACCTGTAGCGGAAGGGAACTAACATGTTATTAGAAAAGAAATGTTAATTGGCAAAAAGAAAGGTGTTGATATGTCTTTTTTACCTTGAGAAAGGATTTGAAAGTTTTAAGTGTTTTATGATTTGCAAAGAAAAAGAAAAGAAAGGTTTTTGTTTTACTATGCAAAGGATGCAAAAGAAAATAAAACATCTAAGGGAGACTAACCTAAATCTATCCCTAATGTTATCACACAAATGATTGACCCTAAAGTTGAGTTTTGAAGGGGAAACTCTAAACTATGTTGACATGCATGGATAACAATCCTAATGTCTATCTCAAATCATCACCTATAGATGAATCAAGAAGTCCTAATGGAGCATAGCATGGGTCTATCACCTAAAACTATCTATCTCGAATCATCATCTATAGTTGAAACGAGAGCTCCTAAGGGAACATGTCGAGGGTATATCATCTCAAAACATGCACACAAAGACGAAATCAAGCAAGCAAGCCAACAAGCTCAAGAGAGAACAAATAATATGTCATGAGAAACATACGCTAACTCAAGTCAAATGCCTAACCATGATACAGACGATCAAGGTAGGTATCAAATCAGGTAGGGATGCTTTAGTCAAGGGGTCATATCAACCGAGGCAAAAAAGCGGGGAGAGGATAGAATAAAATAGCACGGAGCATTAATGTTGACCAACACGAGATCAAGACAAAATGTGGGGGATTGATTACAGATCCCTTTTCCACCCGACGACTAGATAACCATGATCTACACAACTCCAGGGCATCGGTGTACAACGTGAGCTAAGGATGACACAGACTAGAATGTGCGGGGGTCGATTACGGACCCTCCCCGCTTGCTTACTTTTGAGGAATTATTATTTGTAATATAATGTAGGCATAAATGTAAACACACCTGCAGAATACCTACTTCAAAGGTAGGATTTTAAACAATCCCAATTAGCATACAAAAAGTGGTTTCTGCTACAAATCTTTAAACAGATACTTCGAGCGCACGCTCTTTATTTCCTGCTTCCTACTTCTCATGATCTCTAGAAAGCAATAAAGATTTCAATAATGAATGCGGTAAAAAGGTAAGAGAGAAAGGCCAAATGGATAACAATTCATATCAAGCAAGCAAAAATAAGAAACCCAAAAAGCATCGACCAAGCTAGAATCAACAAAGAAACTCAGTGGGAATATGAGTTGAAGCATCAATAAGCAAGATCAGAATATGTAGCAGACACATCCGTATCACAAAGTGTCTGCACAAAATTCAATTAGGAAAACCAAGAACAGAATGTGTATTGACACATCCGTATTCTCGAGCACCTGCACAAAATACAACTATACAAGATACTGGGCACAAGACAATGACATGTGTGTCGAATGCAAAAATCGGACCATAAATCGAAAGTCCAAACGAGTTTTCTGACCAAATAATCGAGTAATAATTACATGATCGGAAACTATCCAAATGTACCTTGTACAATCAACACACATGTTAAAAATAACAAGGAAAGTTAATGTATAAAAGAGTAGGAAGAAATTTGGAGCCAACAATAGCCAAAGAAAAGCCAAAGAAGCAAAAAGCAATAATTTGGAAAAGATGCATCGACCGTAACAGGGCATGAGTCGAATCATGCCTGGAATTTTCTCAGTTTGCATCGACCGGTGGGTCAACGCAACACTTCCCGCAGGTGCCCAAAATGTTTTCGTCGACTGCAACAGGCTATGCATCGACTCATGCCCAGGATTTTTCCCAGTTTGCATCGACCGCTGGGTCGGCGCAACACTTCCCGCAAGTGACCAGAACTGTTTGTGTAGACTCTAAAAGGTTATGCGTCGACTCAACTGCAGTCTTATTCAATTGGAACTTTGAAGCAATATAACTTTTTCATCGAGTGTCCGTTTCGCGCATGCTTCAAATCGTAGAAAAGATTGAAAATCATAGAATATCCACGGCATGAAACGGAAACCAAAAAAAAAATTATATGACAAATTCTTCGATCTTAGCACGATCGACATGTGAATTCATGATCCGATTTCATGAGTTTTGACATATTTTTGTCGGATCAAAAACCAAATTCACATCAATTATGATATGACCATAACACAAGGAATTTTGTACGCAACCAAAAATCAATTGAATCACGCGGTAAGATCAAGGTACAATGACTAAAGCATTTTGTCAAACACATATTCTCTGAAATTCAACTCATGATTTTTGCACAATTAGAGATACCATACATAATCAATCAAGAATCATCAATTAAGCTTGAAATAACTTCAACATTTTGTTTTCTCAAATAAGCACTTTCATGAAGATCAATTAATTAAATAAGCACTTATTTAATCATTCAATTCTGGATTTACACATCATAATTCAAGATCAATTCATATTTTTATAATCGAAATCACTTCCATAATTCAAATTAGATCAATCTTCAATTCATTGATCCACAAAAGTGCATATTTAAGAATCACTTATTTTAAAAATGCTTAAATCAAGAAAAGCTTATCGTAAAATTGAAGAGGAAGCTTAGGTATAAATATTGCAATAATCGAATTCGAAATCGAAGAAGAATTGAGCTTATTTGATGAAAATGAGAGAAAGTTGTTCTTTGATCCTTGAGCAAGATGAGAGAAAGTTTTTGAGTGTTTTTTAAGAATTAATCAATTATTAGATTCCCTTGGAAAATTAGAGGGATTAAGAATATTTAGTGTGCCCTTTTTTTTAATGAATGAGCCTCTAATAAACACAAGTAAATGTGCAAATTTTCAGTTCATCAGAGTCCGACACCTTAAGCTCAAATTCGCCAGTCTCTCGGCGTGACTTTCGAAGTTGAAATGTGAAAATAAAATGTAGCCAACGTCGAGAAAAACATCTTATCCAAAGATGGGCTCAATCGGATAAACAGTGATTTAGTTATGATATTTTGAAGTTTCATCTCAGATGAAAATATTTCTCGGTTCAGGATTTTCAAATGTGTTACGCGCGTTTTGGACCAAAAATGAAGGCCTTCGGGATACCATTCGAACTGGAAAGCTGAAAGCAAAATTTAGCTAACCCAATTATTGAACCAATGCCACTGAAACCAGCTAGATACGATAAGAATCGATCTAGTTATGATTTTCCTAAGATGAAGCGGGTGAACATTTGTCACAATTTTCTTGTGCGAACGAATATGATAAATTCATATATTCGAAGACTCTCTGAGTAGAACTGGCTTCCTGCCATGAGTTACGAAATGTAGATGACATCAAGATGGAATTTTGGACACAAGAACAGACTCAAAACGATGAACGGTCTTTGAGTTATGAATTATCTAGTGCGACAAAACTGCACTTTCAGCACCTTTTTCTTTGTATTTTTCACCATACAACTTCCAAAAGAACCGCGTATTCAGAGACTTTCCTTTGAGAATTAGCTTTTTTTCCGAACACGAAAATTGAATAGAACATCGAGACAGTTTCAAAACCTTAAGAATCAACCCAAAACACCATTCCAAGCTGGAGATGCGAATTTTCAAACTTAGATCAGTCAAAACCCTGTTTCCAATTCGCACTATTTTAAATTCACCGAAAACATCCAAATCATTCACAACTCAAACATGCGTTGAAAAATTATGAGAGATTTATATTATTGATCAAATACCTTGACCCCATGAACACGGAACTAATGATATGCATGCATGTGTATATGTAAATAGAGTATAAGCCAATTAAAGTTAAAATAAAGAGGGAAAATTTTGTGGTACAACAGACATCATGGAAGTATTTATGGATGATTTCTCTATCTGTGGAAAAAGTTTTGAAGGATGCTTAATGAACTTTGAAATGGTACTTGACCAATGCATAAAAGGGAACCTCATATTAAATTGGGGAAAATGCCATTTCATGGTCCGACAAGGAATCGAACTTGGACACATAGAATCCGACCAAGGAATTGAGGTTGACAAAGAAAAAAAATAGAAGTTATAGAAAACCTTCAACCTCTGAAAACGTTAAGAGAAATATGAAGTTTCTTAGGACACGCCAGTTTCTACCGATGATTCATTAAAGTTTTCTCTAAAATTACTAAACTGCTAACTGGCCTGTTAATGAAAGACGTTGAATTCAATTTCGACGACAAATGCTTAAAAGCATTTGAACAACTAAAAATAGCTCTTATTACCGCACCTATTATGCAACCACCTAATTGGGGATTACTTTCGAAATCAACTATGTTGCTAGCGACTATATTGTAGGTGGAATTTTAGGACAACAAAAAGATAAAAAGCTTCATGCGATCTATTACTCCAGTAGAACCTTAGATCCTACATAGATGAACTACGCCACAACCGAAAAGGAACTTTTGGTTGTCGTCTTCGCTCTAGATAAATTCCGTTCTTACCTAGTAAGAGTAAAGATAATTATCTACATTGATCATGTTGCAATTAGATACCTATTAAGCAAAAAGGATGCCAATCCAAGATTACTCAGATGGATCTTACTTCTAAAAGAGTTAGATTTAGAAATTAAAGACAAAAAAGGCATTAAAAATGTAGTTGTTGATCACTTATCTAGAATGGAAGGCATTAATCCTGAACGAGTGCCTATCAATGATAATTTCCCTTACAAACAACTCATATCCTAGTTATAAAACAACACCATTGAATGCCCTCTAACCATTAACAGTAAGAACACACTGCCATGGTACGCCGACTTTGTTAACTATTTGGTCGCTGGAGTGCTCCCATCTGATCAAACCTATCAACAAAAGAAGAAGTTCTTCCACGATCTTAAACAATATTATTGGGATGATCCTCTGCTATTTAAAATATGCGTTGATGGTATTTTCCATCAATGTATCCCCGAAGATGAAATATAAGACATAATTTCCCATTGTCATGCTGCTCCCTACGGTGGACATGCAAGCACTTCAAAGACTTATGCTAAGATTTTACAAGCTGGCCTCTATTGTCCTAACTTATGGAAAGATTTTCACATTACATTCATAAACTGTGACTTATGCCAACCCACTGGTAACATCTCCATATACGACGAGATGTCTTAAAAGGGAATTTTAGAAGTAGAAGTCTTTGATGTATGGGGAATTAATTTCATGGGACCTTTCCCATACTCTTTTGGAAATAAATACATACTTGTTGCTGTAGATTACGTATCAAAATGGATTGAGGTTGTAGCCTCTCCAACAAAGGACACACGACTAGTAATTAGGCTTTTTAAAAATATAATTTTCCCAAATTCGGTGTACCAAGACTTGTCATCAGTGATGGCGGTTCTCATTTCATTTCAAAAATATTTGAAAAACTATTAGTGAAATATGGAGTCTGACACCGTGTAGCAACACCATATCATCCCCAAACAATTGGACAAGTAGAAGTCTCCAACAAAGAGATTAAGAAAATACTAGAAAAAATAGTTGTCACTTCTAGGAAAGATTGGTCGTCCATATTACACGAAGCATTGTGGGCATATAAAATAGCCTATAAGACACCCATAGGAACAACACCTTTCAAAATAGTTTATCAAAAATTGTGTCATCTGCCGGTAGAACTAGAGCATAAAGCTTATTGGGCAATCAAACCCTTAAATTAATTTACACTTCCGTAGACGAAAATCGAATCTTAGATATCCATGAGTTAGAAGAACTTGGACTAGATGCATATGAAAATGCCAGGACCTATAAAGAAAGAACAAAGAACTAGCACAACAAGAGTATCCCTGGAAAGAAGTTCAATGAGGGCGACATAGTGCTCCTGTTTAATTCTAGACTTAAACTATTCCTAGGAAAACATCGTTCTAAATGGTCCGGTCCATTTGAAATAACTAAGGTTTTTCCGAATGGAGCTATTGAAATTAAAGGGAAATCTAGCGAACTGTTTATCATAAACGGGAAGCATTTAAAGCACTATCATTGTATAGAAAACAAAGACTATTTCGTTAGTTTCCATCTTGTAGAGCTACCCGCTCACTCCTAGATCAAATCATCTATTAAAATTATGTCGAGCTTGCGACATAAAACAAAGCGCTTGGTAGGAGACAACCCACTTTCTAGTCTTTTATCTTGCTTTACTAATTTCTTTATTTTTGCATTTTTCTTACTTTTCTTACTTTTTATTTTCATTATAGTTTTGCAGTATTGTTCTCTAGCGTTAACCACTACTAATTAATTAAATTGTCAAATTACTTACAGGCTAACTTAATTTTTAGCTAACCATACTAACTACGATGCAGGAAGTTGATACCATGGACATAGCTTTCATAGGAAAAGCCCGGAGGAGACGTTTCGAGGCACTGGCCGCAAGGGAAATGGCATTGGCTTTTTATCCTGATGTCCCTGCCATGACCACTTTAGGCATTAGAGATAGTGAAATATATTTTCTAAACCAAGTATGTTGGGATGCTTCTCCTTTGAGAAGAAGATTTAGTTCTTATAGAAAGTTGACCTTAGAATTCCTAAGCTCATTGATCTTTTTGTCTGACCATGGTTTAGGATTCAGGCCTAACCACTTTTAGAATGTTTTCTATAGAATTCCGTTACAATAACCATGAACTTGCTAACCTATTAGGATTTCCTAGTGGCCCACATGTTTTTACTTGTACCCAAGAGGATCTTGTTATGGACCGTGAATTGGGATACTTATGGGATAGTATAACCGGAGACAGCAACCATGAGCCTGATAATATGTTTTCTGAAAGTATTCATAACCCTTCTATCCGCTACTTCCATAAGTTACTAGCACACACCCTTTTCGGAAAACCGCAAAACATTACTTCTGTGTCCAGAGATGAGCTCTTCATTATGTATTGTGCCTCTAGAAACTTCCCCGTTAAGGCCGCTACCTATATGATAGCCAATTTTTACCGTATTGCTCAAATTGATCATGCACCTATCTTGGTGGGAGGTATAGTAACCATGATAGAAAATGCTATCGGAATGTGACAATCACTATAAGGACTCCACCCTCTAGGTAAATTCCGACCCATGGATATATGATTCTGTTTCAACACTGGCATAATCAGAAATCTAGGCCCTAGTGAATTTGAGCTTCTAATAAACAATAAGGTTATGCAACTTTTCACCCTACCTAATCCAAGAACATGTATTGATAACCGAAACAATTGGATTTTTGATTTGGAACCACAACCAACTTCACCTCCCGTTTCTCCTGAAATACCTCAAATTTACGACCACAATGATGCTTTCCTTTCTGATACCGAAACTGATCTTGAAACGCCACATTTCTATCACCATTTTGCACCCATTGAGAAACATACACCTTCGTGTGTTTCCTTTTCTCCAGTTGCCTCAGCACTTCCCTTTGGTGATCATGTTACTGTGTTACTTGCTGTGCAAACTGAGTTAAGTTATTTAAGGGAAGAATTCACCAAACTACATGTTGAGTTTCATGGTTTTATGGACTTAGTAACTGAGCAAGTGGACCATATTTTCCAGCATATCTACTCCTTAACTCTCAATACTAACAGTATTGGCTAACATAGCTTGACATTCTGCAATTTCTAGATTTTATTGTTTTTCTGTCTTATTTTATGTTTACTTTCTGTTTCTGTTTTATGTTTCTTACTACTTTTGAAAGAATTCGAAGTTTCTGGATTATATTAAAATGTTTGGCATGATATGTGATATTTACATTTATAACATGCTTTATTGTTATACTATTAATCTACTTCGTACTGATATAAAATATCTCTGTGTGCCTGAACGAATGAATCTGTAAGGTTTAATTTTTAGCTTTTCTGGAAATTATAATTTTTTATGTTGTGTCGTCCGTCACACATTCTGTGATGACCTCCAGACATTTGCGAAGTTTGTTGCTCGGCACACATTCTATGCCCCTCGGGACAGACTTAAATACAGTGTCGCGTATCTGTTTCAAATAGACACCAGATTCATTCTATCGTTTCATCCTTTCAAAATCGTTAAACCCCGCTGAAATCCAGTCCTCCATATTCTTCACCCCTGACTTTACCATATCCTATATTTCCAAAATTATCATTAAACACCATTAAATTCTAATCCCTGCATTCTTTACTGTTTTATTATTTAAGCACTTGAGGAACAATTATCAAAACCCACCACTTTCTGTCATCTTCCCAAAACTGAACCATTCCACCTCCCTTGCATCTAATTATGTCTTGAAGAGTTCAACACATAAGATGAGAGTCCGACCTTTCTGGAATCGTGTCCCAAAATGAAGAAGCTGGGGTACATCAAGAAGCTCAGTACCAGAAGTTTTATCAATGTTTGGTTACCACCACAAGGTACGTTGATGTTAACTGTTTACGCGAGTTGGGATTGTTAGAGAGTGTGCAATGGCTACTTCATAGTTCTGACCTGTCTTATGTCTGCACCCTAAACCATCCAACTTATGAATATTTGACCTTGGAATTTTTGATCTCTTTCTCGTACAACACCCCGGTAGATGACAACATGTACCTCACGGGAACTGCTAACTTTCAGTTGTTTAACGATGAATACTCCTTGAATCAAGAGGCTCCGAGTGATTTTTTACATTTTCCTCGTGGGGGAGAAACGCACTACTGAATCCCTCCAGAAGTCGATTAGGCATCAATATCATTCGGTCTATGGAAATTTTTAACCGGTGAGCTACCTTTAAGTTGGGAGGGTCTTTTGATTCATCTATCCATAATCCTCCAATCCGTTACTTTCATCGCATCCTTTCGAACACCATTTTTAGGAGGGAAAACAACAACAAAGTTAATTCCAAAGAATTGTTCTTCCTGCACTACACCTTCGCGCCTGGTTGAAATATTAATGCCAGTGTGCTCCTCTTGGAATACATCCAGTCTCTCTGTGCACGAGGTACTACACCTTTCTGTATTGGAGGTTTAATTACTTCTATAGAAATTTCTCTGAACTTGGGGGACAAACTGGCGAATTCGTCTTCACTATTAGCTTTATTTATTGATATCGATAATTGTTGTGTTGAACAGCTTATTAAAGCTAGAGAAGATGGAAAATACAATCTCATGGTGTGGAACAAAGTCGTTCTAAGTATTATTTTTCCAAATCCTCAGCTTACGAATTTTACAGAAATGGATAAGTGGTGTTATAATATCAATGCTCCTGCTCCTGGTGAGAATGTTCAAAATGATCAAGCTGGCCCAAGAAATACTAGAGCAAGATGCTCCCCATCCTGACACCGACCAACATCCTGCACAAGCTCCTATCGAGAATCTTGTAAGTTCATCATCTGGGCACCAGCCTCGAAGAAGAAGTAATCGGGGAAAGCCAACAAATCTTGATGACATCTATGCTAAAATGTTACGCCATAACATAGCTAAAGCTCAACACTATCAGAGGATGGAAGCATGGAAAAACGAGATAATGCAAGAAGTCAGATGACTTCAGAGAGATCAGAACGACTACACCTACTGGCATGACCGGAGTGTGTCGGAGCTTACCGAAGATATACACGTACTGGCTTATCGGATTGACGGACTGCATGATTTTGTTACTCATGTTGGACTACATGGATATGGTGTAGAGCCTTTCCAAGGTAGATATGATGCACGTGGACATGCACGAGCATGGGTATGTCACAAAGTGCATGGTCGAGGCGAAGAATAGTCACTCATCTTATTTCCTTCCTTCCTTTCTCACCGTACTTCGTTGCATTGGGGATAATGCATAGTTTAAGTTTGGGGGAGGAAGTTTTACCACTTTCGTTTTCATTTACCGTTTTGTAAGTAGGTTTTAATTACCGTAAATTTCCCTTTAATAAAATAATTTATGTAATATCAAGTCGTTATATGCGGATTTTCGTTCATTATTCGATTCTCTCACTTTCTTGAGCCATAACAAAAACTTTTACTTGACACATTCAAAGAGTATATAGGTTCCTCACTCTTAAAGATATGTTAGAACTTTTGAGTGACAATTAAACAAAATTGATACCGCCTCAACACTCTAAAACCCCCACTTACGCGGGACCGGTTTAAGTACCTATTATACTGAAATTTCAAACTTTGAAGTAACCCCGAGTAGTTTATATAAACAGACAACACCTTCTTAAAAACAACCTACGTAAAGGGCCGATGAGTATAAGTGAATAGTCTTAAATCATTTTCCTAAACATCTTGTAATGATGAACTGAAAACAAGGAATGCACTAATTAAGTTAGGTGACCCTCACCTGGTTACTTAATACAACAGTGCAGAACCTACATATTATATTATAAAAAAACCGATGTAAGTTGGTTCAGAGGTTTCTGGTGCTGAACTTTGTAGGGCGGACTACGGTTTGATCCCCTGAAACTTGCAATCAAATTAATTAAGGGGTTACCATATTTATGTACAAGAACCCCATGCTTAGTATGACCATCACTAACCAGCGACTCTACTATGTGTGTGAAATAAGATAAAGGTCTTAATGTGATTGCGATCAAACAAAACGAGTGAAACAAAGCAAAAACGATTAGGTTGAGCTATAATAGCATGATTGGAACTGGTCTGCATAAGGAGGGGTTATTTAGTGTTATCATTGTATCTCTTTTGTTGATATTGAGCTTACATCGTTCTAATGAAAACATCACGCAACCACGTACGAATTGATTTATTTTATGTAATTGCATTTAACATGTGCTTAAAAGATTATTGTATTGATTATTTTCTTGAGCACAAGCAAAGGTTCAAGTATAGGGGAGTTTGATAACGCGAAAATACATAGCTTATTCGACCCGATTTTCATAAATAAAGTTATCATTTTATCTTAATTATGTTGCATTATGTTGGATTTTCAAGTGTGTTTGAGGTAATTATTCCATCCAAGGCCTACATGAGAAAAGGAGAAGAAATGGAAAAGAAACGAGCTCAAAATCAGAAAAACAACAAAAATAACAGAAGACTTCATATCAAAAGGTTGTGGCCCTCGGCTCACCTTCTGTTCCTCCCTGCACAAGCTGAAATTGTGTGCCCCTCGACATACAAGCCATTTCGATCAGCACGGAGTAAAAAATGTGTGCCCCACGAAACATATTTCATGCCACTCGGCGCAACCTGTTTTCTATTTTTTTGACGCGTGAAGACTTCTCCACAATTCCACGCCAACGACCTGCATGATTTCCTTCTGGTCTTTCTCCATACACAGATCTTTTGGAAGCACGAAGTCACATTCCTATATTTTCGCAAAGCAGTTTTTGTTACGGGAAGGATATAAAATAGAAGGACAGTTATACAAAGACTCTCTGGTCTCTGCTATCTCATTTTGTTACATTATTTTTCACTTTCATTTTTTCCTTCCACACCATTATTCCAATTTCACAGTTCATAACTTTGTTTAGAACTTAAGCAGATAAAGCCTTCACCTGAGCAGCAATAGTTTTCTACACCGGAAAACTATTGCAACATTAGTTTTTCTTCATAGCCTATATAACTTGTTTCTTAGTTTAATATTTTTATTCTGCATTCAAGTTAGTTTTTCCGCAAGCAAATGCTACCGGAATATTTTGGAGGATTGCTATAGTACTTAAAGAATTGCATAATTTTGTTCTCATTATTTAATTCTAGGTTTATTTTAGCTTAATTATTATTCTTTATTTATTATTCACGTCTGGATTATTATATGTTTGTTATTACTCTGTGTTCGTAACGGATAATACGACTGGCTAATTTCCCTGATACAGGTATGTAAAGTCACGAACCAAGGGAGTTCGGTAATGAATTGGCATAAACATTTTATAAAAATACTTTTCTGGTTTGATTTCCATATTTCAATATAAAAGTGTTTTGTTATGAGAGTAATAAACAAACAAAGACTAAAATCAATAATTACGAGAGTGTGAGTTTTTAACCGGATAGTGGTCATCAAACATTGGTTTTAAATACAGTGAGAGATATTTACGATTAATTAGAATCTATTTGTTTTCAAAAGTATTTTAAATGTTGAATGAAACAATGAGAGTGATCATTTAAGTTTAATAATTTAGTCTGAATCAACAATCACGAGAGTGTGAGATAAAGATTTTTAAACTAATAGTTTCTACTGAACAGAGTTTTGAATACTCAAAGCTATGCAAATGCTTTACTGAATTCCCAAAGTTATACGTATTACATACCAGCATTCGTTTATTAAATATTTAAATTAATTCTACCCTAAAAATAATATTTATTAGTCTTAGCTTTACACAGTAGCTTTAGACAGCAGTAATTCGATTACCAGTCCCTATAGGTTCGATATCTTTTAAAACTATGCGATTAAATTATGCACTTTCAGTTAATACACCCGATAGACTCTTAGAGTCACGCGATCATTGTCCACGCTGGGAGTTGCACAAATTATTGCATGGAAATCTCCATGATTCTTTGAACAAAATATAAGGTTTCCTAATTAGTCTCAATCAACCAATTATAGTAACAATTAGTCTCAATCAATTAATTATAGTAACTTGTGCATAATTGGAGATATTATTTGTTCGAGATATAAAAGTCTTGACCTGTGATAAATTAGTGAGACATAAACAATTTAAATGTCATAGAACCATTTAATGATCTGTCAAGAATAAACCAAATTGCAGTACCACCTACATTAGACCAAGATGTCATGACATTGTCTTCGACATCTGGCTAAAAACACCCAACAACAATCTTGTTATGGCAAACCATGTTTTAGCAAAAATTATGCCAATCTAAAAAGCATGGTAATAACAATCATCTTACCTATTTGTGATTATGGAGGCACCATCTCTCCCTTTACTCTCACAAACCTATCCTTCCAATTCTTGTAGTGGTTGGAGTAAGGCTTGAATAATGTCCTCCTAGACAGGGCGCTGTAATACCCCAAATTTGTCCCACCCTTTTACTTTTATCTGGCTTATGCATTGTCGCGTTTTTCTCATGTACATAACTCCATTAGGTCATTTAACATTGCATACATTCACTAATAACATAACTTGGCAAGGGGTCGAGAACCTTCAAGAATTAGGGTTTCAATATTGGTTTTCAGTGGAGATTGCTTTAAGCTAGAGTTTGGTTCCTCTTCACCATTTCAAGCCTCATCATCCATCTCTGAGAGTTATTTAAGGCATTTATATTGTGTGCTCCGCAAGTCAAGGTATCTTTGAAGATTGAGGTGCAAAAGCATTGAGTCATGATACAAAGATGAAGAGGTAAGTTCACTGCGAACAAGACATTATTGTCCTCTCAATTGCTTATTGCTTGTAGAGCAATATAATATGGATTTGAGATCGAGGTTAGGAGTTTTGACAAGAAGACAAACTGATTTAGGTTTTTGTTTGTTAAGAATTAAAGTCAATTTGGATTCATCGAAGCTACTAATTGTGCTCAAGATTAATATTAGCTCAAGGTCTCAATTTCATGATTTGGCAATGGTTGATTCAAGATATAGTTAGAAGATTCTTTCATGTGGTTCTCTTGGTGTACAAGTTACGAATTTGAAAAGAATTACAAGTCATAACATCATTCAAGGTTATTCATTTAGTTTTGTTCATCAAAACTCATGAAGATCCAAGGGTTCATGTTCATTCAATGATCTGATCTTTACAAGTTCTAAACATCACGCATGATTTGTCAAAGGGTTATCCAACTTCATTCTCGTTCATTCAAGTTCATAATACGATTTACAAGCTATGTTATTGGAGCATTACAAGAGAAAATTACAAAGGCCATTTACATCCAAAATTACTAAATCAAAACAAAAATTTACACTAAATCTTCAAGTGGACTAAACCTAAAGAGTCCCAAGTTCCAGGTCTCCATCATCAATTTCTAAGCTTATTCATTTTCAAGCCATTGTCTTCCAAGACTGTTTTATGCCCACTTGGTTATGTCCAAACCTTAGTCCATGTTTCGTGCCAAAAGAAAACCTGCAAAAACTGTCATAAACAAAAGCAATTAAGCATCACAAATCTATGACCAAATTCCATATCTGCATTCATCAATAACCAAAGAAAAGCAGAAAAAATAAGAGAAGAATCAAAGTATTACCGAGCCTACCCTGTCTAAGTCAGCTACATGCTCCATTCTTCCTGCACTTTCACTTCATTTTTTTAGACTCATACTAACAGTAACAGAAGCAGATAACTAACTTTCATCTGAATCAACCCTGGCCCTGTGATTCCATAGCAGACTGAAAACTCAATGGCTCAGATTCAAGGATGTGATAACCGACTCTAACTAATATAACAGGAAAAAAAAGGATAACAACCTCTATTCAATCAAGGGCTTAGATTCATTAATCTCCAACAAACTTCTAAGAGTTATATAACTGAATCATTTCACAGTTCACGATGGATGGAAAAAAAGATACGATTATTTCACAATTCATTTTCACAAGAAAAACTCACCTTGATTCATTCATGCTCCAACTTCTGCAAAATCATACTAAAAGCTCACATAAATTTCTCTTCTCTCCTCATGTTCTACTTCATCTCCATCATTCCTCAACTGGCAGAAAAAATCATAAATTCTCTCTTTCTTCTCCTCTCATCAACTTCATTCTTCATTCTGCAAGAGAGTCACCAAACACAGAAAATTCTCTCTGTCCATCTTCATCTTCAACCTGCAACACCAGCACGGAAAACTCACCAATCTTCCTCGATTTTCTTTATTGTCAACATAACAAAATCTCACTGCTTCAAGAACGAACAACAACACCACTTCAACTTTCATCGTTCTTCAATTTGCATCAACAATAACATCATCTTCAATTTCTAATCTCGGCTTCAATTAGCAAAAGGCACCTGCTTCTCTTCATCGCACCTCCTTCAACCTCGTGTTTTATCTTCAAACTTCATAAAGCTTCATCAAACTACAACGATCTGCAACTTCGGATTCACAACGATGACAAAAAATTCACACGCTCATAGATTTGCAGAGAAATGAATATGAAAAGAGGTAGAAGAAGAACGAAATAGAAATCGTGAATGATTACCGGAGTTTTTCATTACCGACATTATTGAGTCGCCATCGGAGCGTCTCCGATCGGTAACCTTTGAAGCTCTTAACTCTTTTTCGTTCTTGTTATCCCAAGGTAGAACTTGTGAATCAGTTAGTTTGAAGATATTTTGAGATGGAAGCGAGATGGTGAACGAAGACGTGAAGCGAAGCCAAGAGAATAGAATCCGTGGCGGTGGCTGTAGTGGCACGACGAGGAGACGACGATGATATAAGCGGCCGAGGATTTGAGAAGGGAATGATGCCTCCGCCGTGTTGAGGAATGAGAAAGATCCTTTTTTTGCTATGAGAGTTCAAAAGTCACAAACTGAACCTAATTCCAAACGCATCGTTTTGCCATATTTTGGCTTTTGTTTTATTATATTTTCTTTTTAATTCAAAAATAATAAATGAATAAATGTTTTAAATAATTTGGATGATAATGGTGATGGATTGGTGATGGACTGAATCATACACCCCCTCTAGGCTCGTGATATATTTTTTTGGAGCCTGTATGGCACTAAACAAAAACCAGCTTCATGGACTTTTAATGGACCTAGCACCTGAGTTCCTTTACTACACTCCCCAGTCCAATTTAGCACCCCCCTGAGCTCACTAATTATTTATTAGATTTAGGAATTTTTCTTTGTTAATTTTTCCTTGACAAAATTATAAAATCAATAAAATTTGGTAGATCTCTTTAGTTGATTTTAGGAATTAATTCTTTAGTTTTTTTGATGGAATTTTCCTTACATAAAAAAACTAATCATAAAAATACTTTTTCCTTTTTTAGTTGTCATCTGTATTTTCTTGCCGCTTTGCCATTTTATTTTTGACGTGTTTGTTCATTGTGCAAGGAACTTCTGATTATGCATTGCATTCGAAATACGCGTTTGCCATTATTTTAGTTGGATATGATTTCTAACTTTGTTTGTTGCTTGGTGAAGTTTTCTCGACGCGTGCTCCCTGATTCTTCATTGCTCTCGTTCGCTCTTGACGACTTGCTCGCTTTGGTAGCCTCCGCTACTACCTTTGTACTTCTTCGCATTTTATTGCAGTTCATTATCGCTTTCTAGATATCATGTGAAGTAAGAAATAAAGAGCATGCGCTCGAAGTCGCTGTTTAAAGACCTGTAGCAGGCATTTCCCACTTCATTTGCTATATGTGTTGTGCTTGTGTTTGTTTCTTTTTTGATTGATCGATGAGTCACTCAATTTAGAAATTGAGATCACGACTTCGCTCTCAGTGCAGGCTCCCTATAGGGTTTTATCGCTTTCCTTTATTTCTTGCCGATCGATGAGTCACTCAATTTAGAAATTGAGATCACGACTTCGCTCTCATTGCATGCTCCCTATAGGATAGTTTTTTTATACTTTCTTTGGCATGCTAACTTATATAGGATCTCTCTAGGTGCTCTCTTGATTTTATTGGCTTTCTTGCTTTGTCCTTGCACATACCATGTTCCCTTAGGATGTGCTTGCTCCGTTCAGATGCAAATTAGACCTTAGGTTGCAAACCATGCATGCTAACATTAGGTAGATGTTTCCCTTTTGTTAATCCAACCCTTAGGACCACCATTGTATGATAACACTAGGTTAGAAATAGGCTAGTCTCCCTTAGACTCTTTTCTTCCCCTTTTCGCATCCCTGCATCTAAAACAAAAACTTCTTTTCTTAGCAAATCAAAAACATGCTAATCTCACTTAAACCCTTTTCAAGGTAATAAAATACAAACCAATTCAAACCATTTTGTGCGCTCGAGCACCTTTCTCTAAAACCCTTTTCAGGTAAGGACATGATTAGTTTACTTCTGTGTCAACGCATAAGTCTCCAAAGGTCGAGTTGTGGCAGAAGGAGGAATTAACTTCGTCCATAAAAAACACAAACAAACAAAAACATATGAGCCTAACTACAGTAACTCTGATTCCTAAAAAAGGATACGTAGGCATTGGGGTAGGGCCCAAGCGAGCATAATTTTATTTTCCCTACATTCTTTTTTCATTTCTTTTGTATGCATTCTCCCCTCAGTAGTATAGTAAACAGTAAGCATAGATTAATCACACCCATAAGATAGATAACAAGAGTGGATACCATAGAGTACTACGGGCGTATGGGGTGCTAATACCTTCCCCTCACGTAACAGACTCTCTTACCCGATATCTCGGTTGCAAGACAGTGACTTCTCCCTTCTCAGGTTTTCTCGGTGTTTACCTTTCCCTACATGTGGGATAAAAGACGTTCAATGGCGACTTCATTTGTTGATGATTTTCAGCCAATTGTTTCAAGCGCCAAGAGTCAACTAACTTCCATTTGATATGGTCTTAGTACCATATAAGGAAACTAATTTCCATATCGTTGGATAGGCATCCAATCGCTAGTATATTTTCTTGAAGGCCCTAATGAAAAATCAACCATTCATCGAGATCTAGGAGGGAGCGACCTTTGTAGTCATCAAAACCTCCACTTTGAATAAGGTAGAGGGAACTAGAACCCCTAAATGTTTGATGATTAGAAGGTGTAGATAGAAAAAGGGATTGGGTGAATCAAGGGGTCGACCATGTTGACGAACTCCTCCTTAGAACATAGTTATAGAATAATGTCTCCCTCGTCGCTAATGCCATAGAGGGCGGTATGTCTCCAAAAAGAGGCCACCATATCCTCACAAGTATAATAGGTCTAAAATTCCTCTACATTTGTGTACTAAGGATTGTTAGCTAGCATTAGTTGCTTGGGATTTCCTAGGAAAGAGTAAGAAAAAGGAGAGTCAATATACTCACAAAACTACTAGTGCATGGAACCCATGTCGATTTGGATTCGCAAGACAAGCCAATCATTAGTTGCATTTAATGTTGCACGTGGTTTTCTGTGATGCTTTAGGTAATCGCCCCAAGCTTTATCTAAGAACATATTTGGGGCTAACCGAAATATGAAGACTTAACATGATCGAATTAAATCACTTCATCAGTTACAAATCCACGTACTTAAGGGACAATGTACTAGGATAATTTCACTAGATCCAAAGAAGGAAGGCCCAAGAATGCAAGATGCAAGCACATTACCTCAACTTTGGGTGGGTGCCCAACATGGGGAGGCAGATCACCTGATACAAGAACGAGGCCACCCATATTTAGGTGATAGAGCTCCCATTTGGGCTTGGACCGCCTGAGCTAACTTCCATTGTCCATTTACTCAGTAAACGTGAGAGATGATGTGTCCTAGAAGGACCGATTAAAGCTCTGTCTAGGAAGGATAATCATCTGTCCTGGATTCTAGGGAAACTCAATCCCTTATATACCATATTTTCTAGTCATGAAGTTAGGACAAACCACACACTCTCTCTGTTCGACGATGACACCTTATCTAGAGGGGGTGAATAGATCACCAAGCCAAAAAATTCAGATAAAAATTATGGTTTTGAAATTGATTAGAAAAGAGTGCACTCTGAAGGTTTTCAAAAAGTGTCGTCTGTACGAACCAAGTTATTGGAAGTCGCATATGCAAATATTAATGAAAAAAGTATGGAATGAACACAATAATATGGATTTTATATACTTCAATCAACTAACACGTTATTAATCATTTATAGCAAGTTACTAGCAATACTATTTCCAATAGAAATGATCAAAATAACAAACAAGACAATTTGTCGAACACTTGGTGTGCAACCGAATTTTCAAAATTTTCCTTTTGACTAGTGTTGATACAAAAGCACTTATAATTAAAAGTGATTATAAGCAAATCAACACTTAATTAAAAAAACAACAACGAAAAAATTCTTACAATTTGATCAATTACTCAATGCTATTTTACAAATTGATTGATGAAAATTAAAGCATGTAAAAAACGATAAGAAAAAGTGCACGAGGATTTGTTAACACAATTCCCCAATTTTGTCCTCGTGTACGGGTACGTCTGTGCCTAATTCCAATTTGGAATTAGGATAATTCTTACTATGAAAAAGTTGATACAAGAGAAGTGCTCCAAGAACAACCTTACAAACCCTAACCGTTTGTTGTTGATTCAACCCCTTCTCTTATTTTGATCTTGAGAAAGACCAAGACACAATAGATCCCAATTGACTTGTCGATATTGCTACTCATTTACGTTCTTTATCTCCAAATCTTTCATGCACGATTAATTGTACCTATTTCAACACAAGACTTCAATTCGATCTGTTGTTATCGTATTACTTCCTTTGAGTTCTTTATCTCCAAAGGGTCCTTTGAGTTCTTTATATCCAAAGGCTTTCACTAGGCTGCAATCCTCTCTTGAACGTCTTGCAGGAAAACACCCAAATGACTCAATGATCTTGGAGGATAAAACCACGGTTTTTCCGGATGAAGACCAATGCAAATCTCAACCCAATACTTTCGGCTACACAAGAACCTAATTGAGCGTTATCAAATCTCGCCTAGGCGGCACCCTAAAAAAAGATTATTATGTGTGATTTTTTAGTGTGTATGCATAGGTAGAAGGTTGAAGGTGAAGAGCAATTGCAGGAAATTTTTTATAGTATCATCAAGTTGGAATGATGCATGAATGATGTATTTATAGTTGTGGAAGTTTAGATGTAAAAAGGAGATTTTTGGAATTAAAACGAGTTGAAAAATTTTTCTAATCAAATAGTATGTGTCGACACATAGGTAAAATTTTAACTGTATGTGTCGACCTAAAAAGATGGATGTGTCGACCAAAGCAAGGTAGTAGTTTTTAAGCTTTAAAAAAGAAGTACATGTGTCGACCTGAAACTTGTATGTGTCGACACATAAAATAAGAATTTATGAAATTTCTTAAAAGCTTCAGTATGTGTCAATCTATATGCATGCACGTGTCGACCTAAACCCTCCAAAGGCTACAGGCTTCAAAATTGAGTTGCATGTGTCGACCATAAATGCGTATGTGTCGACACATGCAATAAAAATTTATGTAGAAATTTGTTTTTCAAGACTTTGGTCAATTTCAAAATGGTTTTTAATGTTCCTAAGACCCTTAATGCAAAGGAGTGCCACAAGACATAAAGATATCGTCCAATAAACATAAATGCTAAATTTTCCTAGTTTTGACATCATGCAAAACATCTAATGGTGAAGTTGTACTCACATACTCCCCCTTTTTGATGATGGCAAAACTTGCGACAATGCATTTCATGTAGTTATCAAAGGCTCCCCCTAAATTTATGCTTCCCAACTTCATCTCGCACATGCTTCTCTCCCTCTGACAACATCAAAAAGAAATATAGAAAATCGTGAAAAGTATCATGTTCTAATACAAATACAAATATATTAATTAGAGGTGTTTTTGCATTGAAGAACAATAATCACATATCCCCATATATATGTAATGATGTGAAATTGATAAATAACTGGCAAACAACATTACAACATATGTAATGCAATGCATAATAATAAAGAATGAAATATAAGAGAAAATTTTTCAAGTTGCTTCTATAGCATCACAATTACATAACACATCATAATTGAACTCACAATGTCGCACACGCATGTGCCTACCATATTGACAAGAACATGTCACTATAAAAACCAAAACGAAGATGTTTTTCATAACATGTGACCAACTACAACATGAAACACATATTTCAATGAACATGCATACAATTAACTCAAGCACGAATACAAAAAATAAACTTAAAGAACACATTCTTGCACAACAAGAACAAACTTATACAAATGTGAAAGAATTAATACGTGAAGTTATTATAAGCATATACATTGAAAACACACAATGGTGATCAATCCAAAATTTTGGAAATGAATATTCATGGTTTTCATCATTTGATAACATATAAAACATTTTTAATCAACAAGTAACATGCATTAAGAAAAGGATTACATTCAAGGAGAAATTGAAACGATATTACCTCACTCATGATGGAAAGGAAGTTGCACTCACATGATGTAGAATACTAAAAAAAGGGTTAGAGTAAAAGTATAAATTGCAAGAAACTAGGTAAATTTAAGCAAGATTTGAGATATCAAGGATCCCTAATTCCTCTCTGTAACATGGTGGGAGAATTGACTAGGGTGTTTTGAATTTGATCACAATTATTGCGGATAGCAAGGGTCGCCACCGACTTTTCTTTTATCCAATAAGGAAAGGGTGAAAAGAACAGAAAAGACATTTGAGATTATTTTCTTGAGTTCAGGGAGTAGGTTATGAAAAGGGAAGGTATTAACACCCTTTTCAATCGTAGTTATCTATGGACTCTTAGTTGCTTGCTAGATCAATTGCTTTTGTTTGAAGATGTGCTTGTGGTGTGTTTTTTGAAAGTATTTTGAAAAAAAACATCTTTGTAGTGGTTCTGGTTTCTATAAGAACGCGTACAAAGTGTTGGTTTTGAAAATAGTTCAAAGAGGTGTTTGTGGAATGTGTTTTTGAAAGTGATTTTGAAAAGGTGTCTTTGTCATGGTTCTGGTTTCTATAAGAACGCGTACAAAGTGTTTTAACTTTTAAAAATGTTTCAAATGAAAGTGTTGGTGTATAAAATATTTTTGTTGTGAGCAAACGAGCAACCAAAAGCAACCTACCTACTCAAAAGGTCTTAAAGGTTCTTTGCCTCCTCCTTTAGATGTTGTTATCTCACTATTTTTTTGGTAAGAAACCCCATCGTTAGATGTGAAGGGATGGCCGCGGGACATTTTTGTAAAGTCATAGAAGGAAACCTATGAGACTTTTTAGCAATGTCGTTTAGGGAATAGATCATTTACCGAAGGCAACAATGAGGGTCATCGAGGGACTACAATCTTTTATCGAGGGTCTTTGCTAAAACACCCATATTCGAGGGACATGACTATTTTCCGAAAGGCAACAATGTGAGATTATCCTAACGGTGCTAGTGTGCAAGTGTGTTTGATTGCATGCATTTTGTCTTGCATTTAAAGGTTATCTATTCATTGATTTTATCTTACCATACACCCTAATTACTAATAATATATGAAAGCAAATAAAAATACGGAAAAATAAATCCTAAGCTATTACATCATTTCAGGGATGGGGGTACATATTTACTAATGGGGATTGCGAGAACTTAAATCCTAACTATCTATTATAACCATATTGAATTGTGCAATACAAGAAAAGGAAAGGATTTGTTTTGAAAATGATTTTTTTTCTTAATGAATTAAAAGGAAAATAATTATTTGATAAAAGAAAATATTTCTTGATGCCTTTTTATATTAATAAAAATAGTATTAATGATAATAATAAAAATAAGAAAGAAAAAGGGAAATAACAAAAATAAAACAAGATCAGCATGTTGCTGCGAGCAAAATGAAGGGGATCTGAAGTTCTGATGCAAGGCATGTTGTAGGTCAGAAAGAAATGTTAGAGGAAAAAAATAGAAGTTCTGGGTTGATGCGCGCTGAAGTTTTGAGTGTTAAAAGAGTGAGAAAAATCCTAGAAGTTTTGTGTGTGTTAAAACAGTAACAAAGCCTAGAAGTTTGGGTGTGTGTTAAAACAATGAGAAAAACATCTAGAAGTTCTGATGATGTGTCATAACAGTGTTAAAAACCTAGAAGTTCTGTGCACTTTGCTACAACAGTGAGAAAAAAATTATCTAGAAGTTCTGTGTTGTGTCAAAACAGTGGGGAAGAAAACTCAGAAGTTATGTGTTACGCTTCACTTCCTCCCTTACATTAGCCAGAGCATCTACAATCTATTCAGTTCTCGACAACAACAAAATAGAAAGATAAAAGCACGACAGTTTATAGAAGTTCTAATCTTAATTCTGAGCCTAGCTTTATTGAAGAAGTTATGATCCACAGTTTTTTCTACTTAGGCAATGATATGGATAATATCAACACTATGATATTTACATATTTAATGATGTTCTGAATGAAAAGTTCAAAGTCAGAATGGCTTACCTTGAATCTGAAGCGTCTGTTTGGGACTTGAGTTGCTGCCTTTAGATGTTCTGGGGTTAACAAGGCACAGAATAGAACGTTATGTTCTTTGATTTAAAGGGAAGAACAAAGGTTTGGTTTTGTTTGGGAATTATGGGTTTATGAATGTTTGACTGTTTTCTTTTGTCTTTGATAATTCTCTCTTTCCAAAAGCCATCCCCTTAAACGTGTGATGGAACCCCTTATTTATAGATGAGTTTGTTGTGGTTTTAGGGGAAAACAAATGGGATTTGAACCTTTTTTGGCATATTGTTTCATTGCTTTTTAAACACAGCTTTTATGTGTTAATTTGGTGCAAATATGGGGTTTGAGAAAGTGCAAGCGTGGACTGGATCAACAGCAATTTGGAGTGTTGTGGCAACTGGATACAGGACTACGCCATAGTAGTGTAGCAGATTGTTCAAACGAGGTTTTGGGGCTTGGTGATGTTTTGGTCGAAGAAGATCAGAATGAGATTAGAAGGGTGGTGTTCTGATCGAAGAGTGGAACATAGTCTTCATATGCTGAAGAGTCATGTTCTGATTGAAGAATACAGTTTCCATACAATCTGATTGAAGAGTCATATTCTGAACGACTTTTTGCAAATTCTGATTTTACTTGGGTGAAAACTGGCCCAGAAGTTCTGTCCAAGTTCTGACTTAAAAATGCTCAAAATTTACTAAGTGTTTTAGCTTCAAGGATGTCTTGATGGATTTATAACTTGAAATCCCAGCCTTTCTAGAAGAAGTTTTGTTCTGCAATGTTTTAGATCTCATTAAGATCTATAACTTTCATGTCAGAAGTTCTGATTGAATCATCTTGCATCATGATGAAAATCTTCCCCAAAGTTATGAGATTATCATATTTTTTTAACACTTAGAAAATTTTCTAAGTGTGTAGAAATTTGACTTTTCAAAGTAATCTTTGACTTTTGATTTCTTGATGAACCAACTTCATGTCTTAATGAAATATGATTTTGGAAACTTGATTTTGATCAAAAAGTCAAAGTTTGACTTTTCAGTATGCATTTGACCATTTTGCCCTTGTGAATGACCTTCTTCGAAAATTGTAATCCGAGACTTGAAACTTGACAGAAGAAACCCTGAGGGTCCAGGATGATCCCTTGAGAAATGAGAGGGAAAATTTTGGGGTACAACAGATGCCCCTGTTCAATCTTCTTAAACCTGAAGAGTTAGATTGGTGAACCTGCCATTCGTGACTTGAAGGTGGAAGATGATTGAATACTAGAGTGTCTAGAAATTTGAAATTGATGATGTGGTGGTTGATTGTGTAGGGAATGGGCTTAAAGATGCCATTTGGAGAGACGATAGAGACTTGTCATAGATGGGCTTACAGATGCCATCCAAAATTCGGTGGAATTTTTTTTAAAAAGTATCCGAATAAATCTCTGGTTGATTTATACTGTAATAGTAGATGTAGTGGGATGAGTATCATAAAAATATTTATAAATGGATTTTATCTGACTCGCATCTGAAAGATATACTAAATGAGCGTCAGAATGACATCCGTATCTGGATCGTATCTGGAATGTATTTGAGAAATGTGTTGAATAAGCATCTGAATGGCATTCGTATTTAGAGAGTATCTGAACTGTATCTGAAAGTTGAATATGAATGAGTATCAGAATGGCATCCGTATCTAGAGTGTATTTGAACTGTATCTGAAAGTTGAATATGAATGAGTGTTAGAATGGCATCTGTATCTGGAGCGTATCTGAACTGTATCTGAATGCTAAGTCAGAATGAGTATCAGAATTGCATCTGTATCTGGAGCATATCTGAACTGTATCTGAAAGTTGAATCTGAATGAGTATCAGAATGGCATCCGTATCTGGAGCGTATCTGAATTGTATCTGAAAGCTGAATCTGAATGAGTATCAATATGGCATCCGTATCTGGAGCGTATTTGAACTGTATCTGAAAGCTGAGTTTGAATGAGTATGAGAATGGCATCCATATATGGAGTGTATCTGAACTGTATCGAAAATCTGAATCTGAATGAGTATCAGAATGGCATCCGTATCTAGAGCGTACCTGAACTGTATCTGAAAGCTTAGTCTGAATGAGTATGAGAATGGCATCCATATCTAGAGCTTATCCGAACTGTATCGGAAAGCTGAATCTGAATAAGTATTAGAATGGCATACGTATCTGGAGCGTACCTAAACTGTATCGAAAAGCTGAATGAGAAGGAGCCCGCCTGGGATTGCTTCATGACGAGTTCGTGTAAAACTGCATCTGGAAATGAGAAGGAACCTGAGTAGAGTTCCTTCAACTGGTCGAGTAGATAGTTGTCCTATTTGGTTTCAGGTATTTAATCTCTGACCTGAGAAAGAAATATAGTTTTCCTGGCTTGTTACAGGTGTTAATCTTCAATCTATTCATGTAGATAGTTTTTCTAGCTTGTTACAGGTGTTAATCTACAATCAGTCGTCCACAGATAGTTTTCCTGGCTAGTTACAGGTATCAATCTGGAACTTGAAAAAGTTGGTCGTTTAAGATAGTTGTCCTGTCTTGTTTTAGGTGTTAATCTTTGACCTTTTGAATATCGTTGATGATAGCCATCTATTGATTTGATCTTTCCTGAAGAGGTAAAGAGTTAGCTACATGCAATGTCATGATGTATGAAATGCATGGTGCAATGATGTTTTAAAAATAACTGAGATTGTGTCGTATGAACTTGTCATGTATGTAATATGATGCATGAAATGCGAAATGTTATTGGAATGTATTTTTGTCTTGGAAAATAAATCCTTGACAAATGTTGGGGAGTGTTGGAAGGCTGAATCCCGGATTACCGTAGGGGATGAAGAGTATGTCCATATTCAAACCTTTCTTAGAACGTTTCCACTAGGGATTCCTATTTTTGTTGTTTGAGGAGAAATCCGCTGGGGGATGTTGATTTTTCTTTAGAAGAAAACTCTGTGGAGAGTATTGATTTCCGTTTTGGGGAAAAAAGTTCAGGAGTCTTAGTTGTCTGTTGTTCTACTGGGGAGCCATCAGAGATTGTAGTAAAGTCTACTGGGGAAGAGGAGTTGCGGTCCCTTGATTTGTGATAGTCTGAGAGGAAAATTAAAGCTGGGGAATCTTGCCGTTTATTGGGGAAATAAACCATGTCGCTAATCTGTTGGAGAGGTGTTTTCTTGGGGCAGAAATGTTCGAGGATTCTTGAGATCAATTCAATTGGATATGCTTTCAGAGATTGAAATTTTGGCTAGGGATCACCCTATGAAAAAGACTTTGTGAGAGATTTGTCATTGCCCCTAGTAGCAAGTGTTTATATTATTTCTAGGAAATGTTTGCTTGACTACACGTAAATCTTTGCTGGAATTCACGTTCAATGCCCCAAGTGATTCAGATACAGACCTGCCCCTGGTTATTCAGCATTTCTTAAGAGATTTCTTGGAATCTTGACTTGACTTCCCCCAAGCGAGTTAAACAGTGACATGTCATGCCCCCTTGTTTATATGAGATCTGTCATTGGAAGTGTCATCCCATTTGAAGTGATTTTGTTCACTGAGAGAGCTTTCGTTCGTTGGACATTTGTCGTGTGAATTTCTCCGTTGTCAAACAATTAGCCATATGCAAACAACAATATTCAAAATAATGCAAAGTTTATGCTTGTCTTGAAGTTTTAAAAATACATTTTAGCAGATTAAAGAATTTTGCAAGTATGTGATTTCAAATTAGGATTTAGAGTAAGCCTTACAGGAGTCAGGATACCTTTTGTAACAGTATGCTTTCGGACTAACCCATGCTTCAATTAGGACTTTGAAAGGTTGTATCGTGGTCTGGTTCACGGTTTTAGAAACAAAGGATAAGGCTCAAAGTGTATTTGTACCCGCCCGTTCTTCGTGATGTCCTTCAATCCTAAACTCAGTTAATTGTGCGTTGGGACTCCAATCGAGTCTGGAATGACGTTATGGTGATGGTTCAAACAAGTTAAGTTTGTTGGTAGGGAGTCATTTATTACCATATTTTCCATGTTATTGAGGATTTGTAGTGACCTCTTTTTGATTTATTATCCCTGATTTTGCCTGACTGTTCTTGTTTTTGAGATTACGGTCAGCGGGATGCCCCATTTTTTCTTAAGTCTTCTTCGTAGGTTTTGACTTAGTGGTTTTTTATTTTATTTTGAGAGATAATGACTGCCTATTTTGGTAGGGAACCATCACCGTCTTTTGATTCTAGACGAGTGCTTTTTTATGTCATTCATTGTTTACAAAGTGAAAGTTTGCGACTGAACGCGCACTTACATTAACTTAGAGACTACCCTGCCCCAGATTTTGTTTAAAGGTTTCAATTTGTGTAAAAAAAAATAAATTCCTACTTCTTTGGCTCGAAAGGGGTTGGCTAGGGATTATCCTCCTTATAACTCCAGTGTTTAGGAATTGAAAGAACGCATGTACATCGTCAACAAGGTTTGTCCAAAAGCATATTGTATGAGATTATGGCATTATTTTCGTCATCCTCCCTCTAAAGGCTTGCAACTTTTAAAATAAGAGTTGAATATCATAAAGGGACTAAAAATCATAGTTTAAATAGAATGAAAATGAATGGATTAATTCAAGATAAACATATTTAACTCATTAATGAGAGTAACCAAAGTCTGACATAAAGATAGGTGTTTAAGCAAACAAAGAAAATACAACTGAAAATTTGAATAAACAGAAAAATTTCCTCGCCCAGACCGTCGCTTCAATTGGATGCCCTTGAGGGGTGGTAGAAGAGCTCCGGTTGACCGTCTTATGTGAACTCCAATGCTCCTTCATCGATCAGATTTGGAATCTTGTACTTCAATACCCAACAATCGTTTGTGTCATGCCCAGGACTGTCAGAGTGATAGGCGCACCTTGCATTGGGATTATAGGTAGGAGAAGAAGTGTTGGGGTTCATGAGAGGAGCCTTTAACGTAATCAGATCTGCTTTCAACATGTGTTGTAACGCTTGGTCCAATGGTATGTTGATCTTGGTGAATTGTCTTTTAGGCGCGACCTCCTTACGCTGATTCACCTGTTGTCGTTGTTGCGCTGATGCAGGATTAGAGATCAGGATTTCCCTCACGTGTTGATCGTGGTTGCTCTGATCCCATTTCTTCAAAGTTCAGACCAGGTGCTCTCTGGATTTCTATGGCATTGAGACGATCCTCCAGCTATTTATATTAGTTGTCCGCAGGAGGATACTGCTCTTCTGTGCAGTCTGCTTCTTCTTTGTTAGACCCCAGACTATGGTCCCCTTCTTTTGTTAGATCGTCCCCCTCAGTTGACGTAGTTGAAAAATCTAGAGCTTGCTTTCCGTTGAACCTCCTTCCCAAGTTCAGGACGCCCACTGACTTCTTTGACTTTTTCTTCTTGTCTTTGAGAAGAAGAGTCTTCAAGTCCTCTTGCCCCATAGCTAAATCCAGGAACATTTTTTGGAATTGGCTATTTTGTGCTTAGAGATCCTTCACCGTTTGTTCCACATCCATCTTACTGAAATAAACAGTAGGAAGATAAGGAGACCTGTATGGGATGAACCTTCTTGACATGATGCATGATATGTGGATGCATGTTTTCAAGGATCTCGCGGGGTAAACACAAGAAGATGTTAGAAGTTACTTACAGATTTGATTGGAGAACTTCGCATCGGTTGATGTCCTTCCACGAGAATTAAGCTCATCATGTCAAGTGGGTCGTAGCCCTTGACTCAAGTTGTCGTACTTTGACGGTGTTCGGTTAGAGTAAAATAAATCCTCTTGCCCCTTGATAGACGACTAATTCAATGTGACCCTGCATCATAGGCCCTCGAGATCCTTGGAATGACTATTGAAAATGCTATGTTATGATGTCACAATGTTATGTACAAGTATGCAAAGCAAGCAAACTATTATGTACAACTAATCATATACACACAAAGCAGATAAGTCCTTAGGTTTAGGCTTGCATGGAGTTTGTACGTAAGTACCCTCTTGAAGTTTAGTTGGCTCAACCTGTCCTAGTAACAGTAATCGGGTTCTAAGGGATCTCAATATCACTTACCTTTCTTCTAGGCATTGTTTCAGCTCAATCAATCTTTTCTTGCGGCCGAGATATCCCAAAAGTCCGGTCTCAATGAGTGTAGCATCGAGTATCAACCAACTTCGGACTGCACCAAAGTCGGCTATCTCACTACTTCTTAATGGCCAAGTTGGTCAATTAAGGTTCTAAGGTCAGTTAGTGCTTCATGACGCTACTCAGCGGCCCCGTATTCTCCTTGTTTCAACACAAGTGATATTAGTACCAACAAATGCGTCACACTAATGTAGCTATTATTTAGACCACGTTGGTATACCCCGCACAATTTTCATAATCTATTGCTACTTACCTAAAAGGTGCCCCGGATCCATGTGTAGGATCTTTAACAAAAACCTAAACAAGGACCCAAAATATAAAGCAATCAAGTCAAACAAAGAGAGAAAGAAAATGTGATCTAGCCCTAAGGTAACTCTACTTTCAAAATTCCCCAGCAGAGTCGACAATTCTGTAACACGGTGGGAGAACTGACTAGGGTGTTTTGCGTTTGATCACAATTGTTGCGGATAGCAAGAGTCTCCACCGACTTTTCTTTTATCCAATAAGGAAAGGGTGAAAAGAACAGGAAAGACCTTTGAGATTATTTTCTTAAGTTCGGGGGATAGGTTATGAAAAGGGAAGGTATTAGCACCCTTTTCATCCGTAGTTATCTATGGGCTCTTAGTTGTTTGCCAGATCAATTGCGTTTGTTTGAAGATGTGCTTGTGGTTTATTTTTTGAAAGTATTTTGAAAAAAACATCTTTGTAATGGTTCTCATTTCTATAAGAACGCGTACAAAGTGTTGGTTTTGAAAATAGTTCAAAGAGGTGTTTGTGGAATGTGTTTTTGAAAGTGATTTTGAAAAGGTGTCTTTGTCATGGTTCTCGTTTCTATAAGAACATGTACAAAGTGTTCTAAAATTTGAAAATGTTTCAAATGAAAGTGTTGGCGTATAAAAGATTTTTGTTGTGAGCAAACGAGCAACCAAAAGCAGCCTACCTACTCAAAAGGTCTTAAACGTTCTTTGCCTCCTCCTTTAGATGTTGTTATCTCACCATTGTTTTGGTAAGAAACCCCATCGTTGGATGTGAAGGGACGGGCGCAGGACGTTTTTGTATAGTCATAGAAGGAAACCTATGAGACGTTTTAACAATGCCGTTTAGGGACTAGATCGTTTACCGAAGGCAACAATGAGAGTCATCGAGGGACTACGATATTTTATCGAGGGTCTTTGATAAAACGCCCATATTCGAGGGACATGACTATTTTCCGAAAGGGAACAAAGTGAGATTACCCTAAGGGTGCTAGTGTGCAAGTGTGTTTGATTGCATGCATTTTATATTGCATTTAAAGGTTATCTATTCGTTGATTTTATCTTACCCTGCACCCCAATTACTAACAATATATGAAAGAAAATAAAAATGCGGAAAAATAAATCCTAAGCTATTACATCATCTCGGGAATGGGGGTACATATTTACAAATGGAGATTGCAAGAATTTAAATCCTAATTATCTATTACAACCATATTGAATTGTGCAATACAAGAAAAGGAAATGATTTGTTTTGAAAATGGTTTTTTGTCTTAATGAATTAAAAGGAAAATAATTATTTGATAAAAGAAAATATTTTTTGATGTATTTTTATAATAATAAAAATAATATTAATGCTAATAATAAAAATAAGAAAGAAAAAGGGAAAATAACGGGGAAAAAAACAAGATCAGCATGTTGCTGCGAGCAAAATGAAGGGGATCAGAAGTTCTGATTCCAGGCATGCTGTAGTTCAGAAAGAAATGTTAGAGGAAAAAAACAGAAGTTCTGGGTTGCTGCGCGCGGAAGTTATGAGTGTTAAAATAGTGAGAAAAATCCTAGAAGTTTTGTGTGTGTTAAAACAGTAACAAAGCCTAGAAGTTCTGGTGTGTGTTAAAACAATGAGAAAAACATATAGAAGTTCTGATGTTGTGTCATAATAGTGTGAAAAACCTAGAAGTTTTATGCACTATGCTACTCTCACTAAGAAAAAATCATCTAGAAGTTGTGTTGTGTTAAAACAGTGGGGAAGAAAACTCAGAAGTTCTGTGTTACGTTTCACTTCCTCCCTTACATTAGCCATAGCATCTGCAATCTATTCAGTTCTCAACAACAACAAAACTGAAAGATAAAAGCAAGACAATTTATAGAAGTTCTAATCCTAATTTTGAGCCTAGCTTTATTCAAAAAGTTCTGATCCACAGTTTTTTCTACTTAGGCAATGATATGGACAATATCAACACTATGATATTTACATATTTAATGATGTTATGAATGAAAAGTTCAAAGTCAGAAGGGCTTATCTTGAATCTGAAGTGTGCGTTTGGGACTTGAGCTACTGCCTTCAGATGTTCTGGGGTTAGCAAGGCACGAAATAGAATGTTATGTTCTTTGATTCAAAGGGAAGAATAAACGTTTGGTTTTGTTTGGGAATTCTGGGTTTACGAATGTTTGACTGTTTTCTTTTCTCTCTTTGATAATTCTCTCTTTCCAAAAGCCAGTCCCTTAAAAGTGTGATGGAACCTGTTGTACCCTAAAATTTTCCCTCTCACTTATCAAGAATTTCCTCACAAGTTAGGGAATTAAATCATATGACTATGTCCCGTCGTATCACTTTGTGGACAACCTCTTGACTTCCACTGACAAGCTCGGAGTTTCTGATCAATTCAATCATCTTCGGACGAAGCAACAAATAGACAAGATATCCGGAGATACGAAGGCTATAGAAGAATGGAAACCCCATGGGATTATTACACATAGCTATCTTTCTTTGTATAAAGTTTTTCTTTCCTTTTATGGCATCATTCTCTTACTAGAATGATTGTCTCCTTTGTACACAATACTTATTCAAAGTCAATACAAAGATATCTCTTTGAAAGTACAGAAAACTACTTGTCTTTTTCTTTACACTTGTGTTTTATTTGCAAAAACGTCCAATGATTCATTAATGAATGTTGTACCCCAAAATTTTCGCTCTCATTTATCAAGATTTTCCTTACAAGACTTCTTGGATTCAAGACAAGATTAGGGTTTGGTCAGCTCAAGACATCTCCTTGCACTGATAACCTGAAATTAAGGTTTGAGTTTACACAAGGATTTTTGTACCATCAATTCTTCATGTGACTTTCATACATCATTTAGGACCCCTAAGATTGCTCATGTTAAGTGTCAAGCCTTGAACCACATTTTTGATCACTCAATTGGACAGTTGACCTAAAAATCAACTGTATTGGGGAAAAAGTCAACCATGGCCAACTTACAGTCAAACTTCATAATTATTTATTCACAACAACATTTTAGACTCATATGTACCATTTGATCAAGTTTGGATCACAACTCCTCAAAATATTTGATCAAATCATCAAAAGGTCAAAATGGTCAAAATCAGGGTTTTGACTAAGAAAGGGCAATTTCTGATTTTTAACCTAGACAATGACCAATTGGGTTCAAACATGATTTCAAGGGTTCAATGGCATCATCTTTACCTAATCACATAGTTCAAAAGATCTCAAATTCATTGGATTGATAGATGAATTTTCCAGTCAACTGATCAAAAGTCAACTGTACACTGAAAAGTCAAACTTTGACTTCTTGATCAAAATCAAGTGCCAAGGGTCATAATTCATCAAGATATGTCAAAATGTGAAACTTGTTGATCAAGAAAACCATATTTGAAAATTAGGGTTTTGAATTTGAAATTTTTCATAACTTGGAATTTTTCTAAGTATGGAAATTTTCTTTTTTTTCCCCCCCAACTTTTCACCACTTTTTCACCATGATGCAATTTGATTCAAAGAAAACTTCCAACATGAAAGTTGTAGTCCTCCATGATATATACAACTTTTCTTCACAAATTTTTCCCAAACGATCCTTGGATCTCAAGTTATGAATTTGTGAATAGAGGTCCATGAACTAAATGACTTAGTGAAAATTTGCCCTAATTTAGGCAGGTTTTTGACCCAACTTCATGGACATTTTTCACCTAGTTCCAAGAGGTATCTCAAAATGAATTTTAAATATGGATTGTATAGCACATTTCAAGATTTCTAAAATGTCAAATAGCTCTCAAAGATCATTTGTGGTTAGGGAGAATCGAAGAAGAGAAATTGGCATTTTATCACTTTAGTTCATGCCATTTTTACAAAGTGTCAAGTTGCAAATCTGATCTTGGATGCTTGTACCTTACATTACAGGTCCTAAACTCATTCTACATTCCATAATTTAATGCTAACTCATAAGATAAAGGCTTTATTTTGGCTTTTGGAACATTATACAAGAGATAATTCCATTAATGGCATAAAGGGCACAGTGTTATTTTCATAAAGGCAAGCTTTTGTAACTTTATCAACCTTGAGCCATGGACCTGTTCCTTTGGTACAAACAACTTCCAAAGATATCAAGCAATGTATACTAACTCTCTGAAGCTATCAAGCCAGCCAGTACAAGCATGTTTAGTGTGGTCACTTCACTTTTCTTCAAAAGCAAGAAAAGTTGCAAAAATCCAAAGGCTTGCACATCTGATGAAGAGTGGACTTTGTATCCATTCTATACATATTCATAAACTTATCACAACTCAGGACACGAATGCTTAACAGCCAAAACACCCTAAAACTCATAAACTTCATTTTTCTGCCCAAACATCCAGCTTCTGCAAAATCCTTGCCAACTTCATTTTGGCTCATGCATTTTGCCTTTTAACCTCTGAAACACTTCATCCACATCATATCAAAGCTATCCAAGCCTTTACATTGTTGTTGTAACCCCTGTTTCAGCCATTACCATTTTCACTTTGGAAGCTTGCAACTTGACTTCTACAAAGAGTTCCAGCCATCCACAAAGCAAGCTAGGCATTGGAATAGCTTAAAGGAACTTCAAGGAAGCTCACACGATCCTCAGGCCTCACTCAAAGCCCCCACATTGTCATATCCAAATCCAGCTGAAGGAGGTATTTTTCAAATCTCTATCTCTCTATTTAGGCACCCTCAAGCCACGATTTATGAAGCAAAAATGTAGCCCTTATCATGGTGAAGCTGTACATATGCATACTTGTCATTTATATTAACTGAGCTAAGAGAATTTGAACCTTGAAGTTGCTGAAATATTTAAGTCACGATTTAGGACCATTAAAATTCTCTCTGATCTTTGAGAGTTAGGTTACAAATTTTATATCATTGGAATCGTGAGATTATAAGCTACATGTTTTATGTTATGGGTTTTTGTTTTTGTGCAAGCAATAGCAAGATACAAGTTTGAGCATATACGCACGCGCGGGGAGGAAGCGGGAGGACAGGGATGACTTGTTTGGGCCTTGGCGCGCCTGGACCTTTCTGTTTTGATTTTTGCACCCCCCCTGACCAATATTTGCACCCCTGATTCTTGTTTTATATTTTTTTTGCATTTTTCTTTATATTTTCATGTTTATTGCTTTTAATCATTTTTTCTGAACATTAAAAATCCTAAAAAAATAATTAAGTAATTTTTTGAAATTTTATTTTATTTTTTTAGTTTTTTTACTTACATAGAAAATAGCTTATTAGAATAAATAGAATTTTATTTTCTTATATAAATTGTAAATACATTTAAAAATACCATACATTTTATTTTATTTTATTATTTTACACATAAAATATTCATTTTCTCATACATATTTAATTTTTAATATTGTACATAATATTATTTATTATTTTCTTGTACAAAAATGGACAAAATAAATAATAGGAAACATATTTTTCTTTTAATCAAAAATTAGGGTTTCCCCCCCTTTCAAAAATAATAATATTATTTTTCCTTATTTTTTAGGGTTAATTAATTTTATTTTCTCATACCTTAAACAGATACAAAACATTTTTTCCATAAATACATTTTTATTTCATATTTAAATATTTGTACATTTATTTAATTTGCAAAATATTCAATTGGGTTTAAATAGTATTTTTAGGGTTTATTTTGTGCAATATCTCCATTCAAAAACTTGTATCCCCCTTCCCATAATAATTGTTGTAATAGCTTAGTTTACATTTACGAAATTTATCGCTTTATATACTTGTGTAGTAAATTAGGGTTTTACATGATAAGACTAAAAACAAACAATTAGAAATGACCTAATACAAGACAAAAATGCATGAAAAATGACACACATTACACACAAGCACCCTTAGGGTTTCACCCACTTGGTTGCCTAATTTAAAATGACCATGTTACGCATGCAAGTATCTTGGCAAAACAAAATAAAAATAAGATCATAGTCCCTCGATGACGCTATCAAAAGGTTGCCTAAACAAATGATTTTGGTCCCTCAAAAATGCTAAGATACTTGGAAATATTGATATCATGATCATACGATGACCCACGCCCGTCCCGTTTAAACATCCAAAGATAGGGTTGTTTACTAAATCAATGGTAAATCAACAATGTCAAAGGAATAAAAATGCATAGGAAAGACATTTGAGTAGATAGATAGCTTCTAAGTTACTTGCTCCATTTCAAAATAATCCTTGCTATTTTCAAAAACAAGCACACACACATTTTCAAAACATTTCAAAACAACTTTCAAAACATTGAAACATTTTTCAAAAGACAAACATCTTTGTATACATTCTTACGAACGAGAATCATTACAAAGATTGCCAAAATGATGGCCTCTTTTCAAAATACTTTCAAAACCACACCAAACACAAAGCACCATTTCAAACAATTTCAAAAGCAAAGCAAGTGATCTAAGCAAGTAACTAAGAGCCCATGGAAAACCATGAATGAAAAGGGTGTTGGCACCTTCCCTTTTCATAATCTACCCCCCGAACTCAAGAAAACATCTCAAAGGTCTTTCCTATGATTTTTTACCTTTCCTTTTGGATAAAATAAAAGTCGGTGGCGACTCTTGCTAAACCGCGACATTTGCGACGAAACGCAAAACTCAAGTCAGTTCTCCCACCGTATCACAGAACTGGCGACTTTGCTGGGGAAAATTATAAAAGTGGGGTTACCTTAGGGTTTAGATCACCTTTATTTTGCTTACAATTGTTTGACTTGTTTGCTTTACACTTTGGTTCTATTGTTTGGGTTTGAATCCTCCACACGGATTTGGGAAACATTATAGGTAAATAGCAATACGTTATGGAATCTGTGCGGGGTATACCGACACGGTCTAAGCAATAGCTATGTTAGTGTGACATATTTGTGGGTACCGGTAGCCTTTAAGTCAATCAAAGAGAATACGGGACCACTGAGTGATGTCATAAAGCACTAACGAACTTCTAGAACCTTTACTTGACCAACTTGGCCTTTTAGGTTGTAGTGAGATGACCGGCTTTGGTGCAGTCCGAAGTTGGTAGATACTCGATACTACACTCATTGAGGGTTGGTTCCTTGGAATATTTCGGTCTCCAGTCAAGAGGATTGAATTGAAACAATGAACAAGGAAACAATCCAGTGATATTGAGCTCCTTAGAACCCGGTTACTATTTCTAAGACAGGTTGAGCCAACTAACTTCAAGAGGGTACTTACCTATGAAACCCCATGCAAACCTAAACTAGGAACTTGTGTGATTTGCTTGCACATATATACTTGTGCATAACATCATGGACATCATAAAGCATCATATGTATCCACTAACCATTTCAAGGATTTTGGAAATTCATCTTTGTTCTTGTTTTGTAGGATATGGAGTCACTTCGTAGGAAAACTATCCAAGTCAACCTTGTAAGAATTCCTCCACAACTCAAGGAGCTAGCTTCAAGGTGTTGTCATGTGTTGCACTCCTCTCCTGGAAAGATGGTTTATTTCTCATCTTCCCCAATCAGTTTTGAAGAATGAGCAAGGTTTGAGGTGGTCATAACGGTTGATGACACTTACACATTCAGATATTCATTGGTGTTCTCGATCCAAAGAGAATGTTATCATCGTCGACCGTTATGGGGAATTCCCTAATGTCCCTCTACTTGGCATTAGGGGAGGCATCACCTACAACCCATGCTTGGCTCTAAGACAGTTTGGTTATGCCCGAAGGGATGGTCCACATGACATGTTGATTCAAGGCTTGGTTTTCCACTTCGACAACGAAAATCAAGGACTCTGACAAAGGTTCATTCGAGCTTGAAGGATGCCAAACAAGGTAGACAGTAAGACTCTGGGACACAAGAATTCCATCCCTCTTGAGCCTTACCTCAAGTGGGTACGAACCCGCTCCCAAAGTCTTATGATACCTTACCCCTCTGTTCTCCCAGTGATTATAGAGCCTGTTAAGGAAGGAGAGGTTCCATACACCCTCCTACATCCTGACATGCCAACATCACTCGAAGACCTGCAAAGGAGTTAGATACAACTCAAAGGAGAACGCGATACTTTTGAAGCCCAATTCTACACAAGCGAGAAGAATGTTTTGGAACTCACTCGGTTACTTCACGAAGATCAGACTCTCAACACCTACATTGCACCAAAGAGGATGCGCAACGTCTTTTTATCTTAGGATTTTGTATTATTTTGCTCTATGGGCATTGATGTAATCAAAATCTATAACGTGTGTTCCTTTTTGTTTGAAATAAATTTGAATTTTCAAATCCTTGAAAACATTTCATGAATACATATCATTCATCATGTGCATAAACAGGTCTTTGCAAGAAGTTTCCTCATCCCTCTGCTGTTTATTTCAGTAACATGGATCTCGAACAAACGGTTAAAGACTCGCAAGCTCAGAATTCCAAATTTCAATAGCTACTCTTGACCTTATCCAAGGGGCAGGAGGAGCTCAAGACCCTGTTAGATAAAGAGAAAGAGAAAAAGAAGAAGAAGCCAGCCGGTGTGGTTATCATGGGCAGAAGGTTTCAGGGACAAGCCAGACGGACCTTAGAATTTCCAACAACCTCTAAGGAAGGGGAAAGAAAAGGAAAGGAAACGGAAGTGCCATCTGATTCTGAAGCAGAAGAAGAGGAAGAAGAGGACTGCTCTGAACAACAATACCCTCCGGCCGATGACAAATACAAAAACTTGGAAGAACGTCTAGCTACTATGGAAGTACAGAGAGTACCAGGACTAGACTTTGAGGAGTTAGGGTTGGTGTCTGGAATAGTAATCCCGCCGAAGTTTAAAGTGCCACTATTTGCCAAGTATGATGGGGTGTCTTGTCCAAAAATGCACCTACGATCTTATGTCCGGAAGATTCAGCCACATTCTGCAGACAAAGACTTGTGGGTTCACTTTTTCCAAGACAATTTATCAGGAACGCAGCTTGATTGGTTCTACCAGTTGGAGAGGGCAGATGTCCATAATTGGGAAGACTGGGCAGCCGCCTTCTATAAACAGTATCAATACAACGCCGAATTGGCACCAACCCGTACTCAACTCCAGAGTATGGCCATGGTATCCAATGAGGGCTTCAAAGACTACGTCCAAAAGTGGAGGGATTTAGTCGGAAGCGTGCAACCACCTTTATATGAAAGGGAGTTAGTGGACATGTTCTTGGGAACTTTGTCAGGTCCTTTCTTTAATCACCTGATTGGGAGTTCCTCTGCAGGGTTTACCGAATTGATTCTAACTGGCGAAAGGGTGGAAGCCGGTATTAGAAGCGGGAAAATTCAGAAAGACGCGTCTACCTCTACAGCTACAAAAAAGCCCTTCACTGGCAAGGAGGAAGTGTCTGCTGTCTATGCACAGAGAAATCAGGGAAGAACTGAACAACGACCAACAGTGGGGGCTGTTATGATTCAAAAGCCTGCATCAGACCAGCCGAGAAACAACCGGCCGAGAAATAATCAGCAAAGGGTGGAAAGGCTTGTACGACAATTCACCAAGATTAACATGACTCCAGCTCAAGTCCTACCACATCTTCTGAAGTTGAATTTGGCCATGTTAAAAGAGGCCCCTAAAAATCCCAATACTATATCTCTCCACTACCATCTGAATGCCAGGTGCGCTTACCATTCTAAAAGTCCAGGGCACGACACCAAAAATTGTTGGGCTCTGAAGAACAAAATTCAAGATCTGATCGACGCAAAAGAAGTTGAATTTGAAGTTCCTGAGAAACCGAATGTTATTTCTGCTCTGATGCCTAGGCATGGACACAATGCTAGTGCTGTTGAGGAAGACTTATTTGTTGACACCGTGGATGAATTGCTGACTCCACTCTCGACCATCAAGTTGAATTTGTTAAAGGCTGAGGTGTTCCCAGGATGTGAAAAAAATTGCCGTATTTTCCTATCCTCATCATTTGAATGCCCTCTGTTGAAGAAAGGTATCCAACAACTGATTGATAATCAAGAAATTTTGTTTGAGAAAGCTCCTATTTCACCCATTCCAGTTCCAAGAGTTTCAATAATAACCATATACGCCAATCCTTCCAGGGTTCCTAAAAAACCCGTTAGGATTACATCTGCTCCTATGACTACTCCATTGAAGATAACAATGCCCGGGCCAACCCCATACAAATCAGATAAAACGGTACCATGGAACTATGGTGGAGAAATCTACTACCATGGTGTCAAACAGATTGAACAGATTGCCAAAGAATAGAGCTCTAAGGAGGACAATTCCGACATCAGTAACATTGCCGGAACAAGCAAAATTACCCGTAGTGGGAGAATTTTCACTCTAGAGATTTTCCCTCCAAAGGAAGTCTTTGGACCCGTGGCCATTCCGAAGATTACATTTGTGCCCGTGATTGTACCTGCAAGTGTACCCACTAACAAAGACAATACAATTCCTATCCCTACTTCCACTGCTGAGAATAAAGGAAAGAACGTTCAAGAGGAGCCTGTCCTGACGAAGGCTCAGTCACTAGCTATTCCTGAGATATCCAATAAGGAGATGGAAGAAATCCTGAGGATAATTAAGAAAAGTGATTATGATGTGGTAAAACAACTGGGGCATACCCCCTCCAAAATTTCTATGTTAGCGTTGGTGTTGTGCTCTGAGGCACATGCTAAAGCTTTGGTCATGTTTCTGAAGACAGCACATGTACCGCAAGAGACGTCTGCGGATCAATTCCAAGAGTGTGTGGCCAGTTTAACAGCTGACAATGACCTGGGTTTCTCCGATGCTGACCTGACATCCAAAGGGATAAAACACAACGACGCACTACATGTCTCAGTGGAGTGTAGGGGAACCACCCTAGCCCATGTCTTGGTTGATACTGGATCATCTTTAAACATCTTGCCGAAGAAAACCCTTGATAGACTGGATTGTGAGGGGATGACATTAAAGCCCAGTAATATAATTGTGAGAGCATTTGACGGATCTAAGAGGATGGTCCATGGGGAGGTGGACATCCCAATCAAGGTGGGTACTCAGACCTTTAATTCAACATTCTACGTGATGGACATCCGTCCTTCTTACTCTTGTCTATTGGGATGCCCCTGGATTCACAATACCGGTTCTGTCACTTCCACCTTGCATCAGATGCTGAAGTACCCTATTCAAGGGAAGATCATAATTGTCCATGGGGAAGAGGAATACATGATTAGTCATCTGAATTCTTTTCGATGTGTAAAATTGGATGGTGAATTCATTGAAACCCCTTTCCAACATTTTGAAGAAGTCTCCCAGGAAATAGTGGCAACCAAAGCGGTATCCTCAACTCCTGTGATCACAAGATCTTCGCCTCAGATGTCTTCTCTAAAAGATGCAAGGGCAATAGTGGAAGAAGGCGAAAGCACCATCTGGGGGCAGCTTCTAGACTTTCCCTACAAATTAGACAAATTCGGCTTGGGATTTACCTCAACTGCTCAGAAGGCCGTGCACCGCACCCGTGCCAGAGGGCCACCTGTGAAGATCAGCCACCAAGGGGTTAATGCACTAGAGGACAGTGAAGAAGATGGTAGCCTGGAAGACTGGATATTTCCTACTATCGGCGGAGGACTGTGCAACTGAGAAGCCAAAGATTTCATTCCGATAACTTTCATACCGCAGTAATTTATCTTTTTACATTTCTGTTAGACTTGTAATAATTCACAAACAATTCGTACTTTTTCAACCTTGTGTCTTACCCGAGGCACAACGGTCCATTTGTAAGGGTCTTTATTTCATTTTCATATGTCATTTAATGAATCATGGACGCTTTTCATATTTAAACCTTTTGTGCTCATTGTCTTTATTTTACATTTTGTTGTTTTAAGATGGCTATACCCTTACACACACCCACACTCACAAATGCAAGTACCCTTCCATTCCGGAACCCATGGGTAACGATACTGCTATAGCCTTCAGTGACTCTGAAGATCTAATCTACCAAGCCGAATACGAAGGTGAGGAAGATTGTGAGGTGTTAGGGGAATTGGCCAGATTACTACAACAAGAGGAAAGAGTTATTCTGCCTCATGAGGAGCTATTGGATACGATCAACTTGGGTACTAAGGAAGACAAAAAGGAAATCAGAGTGGGTTCCAATCTAGAGCCGAGTGTCAAGGAGCGCCTAATTCAGCTGTTGCATGATTATGTTGAGATCTTTGCCTGGTCATACGAGGACATGCCGGGACTTGATACAGACATTGTGGTACACAGTCTTCCCATAAGAGAAGACTGTCCACCAGTAAAGCAAAAGGTCCGCCGCATGAGACCTGACATGTCAGAGAAAATCAAAGCAGAAGTTATGAAGCAGTTCAATGTTGGATTTCTGGCTGTTACTTCCTATCCACAATGGGTTGCTAACATTGTGCCCGTGCCTAAAAAGGACGGCAAAGTCAGAATGTGCCTGGATTATAGAGATTTAAACAGGGCCAACCCTAAAGATGACTTTCCACTTCCGCACATCGACATCCTGGTTGACAATACAACTTAGCACAAAGTATTTTCTTTCATGGACGGATTCTCAGGCTATAACCAGATCAAAATGGCACCTGAGGACATGGAGAAAACTACATTTGTCACACAGTGGGATATGTTCTTCTACTTAGTGATGCCATTCGGACTGAAGAATGTCGGGGCAACCTATCAACGCGCCATGGTAGCTTTGTTTCATGATATGATACATCATGAGATAGAGGTCTACGTAGATCACATGATAGCCCTATCACAAACTGAAGAAGAACACCTTGATCACTTGCAAAAGCTGTTTGTCAGGTTGAAGGAGTATAAGCTAAGGTTAAACCCGAACAAGTGCACATTCGGAGTCCGATCTGGTAAACTCTTGGGTTTCATTGTCAAAAACAAAGGCATCGAGGTTGATCCTGCCAAAGACAAAGCTATACAAGAAATGCCTGCTCCTCGCACTGAGAAGGAGGTCAGAGGTTTCTTGGGACGCCTAAACTACATTGCTAGGTTCATTTCTCACCTAACATCTACTTGTGAACCAATCTTCAAGCTGTTGAAGAAAGATCAGGTAGTTAGATGGAATGATGACTGTCAAGTTGCTTTCGATAAAATAAAGGAGTATTTACAAGAGCCTCTTATCTTGATGCCGCCTGTCTAAGGAAGACCGCTAATCATGTATCTGACCGTTTTAGAGAACTCAATGGGGTGCATATTGGGGCAGCATGACGAGTCTGGCCGAAAAGAGTATGCCATTTATTACCTTAGAAAAAAGTTTACCGACTGTGAAACCAGATATTCACTGCTCGAAAAAACTTACTGCACTTTGGTATGGGCTGCTCGCTGGCTAAGACAATATATGTTGACTCATACCACTTTGTTGATATCTAAGATGGATCCGATAAAGTACATCTTCGAAAAGCCTGCTTTGTCTGGAAGAATAGCTAGATGGCAGATGATCCTAACAGAATACGACATATAGTACACGACCCAAAAAGCTATAAAGGGCAGTGTGCTAGATGATCATCTTGCTCATCAAGCTGTAGAAGATTATCAATCCATGATGTTCGACTTCCCTGACGAAGACATCATGACATTGGACAATGTTGAAGATTTTAGACCATATGACGGACCTGAACAAGGATCCCGATGGACCCTGTACTTTGATGGGGAATTCAATGCACTAGGTAACGGTATCGGCGCGGTACTCATATCCCCGGAAGGATGCCATACTCCTTTTACTGCCATACTTTGCTTCCACTGTACGAATAACATGGCAGAGTATGAAGCATGCATCTTTGGACTCAAGGCTGCCATAGACTTGGGAATCAAATATTTAGTTGTGTTTGGGGATTCAACTTTAGTCATCAGTCAGATCAAAGGAGAATGGGACACTAAGCATCCAAACCTTATCCCCTACAAAGAACATGTTTTGACATTGCTACCACATTTCGAGCAGATTACCTTCGAGCACTTCCCGCGAGAAGAAAATCAGTTAGCAAATGCTCTAGCTACAATGTCATCCATGTTTAAACTTAATTGGGATAATGAGGCTCCCCAGATCACCATTGAACGAATGGACGAACCTGCACACTGTCACGAGATTAATACCGAAGAAGTAGTGAACCATCCTTGGTTTTATGAAGTCAAAAGGTATCTCGAGGCGCAAGAATACCCAGAAGGAGCTTCAGTCAACGACAAAAAGTTCTTAAGGAGATTCTCATCTAAGTTCTTCCTAAGTAATGGCATCCTGTACAAACGCAATCATGATTCTATTTTGCTCCGTTGTGTGGACAAGATTGAAGCTGAAAGGATTATGACTGAATTGCATGAAGGTACCTTTGGCACTCACTCTAACGGGCATACGATGGCAAAGAAGATTCTTAGGGCAGGCTATTACTGGTCTACCATGGAAGAAGACTGCTATCAACACTCCCAGACTTGTCATAAATGTCAAATCTATGCAAACAAGGTGCATGTGCCTCCAGTTCCTCTAAATGTCTTAACAGCTCCTTGGCCCTTCGCTATGTGGGGAATCGATATGATTGGGGAGATCAAGCCTACAGCCTCCAATGGACACCGCTTTATTCTAGTGGCCATTGATTACTTCACAAAGTGGATCGAAGCATCTTCCTTTGCATCCGTTACTAAGAATGTTGTTGCCCGCTTCATCAAGCAGAATCTCATTTGCCGGTACGGTATCCCCAAAAGGATCATCATTGATAACGGTACAAACTTTAACAATACTATGATCATCGCCCTGTGCGAGCAGTTCAAGATTCAACTTCACAATTCATCCCCCTATCGGCTAAAGATGAATGGTGCAGTCGAAGCTGCGAACAAAAACATCAAAAAGATCATACAGAAAATGACAGTCAGCTACAAGGACTGGCATGAGATGCTACCGTTTGCTCTCCATGGGTACTGTACCACGGCTCGCACATCAACTGGGGAAACACCCTATTCTTTAGTTTATGGCATGGAGGCTGTTTTACCTATTGAGGTTCAGATCCCCTCTTTAAGAATCATGAAGGATGCAGGTTTAAGTGAAGACGATTGGACCCAAACCCGACTTGATCAGTTGAACTTAATTAACAAAAAGAGACTTACTGCTGTTTGCCACGGTCAAACGTATCAAAAATGGATGATCAAGGCTTTCAACAAGAAAGTCAGACGCCAAGTGTATCAAGTTGGAGATCTAGTGATCAAGCGCATCATCTTGCCACAAAGTGATCCCAGGGGAAAATGGACTCCTACCTACGAAGGACCATTTGTAATCAAGAACTTTTTTTCTGGTGGGGCAATGATCTTAATCACCATGGACGACGACGACCTGCCACACCCTGCAAACGCAGACATAGTCAAAAGATACTACGCATAAAAGACCCTCTAGGTTGACACACCTAAGAAAAACAAGGGTATCCCGGCGAACCAAAAAGGTTTGGGCAAAAATTAGGGATAAAATAAAAAAATTTGTACACCCGGCAAGTTGAAAACCCGAAAGGGCGACTTGGGCAAAAAAGGGTTTCCCGGTGGACCGAAAACCCGAAAGGGCGGTCCAGGAAAAAGTTAGGGAATTAAAGTGTATGACTATGTCTCATCGGATCACTTTAAGGACAATTTCTTCATAGACAAACCTGGAGCTTCTGATCAATCCAGTCATCTTCGGAAGCAACAAATGGACAAGATATTCGGAGATACGAAGGCTATAGCAGAATGGGAACCCCATGGAATTTTTTACACATAGATATCTTTCTTTGTATAAATTTTTCTTACTTTTATGGCACCATCCTCTTACTAGGATGTCTGTCTCCTTTGTACAAAATACTTTTCAAAGTAAAAACAAAGATATCTCTTTCAAAGTACAGAAAACTATTTATATTTTTCTTTTACACTTGTGTTTTATTTGCAAAAATGTCCAATGATTCATTAATGAACATATGCATTTGAACATAATTACTGTTTACAAATAAACAGAAATGAAAAAGAACAGTTACTGATAGGTTGAAAGATTAGGAAAACGTCTTTAGGCTATTCCATGAACAATCCCTACAGTACATCATTAAGGTCCCCAGCGGAGCCAAAGTTTCAAACTGTTAATCCCCAGCAGAGCTGAAACTTCAAATCCTTAATCCCCAACGGAGCCAAAACTTTGAACTACAGATCCCAGCGGAGCCAAAATTTCAAACTATCAATCCCCAATGGAGACCATCCAGTTTCTCAAAATCCCCCAGCAAGTTATCTTGAAGCCTAAAAACTAACCAGACAATAACTTCTGATAAACCCCCAATAGATTGGCAGACAACCCAAACTCCTGAACTTTTTCCAAACAGGAATAAGCTTTTCTCACAGAGTCTTCACTACTCCCCAACAAGATAGCTTTCTTCCCCACATAGTTTTTATTTCTCCTCAACAGAATGAAGATTCTCATTCTTAATTCCCAGCAGAAGTCATCAAAATTCTCTGGATTCCCTTAGCAGATTACTCATGCAGTATTTGGCATTACTCTCACGACGGATATTTGTCAATACTCCAACTTCAAGACATGAAGAATCCCTATATCCCCAGAGAAGTCGTCAAGGATTTCTTATCCTCAGTCGCCAAGGATTTATTTTCCCCGACAGCAGTCAAGGATTTATTATCCCCAGCTGTCAAGGATTTATTTTCCTCAGCAAAACAGCAAATCAGCTTACATGCGCATACATTACATCCATATATCATAAACATTGATAAAACACATTTATTGCATCATACATTTCATGCAACATAAATTTGTGTTTCAGCTAACATTTTACCCTTTTCAGGATAAGATTAACAACTATCATTAACAATGTTCAAAGATTTCAGATACAGTACAGATACGAAAGTCATTCTGTCACTTATTCAGATTCTAGTCCAGATACACTCCAGACGTGGAAGTCATTCTGTTTCTAGTCCATATACACTCCAGAAACGGAAGTCATTCTGTCACTCATTCAGATCCCAGTCCAGATACGCTCCAGACACGAAAGCCATTCTGTCACTTATTCAAATTTCAAGTTCAGATACAACTCAGATACGTTCCAGATACGGACACCATTCTGATGCTCATTCTTTTGACTTACAACAAACATTCTTGGATGGCATCTACAAGCCCATCTCCAACAAGATTCTATCACCTCTCCAAATGGAATATTTAAGCCCATTCCCTCAACTACTTCATCAAGTGCAAATTTATGGGCACTCTAGTGTCCAATCATTTTTTACCTTCGAGTCACGAATGGAAAAACTCGCCAATCTAACTCTTCAGGTTCAAAAAGATTGAACAGGGGCAGCTGTTGTACCCCAAAATTTTCCCTCTCATTTATCAAGATTTTCCTCACAAGACTTCTTGGATTCAACACAAGATTAAGGTTTGGTCAGCTCAAGACATCTCCTTGCACTGATAACCTGAAATTAGGGTTTGAGTTTGCACAAGGATTTTTGGACCATCACTGCTTCATGTGACTTTCATACATCATTTTAGACCCCTAAGATTGCCCATGTTAAGTTTCAAGCCTTGAACCACATTTTTGATCAGTCAATTGGACAGTTGACCTAAAAATTAGTTGTATTGGGGAAAAGTCAACCATGGCCAATTTATAGTCAAACTTCATAATTTTTTATCCACAACAACATTTTAGACTCATATGTACCATTTGATCAAGTTTGAATCACAACTCCTTAAGAAATTTGATCAAATCATCAAAAGGGCAAAATGGTCAAAATTAGGGTTTTGACTAAGAAAGGGAAATTTCTGATTTTTAACCTAGTCAATGACCAATTGGGTTCAAACATGATTTCAAGGGTTCAATGGCATCATCTTGACCTAATCACATAGTTCAAAAGATCTCAAATTCATTGGATTGACAGATGAATTTTCCAGTCAATTGATCAAAAGTCAACTCTACACTGAAAAGTCAAACTTTGAATTCTTGATCAAAATCAAGTGCCAAGGGTCATAATTCATAAAGATATGTCAAAATGTGAAACTTTTTGACCAAGAAAACCATTTTTGAAAATTAGGGTTTTGAATTTGAAAAATTTCATAACTTAGAATTTTTCTAAGTATGGAAATCTTCTTATTTTTTCCCAACTTTTCACCACTTTTTCACCATGATGAAATTTGATTCAAAGAAAACATCCAACATGAAAGTTGTAGTCCTCCATGAAATCTACAAATTTTCTTCACAAAGTTTTCCCAAAAGATGCTTGGATCTCAAGTTATGAATTTGTGAATAGAGGTCCATGAACTAAATGACTTAGTGAAAATTTGCCCTAATTTAGGCAGGTTTTTGACCCAACTTCATGGACATTTTTCACCTAGTTCCAAGATGTATCTCAAAATGCATTTCAAATATGGATTGTATATCACATTGCAAGCTTTCTAAAGTGTCAAAGAACTCTCCAAGATCATTTGTGGTTAGGGAGAATCGAAGAAGAGAAATTGGCATTTTATCACTTTTGTTCATGCCATTTTCACAAAGTGTCAAGTTGCAAATCTGATCTTGGATGCTTGTACCTTGCATTACAGGTCCTAAACTCATTCTACACTCTCTAATTTAATTCTAACTCAGAAGATAAAGTCTTTATTTTGGCTTTTGGAACATTGTACAAGAGATAATTCCATTAATGGCATAAAGGGCACATTGTTATTTTCATAAAGGCAAGCTTTTGTAACTTTATCAACCTTGACCCATGGACTTGTTCCTTTGGTACAAACAACTTCCACAGATATCAAGCAATGTATACCAACTCTATGCAGCTAGCAAGCCAGCCAGTACAAGCATGTTTAGTGTGGTCACTTCACTTTTCTTCAAAAGAAAGAAAAGTTGCAAAAGTCCAAAGGCTTGCACATCTGATGAAGAGTAGACTTTGTATCCATTCTATACATATTCACGAACTTATCACAACTCAGGACACGAATGCTTAACATCCAAAACACCATAAAACTCAGAAACTTCATTTTTTGCCCAAACATCCAGCTTCTGCAAAATCCTTGCCAACTTCATTTTGGCTCGTGCATTTTGCCTTTTAACCTTTGAAACACTTCATCCACATCATATCAAAGTTATCCAAGCCTTTACATTGTTGTTGAAACCCCTGTTTCAGCCATTACCATTATCACTTTGGAAGCTTGCAACTTGACTTCTACAAAGAGTTTCAGCCATCCACAAAGCAAGCTAGGCATTGGAATAGCTTGAAGGAACTTCAAGGAAGCTCACACGATCCTCAGGCCTCACTCAAAGCCCCCACATTGTCATATCCAAATCCAGCTGAAGGAGGTATTTTTCAAATCTCTATCTCTATATTTATGCACCCTTAAGCCACGATTTGTGAAGCAAAAATGTAGCCCTTATCATGGTGAAGCTGTACATATGCATACTTGTCATTTATATTAACTGATCTAAGAGAATTTGAACCTTAAAGTTGCTGAAATATTAAGGTCACGATTTAGGGCCATTAAAATTCTCTCTGATCTTTGAGAGTTAGGTTACAAATTTTATATCATTGGAATCGTGAGATTACAAGCTACATGTTTTATGTTATGGGTTTTTGTTTTTGTGCAAGCAATAGCAAGATACAGATTTGAGCATATACGCGCGCGCAGGGAGGAAGCTGGAGGACAGGGATGACTTGTTTGGGCCTTGGTGCCCCTGGGCCTTTCTGTTTTGATTTTTGCACCCCCTGACCACTATTTGCACCCCCTGATTCTTGTTTTATATTTTTTTGCATTTTTTTTATATTTTCATGTTTATTGCTTTTAATCATTTCTTCTTAACATTAAAAATCCTAAAAAAATAATTAAGTGATTTTTTGCAATTTTATTTTATTTTATTTTTATTTTTTTTACATAGAAAATAGCTTATTAGAATAAATAGAATTTTATTTTCTTATATAAATTGTAAATACATTTAAAAATACCATACATTTTTTTTATTTTTTTATTTTACACATAAAATATTCATTTTCTCATACATATTTAATTTTTAATATTGTACATAATATTATTTATTATTTTCTTGTACAAAAATGGACAAAATAAATAATAGGAAACATATTTTTCTTTTAATCAAAAATTAGGGTTTCCCCCCCTTTCAAAAATAATAATATTATTTTTCCTTATTTTCTAGGGTTAATTAATTTTATTTTCTCATACCTTAAACAGATACAAAACATTTTTTCCATAAATACATTTTTATTTCATATTTAAATATTTGTACATTTATTTAATTTGCAAAATATTCAATTGGGTTTAAATAGTATTTTTAGGGTTTATTTTGTGCAATATCTCCATTCAAAAACTTGTATCCCCCTTCCCATAATAATTGTTGTAATAGCTTAGTTTATATTTACGAAATTTATCGCTTTATATACTTATGTAGTAAATTAGGGTTTTGCATGATAAGACTAAAAACAAACAAGTAGAAATGACCTAATCCAAAAAAAGCATGAAAAATGAAACACATTGCACACAAGCACCCTTAGGGTTTCACCCACTTGGTTTCCTAATTCAAAATGGCCATGTTACGCATGCGAAGTATCTTGGCAAAACAAAACAAAAATAAGATCATAGTCCCTCGATGACTGTGATGCGGTGGGAGAACTGACTAGAAGTTTTGCGTTTCGTTCGCACTTGTGCGGTTAGCAAGAGTCGCCACCGACTTTTCTTTTATCCAAAAGGAAAGGTAAAAAAGCACAGGAAAGACCTTTCGAGAATTTTCTCGGGTTCGGGGGGTAGATTATTAAAAGGGAAGGTGTCAGCACCCTTTTCATCCATTGTTTTCCATAGGCTCTTAGTTACTCGTTTAGATCACTTGCTTTTGTTTGATTGTGTGCTTGTGGTGTGGGTTTTGAAAGTATTTTGGAAAATTTCTTTGTAATGGTTCTCGTCTCTATAAGAACGTATACAAAGTTTTTGTTTCGAAAAATGGTTCAAAGATGTGTTTGTGAATCATGTTTTGAAAAGTTTTTTGAAAATAGGTTTTGCAATGGTTCTCGTCTCTATAAGAACGTATGCAAAACGTTTTGTCTTTTGAAAGTGTTTTTGAAATGGAGGTGTAGGTGTAAAAGTTTTGTCGTGAGCAAGCGAGTAACTAAGAGCGAATCTATCTACTCGAGAAGGTCTTAAGTTATTATTTTCTTCTTCCTTTTAATGGTGCTATCTTACCATTGATTTGGTAAGAAGCCCCATCATTGGATGTTAAGGGACAGGCGCAGGTCAATTTTAAAATCATTGAAGGCAACTTGTGAGGCACTTTAGCAATTTTTTGTAAGGGACAAGATCGTTTTAATCGAAGGCAACATCGAGGGTCATCGAGGGACTACGATCTTTGTTTATTGAAGGGTCATTTGCTAGAGTGTCTCATATTCGAGGGGCATGATTGTATTTCCGAGGCAACGAGTGAGGTTACCCTAGCAGTGCGCGTGTGATAAAGTGTGTCGGTTTCAAGTTATTTATTCTTTGATTAGGTCATCTAGCGATTGATTTTTGAGTCTTGCCATACATGCCTAGTTACTATACAGTATATGGAAAATAGTAAATTGCGGGAATTGAAATTCTATGCTATTACAAAAGTATTCGGGAATGGGGGTACAATTGTTACAAATGGGGATGAATCAAATGAAAATAGCAATGTCCAAATATCAAACAATACAACCAAATCGAATTGTTGTGCGATTTAATATAAATCTATGAAAATTTATGAAAATAAAAAATCAATAAAGTATGAAATGAAATGTATTTACTTGAAAAAAGAAAAAAAAGAAAACCTATTCTAAAAAAAAGGAATTGATTTGAATTAAAATCTTTATTAATATTTTTTGGTATTTTTATTAATTATGAATAAGTTTAAAAGAAAGAAACTAAACTAGGTTAACTCTTTTTTTGGATGTTTTATTAAATGTAAGAAAATTAATAAAATAAGTTTATGTAAAAAAAATGATAGAAATTAAAAACTAAAATCCTAACTTAATTTAATAAAAATGTTTTAATTTTATTTAGCATTTTTTCAAAACAAAAACAAATTAAAGAAAAGGAAAATATGGGCTTAGGAGACTTAGGGGTGTTAGGCCCAAAGAATAATAGAAGTGTTATCCTTGCTGCTAACAAAACATATCAAAATGAGGGGGGGGGGGGGGTTGTTAGCAAGCGCGTGTGGGCCTTAGGGAAATTGTAACAAAACAAAGCCCAATGCCATAAAGTTGTTTAATGTGTTTGATTAGGGATGTGAAAATGAATTAGGGTTTTTGGAACCCCTTTTCGTCCACAGCGCCGCTCATTATCACTCTTCCAATTTCGTTCACCTTGTTCAAATCGTTCATCTTTTATTCATCCTAACTCATCCCTAAACCTCTCATTAAACATCCATGTCCCTCTTTCAAATGAAATCATTATTGGCCTCTCTAATTCATTCTGATTTGCGTTCTTCTGGAAACCCTAGGTCCTGATTTATGCCTAAGATGCTCGATTATAGCTTATTCTGATCTCCCTCCCCCCAAGTTTCCGTTGCCGGAGCGCCTCTCAACCTCACCTCCTAACCAAGCGCTGACGATTTCTTTCTTGAAAGGTAAAGTTCTGTTTTGTTTAAGGCTTAACAGTTTCATCATTTTTTGTCTTGTTCATGCTCTTCTGTTAATCTACTTGTTATTCATTTGAGATGCAATAAATAGTTTGTAAAGATGGTGAAGAAGCCATACCTGTTTAGGGCTTTTCTGTGAAATGGAAGGGAATGGTGAGACGGAGGGAGGCGCTCCCTGGTGGCGGATTTCGCGAGGGAGGAGATGAAGATTGAAAGTGCTAGGGTTTCTGGTAACCTTTTTCTATCCTCTTTGCTTTGAATTATGATGATACTGTCTTTCTGGACTTTGTGATTTTTGTGATTGTTGAATGTTGTTTTCTCAACTTGAACGATTTATTGGTTCTCTAAGGTTGTTGGTTTGGATGCTGTTACTTCTTGATTAGTTTCAGACTTTGAGGTTTTTTTTTATGGTAGTTTGGCTTGGTATGTTTGACAGTTTGGGATTTTTTTGTGGTTTTGTGATTTTTTATGAGTTTTGATGGTATTGAGATGTTGGTTCAGATTTGGTTTGAGTTTTTTCTGAGTTACAGTTTGCAGGTTTTTTGATTTGAGAATTTGGAAGTCTTGACAGTTTGTTTTCCTTTGGTTTTGATTTTGAATGTTTTTTTGTTGTTTTGGATTTGTTGACAGTTTTTTGAGGTTTGAACTTGTTTGACAGTTTGATGCCTTTGACAGTTCTTTGGTTGATGGGAGATGCTGGGAGTTTTGGCTTGGTATGTTTTGTTGATGGATTGCAGGTTGTGTTTGAGTATGTTTTTCTGTTTTTTTAGTTGTTGGTCATCAACAGGTTTTTGTTATACAGTTTTGAAGGTTTGTTTGATGGTTTTTGTGGTTTGAAATGTTGGACAGTTTTGGAGGTTTTCTGAAGTTTGATAATTTTTCTCTCTATCTTCTGCTTTGCTTTAGCCTTGTCCACTGTTATATTAGTTGCTTTAGTTTGACAGCTTATTCAAAATGGTGGGAAAACCACCAAAATTTGAATATTTGTCATATTGTTCTCATGTTGTTTTTCTTGCAGTTTTTGTTTTCTAGCAATTCTTGTGCAATTGTGACAGCAGGGCATCATCCCTAGGTGACTTCTTTCCTCTCTCTCTCTCAATGACCCTAAGAGCCAATTTCTCTTTCACCTTTTTTTCTAAAAAGTTTGCAAATAACTTGGAAAATGATTATTATGGCTTATTGAACAAGTCTTTTGCTTGTTGACTTAGTTTATCATATATTATATTTTCTTTTTGTTGATGCCTGCTTCCTACTGCTATGTTGCTTGTTGTTGCCTCGTTTGCATTTTGTTTTTGCTGATGCGCTGCTGTTTGCACATTTTTACTTATTTGGACAACCTAGTTGTTTGCTGCCTAGCTTGGTGATGCGCTGATGTTTGTTATATTTGTTTGGCTGCTATTTGGGCCTCTTGTTTATTTGGACAGCCTTGTTGCATTTCTCTTGTTTGGATAGCTTGCTGCATTTCTCTTGTTTGGATAGCTTGCTTATATTTCTTCTTTTTGTGAACCAAGAGGAACAATTCTCTTGTGATTTGCAAATAGAGAAAAATAAAAATGTGATGAATTAAAAAAATAGCCTTCTGATTCCAAATTGCAAACATTAATTATGAACCCTTTTTCTGTCTTTTGAAAATTCTTGCTTATTCCCAATTAATTGTACTAACTATTTCTTTGTCTTTCATTTTCATGTGAGCACAACTGGATGGTGGCCAAGCAGGGGAAGCAAGAGACTCTGTGGCAAGCATGGAAGCAATGGAAGCTCAGTCAACCTTAGGCCTAGATTCATTTTCTTTTCTTTGTAATTTAGAGAGAAACATTCAACAATTGTACTAATTTATTTTTTTAAATACAATAAGTTGTAAAACCTAAAGTATTTAAATAATAAATTGTTTTGTAACAACTTTTGAAATAAATGGAGAAAGTCTTATGAGATATTCTGATGTCGATTAAAATCCTTTATTGTCAATAACTCGCAATTTTCTCTTTGCATCTTAACTAAATTTTAAAGATTCCCAATCAAGATAAATGAAACAAAATACTCCAATTTGATAACTTAAACTCCAAGTAATCCAATAATTCTATAATCTTGCAACTGCATTCCAATCAAAACACGCACTGTCTATTCCATAAACAAGCAAATGTTTATATGGTTAACCTGGATCAAACAAAACATGAATGTCCCAAATGACAGTCTTAGATTCCATCTCTTGTCTGAAACAAACATGCCTTGAGAACAAACATTAACCTTTCAGTAAACTTGAAGAAGCATGAAAACATGTGACAGCCAATTGGATCTTTGAGAATTCATTTCTTGTGAGAATTGCAAGAAAAACCCTAATTGTTGGTTTACTGCCAAAGGAGAAAATTTGTCTGATCGATTCTTGAGTCAATATTGAATATCTGAGAAACCCTAGGGTTGTGCTTTTTATGAAAATGAGATGGCAAATTTTGGGGTACAACAGCTGCCCCTGTTCAATCTTCTTGAACCTTAAGAGTTAGATCGGCGAGTTTTGTTGTTCATGACTCGAAGGTAAAAGATGATTGGACACTAGAGTGACCATAAATTTGCACTCGACAAAAGTGTAATTGAGGGAATGGGCTTAAAGATGCCATTCAAGAATGTTTGGTTGTAAATTGACAGAATAAGCATCAGAATGGTGTCCGTATTTGGAACGTATCTGAACTGTATATGTACTTGAATCTGAATAAGCGACAGAATGGCTTCCGTGTTTGGAGCGTATCTGAACTGTATCTTGAAATTAATTCTGAATGAGTAACAGAATGACTTCCGTGTCTGGAGTGTATCTGAACTGTATCTGAAATTGAAATCTGAATGAGTAACAGAATGACTTTCGTGTCTGGAGTGTACCTGTACTGTATCTTGAAATTAAGTCTGAATGAGTAACAGAATAACTTCCGTGTCTGGAGTGTATCTGAACTGTATCGGTACTTGGAGTTTGAATAAGTATCAGGATGACTCCTTGTTTAGGGCGTATCTGTACTGTATCTGAAATTGAGATTTGAATGAGTGACAGAATGACTTCTGTGGCTGGAGTGTATCTGTACTGTATCCGAAGTTGAGATCTGAATGAGTGAAGAATAACTTCCATGTCTGGCGCATATCTGTATTGTATCTGAAATCTTTGAATACTTGTTAAAGATAACTGTTAATCTCATCCTGAAAAGGGTAAAATGTTAGCTAAAACACAAAGTTATGTTGCATGAAATGTATGATGCAATAAATGTGTTTTATCCATGTTTGTGATGTAATGTATACGCATGTAAGCTGATTTGCTGTATTGCTGAGGAAAATAAATCCTTGACTGCTGTCGGGGTAAAGAAATCCTTGATTGTTGAGGGTTCCGCTGTGAGAGTAATGCCATATACTTCTTGAGGAATCTGCTTGGGGAATCCAGATAATTTTGATGACTTCTACTGAGGATTATTAACGGGAGTCTTTGTTCTGTCGAGAAGCAATAAAAACTCTGTGGGGAAATAGTTTATCCTGTAATGAAAACTCTGGGGAAAAGCTTAATTCCACTAGGGAGTTCAGGAGTTTGGGTTGTATGCCAATCTACTGGGGAGTTACCCTAGGTTGGGGAGAAACAAAAAGTTAACCGTTAACTGGTTGATTTTCAGGCTTCAAGACAACTTGCTGGGGAAACCTGGAGAAACTAGATGAGTTCTGCTGTGGGTTGAAAGTTTCAGCTCCGTTGGGGATTGGTAGTTGGTAGTCTCATCTCTGCTGGGGATCTGTAGTCCAAAGTTTTGGCTCCACTGGAGGATCTTAATGACGTGCTGTAGAGATTGCTCATGGAATATCCTAAAGACGTTTTCCTAATCTTTCTACCTGTCAGTAATTACTCTTTTTCATCCTGTTTATTTGTAAGCAGTAATTATGTTCAAATGCATATGTTCATTAATGAATCATTGGACGTTTTTGCAAATAAAACACAAGTGTAAAGAAAAAGGCAAATAGTTTTCTGTACTTTGAAAGAGATATCTTTGTATTTACTTTGAATAAGTGTTTTGTACAAAGGAGACAGACATCCTAGTAAGAGGATGGTGTCATAAAAATGAGAAAATTTTATACAAAGAAAGATAGCAATGTGTGAAAAGAAAAAAAATCTCATGGGGTTCCCATTCTGCTATAGCCTTCGTATCTCTGAACATCTTGTCCATTCGTTGCTTTGTTCGAGGATGATTGGATTGATCAGAAGCTCCGAGTTTAGTGTGAAGAGACTGTCCTTTAAAGTGATCCGACGAGATATAGTCATACGCTTTAATTCCCTAACTTTTGCCTGGACCTCCCTTTCGGTTTTTCATTCCACCAGGAAACCCTTTTTTGCCCAAGTTGCCCTTTCAGGTTTTCAACTTGCCGGGTGTACAGATTTTTTTGTTTTATCCCTAATTTTTGCCTGAACTGCCCTTTCGGGTTTTCGATTCACCGGGATGCCCTTTTTTTCCTAGGTGTGTCAACCTAGCGGGTCATTTATGCGTAGTATCTTTTGACTATGTCTGCGTTCGCAGGGTGCGGCAAATCGTCATCGTCCATGGTGGTTAAGATCATCGCCCCACCAGAAAAAATGTTCTTGATCACAAATGGTCCTTCGTAGGTAGGAGTCCATTTGCCCCTGGGATCACTTTGCGGCAAGATGATGCGCCTGATCACTAGATCTCTGACTTGATATACCTGGCGCCTGACTTTCTTGTTGAAATCTTTGATCATCTGTTTTTGATACGTCTGACCGTGGCAAACAGCAGTAAGTCTCTTCTCGTCAATTAATTTTAACTGATCAAGCCGAGTTTGGATCCAATCGTCTTCACTCAAACCAGCATCTTTCATGATTCTCAAGGAGGGAATCTGAACCTCGATAGGTAAAACAACTTCCATGCCATATACCAAGGAATAGGGTGTTGCCCCAGTTGAAGTGAGAGCCATGGTACGGTACCCGTAGAGAGCAAACAGTAACATCTCATGCCAGTCTTTGTAGGTGATTGTTATCTTCTGTATGATCTTCTTGATATTTTTGTTCGCAGCTTCGACAACATCGTTCATCTTTGGCCTATAGGGAGATGAATTGTGATGTTGAATCTGGAACTGCTCGCACAAGGCGGTGATCATAGTGTTGTTAAGGTTTGTACCGTTATCAGTGATAATCCTTTTGGGAATACCGTACCAGCAAATGAGATTATGTTTGATGAGGCGGGAAACAACATTGTGACGGATGCGAAGGAAGCTTCTTCGACCCATTTTGTGAAGTAATCAATGGCCACTAGAATAACACGGTGTCCATTGGATGTTGTAGGATTGATCTCTCCAATCATGTCGATTCCCCACATAGCGAATGGCCAAGGAGCCGTTAAGACATTGAGAGGAACTGGAGGTATATGTACCTTGTCCGCATAGATTTGACATTTGTGACAAGTCTGGGAGTGCTGATAGCAGTCTGCTTCCATGGTAGACCAGTAATAGCCTGCCCTTAGAATCTTCTTAGCCATCGTATGCCCGCTAGAGTGAGTGCCAAAGGTACCATTGTGCAGTTCAGCCATGATCTGTTCAGCTTCAATCTTGTCGACACAACGGAGCAGAATGCAATCATGATTGCGCTTGTACAAGATACCATTGCTTAGGAAGAAGTTAGCTGAGAATCTCCTTAAGAATTTTTGTCGTCGACTGAAGCTCCTTCAAGATATTCTTGAGCCTCGAGATACCTTTTGACTTCGTGAAACCAAGGTTGGTCCACTACTTCTTCGGTATTAATCTCGTGACAGTGTGCGGGTTCGTCCATCCGTTCAATGGTGATCTGGGGAGCCTCGTTGTCCCAATTAAGTTTAAACATGGATGACATTATAGCTAGAGCATCTGCTAGCTGATTTTCTTCTCGTGGGAAATGCTCGAAGGTAATCTGCTCGAAATATGATAACAACGTCAAGACATGTTCTTTGTAAGGGATGAGGTTGGGATGCTTAGTGTCCCACTCTCCTTTGATCTGACTGATGACCAAAGCTGAGTCTCCAAACACAACCAAAGATTTGATTCCCAAGTCTAAAGCAGCCTTGAGACCAAAGATACAAGCTTCATACTCGGCCATGTTGTTGGTACAGTTAAAGCAAAGTCTGGCGGTGAAAGGAGTATGGCAACCTTCTGGAGATATGAGCACAACACTGATACCGTTGCCAAGTGCATTGGAGGAACCATCAAAGTATAGGGTCCATCGGGATCCTTGTTCAGGTCTGTCATATGGTCTAAGATCTTCAATATTGTCCAATGTCATGATGTCTTCGTCGGGGAAGTCAAACTTCATGGATTGGTAATCTTCGACAGCTTGATGAGCCAGATGGTCAGCTAGCACACTTCCCTTTATAGCTTTTTGGGTCGTGTACTGTATATCATACTCTGTGAGGATCATCTGCCATCTAGCTATCCTTCCAGACAAAGCAGGCTTTTCAAAGATGTACTTGATTAGATCCATCTTAGATATCAGCAAAGTGGTATGAGTCAACATATACTGCCTTAGCTGGCGAGCAGCCCATACCAAAGCGCAATAAGTTTTCTCGAGCAGTGAGTATCGGGTCTCACAGTCGATAAACTTTTTGCTAAGGTAATAAATGGCATGCTCTTTTCGGCCAGACTCGTCATGCTGCCCCAGTACGCACCCCATTGAATTCTCTAGGACGGTCAGATACATGATTAATGGTCTTCCTTTGACGGGTGGCATCAAGATAGGAGGTTCCAGCAAATACTCCTTGATTTTATCGAAAGCAAATTGATAGTCATCATTCCATCTAACTACTTGATCTTTCTTCAATAGCTTGAAGATTGGTTCATAAGTAGATGTTAGGTGAGAAATGAACCTTGCAATGTAGTTTAGGCGTCCCAAGAAACCTATGACCTCCTTCTCAGTGCGAGGAGCAGGCATTTCTTGTATAACTTTGACTTTGACAGGATCAACCTCGATGCCTTTGTTGCTGACAATGAACCCCAAGAGTTTACGGGACCTGACTCTGAAGGTACACTTGTTAGGGTTCAATCTTAGCATGTACTCCTTCAACCTGACAAACAACTTTTGCAAGTGGTCGAGGTGTTCTTCTTCAGCTTGTGATCGGGCTATCATGTCATCTACGTTGACCTCTATCTCATGATGTATCATATCATGAAATAAAGCTACCATGGCGCATTGATAGGTTTCCCCGGCATTCTTCAGTCCCAATGGCATCACTTTGTAGCAGAACGTACCCTGTTGTGTAACAAAAGTAGTTTTCTCCATGTATTTAGGTGCCATTTTGATTTGGTTGTAACCTGAGAATCTGTCCATGAAAGAAAACACTTTTTGCTGAGCTGTGTTATCAACCAGGATGTCAATGTGCGGAAGTGAAAAATCATCTTTAGGGCTGGCCCTGTTTAAGTCTCTATAATCCACGCACATTCTCACTTTTCCGTCCTTCTTCGGCACGGGCACAATGTTAGCAACCCATTGAGGATAGGAAGTAACAGCAAGAAATCCAGCGTTGAACTGCTTCATAACTTCGGCTTTGATCTTTTCAGACATGTCGGGCCTCATGCGGCGGACTTTTTGTTTGACTGGTGGACAGTCTTCTCTTGTGGGTAGACGGTGTACCACAATGTCTGTATCAAGTCCTGGCATGTCTTCGTATGACCAGGAAAAGATCTCGACATATTCATGCAACAGCTGAATTAGGCGCTCCTTGACACTTGGCTCTAGGTTGGCACGTACTCTGATTTCCTTTTTGTCATCCTCAGTTCCCAAGTTGATTGTATCCAACTGCTCTTCATGAGGCAGAATAGCCCTTTCCTCTTGTTGTAGAAGCCTAGCCAATTCCCCTGGCACCTCACAATCTTCCTCACCTTCGTATTCGGCTTGGTAGATCAGATCTTCAGAGTCACTGAAGGCCATAGCAGAATCGTTACCCATGGGATCCGGAATGGAAGGGTACCTGCATTTGTGAGTGTGGGTGTGTGTAAGGGTATAGCCACCTTTAAATAAATAAAATGTAAAAAAGAAAGACAATGAACACAAAAGTTTGTATGAAACATAAGAACCCTTACAAATAGACCTTTGCGCCTCGGGTAAGACACAAGGTTAAAAAAGTACGAATTGTTTGAGAATTATTACAGATCCAACAGAAATGTTTGAAAGATAAATTACTGCGGTATGAAAGTAATCAGAACGAAGTCTTTTGCTTCCCAATTGCACAACCCTTCGCCAACAGTAGGAAAAATCTAGTCTTCCAAGCTTCCCTCTTTTTCACTGTCCTCTAGTGCATTATTCCCTTGATGACTGATCTTCACAGGTGGCCCTCCGGCACGGGCGCGACGCACAGCCTTCTGAGCAGTCGAGGTGAACCCCAAGCCAAATTTATCTGATTTGTAAGGAAAGTCTGGAAGCTTCCCTCAGATTGTGCTTCCTCCCTCTTCAATCACAGCCTTTGCATCCTTGAGAGATGAAATCCGAGGCAGAGGTCTGGTAATCATGGGCACAGAAGCCACTGTTTTGGTTGCTGCAATCTCCTGAGCTACCTCCTCAAAATGCTGAAAAGGGGTTTCGATGAATTCACTATCCAATTCTACATAGCAGAAAGAATTTAGATGGCTTATCATGTATTCCTCTTCGCCATGAACAGTTATGATTTTCCCCTGGACAGGGTACTTTTGCATTTGATGCAGAGTAGAAGTGACGGCTCCAGCATGGTGGATCCAAGGTCTTCCCAACAAGCAAGAATAGGAAGGACGGATGTCCATCACATAGAATGTGGAGTTGAAGGTTTCAGTTCCCACTTTAATCGGGATGTCCACCTCCTCATGGACCATCCTTTTAGAACCATCAAAGGCTCTGACAATTATATTGCTGGGCTTCAAAGTTAAACCTTCACAATCCAGTCTATCCAAGGCTTTCTTTGGCAAGACGTTCAATGATGAACCTGTGTCTACCAGTACGTGTGCTAGGGTAGTCCCTCTGCATTCCATCGAGACATGCAAAGAGTCATTATGTTTTCTCCCTTTGGATGTTAAATCAACATCGGAGAATCCTAGACCATTGTCAGCGGTTAAGCTAGCTACACATTCCTGGAACTGATCCGCGGAGGTTTCCGGTGGCACGTGGGCCGTCTTCAAGAATTTAATCAGAGCTTTAGCATGAGCTTCTGAACAAAGCAACAGGGCCAATATGGAGATCTTCGAGGGGGTTTGCCCCAACTATTCCACCACATCATAATCGCTTTTCTTGATTATTTTTCAAAATTTTCTCCATTTCTTTTTGAGAGGTTTCAGGGATGATCAACGGCTGAGCCCTCGTCTTGGCGGGCTCTTCTTGGATCCCTTTCCCTTGAACATCAGTAGCAACAGAGGGTTTAACCACAGGGGTTGCAACTTCTTCAATAATTGGAGTTCTCACATATATGTTTACCGGTGCAGGGGTAACCTTAGGAGCAACTGAGGGTCCAAAGATTGCCTTTGGAAGGGCAATCTCTAGAGAGAAAATTCTTCCACTGAGGGTGATTTTGCTCGTTCAGGCAATGTTTCCAATGTCGGAAGTCTCTTCATCAGAACTCTCTCCAGTTGATTCAATTTGTTTAATACTGTGGTAATAGATTTCTCCACTGTAGTTCCACGGTATTGATTTGTCGGACTTGTATGGGACGGGCCCGGGCATGGTTATCTTCAAAGGTACAGTCTTTGGAGCGGATGTAATCTTAACATGCCTTTTGGAGACCTTGGAAAGATTGACGGATATGGTTATTATTGAAATATCATTGACAAGAGTCGGTGTAACAGGAGTCTTCTCAAAAAGGATTTCTTGGTTATCCATTAGGCGTTGGATGCCTAACTTCAACAATGGACAGTCGGTTGGTAAGGATGAACAAAGGCAGCAATCTTCTTCACAACCTGGGAAAATCCCAGCTTTCAGCAAATTCAACTTGATTAACGGTAGCGGAGTTATCAAATCATCAACAGTAAAAACAAATAGATCCTCTTCAACAGGATGGGCATTGTGGCCATGCTTTGGCATTAGAGCAGAGATTACATTCGGCTTTTCAGGGGCGTCGAATTCCACTTCTTTAGCGTCTATCAAATCTTGAATCTTATTCTTCAGGGCCCAACAATTGTTGGTGTCGTGCCCTATACTCCCTGAATGATAAGCACACTTGGCATTCGAATGGTCGTAAGGAGAAGCTGTATTCGGATTTTTTGGGGCCTCTTTCAGACTGGAAAGGTTTAACTTCAAGATATGGGGTAGAACCTAAGCAGGAGTCATGTTTATCTGGGTGAATTGCCATACAAGCCTTTCCACCCTTGCTTGGTTGGTTCTGGGTTGATTGTTTATGGGCTGGTCAACTGCAGACTTCTGAATCATTACGGCCCCCACCGCTGCCCGATGCTGAACTCTTCCTTGACCTGTTTGAGAGTAGACAGCTGATACTTCTTTCTTTGCTGGAAAAGGCTTTTTGATGGCAGCGGAAGCAGATGCATCTTTTTGAATTTTCCCGCTCTTGATTCTGGCTTCAACTCTCTCACCAGTTAGAATCAACTCAGTGAACCCCGCGGAGGAGCTTACAATCAGATGATTAAAGAAAGGCCCTGACAGAGTCCCTAAGAACATGTCTACTAACTCCCTCTCAGATAGAGGTGGTTGTACTCGTCCTGCCAAGTCTTCTCCATTTCTGGACATACTCTTTGAAACCTTTATTGGAGACCATGCCCATACTCTGTAATTGAGTACGGGTTGGTGCTAAGTCCACATTGTATTAATACTGTTTATAGAAGGCAGCTTCCAAATCCTCCCAATTATGGATATCTGCTCTCTCCAACTGGTAGAACCAATCAAGCTGCATTCCCGAAAGACTGTCCTGGAAAAAGTGGACCCACAGGTCTTTATCAGAAGAATGTGGTTGAATTTTCCTGACATAAGATCGTAGGTGCATCTTTGGGCAAGACACCCAATCGTACTTAGCAAACAGTGGCACTTTAAATTTTGGAGGGATTACAATTCCAGAAACCAACCCTAGCTCCTCAAAATCCAGCCCCAGTACTCTTTGCACTTCCATAGCAGCCAGACGTTCTTCCAAGTTCTTGTATTTTTCATCTGCAGGAGGGTACTGTTGTTCTGAGTAATCCTCTTCTTCCTCTTCTTCAGCTTCAGAATTTGAGGGCACGATAGTCTCTTTACCCTTCCTCTCTCCTTCCTCAGAGGTTGATGGAAAATCTAGGACCCTTCTGGCTTGACCTTCAAATCTTCTGCCCAAGGTAGCCACACCAACTTTCTTCTTCTTCTTTTTCTCTTTTTCCTTCTCTAGCAGAGTCTTGAGCTTCTCCTGACCCTTAGCCAAGGTCATGAGTAGCTGTTGGAATTTTGAATTCTGAGCTTACAAGTCTTTGATCGTTTGTTCAATATCCATCTTGCTGAAATAAACAGCAGAGAGATGAGGAAACTTAGTGTGAAGACCTGTTTATGCATATGATGAATGATATGTATTCATGTAATGTTTTCAGGGATTCAGAAATTCAAATTTGCTTTAAACAAAAAAGAAACACACGTCATATTAATAAGATAGAATTTGTTAGTACATCAATGCCCCTTGGGAAAAATAATACAAAATTCTAAGGTAAAAAGACGTTGCACATCCTCTTTGGCACAATGTAGGTGTTGAGAGTCTTCTCTTCATGAAGTAACCGAGTGAGTTCTAAAACCTTCTTCTCGCCTGCGTAGAATTGGGCTTCAAAAGTGTCTCGTTCTCCCTTGAGTTGTATCCAACTCCTTTGCAGATCTTCGAGTGATGTTGGCATGTCAGGATATAGGAGGGTGTATGGAACCTCTCCTTCCTTAACAGGCTCTATAATCACTAGGAGAATGGAGGGGTAAGGCATCATAAGACTTTGGGCGCGGGTTAGTACCCACTTGAGGTAAGGCTCAATGGGGATGGAATTCTTGTGTCCCAAGGTCTTACTGTCTACCTTGTTAGGCATCCTCCAAGCTCGGATGAACCTTTGTCGGAGTCCTTGATTGTCATTGTCGAAGTCGAAAACCAAGCCTTGAATTAGCATGTCATGTGGGCCATACCTTCGAGCATAGCCAAACTGTCTTAGAGCCAAGCAGGGGTTGTAGGTGATGCCTCCCCTAATGCCAAGTAGAGGAAAATTAGGGAATTCCCCACAACGTTCGACGATGATAACATTCTCTCTAGATCGAGAACACCAATGAATATCTGAATGTGTAAGAGTCATCAATCGGTGTGACAACCTCAAACCTTGCTCATTCTTCAAAACTGACTGGAGAAGGTGAGAAATAAACCACCTTGCTAGAAGAGGAGTGCAGCACATGAGAACACCTCTTTTCCTTATTGTACGAGTGTGAAAAGAGTGTAAGATATCTCCAAGCAATGTAGGCACCGGGTTGCGAGCCATGAAGATTTTGACAGTATTCATATCTATAAGCTGGTCAAGGTTTGGGAATAAGACCAACCCATGGATGAGAAGAGCTATAATCTCCTCAAAAGCTTGTAAGTCCAAGGAATTCCAACAGCTTTGGGCCTTCTCAAACAAAAACTTTTCCAAGAAGCCCTTGACACCACTTCTAGTTTCCCAATGACCTGTGATATCTGATGGTTGCAAGTACATGGCTTGAGCAACATCTTCAGGCTTTGGATCTCTTTCCGTACCATTGAAAGATAGTTGATTGAGAATAGGAATCCTCAAGAGTTGAGAAAATTCCTCCAAAGTAGGCACAAGCTGGTAGTCAGGAAATGTGAAGCAGTGATGCAACGGGTCAACGAATTGGAAAAGAACTTTCACCATGTCTTCCTCTGTGTTGGAAGTGACTAAGTTGAGAAGACGACCATGCCTCTCAGTGAATGGAGAATTCTCAGGAATCCTGGAAGCAAGCTCCTTGAGTTGAGGAGGAATTCTTACAAGGTTGACCTGGATAGTTTTTCTGCGAAGTGAATCCATAACCTACAAAACAGGAACCAAGATGAACTTTCCAAAAAACCTTGAAATGGTTAGTGGATGCATATGATGCTTCATGATGTCCATGATGTTATGCAGAAGTATGTATGTACAAGCAAATCACACAAGTTCCTAGTTCAAGCTTGCATGGGGTTTCATAGGTAAGTACCCTCTTGAAGTTTAGTTGGCTCAACCTGTCTTAGAAATAGTAACTGGGTTCTAAGGATCTCAATATCACTGGATTGTTTTCTGTGTTCATTGTTTCAGTTTAGCCACTTTTCTGGCGACCGAAATATTCCAAGAAAACAACCCTCAATGAGTGTAGTATCGAGTATCTACCAACTTCGGACTGCACCAAAGCCGGTCATCTCACTACATCCTAAAAGGCCATGTTGGTCAAGTAAAGGTTCTAAAAGTTCGTTAGTGCTTCATGACATCACTCAGTGGCCTCGTATTCTCTTTGATTGACTCAAAGGCTACCGGTACCCACAAATATGTCAACTAACATAGCTATTGCTTAGACCGTGTCGGTATACCCCACACAGTTTCCACAATGTATTGCTATTTACCTATGAATGTTTTCCAAATCCGGGTAGAGGATTCAAACCCAAACAATAGAACCAAAGTGTAAAGCAAACAAATCAAGCAAGATAAGCATGTAAAGGTGATCTAAAACCCTAAGGTAACCCCACTTTTATATTAATCCCCAGCAGAGTCGCCAGTTCTGTGATGCGGTGAGAGAACTGACTAGAAGTTTTGCGTTTCATTCGAACTTGTACGGCTAGCAAGAGTCGCCACCGACTTTTATTTTATCCAAAAGGAAAGGTAAAAAATCACAAGAAAGACCTTTTGAGAATTTTCTCGGGTTCGGAGGGTAGATTATGAAAAGGGAAGGTGTCAGCACCCTTTTCATCCATGGTTTTCCATGGGCTCTTAGTTACTCGTTTAGATCACTTGCTTTTGTTTAATTGTGTGCTTGTGGTGTGGGTTTTGAAAGTATTTTGGAAATTTTCTTTGTAATGGTTCTCATCTTTATAAGAACGTATACAAAGTTTTTGTTTCAAAAAATGGTTCAAAGATGTATTTATGAATCGTGTTTTGAAAAGTGTTTTGAAAAGAGGTTTGGCAATGGTTCTCGTCTCTATAAGAACATATGCAAAACGTTTTGTCTTTTGAAAGTGTTTTTGAAATGGAGGTGTAGATGTAAAAGTTTTATCGTGAGCAAGCGAGTAACTAAGAGCGAATCTATCTACTCGAAAAGGTCTTAAGTTGTTCTTTTCTTCTTCCTTTTAATGGTGCTATCTTACCATTGATTTGGTAAGAATCCCCATCATTGGATGTTAATGGACAGGCGCGGGTCAATTTTACAATCATTGAAGGCAACTTGTGAGGCACTTTAGCAATTTTTTGTTTATTGAAGGGTCATTTGCTAGAGTGTCTCATATTCGAGGGACATGATTGTATTTCTGAGGCAACGAGTGAGGTTACCCTAGAGGTGCGCATGTGAGAAAGTGTGTCGGTTTCAAGTTATTTATTCTTTGATTAGGTCATCTAGCGATTGATTTTTGAGTCTTTCCATACATGCCTAGTTACTATACAGTATATGGAAAACAGTAAATTGCGGGAATTGAAATTCTATGCTATTACAAAAGTATTCGGGAATGGAGGTACAATTGTTATAAATGGGGATGAATGAAATGAAAATAGCAATGTCCAAATATCAAACAATACAACCAAATCGAATTGTTGTGCGATTTAATATAAAGCTATGACAATTTATGAAAATAAAAAATCAATAAAGTATGAAATGAAATGTATTTACTTGAAAAAAGAAAAAAATAAAACCTATTCTAAAAAAAAGGAATTGATTTGAATTAAAATCTTTATTAATATTTTTTGGTATTTTTATTAATTATGAATAAGTTTAAAAGAAAGAAACTAAACTAGGTTAACTCTTTTTTTGGATGTTTTATTAAATGTAAGAAAATTAATAAAATAAGTTTATGTAAAAAAAATGATAGAAATTAAACACTAAAATCCTAACTTAATTTAATAAAAATGTTTTAAATTTTATTTAGCATTTTTTCAAAACAAAAACAAATTAAAGAAAAGGAAAATATGGGCTTAGGGGTGTTAGGCCCAAAGAATAATAGAAGTGTTATCCTTGCTGCTAACAAAACAAATCATAATGGGGGGTGTTAGCAAGCGCGTGTGGGCCTTAGGGAAAATGTAACAAAACAAAGCCCAATGCCTTAAAGTTGTTTAACGCGTTTGATTAGGGATGTGAAAACGAATTAGGGTTTTTGGAACCCCTTTTCGTCCACAGCCGCGTCATTCGTTATCTCTCTTCCAATTTCGTTCACCTTGTTCGAATCGTTCATCTTTTATTCATCCTAACTCATCCCTAAACCTCTCATTAAACATCCCTGTCCCTCTTTGCAAATGAAATCATTCTTGGCCTCTCTAATTCATTCTGATTTGCGTTCTTCTGGAAACCCTAGGTCCTGATATATGCCTAAGATGCTCGATTATAGCTTATTCTGATCTCCCCCCCCCCCCCCCAAGTTTCCGTTGCCGGAGCGCCTCTCAACCTCACCTTCTAACCAAGCGCTGATGATTTCTTTCTTGAAAGGTAAAGTTCTATTTTGTTTAAGGCTTAACAGTTTCATCATTTTTTTTGTCTTGTCCATGCTCTTCTGTTAATCTACTTGCTATTCATTTGAGATGCAGTAAATAGTTTGTAAAGAGGGTGAAGAAGCCATACATGTTTAGGGCTTTTCTGTGAAATGGAAGGGAATGGTGAGACGGAGGGAGGCGCTCCCTGGTGGCGGATTTCGCGAGGGAGGAGATGAAGATTGAAAATGCTATTATTTCTGGTAACCGTTTTCTATCCTCTTTGCTTTGAATGATGGTGATACTGTCTTTCTAGACTTTGTGATTTTTGTGATTGTTGAATGTTGTTTTATCAACTTGAACAGTTTACTGGTTCTCTAAGGTTGTTGGTTTGGATGCTGTTACTTCTTGATCAGTTTCAGACTTTGAGGTTTTTTTTATGGTAGTTTGGCTTGGTATGTTTGACAGTTTGGGATCTTTTTGTGGTTTTGTGATTTTTTCTGAGTTTTGATGGTATTGAGATGTTGGTTCAGATTTGGTTTGAGTTTTTTCTGAGTTACAGTTTGCAGGTTTTTTGATTTGATACTTTGGAAGTCTTGACAGTTTATTTTCCTTTGGTTTTGGTTTTGAATGTTTTTTTGTTGTTTTGGATTTGTTAATAGTTTTTTGAGGTTTGAACTTGTTTGACAGTTTGATGCCTTTGACAGTTCTTTGGTTGATGGGAGATGCTGGGAGTTTTGGCTTGGTGTGTTTTGTTGATGGATTGTAGGTTGTGTTTGAGTATGCTTTTCTGTTTTTTTTACTTGTTGGTCATCAACAGGTTTTTGTTATACAGTTTTGAAGGTTTGTTTGATGGTTTTTGTGGTTTGAAATGTTGGACAGTTTTGGAGGTTTTCTGAAGTTTGATAATTTCTCTCTCTATCTTCTGCTTTGCTTTAGCCTTGTCCACTGTTATATTAGTTGCTTTGGTTTGACAGCTTATTCAAAATGATGGGAAAACCACCAAATTTTGAATATTTGGCATATTGTTCTCATGCTCTTTTTCTTGCAGTTTTTGTTTTCTAGCAATTCTTGTGCAATTGTGACAGCAGGGCAACATCCCTAGGTGACTTCTTTCCTCTCTCTCTCTCTCAATGACCCTAAGAGCCAATTTCTCTTTCACCTTTTTTTCTGAAAAGTTTGCAAATAACTTGGAAAATGATGATTATGGCTTATTGAACAAGCCTCTTGCTTGTTGACTTAGTTTATCATATGTTATATTTTCTTTTTGCTGATGCCTGCTTCCTACTGCTATGCTACTTATTTTTGCCTCGTTTGCATTTTATTTTTGCTGATGCGCTGCTGTTTGCACATTTTTACTTGTTTGGATAGCCTAGTTGTCTGTTTCCTAGCTTGGTGATGCGCTGTTGTTTGTTATATTTGTTTGGCTGCTGTTTGAGCCTCTTGTTTATTTGGACAGCCTTGCTGCATTTCTCTTGTTTGGACAGCTTGCTGCATTTCTCTTGTTTGGATAGCTTGCTTATATTTCTTCTTTTTGTGAACCAAGAGGAACAATTATCTTGTGATTTGCAAATAGAGAAAAATAAAAATGTGATGAATTAAAAAAATAGCCTTCTGATTCAAAATTGCAAACTTTAATGATGAACCCTTTTTCTGTCTTTTGAAAATTCTTGCTTATGCCCAATTAATTGTACTAACTATTTTTCTGTCTTTCATTTTCATGTGAGCACTACTGGATGGTGGCCAAGCAGGGGAAGCAAGAGACTCTGTGGCAAGCATGGAAGCAATGGAAGCTCAGTCAACCTTAGGCCTAGATTCATTTTATTTTCTTTGTAATTTAGAGAGAAACATTCAACAATTGTACTAATTTATTTTTTTAAATACAATAAGTTGTAAAACCTAAAGTATTTAAATAATAAATTGTTTTGTAACAACTTTTGAAATAAATGGAGAAAGTCTTATGAGATATTCTGATGTCCATTAAAATCCTTTACTGTCAATAACTCGCAATTTTCTCTTCGCATCTTAACTAAATCTTAAAGATTCCCAATCAAGATAAATGAAACAAAATACTCCAATCTGATAACTTAAACTCCAAGTAATCCAATAATTATGTAATCTTGCAACTGCATTCCAATCAAAACACGCACTGTCTATTCCATAAACAAGCAAATGTTTATCTGGTTAACCTGGATCAAACAAAACATGAATGTCCCAAATGACAGTCTTAGATTCTATCTCTTGTCTCAAACAAACATGCCTTGATAACAAACATTAACCTTTCAGTAAACTTGAAGAAGCATGAAAACATGTGACAGCCAATTGGATCTTTGAGAATTCATTTCTTGTGAGAATTGCAAGAAAAACCCTAATTGTTGGTTTACTGCCAAAGGAGAAAATCTGTCTGATCGATTCTTGAGTCAATCTTGAATATCTGAGAAACCCTAGGGTTGTGCTTTTTATGAAAAATGAGAGAGCAATTTTTGGAGTACAACAATGACGCTATCAAAAGGTTGCCTAAACAAATGATCTTGGTCCCTCAAAAATTCTAAGATACTTGGCAATATTGCTATCATGGTCATACGATGACCCACTTCTGTCCCGTTTAAACATCCAAAGATAGGGTTGTTTACCAAATCAATGGTAAATCAACAATGTGAAAGGAATAAAAATGCATAGGAAAGACATTTGAGTAGGTAGATAGCTTTTAAGTTACTTGCTCTATTTCAAAATAATCCTTGCTATTTTCAAAAACAAGCACACACACATTTTCAAAACATTTCAAAATAACTTTCAAAATATTAAAACATTTTTCAAAAGACAAACATTTTTGTATACATTCTTACGAACGAGAATCATAACAAAGATTTCCAAAATGATGGCCTCTTTTCAAAATACTTTCAAAACCACACCAAACACAAAGCACCATTTCAAACAATTTCAAAAGCAAAGCAAGTGATCTAAGCAAGTAACTAAGAGCCCATGGAAAGCCATGGATGAAAAGGGTGCTAGCACCTTCCCTTTTAATAATCTACCCCCCGAACTCAAGAAAACATCTCAAAGGTCTTTCCTGTGCTTTTTTACCTTTCCTTTTGGATAAAATAAAAGTCGGTGGCGACTCTTGCTAAACCGCGACATTTGCAACGAAACGCAAAACCTCAAGTCAGTTCTCCCACCGTATCACAATGAACATATACATTTGAACATAATTACTATTTACAAATAAACAAAATGCGAAAGACAATTACTGATAGATTGAAAGAGCCGGAAAACGTCTCTAGGCTATTCCATAAGCAATCCCCACAATACGTCATTTAAGATCCTCAGCGGAACTAAAAATTTAAATTGTCAATCCCCAGTAGAGATCGTCAAATTTCTCAGAATTCCTCAAAGCAATATGTGGCATTGCTCTCACAAGCGGAATTGTTGTCAGTACTTCAAGACACGAAGACTCACATATCCTCATCAACGTTCAAGGATTTATTTTCCTCAATCAAACGTCAATACAGAAAATCAGCTTGCATGCGCACAAATTACATCCATATATCATAAACATTGATAAAACACATATGTTGCACCTGACATTTAATACAACATAATTTTGTGTTTCAACTAACATTTTACCCTTTTCAGGATGAGATTAACAGCTACCATTAACAATATGCAATCATGATATGGTACGAATACGCTCCAGACACGAATGTCATTCTGATACTCATTCAGATTCAACTTTCAGATACAGTACGGATACTCTCTAGACACAGATGCCATTCTGATACTCATTCAGATTCAGACTTTATATATAGTATGGATACGCTCCAGACACGGATGCCATTCTGATACTCATTCAGATTCGGACTTCAGATACAACACAAATACGCTCCAAACACGGATGTCGTTCTGATACTCATTTAGATTCAACTTTCAGATACAGTACAGATACGCTCCAAACACGGATGCCATTCTGATACTCATTCAAATTCAGACTTCAGATACATTATGGATACGCTCTAGACACGGATGCCATTCTGATACTCATTCAGATTTGGACCTCAGATATAGCACAAATACGCTCCAGACACGGATGCCATTCTGTTACTCATTCAGATTCAACCTTCAGATACAGTACGGATACGATCTAGACACAGATGCCATTCTGATACTCATTCAGATTCAAACTTCAGATACAACACAAATATGCTCCAGACACGGATTCCATTCTGATACTCACTCTTTCAGCTTACAACTTACAATTCAACAAACATTCATGGATGGCATCTAACAAGCCCATCTCCAACAAGATTCTATCACTTCTCCAAATGGCATCTTTAAGCCCATTCCCTAAACTACACATCATCGAGTGCAAATTTCTGGGCACTCTAGTGTCCAATCATCTTCTACCTTCGAGTCACGAATGGAAAAACTCGCCAATCTAACTCTGCTGGTCTAAGAAGATTGAATAGGGGAAGTTGTTGTACCCCAAAATTTTCCCTCTCACTTATCAAGAATTTCCTCACAAAATCTCTTTGACTCAAGACTGGATTAGGGTTTGACCAAGCTCACGACACCTCCTCATGCACTGATGACCAAAATTAGGGTTAGAGTTTGCACAAGGATTCTTGGACTATCAGTGCTTCATATGACTTTCAAAAATAATTATGGACCCCTAAGATTACTCATGACAAGTTTCAAGCTTGGAACCACATTTTTGATCAGTCAATTGGATAGTTGACCTAAAAATCAGCTGTATTGGGGAAAAAGTTAACCATGGCCAATTTACAGTCAAACTTCAGAATTTTTTATCCACATCAACATTTTAGACTCATATGTATCATTTGATCAAGTTTGGATTACAATTCCTCAAGAAATTTGATCAAATCACCAAAAGGGCAAAATGGTTAAAATTAGGGTTTTTACTAAGGAAGGACAATTTCTGATTTTTAACCTAGAAAATGATCAATTGAGTTAAAGCATGATTTCAAGGATTCAATTGCATCATCTTGACCTAATTACATGGCTCAAAACATTGCAATTTCATTGGATTGACAGATGAAGTTTGCAGTCAACTGATAAAAAGTTAAATGTACATTGAAAAGTCAAACTTTGACTTTTTGGTCAAAATCAAGTGCCAAGGGTCACAATTCATCAAAACATATCAAAATGTGAATCTTTTTCATCAAGAAATCCAAGTTTGAAGATTAGGGTTTAAATTTGAAAATTTTCTTAACTTAGAAAATTTTCTAAGTATAGAAAATTTCTTAATTTTTCTCAACTTTAGGCCATTTTTTCACCATGATACATAATGATTCAAAGAATGTTTCCAACATGATAGTTGTAGACCTCCATTAAATCTACAACTTTGATTCACACACTTTTCTCTAAATATGCTTGGATCTCAAGATATAAATTTATTAATACATGCTCATGAACTTAATAACTTAGTGAAATTTTGCCCTAATTTAGGTAGGTTTTGGACCCAACTTCATGGAAATTTTTCACCTAGTTCCAAGAGGTATCTTGAAATGCATTATGAGTTATAGAGCACATTTCAAGATTTCCAAAATGTCCAAGAACTCCTCAAGATCATTTTTGAGTAGAGAGAATCGAAGAGATGAAGTTGGCAATTTCTCACTTTTTGTCCAAGCCATTTCATGAAGAACAAAGTTCCAATCAGTACCTATGCTGCCTAATCCATGCTTTACAGGTCCCAAACTTGTTCCTCACTCCTTAATTTAATGCTTACTCAGTTGACAAAGCTTTGATCCATGCCCTAGAGCCATTATCCAAGTTGTAATTCCATAAATGGCATAAAGTGACCATTGCCATTTTGAAAAAGCTCAACTTTTCCACTTTCCAATTCTTGAGCATTGAACCTGTCTCCATTGCACATACAAGTCTTACAGGCCTAAAGCAATTTGTACAAGTTTATACCAACCCTAAGAAAGCAAGTACAAGCATGGCAAGCCTTGTCCCTTCACTTTGCTTCAAAAGCAAGAAAGGTTGCAAAAAGGCTAGAGCTGGCACATCTGTTGGAGGGCAGACTAGAAACTGATTCCATACTAATATACAAAGATAATACAACACAAGGGACGATTAGTTAAGGCCTGAAACACTCCCAAGCTCAAAAACACCAGAAAACTGTCAAAACTTGCAGTTTTGGCATAAGCATACCAATCTCTCATTTGGCTCATGCGTTTCCATTCTTAATCATCAAAAAACCTTACCTACTTGATATCCAGCTAATCCAGACCTTCATCCTTGTTCTATAACCCCTTCTTCATCATCTCTATTTTTGTTTTCAAAGCTTGCAGGTTGACTTGGCCAAGGAGTTTCAGGCACTTTCAGAGCAAGGCAAGAGTGGGAATACATTCAGGGAAGTTCAAGGAAGCTCAAGCAAGCACTAGGCCTCCATCAAACTCACTCCAGTTCAATCCATGATTTCAACTGAAGGAGGTAAAATCTCAACTTCTATCTCCTTGTACATGCAACCATTGTCCATGATTTGTGAATAAATAATGTAGTTCTCATTGCAACGAAACTATACATATCTTTATCTTACATTTATTTGGCCTGAGTTGAGAGAATTTAGAACTTGAAGTTTCTGAAAAAATTAGGTTTAAATTTAGGGCTTTTAAAATTATCTTTGATCTTTGATTGTTAGCTTACATAACTTATATGGTTGGAACTGTGAGATCAAATACTACAACTTTCATGTTATGAGTTTTCATTTTCATGGAAGAATGAGAGAGTTACAGGACATTTAGCCAAGCTTGAGGAAGAAGATGAAGTACAGGGCAAGGACTTGTTTCATGTTATATTATTTTTGCTTCACTTAAGACAATGGATGTATAGCCACCCCAGTGGCAAAATAGCGCGCTGGTGAGACTCATGTCCTGGGTTCGAACATGGGCGCTACTTTGTTTTTCACACTTTTCCCCATTTTTCCAGTTTTTGCTTTGTGCAGGTTTGGGCCTCCATATTTGGGCCATGGTCTTTTTTGCTAACATGCTATCTCTAGTCTGCTTACTATACCCCCTGGCCCATTATTTTCCATACATTTTTATTTAATTTATTTTTGTTTTCATTAATATTTCTTTAATGTATAAAAATCCAAAAAAATATAAATTTCATAACATTGCATTTTTATTTTATTTTAGTTTATTTTTCACATAAAAATATATTTTATTTTTAATATATATCATATATTTTTTTAATAAACTTGTGAATATATAATTAAAATATACTTAGTTTATTTTATTTATTTCCCTTTCATCCCATACTTATACATATTTATTTTTGCATATATAAAAACTTTATATTTTTATATACAATATTATTTATTATTTTAATATAAAAAAATACATAAAAAATAATAATACATATGAACTTCATTTTCTTTTAAATAGAAATTAGGGTTAAGCCTCCCTTCTAAAAAATTATTTTCTTTTCCTTATAATTTTAGGTTTACATTAAATTTTCTTTTACATAAAAAACAAAACAAAAAAAATCTTTTCCTTACATGTATATTATATTGCATATTTAAATATTGTATTTTTATTTATTCTAATTCGTACAAATTCGATTTGGTTGTAATAATTTATTTAGGTTTACATTCTTGCAAATCCCCATTCAAATTTGTATTCCCCCCTCCCATAAAATTGTTGTAATAGCTTAGTAATATTTACATTACGCAATTTACCGCTTTATATGTCATGATTAGTAATTAGGGTTTGTATGATAAGATCAAAACAAAGCAAAATAGAAAACCCTAAATACAAGATAAAATCAAAGCATGAAAATGATACACTTTCACACAAGCATCCTTAGGGTTTCTCCACTTGGTTGCCTAAAACAAAAATGGCCATATTACACATGCGAAGTATCTTGGCAAAACAAACAAGTATAAGATCATAGTCCCTCGATGACACTATTCAAGGTTGCCTTACAAAAATAATCTTGGTCCCTCAAAAATGCTAAGATACTTTGCAAACATTGCTAATCATGGTTATACAATGACCCACGCCCGTCCCGTTTACATCCAAAGATAGGGTTGCTTACCAAATTAATGGTAAGACAACAACTTCAAAGGAATAGAAAATGTACAAGAAATACATTTGAGTATGTAGATTGCTTCTAGTTACTTGCTCTATTTCAAAACAACTATCCTTGCTATTTTCAAAACAAACATTTCAAAAACATCTTACAAACATTGAAAACATTTTCAAAAAAGACAAACATCTTTGTATACATTCTTACGAACGAGAATCATTACAAAGATTGCCTAAACGAATGGCCTCTTTTACAAAATACTTTCAAAACCACACCAAGCGCATTTTCAAACAAACAAAAGCAAGTGATCTAAGAAAATAACTAAGAGCCCATGGAAAACCATGGATGAAAAGGATGCTAATACCTTCCCTTTTCATAATTTACCCCCCGAACTCAAGAAAATGTCTCAAAGGTCTTTCTTGTGATTTTTCACCTTTCCTTTTGGATAAAAGAAAATTCGATGGTGACTCTTGCTAACCGCAACATTTGCGATAAAACGCAAAACCCTTAAGTCATTTCTCCCACCGTATCACATAACCACTTATTTATAGAGTAGTTTGCTATGGTTTTTGGGGGAAAACAAATGGGATTTGAACCTTTTTTGTCATACTGTTTCAATGCTTTTTAAACATAGGTTTTATGTGCTAATTTGGTGTAAATATGGGGTTTGAGAAAGTGCAGGCATGGATTGGATCAGCAACAATTTGGAGTGTTGTGGCAGCTGGATGCAAGACTGTGCCATAGCAGTGCAGCAAACTGTTCAAATGAGGTTTTGGGGCTTGGTGATGTTCTGATCGAAGAAGACCAGAATGAGATTCGAAGGGTGATGTTCTGATCGAATCGTAGAACATAGTCTTCATATGCTGAAGAGTCGTGTTCTGATTGAAGAATATAGTTTCCATATGTTCTGATTGAAGAGTCATGTTCTGAACCACTTTTTTCAAATTCTGATTGTACTTGTGTGAAACCTGGCCCAGAAGTTCTGTCCATGTTCTGACTTAAAAATGCTCAGAATTTACTAAGTGTTTTAGCTTCAAGGATGTCTTCATGGATTTATAACTTGAAATCCCAGCCTTTCTAAAAGAATTTATGTTCTGCAATGTTTTAGATCTCATTGAGATCTATAACTTTCATGCCAGAAGTTCTGATTGAATCATCTTGCATCATGATGAAAATATGGCCCAAAGTTATGAAATTATCATATTTTTTTAACACTTAGAAAATTTTCTAAGTGTTTAGAAATTTGACTTTTCAAAGTAATCTTTGAATTTTGATTTCTTCATGAACGAACATCATGTCTTGATGAAATATGATTTTGAAACTTGATTTTGATCAAAAAGTCAAAGTTTAACTTTTCAGTGTACATTTGACCATTTTTCCCTTGTGAATGACTTTCTTGGAAAATTGTAATCCGAGACTTGAAACTTGACAGAAGCAACCCTGAGGGTCCAAGATGATCCCTTGAGAAATGAGAAGGAAAATTTTGGGGTACAACACTCTCTTATGTTGAAAAATGGTTCTGTTTTTTTAAGAGGTTAGTGAAAATATCGGCAAGTTGATTCTCACTATCAACATGCTCGAATACAACATCCTCTTTTTCAACATGATTGTGAAGGAAGTAGTGAAGTATCTCAATATGTTCAATGCGATAATTTAGTACTGGATTCTTGGTTATATTAATGGAACTAGTTTTGTTGCACATTATACAAATACGTGAAATTTTAATGTCAAAATCAAGTAATTATTGTTTAAGCAACACACTTTGGGCACAACAACTATCGACAACCACATATTCTGCCTCAGCTGTTGACAAAGCTACATAAATTTTTTATTACTATGCCAACTATTGTACCCCAAATTTTACCCTCTCTTTTATTCAAGATATTCTCATAGGGTTCTCAAATTCTCAAGGTTCTCAAGAATTGATCAGACAAATTCTCCTCCTAAGCAATGGGTCCACAACTAGGGTTTCATCTGTCACAAGGAATTTTGGGTTGTTAAAGTCTCAAATGGAATTTATGGTCTCTTATATATCTCCAAGAATTCTCATACCAAGTTTCATGCCTTGCATCACAAGTTTGCTCAATCAATGGCTCAGATGACTGAAAATCAATTGTATTGGACAAAAAGTCAAATGTGGTAAACATACAGTCAAACTTCAAGATTTTTGGTCAACATCAACATTTTGAAGTCATATTCATAATTTGATCAAGGGTTGATCATGATTCATCAAGGAAAACTCTCAAATCATCAAAAGTCAAAAGTTACCAAATTAGGGTTTCCTAAGGAGATGTCAACTGAACTTTGACCAAGCATAACTTTCACATGCTTCATCAGATTTTCCTCAACAAAAGCTCATTTTGAAGAAAATTCAATTCTCTACAACTTTGTTTGTTAATACTAAAGTCCGAAAAATGCTTCATTTAAGAGATATTAGCCAATACATTATAGGTCATTTCAAAAGTCAACAAAAAGACACTTTTTGTCAAGGCAACTTACATCAAGATAAAGTATTAAAATGTAAGAATGGTAAACATAGATATTTTAGAGGATATCTTGAGATTTCCAAAAAGTTAGAGGTCACCTTCAAATGGTAAAAATTGAGATAATTATGATTGGTGCAAGTTGGGAAATTTTGAGCAAATGCATAAAGTTCAAATTGAGCAAACTTGAAGTTTTGGACTAGTGGGCTATTGTTTCAAAGTCCAAACGTGCTTTGTAGGTTATAGTGAACTTCAAGACTTGTTCATACACCTCCTTTTGGTTTATTATATTTATTTTTTATTTTTATTTATTTAAAATTCAAAAATAAAACAAAATAAGATCAAGGCTTATTACAAGAGTCTAAGCCCAACATTTGACCTAAATTCTCTTCTATATATTGCATGCATTCAGACAAAGGAGGAACACGAGGAAACCCTTACAAAGATCAATATTCCAAAATTCCAAAAGTTGTCAAAACTAGGGAAAGAGCAAAACCTTGTCTCCAACCTCTTACAATCAAAGCCATACGTTCTATCATCTCCTTGAAGATTCCAGGAGGTCATCCCTACCCTCTTTGAAGCCTAAAGCACACAGGACCACCACGTTTCATCCTCAGTGTTTTTGGTATTGTTTTTCAAATCCAGACTTTTAATTTATGCATTTTTAATTAACCTGGTGTATTTACATGTGTTCATATTCATCATTAGAACAGGTTTGATGCATAACATGAGAGCTCTAACGCAAGAATAACAAAGTGCCATTGTTAGGGCACAATCAGACCTTTACTTCGAAACTCATAGTACGATCAATTTCATACCAAAACAACCTCACCATTGGATTCAGGAGGGTTGATTTAGAGGGGTAGGGTCCCTTTGGATCACTAACAGTTTCTATTTTGCAGGTTTGAACAAGCACCTATCCGAAGAAGACGATCGGAGCTAGGGCTTCGGTGCTTCTCCGGCCATCCTGATTAGAGTTATTATATATATATATATATATATATATATATATATATATATATATATATATATATATATATATATATATATATATATATATATATATATATATATATATATATATATATATATATATATATATATATATATATATATATTGATTTGAATAAATAAACTGATGTATGGCCACCCCAGTGGTAGAAGTGCGCGCGTTAAGGAATTATTGCACTAGGGCGTAGGTTCGATCCCTTCCTTTTGCAAAATGTCTTTATTTTTTCATATTTTTTGCAGGTTTCATATGTATTGCAGCGTGTTTGTTTTCTTGACACCAACAAGCGTTGGTGGCAGTGGTATAGAGGCGCGCTGGAGAGGAATGGGGCGTGGGTTCAACACCCACCCCCAACGTTCTTTTTCATTGTTTTTTCACTAACCCTTATTATCTCATTTTTTTTCAATTATTTTATTTTTAGTTAATTAACCCTAATTATTTTAATTAACCTAATATTTTTTACAAACCCTAATTAAATTAGGTTTTAGGTTTTTAGTCAACTTTTATATTAACCTTTTACTAATTAAAATTAATTAATTATTTTAGGTTTTTATCAACCCTTTAATTTAATTAATTAACCTTTTTTGCAATTTTAAAATCAATTAGAATTTTTAGGGTTAATCATCATTAAAACCTTTTATCAAAAAATCACCAAAAACAATTTCCTTTTCCTTTTTCTTAGTCTTACAATTAGCGTACATTTCTTTTCTCGCATTTTTATCATTATTGTAACTGTCTATGGGGTGTAATAGTAATTAGGGTTTATTTCCCACACTTCCACTTATGTACCTCTCCCAAAGCATTCTAATAGTCTAGGGCTTTGTTTTCTGCATTTATTTTCCGCACTTTACTGCTTTTCATTACTGTTATGTTTACTACTTAGTAATTAGGATTGTATGGAGAGATTAAAAGCAAATGTTAGCTAATCCTAATTGCAAGATTAAAATAACTGAAAACAAATCACATCGCACACTTGCACCTCTAGGGTAACCTCTCTTGTTTCCTCGGAATAATAGTCATGTCCCTCGAACGTGGTGGCACTTTAGCAAAGACCCTCAAAAACAAAGATCGTAGTCCCTCGATGACCCTTTCGATGTTGCCTTTGGTAAACGGTCTAGTCCCTTAACAATAATTGCTAAAGCATCCTTACCAGTTGCCTTTGATGACTGTACGATGACCCACGCTTGTTCCTTCACATCCAACGATAGGGCTTCCTACTAACTAATGGTAGGATAGCAATATCTAAAGGAGGAGGAAAGTAAAATAAATACCTTGAGCCGGTAGAACACTCATAATCGCTTGCTCACGAACATTACAAAACAAACAAAACATTTTACACAAAACATTTTGTACGCATTCTCAAGAGCAGAAATGAGAATCATTACAAAGTCTTTCCTTACAATTAGCAATTTCAAAATATTTTTCAAGCACACATTCACAAAGAAATTTTCAAAACAAAGTGAGCTAGCGATTAAGAGCCTGTAGATAACTACGGATGAAAAGGGTTCTAACACCTTCCCTTTTCATAACCCGAACTCAAAATCTCGAAGGTCTTTCCTGTTCTTTTCACCCTTTCCTTATTGGATAAAAGAAACGTTGGTGGCGACTCTTGCTATCTGCACATTTATGAATAAACGTAAAACGAAGTCAGTTCTCCCACCGTATTACAGAACTGGAGACTTTGTTGGGGACATAACTGAAAAGAGGGGTTACCTTTAGAGTTATATCACTTTATCTTCTTTGTTGTATTTTCTTGATTTATCTTTATTGGATTTGCTCTGGTTTACTTTTTTGCAAAGATCCTACACCCGAATCTGGGGGTACCCTTAGGTAAGTAACTATAGATCATGGAAACTATATGGGGTAGACCGGTATGGTTGAAGTGATGGCTATGTTAGTGTGACACATTGGTTGGTACTGGTGTCCCTTGAGTCAGTCGGGGAGAATACTAGGTTGTCGTGTGGTGTCATAAGCATTAACTGGCCTTTAGAACCTTAATTGACCCAACTTGGCCATTAGAAGGTACCGAGATAGACAAATTTGGTGCATTATAAAGTTGGTTGATACTCGATGCTACACTCATTGAGATTCGACTCTCTGGTTTTCTTGGTGGCAAGTCAATTATCGTGCTAAAAGAAACCTGTGATAAAAATCAGTGATATTGAGATCCCTAGAACCTGGTTACTATTTTAGGACAGGTTGAGCCAACTAAACTTCAAGAGGGTACTTACCTATAAACCCCATGCGAGCCTTAAACCTAAGGCTCTTGTGTGCTTTGTTTGTGTTTGCGATTTGTTCAAACATGACATCATAGCATCATGATATCATGATTTGTTTAAATACCAAAGTATGTTACCTTGGGTCAAAGGCTATGACTCACTCGATATGGTGAGATTGATTCTCATAGAAGGACATTCAGCGACACAATCTTCTTCCGTCAAAGATGCAATCAGACTCAACTTCTAACACTCATTTCTGTTTATCCCACAAGGATCCTTGAAAACATTGCACTTGTATTTACATATCATGCATATCATCACATAACAGGTACTTTTAGATGGGTCTTCATATCTTCTTATTGTTTATTTCAGTAAAAGATGGCTCTCGAACAAACTTTGAAAGAACTTCAAGCTCAGAATGCTCAGTTTCAGCAAATGTTCCTGGACTTAGCTAAGGGACAAGACGAGTTGAAGACCGTCATCACAATAGGGAATAAAAAGAAGTATAAGAAGCCAACAATCTTTCTTAATATGGGCAGAACATTCAAAGTTCCGGTCAAAAGGGCTCTAGATTTTGAGGTACCTCCAAATGAAGACGATAACCAAGAAGAAGATGACAAAAGTGTGACAGCTGAAGAGAATAACAAACTTAGTTCTGGCCAAGATTATGATGAAAACCATATTGTTGAACAGTGTATCCTCCTACTGATGACAAATACAAATAGTTGGAATATCTCCTTAATGCTATGCAAATCCAGAGAGTGCCCGGGTTGGATTTTGAAGAGCTGGGGCTTATCTTAGGGGTTGTCATCCCTCACAAGTTCAAGGTCCCCGTCTTTTCCAAATATGATGGTGTTTCTTATCCCAAGCTTCATCTGAGGTCCTATGTTCAAAAGGTCCAACCACATACTGCTGATAGAAAGTTATGGGTTCACTTCTTTCAAGAGATCTTATCTGGGACACAACTGGAATGGTTATATCAGTTAGAAGGAACCAACATTCGCACTTGGGAAGACCTGGCTGCTAATTTTTAGAAGTAGTATCAATACAATGCTGACCTTGCACTAACTCGTGTGCAAATATAAAGTATGATTATGGGCTCGAATGAAGGGTTTAAGGAGTATGCCTAAAAGTGGAGAGATTTGGATGGAAGAGTGCAACCTCCTTTATCTGATAGGGAGTTGTTTGATATGTTCATGAGAACTCTGACAGGTCCTTTCTTTAACCATCTGATTGGACGCTCCTCATCTGGTTTTACCAAACTGATTCTAACTAGGGAACATGTCGAAGGTGGTATCAGAAGTGGAAAGATTCAAGTGGCCGCGTCTTTGAGTACGGTAAAGAAGAAGTTCAATGGTAAGATGGAAACATATGTTGTTTATGGCCAGAAGGGTCGTACTAGAGGTAATCACAATCCATCTGTAGGAGTTGTGTTAATTTCTAATCCTGCACATGTTCAACAACATCAGCAAAACAATTGGCGTAGGTCAGACGCGACGAGAAAACAGTTTACTAAGATCAGCATGCCACTGTCTCAGGAATTGCAACATCTTTTAAAAGCAGAGATGATAACATTAAGGGATCCTCCTCATAATCCCAACACCTCATATCCCCGCTATAATCCAAATGCAAAATGCGCCTACCATTCCAATAGCCCCAAGTACGACACCAATAGTTGTTGGTCCTTGAAGAACAAAATTCAGGATCTGATTGACTCCAAAGAGATTGAATTTGATCCTACCGAGACCCCTAATGTGATTAATGCACCTATACCTAAGCACGACCATGGTGTGAATTCTATTGATGTTTTTTCTGTTGAAAAAATGTTGATATTGACTATGACCTAGACAGTTGGATTTTTCCTACCATCGACAATGGGCTTAGCAACTGGAAGACTCAAGACATTATCTTAATCTCCTTTAGTCAGGAGTAATAGGTACTTTATGTTTATTTCTTTCAAAGTTTTGGTTATGTAATTTGTTTTAAACAATGACTTTAAGCCTTGTGCCTTACCCGAGGCACAATGGTCCATTTGTTAAGGGTTATCATTTCATAAACATATCTTCATTTAATAAAGCATTGGAAGTTTTGCATTCAAATTTTGTGCTCTTTGTCCTTATTTTATTTTTATCACTTTTAAAATAGCTATGTGTTCTTACACACACCCACACAATAAATTGTAGATCCACATCCACTCTGGATCCCGTTGATAACGATTCTGATATTGCCACTTATGACTTTAAAAATCTGATCTACCAACCCGAGGACGAAGGTGGGGAAGATTGTGAAATACTGAAGAGCTTTCCAGACTGTTAGTGAAAGAGGAAAAGGCTATACAACCACATGAAGAGGTGATTAAGGGTGTAAACTTGGGTACTGAAGAAAACAAGAAATAAGTCAAGATAGGTGCCAACCTTGAAAACGGTATCAAGAATAGGTTAATCCATATGTTGCATGAATATGTAGAGATCTTTTCTTAGCCATACAAATACATGCCAGGGCTATATACTGATATTGTGGTTCACCGCCTATCAATGAAAGAAGGTTGTTCTCCTATAAAGTAGAAAGTTCGTCGTATGCGTCCAGAGTTGTCTGAGAAGATCAAGGTTGAGGTTATGAAGCAATTCAATATAGGGTTCTTAGCCGTTACATCATATCCTCAGTGGGTTCAAAATGTGGTGACAGTACCTAAAAAGGATGGCAAGGTGCATATGTGTGTAGATTACAGAGATCTGAATAGGGCAAGCCCCAAGGATGACTTTCCGCTTCCACATATTGATGTTCTGATCGACAACACTGCTCAACACAAAGTATTCTCCTTCATGGATTGCTTCTCAGGGTATAATTGGATCAATATGGCATCTGAAGACATGGAAAAAACTACTTTCGTCACATATTGGGGCACTTTCTGCTACAAGGTTATGCCTTTTGGGTTGAAGAATGTAAACGCCACATATCAGCGTGCCATGGCAGCCTTGTTCCATGACATGATTCATCACGAGATAGAGGTTTATGTCAACGACATGATATACAGATCTCATACTGAAGAAGACCATCTTGACCATCTACACAAGTTCTTTAAGAGGCTGAAAAAGTACAAGCTAAGGTTGAATCTGAACAAGTGAACTTTTAGGGTGAGATCTGATAAACTCCTGGGTTTCGTTGTCAGTGGTAAATGTATCAAAGTTGATCCCCCAAGGTCAAAGCCATTCAAGAAATGCATTCTCCCTGTACTGAGAAGGAAGTCAGTGGTTTCTTAGGACGACTGAATTATATTGCCAGATTTATTTCCCATATGACTGCTACTTGTGAGCCAATCTTCAAGTTATTAAAGAAAGATCAGGTAGTGAAGTGGAATGATGATTTCTAGATAGCCTTTTACAAAATCAAGGAGTACCTCCAAGAACCTCTGATTCTGATGCCACCAGTCAAAGAAAGATCTTTGATCATGTACCTAACAGTGTTAGAGAATTCAATGGGATGTGTACTGGGCCAACATGACGAGTCTGGTTGAAAATAGCATGCAATATACTACCTTAGCAAAAAGTTTACCAACTGTGAAACAAGATACTCACTTCTCAAGAAAACTTGTTGTGCTTTGGCATGGGCTGCTCGCAGACTAAGATAGTATATGTTCACCCATGCTACTTTGTTGATCTCTAAAATGGATCTCATCAAATACATATTCGAGAAGCCAACTCTCTCCAGAAGAATATCCAAATGGCAAATGGTCTTGACAGAATATGACATTCAGTACACCATTTAGAAGTCTATTAAAGGTAGTGTACTGGCAGATCATTTGGCTCATCAAGCCATAGACGACTACCAATCTATGAATTTCGAGTTCCCGGATGAGAACATTATATTAGTTACAGATTATGAAGAACCTGGACCGTATGAAGGACCTGAGCCAGGATCCCAATGGACTATGGTTTTTGGCGGAGCTTCTAACGCACTTGGCAACGAAATTAGTGTTGTGATTATATCTCCCCAGGGTTTCCATACCCCCTTCACCGCCAGATTATGCTTTGACTGTACCAACAACATGGCCGAATACGAAGCGTGCATCATGGGTATCAAAGTTGCTATTGATATGAGGATCAAGTTCTTAGATGTGTATGGGGATTCAGCCCTAGTCATCAGTCAGATTAATGGAGAATGGGATACGAAACACCCAAATCTCATTCCTTATCAGGAACATGTGTTAAACTTAATCCCATACTTCGAGGAAATCATTTTTGAGCATATCCTACGAGAAGAGAATCAATTGGCAGACACATTGGAGACCATGTCATCTATGTTAAAAGTCAGACGGGACAACGAAGCTCCTCGAATTACTATTGGAAGACTAGATGAACCGGCACATTGTTATGAAGTTGATATTGATGGAGTAGACGAAAAGCCTTGGTTTCACGAAGTAAAAAGATACCTTGAGACTCAAGAGTACCCCAAGGGGAATCTATCAATGACAAGAAATTTCTACGGGTCTTCTCTGTCAAGTTCTTTCTAAGTAATGGAATTCTATACAAACGCAACCATGATTCGACTCTTCTTCGTCGTGTAGACAAGAAGGAAGTAGAGAAGATTATGGAAGATATGCACGAAGGCATTTTTGGTACTCACTCCAGCGGACATACGATGGCTGAGAATATTCTGAGAGCGGGTTACTATTGGTCGACCATGGAAACCGATTGCCATCACCACTCCAGAACCTATCACAAATGTCATATCTATGCTGACAAAGTACATGTGCCACCGGTTCCTCTGAACATCTTGACTTCCCCTTGGCCATTTTCAATATGGGGAATTGATATGATTGGAGAGATTAAGCATACGGCCTCTAGCGGGCATCGTTTCATCCATGTCGCCATTGATTAATTTATGAAGTGGTTTGAAGTTGCCCTGTTCGCCTCTGTTACCAAGAATGTTATCTCCTGGTTTATTAAGCATAACCTTATCTGTCGGTATGGCATCCACGAAAGGATTATCATAAACAATGGTACCAATATCAACAACACTATGATCACGGAATTCTGCATGCAGTTCAAGATCAAGCACCACAATTCTTCTCCATATCAACCAAAGATGAATGACACAGTGGAAGCCGCCAATAAGAACATTAAGAAGATTATACAGAAGATGACGGTGACATATAAAGATCGGCACGAGATGTTACCATTTTCTCTTCACGGCTATCGCACTTCAGTATGAACATTAACTAGGGCAACTCCATTCTCTCGAGTCCACGGTATGGAAGTTGTCTTGCCTGTCGAAGTCCAAATTCATTCTTTAAGGATTATGAAAGATGCAAGTTTAGAAGAAGATGAGTGAATTCAGACTAGGATGGACCAGTTGAATTTGATTGATGAAAATAGGCTTGCGGCTATTTGTCATGGTCAAATGTATCATAAGTGTATGATCAAAACCTTCAATAGGAAAGTCAAACATTGGGTATATCAGGCCGGTGACTTGGTAATAAAGCGTATCATTCTACCGCAAGGTGATCCCAGAGGAAAATGAACTCCCACCTACGAAGGGCCATTTATGATTAAGATGATATTTTCTGGCAGCGCTATGATACTTACCACCATGGATGGTGAAGATTTTATGTACTCTGTGAACGCGGACATAGTCAAAAAATACTACGCATGTATATGACCCGCTAGGTTGACTGGCCTAGGAAAAAATAAGGGCATCCAGATGAACCAAAAGGGTTCGGGAAAAAATTAGGGAAATATATAATGATTGCAACCCGGCAAGTCGAAAACATGAAAAGGCGGCTTGGACAAAATAGGGTATCCCGGTGGATTGAAAACCCGAAAGGGCAGTCCAGGAAAAAGTTAGAGATTAAAGCGTACGACTATGTCACGTTGGATCATCTACTTACAACAAGCTTTGTTACTAACGTTAAGTTTAAATGGTACAGATCAATTCAATCAACTTCTTCCGACAGCGAGGGATGAGATGCTCGAATACGTAAAGGAAACATAAAAGTTTAAACTCAATGAGATCATTTCCAAATGGATGTTCTCTTTGCTTTACTTTTTAGTCTTTTTCGTTTTACGACGATTTCCTGTTACTAGGATTTATGTCTCCTTTGTACAAAACTGCCAGTTTATAGGCACACCTTCAATACAAATACAATTTCAAAATTCAAATTTGTTTTACTTTCTCTGTTTTGTTTGCAAAAATGTCTAATGAATAAATTGAATGAATATATGCATATGAATATGATTACTATTAACAAATATATACATAACAACAGGAATCAACATTTACTAAAGACTCTAGGAATTGGGATAACGTTCAAGTCGTCCACAAATCCCCACAGAGCAACCTCCATGGGATTATCCCCACATTGTTACCTTCACAAGCCCATCCCAGGCGGAGATACATTCCCCACAAGTCTAATAAGCCTTCAAGACAGAAATTAGGGCATCTTCCAGTTATTAACATGACCATACTCCCCAACGGATCCACTTAGCGGATAAAGGAGTTTGATCATTTCTCTAAAATATAGTGGAAACTTCCTCCGCACAAGCCTACGAAATTCCAGTTCCCATCAGAAATATGTCCTCAGCACAGTTCACAGGAACTTAATTCCCCAGCTGAGTTATTTCTCCAACACTGTACAATCCCCTACAAAGTTCCCTTCTCCAGCAGGGCTCATTTCCTCAGCAGAGTATATTTCTCCAGCAAAGTATATTTCTCCAGCAGGGTTTATTTCCATGATGGAATTTAATTTCCCAAACAAAATTCATTTTTTCGATTACTATAAATCCCCGAAAAATTCTCTTCTCCAGCAAAATATAGTCAAGTCTACTATCGCCAAAGAGTTACTATGGAATCTGAAACCGGGACGAATATCAATTTTATCCTCCCTAGAATAGTGACGTACGTACCTAAAACTCGGTGATACAACACCTTTGAAGGTTATTAATCTCTTTTATCCCAAGTTAGGGTGTACAATAACTAAAATCTCCAATAGAGCGATGAATGACCGAGGTTCCTGAACTCTTCTATCCCCAAGCAGAAGTCAAACATTCCTAGCGGAATTTTCTCAAAACAGAAAGCAGGAATCCCCAGCGGGTACATTCTAAACAAGATTGAAGATTCATATTCTTCAGCCCCAGCGATATTCAGGGATTTATTTTCCTCAGCAAATATGTTATACGAAACTAACGACATCTTGCATCCATACATCATTTACAAGTGTCGTACCCCAAATTTGTCCTACCTCGATGATTTCATTTTTCGAGATTAAAATTGAAGAAATATTCAATTAAAGATGGTATATCAGTATATGATAATCCGTCTTTATCCAACTAGGGGTGTACTTTAATTAGCGGAAATGAGGATTTCTAAATCAGGAATACTCATGTATCCGTGAATGTTCGTGAGACATGTTGGCCAATGGCCCATGCAATTCGAAAATAGAAAATTATTTTAAAGAAAAAGGAGATGATAATTACTAGGTTATTAAATTATTAAGTCCACTTATGTTTAATTTTCTAGTAATTAATAATTAAGTTTTAATTAATAAAACCCATTTTAGTGTTATTAGTAAAAGAAAGGGGGTGAAAACTTCAAGGCCATTAGAATTCAGGGCCCATTTTGTTTTGATTGAGTAGCAAAGGGGGGTGTGATTATAAATTTATTGGCTCATTTCTTCTAATAGAAAAACGTAAAGGGGGGGTATAATTCTGAATTACAGGCCTATTAAGGTTTTTTAGTCAGCCCATTTTTCCTTTTTCTTATTACTGTTTTACTTTAGAAAATACATTATTCTTAAAACCTTTTTATAAAAAATATTTCTTTACAAATTATGTTATAATTTTTACTGTTAAAATTGTTAAAAGGTTTTTCATAAATGATAACTTATTATTAAAAAAAAAATATTATATTAAACATTTTATAGTTACTTAAGAGTTTTTGTTTGTTTAAACGGAAGTATGATGGTCGTTGGGCCAAAAATAGAAGGCCGGTTTGGCCCAATTCATATATAGAAAGGTTGATCATAACACAAAAATTGCTGGATAGAAACATTTTTTTTAATTCAAAGGCCCAATTATTAATGCAAGGCCCCAATGCAATAACAACAATTGTATCAATCAACCAAAAAATCATGCGTGTTTGTTTCAATTAGAACACCCATTATACAAATCATCCCAGGATATGCGCTTGTTCTTCAATTAACATCTACTGTAAAAATCTAAAAAAACTAAATTAAATCAAATCTTCAACATATTACAATATTACAGTATCAAGTCCAAAATCAAAACAACAAATCTGGAAATTAACTACAGAATCAATCCCAATCTAAACATCCCAGAAATCAATGAATCAATATTATAGAATCTTCAATAATCCATTACAATCTCTCAATCAATTACAGAAACTTAATTCTAAATCCCTAATCTACGCTAACAAACTTCTAACCATAAAAGCTAACGAAAACTATAAATACAGAAAACTAAGGATAGAAGGAAGGAAAAAAGTGACACAAAGTACGGGGGACGGAGGATAATAGAGAAAGGAAGAAAGTTACAGAAAGAGCAGGGGACTGGAAAATTGCTACATAGAGGAGAGAATTTAAAGAACACGCAGAGATAATTGGAGGTATCAGCATGTTGCTGTTGAAGACAACGAGGGAGAGCAATTGGGGTTTCAACCTCTGAAACCCTAATTGCTATGATTATTGCTAATCACCGGATTCGCCACCACCGTTGGCCGCCGCGTAATACATCTTCGGAACTAGTATCCAAACCTGCAAAGTCATAAGAGGAAAAGGGTTAGAAGTCTCCAAAAATTCAAGGTAAAGAACGACACCGCGAAATGGGTAAACGTAGCTTTTATCTGATTACAGGTTTGGTGCTTTGATTAGGTTTTTATGGGGATGAGGGCGAAGGTAGTTGCACCGCCGCTGGGAAATACACTAGGGTTTACAGGGATGGGGTTGAGTGAAGAAGGAGATGAAAGGTATGGGTTTGTTCACGCGAGAGAGAAAGAGGATATTGTAAGACAAAAATTATGAAATGAATTAAAACATAATCCGGTCAATCCCATACACGCGTACCACCCTTGGTTATCATGCTCCCTCGTTTTTCATCCATCAGATCGTAATAAGATAACCACTAGGCCAAGTCTGTGTTAGCAACCATGCACCCTCACCACACTAGATCTATCCGACCCTCTATTAAGCATTCTAGGCTTAGGCTCATTGATTCTAACACCCCATTTTTGCTATATTACTAAAACAACAAAGCATTCGCACCCCCCTGTCTGAATTATATTTGGGCCTAGCCAGAGTCCTAATAATAACACCCCCTATTTTACTTGTTAATTAGAAATTGCACCCCCTTGAATTTTATTTATTTATTTTCTTTTATAATTCATATATTATTTCTGATTTTTTATATATATACATATATTTTATTTATTTATAATAATTAGTATTATTATCAAATATTGATTTTTTTATTATTAATATATTATAATTATTATATTTACTATTATTATTATTTACTATTCTTATATTCTATTTGCTATGTAAATATTGCTTATTGCTTATAAATAATTATAGCATTATTTATATACTAACAAATAAATCATTTTTATATTAAAATTGCATATATTATTTGCATTAAATATTTTTCTAATCATGCATTAATCAAGATCTTCGCAATTAATAAGAATAAAAAAAATAACAAATATCAAACTTTTTTCCGCAACAAACTAAATTAATCAACTGTTTTTGCAAAAGAGTTTCAAACTGGTTTTGACTTACTGCGCATTTAGTCAAAATCTCCGTAATCACTATTCCCGGCCAAGTGCGAGGTGATTCAAAATATGTTTGCAAACCCCTACAAAACACCAACCCTTACGAACTACGAATTGTGACTCTGATTCCTCTTAAGAGGATACATAGGCATACGATCTATCATAGCGAGTTCCCCTATAAAAAATTTAAACCCTTCCCCTAATAAAATTTAAATCCTGTTTCCCTAACTCAAACCTAAAACCTAGTATCCTTGTGAACAAGGTAGATGAAAGGTGCCTAACACCTTCCTTTCTTCTAAAGAAGTCTGAAACCTAGAATCTTTGTCTACGAATTAGGGTTTTTTGTTAGATTCCCTTCCCTAGGATAAAAACTAATAGTGGCAGCTCTGATTTAAAAACCACTTGGTACAGCTGGAGACTCTGTTGGGGACTCTGCTTAACCCTAGGTTTTAGGTTTTACTTTTGGTGTTTTTTTATTTATTTATTTGCATTAATTATATTTATTGCATTTATTTATTTATTGTCATTTTTTCTTATCATCATATACACTGCGTGATGGATTTTTATTTCAAAAAATAATTTCAATAACCCTTAGAAAGAAGGTTTGTCTATTAGCTTAGGGGGTACATCATCCCTGTGAGTTTATGGGATGACTTCGCCTAGAGTCGATGGACTTCTGAAAAAGGAACACTTATCGAGAGATATCCTCTTGACGAATGAGGCTTAGGAAGGTCACCCATGACTCTTTGTAACGACCTTAACTTAAAATTTCAGGATGAGACTGTTGTACCCCAAAATTTTCCCTCCCATTTCCTCAACATTTTCTCACCACAAGACCCTTGGGGCTCAAGGTCAAGTTAGGGTTTACTCTGCTCAAGACTCCTCCTTGCACTGTTGACCCAAATTAGGGTTTGTGTTTGCACAAAGATATTTTGACCTAAAATGCCTAAGATGACTTTCATGCTTCATATTGGACTCCCAAGTTTATCCATACCAAGTTTCAAGCCCTGATTCCAATCTTTGCCCAGTCAATTGGACAGTTGACCTAGAAATCAGCTGTATTGGGGGAAAAGGTCAACTGTGGTCAATTTACAGTCAAACCTCATTATTTTTGACCCACATCAACATTATGAACTCATATGAACCATTTGGTTAAGTTTGGATCACAATTCCACAAGAAATTTGATCAGATCACCAAAAGGGCAAAATGGTCATTTTTAGGGTTTTGACTGCACAAAGGAAATTTTTGACTGCTTGACCTAGTCAATGGCAAACCTAGCTCACATATGGACTCAAGGACTCAATGGCATTGTCTTGATATGTTCAACAAGCTCAAAAGATCCCAAATGCACAAGATTGACAGATGAATTTTCCAATCAACTGAGCCAAATTTGACTGTATACTGAAAAGTCAAACTTTGACTTTTTGGTCAAAATCAAGTGTCAAGATTCATTTTTCATCAAAACATGTCAAATTATGAAACTTGTTCATCAAGAAATCAAAAATTGCAAATTAGGGTTTAAAATGAAGAATTTTCATAACTTAGAAATTTTCCAAGTTATGAAAATCCCTAATTTTTTCCTAAATTTGTCCCATTTTTTCATCAAGATACATTTGGATTCAAGGAAAACTCAAAACATGAAAGTTATATTCCATTGCAAAATCTACAACTTTTATTCACAAAGTTTCCTCAAAATAAGCTTGTAGCTCAAGTTATGATTTTTGGAACAAGGGTGCAAAACATTCTTAACTTAGAAATTTTTTTGACCTATTCTAGGCAGGATTTTTGCCTAACTTCATGGCCACTTTTCACATGCTTCCCCTTGGAATTTCAACTTGCATTACAAAGATGGATTGTATTACACATTCCAAGCTTTCCAAAATGTCCAAGAACTCATCAAACAACCTTGTGGTTAGGGAGAATCGAATTTGGCAATATGAGCAAAAGTCACTTTGATTCATGGCCAAAGGCATGTTCATAACTTGTGCATTTTCAAACTCAGCATATGCAAGCTACATTATAGGCCTCTAATATCATTTACACTCATGAATTTAATGCCAATCCTTTGTGTTTAAGCCTTATCTTGTGTGTTTAACCATTGCATACAAGATTGAGCCATAAATGGAAAAAGCACATTATCCATTTTTGAAAAGGTGAACTTTATGTCAACTTTGCAAATCAAGAAGTACAATGCAAATCCTTTTGGAAAAAGTTCAGGAAAATATCCCACTGATCAAGACAAAGCTTTGCAGCACATTTGAGGGGCCTAGAGAAGCTTGTAACAACACTTGACATTTTTGACTTACATTAGAAGAAACTTGGCATATTGACATCCAACTCTCATTGCTGCAAGAACTAGCTTAGACAAACTTGTTAGACACATTCCAAACAACATAACTGAGCTAAGGCACGACCAAAACACCTTCCAAACCTCACCATTCACAAAAACACCATTGTACTGCACAAAAACAGGGCATCCCTGCAACTTGACTTCCACAAACACTTCCACTCGTGCGTTTTGGCTGGAACCTTTGCCAACACATTCCTTATCACCCACTGAAGCTATCCCAAGCATTGGACACGACCTGTAACACCTCTAACCAACTTTACCATTTTCACTTTTTCTGTTTTGCAGGGGAACTTCTGTAGCTTGATATAGCAAGTTTCAAAGCATACCAAGCATTGGAATAGCATCCCTGGACTTCAAGTAAGCTGTACAAGTCTTCACCTTGCCTTGAAAGTACCTCCATTGTCAGATTTGATCCAAGCTGAACAGGTAAGTTCATGGACTTCTATCTCTCAATCTAGGAAGAGTTAGGTTTAGATTTATGAATGAAAAATGTCATGTTCATGTCCCTGAAGCCATCCATATCCTCACTTTCCATTTATATTGCATATGCTGAGAGAATTTAAGACTTGAACATTGACAAAAACTTAGGTCAGGAATTAGGGATGAAGAAATTCTCTTTCATTTCTTAGAGTTAAGTCAAGTTCTTTATATGTCTGGATTCGTCTCTTAATGCCCTACATTTTGATGTTATGAGTTTTGCTTAAAAGTCCAAGAATCAGGATGTTTGAATCAGTGTGAAAAACGCGCGTTTTTGAGACAAGTTTGCTGGAGGTTGAAGAAGATAGGTATTGGGCTGGGCCTGATTCTGTTTCCTTTTTGCACCACTGCATTTCACATGTACCCCCCTGGCCCATTTTGAGATATATTTGTTTTTTTTATTTTTTCCTTTTGATTTTGTTTCTATATTTTTATTTAAACATGAAAAAACATTAAAAATATTTTTCTCACTTTTTTTTGCATTTTATTTGATATTTATTTGATTCATTTAGTTATATATGTAAATAAATACATAATATCTTTTATTTAAAAATACTAAAATTAATACCAATACATTTTATTTTCTAATTTTCATTTTATTTTATCCTTTAAAAACATTTTATGAAAATATACTTTTTTTGTAAATATTAAATATTTAATTTTTGTACATATTTAATATACTTAACATATAATATAAATATTTACATATTTATTAGGATATTTAGGATAAAAATACAAAAATATACATTTTTATTTTTATTAATATTTAACATTAAAAATACCTTTTTGACAAATATACTTCTCTTTTATTTATTTTTTTGTATATAATTAATAAATATTGTATATAATACATAATAAATAATTAATACCTTTTATTTAGCAAAATTAGGGTTTTTGCCATAAGCATGAAAATATTCAAAAATTAACTTTCTTTTAATTATTTTTATTTTATTTGTGAATAAAATATACACTTACACAAAAATACCTTCACATACATATTGCTTTATTCTTATACATCTTTATATTTACATTTGCGCAATTCGATTTGGTTGTAAATATTGGACACTACTCTCCTACGAAGTCTCATCCCCATTTGAACATTTGTACCCCCATTCCCATGATTATTGTGTAATAATTTAGGACCTTTAAATTCCGCATTTAAAAGTTTTCTAATTATACCATGATAGAATTAGGGTTTTGTATGCAAAAATTAACCAAAATAGCTTGACCTAATTCCAAGATAAAAGCATGAAAATGAACAAACACAAATCACACTTGCACCCCTTAGGGCTACTCCACTTGTTGCCTTCAATAATGGGTCATATTGCATGTTGAGTATCTTTGGCAAAACAAAACAATTCAAATGATCATAGTCCCTCGATGACGCTTTCAAAAGTTGCCTAAACAAATGATCAAGTCCCTTAAAGAAAAATTGCCCAAAGATACTTGGCACTATTGCAATCATGGTCTAAATGATGACCCGCGCCCGTCCCGTTCACATCCTAACACAAGATTGTCCACCAAATACAATGGTGGAACAAAATTGTTAAAAGGGTTAAAACATAGCAAAGATCTTTGAGTAAATTTAGGAGTAGACAACTCTTGGTTACTTGCCAACTTACAAAACAAAAACACTTGCCTCTTTTTCAAAACACACATCACAACACACTTTCAAAACAACTTTCAAAAACATTGAAAACTTTTCAAAAGACATACACCTTTGTATACATCCCAACATGGATCATTACAAAGGTTGCCACTACATTGGCCTCTTTTCAAAAACATTTTCAAACCCACACACACAAAGCACCATTTCAAACAATTGAAAATCAAGGCAAGTTGATCTAAGCAAGTAACTAAGAGCCCATGGATAACCATGGATAGAAAGGGTGCTAATACCTTCCCTTTCTATAATCTACTCCCCGAACCCAAGAAAACATCTCAAAGGTTTTTTCTGTGCTTTTAACCTTTCCTTAGGATAAAATAAAAAGTCGGTGGCGACTCTTGCTCAACCGAAACATTTGCGAAAACAAACGCAAAACCTCAAGTAAGTTCTCCCACCGTATCACAGAAATGGCGACTCTGCTGGGGAAAGCTTAAAAGTGGAGTAACCTTAGGGCTTAGATCACCTTTGTTTTCAATTGTTTGCTTTGTTTGCTTTTATATTTGTGGGCTTTGCATCAGAGTTTCATAGATCCTAACCCGGATCTGGGAAATACCCTTTTAGGTAGCATAATCTGTGAGGGACCTGTCCGGCGTAGACCGACATGGGTGAAGCAGTGGCTATGTTGGTGTGACACCTTGGTCTGTACCGATATCCCTTGTGTTGCAACGAGGAGAATATGGGTCTTCTAAGGAGTCATTAAACACCAACCGACCTTAGAACCCTAAATTGACCCAACTTGGCCATAGAACAGTAGCAGTATGCTACACTCATTGAGGCTAAACTCTCGCGATAGTTCTGGCCGCAAGAAAAGATTGCGATGCTGGAGTTATGACCGATTGAGGGTAGTCAATGATATTGAGATCCTCTATAACCCGGTTACTTTTGATAGGACAGGTCTTAACCAACAAAACTGAAAGAGGGTAACACCTAAACTTCATGCTGGCCTAAACCCTAAGGGTTGTCTTGTGTGACTTGTGTGCCTTATCATGTTTGCCTTTGTGAATACTTGTGGTGTGCTTCATCATAGCATCATACCATCATACCATTGCATGCATCCTGCATAAGGACTGACCCATTTCAAAGACAAGAGGGTTTCATCTTTGCTTTGTTTTGTAGGACATCATGATGCCCATGCGTAGGAATACTATCCGGCTCAACTTTGTTCAACCACCAACTTTGCTCAAGGAATTGGTTGGTAGGATTCCAAACACTACTTCCTTCATCAAGAGGCATAGTTCTCTCCTTGGTTTGATCACTTCAAAGTGGGACCAACAACTGATGAGTGTCTTGGTCCAGTTTTATGATCCCTTGTATCATTGCTTCACTTTTCAAGACTTCCAGCTGGTCCCTACCCTGGAAGAATTCTCTGATTTGCTTGGTATCCCTGTTTTGGAGCAGACTCCATTCACTGGTTGGGAGAAGACTCTTAGGCCTAAAGAGATTGTTGCAGTCCTTCCCTTAACCAAAGAAGAGGTAGTGTCTAACTGGGAAACTAGAAGTGGAGTTAAGGGCTTTTTGGTTAAGTTTCTGGTTGGCAAAGCTAATAGTTTCTGGAATGACTTAGACTTCAAGGCGTACGAAGACATTTTGGCTCTTCTAATCTATGGTCTGGTATTGTTTCCAAATCCTGATACCTTTATCAATATCTGTGCCATAAGGATCTTCATGTCTCGGAACCCTGTACCCACTCTTTTGGGTGATATCCTGCAACAACTATATGCTCGTACTGCCCGAAGACGGGGAACTCCATGGTGTTGTGCTCCTTTGCTAGTGAGGTGGTTTATTTCGCACCTTCCTAAGTTCGTGCTGAAGAATGAAGAAGGAAAGGGTTAGGCACATAGGTTAATGTCTCTCACTGATAATGACATCACTTGGACTCTCAGAGGTTTGGATGAGGTAGCTGTTATTGATCGTTGCGGAGAATACCCTAATGTTCCATTGATCGGTACCCAGGGAGGAATCTCTTATAATCCATGTTTAGCTCTCCGTCAGTTTGGAAGAGCCAGAAGAGTAGGGCCTCATGAGATGTTGGTTCCTCACTTCCATTTTGAATTTCAGGTAGGCAGTGACAAACTGCGCCATGGATTCATTAAGGCTTGGGACAGAATTCACAAGGCTGACCCACATGAGTTGGGACCGAAGACTTCTCTACCATTGGAACCCTATTGTAGATGGGTCCGCATCCGTGCTCAGAAGTTAGGTATGCCATACGAAGCTGTCAGGCCTATCATTCTTGAATCTCTTGATGAAGACGGGGTTCCTCCAACTGTCCTCCCTCCTCAGATACCCACTGATGTTGATACACTAAAGAGATCTTGGGCGCAACTACAGGAAGAACGGGATTTTTATCGGGAAAAGTTCAACGAACAAGAACGGAAGATCCATAAGCTGACTAAGCAATTGGAGGAAGAGCGGATCCTGAATGACTATATCCGTACTGAGAAGAGGAGGCCATGGGAGCACTGATGAGCTTAGGAGATTTCTTTTACAGTTTTTATTTCCTTTTCAGTATTTTCATTATTGTAATGCCCAAGGGCAAGTTGTTGAACAATTTAAAAGTTTGAATCTAATGAAGTGTGTTTCTTTTTGTCTACAAAGTTGAATCCCAATTGTCTTTGAAAACATAAATCATACGCATCTCATTGCATCATATGCATAACATGTACCCTTTTTCCACAGGTTTCTTAATCTTCTTCGCTGTTTATTTGAACAGTCATCATGAATCCTGAATCATCCAACGAACAAGCTATCAAGGCCCTCCAGGCCCAGAACGCCCAGTTTCAAGAGCTGGTCATGAGCTTAGCCCAAGGTCAAAAAGAGTTGAAGACTCTGCTCTTGAAGAAGAAGAAGAAGAGGAATGCGCTGTTCAACACTGGACGCGGGTTTGGGAATACACTATATAATGAGGCTGATCAGGCTACTTCCTCTGCAGAGAAAGACAGTCCCCAAGGGGGAAGGGCTCCTAGTCCTGCGGTCTCCGACGACGAGACAGATTACAATGACAAACAGTACCCTCCTGCTGCAGACAGATACAAGCAACTAGAGGACCGTTTAAGTGCCATGGAGATTCAAAATGTGTTGGGGTTGGATTTCAGAGATCTAGGTTTATCTTCTGGGGTAGTAATCCCATACAAGTTCAAGGCACCTGCCTTTGCGAAGTACGACGGGGCTTCCTGTCCTAAGCTGTATCTCAGATCATATGTAAGGAAGATCCAACCTTACACTGCATACAAGAACCTTTGGATCCATTTCTTTCAGGATAGCCTTTCGGGGTTTCAACTCGAATGGTTCTATCAGCTAGATGGAGCCAGTATTCGAAACTGGGAAGATTTGGCTACCGCATTTTATAAACAGTATCAGTACAATTCTGACCTCGCTCCCACGCGTACCCAACTCCAGGGTATGTCACTGGGGACGGGCGAAGGATTTAAGGAGTATGCACAAAAGTGGAGAGACCTGGCTGGCAGGGTGCAGCCTCCTTTGACTGACCGTGAACTTGTTGACATGTTCCTAGGGACCCTGTCTGGTCCATTCTTCAATCATCTGATTGGTAATTCTTCTGCTGGGTTTACGGATTTGATCTTGACTGATGAGAGGATAGAAGCTGGTATCAAGTCAGGGAAGATACAGAAAGGTGCCTCCGCGAGTACTAAGAAGAAGCCTTTCAAGAAGGAAGCCAGTGTTGTTTATGGTCCCAGAAGACAAATTAAGCCGGAACGCCGCCAAGCTGTCAATGCATTGGTAATTTCAAAGCCTGCTGCTGCTCCTCAGCAATATAATCAACAAAGGGGTGAGAGACCCAAGAGGCAGTACACTCGGCTCAGCATGACCCTGTCTCAGATTTTGCCGCAACTACTATCAACCAATTTGGTAACTGTCAAGGAAGCTCCGAAGGTAGTGAACACAGCTTCTCCGAAGTACAACCCCAACGCCCGTTGCGCTTACCACTCTGATATCCCCGGGCATACTATGGACGATTGTTGGGCTCTGAGGAATAAGGTTCAAGACCTTATTGATGCTAAGGAAATACAGTTTGAGGCGCCCGAAAGGCCCAATGTTGTGACCGCTCCCATGCCCCAGCATGGAGTGAATGCTGTGGAAGAAGGCCGATATGTAGCCTCCGTGGAAGAGATTGCTACTCCGTTATCGACTGTCAAAAGGAATCTGTTGCTAGCCGGTTTATTTTCGGGATGTGGTGAAGATTGCCTTCTATGTGCTGTTTCACCTTTTGGTTGTCCTTTACTGAAATCAGGTATCCAAAGCCTGATGGATAGCAAAGAAATCTTGTTCGAGAAGATTGTTGTTCCTACTGTCCCTACCGAAGAAGTTTCTATTGTCACTATTTTCAACAACCCTCCTAAGGCTCCTTCAAAGAAGCCTGTCAAAATCATGTCCACTCAGAAGATTGCTCCTATCATCATCACTGTTCCAGGACCCCTCCCTTATACATCCGACAAAGCCGTCCCATGGCACTATGGGGCAGATGTTTATGTGCTTGGAGTGAAACGAGAGTTTGATACAAGTACCGGTGTCAGTAACATCACCGGGCCTGCCAAAATTACTCGCAGTGGTAGGTTGTTTTCGCCAGATATCGCACCACCAACTATTCAAAAACCTCTTATCATCACACCCGCAAGTTTGCCTGTTCCTCTTCCTACTCAAGTTCCTGTTTCTACCCCTGCTGCCGAATCCTCTGATGCTCGGGGCAAAGGGATTGCTACTGATTTGCCTGCCCTGACAGAGGCACCGAAAACAACCACTGTTGAAGCCTCCCAGCAAGAGATGGAGGAGATCCTCAAGATTATCTAGAAAAGTGATTTCAATGTTGTTGAGCAGCTGGGGCACACCCCATCAAAAATTTCGATGCTATCACTGTTATTGTGTTCAGAGGCCCATGCCAAGGCTCTGATCTCCTTCCTGAAGACGGCTCATGTGCCGCAAGAAACATCTGCTGATCAATTTACCGATTGCATGGCCAACTTGACTGCCGATAATGGTTTGGGCTTCTCTGACGCTGATCTGACCGCCAAAGGAAAGAACCATAATGACGCCCTGCATGTCTCTATTGAATGCAGGGGAACTACTCTTGCCCATGTGTTGGTAGACACCGGTTCTTCCTTGAACGTATTGCCCAAGAAGGCCCTAGACAGGCTGGATTGTGAGGGTTTGGAGCTCAAGCCTAGTAACATTGTTATCCGAGCCTTTGACGGTTCGAAAAGGATGGTACATGGTGAAGTTGACATCCCAATCATGGTTGGTTCGCAGGTCTTTGATTCAACATTCTATGTGATGGATATCCGTCCATCCTACTCTTGTTTGCTGGGCTGTCCATGGATCCACAAGGCTGGAGCTGTGACCTCCACACTACATCAGAAGCTTAAATACCCAGTTAGAGGGAAGATTGTCACAGTTCAAGGGGAGGAAGAATATATGGTCAGCCACCTAAACTCGTTCCGGTATATAGAAATGGATGGGGAATTCATTGAAACCCCCTTTCAACACTTTGAAGAGGTGCCTCAGACATTGGCGTCAGCTGAAACTGTGATTGAAGACCCTCCTTTGAAGATGGCTTCCTTAAAAGATGCCCGGGCTGTGATTGAGAAGGGTGAGTGCGCAAACTTGGGCCGACTTCCTGACTTCACTCCGATGACCGACAAGTTTGGTTTGGGCTTCACTGCAGAGGCTCAGAGGGCTGTTCGCAAATCAAAAATTGGAAAATCTCATGTGTTCATCACCAACCCGGGAGTGAATGCTATTGAAGACGACGTGGAGGAATCGAAATTTGACAGCTGGATCTACCCAACAACCGACGATGGACCAAGCAACTGGACTGCCAAAGACTTTACACCTATTACTTTTGTCACTCAGTAATGAACTCTTTTGTTTTCAATTTGTAACAAACAATATGTTGAAACTTTTATGGCTCGGTGTCCTACCCGGGGCACCGTGGCTCCATTTGTGAGGGCTTTTGTATGACATTTTCATATATCATTAATCAAAACATTGGACGTTTGTTGCATTTCAAATCTTGCGCTCCTTTTCTTTCTTTATTATATATTGCAAAACAGCTATATTTACACACACTCACTTATACAGGTTCCAATCCACTCTGGATCTCACTGGTAACGACTCTGCTACTGCCAGTTATGATTTCAAAAATACGATCAACTTAGCCGAAGACGAAGGTGAAGATGATTGCGAAGTGCCTGGTGAACTTGCAAGACTGCTACTCCAGGAAGAGAGGGCCATTCAGCCACATGAAGAGCCAGTGGAAACGGTAAATCTGGGTACTGAGACAGACAGAAAGGAAGTCAAGATTGGTTCCAATCTAGAGCTCAGTGTGAAGCAACGGTTGATTCAGATGCTGCATGACTATGTGGAAATCTTTGCCTGGTCGTACGAAGACATGCCTGGGTTGGATACCGACATTGTGGTTCATCACCTGCCTACCAAGGAAGACTGCCCTCCGGTAAAATAGAAGGTCCACCGTATGCGTCCAGAGATGTCCGAGAAAATCAAAGCTGAGGTTATGAAACAATTTGATGCCGGGTTTCTAGCAGTGACTTCTTACCCTCAGTGGGTTGCCAACGTGGTTCCAGTGCCGAAAAAGGATGGTAAGGTCCGGATGTGTGTTGATTACAGGGATTTGAACAGAGCGAGCCCTAAGGATGATTTCCCTCTGCCTCACATAGACGTTCTGGTTGACAATACTGCTCAACATAAAGTTTTCTCCTTCATGGACGGTTTCTCCGGTTATAATCAGATCAAGATGGCTCCTGAAGACATGGAGAAGACCACCTTTGTTACTCAGTGGGGCACCTTTTGCTACAAGGTCATGCCTTTTGGGCTGAAAAATGCTAGGGCAACCTACCAACGTGCCATGGTTGCTTTATTCCATGATATGATCCATCATGAGATAGAGGTATATGTCGATGATATGATTGCAAGGTCCCAAACTGAGGAGGAACACCTTGACCACCTACGGAAGCTGTTCGACCGTCTGAAGTTATACAAGCTGAGGTTGAACCCGAACAAATGCACTTTTGGGGTGAGATCTGGAAAATTGCTAGGTTTCATCGTAAGCGACAAAGGTATTCAAGTGGACCCTGCTAAGGTGAAAACCATACAAGAGATGCCAACTCCCAAGACAGAGAAAGAAGTCAGAGGCTTTCTAGGACGGTTGAATTACATTGCCCGATTCATCTCACATCTAACTGCTACCTGTGAACCAATCTTCAAACTGCTGAAGAAAGATCAAGTAGTACGTTGGAATGATGAATGTCAGGCCGCTTTCGAAAAGATCAAAGAGTATCTCCAAGAACCACCCATTCTTATGCCGCCGGTTGAAGGGAGACCTCTAATACTATACTTGGCAGTACTTGACAATTCAATGGGGTGTGTGCTGGGGCAGCATGACGAGTCTGTCCGAAAAGAGCACGCTATTTATTACTTGAGCAAAAAGTTTACCGACTGTGAGACCCGGTACTCACTGCTCGAGAAAACTTGTTGCGCTCTGGTATGGGCTGCTCGCCGGCTGAGACAGTGTATGTTGACTCACACTACTCTGTTGATTTCAAAAATGGATCCAATCAAGTACATATTCGAAAAGCCCTCCTTGTCCGGAAGAATAGCAAGATGGCAAATGATCTTGACAGAATATGACATCCAGTACACGACTCAAAAAGCAATCAAGGGAAGTGTATTGGAAGACCATTTGGCACACCAACCAGTGGATGATTACCAGTCGTTGAACTTTGAATTTCCAGACGAGGACATCATGGTGGTGACTGATTGTGAAGTACCTGGACCGGATGAAGGACCTGAGGAAGGATCCCGATGGTCTATGCATTTTGACGGATCCTCGAACGCTTTGGGTAATGGTATCGGCGCTGTGATCATATCCCCTAAAGGCACTCATACTCCACTCACTGCTCGGTTATGTTTCAACTGCACCAACAACGTGGCGGAGTATGAGGCATGTATCATGGGACTTCAAGCTGCAATTGACTTAAGGATCAAGTTTCTGAGTGTCTTCAGAGATTCCGCTCTCGTGATCAATCAGGTCAAAGGCGAGTGGGATATGAAACACCCAAACCTTATTCCTTACAAGGAGTATGTGCTGACGTTGCTTCCCCACTTCGAAGAGATAACTTTTGAACACTTCCCAAGAGAGGAGAATCAGTTGGCAGACGTGTTGGCTACAATGTCTTCTATGTTCAAGGTCAAATGGGACAACAAAGCGCCCCGGATCATTATCTGGAAATTGGATGAACCTGCATATTGCTGCGATCTCGAGACCGAAGAGGTAACAGAAAAACCCTGGTATCATGAGGTGAAGAGGTACTTGGAAGCTCAAGAATACCCCGAGGGCGCATCTGTTAATGACAAAAAGTTTCTGAGAAGGTTTGCGGCAAAGTTCTTCCTCGGCAACGGCATTCTCTACAAGCGAAACCATGACTCAACCTTACTGCGTTGTGTAGATAAGACCAAAGCAGAAAAGATCATGGCAGAACTACATGAAGGTACATTCGGAACACATTCCAGTGGACATACCATGGCAAAGAAAATCCTTCGGGCAGGATATTTCTGGTCCACAATGGAAGCCGACTGTTATCAGCATTCTCGGACGTGTCATAAATGCCAGATCTATGCTGATAAAGTGCACATTCCTTCGGTTCCTCTGAACGTCTTGACAGCACCTTGGCCTTTTGCAATGTGGGGAATCGATATGATCGGCGAGATCTGACCTACGACATCCAACGGGAACCGCTTCATCTTGGTAGCGATTGATTATTTCACGAAGTGGGTTGAAGCAGCTTCCTATGCTACCATAACCAAGAACGTCGTGGCACGGTTTATTCGGCACAACCTGATCTGTCGATACGGTGTACCTGAGAGGATCATTACAGATAATGGTACCAATCTTAACAATAAAATGATCACTGAGCTCTGCGAGCAATTCAAGATACAGCACCACAACTCTTCACCTTATCGGCCGAAGATGAATGGGGCTGTAGAAGCAGCGAATAAGAATATCAAGAAGATTGTGCAGAAGATGACAGTGACCTACAAAGATTGGCACGAAATTTTACCGTTTGCTCTTCATGGGTACCGTACCTCAGCACAGACGTCAACAGGGGCAACTCCCTTTTCCTTGGTCTATGGCATGGAGGCGGTCTTGCCTATTGAGGTTCAGATACCCTCTCTCCGTATAATGAAGGATGCAGATTTGAGCCAAGACGATTGGATCCAGACTCGGCTTGATCAGTTAAACCTAATTGACGAAAAGAGACTTACTGCTATTTGTCATGGTCAGACGTACCAAAAATGGATGATCAGGGCATTTAACAAGAAGGTCAGACGACAAGAGTATCAAGTCGGAGACCTGGTAATCAAGCGCATCATTCTTCCTCACAGTGATCCCAGGGGAAAATGGACCCCTACATACGAAGGGCCGTTTGTGGTTAAACATATCTTCTCAGGAGGAGCTATGATTCTAACCACCATGGATGGTGACGACCTCCCTCACCCTGCCAATGCAGACATAGTAAAAAGATACTACGCATCAATCAAAGACCCGCTAGGTTGACACACCTAGGCAAAAATAAGGGCTTCCCGGCGGACCAAAAGGGTTCGGGCAAAAATAAGGGATGAAATAAAAAAAATCTGTACACCCGGCAAGTCGAAAACCTGAAAAGGCGGCTTGGGCAAAAATGGGTATCCCGGTGGACTGAAAACCCGAAAGGGCGGTCCAGGCAAAAGTTAGGGATAAGCGTAATACTATGTCTCATTGGATCACCTTGCATCCAGAATTCGGCATCAACCATCAGACTTCGGCATCGATCAATCAGCTTCATCTTTAACTAAACAACAAAGTGATGAGACGCTTGAAGACATAAAGGCGATAGCAGAGTTGAAACCCAGTGGGATTATTTTTCACATAGCTGTTTTGTTTCCTTTTCAAAATTGTATAAACTCTATGTTGTTCGGCGGCGTTCTCTTACTAGGACGTCAGCCTCCTGTACAAAAACGCCTATTTTCAGGCAAATTCAAAATCAATACAAGCTCAATTTTTCAGACAAATTATCCATTTGTTTTTCCTTTTTCTGTTTTGTTTTGCGAAGAACGTCCAATGTTCATTTTTTGATATATGCATTTGACATTAATTGCTAATCATGAATAGTTGCATGTGAAACAAAGGACTAATTGCAGGAGACATCAGAAACAGGGGCAATTTAGAATTGTCCAAGCGGTCTAGTTGCTCTGTCCACCAAGGTACCCAGGTAGGTTCGGCTGAAGAATGTAACCAAGTTACCTCAACTCCCCACAGAGTAAGGCGAGATTCAGCAATACTCTCCTCGAGTAGAGTTGGTCTCCCATCAGCCCTGAAAAGGCACATTGTTCCCCTAGCAAATCAGCGGTACTCTCCTCAAGCAGAGTTAGTCTGTCAGCCTAAAGGAAGTTGGGTATCCCCAGAAGATCTCAATGTTCCCCAGCGGAGTATAGACATTCCTCAGCAAGCATCCCCGGCAGTCTTAATATAAGATTGTTCCCCGGCGGAATACCAACACCCCAGTACAATATGAAAAGTTTCCCCAGGAAAGTGGAATCCATATCCCCAGTAGATTCTGGAAGCTTATCCCCTGCAGAGTACGTCTCTCCCGACTTTGTTCAAAGGTTATTTCCCCACCAGGGTATAACTGGGTTATCCTCAGCTAATTATCACGGAAAATTCGTCCTCGGCGAAGTTCTTCCTATCCCCAACGGAGTTCATCAAATTCCCCAACATAACTTATCAACGGAACACCCAACATAACTTATCAGTGGGATCCCCCAGCGGAGACCTCATCAAAACCTCAGCGAAGTATCTCTTCCCACAGAGTAATTACCCGCAGAGTAATCTCTCCAACAAGTTTATTCCCCAACAGAGTCATCTTCTCCTACTGGTTTATTCTTGCAACCATCATCCCCAGCGGAAGCGAAGAACTCTACTCTTCAACGTCAGCCCAGGATTCCACAAACTCCCGACACTCGTCAAGGATTTATTTTCCTAGACGAAAATACATTCATAGACGTTTCACGTTTCATACATACATGATAAAGTGCATACAACACTATCTCATTTTGAGCATCATGACATCATGCATTTCATACATCATGACATTGCATACAACTAATGTTTCGCCTTTTCAGGAAAAGGTCAATCCAAAGATGATTACTATCAACTATCGCAATTCCAGATTCGATACCTGTATCTAGCCAGGGCATATCTGTGAGTGATTGATTGTAGATTCGATACCTGTATCTAGCCAGGGCATATCTGCATGGAGAGTTTGAAGATCAACCCCTGTAACAGGCCAGGAAATTATCTTTCATTCTCAGGTCAGAGGTCTACACCTGTATCCAGCCAGGAAAGCTATCTCTACCAACCTTTTGCAAATTCCAGATTTGATTCCTGTATCCAGCCATGGCATATCTGTATGCGACAACTTCCAGATTCGATTCCTGTATCCAGCCAGGGCATATCTGTAGACAACCAATTCCATATCTGATTCATGTATCTAGCCAGGGCATATCTGTGAGTGATTAATTGTAGATTCGATACCTGTATCCAGCCAGGGCATATCTGCATGAAGAGTTTAGAGATTCGATACCTGTATCCAGCCAGGGCATATCTGCATGAAGAGTTAGAGATTCGATACCTGTATCCAGCCAGGGCACGTCTGTAAACAACCTTTTGAAGTTCCGGATTCGACTCTTGTATCTAGCCAGGGCACATCTGTGAGCAACTAATTGTAGATTCGACTCCTGTATCTAGCCAGGGCACATCTTCATGAAGAGACTGAAGATCAACACCTGTAACAAGCCAGGAAACATCTTCCTTTCTCAAAGTACGCAAGTTCTCGCTAAGGAATCTCTTACGCGATCAACACCTCCAAATGGCATCTATAAGCCCATTCCCGACAAGGTTCTGTCACGTCTCCAGATGGCATCTATAAGCCCATCCCCCTATCCACCATCTCTCCAAATGGCATCTATAAGCCCATTCTCGCCGTCACATTGCTGATACTCCAGCATGCGAGTGCAAATTTCCGGGCACTCTAGTGTCCAATCTCCTTTTACCTTCGAGCCGCGAAAGGAAAACTTGCAAATCTAACTCTTCAGGTTCAAGAAGATTGAACAGGGGAAACTGTTGTACCCCAAAATTTTCCCTCCCATTTCCTCAACATTTTCTCACCACAAGACCCTTGGGGCTCAAGGTCAAGTTAGGGTTTACTCTCCTCAAGACTCCTTCTTGCACTGTTGACCCAAATTAGGGTTTGTGTTTGCACAAAGATATTTTGACCTAAAATGCCTAATATGACTTTCATGCTTCATATTGGACTCCCAAGTTTATCCATACCAAGTTTCAAGCCCTGATTCCAATCTTTGCCCAGTCAATTGGACAGTTGACCTAGAAATCAGCTGTATTGGGGGAAAAAGTCAACTGTGGTCAATTGACAGTCAAACCTCATGATTTTTGACCCACATCAACATTATGAACTCATATGAACCATTTGGTCAAGTTTGGATCACAATTCCACAAGAAATTTGATCAGATCACCAAAAGGGCAAAATGGTCATTTTTAGGGTCTTGACTGCACAAAGGCAATTTTTGACTGCTTGACCTAGCCAATGGCAAACCTAGCTCACATATGGACTCAAGGACTCAATGGCATTGTCTTGACATGTTCAACAAGCTCAAAAGATCCCAAATGCACAAGATTGACAAATGAATTTTCCAGTCAACTGAGCCAAATTTGACTGTATACTGAAAAGTCAAACTTTGACTTTTTGGTCAAAATCAAGTGTCAAGATTCATTTTTCATCAAAACATGTCAAATTATGAAACTTTTTCATCAAGAAATCAAAAATTGCAAATTAGGGTTTAAAATGAAGAATTTTCATAACTTAGAAATTTTCTAAGTTATGAAAATCCCTAATTTTTTCCAAACTTTGTCCCATTTTTTCATCAAGATACATTTGGATTCAAGGAAAACTCAAAACATGAAAGTTATATTCCATTGCAAAATCTACAACTTTGATTCACAAATTTTCCTCAAAAGAAGCTTGTAGCTCAAGTTATGATTTTTGGAACAAGGGTGCAAAACATTCTTAACTTAGAAATTTTTTTGACCTATTCTAGGCAGGATTTTTTCCTAACTTCATGGCCACTTTTCACATGCTTCCCCTTGGAATTTCAACTTGCATTACAAAGATGGATTGTATTACACATTCCAAGCTTTCCAAAATGTTCAAGAACTCATCAAACAACCTTGTGGTTAGGGAGAATCGAATTTGGCAATATGAGCAAAAGTCACTTTGATTCATGGCCAAAGGCATGTTCATAACTTGTGCATTTTCAAACTCAGCATATGCAAGCTACATTACAGGCCTCTAATCTCATTTACACTCATGAATTTAATGCCAATACTTTGTGTTTAAGCCTTATCTTGTGTGTTTAACCATTGCATACAAGATTGAGCCATAAATGGAAAAAGCACATTATCCATTTTTGAAAAGGTGAACTTTATGTCAACTTTGCAAATCAAGAAGTACAATGCAAATCCTTTTGGCACAAGTTCAGGAACATATCCCACTGATCAAGACAAAGCTTTGCAGCACATTTGAGGGGCCTAGAGAAGCTTGTAACAACACTTGGCATTTTTTACTTACATTAGAAGAAACTTGGCATATTGACATCCAACTCTCATTGCTGCAAGAACTAGCTTAGACAAACTTGTTAGACACATTCCAAACAACATAACTGAGCTAAGGCACGACCAAAACACCTTCCAAACCTCACCATTCACAAAAACACCATTGTACTGCACAAAAACAGGGCATCCCTGCAACTTGACTTCCACAAACACTTCCACTCGTGCGTTTTGGCTGAAACCTTTGCCAACACATTCCTTATCACCCACTGAAGCTATCCCAAGCATTGGACACGACCTGTAACACCTCTAACCAACTTCACCATTTTCACTTTTTCTGTTTTGCAGGGGAACTTCTGTAGCTTGATATAGCAAGTTTCAAAGCATATCAAGCATTGGAATAGCATCCCTGGACTTCAAGTAAGCTGTACAAGTCTTCACCTTGCCTTGAAAGTACCTCCATTGTCAGATACGATCCAAGCTGAACAGGTAAGTTCATGGACTTCTATCTCTCAATCTAGGAAGAGTTAGGTTTAGATTTATGATGAAAAATGTCATGTTCATGTCCCTGAAGCCATCCATGTCCTCACTTTCCATTTATATTGCATATGCTGAGAGAATTTAAGACTTGAACATTGACAAAAACTTAGGTCAGGAATTAGGGATGAAGAAATTCTCTTTCATTTCTTAGAGTTAAGTCAAGTTCTTTATATGTCTGGATTCGTCTCTTAATGCCCTACATTTTTGATGTTATGAGTTTTGCTTAAAAGTCCAAGAATCAGGATGTTTGAATCAGTGTGAAAAACGCGCGTTTTTGAGACAAGTTTGCTGGAGGTTGAAGAAGATAGGTATTGGGCTGGGCCTGATTCTGTTTCCTTTTTGCACCACTGCATTTCACATGTACCCCCCTGGCCCATTTTGAGATTTTTTTTTCCTTTTGATTTTGTTTCTATATTTTTATTTAAACATGAAAAAACATTAAAAATATTTTTCTCACTTTTTTTTTGCATTTTATTTGATATTTATTTGATTCATTTAGTTATATATGTAAATAAATACATAATATCTTTTATTTAAAAATACTAAAATTAATACCAATACATTTTATTTTCTAATTTTCATTTTATTTTATCCTTTAAAAACATTTTATGAAAATATACTTTTTTTTGTAAATATTAAATATTTTATTTTTGTACATATTTAATATACTTAACATATAATATAAATATTTACATATTTATTAGGATATTTAGGATAAAAATACAAAAATATACATTTTTATTTTTATTAATATTTAACATTAAAAATACCTTTTTGACAAATATACTTCTCTTTTATTTATTTTTTTGTATATAATTAATAAATATTGTATATAATACATAATAAATAATTAATACCTTTTATTTAGCAAAATTAGGGTTTTTGCCCTAAACATGAAAATATTCAAAAATTAACTTTTTTTTAATTATTTTTATTTTATTTGTGAATAAAATATACACTTACACAAAAATACCTTCACATACATATTGCTTTATTCTTATACATCTTTATATTTACATTTGCGCAATTCGATTTGGTTGTAAATATTGGACACTACTCTCCTACGAAGTCTCATCCCCATTTGAACATTTGTACCCCCATTCCCATGATTATTGTGTAATAATTTAGGACCTTTAAATTCCGCATTTAAAAGTTTTCTAATTATACCATGATAGAATTAGGGTTTTGTATGCAAAAATTAACCAAAATAGCTTGACCTAATTCCAAGATAAAAGCATGAAAATGAACAAACACAAATCACACTTGCACCCCTTAGGGTTACTCCACTTGTTGCCTTCAATAATGGGCCATATTACATGTTGAGTATCTTTGGCAAAACAAAACAATTCAAATGATCATAGTCCCTCGATGACGCTTTCAAGAGTTGCCTAAACAAATGATCAAGTCCCTTAAAGAAAAATTGCCCAAAGATACTTGGCACTATTGCAATCATGGTCTAAACGATGACCCGCGCCCGTCCCGTTCACATCCTAACACAAGATTGTCCACCAAATACAATGGTGGAACAAAATTGTTAAAAGGGTTAAAACATAGCAAAGATATTTGAGTAAATTTAGGAGTAGACAACTCTTGGTTACTTGCCAACTTACAAAACAAAAACACTTGCCTCTTTTTCAAAACACACATCACAACACACTTTCAAAACAACTTTCAAAAACATTGAAAACTTTTCAAAAGACATACACCTTTGTATACATCCCAACATGGATCATTACAAAGGTTGCCACTACATTGGCCTCTTTTCAAAAACATTTTCAAACCCACACACACAAAGCACCATTTCAAACAATTGAAAATCAAGGCAAGTTGATCTAAGCAAGTAACTAAGAGCCCATGGATAACCATGGATAGAAAGGGTGCTAATACCTTCCCTTTCTATAATCTACTCCCCGAACCCAAGAAAACATCTCAAAGGTTTTTGCTGTGCTTTTAACCTTTCCTTAGGATAAAATAAAAAGTCGGTGGCGACTCTTGCTCAACCGAAACATTTGCGAAAACAAACGCAAAACCTCAAGTCAGTTCTCCCACCGTATCACAGAGACCTTTCACAACTTTGAGACGAAAGTCTCAGTCCATAAAGAGTATCCACCTAAGGGAGGTCCTTGTGCCTTTTCCCTCCAGTGTTATTCATGACACCATTAAGGAAGCCACCTTTTGGGAGGGTAAACCAACCGTAGGTCAAAATTAAGGAGCCTTCCTTTTAAGGGTATTTATTACAAAAGTCCTGTCACTCAACCCTACGTCTATGCATTCATACATTTCACATATTCGTCATACATTTCATATATTCGTCACCCATTTATTTCTATTTGCCTTATCCACATGGGGTATATAAGATAATAATAAACTCAAGATCTCGGTGAGTGTCTTTAAAAATGGATACCAAAGGAAACAACTTGTTCGCGTCAATATGCCAAACATGTCTGAAATCAAAGCCACGAAAAGGAAATAATGTGCGGAAGACTTTCTCAAGCCTTGTAAAGCAAAGGTGGATAGTTTCAAGAGCTGACCTCCGCAGGCGCACCTAGAAGACTTATTTCCTTTTTGCTTGATTTCACGCAAATAAAGTTTTGGTTTAAGATTGTAATATTTTTCAATATCTGAATTATGTTACCTTCAATAAAGGCATTTCGTTTCCACATCTCATTTGCGTATCCATTTTAAAGATAGCCGCTAAGTAAAGTAATAAGACAAAGACAGATACATACCCAGGTGAATAGGACAATTAACCCCTTTCATATTCATACACATTTATTTGCATGCATGCATTCACGAACACATGCATATCATGTCAAAACTCATTTTTCAAAAGCATCTCTCTAGTTGAACCATTGGTAGAAGAAGATCTACACCTCATTGGCATCCATATCAAATAAGGGCCTATCAACAAAAAGCAATAGAGAAAATCGAGGAAACTCAGGCTGCATTCAAAGAGGATCTTGACCAAGTAAAGGGTGATGTCACTGCAATGAAAGGAGATTTGAGTCAAGTTCTCCTAGCTTTGAACAACATCATTGACAGGAAAAACCATATTCCTAGAGCAGCTTTCGAAGAAGTAGCCCAAACAATTGGCGTATCGAATGGTCACCAACCAAGGAAAGAGCCAGAAGCAAGACTCCAAAAGTCCGTCATGGTCCAGCAAGAAGTTGGAACTTAAGGGTTTGTCCCACCGCCACCAAAAGCAAGGGCATCACATACCCTACAGGACGCTAATCGAGTGTCCTTAAAGACGTCTGGTACTTATATTGTTCATAATCCACTAGTGATGAATCAGTACAAAGCTCTGGAGGAAAGATTAAAAGTTGTGGAGGGTTTTGTCGCTTTCAAAGTAGACGCTCTCGAAATGGGCCTAGTTCCTGATTTGGTGATTCCACCAAAGTTCAAAGTACCTGAATTTGAAAAATACAAGGGGCTTACTTGTCCAAGAAATCATCTTCGTATGTATTACAGGAAGATGCATGCCCATGCCCATGATCAGAAGTTGATTATTCACTATTTTCAAGATAGCCTGAGTGGGGAATCTTCAGACTGTTATATGCAATTGGAGTGAACGCATATCCGAACCTGGGACGATCTCGCTAATGCTTTTTTAAAGCATTACAAATATAACCTGAACATGGAGCCTACCCGCATGCAACTCCAGAATCTGTCCCAGAAGAAAGAAGAGTCCTTCAAGGAGTATGCTTAGAGGTGGAGGAAGTTGGCATCCCGTGTGCAACCACCACTGTTAGAGAAAGAATTAGTAGACACGTTCATGGGGACTTTGCAAGGACTGTATTTTGAAAAGATGGTTGGAAGTATCTCTTCGGGGTTCTCAGACCTAGTAACCATCAGAGAAAGAATTGAGACTGGGATAAAAAGTGGGAAGATATCAGGGGGACCGTCAAATGCTCCCTACAATTTAAAGAGGCCTGCTTCAAACCTCGCCAAAGGAAAAGAGGGAGAAATTAATGTTGTAGCATCACAACTCGGGGTACAACATACATTAGTGATCCCACTAGGGCAGCAACTAGGCAGAAGGCCACCCAGGAAATTTGATCCACTCCCGATGCCACCGAGTCAGTTATTACAACAGCTAGTTAAGCCATCCTTAGTGGAACTCAAGCCTCTAGCTCCTCCAGTCGGGCCACTCCCACGAAGATACGATTCCAACACCAAATGCGAGTATCATGCTAATTCTCCAGGACATACCATAGAACAGTGTTGGCCATTCAAACACAAGGTGCGAGATTTGTTGGATTCTCAAGACATCTCTTTCGAGAAACCTAACATAAAATCAGACCCTACGCCTTCACACGATAGGCTGACAATAAATGCAATTGAAGTAGTCACTGACTCTGGGGCAAGAAGACAAGCAAAAACCTCGATCAACTTGCTAAAAGAATATCTATTGGGATGCGGACTTCTGCTAGAACACAATGAAGCTTTCAAAAGAGCATTATAAAGGCTAGGGTACCAGGGGATAGTCCAGTTCGGACAATACCCTGAAGAAAAATATAAAGCTACGCTGAAGAGCGAAGCATATTTTCCTCTAATCCATGAGACCTTTGTCAACAATGGAGTTGTGCATGGCAGACATGTGGAAAAAATATCCAACAAGGCCAACACCAAAGGGGCAAAGGAATTCACCCGAGAGTGCACCCCTGAGGAAGAACTCCAAAGGTGGACTGCCGTGGAGATTCCTGAGATCTTTTTCTTTCCTAATTAATTTTTCTTGTTTTTGAAAGAACCTATGTCAAGCCCGAGGCATATGGGTTGCTTGTAAGGGTTCCCCCGTTTTGTTTTAGACAATATTTGCAATTAATAAAATTTATATTTTGTTTTCAATTAAGATCCTTGTTTTCCTCTTGCATTTATTCCGTAAATTTAAAAATGGAAATACTTTCTCTGCATATGCATTTTCAAATCTCATATACTAGATTTGCACCAAAACATGATAAGTGTGCAAAGTCATCCCCAAAACCACCGGTAATGCTACTGTTGTTATCCGATATAATTTTGATGCTCCTATCAACAAAGCTAAAGAGGAAGATGATAAAGATCTTGAACTCTCTGAGAAAATGGCTAGGGAAATAAAATGAAAGGATAACAATATACAACCATATCAAGAGGATATTAAGACCACTAAATCTGAGCACAGGGGAAGATCTGGAAGAAATCAAGCTAAGGGGGAATGTTAGAGCGGAGCCATAAAGAAGTTGATCAAGTTATTGCGCATATCTGCTTGTTCCTACAGAAATAGGCCAAGGTTAAATACAAACAGTGCGGTAAAAATAAGCAACTACGAAATACCAAGACCTGACGAAGAACCCGAGCCAGGGGCATGTTGGATATCCATGTTCGACGAGGCTTTAAATACATTGAGGCACGATATAGGGGTAGTATTGACTTCTTCAAAGAATGCTCACAAGCCATATACCAAGTCAACGGCGAATGGGATACTAAACATCCAAAACGGATTCGATATCGGGATCATGTTTTGAAAATTGACTACGGAATTCGCAAAGATCACTTTCAGTCACATCCCACGAAAAGGAAATCAAATGACAGATGCCTTGGAAACTATATCGTCTATGTTCAAAGTAACCTGGTCAAACCACGAACCGCGCATCATAAAAAGACACAATCAAGAGCCCACACTTAGTCTTGCTATCAAAGAAGGACCGGATGACAAGCCTTGGTTTTAGGACATCCAGAAAATGCCTCCAGCATCAACAAACGAACTCTACGGAAATTAGCCTCAGAATTATTTCATAGTAACGGTGTACTATACAAGATGAACCACGACATGGTCTAGTACTCAAGAAGATTCTGCTACCTCGCCTCGATTCACATGGTAAATGGACACCCAACTACGAAGGTCCATACATAGTCAAAACAGCATTCTCCGGTGGTGGTCTTATCCCCATAACAATGGATGGGGAAGAACTACCACATCCAGCAAATTTAGACGCAGTAAAAAATACTATGTATAAGAAGCCCACTAAGCTTGAACCTCGAACGGGCGAATTAGGAAAAATGGAGCATCCCTGTGGATCAAAAACACTAAAGGGAAATCTAGGCAAAAATTAGGGTCATATAAACAAAAAAATTATCCTGGTGGATTGAAAACCCGAAGGAGCAATCCAGGCAAAAGTTAGGGATTTCCTACAAAGAAATAAAGAACAAAAAGACTGCGACTACGAACCAAGGAGGGAGAGATAGATCTGAAACATACAACTCAGAAGCAAAGGAGATAAGATCATTAAAAGGATATTGGGGAACAGCAGTAGCAATTATCATTTTTATTGCCATTTATAGTTTTAAAACCTTATGTAATTACCTCTTTCTAGGAATTGCATCTTGTATTCTCGCCTATTCAGAGGCATATCAATAAAACATTTGCTTTCTTTGCATCTTTCAAATTGCGTTTTTTCTTTTCTCAGATTTGTTTACAAAATACTACGATCATTACTTGTGAGTATTGTCTTGAAATCATTTCGAGGAATTAACAAAATAAAATCATTTGACAAAACATCGAAAAAGCATTTTGGGTTAGAAAAACATCAAAAATAATCTATGTCTACGTCTACACACATGGCTAGGCCCACGTCTATGCTCAAAAAACAAACGTCCATACACACGTCTACGCCTATGCTTGCACTCACAATATGAGGGCTATACACACGTCCACGCACATGGTTACTCCTACGTCTTGCAACACAAAAGTCTACACGCATATCTACTCCAATATCTATGTGTTTGTACACAGATCTACGTCCACGTCAGTGCCTATGCCTACACTTGCAACATGAAGTCTACGTTGGCACGCGTCCACGCACATGTGTACTCCTGCAGATTCTATACATACGTATATGCTTATGCCTTCGCTTACAACACACAAATCTACATACGTCTATGCTTACGCCTGCGCTTATAACATAAAAGGCCTCACATATGCCAATACATATGTCTACGACTGTGCTTACAACATACAAATCTATGCATATGCCATTACCTATGTCTACTTCTACGTCTACACCTGCGCTCACAATACAAAATCAATGTTCAAATTTTGCTAACGCTTTTTCATCGCATTCAAATAGAATTTAACAAAGCTACAACGACACAATGTAAAACTCCAGGAATTGGTAACTCTAAGCAAAGGGTTAAAGGAGAGAATGCCAGAAATAGTCTTCATAATATTTCAAAGCATATAAACAATTTGCATACATTTCACACATATATTTTACATATCCAAAGCATACATACACTATACATTTCAACATTCAATACGAATACACTCAGGGTTCCACACATCAAACATCATACATTTTGCATACATTCAACATTCAATACGCATGCATACACATGTATCACATAGAAAACAAATAAACAGTCTCACCTTCGATTTAGCTATCTAAGGGTTAACCAACAAAACACTTCTCCTACGATCCAACTCGTCACCTAAGTATTCATGTTGTGGCACGTTCATCCCATCACCAAAGTCTTACTGTAGTGATGAGTCCCTTACAAAACCAGTACATTGCCTCTAAGCCACAATGTATTCGCAAACTCAGTATATTTCCTCTAAGCCGCAATGTATTCGCAAACTCAGTATATTGCCTCTAAGCCACAATGTATTTGCAAACTAAGTACATTGCCTCTACCTTATCACCTCAGACTTCACGCAGCAATTTGTGAATCTAACTCATTGCCTCAAAATTCATGCAACAATGTGTTCCAAACTCCAGACCATCGCCTCAGACTTCATGCAGTAATGTTCGAAACCAAATTTAGCCTATCACATCAAACTTCACGCAGTGATCTACGAGCCTGATCCATTGCCTCAGACTTCATGTAGCAATGCGTTTCTTTATTCCAAACTCCTAACCCATTGCCTCAGACTTCATGCAGCAATGTGTTTCTTCATTCCACAAAATCCAACTCATTGCCTCAGACTTTATGCAGCAATGTATGTTTCTTTATTCCATAACACATATCATCGCCTCAGACTTTATACAGCGATGCCCAAAAGAAAACAAAAATTTAACCCATTGCCTCAGACTTCACGCAGCGATTCGTAAACATAACCCATGGCCTTAGTCTTCAAGCAGCCATGCATCATCAATTATTGTTGTATTCATCCTCCAAATAGGGAATGATAAAAACCAAACCAAGACATACAAAATTGCGCTCTTAAGTTCAAAACTGCCTGCCTCGTTATCAAACCCTAGTAAGCGATACATCATCAGCTTTGCCTACTTCCTTAAGACTCGTAAGGGTATGCTATGTCAGTATAACCTTATGTTTGTCGGACAAATTTTGGGATACTTCAAGTATTCAATAAACTTCCAATCAAAATTAACAAGGCTTGATTTTTCTCACACTATTCGACTGGAAGATAATTGAATAGGGGCAGCTGTCGTACCCCAAATTTGTCCAACCTTGATGATTTCATTTTTCGAGATTAAAATTGAAGAAATATTAAATTAAAGATGGTATATCAGTATCTGATTATCTGTCTTTATCCGACTATGGGGTGTACTTTAATTCGCGGAAATGGGGCTTTCTAAATCAGGAAAACTCATATATCTGTGAACATTCGTGAGGCATGTTGGTCAATGGTCCATGCAATTTGAAAATAGATAATTACTTTAAAGAAAAAGGAGATAATAATTACTAAGTTATTAAATTATTAAGTCTACTTATGTTTAATTTGCTAGTAATTAATAATTAAGTTTTAATTAATAAAACCCATTTTAGTGTTATTAGTAAAAGTAAGAGGGTGAAAACTTCAAGGCCATTAGAATTCAGGGCCCATTTTGTTTTGATTGAGTAGCAAAGGGGGCGTGATTATAAATTTATTGGCCCATTTATTCTAACAGAAAAACGTAAAGGGGGGGGGTATAATTCTGAAATACAGGCCTATTAAGGTTTTGTAGTCAGCCCATTTGTCCTTTTTCTTGTTATTGTTTTACTTTAGAAAAGACATTATTATTAAAACCTTTTTATAAAAAATATTTCTTTACAAATTATATTATAATTTTTACTGTTAAAATTGTTAAAAGGTTTTTCATAAATGATAACTTATTATTAAAAAAAAGATATTATATTAAACATTTTATAGTTAATTAAGAGTTTTTGTTTGTTTAAACGGAAGTATGATGGTCGTTGGGTCAAAAATAGAAGGCCGGTTGGGCCCAATTCATATAGAGAAAGGTTGATCATAACACAAAAATTGCTGGATAGAAACATATTTTTTAATTCAAAGGCCCAATTATTAATGCAAGGCCCCAATGCAATAACAACAACTGTATCAATCAACCAAAAAATCATGCGTGTTTCAATTAGAACACCCACTGTACAAATCATCCCAGGATATGCGCTTGTTCTTCGATTAACATCTACTGTAAAAATCTAAAAAAACTAAATTAAATTAAATCTTCAACATATTACAATATTACAGTATCAAGTCCAAAATCAAAACAACAAATCTGGAAATTAACTACAGAATCAATCCCAATCTAAACATCCCAAAAATCAATGCATCAATATTACAGAATCTTCAATAGTCCATTACAATCTCTCAATCGATTGTAGAAACTTAATTCTAAATCCCTAATCTGCGCTAACAAACTTCTAACCCTAAAAGCTAACTAAAACTATAAATACAGAAAACTAAGGACAGAAGGAAGGAAAAAAGTGACACAAAGTACGAGGGACGAAGGATAATAGAGAAAGGAAGAAAGTTACAGAAAGAGCAGGGGACTGGAAAATTGCTACATAGAGGAGAGAATTTAAAGAACACACAGAGATAATTGGAGGTACCATCATGTTGCTGTTAAAGACAGCGAAGGAGAGCAATTGGGGTTTCAACCTCTGAAACCCTAATTGATGTGATTGTTGTAATCTCCAGATTCGCCACCACCGTTAGCCACCGTGTAAGACATCTTTGGAACTAGTATCGAAACCTGCAAAGTAAGGAGAGGAAAAGGGTCAGAAGTCTCCAAAAATTCAAGGCAACGAACGACACCACGAAAGGGGTAAACATAGCTTTTTTCTGATTACAAGTTTGGTGCTTTGATTGGGTTTATGTGGGGATGAGGCCGAAGATAGTTGCGCTGCCGCTGGGAAATACACTAGGGTTTACAGGGATGGGGTTGAGTGAAGAAGGAGATGAAAGGTGGGGGTTTGTTCATGCGAGAGAGAAAAAGGATACTGTAAAACAAAAATTATGAAATGAATTAAAACATAATCCGGTCAATCCCATACATTCGTACCACCCTTGGTTATCATACTCCCTTGTTTTTCATCCATTAGATCGTAATCAGACGGCCACTAGGCCAAGTCTGTGTTAGCAACCGTGCACGCTCACCACACTAGATCTATCCGGCCCTCTACTAAACATTCTGGGCTTAGGCCCATTGATTCTAACACCCCCCTTTTTGCTATATTACTAAAACAACAAAGCATTCACACCCCCCCTGTCTGAATTATATTTAGGCCCAGCCAGAGTCCTAATAATAACACCCCCTATTTTACTTGTTAATTAGAAATTGCACCCCCTTGAATTTTATTTATTTATTTTCTTTTATAATTCATATATTATTTCTGATTTTTTTTATATATATACATATATTATTTATTTACAATAATTAGTATTATTATCAAATATTGATTTTTTTTATTACTATTATATTATAATTATTATATTTTCTATTATTATTATTTACTATTCCTATATTCTATTTGCTATGTAAATATTGCTTATTTCTTATAAATAATTATATCATTATTTATATACTAACAAATAAATCATTTTTATATTAAAATTGCATATATTATTTCATATATTATTTGCATTAAATATTTTTCTGATCATGCATTAATCAAGATCTTCACAATTAATACAAATAAAAAACACTAACAAATATCAAACTTTTTTTTTGCAACAAACTAAACTAATCAATTGTTTTTACAAAAGGGTTTCAAACTGGTTTTGACTTACTGCGCATTTAGTCAAAATCTTCGTAATCACTATTCCCGGCCAAGTGCGAGGTGATTCAAAATATGTTTGCAAACCCCTAAAAAACACCAACCCTTATGAACTACGAATTGGGACTCTGATTCCTCTTAAGAGGATACGTAGGCATACGATCAAAAATCGTAGCGTGTTACCCTATAAAAAATTTAAACCCTTCCCCTAATAAAATTTAAATCCTGTTTCCCCAACTCAAATATAAAACCTAGTATCCTTGTGAACAAGGTAGATTAAAGGTTCCTAACACCTTCCTTTCATCTAAAGAAGTCTGAAACCTAGAATCTATGTCTGCGAATTAGGGTTTTCTGTTAGATTCCCTTCCCTAGGATAAAAACTAATAGTGGTGGCTCTGATTTAAAAACCAGTTGCTACAATAAGTATCATAGCATACACATAAGAAACACATTAACACACTCTCATTTACTTTGAGGACATCAACACGCAATGCATTACATACATCATGACATTGCATAAAGACTAACTTTGTATTTTCAGGTAAAAGTCTACAAACAGACGAAAATCATCAACAACTTGCAAAATAGGTCAGAGATTAATTCCTTAAATAGGAAGAGGCACCTATCTATATGACCAGGTCCAATATTAATTCCTGAAACAAGACGGGGCAATTATATGTATGACCAGGAAGTATGAATTTCCGAAACAGGACAGGTGCGCCAACAGAAAGCAGGTCAAAGATTAACTCCTGAAACAAGACGGGGAAACTATCTTTATAACCAGGCAAAGATTAACTCCGGAAATAGGACGCGGAAACTATCAACATGGCTAGGCGGTATGAATTCCAGAAACAGGAGGGGTTTACCACAAAAAAAAATTATAGATCAATTCCCGAAACAGGACGGGGCGACTATCTCCAGGACAAGCATTTCCCTCAGAGGCTAAATCTGACAAACGTTTCACTCAGAGACTAAATCTAACGAGCAGATACTTAAGCACCTTCCCCAAAGGTTCATTCTAGAAAACATTCTTCAGATATAATCAAGCATGGACTTATTCTGATACTCTTATCAACAGTTACTTTGGATGGAATCTATAATCCCATCTCCGACGACATCTTGTCATCTCTCTGAATGCCATCCTTAAGCTCATTCAAGCAATATTATCCACCAACAACATTACCTCTTGCATATGCGAGTGCAAATTTCTGGGCACTTAAGTGTTCAATCATCTTCTACCTTCAGATCACGAATGGAGAACATGCCAATCTAACTCCTTAGGTTTCAGAAGTTTGAATAGGGGAAGTTGTTGTACCCCAAAATTTACCTCCCTTTTATTCAAGACATTCTCCTAGGGTTCTCAAATGCTCAAGGTTGCTCAAGAATTGATCAGACAAATTCTCCTCCTAAGCAATGGGTCCAAAACTAGGGTTTCATATTTCACAAGGAAGTTTGGATTTCTAATGTCTCAAATGGAATTCATGGTCTTTTATATGTCTCCAGAATGCTCATACCAAGTTTCATGCCTTGCATCACAAGTTTGCTAAATCAATGGCTCAGATGACTGAAAATCAATTCTATTGGACAAAAAGTCAAATATGGTCAACATACAGTCAAACCTCAAGATTTTTGGTCAACATAAACATTTTGATGTCATATTCATTATTTGATCAAGGTTTGATCATGATTCATCAAGGAAAACTCTGAAACCATTAAAAGTCAAAAGTTGCCAAATTAGGGTTTCCTAAGCAGAAGACAACTGAACGTTGACCAAGTATAACTTTCACATGCTTCATCAGATTTTCCTTAACTAAATTTCATTTTGAAGGAAATTCAATTATGTACATCATTGACTATCTATGCTCAAGTCCAAAAAAATGCTTCATTTGATAGATATGAGCCAATACATTATAGGTCATTTCAAAAGTCAATAAAAAGACACTTTTTGTCAAGGCAACTTACATCAAGATAAATTCTTAAAATGCAAAAATGGTCAACATAGAGATTGCAGAGGACATCTTGATCTTTCCTAAAAGTCCAAGATCACCTTTAAATGATAAAAATTGAGAGAGTTATTATTGGTGCATGTTGGGAAATTTTGAGCAAATACATAAAGTTCAAATTGAGCAAACTTGAATTTTTGGGCTAGTGGGCTATTGTTTCAAAGTCCAAATGTGCTTTGCAACTTATAATGAACCTCCAAACTTGTTCATACACCTCCATTTGGTTTATTATATTTACTTTTTATTTTTATTTATTTAAAATTCAAAAATAAAGCAAAATAAGATCAAGGCTTATTACAAGAGTCCAAGCCCAACATTTGACCTAAATTCTCTTTTATATATTGCATGCATTCAGACAAAGAAGGAACACGAGGAAAACCCTGCAAATATCAATATTCCAAAATTCCAAAAGTTGTCAAAACTAGGGCAAGAGAAAAACCTTGGCTCCAACCTCTTACAATTAAAGTCATGCCTTATATCATCTCCTTGAAGATCCTAGGAGGTCATCCCTACCGTCTTTGAAGCCTAAAGCACGCAGGAACACCATCTTTCATCCTCATCGATTTTGGTATTGTTTTTCAAACCCAAAATTTTAATTTATCCATTGTTAATTAATCTTGTGTGTTTACATGTGTTCATATCCATCATTAGAACCGGTTTGATGCATAACATGTGAGCTCTAACACAGGAATAACAAAGTGCCATTGTTAGGGCACAATCGGACCTTTGCTTCGAAACTCATAGTACGATCAGTTTTAGACCAAAACAACCTCACCATTGGATTCAGAAGGGTTGATTTAAGGGGGTCGAGTCCCTTTGGATCACTAACAATTGCTATTTTGTAGGTTTGAACAAGCACCTAGCTGGAGAAGACGATCGGAGCTAGGGCTCCGGCGCTTCACCGACCATCCTGATCAGAGTTATTATATATATATATATATATATATATATATATATATATATATATATATATATATATATATATATATATATATATATATATATATATATATATATATATATATATATATATATATATATTGATTTGAATAAATAAACAGATGTATGGCTAACCACGTGGTAGAAGTGCGCGTGTCAAGGCATTACTATACTAGGGCGTGGGTTCGATCCCTGCCTTTTGCAAAATTTCTTTGTTTTTTCATATTTTTTTAGGTTTCATATACATTGCAGCGTGTTTGTTTTCTTGACACCAACAAGCGTTGGGCGCAGTGGTAAAGAGGCGCGTTAGAGAGGCAGGGGGCGTGGGTTCAACACCCACCCCCAACATTCTTTTTCATTGTTTTTTCACTAACCCTTATTATCTCTTTTTTTTTTCCAGTATTTTATTTAGTTAATTAATCCTAATTATTTTAATTAACCTAATATTTTTTACAAACCCTAATTAAATTAAGCTTTAGGTTTTTAATCATCTTTTAAATTAAACTTTTACTAATTAAAATTAATCAATTTTTTAGGTTTTTTATCAACCCTTTAATTTAATTAATTAACCTTTTTGCAATTTTAAAATCAATTAGAATTTTTTGGGTTAATCATCTTTAAAACTTTTTATCAAAAAATCACCAAAAACAATTTCCTTTTCCTTTTTCTTAGTCTTACAATTAGCGTAGATTTCTTTTCTCGTATTTTTATCATTATTGTAACTATTTATGAGATGTAATAGTAATTAGAGTTTATTTTCCACACTTTCACTTATGTACCTCTCCCAAAGCATTGTAATAGTCTAGAGCTTTATTTTCCGCATTTATTTTCCACACTTTACTTCTTTTCATTACTGTTATGTTTACTACTTAGTAATTAAGCTTGTATGGAAATATTAAAAGAAAATGTTAGCTAACCCTAATTGCAAGATTAAAATAACTGAAACAAATCACCTCGCACACTCGCACCTCTAGGGTAACCTCCCTTTTTGCCTCAGAAAAACAGTCATGTCTCTCGAACGTGGGGGCACTTTAACACAGTCCCTCCAAAACAAAGATCGTAGTCCATCGATGACCCTTTTGATGTTGCCTTCTGTAAACGATCTAGTCCCTTAACGATAATTGCTAAAGTGTCCTTACCGGTTGTCTTCGATGACTGTACGCCGACCCACGCTTGTCCCTTCACATCCAACGATAGGGCTTCCTACTAACTAATGGTAGGATAGCACTATCTAAAGGAGGAGGAAAGTACAATAAATTCCTTGAGTAGGTAGAACACTTGTAATCATTTGCTCACAAATATTACAAAACAAACAAAACAAATAAAACATTTCACACAAAACACTTTCAAAAATATTTTTAAAAACAAATACTTTGTATGCATTCTCAAGAACAGAAACGAGAATCATTACAAAGTATCGCCTTATAATTGGAATTTTCAAAATATTTTTCAAGCACACATTCACAAAGAAATTTTCAAAACAAAGTGAGCTAGCAATTAAGAGCCCATAGATAATGATGCGGTGTATTCGCAAGTGTACAAATCGCGTCAGAGTAATATAAAAGATTATCGATCCACAGAGACCAATCGTCAATCTATCATTTCTTATTGTTACGGTGTTTAGCTAAGTCAATATTAAACAGGGAATTGAGCATGCAAGAAAGTAAAGTGCAGTGAAATAAACTTCAGATATAAAAGCAGGGCCGAATGTAATTCACATAGTCAGATGATATTCGCAATGCTTCGGAATAGAACTACTTATAGGGAAATATTTTCTACTAAAGAAAAGAACTAATTTAACAGGAACTATCGCTTTCGCGTAATCAGAACCGAGTTTACTCTCTAATTAAATCTTCTTATCGTCACTTATAAAAAGGCGCGCATTGCGTTAAAGTAATAAACCTATTTTTAAGAAATAAATCACTTGACCAAGTTGAAAAGTATTTTGATCTTGAATTTATAATAAAAAGGGGACCTAACTTTAATCCTATAAACGCATCCGAAAATAGTTTCAAAATTGATTTCTTTGATAATAAAAATCTCTAACTAACCGGACAAAGCGTTTTCGCTTCCTTTGACCAGTTAGAACTAACCGAGTTTAACAAAGGCTTGGACGACTTTCGATCTTACCCAACAAAAATAAAGTACATAAAACTCGTATTAAAAACCAAAATAGCCCATAAGCATTTCTATTGACACATTATTTGGAATATCGATCTAACTAGATTCCTTACATTCTAGCCCAGTAAGGTTCAGCCTGACATGGGAATGTAAACAAACATGTTAAAATAAATCATGCAAGAAAGTAAATAATTTAAAGTGCGGTGCGGGAAATAAACAAAGTAAAAGCAGGTGCGGGAAATAAACAAAGTAAAAGCAGGTGCGGGAAATAAACAAAGTAAAAGCAGGTGCGGGAAATAAACAAAGTAAAAGCAGGTGTGGGAAATAAACAAAGTAAAAGCAGTGCGGGAAATAAACAAAGTAAAAGCAGATGCGGGAAATAAACAAAGTAAAAGCAGTGCAGAATATACAAATAGAAACCTGCTCCAAACAGGGAGGTTTTAAATCTGGTACAAACTGGAAGTAAAATGCGACTGGAAATAAATAGCAGTTGAAAATAAATGTGGCAAGATAAACTTTTTCCGAAGTGCTCCAAACTTGATTACAGAATCAATCTATGAACTCAATCATAGACTCAATCAATAGTGCAATAATTCCTCGATGTAAAGAATTATCGCTTTACAATGGTGAAATTATATGGCTTAAGTTCGCAACTATGGTTGGATCAAGTTTGCAACTAAGCTTAGGTGACTTGAAATGAAATCAGGAACTTCTATTTATAGAGGATGAAGAATGCAGGAAATCACAGGAATGCCCCCCAACTCCTTTGGGGGGGGGGGGAAGCATCGTCCAAAGGTGGCGCCCACCATGAGTGTAATTAAAGGAAGTGGGGAACATGGTAGTTGAGGTCAGCAGGAGGTGGTCCATGTCATGGCCTACCCTATGGCTGGCGCCATGATGGACACCATGAGTGCAAATTTGATCTAAACTCTTGTTTTTCAGCCTGTTTTCCTTCATTTCTTCAGGGGAGCTCTGGATAATTGAAATACCTGAAAAGGAAACAAAAGATAGGCATAATACGAGAACAAAATAATAAAAAACCTAAATAACATGTGAAATCAGAGTAAAAAACAAGTGTAAAGTAAATGTTATTAAATTCTCCCACACTTAAACCTTTTCCTGTCCTCAAGCAAAAACTCTAAATAGATTAAGAAGAAAAATAGTGTTAGTGAACAAGTTGGGCTGCAAGGGGCCTCTGGAATTAAAACAGGGATGTATTGATAGGTACTGACTGATTCAAACCAAGGATATCGTAGTGACACTCTTCCGTAAAATAGACATAAGCTTCGTTTTTTTACGAACCAATCCATATCACGCCACAATGCTTAGGCCTATATTTTTCCTTTTTTCAAATCCTTTTTCATTCAGGCTCAATCACATTAATCCCATTATGTGTACATGCTCATAGTAAAGTGACCGGGTAGTGATTCTGATCATAAAACGCAGAGCTCTCATACAAAAAGTTGGTGTAACCCCTTTTATTGACCCATTTATAGTTGTGGGGGATCGGATCATAATCCTCCCTACCAAGTTCAGCACCAGAGATACCTCTGAACCAACTAAAGATGGGCAAAAAAATTTCTTTTTCTTTTTCTTCTTCTTTTGCTTTTGCTTTTGCTTTATTTTTCAACATACAACTTTTGTTGAGTTAAATGACTTTGTGAGGGTCACATATCCCGAGGTTGTAGTTTATAATAAGAACATAGCATATAGATCATTCACTTCTCTTTGGTCCCCTACGTAGAGCATGCTTAGACCAGAGCTGACTGCTAGGATAAACTATTCAAGGATTTAAGAATGAAAATTTTAAGGCCACGGAATAGGCGGTATCGGGACCGAATTACTAAATTTACGAAGCTTAAGGTGTAAAAACGATGTCGATGCTTCAAAAGGGCTTTCCCAAGTCATACTACATCATATCTCAACCAGGTCTTACAGCCTAACTAAGTTCAAAACACAGTGTTTTTCTTAGGAAAAATTTTCGGTTAGGCTCAAGAAATGGGGGAGTGGACACACACTAGACCATACAGATATAGGTGACTCGTCAAACACATGTATTATTTTGAAAAGAAAGCAAACAAGAAAACTAAAGCAAATAAAGAAGTAAAATAACGAGAAAGAAAATGCAGGAAAGGAAAAATAAAGCGAGAAAAAAAATAAAGCGAGAAAAATAAAGCGAGTAAATCTCCTCCCATACTTAAATCGAACATTGTCCCCAATGTTACGAAATAATATAAGGAAAGAGTCACTTGGTAAAGTACTAAGGCTGGCTAGGTCCCTCGCCATCCAGTGGTGAATGTCTAGGATGACGGGATCGGCTGCGACGACGACTACTTTGAGAAGCCTCGAATTGGTTGAATTTGGCGGACAAAGCAATTTGTGAACTCTGAATTTCGTGAAGGTTGCCTAAAAGGGAACCTTGAGTGGCCTCCATGAGGTCGGAGTGCTTCCGAGACTGAGCTTGCTGCCTATGTTGCTCGCGGGATATCGCCAATTGAGATTCCATAAGACTTTGAAAAGAGCGGTGTGACCGCTGTCGTGACGCCTCCATAAAACTCATGTTATCTGCCAGCTGCTATTGTATGGCAGAAAGTAAACCATATCTTCTATCCTCCCGGGCAAGATGGTCACGCCACATCTCTTCAGTGATGTAAAAGCCAGGAGCCGTACCTGTAAAAGTTTTAGAAGTACAAGGTGCAGTGTGTGCGGGTAAAGCATGGTGGGGGGACATAGGTGGAGCATGAGGTTCATCCCTCTGCTCGTATTCTTCATCAGTCTCATGTTCGTCCCCAAGTGGAACATTAGGAGGTAATGGACCCGTAAAAGGTGGAGCATCTAGATCGTAGGTCCAGTTCCTCGCAATTCGTACATCAGTACGTCTAGTGCAAGGCAGAACGACTGAGGGGATAACGACACCCTGAACCATAAGTTCAAAGCCACCTGCTCTCCTCACCTTGCACAATTTCATATCTTTTAGAAATTTCAAATTAATTGTGCGGGGAGACAGGGGTGCTAGGGTAGCTATCTCAGCGTCAAGGTGCAGAGCTCTAGCAATAGATGTAACTAGTCCTCCAAAAGTTATGGTCTTTGTGTGTCTCAAGACAACAATCATATGAGAAATCATAAACGGGACTGAATTAATTCTTCTATTAGTGAGACTACCTTGAAAAAATAGAAGTTCTCTAGCATTTACCTTGTTTGGATTCTCCCGGCCAAAAATAGTACAGGCGAGCATATATCGAAAAATTCGAATAGTCGGGTTATGGATGAATGATGCTAAAATTCCTTCAAAAGAATTTATAGAAGAGTTTGACAATTGACGCCAGAAGGAAAATGCATCAGTGGACCATTCAGAATCCAAAGGGGTCTCACAAATAGCGTCATCACCATGAGGAATACCCAACAGAGCTGCTAGTTCGTTGATGCTATATTCATATTCAACATTAAACTGACGGAATTTAATTATACCGACGGTACTAGCAGTGTCGGGGTGAACCAAATAAATTAGGGAACTTAAGAATTCCCGAGTTAGCCTCTCAAAGATGGGCTCTTTTCTAGTAAAAATCTCGTGCAATCCTAGGATGTCAACTAAATGAAAAAAACTATGATAAAGTCCTAAAGTATACTGACAGTTTTCATCGACATACCTAGTTGAGACAATTTCTCGTCCTTGCAATTTTTCAAGGATTTTCCGTTGTCGGTCTCTGGGTTTGCCTTCATGAAGAACTTATGCGTTGAACTCCATTGTTTCTCCTTTGGAAGAAAATTGAAAAAGATGGGTTTCAAAATGGGTGTTGGAGAAAGTTTGAATTTTTATGAAGGTTTAAAAAAATGGATGTTTGGAGTGGTTAATGGGGTAGTAGGTGGTTGATAAAATGAGAGTTGTTGGGTGGTTAATAGGGTAGTAGGTGGTTGAGAAAATGAGAGTTTTTGGGTGGTTTTGGGGTTGAAAATGGATAAAGTGGGAGGTTTTTGAAAATCTGCCCGTTATAATCCCAGACCCCATGGCGGACGCCATGGTCTTGGTGGCGGGCGCCATGTTTGAAAATTGGGTTGGGCTCAAATTTCTTTGTTTTGTTGGTTTGGGCTTCTTATTCCAATTTCTTCTCGTAGGTGAAAACAGTAATTCTTCATTTGGTGCTTCCAAGAATTGGTGTATTGAATTTTTTTTCTTTTATGTTTATAACTTGAAAATAATAAACTCATAAAAATAAAATAAACAATTAATTAAAGAGAGAGAAAATGATAAAACAGAAATATACTTAGTTATGGTAAGTCACAAAACATAAAAATAAAAAGAAAGTAGAATGCAAGAGTTAGGCATAAAAATAGATAAGTCTGAAAAAAGGAAACAACATGATAAAAGAAACAACAAAACAGCAAAACGGTGCAGATATGAATCAAGATCATCAAGGAGTAGTAGGGTCCTTGGTCGACTCAGAACCATGAGCTGCAACTAACTTACTACGAAGATCATCAATTTCCTGATGCAGGAGTTCTGCCTCAGTAGAGTGAGTAGCATCAGAAACCATAACCTAAAGAGAGAGGTCTTCAACTATCCGACAAAGTTGGGCTACCTCTCTATGCAGCTCAGCAACCTGTGCATAAATGTTAGGTTGCTGCAAAAAGAAATTATTAGAGAATATAGTGGTCCTTTCTGGTGATGGACATGGATGATACTCAGGTACCGGAGGTGATTTTCGCTTGTCCACGGTCTCTCCAAGACCTTTTAAGGCACATGTCCAATTGGCAGGGTTATGGACATTGGTCATCATGGGATCAGGCAAGGTAAAATAGTGAACGGTTTCATTATCAATCAGGAGTCTATACTAGTTGGGATTAAAGTAGACTCTTCTCATCAGCCCACGATCCAAATAGAAATCAATGTCCATTGTAGTATATCCACAGTAGGAGGTAAGGTGAGATAACTTAATTGTATGACCCAAAGCAGAAGCAATCTGAGTCACTGTCCCTCTCACATGGAGGATACCTTCAGTAGACTTAGAAGTCATCATAAGATTCCACAGTAGAAAATTTCCACAAGCTACATGGTGAGACTAGGTCGCACAATAGAGGAAAAAGATCTCCTCCTCTCTAACATGGGTATCAGTGTCGGCCTTCCCTAGGAAAGTGTGAGCAATAACCATTTGAAAATACCTGAAAGCGGGGTTGTGAATAACAGGGGATAGTTGAGTGGAATGATCAAGGCTCCCTCCAGCAGTAATATCTCTCCAGAATTTCTCTATGTCCCTAGTCATGAAATAGCCAATTGGTAGCTCAGGTATAGCATCAGGTGTGGTCTGGAAGCCTAGCAAGTATCCAAACTCCCTCTGGGTAGAACTGTATTCTATCCCGAATAGTCTGAAAGTGAGATATCCATCCTGGCCATTATAGGGCTCAAACTCGAATGAACTGAGGAATTCTAAGGTGAGGTTCTTGTAGGTCACATTTAGGTCATCTGCATACTCGTCCCACTTTAGCTGGTTGCATAGATACTTGATACTGGCTTCAAAGCCAAGAGCTTCCATGCAAATCTGGTCTGGATATATGGTCGGTGCCATGGGTCGTTGTGAAAGGACCACATAGCGTTGTCTCTGAGTGTCATCTCGGAAGGAAACATGCATGTCATCAAAATGCTCCATCCTGAAAAATGTAGTTAGCAAAGACGGCTAGCAGGTGATGCCTGAAATCATAAATTTTGCAACTATTAGTATAAAGATAAAAATAAAATTTGATAAAGTAAAAAGTAAATAAATGAAAAAAATAAAAATAAACCCATGGGTTTCCTCCCATGCAGCGCTTGTTTAACGTCGTTAGCTTGACGAGTAAACTTTATATATCGGAAACTGGTACAGGTGGATCAATCAGAGTGTGGCTGGAGTAGTTGGTGGAAATGTCACCTCCTTCGTAGTGCTTCAACCTCTGCCCATTGACGATGAATGGGCTACAATAATTGTTCTTGATCTCGACTGCTCCAAATCTTAGGATTCTAGAAACCTCAAAAGGACCTGTCCATCTTGAACGTAGCTTGCCAGGAAAAAGTCGTAACCTGGAATTGAAAAGGAAAACAAGGTCGCCTATATTGAAATCTTTCTTTCCAATTCTTCTGTCATGCAAAGTTTTGGTTCTTTCTTTATATATTATAGCATTCTCATTGGCAGATTGGTGGAATTCCTCCAATTTATGAATGTCAAGGATGCGCTTCTCACCAGCGGTCAAATATTCCAAATTCAGGGTCTTAATGGCCCAATAGGCTTTATGCTCTAACTCGAAGGGTAAATGACAAGATTTTCCATAGACTAATTGGTAAGGGGTTGTTCCAATAGGGGTTTTAAAAGCTGTTATGTAGGCCCATAGTGCTTCGTGTAGCTTCTGAGACCAATCTTTTCTGGAAATTGAAATGGTTTTTTATAAGATTTGTTTAATCTCTCTGTTAGACACTTCTACTTGGCCGTTAGTCTGTGGATGATAAGGTGTTTCTACTCTATGCTTTACTCCATACTTACTCAAGAGCTTATCAAAGATTTTGGATATGAAATGTGATCCTCCATCACTTATAATGAGATGGGGTGTTCCAAACCTCAGAAAAATGATATTCTTAAATAACTTGACTACCACTCTTGTGTCGTTTGTGGGTGATACAATAGCCTCAATCCATTTATACACGTAGTCCGCAGCTACCAAAATGTACCTATTTCCCATTGAAGGTGGAAATGGTCCCATAATGTCTATACACCAAACATCAAAGAGTTCAACTTCCTAGATATTCCTCATTGGCATCTCGTCACGTCTTGATATGTTCCTGGTGCGTTGGCATTGGTCGCACTTGACAATGTAGGCATGAACATCCGTGCCATAAAGTTGGCCAATAGAGGCCTTCTTGAAGAATCTTGGCGTGCGTTTAGATATACCTGCATGTCCACCACAAGGTGTAGAATGATAGTGTCTGATGATGTCTTCTATTTCCTCTTCTGGGACGCAACGCCTGAAAATATATCTATTCCTATCTTGAATAGGAGTGATTCATCCCGGTAGAAATGTTTAACATCTTTGAAGAACTTCTTTTTCTGTTGGTAATTTAGATCAGGGGGTATGATATCTGCAGCTAGGTAGTTTACAAAATCAGCGTACCAAGGTACACTCTTCATTACTGAAATTTTTTCAAAATCTTTATCTCTGTAAGGATCGAAATCATCAGTCTTAGCTATAAGTCTGTCATAGGTGAAATCATCATTTATAAGCAATAAGTCAGGTTTTAAGTGTTCTAATCTAGAGAGGTGGTCAGCAACAACATTCTTTGTGCCTTTCTTATCCTTAATATCTAGATCAAACTCTTGGAGTAATAGGATCCATCTAAGTAATCTAGGTTTAGCGTCCTTTTTATTTAATAGATAATGTATGGCAGCATGATCAGTGTAAACAATGATCTTTGCTCCAACTAGGTAGGACCTAAACTTATCTATCGCAAAAATTACTGTCAGTAATTCTTTCTCTGTTGTTGCATAGTTGAGCTGGGCGGTATCTAGGGTTCTACTAGCATAATATATAACATGTAATTTCTTGTCTTTTCGTTGACCTAGAACAGCACCAACTGCATAATCGCTGGCATCGCACATGATTTCAAAAGGTTGTGTCCAATCTGGAGGTTGCATGATCAGAGCTGAAATCAGTGCTTGTTTCAAAAATTTAAAAGCTTCGAGACATTTCTCGTCAAAAACAAATTCAACATCCTTCATTAGAAGATTAGTCAAAGGTTTTGTTATTTTAGAGAAGTCTTTTATAAAACGCCGATAAAAACCAGCATGTCCAAGAAAACTTTTAATCTCCCTAATGGTTTTAGGTGGGCTGAGGTTTTCTATAACTTCAATTTTGGCTCTATCAACCTCAATGCCTCTTTCGGAGACATTGTGTCCTAATACTAAACCTTCATTAACCATAAAATGGCATTTTTCCCAGTTTAGCACTAGGTTCACCTCTACACATCTTTCAAGGATTTTTTCGAGGTTGGAGAGACAATCTTTAAAATTGAATCCACACACCGAGAAATCGTCCATGAAAACTTCCATGATTCCATCTAGGTAATCTACAAATATAGACATCATACAACGTTGAAAAGTGGCATGGGCATTAGAGTCTGAAGGGCATTCGTCTATAGGCGAACGTTCCATAAGGACAGGTGAAGGTTATTTTCTCTTGAGTATCCATCTAGATAACAAAACTGCGATTGTCTGGCTAGACGTTCGAGCATTTGATCTATAAATGGAAGAGGGAAATGATCCTTCCCGGTTGCTTTGTTTAATTTTCTATAATCTATACACATACACCAACCTCCTTCTATTTGTTTAACAATATGCTCACCTTTCTCATTTTCTATGACTGTGATGCCTCCTTTCTTTGGCACCACATGCACAGGGCTCACCCAATTACTATCTGATATTTGGTAAATTATACCAGCCTCTAGTAACTTAAGAACTTCTCTTTTAACAACATCGCTCATTATAGGGTTTATTCTTCTTTGATGTTCTCTTGAGGGTTTTAAGTTTTACTCTAACAAGATCTGGTGCATGCACACTGATGGACTTATTCCTTTTAAATTGGAGATGTTATACGCTAAAGCTGAGGAATATTTTCGTAAGATCTCTAAGAGTTGAGTTGTCTCGTCTTGACTTAGAATAGCGTTAACTATAACAGGATGATTCATCTCTTTATCTAAGAATTTGTATCTGAGGTTCTTGGGAAGTTCCTTCAATTTTAAAGATGGTTTCAAAGGGCAAGGCATGGGATCGGGAGTAAGCGATAAACATTCATAGAGGTCGTCATCGATGTAAGGTTCTAAACTTTTAAATCCATCGTCCTCCATAATGAGGGTCGAAGGTAACTTGATATTTTTGTTAGATTCCTCTCGCTTAAGTTCCAATATACACTCGTCAATGACATCGATGGCATAACAGGCATCTCCTATGACTGGTGCCATTAAGAACTTTGAAAGAATAAATTCTATCTTTTCATCACCCACCTCAAATGTTAATTTTCTTTTCTTAACGTCAATTATGGCTCCGGCTATTGATAGGAATGGTCTACCTAAGAGGATTGGGATTTCTTCGTCTTCTTTAATATCCATAACCACGAAATCAGTTGGGATATATAGCGGACCGATCTTAACTGGTATGTCTTCAAGTATGCATATAGGATACTTAACTGATCTATCATCCAGCTGGAGAGACATTTTAGTCGGCTACAATTCTCCTAAGTTTAACCTTCTACAAACTACTAAAGGCATAAGGCTGACGCTAGCTCCTAGATCTAAGAAGGCTTTGTCAATAGTATGATTTCCTAAGATACAAGGAATGGAAAAACTTCCTGGATCCTTTTCTTTCTTGGCAAGTTTATTTTCTGAAATAAAATTGCATTCTATAGGTTTGGGATCATCAAGTCTACGCTTGTTGGTCAGGATGTCTTTTAGGAATTTATCATAAGATGGTATATGAGTGATGGCTTCGGTGAAAGGATTCTCTACATGGAGTTTTTCTATAACTTTAACAAATCTCTGGTATTGATTTTCAAGTTTGGTTTGTTTAAGTCTTTTCAGAAATGGGACTAGGGGTTTGTACGGGGGTGGTAATTTATTAGTTTTATCTTTTAATTATGGTTCTTTTTGCTTTTTGGGTTCCTCTGGTTCCTCCACTTGGTCTGTAGGAAAAAAATTTGTCTTAGGTTGTGAGGGTGTACTCATGGCTGGATTCTTGGGTCCATCGTAAGTAGTCCCACTTTGTAAGGAAATGGAATTAGCTTGCCCTTTAGGATTTGGTTGAGGTTGTCCAGGGAATTGTCCTCCAGGTGTAGTTTGTGGGGCTTGTGTTTGGGCTATCTGTGAGATCTGGGTTTTAAGCATCTTGTTATGCGTAATTATCTGATCAACCTTAGTTGCTAATTGCGTGATTAGTTCGTTTACGTGAATATTCTGATTTAGGAACTCTTTGTTTTGCTGGGTTTGAGCTGAAATGAAATTTCCCATGATTTTCTCAAGGTTTGGTTTGGGTGCCACAGCTTGCATAGGTTGATTTGGTCTTTGGGCTTGGAAACCTGTAGGTCTCGGAGGTGCAGAGTTTTGTATTGCACTATTGTTTATATAAGAAAAGCTTGGGTGATTCCTCCATTCGGGGTTGTAAGTGTTTGAAAATGGTTTTCCTTGGGTGTAGTTTACTTGGTCTGAGCAAGGCTCATTCAACAAGTTACATTCCGCAGGTTGATGTCCTTGGGTCCCACAGAGTTCGCATTCTGAAGCTACTGCGGCTACAGTATTATGGTTTTGAGACATGTTTTGAACTTTTAAGGCAAGAGCGTCCATTTTAACTTGAATCATGTCTAGAGAACTTATCTCATGTTTTCCTTCTTGGGTCTCCTTTTTCTCTACCGTGGCTCGTTCTGTTCCCCATTGGTAATGGTTTTGGGCCATGTCCTTAATGAGAGCGTAGGCTTCTAGGTAAGGTTTATTCATCAATGTGCCACCAGCGGCAGTATCGATAGAAATCTTTGTGTTATAATGGAGTCCATTATAGAAGGTGTGGATGATTAGCCATTGTTTTAGGCCATGTTGTGGACAAGCTCTTAACAGGTCCTTATATCTCTCCCATGCTTCAAAAAGTGATTCTCCCAGGTTTTGGTTAAATCTAGTGATTTGGTTTCTAATGACAGCAGTTTTACTGGGAGGAAAATATCTTGCGAGAAATACTCTCCTAAGATCTTCCCAGGTTGTTATTGAATTGGGTGGAAGGGAATCCAACCAATCTCGTGCTTTATCTCTGAGAGAAAAAGGGAATAATCTTAGTCTTCTGGCCTCAGGTGAAACACCATTGCATTTTAAAGTGTCTGCTAATTGTATAAAAGTTTTTAAGTGTTGATTCGGGTTCTCAGTAGCGAGACCACCAAATTGGTTTTGTTGCACCAATTGTAGCAATGAGGGTTTTAGTTCAAAATTATTTGTGGTTATAGCTGGGTTTATGATACTTGAACTAGGTTCCTTATATGACGGTTGGGAAAATTCCTTAAGGGGTCTTTGGTTACGATTCTAGGCCATAGTTTTTCTAATCCTACGGAGAAAATGGATCTAACGTTCAGGTTTCGCTAAAGGATTGAATAAGGTTCCAGTGATGCGAGATCTTCGCATAAATCAGACTGTAAACCTTAGTCTAGACGGTGCGACTATAGGGTGCGAAATTTGACGAAATTGATCCCCGACAATGGCACCAAAAACTTGATGCGGTGTATTCGCAAGTGTACGAATTACATCAGAGTAATATAAACGATTATCGATCCACGGAGACCAATCGTCAATCTATCGTTTCCTATTGTTACGGTGTTTAGCTAAGTCAATATTAAACAGGGAATTGAGCATGCAAGAAAGTAAAGTGCGGCGAAATAAACTTCAGATATAAAAGCAGGGTCGAATGTAATTCACATAGTCAGATGATATTGGCAATGCTTCGGAATAGAGCTACTTATAGGGAAATATTTTCTACTAAAGAAAAGAACTAATTTAACAGGAATTGTCGCTTTCGCGTAATCAGAACCGAGTTTACTCTCTAATCAGACCTTCTTATTGTCACTTATAAAAAGGTGCGCATTGCGTTAAAGTAATAAACCTATTTTTAAGAAATAAAGTACTTGACCAAGTTGAAAAGTATTTTGATCTGGAATTTATAATAAAAAGGGGACATAACTTTAATCCTATAAACGCGTCCAAAAATAGTTTCAAAATTGATTTCTTTGATAATAAAAATCCCTAACTAACCGGACAAAGCGCTTTCACTTCCTTTGACCAGTTAGAACTAACCGAGTTTAACAAAGGGTTGGACGGCTTTCGATCTTAACCAACAACAATAAAGTACAGAAAACTCATATTAAAAACCAAAATAGCCCATAAGCATTTCTATTGACACATTATTTGGAATATCGATCTAAATAGATTCCTTACATTCTAGCCCAGTAAGGTTCAGCCTGACATGGGAATGTAAACAGACATGTTAAAATAAATCATGCGAGAAAGTAAATAATTTAAAGTGCGATGCGGGAAATAAACAAAGTAAAAGCAGGTGCGGGAAATAAACAAAGTAAAAGAAGGTGCGGAAAATAAACAAAGTAAAAGCAGGTGCGGGAAATAAACAAAGTAAAAGCAGGTGCGGGAAATAAACAAAGTAAAAGCAGTGCGGAAAATAAACAAAGTAAAAGCAGTGCGGAATATATAAATAGAAACCTGCTCCCAACAGGGAGGTTTTAAATCTGGTACAAACTGGAAGTAAAATGCGACTAGAAATAAACAGCAGTTGAAAATAAATGTGGTAAGATAAACTTCTTCCGAAGTGCTCCAAACTTGATTACAGACTCAATCTACAAACTCGATCACAGACTCAATCAACAGTGCAATAATTCCCCGATATGAAGAATCATCGTTTTACAATGGTGAAATTATATGACTTAAGTTCGCAACTATGGTTGGATCAAGTTTGAAACTAAGCTTGGGTGACTTGAAATGAAATCAGGAACTTCTATTTATAGAGGATGAAGAATGCAGGAAATCACAAGAATTCCCCCCAACTCTTTTTTGGGGGGAAAGCATCGTCCAAAGGTGTCGCCCGCCATGGAGGCCATGGCGCCCGCCATGAGTGTAAATGAAAGGAAGTGGGGAACGTGGCAGTTGAGGTCAGCAGGAGGTGGTCCATGTCTTGGCCTACCCTATGGCTAGCGCCATGGTGGACTCCATGAGTGCAAATTTGACCTAAACTCCTGTTTTCAAGCTTGTTTTTCTTCATTTCTTCAGGGGAGCTCTGGATGATTGAAATCCCTGAAAAGGAAACAAAAGATAGGAATAATACGAGAAAACAATAATAAAAAACCTAAATAACATGTGAAATCAGAGTAAAAAATAAGTGTAAAGTAAGTGTTATCATATAACTACGGATGAAAAGGATGCTAACACCTTCCCTTTTCATAACATACACCCCGAAGGTTTTTCCTATTCTTTTCACCCTTTCCTTATTGGATAAAAGAAAAGTCGGTGGCAACTCTTGCTATCCACACATTTGCAAATAAATGCAAAACCAAGTCAGTTCTCCCACTGTATTACACCAACTAACCAAGGATTTTGAAAACATGTGACAAGTTCAACTAGTACCTTTCCTATCTGATTTACAACCGGAAAAATTGAAATTGGAGTAACCCACCAAGCTAAAATTGTTTCCCTTGGAATACCAAAGCCCAAACTTAGAGGTACCAATAAGGTATTTAAGAATACGCTTCACTACTTTTAAGTGTGATTCCTTGGGATTTGATTAATATCGTGCACACATAAAAATGCTAAACATAATATTAGGCCGAGATGAAGTAAGATAGAGAAGATATCCAATCATACCTCGATATTTCTTGACCTCAACATCCATACCGAATCTTTTTAGTAATTCGAGACAATACTTTGTTTGACATACAAATGTTCCTTCATCGAGTTACTTAATTTAGAGTCTGAGAAAGTAGTTTAACTCCCCCATTAGACTCATTTAAAATTCTCTATGTATAAGCTTAGAGAACTCCTTGACAAGATGCATGGTAGGTTATTCAAAAATGATATCATCAATATAAATTTGAACAAGTAAAATATATTTTCCTTGACGTTTAATAAAGAGTTTAGTGTCTATCTTCCCCCTAGAGTATACTTGATCAAGCAAGAACTTGCTAAGTCTGTCACACCATGCCCTTGGGGCTAGTTAAGACCATACAAAGTACATTTTAGCTTAAAGACATGATTAAAAAACTCATAATTTTCAAAACCGAGAGGTTGTGAAACATACACCTCTTCATTTGTGCATCCGTTAAGGAACACACTTTTAACGTCTATTTGATATAATTTGAAGTTCTTAGAGCATGCATATGCTAATAAAAGGCGTATAGCCTCAAGTCTGGAAACCGGGGCATAAGTCTCCTCATAATAAATGTCTTTTTCTTGATTATATCCTTGAGCCACAAGACGGGCCTTATTCCTTATTATCACACCATGTTCGTCAAATTTGTTCCTAAATACTCATCGTGTGCCTATCACTTGATGATTTTGTGGATGAGGGACAAGGTTCTAAACATCATTTATTTCAAATTTATTCAATTCTTCTTGCATGGCCATAAATCAATGTTCATCAAGTAAGGAATCTTTTGCATTTTTAGGTTCAACTTGTGATACGTACGCGTGCTGATAACAAAAATTACTTATCTTAGAGCGCGTTGTTACCCCTTTTATGATGTCACCAATAATGTTGTCAATTGAATGATCCTTGGAGGTTCTCCACTCCAATGGAATATCATCATCTTCTTATTGACTTTCATCATCCTTCTTTTCTTGGTTGTCATCTTCCTCCTTTTCAATTTCCACCGTTTTAGGTTGATGAACTCCTTTATCGGTGTCTTTGATTATGTCTTTCGTAGATGCACTTACACCATGAAAAGAAATATCTTTCCCAATACTATTTGGGCAAGTCTCATCAAAAGAATTGAAAAATTGACATAATCAAACAGTACGTGTCGATCTGAAAATCATATGTGTCGATACATAAGTAAAATTTTAATTATATGTGTCGACCTGAAAAGGTGGATGAGTCGACCGAAGCAAGACAATAGCTTTTAAGCTTTAAAAAAGCAATACATGTGTCAACCTGAAATTCGTATATGTCGATACATAAAATATGAATTTATACAATTTCTTAAAAGCTTCAGTGTGTGTCGACCTATATGCATGCATATGTCGTTCTAAATTCTTCAGAGGCTATAGGCTTCAAAACAGAGTTGTATGTGTCGACCTGAAATGCGAATGTGTCGACATATGTAATAAATATTTATGTAGAAAATTGTTTTTCAAGACTTTGGTCAATTTCAAAATGGTTTTTAATGGTTCCTAAGACTCTTAATACAAAGGAGTGTCACAAAATATAATGATATCGTCCAATATACAAAAATGCCAAATTTTATTAATTTTGAAATCATACAAAATATCTAATAGTGAATCTGTACTCACACTCTCAAATTCAGATCCAAGACTCCTTTATAAATAACTCGACTTCAAGATTAATAGATCAAATCACTCTTCCAAATATTCATACACAAAACTACTCACCACTTTGCGCGAGATAGTCCTAACATTCTTAAAAACTCTAAACATCATAGAATCCTATTTCATTATACTTTTAACTAGTATAATATTTAAAATGACATACATGTATTTGTTGTTACTTTTAACTTTATTAAATAAAATTTATTTTAACAATAATATATAAAAATATAATAATTAAATTATTAATTAAAGAGTTTTTTTTTTATATTATTTTATATTGATCAACTACTAGGACTACTAATTTATTAAAATTATAAGCTAATTTATCAACTAAAAGTTATATTTTAAAACCAGGCCTTAGAAAATAAAGTCTTTAACATTTATAATTTGAAAGATCAAAATAATATAGAATAAAAACAAAAATACTGTGTGTGAGATCCAAATGAATACTTGAGTCTTGAGAGTTATTTCTCTTAATATTTAGGGTTTGAATTCTATTATCTACAATTTAACTTCTTCAAAAAATGTTTATAAGAATAATAGAATACAATAAAATAAAAGGAGATTAAACTATTAAACTTTGGAAGTGTAGAGTCGATTATATTTTATAATAAATATTTTTAATGTATTATTTTCTCATTTTAATATTAATTATAATTTGAATACACTAATAATTAATGAAAATAATTTAATAAAATTATCACTTTCTTTCTTTATTATTGTTTTTTAATATATGTGAAATATTTATTTATTATAATACAATAATATGAAAATGAGAGACTAAAAAGTATAACCAAAATAAGATAGATAGAGAGAACATATCATAACTTTTTTCAAAATGCAAATTCTTTCCATCAATTCATGAAGTCGTTGGCATAATAAATCACATCATCTATTTCATTAATAGAAATTATTGCATGCTTATAGTATTATATATGCTCTCTCACTCATTATGAAACTACAACCGGACACAGTTTTTCGTCGACTTGAATCGCACGTGAGCACTCTCTTGTTATAAACCCATCTCTTGGATATGGTATTCGTTTAGAGAGAGATTTTTTTTCATTTACGCGACATTTTTATAATTTTAATATTATAATTTATTAATTATATTTTCATTTTTTCAATAATTTCATTTCATTTTTTTCATAAAATTAATTACTTTTTTAATTAATTAGAAAATAAATGAGAGAATAAGATATCTTTATCATCTTCAGGTCATGGAAGGGGCCCAACTAGTAAATAGACGTTCGACGCAAATAAATATATTTTGGGATTTAAAAAATAATGGCAACCATAGTCGAGAAAAAGAAAGCAAATAGTACCAACTTTTACATTTGCCCCACTACATCAGCATAATCCAAGGGATATTCTTCACCTCTACTTGAAGAACTATTATTAGTTTGTCCTCATTGTTTCTTGTCAACACATTTCTATATTTTATATCTATCTATTGTGAAAAATCTTTTTTTAATGGCAAAGAAGAGCAAAATATATCGAGAGTAAAAAAAAAAGAGCAGAGTAGCAGCGGTGCACTACAACGACAAAAAAAAAACCAAAAAAACCTACTCCAAAAACACTAGGGACATCACTCCAGAATGATCTAACAGAAAAAAGAGAAAACGATGGTCGTGCAAACTAAAACAAACCAATCAATTACATATTTGCTCTATATTAAAGTCACAAGTATAATAGACATCCGAAGAGAACAAGTTAGAGGAAAGAAAGCCTAACCACCTCTCAAAAAAAAAAAGAGTCGATGGTCACCCAACACACTCCTAATTACACAGGTATTTGAGTGGATTCCAATTCTAATATTGTAGAGAGACGATAAAATCTGGAGCATGGGCATTGACCCACTTTAAAATCATACTGATAATCGAAAAGTGTTGAAGTATGAATTAAAATCTTTGTTGATGAAGAGAAAGAAAATATGTTTCGAAATTTAATTTTCAAGAATTAAAAAGTTAAAAAGTACTTTGGTCCAAACGGTTCACGGGTATCAGATTCGATCGGTTTAGTTCATAGATCTATTTGTTAATGTTAGAATATTTTATATTAATTTAGAGATCATATACGTTAATATAAAAAGAGATTATAAGATATTTATAATATTCAAAAAGATATTATAAGATATATATTTATAATATTCTAAGAGGTATTATAAGGTATTTATAATATTTGAGAGATATTATAAGATTACAATAATATATTTTATTCTAACGGTTAATGAGATATGTTTTGGATTTGTTGGATTTTAGTAATTATAAATATGTATCTCTTTTGTTATTTATAGTGTGACAATTTTAGAGCTTTAGAGCAAAAGGGTTTAATGAATTCACTACGCCAAAAGTAAGTTTTAACAGCGCACCTTAGACAGCGCTTTTGTACAAAAGTGCTGCTATAAGTGAATAGATAAATAAAACACGGAAAACGTATAAAATAATTAGTAAAAGCGTTGCTAAACATATGACCTTAGACAACGCTTTTAAAAAGTGCTGCTAAAGGATTGCTTTAGAAAGCGCTTTATCATAAGCGCTGGCAAAGGGCCACTTTAGACAGCGCTTTAAGAAAGCGCTGTCTAAAGTCATAAAAAATTAAAAAAATAATAGAAAAGCGCTTCTAAAGATCATTATTAGCCAGCGCTTTTCAAAAGCGCTGTCTAAGGTCCACTTTAGCCAGCGCTTTTAGAAAGCGCTGTCTAAACCCTTATAAGTCAGAATTAAAAAACAGAACATTTGTATTCATAGTATCACTATCAACGCAAACAGAAACCCTTTCCCTCGCGAAACCCATTTTCGTCTCCGTCTCAAATCGTCCTCGTCGTTCGCCGTCGTACCGTTCTCCACCGTATCGCTCCGTTTTCCTCCACCCACATCGGTCGGTTCTCAAGGTATGTTCTTTATTGAAAATGTGTTTAACTCCATTGATGTCCAAACTGAGTTATCATCCTTGAAAATGTGTTAATATCCATTGATGTCCAAATGTGTTTATCTCCTATTGATGTCTAAACTGGGCTATATGTATGTATTTTAACTTTTAGATTCTTGGTAGGGCTTGATATATAACAGCAACGTTTTTAGCATTTAGCATTTTTAGCATTTTTTGGATTCTTGGTTCTATGTTTTGGAATATAAAAGATGATATATATGATGGGTTTTTTTGTTATTTTAAATGGTTTCTGAATTTTATATAGATATATTTATTTTTAGTCCATGTTATTAACTCTAGAAATAAATTTCTAGAAATAATTTGTTTAATTCAAACAAAAAGAGAATAATCCGTTTATAGTGTTTTTGTTTACTTGAATAAGTAGAAAAAAATGGATAAAAAATGGATGTTTGCTGATCGATTGTCACAAGAGTACGAGAATGGGGTATTGGAATTCGTTAAGTTTGCTGTTGAACACGCCAAAGACCCCAGTCGAATGAAGTGTCCTTGCTTGGGTTGTTGTTATGTGGGTCGGGTTAACGCAGATGGATTGAAATCGCATTTACTAATGCGTGGAATTGATAAAAGTTATACGTGTTGGATATTTCACGGTGAAAAAAGTAACGACAACGTTGAACCGGGGGAGAAAAGTAGTACGGCCTATGCTTCAGACGACAAGGACACAGATATATACGATTTTGATCGAGTCGAAGAGATTGCAGATGCACTTGAAGAAGATCTTCAGGATTGTCCCAAAATGTTTGAGATATTGGTAAGCGATGCAGAGAAACCGTTGTATAAAGGATGCACTAAATTCACAAGACTGTCTGCGGTATTAAAGTTGTACAACTTAAAGACGGACAATGGACGGTCAGATAAAAGTTTCACAGAGTTATTAGCCCTTATGAGAGATATTCTTCTGGAGGATAATGTTCTTCCTAATTGAACCTATGAGGCCAAAAAAATGTTGTGCTCTATTGGCATGAGCTATGATAAGATACATGCTTGTCCAAACGATTGCGTTTTGTTTCGAAACGAATATGATTCGTTAAATGAGTGCCATAAATGCGGTTTGTCTCGATATAAGAAAAAATGGTCTCCAGCAAAAGTCTTATGGTATTTTCCTATAATTTCGAGATTTAGGCGAATGTTTCATAGTGAAACCGATGCAACACACCTAACTTGGCATGAAGATGAAAGAATTATTGATGGAAAGTATCGACATCCGGCAAACTCACTATAGTGGTCGAAAATTGATAATGATTATCCTGATTTTGGATAAGAAGCAAGAAACCTTCGGTTGGCTTTATCTACTGATGGAATGAACCCGCATGGTCTTCAAAGTATCTCACATACCACATGGCATGTGATTCTTATGATTTATAACCTACCTCCATGGCTATGTATGAAGCGTAAGTACATGATGTTATCTATGTTAATATCTGGGCCTAAACAACCAGGGAATGACATAGACGTATACTTGACACCTTTGATCGAAGATTTAAAGATTTTATGGGAGAACGGGGTGGAGGTTTATGATGGATATAGGAAACAAAGTTTCAATTTGAGGGCGATGTTGTTTGGCACAATTAATGATTTTCCAGCATACGGGAATCTATCTGGGTATAGCATTAAAGGTCAACGTGCGTGTCCTGTTTGTGAAGATGGAAATGATACGACACGTTTGGAACTTTGTCAGAAGAATGTGTTTCTCGGTCATCGTAGATTCTTACATTCTAAACATCCCTACCGTGCATGGAGAAAAGCATTCAATGGAGACACCGAACAACGTAAAGCTCCACCTGCATTGTCAGGTGACCAAATTTTTGAAAAGGTGAAAGATGTGTGTACTCAGTTTGGCAAGCCTTTTTCGCATACGGCTGTCAAAGGTGGGTGGAAGAAGAGATCGATTTTTTTTGAATTTCCATATTGGAAGTCTTTGTATGTGAGACATTTTCTCGATGTTATGCATATTGAAAAATATATATTTGAAAGTGTTATTGGTACGTTACTCAATATTAAAGGAAAGTCTAAGGATGGCCTTAAAGCAAGGGAGAACATGTTAAAGATGGGAATACGAACTGAACTAGGACCCGTGAAGAAAGGAAGCCGAACATATCTACCACCTGCTGCTTTTACTCTATCTAGAAAGGAGAAAAATATATTGTGTAAGTTTCTAAGTGAAGTTAAAGTTCCAGAAGGATACTCTTCAGATATTAGAAGACTTGTGTCTATGAAAGACCTCAAGTTAAAGAGTTTAAAGACACATGATTGCCATGTTATAATGGAGCATTTTCTATCAATAAGTATACGTTCTATTTTTCCAGATAAAGTAAGGAGTGCGATAACTAAGTTGTATTTTTTCTTTAGGTCAATTTATAGTAAGGTGATTGATCCTGAGATCTTACTAACATTGCAAAAATAAATTGTTATTACTTTGTGTGAGCTTGAAATGTATTTTCCTCCCTCCTTTTTTGACATAATGGTACATCTAGTTGTTCATCTTGTGAAAGAGACACAGTTGTGCGGCCCAGCTTATATGAGATGGATGTACCCTGCTGAATGTTATATGAAAGTATTAAAAGGGTACGTGAAAAACCGAAGTCGCCCAGAGGGTTGTATTGTTGAGCGATACATTGTTGAAGAATCGGTTGAGTTTTGTACTGAATATTTGTCCAAAGTTCAATCCATTGGACTCCCCAAAAGTCATATCTTTGAAAAAAGGCAGGTAAAAGATTAATTGGAAATAAAATTGTGACAGTATCAAAAGATGAACGGGATCAAGTGCATCTGTATGTTCTGCACAATGACAGTGAGGTTGAGTCATTTATTGAAATGCACAAGGATATACTCCGAGGGTTAAATCAGAATAGAAATGAAAATTGGATAGTACGGGAGCACAATCAAAGTTTCATACCGTGGTTTAAGGATCATATTTTTTCAAAGCTTCATTCAGATCCCGCTTCAATAACAGAGAGGTTGAGATGTTTGGCATATGGTCCAAGTTTGCATGTGTTTTCCTATAGCACATACGCAATTAATGGATACACATTTTATACCAAAGAACAAGATGATAAAAGTACTATGCAAAATAGTGGTGTCACCGTGCTTACTGAAGTAATGCACATTTCTAGTATGAAGGACCTAAACTCCAAATATGCAAATCTGTCATATTTTGGAGTTATCGAGCATATTTGGATGTTTGATTACGAGAAGTTTCAGATTCCTATCTTTGGTTGCAAGTGGGTAAGTAGTGGTGGCATACGAATGGATATGTTAGGATTTTTGCAAGTGGATCTTCATAGAGAGGGGTACAAAGAAGAGCCTTTTATTCTATCCTCTCAAGCTAAACAAGTGTTCTATGTCACTGACCCGGCTAGTACAAAATGGTTTATAGTGTTTTTTTCTAACAAAGTGGTTGATGATAACGGTGTAGACCAAGGTGGTATTGATGATGAAAATGAGTCATGTATTAGACAGAATGAGTCGTATATTATAAATGATCAAGATGAGAATATTATAGTGGATGAATCATATATCAGAAATGATCATAATGAGGGAATTTGGATAAATCCATTCGTCCGCATTGTTAAGAAGCAAGTAATTCATGTTCCAACCAAGAAAAGAAAGAGATGTTAGTGAAAGAGGTAAGATATTAAAATGTTTATGTTTATATTTGTGTTTACATTTAAGTTTATGTTTATGTTAATTTTTGGCATTGTCATTTTATATATATTTTTTAGGGTATATCCTGATATATATTCGTATTTTCTTTCCATGTGTAGTGTCCTCGCCAGCTATTCTTTTGGATCGATTAGAGATTCAATCCACGGTATGGATTTCTAACTTAGGAATTACATATTATTTTCATATTTTGTGTTTCTCATAAAATTACATATTGTTTTAATTAAATCACATACTATGTTATATTATTATATATATGTAGTACTTTGAGGAATTCAATTGTGCACATTACTCAAAAGATCAATTGGATGAACTTATGGACGAATATTGTCAATTCATTATCGGGTTGAGAATTTTATAAGCTAAGGTATATTGTCTTATTTCCTTTGATGAGAGATTTCGAGTTTTGAGTATAAATTTAATTCGAATTAATAAAGTGCAACGTTAATATATATTATCATGTTATGAATTTCGATCATTTGGTTTTTTTCCAGTTTTATAGGTACATGTGTAGAAGATAGAACTAAGATATTCATGATGTTTTTGTTTCATGAGAATTCTCGAAGATAGAAAGATGTTTAGATGTAAATTCAATTTTGAATATTTTAGGCATTTTAACTTGTAGAATTTTAACTTGTATTATAAATTTTGTAATTGTTATTGTCTATATCATCAATTTATATATATGTGTAATTTTTATATATGTATATTTTATTGGAATGAAGCTACCGAATATGGAGCATAAAAGATAATTCTGAAAACCTGGATCAAAATATTGGAATGAAGCTACCAAATATGATAAAAATTCTGATTAAAATAGATAATTTATTTAAAAAAATTGTAAACAATAGACAGCGCTTTAGGAGAAAAGCATTGTAAAAAGTTAAAAAACAAAAAGCGCTGCCTAAAGTCTAAAAGTGTTGTCTAAAGTGCGGTAATAGACAGCGCTTTCAAAGGAAAGCGTTGTCTAAAGCCTATCTGGAAAAATTAAAAAGTGTTGTCTAAAGTGGACATAAGGCAGCGCTTTTACGTTGAAAAAAAGCGTTGTCTTTTCTTTTAGCAGCATATATTGAGAGTTGGAGAGGTTGGAAAACACTTAGGTAAAAAAATAGAGGTTTGTTCTTGGTAGCCTTCAGAGTTAGTTCTTGGGAACTTTAAAGGCGAAAACTATTTCCTTGTAACACATTTGTAATCTTTTGTAACAATTTTATGAGTATAGTGAATTGGACAAGTACTCTCTCCCCCAGACTAGATCTTTTGATCAAATTGGGTAAATAAACCTTTTGTATTTTCTCGCCTTATTTTGTTATATTTTCTGCTAATTGATTATTATTGTTGAAGGGCACTTATTCTGGTTGCCACTGTTATTTTTCGTCACGCATCAAATTCCTTGGCGTGAATTAAGCCTTGTAATTTTCTCAACAAGTGGCGCCCACCGGGAAGGCAAAGGGGTATTGTTTATAATTAAGCACCGTGGGTAAATGGGAGATAAATTTTTTTTCTGGAAATAACGACTTTGGGTTGTGGAAAGTTAAGATGCAAGCAATTTTAATTCAAGAGATGTGTATAAATGCTTTGAAGGATGAAGCATTGATGTCTGCAACACTTACACAAACACAGAAGAACGAGATGGTAGATAAGGTCAAGAGTGTCATTATCTTATGTCTCGGGGATAAATTTCTAAGAGAAGTTGCCAAGTAGCAAACTGCGATTTCTATGTGGGAAAAACTTGAATCATTGTATATAATCAAGTCTTTAGCTCACAGGTTGTCACAACTACAAATAACACATGTAACATCAATTGTGAAATGCATTTAGTCTTGGCTACCCAAGAGAGGTAACAAAGAGCGGCATGAAAATCTAGCACTTAACACCTCAGTGTTTTTATAACTGAGGTTATAAATTAAAAGATCATAGGTTCGATCCCTAATAACTGCATATTTTTATTTTCTAAATTTTGCTGTGCATTCCATATACCTCTCGGTTTTATTTAATGACCGGTGTAATAAGGTATTCATTTACCTCGATTTTAAGTTATAACCGAGGGATTAAACATCATTTTTTACCTATATCATTTTCACTGTCTTGTATCATTTTTTGCATGTATCATTTTCACTAGTTTGTATCATATCATTATAAATCTATAACCAATTAATACTAGATTTACATTCTTTTAAATCTTATTTTCATATGTTCGTATCATTTTTTACACAGAAACTACAAAATATATAACATAATTGAAATATATCATATCATTTTAAATCAAATGTACAAATTTACATTGTTATCATCAAGACAGAGTACACATGTTTACATATTTACACATCAAAATGATAAAACTTTTGTTCATATAAATTAAGATTATAACAACCAAGAAAAAACCATTATTGTTATCAAGATTCATAACAGGATAAGAAGACACTGGCCTAACGTGATCGAATGTCATCCATATCTTCTTTTGAATATGGAGTTTTGTTGTTAAACTCCTATAATTAAAACAAAATTTAAATATATATATATATATATATATATATATATATATATATATATATATATATATATATATATATATATATATATATATATATATATATATATATATATATATATATATATATATATATATATATATATATATATATATATATTAAACTAATACATTATTCTTCATCCATCCATTTGTAATGCCTCTAAAGATAATATGAAACATATAGCTCATAACATAGTATCTATAAGAATGGTTGTTGTGTTGTTTTTTGCCACTACAAATAATTTTCATATATTTATGTCACACTAATACACAAAAATAATATAATGTCAAAAAGAACAAGTAATATACTTACTTTTGGATAAATATAGTTTGGCTTTTTATCAATTACATTTCGTTTGAGCGCATTATATTCCTCCATTGCTCTACACATGTCGATTAAAATTAAACATGAATAAAAATTATTCAATTCTAAATTTAAAATTTGAGTATTAAAATACTACAACTTACCCATTTAAAGTGTTAATCACAACATCGGGCAGTCCAGAATGCACCGAGCAAAACACAACTATTGTATTTTTCTTGAGATATATAATAATTAGTTGCCAACATCGTCTGCATAAACAGTCAGAATAATCAATAATATGGATGAAATTGTTGTATAAATGAAAACACAAATTAATATATACTTACTCGCGGTAAAACAGGGCCAAATAACAATCTTTGATGTTCCCTTTCAACTTGTCTTGTACATAATCTTTGATATTGTGTCCCGACGAACCACGAGTAAGAGCAATTTTCACAGAATATAAGATATAATACTTGCTTAGAAGCTTCCTTTCAGCACCTACCTCATGGATGTACCTGCAAGATCAAATATTTATATTAAAGTACAAGAACGTATGAATATAAATAGAAATCAACATAAAATTATACTTACGAGCACCAAATTTGTAATGTGGAATTGTCTAGGTCCACAATTCCCTTCAAAATTTCATATAAAGAAATATTATAAAGTACGAATAACTGCTCTAGAACATGACTTAATGTAATACCCGAGTATGTGTTGTCAATACTCTCCATCATCATTTCTAGTCTCTTAATTCCATCTTGTTTTGGTGGCGTGGATTCAATACTGTCCGGGTTGGAAGAAAAACTTCATTTCGTGCTTGTACCACCTGTAACTTTCTTAACAACATTCTCTTGAATTCCCAACTAATTTGAAACTGTGTGGCTGAATAGACCCAACGAATTCAATTGCTGCATCGTAAAAACAACATAAATACAATCCAAAGTTAAAATACACAAATAATAATAATAACAACATACATGTTATACCTCAAGAACATCACGAGTACACTTCTCGGACACCTTCTCAAGCTCATCCTCTCTCGCTCCTCTTGCTCCTTGTCGACACTCTCCTGAACTATCTGCAACAATCTCTTCCGCACTGTCTGCAACAATCTCTTTCTTTCCTCTTCTATGATCTTCTCCCGCATCATTTACAACCACCTCTCCCTATCCTCCTCCATTTTCCTATCCTGCTTCTCCTTCCACTTCTCCCTTTCCTTCCCCAACTCAACAACAACAATCTCTTCAATCTCTCTCTTACAATTTTCTATAGATGATTTAGAGGTTCCAAATTATACCTTGAAGCCAACGCCTCTTCCAATACCACAGACACGCCCATGTTGCTCATCGATTCTAATCGCTTATACCAATATGTAATGAAGATCTTATAAAGTGAAGATGCCAACTTTGGTTTGTTCAACCAGATCATCCAACAACACATGGAATTTCATCTTTACCAAATTGATTTAACTAAAATAAATATTGGTTAAAAAAGTATCTACTTACAATATTTTGAGCCACTTCGTGTGTAGCATCTAATGTGAACTCAACTTCTTTTCTTTGACGTACCCTCTTCCATTTTTCATGGCGTGATGGTGGAGATAGAGTGTGATCAATACTTATAAAACCTCCCAACTCTTCCTCCCTTTGTTTTATTTTTTTCTTTAATCAACGTTTTTTCAAGTCTTTTATATCCTCCACGAGACAACCTATGTGGATAGTTATTTGTAGCTCTATTTTCCTTTCCTTTTTTTTTCTTCAAAAAGGCAATAGTGGTGTGAGACTCTACAAATTTATCCCAAACTTGTTGATCAATATATGAATGCACATCGTATGGAGGCAGTTCTTTATCTTCTCCATATTTAATATAATAATGGGTGAGCTATTTCTTAAAGCTCCTCCAAATCTCACCATGATATGTAAGCATTTTCTTTTTCATGTTCTTATCATCTGGACTAACAACAAACACATCCTATATTTACACAATAAAGATGTTATTAGTATTAAACAAAAAATAAATGATCATATATACTAAATGCATAAAATTTAAAATAAATACCATAATATCCTTACATATGGCGTCTTTCAGTTCCTCGTCAACTTTGTGCCAACAATTTAACAAAATACTCAATTTACTTCTACCTTGTAACACAATGTAACCCATAAAATCATCCACATGTTCACCATGAGCCCTGCCAGTTTCTATATCAACTCTAACCGGGTAGTGAACACCAGTTTCATGGGTTTTTTTTCACCTTGATATACATCATGGAAGCTCTAGCTTTTCTTTTACGTTTTGTATTAACAAAGGTTGTTGCAGATGTTGTATGGAAGGTGCTTGTCGAATTGTCCATGACTATCAAGATACTAACATGAATCAAATAGTAAAAACAAATAGAAAATCATAAAAACAAAATGACCAAGAGACAAACTAACATAGAAACCCTAAACAAAATGATCAAGAGACTATTTCAGTAAAAAACAAAGTGATATACAAACCGCTTCAGTGAAGAACAAACTTGTTGCAAAAATGAATATTTGTTGACGAAATGGCGTTTGATGAATATTTGTTGGAAGAGTTTTTATGACGTTTCATCTTGAAGATTTTTTGCAACGATGAAAATCGCCTCACCTAGGGTTTTTCGCGAAATGAGAGTGATGAAATGACGTTTGAGCGTTGATAGGTAAATGGAAAGTTAGAAATTAGATAGTAGTCTGAAGTATTTCATGCAAAATAAGTGTCACGTCAGTTTTACATAAAAATCGGTGTGACAACATTAATTAAAAATATAAAATCTAAAAAAAAAATAGCCCCATATTCTGGGAATTCATTTAAAAGATATATCACGTCGATTTTTGACAAAAACCGAGGGGTTTAAATATATCAAATAAAAAATTAAAATAAGATTTTAAAAATAGTATTTTGAAATTGTTAATACAAAATATATTACCTCTCAATTGGACCATGTAGCTGAGCTAAATACTAATAAAAAATTAATAAATATGAAAATGGAATTTGGAAAGGCACCAATTTAGAAATAAACAGTTGAACAATTGAAAAAAAACATAAAATGTAATAACACAGTGTCGAAGCGAGCTCCCATATAGCTATGTTCCCTCGGTTTTCTTAAAAACCGAGGGACAATGTTGTTTATTTAAAAAATATGGTGCTCCCAGGACCTATACCATCGTTTTTTTATTGTTCGAGGTTAAGTTTCGTCATAAGAAGTGTTATTTATAGTAATGTGTGTCTGAAAGAACAACTCTATTCATGCCAAATGATGGAGAATAAATCCACAATTGAACAACTTACATAATTTCACAAGATTATTGATGATCTTGAAATTATTGAAGTGAAAATTGATGATGAGGACAAGGCTTTACTATTTTTGAGTTCATTACCCATATCCTTTGAGCACTTTAAGGATGCACTCATTTATGGTAAGGAAGATACTATCACTTTGGATGAAGTCCAAATGACGGTAAAATCTAAAGAATTTTCAAAAGTGAAAGATTTAAAGATTGAAGATGTGGTAAAGGCTTGAGTATCTCAAGAGGAGGAACTGGGCGTAGAGGGATGTCCAAATCAAAGTAGTTTGAATAGTGAAAGGTAAAATGTTTTATTTTCCATAAAATTAGTTACTTCAAGAAAGATTGTCTTGAGAGAAAGATCAATGATGATTTTGTTCAAGTTACGGTTGGCTTAGACGAGGATGGCTATGAGGTTTTTGATGCACTAGTGGTATCGAGTTTGGAAACTAAATATAGTTGGGTTATTGACTTAGGTTTCTCTTATCACATGTGTCCAATAATAGAATACTTTGAGACTTTGAAGTTGGAGCAAGGTGGAGTAGTTTACCTTGGTGATAATAAGGCTTGAAAGGTTCATGGTATTGGTACAATCATACTTAAAATTCTTGATGATTGTGAGTTTCTTATTCACAATGTGAGGTATGTTCCAGAGCTCAAGCGAAATTTATCATCTATAAGCATGTTTAATGATCTAGGCTATTGCACTAGAGTTGAACATGGAGTGTTAAAGATTTCGTGTGATAAAGGGATTACTTCTAAATGGTATAAAGTATATGGTATATATATTTTATAAGGTCCAAATATTGTTATTCATTCATCGTTAACTAGTGGAGGCTTTCATGATAAGAAAGAGCTATGTGATTTAAGGTCAAGGCATTACGAATGCCTTAAGGTTGTTTCAGAAGTGTATAATGAATTTTGCAGAAAATAAGGGATAAAAATGCATGTGACCGCATAGTTGTTATTGAGTTTTTAGGGAAAGGATTTTTTTAAAGCAACTTACTCGGTGTTGTCCCCCAATTTTTGCCTCTAAGATTCCCCTACCATCTCATATTAACTTAATCATATCAAGATTACACTTGGGTTTGGTTCTTCTCCCTATCTCTAGGTTTGCTCATGGAGGATCACCAAGCTCTTTGATTTATATATTGTGGTCATATTTTTCTTGTGTTTATTAATTTTTAACTAACAAATACAATGAATGTTTGATCTAAATGATGATACTATAGGTGAGGGCACAACACATTTCATCAGGTTGATTCATAGGTTCATGAGTTTATTTCTACGCCTTCTTCAACAAAGCTTCATTGAGATTCAATTTTCATCATTGAAAGTGCTTTAAAGTAATATCATGATAAGGTCTACTATAATAAATCATGCCTCAATTTGTCAAAGGAAATCAAAAGATGCAAGAATTGATTGAAGACGTTTGACCTAATTGGATAAGTTCTTGATTCCTTAATCACAGGTGCATAACTCTATCAAGTATTAATATTTGGAAGTGGTTATTGTTGCTATGAGTTCTTATTATCATCCACAATAACTTCTATTCACATGGAAAAAATGATTGTGCAAGAAAGATTGTCAAAATTGAAAGGGGTTCCAAGTCATTTTGGTGCTCTAGGAGCAAGGGTTTTGAACTTCTAAGGACTATATCTTGTTCATCTTTTGAGATTTTTGAGTTATTACAAATATATGATTATCTTTAGAGGTTTATTAACCAATCACTTTAAAATTTTCAAGCAAACTTTGTGTGAAAGATTCCTAATGATGGAGAAAGATTACAAGTGCTCTAGATAGGCCATCAAATTACCTTATGTGACTTCAAGAGCTCATAACTTGATCAATTATTATCTCCTTGAGCCTACTCTTTTTCCAAAATGATCTTAAGAATGTGAAATTCAACTTTTCTTTTATATGCAAATCTTGAAAATGATTAGAAGATGCCTTAAAAACTCAAAAGATTATAGGTCACCTCATGGATTTTCACCAAATTCAAAGGATCATAACTTGTTCAATATTTGGAATTTTTTGGTGAAACAAGTTTCACAATACTCTTTAAGGAGTAAACTTCAATATAGAATCAATGATCAAATCTCAATTTTTAAGGAAGACCTTGTTTGGAGTCAAAACATTATAGGACATTTTTTGAGAAAAACTTAAAAATTTTCTAAGTACGAAAAGTCAGCGTATTTTTCATGATTTTGACCAAACACAACTCCTAACTCAAGAATCCAAATGAACTCTCTCTTTACACATTGTAAAAATTGTGACTTTATCTTTCAAATGCTTCAAGAATTATGCCCTAAGATCTCTTGAGCTGTGAACACCAAGGATTCAAAGTTGGTACCTTGGAACTGAAGATTCCCTTGCAGTCATCTTGCAATTTTCATAATGTGACTTCTAATCACCAAATTACCACGCGGTTTTCACTTAAACGTGATTAGAAAAGATATTTGGATTATTTAGAGTGACAAAACGCATCATTTAGATGAGTTTTGATGCACATGTGAACACACTTTTCTCGTGAACACAGGTGTGCACAAATTCATTTGAATTTGCATCATTCACCCCTCCTCTTGATCCCATTCACTTCTCCTATAAATACATACTCTATTCCACTCATTTTCGCAAGCTTGAATAACCAAAATCACCCTGTCAAACTCCCTCCATAACTCACTTTTATGAGTTATCGGATTCCTCTTTTCTCCATTTTTCAATCTAATTTCTTCGTTGATCCTTCATCTTCGAACTTTACTAAAGCTAAAATAAGAAGAACCAAGCCTTGAGGTTCCCTATGTAACACCCCAATTCTACCCCTCGTAATTTATAATAAAATCAGAGTTTCAAAATTTCATCCAAACATAAATTGAGGTATCACATATTTGTGTTTCATCACTTTGCATTATAATGCACTTCACAAAAATCAAAAGTCGGATATACCGATTCATATCATAAATCATCATATAAACATATGACTATTCACATCATAGCGGATGTGTTCACAAAATGTACATATCATCATGTTATCATCAATACATAAAGTTATAACATCATAAGATAGTATACATAAACTATCATATCCAAAATAATAACGTCGCCCAAAACCCGAGTGTTACTACTATCAGAGCAGAGCGACTCAAAATAAAGAGACTCGAGCTAATCCTCGTCATCCTCGCGGATCACCTGCACGTTACCAATATAAAGGCAACGGCGAAACAAGTAAAGGGTGAGATACTCCAAAACATATAATTAAAGGCATGATAAAATATATATCTAGTTTTGGAATCATAAATGATATAGGATAATAAGAGTATGTCAACATATATCAAAATCTCACATACTTTAAATCATCATTTAGTGTATAAAATCAACACTTTAATTTCATCACATAATCACCATAATCATGTCAAAATAAGACATAAACTCCATCGCCATAAACTCATAACGTCGCTTTCCCGTCATGTTATATTCATCGCTTACTCATCATGAAATCATCACATATGTTCACTTTATGTTCAATACAAAATTCATCACAAAACAAAGTATCATATAACATCACAATTCATCATAAGCCATCAAATAAAACTCAATGCCAAAAGACTCAAAAATAAACATAATCGACTCCATGAGACACGACTATGTTATGCGTGTGATACCCGTCGCTTTGTCCATAATTAGGGACATTTGTCATAAAAGCCCATCATCGCTTTGGCATAAAAGCCCCCGTCGCTTGGCATAAAAGCCCTCGTTGCCAATACAATGTATGTGACACGACAACACGACATCACAAACACGACACAACAAAAGAATCATCATCGAGCATCAAAATTTGGCATAAAGCCCACGTCGCCATATTTATCCACATCAAGATAGACATATCATCGCATCGTATATCATCAAGTATTCATTATAAATAAACCGTCGCAAACATCATGTTTAATCACACCACATCATTATCAAATGATTCACTAAATTCCAAACACATAAAAATAGTCAAACATCAATAATCGTCGCGAAAGTCATTCATAATAATCGGCATCAAGCATAATCGTCAACATCGCAATCGGATTGTCCATACGCGACTTAAACCGACTAAAACGCAACCCGTTTCAAATTAACCGTAAATTGACTTATTTAGGGTCGCTTCGTAAAAACTCGAAATCTCGACAAACTAACCTCACCACGATGTTCTACACGTCAAAATTAGCTATCACGTTAATTTTCGTTAAATTCGGAGCAACTTGCTCCGTCGCCGAATTGCCGAAATCGGGAAATCGTAACATAATCGGGTTCCAAATTAAATCGGCTAACTTATGTCATATTTGTATTTAATTAATATAATTATTTAATATATTAAAATTATGAAACTAAAATAAACAAAAACTAGAATTATGCAAAAAAAAACCAGAAATTGATGTTACTGTCAAAATGGCACAGAGAACATGGAAAAGCAACATTTTCAAAACTTCCTTCTCTCATGTAATAAGGGACTCACGTCCCATGGTGTAAAAGGAAAGGGGGATGGGCGTCCCCCCCTTTGGGGCCCACCGTCCCCTTGTTTCTTGCTTTGATCCACCATTTCCAATTTTTCTTTTGGCAAACAGACAGTATATAAAGTTCTAACTTAATATAATTTCAATTTTATTTCTAATTTAATCCCACATTAACTAATCTTAATAACAATCTAACACAACAACAACACCTAAATCAACTCCTTAATTTATTCAAACAATCACCAAACAACTCATAAACCCTAAAAATCAATTTTATCCAAAATCAAAATATACCGAATCAAACCCCAATCTATAAGCATTGGAAAATCAAACCTCTTACATTATATGTTTGAATTGATTCTTGATGTTTCAACCAACCCAAAACCAAAGCTATGGTGTTCTTCTTGCTCTTCTCTCCAAGACCTTCTCTAGCTCTCAAAGTCTCTATGTGTGTTTTTAGTGTTATGTCATAAAACAAGGAATGTGTTTGGTTTTGGTCTTTCAAGACAAGGAAACTTACTAAAATGCCCTTCTTAAAATATCACCACTAAATAATATCAAATAATATTATTAACCCAAATTATTAAAATAACTCTGAATAATTAAATATCGGTCCGAATAATATTTTACCAAACCGAATGGAATAAAAACCGGACCGAACAAAATAATTATCGGTCCCTCAAAACAAATACCGGACCGAATAAAATAATTACCGGTCCGAATAAAACATTGCTGAATATATTAACAGATATAATGGTTAATATAAATATTCTCGTCACAAAAATAAACGTCAAACGGTAACTCGAAAATATTAATAAAATATAATATTAAATAAAACGGGGCATTACACCTTAAGTCGTGCTATCTAAGTCCATTTATAGAGCAAGTTCACCTGACTTTGTTCAGGTAGTTCAAGGCACCAAATCTTCTAACTCAAATTACTGGAATGGTCTATGATGTTCACTGATGCTTGTTATTAACTCAATTTTGGTGAATCAATGCATTTGATGCTTCTATTTTCGATTTCAAAATTTTCAAAACATCTCTGATTTTTTCCAAATCGAGTAAGTTGTGTTTTATATAAATTTGGCGCGATGATATGGTTGTGATCGTCTTGAAGAGACGCGTCTGATGATACCACTATGAGCGTCTAAATTTATAGAATTAAGAATTATGGTTTCTCCCTAGTTGCAGGGTAGCTGGAGGTTAAAGATGGTCTATGTGGCTTCTTCAACCAATGAGAGCAGGACAATTGAAATGTTGTGATTGGTCTGACTATCATGACTTCAGTGCATGCTTGTTGACCGTGGGTCACCATACATCATCACTTTTGAGCCATTAGTTGTGCCAGCGTGTTTTAATGAACCGGATCCAACGCCTCACATTATTTCTGATTTATTTATTTTCACAAAATTTGTTTTAAATTTGTTTTAATTTCAAAAATTCATAACTCTCTTATTTTTTATCCAAAAATTATGAAAAAAATATACAAAAATACATTGAATTATTTCTGACTATGTGAATATTTTTTCATATTTTTATTTTAATGTTTGATATTTTTCATAATTTTTGTATTGTTTTCCTTAATTAATTATTTTAAAAATACTTCTTGGCATTTTTAAATTCTAAAAAACTTTATCAATATCATTTTCTTTATTTCTGACTTTCTGAATTTTTTCTAGAAATTAATTTTGAATTCTACTATTTTTGATATTTTTTTCACTTATTTGAGTGATTTTAATTAGTTTAAAAATACTTTTCTGTTTAAAAAAATTTAGCAAAAACCTTATAAAAATATTTGAGATCACTTATGACTTTTCTATGGTCTATTTTAATTTTTCTTTGATACTTTGAATAAATTTTTCTATTTTGCCTTTTGTTTTCATTAAAAAACAATTTAAAAATCATCTTCTTTTTTTATTTTGTTTATTAAATACAATTTATTTTTGAATATATTCTGACTATGTGATTTTTGATCATGAACTTCATTAACATCTTTGGATCTTGGGTTATGAGTTTGATTAAAATCTTTGATTCAAATACATCCCCTCCCTCTTCATCTTATCCCTTTCTTACTTGTACTACATGTTGTTAGAGAATAATCTACATATCATTTCTCTAAATATGTGGTACATATATTACTATTGATCAGCCTCAAAATAGGTGTGACTTCTACATAAGTCCACTTACGATTGCTTAACATAGCGCTAAATTTTATCCCGATTCGAGAAATGATCATTCGTGGCCCAAACTTATGTTTTCAAGCCCAAGAATGTTAATTTGAAACCTTTGATCCAATAATCTTGAGGTTCATTGTTAGGATACTTTGGTCTTATCAATCCTCTAATGAACCTTCATAAAATTTGGTCTAAGTGAATCATTTAAACATCGTTGATTATTTTTTTTTGCCTCGAGAATTTGAAATGAATAATATACTTGACAAAAAGCAAATGAAACTTGTTGTTGAGAGGATTTGATTTTATCAATCTTCTAATGAGTTTTCAAATGAAAGATTCAAGATGGTCATTCAACTAACCTCTAATTTCTAACTCATTAACAATTGATTTTTATTTTTATGCCTTTACTTTACGCCTTTACTTTTAAGCACCATTTATTTTAGCATTTACATTTCATGCTATTTTCATCTTTGCTCACTTGAGCATTTATCTTTATGTCATTTTTATTTAGCTCATTTGAGTTTTCATTTTCTCTTTGAAGATACCTAATAACCAACTTGTACAATAAATTTTTTTTAAAGGTTGCTTGGACTATTTGGTTATTATCCTTGGTATTTTGAAGTTATGGAATTCTTGGACTTAGGAGTAGAGACCTTGACTATCCTTGGGACTTTGTGACTTCTATTGTTATTTTGTCTAGAGTTCTTGGGGTTTACCCCGAGACATTGGGTTATTTTTTCTCTGTGTGCATGTTATTCTGATTATATGCTCTTTTTGTGATTGGGAATTCATCTATATATAGTCGTTAATCTGCCTAATTTTTGTGAAGACATAATGCATTTGAAGTTTGGTATTCTTAAGAGGTTTATTATCTTCGCTTGTTTGGTTTTCAATCCAAAGGATGAGAATTCTACATTGTCTCTTTCTGTTAAGTGTTGGCTTCTTGTTGGTTAGACGATTCTTTTCCCTAGCTTTTACCTTATGCTTTAGGATAGTCCCTTCATCTCCTCAAATACTCTTTAATTTCAAAAATCTTCTCCCTCCTTTTCAAAACTATTCTTGTTTTCTAAACTTGAATCGATTTCACAATATACTTGGACTTAGGTCCATGCATTTTCAAAAAACATTTTTCTTAATCAAACTTTAAACAACTTAATCATACTTTGACATTTTTGTGAGAAGACTAAAAGTCAATCAATCTCATTCAAACCATTTTGCCACTTTGCTCGTTTACCTTAAACTTTTCTCAAAAGATTAGACTCTTGTCAATCCTTGTAGTGATGCAAGCTACTATACTTCTATGATATGTAGTATAGTGAGATATTTTCCACTTGGGTGTTGAGCGAGGATTTGTTAATTTTATAATCCAAGATATATCCTTCACTTTGAGATGATGTGAATTCTCCTTTCTCATAATCATGGGTAGTAATTATGTTTTCCACTCGAATCCGACAATGATGTCTTGTCTCTTAAAATTAACCAACATTTGTATTTTAAAATTTTAAAGGTGAACTACGAGTACCCTGATCCCCTATTGCACAGAAGATGGTACGTAGGCACTAAAGGTTTGCAACCGCGGCGGGTGCAAAAATTGTAAAGAATATTTCTTTTCTCATCTCCACCATCTATTTTTATATACAACATTTATAGCCAAAATACACAAATTTACAAAGAGGTTCCTGCGGAGTACCGTAGATATTTAGGGTGCTAATACATTCTCTTTGCATAATCAACCCCCGTACCTAGATTCTTTCCCCCTCTTTTTTTGGGTTATTCTCTCTTTTCCCATTCCTCTGGAAATAATAAAGCGCGGTGGTGAAATTTTTTTTTTATTTGTGCGAGTCAAGTCAATCCAATGGCTTAGTCTTAACATTTCTACTGCTACACTCGATTGTTAGATAATTTCTTCAGAGGAAGAGTTTTAAAAACCAAGGGATAAACCTTTTAGAAATTATAACAGAGAAAACTCAGTCTGGGGTGGAGTTTCCTACTATGGATACTAGTGGTCGTGAGCACTACAATGAATAACACTTTTTATAACGAAGCTTTCATCTCGAACATGATAAACACCGAGAGTATATATCCTGGGAGCGTCACGTTTGATTTTTTTTAATAAAATAAACAACATGTTACCTCGGTGTTATAAAAAGCCGAGGTAACACATCTATAAGTGAACACCATTTTTATACATAAAAACAATAATAAACATGTTCTCTCAGTTTTTTGTATAACCGAGGTAATATTACTATATGGTATCTTGCTTCAAATCCCTGTTACCGCATTAAAATTTTTTTAGCGATTAATCATTTTGCGTCTTTTCCAGATTCCATGTTTTTCTTTGTTAATTAGTAATTCTCAAAAAATTTGTTATTAATAAACAAGAATAATCAATAATAGAAAAAAGGAAACAATTCATTGATAATAAAAAACAAGACAACAGAGAAAACTATTCTACATATTCAAACTTCTCAGTCCACTCAACTTCAACATTATTCCTAAGTATCCCTAACTTAGAGAAAAGTTTAGAAAGAACTCTTCCATATGATATGAGGAAAGTTATTTCCTCCTGAGAAATCTTTATCATTTCCTTCAAAAAAGTTGAAAATGGTAAGAGAAAGATTAACTCTCACATTGTAGGTGAGGAAGAATAAGAGATGATTGCCATACCAAGTAAGTGTTTCCAGTTGTTTCTCTCTTGGGTGGAGATTTTTCACTAGAAGTTGAAACCAAAATTTTGTAATAGGGAGTAGAGAAACAGAATTCGTGGGCTTATCTTGGTTGGCATAAATTTGGTGAAGGTTGGTTGAGTAGACATTGTTGAATTCATAATGTTCAACACAACTATCAGTCTTTTGACAATTGATTTCCATAGCAATCAATGATGAAGTAATGAAGAAATGAGAGCCATTGACATAGGACTGGATGACTTCATCATAACCAGCTGGCACAACGGAAGCATTCATGCAAAAATCTTTAACAACATTAGTGTATATGTGCCCATATAGAATGTGAAAGTAACCATTCAACTTTTGTTTGTTAACAACTTTCCTTAGTTCAAAATGATCGAAATCATTGAAATCAACAAACTTCTCATTGATAACGAACAAAAGATCTGCATCCACTTTTGAATAAGAAAAAAAATACTTTCAAACAAGGAAACAAGACACATAGAGTTGGAATTGAGACGTTAAAAATAGGAAATAACTTTGAAATAATGCTTGAAGACACAACGAGTTGGTAATGAGATGTATAAATAGCTCAAAAGCCTTCTTGAAAATCCAAAAGAGATGTTACGACTTGAATATAGATGATCATTGTTATTATAGTGATATGATTCCAATGCATGCATGCCACGTTTTAATTAGTTTTTAAAAAAACATATTACCTCGAATTTCATCATAACCGAGGGGAAAAAACAAATTGGAACCTCTCTTTTAATTATATTTTTTATTTGTAAATTAAATGATCTAACCCGTCGGTTTTCATACTAATTGAGGGGAAAATTTGGTGTTAAAATTGAGGATATTTATCATCGTCCTAAATGAAATATTTGCCATCCATTTCATGTCTATCAACGCTTAAGACATTATCATTAATGATCCACGTAAAAATTAAATAACTTCCATTATAATAACATTCTGAATATCAAAAATTGATAATGAAACATCATGAAGCGCTTGAAACTATCCTCCACTTTAAGGTTTGCAAGAGTCTTTGCCATGAAGAGTTCTGTATGATGGATTGTATTGAGTAGAAAATTATTTGTGTTTAAGGTTTGTGTTCTAAAATATTTATTTGAGCAGAAAAATATTTATTTATCCAACCCTTTTTTGTCTAACCTTTTTTTTGTTTATTTCATAAACAAATGAAAGCAAAATCCATAGAGAATATTTTGCACTCATCATTTGATCTACCCCAAAATTATATGATTTGAAGATCTAAAATATATATCTTGGGGAAATTAATTTTTTTGTGTAAACAATGTAATATTCTGGATAAAAAATGTTGTTTGTAAACAAATTATTTTATTAATTTTCTGTGTAAATAATGTAATTGTTAGCTGATAATTTCGATGACATGTGACTGTGAGGAAAATGAATGAATTGAAAGAAGTTTAGCTTTGGAAGAAAATATGAGAATATCTCATATGGTCTTCGACTAACCAAACTATTGATATTTGGGTTTTGTTAAATATGTCACGAAAGTTCTACTGTTGCAGAATATAAGGAACTTAAGGGAATGTGAAGATTCAAATTTGAAATATTTCGACACGTCAAGTTGTTGTTTTGGCGCTTAGAATTAAACAAGGATTTGAATTCAAATGGTTTGATCTTATCTGGAAGGACGCGTGGAGGTCTGAAGATTTTAAGGAGCATGCAAGACTCGAATGTGGCACTTTTGTAGAAAAAGACTGTAAGGGTCGAATTAGTATAAATATGAATCTTTGTATTGGGATTCAGTGTGTTCACTTTGTACCAATTACTCATATAAACTCAAAATACGAGTGTTAGAGAAAAGAGTCATTGAGAATGTACGTATAGAAACACATTTTTTATATTCAAAGTCATTTACATTAAATTAAGTCTTTTACCTTTCATTTAAAGTTTAAGTCGAATTCTTTTACATTTCAGTTTTATTTTGGACCTTTTACCTTTATTTTTAAGCCTTCATCATTACCTTTTCCTTCATTATATTTATCATTTTGATATAGAACAAATATGCATAAAAACACTATAAACACAAGATTAGACACATGTCCTAGTATCAATCTAGTGAATTCTGCGAGTAACTAGAAATTATCTTTGTTTTTGGAGGACTAGCGGTTGTTTACCAAATTTCACGATAAACAAATTGATAGGCCCAGTGAGACCAGTGTCGAAATCGTGTCACAATTTTTTGTGGTGTGTTTTATTTAGTCCATTTGTTTATCCAAAACTAACAAACCTACACCCAAGAGGAAGTACACTAGGAAGATGGTTAAGCCACCCAATAACAATGGAGAACAACCACCCCCCCTTCGACAGGGGAAAGTATGGCTGCGTTATTTGTAACTGAATCAATACCCATTCAAGAAAATACGATGGGAACATTGACAAATGCTTTCAGCAGTCCACTAGGGATGGATAATTTCAAGAATTTTGTGTCTGGATTCACAATGCCAATGGATGGTTGCAAACAGATGGATGGCATGCCAACATCAGTGACAGAAAACCTAAACAATAGTGCATCCACATTTCCTAACCATAGAATGTCAATATTTTCTCCACTACAAGGATCAAGATCAATAATTAATAACATGGGTCAAAATGTACCACCCCCAAGATTCGCTGCACAATTACCTAACTTAACAACGAATTCTGCAACAACATTTTTTACAACAAATGAATGATAGCAACACTGAAACGGTTGGTGTTTTGGCCCAACAAATGGGCATAATTTTTAATCCTCTGATTCAAAGTGCTATTGAAACAAATCAATAGAATGCACGAACGGATCAACAACTAGTGTTGTAGATGACACGAATTGCAGATTTCTTTGGTGCCCATCGACCCCGTGTTCAACATCCTAGGCGAGAATGAATAAGAGAAAATCAAGGAGCAGTCCTCGAAGAAAATCAAACAGTTAATTAAGCACAACCAGTTGCACAAAACATGGGCGGAGTCTACCAGCAACGAAGTATAGAACAACCCAGGGTCAAACAAGTAATACCAAGGGAAGATCAAGCCCCATGAATAGTCATGGTCAATCGAAATCAGGATGCAGACGAAGTTCTTCAACGAGTTTGATAAGAAGAATACCCAGAGGAAAATAATCTGACAGCCATGGTCGAAAGAATAGTGGCTCGAAATGGGGTAAATGTAGGCCTTCAAAGGACTAATTATATGTCCCCTTTGTCTGAACTTGTTTTACAGACAAAATAACCCAGGGGTTAGAAAATCCTAAAGTTCACAAAATTCTTTGGTGACACTAGTGAATCTAATGTTGAACATATAGCCAGGTACCTTACCAAGGATGGGGACATAGAGAACAATGAAAACCTTAGGATAAAATACTTCCCTAGTTTTCTAACAAAAAATGCTTTCACATGGTTCACTATCCTCCCAGCAAATTCTATCTATGATTGGAATCACTTATAGAGGTTGCTCTACGAACAATTTTACATGGGACAATCAAAGATTAGTCTCAAAGAATTGGCTAGTATCAAGAGATAATTCACTGAGCCAACTGATGAGTATTTAAATAGGTTTCGTTTATTAAAGGCAACATGCTTTACACAAGTGCATGAACATGATTTGGTCAAAATGGCCACAGGTGGTTTAGATTATTCCATTTGAAAGAAGTTAGATACCCAATATTCAAGGGATATGGTCCAATTAGCAGATAGAGTTTGACAAGTCTAACGTTTGAAGGCTGAAAAGTCTAGGGCGAATAAAAACAATAGAAAAGAAATGGTGGCACATGTCAAAGCTGAAAAGGAGGAACACGAGATATATAGTGACCCTATAAGGTTCAAAGAAAGAGAAGTGAATTTGGCTAAATTAAAGCAACCCCACCGTATTCCTGTAAAGCCTTATCCCCTTTAAATGGGAAGAATCCTGTTGAACCTGAGAAAAATGATAAATTCCCTAAGAAAACATACACTTTTGATGTAACGAAGTGTGATGATACTTTTGATTTATTGGTGAAAGATGGCCAGGTGATTGTGCCACCTAGTGCCAAAATTACTCCGTTAGAAGAACAGAAGAAAAGAGATTTTTGCAAATATCATAACTTTTTAGGACATAAAACCTTATAGTGTTTTCTTTTCAGGGATCTAATTCAGAATGCTATCACCAACGGAAGATTGAATTTTGGAGAGAAGAGTAAAATAAAAGTTGATGTTGACCCTCTGCAGGTGGCAGAGACTAACTACGTTGAACTTGTTGATATCAATATGGTGGAAGCCACTGAAGGCTTCGTTACCAAAGATGATGAGGGCGAAATTGCTGATGGTTTTGCTACAAATGCTAAGAAGGAGAAGGCCACTGAGGGCCTTAAAGTCAAATTTGAAGCAACCATGATCAATGATGGTCCTAGCCTTGAAGTTGACATGGTAGAAATGAACCAATGTTTTGAGGAGGACCAGATGAACGAGGCATACCTAGAATCAAGAGAGAGTCTGCTAGATTTTCTCATACGATGACAGAAAAAAATACTATGAAGCCTTGATGTGCCCAAGGTGCAGCTCTATGTATGATCGAAAGACCGCAGAAAACTATGATAAGATGCAAGTTGCTCGAAAGAGGGCCAATTAGAAAGATAACATAAGTGGCTTCGTGTTTGACAAGTGTGGGATCCCTCGAAGGCCGAATATCCCTTATCCCCAGGTGAGTTGAAAGGAAACATTCAAACCACCTGCTAATATTCGAAATGATATGTGGGTGAAGCCAGTGCATAATAGAGAACAAGGACAAGCAAAATGGAAAAGCTTCGAATTTGGAAGAATTTTGTCCATTGCATACAGTAAGGAATTCCAAGTGTCGAAGTAGAAAGCATACTAGTCTAAAAACTATAAAGGAAAGCACCCCATGTCAAGGTATCAATGAAGGAGACACCAGAGGCTTAAGAAGGCTCAAAGGGAAAATGATGCAAAGGATATGGGTGAATCAAGTATAAATCAACTCCCTCCTCAAAATACGACATAAGAGAGACAACCAGTGGGGAGAAAACTATTTTTCCCAATGAAGGAAAAAATCAGTGACAAAAGACAAGAAAAGTCCATAGATGACAAAGCAATGCTGATAGACAATTTCAAATCAGAAGACAAATTATCTCTGGGCCTGAACTGCAATGTGGTATCGATACTGCCACATAAATATAATCAAGTGACTGAGGTCGAGGAAGAAATGGTTGATGAAGTCGAAATGGCCAGACATAGACCAATTCACTACTATGTTATGAATAATGGAGTGGTGGAAGAACAAAATATGTTCTTCGAGCGCCCTGATCATGTATGAAGAACCATCTCAAGCCCTTGTTTATTAGGGCTAAGGTGGAGAACATGGTAATAAACAAAATCATGGTTGATGGAGGAGCAGCAGTTAATTTAATGCCATAATGCATGGTCCAAAAGATAGGGATGTTTTATACTGACCTTAAACCTCACAACATGGTCCTATCAAACTATGTAGGAAAAGTGGGTCACACCTTGGGTGTAATCCAGGTTGATCTCACAGTGGGATCCATTAAAAGACCTACCATGTTCATGGTGTTGTACCCTAAATTTTGCCCCTATTTTTTTTCAATCGCACTTTCATATCATATTTTGTCATTTGGTCAAAATCATTAACAAATAGCTTCACTCATCACATTTTCATCCTATCTTTAAGTTTGCTCTTGCGTTGTTGACTAACTTCTAATCAAAATACAAAAAATATTTGTCTTTGTCTTTGTATATTTGTGTTTTGTAAGTACCGAGTCAAAGCATCTGACAAATAGGGTTTTCCGGTATTATTTTCCTAAAATCTCTATTTGCAAAGAAAAATAATTAAAATAATTTCATTTTTTTGCACTGTACAATCGATTGCACAATGTGAAATTTTGAAAAAATCAGCAATTTCAAGCTTGTCAAATTTTGGCTCTAATTTTTCTTCATTTTTGAAAGATATATTATTAATTCAAATTTTGGCTCAAATTTTTTATTTTTTGTAAGATATATCATTAATTCAAATTTTGGCTCCAATTTTTTATTTTTTGAAAAATATCATTAATTCAAATTTTGGTTCCAATTTTTCATTTTTTGAAAGATATATCATTAATTCAAATTTTGGCTCCAAGAATTAATTACCAAACCACCACTAATACCAAGCCTAAACTCTATAAATAGAGCCCTCATTTCATTCAAATTTTAAGCTTTTGATAGCCATACCTTACTAAAAAATCTCTCAATTCTCTCCATCTACCAAATTCACTCAAAGCTCCATTTTCAAAAAAAAGTTAGTGAGCTTTGCATTGAAGCTTACTAATCTTTGAGCTAAACCTTCATCCAAACACTTTTTCTTCATCAATTCTCTACATCCAAGCCTAGGAAATTGATTCTTGGGGTTGAATTGAAGCAAATTCTTGAATTTGTTTTGATAATTCTCTAGATCTACCTTTGGTAAGTTAGATTTTTCATCTTTCACAATGTGATCTCTTGTTGATCTTCGGGTGTGATTCATTGAGCATTTTTTGTGATTCCATTGGTGCTATTTTCTCATAATTTGATGTAATTTTCATGCTCAATTGAATCAATGATCATAAGGTGTTAGATGAAAAGTTTGAACAAGAATTTGGCCTTTTGAAATACTATTTTTCTGGTTTTTACAGAGTGCAATCGATTGCTGTAACGGCGCAATCGATTGTCACAACAAAATTTCATGTTTTTTTGAAAAAAACACTGATGCAATCGATTGCATCAGTAGTGCAATCGATTGTAACATAACAAAAATGCATTTTCTGCCTTGTTTTGGGGCTGTTTTAATCCATCTCTCTTTTTCTACTCGCTCTTTTTTATTGTTGATTTGGATTGCAATTTTAAATGTCCAATTTCTCTTTAAATTCAAAGAACTTTGGGTGTAGATGAAGTTGGATAAATGTTCATTAATTCAAATCTACTTAAGAGTGATTTATTTAGTTCATTTCTGGTGCTTTGGATTAATGATATGTTTAGTACTTTAATCCACCAAGATGAGTGATTGAATTTAAAGATGAAAGAAATTTGAGGTAGTGATCCAAATTAGCTTATCATTCCCCTCCCTCTTCATCTTATCCCTTTATTTTTTATTTTTTCTACATGTTAAGTAATAATGATCTCTATATCATTTATCCAAACATGAAGTACATAGATTTCTATTGACCCTTCCTCAAAATAGGTGCGACTTCTACATAAGTCCACTTATGATTGCGTAACATAGCGCTAAATTTTGTCCCGATTCGAGAAAATGATCATTTGTGGCCCAAACCTATGTTTGCAAGCCCAAGTATGTTAATTTGAACCCTTTGATCCAATAACCTTGAGATTCATTGTTAGGAGGCTTTGGTTCTACCAATCCTCCAATGGATCTTCATCAATTTTGGTCAACGCGGATCACTTGAACATCATTGATCATTAAATGTTACCTTGAGGATTCTTAAATGGATGATATACTTGACAAAAAGCAAATGCAACTTGTTGTTGAGAGACTTTGATTCTACCAATCTTCTAATGAGTTCCAAATGCAAGTTTCAAGATGGTCATCCAACTAACCATTAACTTCTAACAATTAACTTTACTTCATGCTTTTATTTTATGCTTTTACGTTATGCACCATTTACTTTAAGCATTTACATTTCATGATATTTTCATCTTTACTCACTTGAGCATTTACTTTTATGCCATTTTTAGTTTGCTCACTTGAGATTTTCTTTTCCTTTTGAAGATACTTAATAATCAACATGAACCATAAAAAACTTTAATGTTACTTGGACTACTTGGATACTATCCTTGGCATTATGGAGTATTGGACTTCTTGGACTTAGGAATAGAAACCTTGGCTTATGTTCGAGACCTTGTGACCTTAATTGATATTTTGTCTGGAGTTCTTGGGGTTTACCCCAAGACATTGGGTTGTTCATTTGTTTTGTGTGCAGGTTATTGTGATTACATAATTTTTCAGTAATCCGGAACTCATCTGTATACAGCCGTTATTCTGGCCAATTTTTATGAATACTTAATGCAATTAAAGCTTGGTTTTCTCAAGAGGTTTAGTATCCTTGCTTGGTTTCAATCCAAAGAATGGGAATTCTATCTTGACTCATAATGTCAAGTGTTGGCTTCTTGTTGGTTAGACGATTCTCTTCCTTAGCTTTTACCTTCTGCTTTAGGATAGTCCCTTCATCTCCGCCCAGCTTCTTTAATTTTCAAAATCTTCTCATCTTTTTCAAAATCTTCTTTGTTTATAAACTCGAATCGCTTTCATAATAAACCTCGACTTTGTCGAGTTTGCTTCTTTTAAAAATTTTTTTCTTTAAACAAAATTCAATTCATTTAATCATACTTCAACATCTTTCAAAATTAACAAAAACAATTTAACTCATTCAAACTCTTTTGTGCGCTCGAGCACCTTTTACCCTTCAAAACTTTTTTCAAGATGAGACATGATTCATTGATAGTCGAGAAACATTCTCCTATCCCCATGGTTATTAAGGTGTCTACTTTTCCACTTGAGTGCTAGAGGCGTTCTCAAACCCTCACTCTTGCTGACACAGGGTCCATCTTTCCCACACCTTGTGGACGTTAGTCGAGATTTCTCTCCTAACAATGAAGACTTATCTCTTTGTTTAAAATCAATCAACAGACAAGTCTTTTCTAGCCGAACTACGGTTCTCTGACTTTCCCATTGCACGATGGAGTATGTAGGCACTAAGTCTTATGACCCAATGCGAGCAACAAAAATAATAAACATTTCATTTTCTTTTGTTTGCAAATATTCATTCTTTCTTTTCCTTTAGCAAGTAAACCTTTACATGACACTCCTTTTAAAATAAACCAAACAAAGTAGATCCTGCAGAGTACCGTAGATGCTTAGGGTGCTAATACATTCCCTTTGCATAACCGACCCCTGTACCTTGATCTCTGATCTTTTATTTCATTGTGGGTTTTGTTCGCTTTTTTACCATTTCCCTTTGGAAACAATAAAGTGTGGTGGCGACTTCATTGTGTTGAGATAAGTCAATTGATGGCTTAAATCTCAAATCTTTACCGCTACATCTCTTTTCCTATCATTACTGTTGCATTTTTGTTCATCTCTTTGCTAGTCTTTACCGATGATTTGCGCGTGCAACACATGGTGATTGCGTCGAAGGCGAATTACAATCTGTTTCTAGGCCATGAGTGGATTCATGAAATGGGGGTAGTTCCATCATCATTGCACCAGAGGATAGAAATATAGAGAGAATATGGGATTATGGTGAACATAAAGGTGAGTCAATGTTATTATATGGCAGAGATTAACCAGGTTGATAGAAACAACTTCGATAGGAACTTAGCCAACATAGGCACGTGTACTCCTGCAGATGTTGCATACTCCTCAATGAACAACGCCCTTTACTTCCTCACACTACACCTAACCCATGGCTTTCATTGGGATAGGGAAACAATGGGGGAAGAAAATGATGTAGAGGGAATACCTGAACTTCGGCCAACTGGATAGTTTGACGAAGACGGTAATGATGTCTCAGTCAAGTTACTTCAAAGATATTTCGGCTTACTTAGCCAAAAATAAATTAAAGTCGGCCTTGGAGGCTGAAGTCAAGTATATGGCTGTCGAAGTCGTTAACAATGAAAGCCACAAAAAGGGACATGGGATCAACTTCAAGCCAGACTCCCCTGACGAAATAAAACCCATGGAGGAAAAAGACCAGAGGCTAGATTCAATTTATGATGAAGAGCCTTTGGGATTTAAGAAGGATCCAACATCACCAGGTGCAAAGTTGATGATGCAAGATCCTCTTGAAGAAGTGGATTTAAGCGATGGACCCACCAAAAGACCCATGTACATTGCTGAAGCAGTAAAGTGACAAGAAAAAGTAAGTAAGTATTTAGTTTTATCATATCGTCTCCATATGGATTAGTACTATTGAATTTCTGTTCGACAAGTATCGCGTTAATGAGTTTGAGTTTTGAATGGGTTTAAAGTAAATGCGTGAATTAAAACTTATGAACATAAAACTAATTCATTATTTGAAGAGTAGAGAACTCTCGGGCTTGCATTTCATCTACCCTATCAAATACTTAAACTTACTACCCAGTTGTACTCAACCTAAATCACTCGTCAATATTATCATGTATCTCTCACACAGAGGTTATCTCTAATGCAGAGTGAGACAACGACCGTATTACTCGCGTCAGCAATCCCTCAGCACAACACAAACAACACGAAAGCATTAAGTTCTGATACCCAAGTGAATACTAAGTCCTAATCCATCTCTAGAACCAAAATCCAATATATGTTCATCCTAAATATGAACTCAATCCATCCATGTCTGCAACGAATCAAATCCATATAAAGAAAGAAATCATCAATATTGATTTGTAAAATGAGTTTCATACAACACCATGAGCAATAAATATACATATAATCAAGGTAAAGTTACATATAAACTCACAACAAATGGAAACTATTGTTGCAGCGGTATAGAGGCAAGCAAAAAGTAAAATATATTTTATCGGGTGATATTTAGGTTATATCGTATCTTGTCCAAAAAGATTAGTGTATTGAATCGCCATTCGATAAAATATCGTTAATGAGTTTTGGGTAAAATGGGTTGTTTGTAAGGAAAGTTAAAATTTATTAACAGAAAATAAATTCATTCTTCATAAGGGAAACTTATCAAGCATGCATATAATCCACTTCTCACAAAATTAAACATATCGACCAGTTATACTTAACCTACGATACTCATCAATGTCATCACGTATCAAACACAAGAACAATTGTATCACCTTGGTGGGGATCTATTAACCAACCTCAACAACAAAGAAGTCAACTGTGCTAAACGCATTGACAATCTGTCAGAGCAAAACAACCAACACATATGCATTAATCATAGACACCCAAGTGAATGCCAGCTTTAAATCTATCTCTAGAATCCATAAATTAACAGACTATCATCCTAGGTAATAATTCGAGAAGTATATGTCTATAACAACTCTAATTCCTAGCATAGAGAAAAAATCAAGGATAACAATCGACAAAGATTTGTAAAACAATAATTATATAACGCCATGGGCGAAAAATATACATAAGATCAAAGTAAATACATATACAAACCCAACAAAACAGAAATACATAGAGATGATCAGAGATGATCAGAGATAAACCACAAATCTTCCGGTTTGTCAGCGTCGGTCGATGAGAAATACACCTCAGATTATCCATATGCAAGCTCCATAGTTTTTATCTAAGCTAATCCACTACAGAAATGAGGTTTATGGAGTTAGGAGAACAAAAACCATAGCCAAAACCATCACCCTTACAAAAGAAATAAAATAGAAATATATACAAAAATCTGGTCCGCACGTGTCGTCCGACGACATAAAAGCTTCGCCCGACAATGACCCAAAAATACAAGGCCTAGGTTGTGCCACATATGCAACTGGAAAAAAATATCCGCCCTCTCCCGGCGAGGGAAGCTTTGCCCGACGACTCAACCAAAACTCACCCGACAAAAATAACGCAAGGAAAAGACAGAAGCTATTGGAATTTGGTCAAAACCTCTCGCTCCACACTCGCCCGGTGAGGCAAAAGCACAAGCTCCTCGCCAAGGCTTTGCCCGACGTGGCTTGACATATAACACTTCTTTATTTATTTTTCTGACTTTCTTTCTTTGCCTTATTCAATCAATCTTGCATCTTTGGAGTTGCCCTTAGGACTTGTGTTCCTCAATGATCCAAACATACATGAATACCTACAAAAATAATGGAAAAACATCAAATGATACATTGTGTACACAAAAACACAAATAAACACAAACTAAACGAATTTACCACAAAACGGGGAATTATTTACAAAATAATAACAAAAGTATTGATAAGTGCAACCAAAAGTATATACAAAAATAACTATAATTTGCACCTATCAAACTCTCCCCAACTTGAACTTGCTTGTCCTCAAACAAGGTCAAACAACTCAAAGAAGCAAAAAGGATCAACCAAAGAATCGTGAATCAACAAGTTTTAAAAACGAAAACAAATGTATGGTTCAAACAAAAACGCACAAGCAAGGTAAATACTTACCACAATCCCACAAGGATAACATATAAGTGAAACAAATCCTAATTACAAAAATCATACTAAACATTCTAAAACAAAACAAGCTCAATCATGAAATACATCTAGCAAAAATTCATCGGTAGATGAAGAACACATAAAAGTGAGGGATATAAACACTCATCCAAAATCTTGCAAAAAATAGACTAAATTATGCATTCATCCAAAAATCACACTGAAAATATAAAGGAAAGAATCACAAGGGATTTTCAAGATTGTAATGTGGCTTGGTTAACAAACAAGAGATAAGTTCTAAAGCTAATCGAAACAAAAACTTTCCTAAACCTAAGGGAGTGATCAAATCACAAAGACTCAAGCAACACAATTTCAATCATACTTATTCTTCATTCTAAATTTCAAACCAACACACATCACTTATTATCACAACATTATTTCATACTCTTTTTGTTTTTCTTTTTCAAAGCTTTTTCAATTTTTTATTTTCTTTTTCTAATTTTTTCCCAATTTTTTTCTTTCTTTTTATTTTTCTATTTCTCAACCTCATAGCAACCAACATATAAATGAGCAAACACTGCTTGCCCCAACTTGAATTTAACCAACATCAATGAGTGAATACTCCTTACTTTCTAAGGTAAGGTAAAAATTCAAACAAAAAACAATGGTTGAGGGTTCAAGAAAACAAATAATTCGTATTCATACAAAAAGGAAAACCAAACACTTATTGATATTCATTTAGCAAAAAAAATATGGACATTGACAAAAGGGCCAAAGAGGTAACACAAGTTCACACACTCACAAGGTGAATTGACTATTTGGTTAGGTAGTTGTGCTCAAAACGAAACAAAATGCCTTGATCATTTTCATGCTTTATACAATCAACACAACAAAATATTAAACATAATAAAATCCAGTTAAAACAAGAATTGTGGTCTCTAGCATATATGAACAATAGAAAGCTTCTTCACAATTGGGGTAAAAAGGGAAATAAAGTGATTCAAGTCAAAAGCAAGTAATGAAAAAAGAATTAATGGTATGGTAATTATACAAATGAAAATTTTCATAAACATGTTATGCTATAGAAAACGATAAATGAGTATCTGGCGTGTACCAACTTCAAAACATTATCATTACCATACATCTGTAAGTTGAAACACTCAAATTCGGACAATCACCTAAAAATTCTTCAAGTAACTGGACCAAAATTGGATTCCAAACAATAACAAAAGAATTATAAAAAACAAAATTACACACATACAAATTTCCTCAAGCTAATAAAATAAAGCTCTCAAAATTTTAAACAAGTTAAAAAGTGAAGATTTGAATATTTAGAACAAGTCCAATTTCAACTTGTTTAAACAACAATCAACACACTACCTAAACTAAAAAAAGAAAAACAATAAAACATGCTTGTTTTACGTCTTAAGCTCAACGCATGTTATTTAAGAACGTTCTTCAAAGTTGCTTCCACCTAGTTATTCCTAACAAACACAAAAGCAAACGGGAAAGGAAACAAACAATGATATAACAAATTCACAAGTATAGAAGACATGTACACGTGTGGAAAACATAAACAAATAAATTCACAAGTAAACATAAACAAGTTCATGCACAATTTCTATACAACATATACATTAATTACAAAACTAAAAAACAAAGGAATTATCGCGATGCGAAACAATAAACTAATCCCCGACAACGACACCATTTTGTTGCAGTGGTATAGCGGTAAATAAAAAGTAAAGTATATTTTATCGAGTGATATTTAGGTTATATCATATCGTGTCCACAGATATTGGTGTATTGAATTACCGTTCGACAATATCTCGTTAATGAGTTTGGGGTAAAATGGGTTGTTTGTAAGGAAAGGTAAAAGTTATTAATAGAAAATAAATTCATTCTTCATAGGGGAAACCTATCAAGCATGCATATAATCCACTCCTCACAAACTTAAACCTATAAACCAGTTATACTCAACATACGATACTCATCAATGCCATCAAGTGTCAAAAACAACACCCACTATATCACCTCGGTGGGGATCTCTCAACCAACCTCAACAACACATAAGTCAACCATGCTAATCGCATTGACGATCTCTCAGAGCGACACAACCAACACAGAGGCATTAATCACAGACACCCAAGTGAATTCCATCTCTAAATCTATCTCTGGAATCCAGAAACTAACAGACTATCATCCTAGATAAGAATTCGAGCAGTATATGTGTATAGAAACTCAAATCCCTAGCACAGAGAAAAAAATTTAGGATAACCATCGACAAATATTTGTAAAGTAATATTTATATAACTCCATGGGCGACAAATATACATAAGATCAAAGTAAATACATATACAAACCCAACAAAAGAGAAATACATAGAGAGGATAAGATATAAACCACAAATCTTCCGGTTTGTTAGCACTGGTCGATGAGAAATCCATCTCGGATTATCTGTACGCAAGCTCCATAATTGTTATCTAAGCTAACCCACTATAAAAATGAAGTTGATGGAGTTGGGAGAACAAAAACCACACCCAAAACCAACACCCTTATAAAAGAAATGAAATAGAAATATATACAAAAATCTTGTCCACACGCGTCGCCCGACGACATAAAAGCTTCGCCCGACGACGACCCTAAAATACAAGGCCCAGGTTACGCCACATACAAACCTGGCCAAAAATATCCACCCTCGCCCGGCGAAGAGAAGCTTCGCCAGGTGACTCAACCAAAATTTTCCTGGCAACCACAGCATTTGGAAAAGACCAAAGCTACTGGAATTTGATAAAAACCTCTCGCTCCATGCTCGCCCGACGAGACAGAAGTAAAAGCTCCTCGCCCCGGCTTTTCCGGATGAGGCTTGACAGATAACACTTCTTTATTTCTTTTTCTGAGTTTCTTTCTTTGCCTTATTCAATCCATCTTTCATCTTTGGAATTGCCCTTAGGACTTTTATTCCTCAATGCTCCAAACATACATGAATACCTACAAAAAGAATGGAAAAACATCAAATTGTACACTATATACACAAAAACACAAATAAATACAAACTAAACAAATTTACCATAAAACACATAAGTATTCACAAAATAATAACAAAAGCATTGATAAGTGCAACAAAAAGTATATACAAAAATAACTACAATTTGCACTTATTAACTACAAAGGGATTAGAGAAGAGGAATCAAAATCTCTCACGTTGTCAATCATGATCCAAGAGTCATCCACCCCCAATCGTTGAGTTGCAACATCCATTGATGCTTTTCTAAGCTATCTGTTGTACCCCAAAATTTTCCCTCTCATTTCATCGACATTTCTCATCACAAGACTCTTGGAACTCAAGATCAAGCTAGGGTTTGCTCTGCTCAAGACACCTCCTTGCACTGTTGACCTAAATTAGGGTTTGAGTTTGCACAGGGATATTTTGACCTACAATGCCCAAAGTGACTTTCATACTTCATGTTGGACTCACAAGTTTGTCCATACCAAGTTTCAAGCCTTGATTCAAATTTTTGCCCAGTCAATTGGACAGTTGACCTAGAAATCAGTTGTATTGAGGAAAAAGTCAACTGTGGCCAATTGACAGTCAAACCTCATGAATTTTGACCCACGTCAACATTATGAACTCATATGAACCATTTGATCAAGTTTGGATCATAATTCCATAAGAAATTTGATCAGATCACCAAAAGGGCAAAATGGTCATTTTTAGGGTTTTGATTGCACAAAGGCAACTTTTGACTGTTTGACCTAACCAATGGCAAATCAAGCTCACACATGGACTCAAGAACTCAATGACATTGTCTTGACCCATTCAACAAGTTCAAAAGATCTCAAATGCATAGGATTGACAGATGAATTTTTCAGTTAACTGATCAAAATTTGACTGTACACTGAAAAGTCAAACTTTGACTTTTTGGTCAAAATCAAGTGCCAAGAGTTATTTTTCATCAATACATGTCAAATTATTAAACTTGTTCATCAAGAAACCCAAAAATGAAAATTAGGGTTTAAAATGGAAAAATTTCATAACTTATAAATTTTCTTATTTTTTCCTAACTTTGTCCCATTTTTTCACCAAGATGAAAATGGATTCAAACAAAACTTGAAACATGAAAGTTGTAGTCCATAACAAAGTATACAACTTTGATTCACAAAGTTTTGTCAAAAGAAGCTTGTATCTCAAGTTATGATTTTTGGAACAAGGGTACCTAAAACTTTTAACTTAGAGAAATTTTGCCCTAATTTACGCAGGATTTTGACCCATCTTCTTGGCCATTTTTCACATAGTTCCACTTGGAGTTTTAAGTTTAATTTCAAAGATGTATTATAGTACATGTTCCAAGCTTTCCAAATTGTCCAAGAACTCCTCAAACACCCATGTGGTTAGAGAGAATCAAATGCTTGAAGTTGGCAAAAATTCACTTTGATCCATGGCCAATACATGTTCATACCAATTTGCAAATCTGATCTAGCTAGCTTGGTTCACAATTACAGGCCTCAAAACCAGTTTGTACTCCATAATTTAATGCATATCCATTGAGTTAAGGTATTGTCTTGGTCATTAGGGCATTGTACACAAGATTAAGCCCTAAATGGTAAAAGGTATATTGCCATTTTTGCAAAAGGTTACTTTATGTCAAAACACTAAGCCTTGAGCCTTGAACAAAATCTGATATTGCAACCCAAATCCATGATTTAGAGGGGCCAAGAGTGTTGTGTGCAGGGTGATAGGAGGGCATGTACAAAGCTATAACATCACTTCCACTCTTTTGCTTCAAGTAGAAGAAACTTGCAAAATATAAGCAATCTCTCACATCTGTAAAAACCAACTTACACAAACATTGCAAACAAGTTTGATATCTCCTAACAAGCCAGAAACACGGTCCTTTTGCCTCTCAAAACTCCTAGTGAACAAATTCCCCATTTTCTTGCAAAACAGAGTCAGTTCTGCAAACTTCAAGCCATAGTCAAATTTCATCGTGCGTTTTGTCCAAAGATACTTCAAACACCTTCCAACCAACCTACCTGAGCTATCCAGATCATCTTCAAGTTGCTGTAACACCATTAACACACATTGCCATTTTTGTTTCAAAGCTTTGCAGGTTGAGTTCTGTGGCACGATTCAAGCTATTTCAAAACAAACCAAGCATTGGAAAAGCTTCCTTGGACCTCAGGCAAGCTCAAAAGAAGCTCAAGCACCCTTGAAAGTTGATGCATTGTCCAGCTCGAAGTCAACTGAAACAGGTATTTCATGGACTTTTATCTCTCTATTTAGGAATAGTTAGGCTTAGGTTTGTGAATGAAATATGTTGTACTCATAGCCCTGAAGCCATACATATGCTTAGTTTTCATTTATATTAATCGTTCTAGGAGAATTTTGTTCATGAACTTTCTGAAAAAACTAGGTTAGAAATTAGGGCCAGAGAAATTCTCTCTGGTCTTTGAGAGTTAGCTCAAGTTTTTATATGGTTGGATTCGTTGTTTAATGCTCTACAAGTTTCATGTTATGAGTTTTGTCAAAAAATCAAGGAATCAGGAGATAGCATTTTCTATACAAAGCGCGCGCAGGTCTGTTCAAAGGAAGAAGAAGAAGTGGATTCTGGGCTGGGCCTGGTTTCCTTTGCTTTTGACACCCCACTTTTCTATTTACACCCCCTTGGCCCATTTCTTGTACATTTGTCATTTTTATATTTTTGTTTCATTTTTGATTTTGATTTTTTATTTTCTAACATAAAAAAATACTTAAAATTTATTTTTATATTTTTTCATATTTATTTGATATTTATTTTCATCATTATTAGTATAAATATGTACATAATTTATTTTCTTTTTTTATTAAGACTCAAAGAATAATGTAAAAAATATGCTTATTTTTATTTATTATTTTTATACACACTTAAAAACATTTTCTTGAATATACACTTTTTTTTTGTAAATAATTAATTTTTATTTTTATATATTTAATATGTTTAATATGTATATATTTGCTTATATACTTTATTTTATTAAATAATTAGGTCAAAAATACAAAAATATTACATTTTCATTTTTATTAATATTTTACACTAAAAATATATTTTTTACAATATACTTTTATTTTTTGTATAAAATTAATATATTATTGTATATAATTAATAAATAATACTATTTATTTTCCCTAAATAATAAATAATTAAAATTGACCCTTTTTATCATTCTTTACATTTCACATTAAAAAATTACTTTTTACATACATAAAAACTTTTTGCATAATACATTTTATTTAACATTTATTTTTTGTATTTTATTTAATTATTGCACATTTAAATATTGTATCTTGTACATTCAATTTGGTTGTAATAGTAATTTAGGGTTTAATTTCTTGCAAAATAATCCCTAATTCAAATTTGTACCCCCCTCCCTATATCATGTTGTAATAGTGTAGGATTTAAATTCTCGCACTTTTAAATACTTTCAATTATGCCATGGTTAGACCTAGGGTTTGTATGCCAAATAAAATCAACAACTAGCTTGACCTAATCCAAGATAAACATGCATGAAAAACAAACACAGTGCACACTTGCACCCCCTAGGGTTTCAATCCATTTGTTGCCTTCAAAAATGGGCCATGGTTGCATGTCAAGTACTTTGGCAAAACAAAAAACAAAAACAAAGATCATAGTCCCTCGATGACGCTATCTGAGTTGCCTAAACAAAATGATCAAGTCCCTCAAGAAAATTGCCAAAAATACTTGACACAATTGCTATCATGGTCTATACGATGACTCGCGCCTGTCCCGTTTAACATCCTAACACAAGGTTGTTCACCAAATACAATGGTGAAACAACACTGTTAAAAGGGTTAAAAACATAAAAAAGATATTTGAGTAAAATAGGGTAGACAACTCTTAGTTACTTGATCAAAGCTTGCAAAAAACATCCTTGCTATCTTCAAAACACACTTCACAACACAATTTCAAAACCCTACTTTCAAACATTGGAAACTTTTAAAAGACAAAAACACCTTTGTATACATTCAAACAAGAATCATTACAAAGGTTGCCACAGCGATGGCCTCTTTTCAAAACATCTTTCAAAACCACACACAAAGCACCATTTCAAACAATTGAAAAGAAAAGCAAGTGATCTAAGCAAGTAACTAAGAGCCCATGGATAAACATGGATTGAAAGGGTGCTAATACCTTCCCTTTCTATAATCTACTCCCCGAACTCAAGAAAACATCTCAAAGGTCTTTCCTGTGCTTTTTGACCTTTCCTTAGGATAAAATAAAAAGTCGGTGGCGACTCTTGCTAAACCGAAACATTTGCAAATACAAACGCAAAATCCCAAGTCAGTTCTCCCACCGTATCACAGAATTGGCGACTCTGCTGGGGACAATTCTAAAAGTGGAGTAACCTTAGGGCTTAGATCACCCTTTGCATGATTATTGTTTGCCTTGCTTGCTTTACATTTTGGTTCTCTTGTTTGGGCTTGAAATTCTCCACCCGGATTTGGGAAACATTCATAGGTAAATAGCAATACATTGTGGAAACTGTGTGGGGTATACCGACACGGTTGAAGCAATAGCTATATTAGTGCGACATATTTGTGAGTACCGGTAGCCTTTGAGTCAATCAAAGAGAATACGGGGCCGCTGAGTGATGCCATAAAGCACTAATGAACTCTTAGAACCTTACTTGACCATCTTGGCCTTTTTATTACGGGTAGTGAGATGACCGACTTTGGTGCAGTCCGAAGTTGGTAGATACTCGATACTACACTCATTGAGGGTTGTTTTCTTGGAATATTTTGGTCGCTAGTTAAGTGGCTAAACCAAAACAATGAACATAGAAAACAATCCAATGATATTGAGCTCCTTAGAACCCGGTTACTATTTATAGGACAGGTTTGAGCCAACTAAACTCAAGAGGGTATTTACCTATGAAACCTCATGCAAGCCTGAAACTAGGGTTTTGTGTGACTTGCTTGTACATGTGCTTGTGCATACATCATAAACATCATAAAGCATCGTATGTATCCACTAACCATTTCAAGGGTTTGGATCTTCATCTTTGTTCTTGTTTTGTAGGTCATGGAATCTCTTCGCAAGAAAACAATTCAAGTCAACCTTATGAGAATCCCTCCCCAACTCAAGGAGCTTACTTCCAGGATTCCAGAGAATTCTCTCTTCAGTGAAAGACATGGTAGACTTCTCAACTTGGTCAACACCAACATTCAAGAAGACATGGTTAAAGTTCTCTTCCAGTTCTTTGACCCCCTACACCACTGTTTCACATCCCCTGGTGCCTACTTTGGAGGAATTTTCTCAACTCCTGAGAATTCCTATTCTTAATCAACTACCCTACAACAGTACGGAAAAAGAACCAAAGCCTGAAGATGTTGCTCAAGCATTACACTTGCAACCATCTGACATCAAGGGGCATTGGGAAACCAGAAGTGGTGTCAAGGGCTTCTTGGAAAAGTTTCTATTCGAGAAGGCACAAGAATGCTGGAATTCTCTTGATCTACAAGCCTTTGAAGAGATTGTGGCTCTCCTCATCTATGGGTTGGTCTTGTTCCCAAACCCTGATCATCTTATAGATATGAATGCTGTCAAGATTTTCATATCCAGGAATCCTATACCTACATTGCTTGGGGACATCCTACACTCATTTTACACACGAAAAATGAGGAAAAGAGGTGTTCTCATGTGTTGTACTCCTCTCCTAGCAAGGTGGTTTATTTCTCACCTTCCACAAACAGTTTTGAAGAATGAGCAGGGTTTAAGGTGGTCACAACGAATGATGACTGTTGTACCCCAAAATTTGCCCTCCCATATTCGTCAAGAATTGTCAAAGTCAAGGTCACAAAATTCCCCAAGGACTATGCAGCTCAACTGTCTCCTAGACAGTCAAAACTAGGGTTTGAGTTATGGTCAAGCAAATGAACTTTTCAAAGGCCCAATCAAGTCTCATATGCCTAAAAAGATGGTCAAGTGTCTTCATGTCAAGTTTCAAGGCATTCAGCTCAAAATTGCACAGTCAAAACCCTAGATTGCACTACAGTCAACTGTAGGGGCAAAATGGTCATTTGACAGTCAAAAGTTCAAATTTTTGGTCAACACATCATTTTGAAGCCACAAACATCATTTGATCAATGCTTGATCATGATTCTCAAAAATTGGCTCAGAAATCATCAAAGATACAAAAGTTGCTATATTTGGACAGCTGAAAAAGTCAACAGAAATTGACCAGGGCATAACTTTCACATGGATTGTCAGAAAAATTCCATCCAAAGCTCATTTTGAAGAGAAAGACATTTCCTACAATTCATCTTCATGTTCCAAGTCCAAGAAATGCTCTCACAAAAAGTTATCAATTTCAACATTATAGGTCATTTTCAAAAGTCAACAAAAAGTGACTTTAAGTCAAAGGCCATAACTTGAGATTGGTAAATCAAAATGACAAGGGACCAAAGGCATTGGTTAAAGGACTCAAAGACCTTTCCAAAATGTCCAAGAACATGTGAAAAGCTTAAAAATTGACCAAGTTATGCCTTGTGGAAGTTGGGAAATTTTTAGGAATTTTGAAAAGTCAACATTGATGCAAAAGGCCTAAAAATCCAAATGGGCCTATTTTCCTTCCAAATTTCTTCATGCCAAGCCTATGCACGACCACTAGGCCCAAAGGGAAGCATTCTCATATTTTTTAATTATTTATTTGAATTAATATTAATTTATATTCATTTAAGTGATTTTAATTCATGGAAAATATAATCTTAACCTAAACAAATCTTTTTATGCATGCTTTGGACTCTATAATTCGTGCATATCTCAAATAGGTAAGTTTTAGGGCTAATTGATCAGATTTGGTACAAGAAACATGAGAAAAAGATGCAAAAAGATTCTTAACAAAATCAAATATCCAAACATTGAATACCATGGATTTTATGCAACTTTCTTAACCTAAATCATTCCTTACAAGTACTAGAATGTAAACCTAATGCTAAGAGACTAGAGGCTGCGCTAAAAATCCATGAACAAACTTGAAAAAATGCTCTAAAAAGTCAAAACTGAAAAGCACTCTTCACAGGGATTCAAGCCTCAATACCAATCCCATTAGCTTGTTGAGGATTAAAGGAAGAGATTTGGATCAAAACCAAAGATTTTGACATCAAGAAATGTGAGAATACCGGTACCCTGTACAGGAAGTTTATCGTTTTTCTTGCATCATGATTCATACGCCTTTTCCAATTTTTGATGTTTAATTCGTGTTCTATGTTCAATTCTGAAGCTAACTAACGTATTGAATTGTATTTTTGTGCCCCACGCGTGAATCCACCATTATCAAAACCTAGGGTTTGTAAAACTCGAAATTGGGCGTTTTGCCATAAGGTGAAATTAAGGCATAACAATGCCATGGATGAAACCTGCAGGTTGGAACGAAGAGACTGAGTGGCTCGCGCTCAATTTATAGGCCTTCAGGGCCTAATCGCTATTAATAAAATGGGCATATTTCGAGGGGGTTCAAAACCCCCGTTAAACGTTTGATAAATTTGTTTCAGGAAAACGTGAGGAAGAAGATGGCATCGTGGCGTGTCCTGGTTGGATGAATTTGAATTTCGCGCTTTAAAACCATTGATGCATTGTTTTACATTATATTATTCCTTGTATGTTTATTTAACAAATGTGTGTTAGTGGTCCAGTGGCGATGAAGCATATTGGCAATCCACGTGACCTGGGTTCGAGACCCAGGTCCTAACTTTCCTTCATATTTTTCCTCAATATAAAATCCCATGCAGCATGAGCGTTCCAATACACTATACGTTCACCATCTCAGTCGTCCACGCGTCTCACCAGTTCGAATCAAAGGCTTGTATGCAAGGAATACGCTACACTCCAAGTCAATGCATAGCATGCTATCCAGAAAAGTCAGCGAATCCAAAAGCTATTGGGCCATAACCTTCCAGGCCTGCCCCCCCAAATTGGGACTATACCCCCTCTGGTTTGCTTTTCTCTTCATATCATTTTTTAATTAATAATTATACTATCTATTTTTATTGTTTGAATTAATTAATTAAATTATCTTACAAAATACAAAAACATCATAAAATACAGAAAAGACAAAAAATATAATTTTTATATTATAATTATTTTTCACAAATTGACATGTAAATAATTTAGCACATTAGGTTATAAATTTAATTCTTTTCAATGACAAAAATCCAAAAAAATAGAATTTAGGTTAAGATCTTTTTATTTTCTTTTGAATTTGTTCTTTTTCTTCAGAATAATAATAATAATGTTTATTTATTTTCATAAATTAAAATTTGTACATAAATGACTTAGGTTTAATTTAGGTTCAAGTTTAAGTTTTTCATAATAACTAAAAACAATAGAATTAGGTTTAATGCCTTATCTTAATTTCAAATTAATTCCTTTTTCTTATTAAATTTAAAAAATTACAAAAATACTAAAACATTTTTTCTTAATATTAATTTTAATTCTCATTAATTATTTTTTGCAAAAGGGTCCAACGCCCGTATTCGTCATTAATCATTTAATTTGCGTCTTTATCTTATGTCGTTAACTATAATCATGTAATTGTCCCTAAGCCATGTAATTTACCTTTCGCACTTTATTTCTTCGCATTATTTATTTTTTCCGCTAAATCGGGTCCGGTTTAATTTTGGCGATGTGGACCCGCGCCTTTGTAATAATCGTAGATTTATCTTTTCCGCACTCCTAACTGTTAATCAAGCATGAAAGAATGAATGGACTTAAAATAAAATCAAGCGTAGATCACTTTGACATGACAAAAGACAAATAAATAACTGAAACATGACACACAATTTGCACACACCACCCCTAGGGTACGCCTCACTGTTGCCTTGCCTTCGAAAGGTGATCGTCGAGTAGAGGATGTCTTAGTAAGTCCTCATGATCCGGGAACCTGGCATGAGGGTAGCTTCTAAGGTGTCTTCCCATTGCTCTGGTGATCACCATGTCCCGAACCTTCGAATTGACCCGAACACCTCCAACGGTGGTGCTACCTACCTCTCAATGGTGGGATGGTACTACTTTTAAGGACATCTACACAGACGAATTCCTTAGGGTAGGTAGGTTCTCAAGGATACTTGCTCTAATCTCAAAACAAACTTAAAAAGACTTTTCACACTGACACATTTTCAAAAGCTTTCAAAACAAACTTTTCAAACACTCTGACGTACGAGTCGAACTGAAATTTTTCAAAGAAACTTTTTTAAAACCCACATTGAAAAGCAAACAAACCTTTTTGAAAACACATTGAGCAAGTATCTAAGAGCCCATGGATAACCATGGGTAGAAAGGGTGCTAACACCTTCCCTTTCTATAACCTACCTCCCGAACCGAGAACAATCTCTTTAAGGAATTTTTCTGTGCTTTTGTCCTTTCCATTTGGAGAAAATAAAAGACGGTGGCGACTCTTGCTTCCGCGACATTTCGCGAACCAGCGTTAAACAGTCAGTTCCAGATCCACCGATCACAGAACTGGCGACTCTGCTGGGGAATATCTTATAAAGTGAGGTGTACCTTAGGATTAAGATCACTGTGTTTTCAATTGTCTTCTTTGCTTGCTTTACTATTGTGGGTTGTATCGGAGTTACATAGATCCTAGCCCGGATCTGGGGATACCCTATTTAGGTAGCATAAGCTGTGAGGGACCTGTCCGGCGTATACCGACATGGGTGAAGCAGTGGCTACGTTGGTGTGGCGCCTTGGTCTGTACCGATATCCCTCGTGTTGAAACGGGGAGAATATGGGTCTTCCAAGGAGTCATTAAGCACCAACAGACCTTAGAACCTTAAATGACCCAACTTGGCCAATAGAAACAGTAGCAGTATGCTACGCCCATTGAGGCTAAACTCTCGTGATGGTTCTGGCCGCAAGAAAAGATTGTGATGCTGGAGTTATGACCGATTGAGGGTAGTCAATGATATTGGGATCCTCTAAGAACCCGGTTACTTTGATAGGACAGGTCTTAACCAACAAACTGAAAGAGGGTACTACCCAGACCTCATGCTGGCCTAAACCCTAAGGGCTCTTTTGTGTGACTTGTGTGCCTTCGTACTTGCCTACTTGCGTACTTGTTACCTGACACTTGTTTCTTGCAGGTCCTGTTTATAGTCCTTAACTAGGACTCATGACAGGGTGCACTAAATTTCTTGCAGGTTTTATTCATAGTCCTTAATTAGGACTTATAATAGGGTGTACTAACCACTTGCAGGTTCTGTTTATAGTCCTTAATTGGGACTCATGACAGGTTTACTAAGTTTCTTGCAGTTCTGTTTATAGTCCTTAATTGGGACTCATGACAGGTTTACTAAGTTTCTTGCAGGTTCTGTTTATAGTCCTTAGCTAGGACTCATGACGGGGTTGACCAAACTTCTTGCAGGTTTTGTTTATAGTCCTTAACTAGGACTCATGACAGGGTTTATCAAACTTCTTGCAGGTGTTGTTTATAGTCCTTAATTGGGACTCATAACAGGATACTGAATTCCTTGCAGGGTCTGTTTATAGTCCTTAATCGGGACTCATAACAGAGTTACTCACATTACCCCATGCATAGCATAACATCATACCATTGCATGCACCCTGCATACATCCTAACCCATTTCAAGGGTCTCAAGGGCTTGTGATGCAGGTCATGATGAACAACTATCCCAGCAAGGGGCAAAGAGGATTTATTTTCCTCTAGCCAAGGTTGTCAGGGGCTATGACCCACTGGATATGGTGAGCCTTTGACCCTTGATGAAGGACTCTCAACAATATGCAGTGCCTTCAGTCAAGCTACCGGTTCCAAATGCTAACAAAGTTTCTCTGTTTACCCCGCGAGGTCCTTGAAAACATTACATGCATATCATACATCTCATTGCATTGCAGGTATCCCTTGACAGGTTGCTTACCCTTCTCCGCTGCTTATTTCAGCCGCTCGTCATGAATCCTGAACCATCAGCCGAGCAGACTATCAAGGACCTCCAGGCTCAGAACGCCCAGTTCCAAGAGCTGATTAGGAATCTGACCCAGGGGCAACAAGACCTGAAGGATCTCCTTTTGAAGAAGGACAAGAAAAAGAAGAGGACCATTCTATTCAGCCCTAGACGCAGATCTGGGAATACACCGCAAGTTGAAACTGAGAGGACAACCCCATCTGTGGGAAAAAGCAGTCATCATGAGAGAGAGGTTCCCAGTCCAGTGGTCTCCGACAACGAGACAGATTTTGATGAGGAGCAGTACCCTCCTGCTGATGACAGATATAAACAATTGGAGGACAGAATGAAAGCTATGGAGGTTCAACAGGTACCTGGGCTGGATCTCGGAGATCTGGGTTTGTCAACTGGTGTGGTTATCCCCCATAAGTTCAAAGCACCATCCTTCTCTAAGTATGACGGGGCGTCTTGTCCCAAGCTGCATCTAAGGTCCTATGTTCGGAAGATCCAACCATACACGGTGGACAAAAACTTGTGGATCCACTTCTTCCAGGAAAGTCTTTCAGGGACTCACCTCGAATGGTTCTATCAGCTGGATGGGACCAAGGTTCGTAACTGGGAGGAGTTGGCAACTGCTTTCTATAAGCAGTACCAGTACAATGCCGACCTTGCCCCTACGCGTACCCAACTCCAGGGTATGTCGTTAGGATCAAGTGAAGGTTTCAAAGAGTATGCGCAGAAATGGAGGGATCTTGCTGGAAGGGTACAACCACCTCTGACTGATCGGGAACTTGTGGACATGTTCTTGGGGACCTTGTCTGGTCCATTTTATAACCACCTGATTGGAAATTCGTCTGCTGGATTCACAGATCTTATCTTGACTGGGGAGAGAATTGAAGCTGGCATCCGGTCTGGGAAAATTCAAGAGGCTATACCTTCTGATAAGAAGCCTCATCATGGAAAGAAGGAATCCAATGCTGTGCACGGTAAAAAGAGCCGTCATGAGGCAGGGGCAATCCAAATCTCTAATCCCGGACCTGCTCAACAAGGACAGGGGCAACAGCGCAAAGAGAAACGGCAGTATACCAAACTCAACATGTCGTTGGATCAAGCACTGCAACAACTGTTGAAGACAGGGCTGATCACCTTAAGGGCTCCTCTTCGGAATCCGAACACTTCTGCTCCCAACTATCATCCCAACGATAGGTGTGCATATCATTCAGATAGCCCGGGGCATACTACAGACAACTGCTGGCCTCTCAAGAATAAAATTCAAGATATGATCGACGCTGGAGAGATTCAGTTTGAAGTGCCAGAGACTCCGAACATAGTCACTGCTCCGTTGCCCAATCATTGAAGCCTTTTGTTTGTTTGAATGTTTTGAGTTGTACTTTCCTTTGCTTATACAAACAATTAATGTCATAGCAAACTCTTTTATGTTATCAATGCATCGCATACGTCTGTTTTGGAAATTAATACAATTACTTTCATTATGTTCAAATATCTTTTCATATTTTTTCTGATGTCAACTCTCGATTAATAATTCTGAGCCTCTTGAGGGAGGATGACGAAAACGATACCACAATCATTACAGTATGCTTTTGAACAGACCCCGCTGATGAGGTACAGGCATTGTTTCAATCCCTAAACACTGGAGTTATAAGGATGATAAACCCTCGTCAACCCCTTCGAGCCAAAGAAGTAGGAGTTTTATTTTCGAAAATCAAAACCCTTAATCATAACCTGGGGCAGGGTAGTCTCTCAGTTGATCCAAGTGCATGACGAATGGCACCAAAAAGTCTTTACAAAACGAAGAAAGACAGTGATGGTTCAGAACAATCAAAAGGACAAGCAGTCATCGTCAAAATTCATAAATGAAAAGCCCAAAAAGTCTAAACCTACAAAGGGGACTTATGAAACTGGGGCATCCCGCTGACTCTAATTCCAAAAAAGGAAACAGTTCAGGCAAAAAAAAGAAAGGGATAACAAAAATCAAGAAAGAGGTCTTATAAACCCTCGACAAAAATGACTGCCTATTCAGAATAAATCATCAACATCTGAACCATTATTGGAACATCAAAGCAAAGACTCAAGCAAGGTCCAACACATGATCAACTGAGTTTAGGTTTGAAGAACATCACGAAGAGCGGGTGGGTACAAATAATTTGAGCCTTTATCCTTTGTTTCTTAAACCGTGAACCGAGCCACGTTATAACCCTTAAAAGTCCTAGCTGAAGCATGGGTTAGTTCGAAAGCATACTGTTACGAAAGGTATCCTGACTCCTGAAGGCTTACGGTAAAATAACGAGTTGACATCACGTTTTACAAGCATTTACTTGTTTTATGAAAAAGAATGCATTTTCAAAATCTTCAAGACAGACATAAGCTTTGCATTTTTGACATAACCTTGTTTGCATATGACTTTTTGTTTGAACAGCAGGAAATTCGCACGACGAATACCTAGTGAACAAAGGCACTTTCAATCAAGGGGCACGGCATGATCATGGTCTACCATCTGGGGCAGTTAAGTCAAGATCCAGAGAATCTCTCGAAAGGCCAAATAGCCCGGGGCAAATCTCCGCCTGAGTCACTTGGGGTATTCCAACAACGAATCTTGCCTGATCAAACACTTTCAGGTGGCACGACAAAACACTCCTAACAGGGGCAACTCCCTAGCTTCTAAGAGTATGGACATAGTCGAAAAAGATACTACGCAAAATCAAAGACCCGCTAGGTTGACACACCTAGGCAAAAATAAGGGCTTCCCGGCGAACCAAAAGGGTTCGGGCAAAATGAAGGGATGAAATGAAAAAAATCTGTACACCCGGCAAGTCGAAAACCTGAAAAGGCGGCTTGAGCAAAAATGGGTATCCCGGTGGACTGAAAACCCGAAAGGGCGGTCCAGGCAAAAGTTAGGGATTAAAGCGTACGACTATGTCCTGTCATCCTGTCATCTGTCTACCAGAAGAAGGTTTGTCCACCAACAACTATCCGCTCCCACATCAGAAACAGGGGCAATAATGGGTGGTCTAAGCAATCTGATTGCTCTGTCCTCTAAGGTATCGGGGTAGGTTCCGTTGAAGAACATAACCAATACAGTTCAATACTTCCCCAGGAGAGTCTAATCTAGTTCCCCAGGAAGGTTGGAATCTATCTCCCCAAGCAATAAGCGCACCCCCAGTAGATTCTGGAAGCTTATCCCCTAGCAGGGCACGAACGCGTCGTCCGGCTTGATTTAAAGAGTTATTTCCTTAACAGGATATAACTGGGTTATCCTCAGCCAAAAGCCAAGGAAAGATTGCCGTCGACAGAATCTTCTTATCCCCAGCGGAAGCAAAAGCTATTCTTCCACATCAGCCCAGGATGCGACTTCCCGGCACCCGTCAAGAATTTATTTTCCTACGACGAAAACATACATTCATAAAACGTCACATACATCATTATAGCATGCATATGCATCATACTACACGCATCTCATTGATATTGAAGACATACAGTTCATACATCATGATTTTGCATACAGTTATGTTCTACCTTTTCAGGAAAAAGATCAATACAAAAATGATTACTATCAACTAACGCAATTCCTTCTCGATATAGTTTCAGATGTAAGCCCAGCGATGGTGACGTTCTGATACTTCTTCCAGAATTCCTTCTCGATATAGTTTCAGATGTAAACCCAGCGATGGTGACATTCTGATACTGCTTCCAGATGTCCTTCCAGATATAGTTTCAGATATAAACCCAGCGATGGTGACGTTCTGATACTGCTTCCAGAATTCCTTCTTGATATAGTTTCAGATGTAAGCCCAGCGATGGTGACGTTCTGATACTGCTTCCAGAATTCCTTCTCGATATAGTTTCAGATGTAAGCCCAGCGATGGTGACGTTCTGATACTTCTTCCAGAATCCCTTCTCGATATAGTTTCAGATGTAAACCCAGCGATGGTGACATTCTGATACTGCTTCCAGATGTCCTTCCAGATATAGTTTCAGATATAAACCCAGCGATGGTGACGTTCTGATACTGCTTCCAGAAGTCTTATTGATATTCTCCTCTCCGGCATGAGCGTGAGGTGATATTCTCTTATGGTCCCCTCTCCAACGGCGTGGGAGGTGGTAATTCCTTCTTCAGATGTTTTCCTCTCCGGCATGAGCGTGAGGTGATATTCTCTTATGGTCCCCTCTCCAACGGCGTGTGAGGTGGTAATTCCTTCTTCAGATGTTCCCCTCTCCGGCATGAGCATGAGATGGTAATTCTCACCAAGATTTTTCTCAACGAGCGTTGTTGAAGTTAAAATCACCCAAGGTTCTCTTACCATTCATGATTAAGGCAGTAACCATTCCTGGTTCATTCATCAGCGTTTGAAGCTCCAGACTCAGCTCCTGCAACCAGTCAGGACACATCTATACCAAGCATCTAAAATCAACTCCTGCAACGTGTCAGGTACTCATTTTCTCTTTTGCAGGTATGCAGGTTCTAGCGAAGGAATCTCTTACGCAGTCAGCATCCAGATGGCATCTATAAGCCCATCATCCTATTCAGCAATCTCTAAATGGCATCTATAAGCCCATTCCCCATCACTGTCACTATGTGAGCGCAAATTTCTGGGCACTTTAGTGTTCAATCATCTTCTACCTTCGGATTACGAAAGGCACGTCAACCAATCTGCATCCTCAGGTCTAAGAAGATTGAACAGGGGCAACTGTTGTACCCCAAAATTTGCCCTCCCATATTCGTCAAGAATTGTCAAAGTCAAGGTCACAAAATTCCCCAAGGACTATGCAGCTCAACTGTCTCCTAGACAGTCAAAACTAGGGTTTGAGTTATGGTCAAGCAAATGAACTTTTCAAAGGCCCAATCAAGTCTCATATGCCTAAAAAGATGGTCAAGTGTCTTCATGTCAAGTTTCAAGGCATTCAGCTCAAAATTGCACAGTCAAAACCCTAGATTGCACTACAGTCAACTGTAGGGGCAAAATGGTCATTTGACAGTCAAAAGTTCAAATTTTTGGTCAACACATCATTTTGAAGCCACAAACATCATTTGATCAATGCTTGATCATGATTCTCAAAAATTGGCTCAGAAATCATCAAAGATACAAAAGTTGCTATATTTGGACAGCTGAAAAAGTCAACAGAAATTGACCAGGGCATAACTTTCACATGGATTGTCAGAAAAATTCCATCCAAAGCTCATTTTGAAGAGAAAGACATTTCCTACAATTCATCTTCATGTTCCAAGTCCAAGAAATGCTCTCACAAAAAGTTATCAATTTCAACATTATAGGTCATTTTCAAAAGTCAACAAAAAGTGACTTTAAGTCAAAGGCCATAACTTGAGATTGGTAAATCAAAATGACAAGGGACCAAAGGCATTGGTTAAAGGACTCAAAGACCTTTCCAAAATGTCCAAGAACATGTGAAAAGCTTAAAAATTGACCAAGTTATGCCTTGTGGAAGTTGGGAAATTTTTAGGAATTTTGAAAAGTCAACATTGATGCAAAAGGCCTAAAAATCCAAATGGGCCTATTTTCCTTCCAAATTTCTTCATGCCAAGCCTATGCACGACCACTAGGCCCAAAGGGAAGCATTCTCATATTTTTTAATTATTTATTTGAATTAATATTAATTTATATTCATTTAAGTGATTTTAATTCATGGAAAATATAATCTTAACCTAAACAAATCTTTTTATGCATGCTTTGGACTCTATAATTCGTGCATATCTCAAATAGGTAAGTTTTAGGGCTAATTGATCAGATTTGGTACAAGAAACATGAGAAAAAGATGCAAAAAGATTCTTAACAAAATCAAATATCCAAACATTGAATACCATGGATTTTATGCAACTTTCTTAACCTAAATCATTCCTTACAAGTACTAGAATGTAAACCTAATGCTAAGAGACTAGAGGCTGCGCTAAAAATCCATGAACAAACTTGAAAAAATGCTCTAAAAAGTCAAAACTGAAAAGCACTCTTCACAGGGATTCAAGCCTCAATACCAATCCCATTAGCTTGTTGAGGATTAAAGGAAGAGATTTGGATCAAAACCAAAGATTTTGACATCAAGAAATGTGAGAATACCGGTACCCTGTACAGGAAGTTTATCGTTTTTCTTGCATCATGATTCATACGCCTTTTCCAATTTTTGATGTTTAATTCGTGTTCTATGTTCAATTCTGAAGCTAACTAACGTATTGAATTGTATTTTTGTGCCCCACGCGTGAATCCACCATTATCAAAACCTAGGGTTTGTAAAACTCGAAATTGGGCGTTTTGCCATAAGGTGAAATTAAGGCATAACAATGCCATGGATGAAACCTGCAGGTTGGAACGAAGAGACTGAGTGGCTCGCGCTCAATTTATAGGCCTTCAGGGCCTAATCGCTATTAATAAAATGGGCATATTTCGAGGGGGTTCAAAACCCCCGTTAAACGTTTGATAAATTTGTTTCAGGAAAACGTGAGGAAGAAGATGGCATCGTGGCGTGTCCTGGTTGGATGAATTTGAATTTCGCGCTTTAAAACCATTGATGCATTGTTTTACATTATATTATTCCTTGTATGTTTATTTAACAAATGTGTGTTAGTGGTCCAGTGGCGATGAAGCATATTGGCAATCCACGTGACCTGGGTTCGAGACCCAGGTCCTAACTTTCCTTCATATTTTTCCTCAATATAAAATCCCATGCAGCATGAGCGTTCCAATACACTATACGTTCACCATCTCAGTCGTCCACGCGTCTCACCAGTTCGAATCAAAGGCTTGTATGCAAGGAATACGCTACACTCCAAGTCAATGCATAGCATGCTATCCAGAAAAGTCAGCGAATCCAAAAGCTATTGGGCCATAACCTTCCAGGCCTGCCCCCCCAAATTGGGACTATACCCCCTCTGGTTTGCTTTTCTCTTCATATCATTTTTTAATTAATAATTATACTATCTATTTTTATTGTTTGAATTAATTAATTAAATTATCTTACAAAATACAAAAACATCATAAAATACAGAAAAGACAAAAAATATAATTTTTATATTATAATTATTTTTCACAAATTGACATGTAAATAATTTAGCACATTAGGTTATAAATTTAATTCTTTTCAATGACAAAAATCCAAAAAAATAGAATTTAGGTTAAGATCTTTTTATTTTCTTTTGAATTTGTTCTTTTTCTTCAGAATAATAATAATAATGTTTATTTATTTTCATAAATTAAAATTTGTACATAAATGACTTAGGTTTAATTTAGGTTCAAGTTTAAGTTTTTCATAATAACTAAAAACAATAGAATTAGGTTTAATGCCTTATCTTAATTTCAAATTAATTCCTTTTTCTTATTAAATTTAAAAAATTACAAAAATACTAAAACATTTTTTCTTAATATTAATTTTAATTCTCATTAATTATTTTTTGCAAAAGGGTCCAACGCCCGTATTCGTCATTAATCATTTAATTTGCGTCTTTATCTTATGTCGTTAACTATAATCATGTAATTGTCCCTAAGCCATGTAATTTACCTTTCGCACTTTATTTCTTCGCATTATTTATTTTTTCCGCTAAATCGGGTCCGGTTTAATTTTGGCGATGTGGACCCGCGCCTTTGTAATAATCGTAGATTTATCTTTTCCGCACTCCTAACTGTTAATCAAGCATGAAAGAATGAATGGACTTAAAATAAAATCAAGCGTAGATCACTTTGACATGACAAAAGACAAATAAATAACTGAAACATGACACACAATTTGCACACACCACCCCTAGGGTACGCCTCACTGTTGCCTTGCCTTCGAAAGGTGATCGTCGAGTAGAGGATGTCTTAGTAAGTCCTCATGATCCGGGAACCTGGCATGAGGGTAGCTTCTAAGGTGTCTTCCCATTGCTCTGGTGATCACCATGTCCCGAACCTTCGAATTGACCCGAACACCTCCAACGGTGGTGCTACCTACCTCTCAATGGTGGGATGGTACTACTTTTAAGGACATCTACACAGACGAATTCCTTAGGGTAGGTAGGTTCTCAAGGATACTTGCTCTAATCTCAAAACAAACTTAAAAAGACTTTTCACACTGACACATTTTCAAAAGCTTTCAAAACAAACTTTTCAAACACTCTGACGTACGAGTCGAACTGAAATTTTTCAAAGAAACTTTTTTAAAACCCACATTGAAAAGCAAACAAACCTTTTTGAAAACACATTGAGCAAGTATCTAAGAGCCCATGGATAACCATGGGTAGAAAGGGTGCTAACACCTTCCCTTTCTATAACCTACCTCCCGAACCGAGAACAATCTCTTTAAGGAATTTTTCTGTGCTTTTGTCCTTTCCATTTGGAGAAAATAAAAGACGGTGGCGACTCTTGCTTCCGCGACATTTCGCGAACCAGCGTTAAACAGTCAGTTCCAGATCCACCGATCACAATGACCCTCACACATTATGATGTACATTGGTGTTCTCGGTCTAGGGAAAATGTCATCATCATTGATTGTTATGGGGAATTCCCTAATGTCCACTACTTGGCATTAGGGGAGGCATCACCTACAACCCCTGTCTAGCTTTGAGACAATTTGGATATGCTCAGAGGGATGACCCTCATGACATGCTGATTCTGGACCTAGTTTTTGACTTCGACAATGATGTGCAAGGACTTCGACAAAGGTTCATCAGAGCTTGGAGGATGCCTAACAAGGTGGATAGTAAGACATTGGGGCACAAGAATTCCATCCCCCTTGAGCCTTATCTCAAGTGGGTACGAACCCGCTCCTAGAATCTTATGATGCCATACCCCACATTCTCCCCTTGATCAAAGAGCCTGTTATGGAAGGAGAGGTTCCATACACCATCCTACATCCTGACATGCCAACATCATGGGAAGAAATGCAAAAGAGTTGGATCTAACTCAAGGAAGAACGGGATACTTTTGAAGCCAACTTCTATGCCATTGAGAAGAAGGTTTTGGAGCTTACCCGCTGACTTCACGAGGAGGAGACTCTCAACACTTACATCGCACCAAAGAGCATGCGCAAAGTCTTTTTACATTAAGAATTTTGTAATATTTCGCCCATGGGGCACTTATGTACTAACAAATTTCTTCTTAATATGACGTGCGTTCTTTTTGTTTGCAACAGATTTGAATTTTTGAACCCTTGAGTGCATTACATGAATAACATACCATTCATCATATGCATAAACAGGTCTTCACGCCAGGTTTCCTTATCTTTCTGTTGTTTATTTCAGCAAGATGGATTTGGAGCAAACGGTAAAGGATCTACAGGCACAAAATTCACAGTTCCAACAATTCCTCATGACCTTGGCAAAGGGTCAAGAGGACCTCAAAGTTTTGTTGGAGAAGAATAAAGAGAAAAAGAAAAAGAGACCTGGAGTAGCCACTTTGGGAAGAAGATTTGAGCATCAGGCCAGAAGAGTTCTCGAGTTCCCCTCAACGTCTGACGAAGGGGCCGGTAAAGGGAAAGGGACTGCTGTGCCTTCTGAATCCTAGGTTGAAGAGGAGGAAGAGGAAGAAGACGAAGACTACTCCTAACAACAGTATCCACCAGCGGATGATAAATATAAGAACCTTGAAGATAGACTGGCAGCTATGGAGTTGCAGAGGGTGCCCAGATTGGATTTTGAAGAACTAGGGCTGGTAGCTGGGATTGTTATCCCTCCTAAGTTCAAAGTGCCAACATTTGCCAAGTACGATGGTCTGTCTTTCCCAAAGATGCACCTGAGGTCGTATGTCAGAAAAATCTAACCCCACTCATCCGATAAAGACCTCTGGGTACACTTTTTCCAAGACAGCTTGTCTGGCACGCAGTTAGACTGGTTTTATCAACTCGAGAGATCAGAGGTTCACAATTGGGAAGACTTGGCAGCTGATTTTTGTCGTCAGTATCAATACAATGCTGATTTGGCGCCCACTCGTACTCAGTTACAAAGTATGGGGATGGCTTCCAATGAAGGGTTTAAAGAATACGCCCAGAAGTGGCGTGATTTGGCTGGAAGGGTGCAGCCACCGTTATCGGATAGGGAGTTAGTTGATATGTTTCTGGGGACCCTGTCTGGCCCCTTCTTCAACCATCTAATCGGGATTTCTTCAGCGGGATTTACTGAACTGATTTTGACCGGTGAAAGGGTTGAGGCCGGTATTAAGAGTGGAAAGGTTCAAAAGGATGCTTCCGCATCCACGGCTGTTAAGAAACCCTTCCAAGCCAAGAAGGAAGCATCTGTTGTGTATTCTCAGAAGGGACATGGAAGAACTGAGCGTCGGCCGACTGTAGGGGCTGTGATGATTCAAAACTCGTCAAATGATCAACCTCGTAGCAATCAGTCGAGACCTAATCAACAAGGGGTGGAAAGGCCATAATGGCAGTTCACCCGCATCAATATGACGCCCGCTCAGGTACTTCCTCATTTGTTGAAGCTGAATCTGACCAGTTTGAAAGAAGCGCCAAAGAACCCTAACATTTCCTCTCCATACTACCACTCCAATGCCAAGTGCGCCTACCACTCTGATAGTGCTGGGCATGATACTAATAATTGTTGGGCGCTTAAGAACAAAATCCAGGACCTGATTGATGCCAAAGAAGTAGAATTCGATGCGCCTGAGAAGCCCAATGTGATATCTGCTCCGATGCCCAAGCACGGCCATAATGTTCATGCTGTTATGGAGGACCTTCATGTTACTGATGTTGCTGACTTGTTGACTCCGTTACTTGTGATTAAAGAGAATTTGTTGAGAGCTAGGATCTTTCCTGGTTGTGGTGAAGACTGCTATTTTTGTTTGAACATACGAGATGATTGCCCAATGTTGAAGTCAGGTGTCCAACGCCTGATGGATACCCAAGAGATACTTTTCCAGAAAACCCATGTTGATACCTTCAATCCTGTTACTCCTGATACTTTTGTTACTTCAACTAATGATATTGCAATCATAACCATTTCCGACAATCCTCCCAAGGCTTGCAAAAGGCCTGTCAGGATTACACCCAACTCCAAATGTGTACCATTAAAGATCATCATGCCGGGACCTGACTTGTACCAATCCAGCAAAACGATACCATGGAACTATGGAGGAGAAATCTTCTATCATGGTATCAAACAGATTGAGACAGTCCAAGAGATTTCTAAAGAAGAAAACCCTTATATAGGGAACATTGCGGGTACAAGCAAGATAACCCGCAGCGGCCAGATCTTTTCTCCGAAGATTTCTCCCCCTCGAGCAGTTTTCGGACCCTTGAAAGCCTCTGTACCTATTGGACCATCTGTGCAAGGCCCGATAATTGAAGAATTGGATACTCCTGAAGTAAGACCATCTGCTGATAATACCGATAAGGGTAAGGGGATACTAGAAGTGCCTGTCAGAATGAAGGCTCATGCTATGGTTATCCCTGAAACCACTCAGAAAGAAATGGATGAAATCTTGAAAATAATCAGAAAAAGTGACTATGACGTTGTGGAACAGTTAGGGCAGACCCCTTCTAAAATTTCAATGTTGGCTCTTCTACTCTGCTCTGAGGCCCATGCAAAGGCCCTAATCAAGTTATTGAAGACGACACATGTACCCCAAGAGACTTCGGCTGACCAGTTTCAGGAATGTGTGGCCAGTCTTACTGCTGATAATGGCCTTGGATTTTCCGATGCTGACTTGACTCCCAAAGGAAGGAAACACAACGACGCGCTACATGTCTCAGTTGAATGCCGGGGAACCACTCTCGCCCATGTCTTAGTTGATATTGGTTCTTCCTTGAATGTGCTGCCGAAGAAAGCTTTAGACCGTTTGGACTGTGAAGGACTGACCCTCAAACCTAGTAACATCATTGTTAGGGCCTTTGACGGTTCGAAAAGAATGGTTCATGGAGAGGTTGATATTCCTATCAAAGTAGGCACGGAAGTTTTCAACTCCACCTTCTACGTGATGGACATCCGTCCGTCATATTCATGTTTGCTAGGAAGACTGTGGATCCATTATGCCGGGGCAGTTACCTCCTCTTTGCACCAGATTCTAAAATATCCTGTTAAGGTAAAGATTATAACGGTGCACGGCGAGGAAGAGTACATGATAAGCCACCTTAACTCCTTCCGTTATGTGGAGCTGGATGGCGAGTTCATCGAAACGCCTTTCCAGCATTTTGAGGAAGTTTCTCCCGAGGTAGCAGTTGCGAAGACAATGGTTGAGGTGCCTATCGTTCCCAAGCATGTATCTAGGATGGCATCTCTCAAGAACGCAGAGACGGTGATCAAAGAAGGGAAGAGTACAGCATGGGGGCAATTTCCTGATTTTCCCCATAAGACGGACAAATTTGGACTAGGGTTTACAGCTGCAGGACAGAAGGCTATGCGTCGTTCCAAGACTGGAGGGCCACCTATAAGGATCACTCATCACGAAATTAATGCTGTTAAGGATGAAGATGAAGAGAACGACTTCGAAGATTGGATCTTTCCGACCGTCGAAGGGGGTCTAAGCAACTGGGAAGCCAAGGATTTTATTCCCATCACCTTTATCAACCAGTAATTTTATCTTTGAACAATTTCCTATTTTCGGTCTGTAATAACTAAAACAATTCGTACACTATGTTCACCTCATGCCTTGCCCGGGGCATGTAGGTCCATTTGTAAGGGTTTGATTTTCTTCATTATCATATGCCATGTTTTAATGAATCATTGGACGTTTTTCATCTATAAACTGTTGTGTTCATTTTCTTTCCTTTTGCATTTTTGTTTAAGGATGGATATCCCTTACACACACCCACACTCACAAATGCAGGTACCCATCCATTCCGGATTCCATGGGAAACTGTTTTGTTTCAGCCTTCGATAACTCTGAAGATTTGGTCAATCACGCTGAGTACGAAGTTGACGAAGATTGTGAAGTGCTGGGAGAGTTAGCCATACTTCTACAACAAGAAGAGAGGGTCATTCTGCCTCATGAAGAGTTGCTAGAAACCATCAACTTGGGGACAGAGGAAGACCGGAAGGAAGTAAAAGTGGGTGCCAACCTGGAACCAAATGTCAGGGAGCGCTTAGTGAAATTTTTGAATGATTATGTTGAAATCTTCGCCTGGTCTTATGAAGACATGCCAGGGTTAGACACAGATATCGTGGTTCACCGTCTCCCTACAAGAGAAGACTGTCCACCGATCAAGCAAAAGGTTCGCCGAATGAGGCTTGACATGTCTGAGAAGATTAAGGCCGAAGTAATGAAGCAATTCAATGCTGGCTTTCTGGCTGTTACCTCCTATCCACAATGGGTTGCTAACATCGTGCCCGTACCTAAGAAGGACGGTAAAGTCAGAATGTGCGTGGACTATCGGGATTTGAACAGGGCTAGCCCCAAAGATGATTTTCCGCTACCGCATATCGACATTTTGGTTGACAATACAGCTCAGCACAAGGTGTTTTCCTTCATGGATGGATTCTAGGGATACAACCAGATCAAAATGGCCCCCGAAGACATGGAGAAAACTACCTTTGTCACGCAATGGGGTACCTTCTGCTACAAAGTGATGCCGTTCGGACTGAAGAACGCAGGGGAAACCTATCAACGCTCCATGGTAGCTTTATTTCATGATATGATACATCATGAGATCGAAGTTTACGTAGACGCCATGATAGCTCGATCACAGACAGAAGAAGAACACCTTAATCATTTGCAAAAGCTGTTTGCCAGGTTGAAGGAGTATAAACTCAGACTGAACCCAAGCAAGTGCACTTTTGGAGTTAGGTCTGGTAATCTTTTGGGATTTATTGTCAGCAACAAAGGCATTGAGGTTGATCCAGCTAAAGTAAAGGCTATACAAGAAATGCCTACCCCCCGTACTGAAAAGGAGGTTAGAGGATTCTTGGGACGCTTAAACTATATCGCGAGATTCATCTCTCACCTGACATCTACCTGTGAGCCGATCTTTAAACTGTTAAAGAAAGATCAGGTGGTTGAATGGAAAAATGATTGTCAAGTTGCTTTTTATAAGATCAAGGAGTACTTACTAGAACCTCCTATTCTGATGCCACCCGTCGAAGGAAGGCCGTTGATCATGTATCTGACTGTTTTGGATAACTCAATGGGGTGCGTACTGGGCCAACATGACGAGTCTGGCCCAAAAGAGCATGACATTTATTACCTTAGCAAACAGTTTACCGACTGTGAGACTCGCTACTCACTGCTCGAGAAAACTTGTTGCGCTTTGGTATGGGCTGCTCGCCGGCTAAGGCAGTATATGTTGACTCATACCACTTTGCTGATTTCCAAGATGGATCCGATCAAGTATATCCTCGAGAAGCCTGCTTTATCGGGAAGAATCGCTAGATGGAAAATGATCCTGACTGAGTATAATATCCAGTATACTACCCAAAAAGCTATAAAGGGGAGTGTACTAGCTGACCATCTAGCTCATCAAGCCGTCGAAGAGTACCAATCTATGAGATTCGACTTCCCTGACGAGGACATCATGACTTTGGACAACATTGAAGGTAACGGACCATATGACGGACGTGAACAAGGATCCTGATGGACCCTGTACTTTGATGGTGCTTAAAATGCACTTGGCAACGGTATCAGTGCGGTACTCATTTCTCCGGATGGTTGCCATACACCCTTCACTGCCCGACTTTGCTTCAGTTGTACCAACAACATGGCCGAATATGAAGCTTGCATCTTTGGTCTCATGGCTGCTATAGACTTGGGAATCAAATCTTTTGTCGTATTTGGGGACTCGACTTTGGTTAACAGACAAGTCAAAGGAGAGTGGGACATTAAACATCCTAATCTTATCCCATACAAAGAACATGTCCTGACGTTGTTGCCTCATTTCGAGCAGATTACTTTCGAGCACTTCCAGCGAGAAGAAAATCAACTAGCAGATGCTCTGGCTACAATGTCTTCCATGTTTAAAATCAACTGGGATAACGAGGCTCCCCAAATTACCATCGAGCTAATGAATGAACCAGCACACTGTCATGAGATTAATACCGAAGAAGTAGTGGAACAACCCTGGTTTCATGAAATCAAAAGGTATCTCCAGACTAGAGAATATCCTGAAGGAGCTTCCGTCAATGACAAAAAGTTCTTAAGGAGATTTGCTGCCAAGTTCTTCCTAAGCAATGGTATCCTTTATAAGCTCAGCCATGATTGTGTTCTCCTTCGTTGTATGGACAAAGCTGAAGCAGAGTTGATCATGACTGAGATACACAGTGGCACATTTGGCACCCACTTGAGCGGACATATGATGGCTAAGAAGATTCTAAGGGCAGGCTACTACTGGTCTACCATGGAAGCGGATTGTCATCAACATTCCCGTACCTGCCACAAATGCCAAGTCTACGCCGACAAGGTACAGATTCCTCCTGTTCCTCTCAACATTCTGACAACTCCTTGGCCATTCGCAATGTGGGGCATTGACATGATTGGAGAGATCAAGCCCACGACATCCAATGGACATCGCTTCATCTTGGTGGCTATTGATTACTTCACCAAATGGGTCGAGGCAACTTCCTTTGCCTCCATTACAAAGAATGTGGTTGCCCGCTTCATCAAGCAGAATCTCATATGCCGGTACGATGTCCCCGACATGATCATCACAGACAACAGTACGAATTTGAACAATACTATGTTCACCGCTCTATGCGAGCAGTTCAAGATTTATCATCACAATTCATCTCCCTACCGGCCGCAGATGAACGGTGTTGTTGAAGCCGCGAACAAAAATATCAAGAAGACCATTCAAAAGATGACAGTTACCTACAAGGACTGGCATGAGATGTTACCGTTTGCTCTACATGGATACCGTACCATGACACGTACTTCAACAGGGGAAACCCCATTTTCTTTGGTGTATGGCATGGAAGTTGTGCTACCCATGGAAGTTCAGATTCCTTCCTTAAGGATTATGAAGGACGCTAGTTTGAGCGAAGACGATTGGATTTAGACCCAGCTAGATCAACTTAATTTGATCGATGAGAAGCGACTTACTGCTGTCTGTCATGGTCAGACGTATCAAAAACGCATGATCAAGGCTTTCAACAAGAAATTCAGACGTCAGGTATATCAAGTCAGAGATCTTGTAATCAAGCGGATCATCTTGCCGCAAAGTGATCCCAGGGGCAAGTGGACTCCTACTTACGAAGGACCATTTGTGATTAAGAGCATCTTTTCTGGTGGGGCAATGATTCTGACAACCATGGACGGTGACGATTTGCCACACCCTGCGAACACAGACATAGTCAAAAGATACTACGCATAAAACGACCCGACAAGTTGAAAACCCGAAAGGGCGACTTGGGCAAAAAAGGGCATCCCGGTGAATCGAAAACCCGAAAGGGCGGTTCAGGTAAAAATTAGGGATAAAACAAAAAAAATTTGTACACCCGGTAAGTTGAAAACCCGAAAGGGCGACTTGGGCAAAAAAGGGCTTCCCGGTGGATCGAAAACCCGAAAGGGCGGTCCAGGCAAAAGTTAGGGAATTAAAGCGTATGACTATGTCTCGTCGGGTCACTTTAAGAACAATCTCTTCACCAACAAGCTCCAAGCTTCTGATCAATCTAGTCATCGGCGGACGAAGCAGCGAATGGACAAAATATTCAGAGTTGTGAAGGCTATAGCTGAATGGGAATCCCATGGAATTGTTACACATAGCCATCTTTCTTTTGTATAAAATTTTTCAATTTTTACGACAACATTCTCTTACTAGGATGTCTGTCTCCTTTGTACAAAAATACTCGCAAAAGTTAATACAAAAATACTTCAAAGTGCAAAAATTTGCTTGCCTTTCTTTTCTTTTTTTCACTTATGTTTTATTTGAAAACGTCCAATGTTTTGTTAAATAGGCATATGCATTTGAATATAATCACTGCTTACAAATAAAACAAATTTATAAAAAAAGGATAATTATTGATAGGTTGAAGGAGTAGGATGAAATCTTTATGCCATTCCAGAAGAAATCCCCTACGATACATCATTCCGATCCTCAACAAGTTTAAGTATGGAGTATATTTCCCCAGCGAAGTTAAGCTTCAAGATCCGCAACGGAGCCAATACAGTCTAAAACTTGATTCCCCAGCTGAGTTAAGCTTCAAACTTCCCATCAGAGTTAAGCTTCGAGATCCCCATTGGAGCCCGAAAACCCTGAAAAATCCTATCCCCAGCGGAGCCAGAATAGTGAACATTCTCCCCACAGAGTTATTTCCCAGCAGATTGAAGATTCTCAGTCTCATTTCTCCAGCAGAAGTCTCCCAGGTTTTAACTTCCCAGTAGAGATTTTCAGAGTTTTCCTTATTCCCCTAAGTAGTCAGCAGTCAGCAAGGATTTCTCATCTTCAAAGATTTTTGGAATCCCCAGCTTTGGTCAAGGATTTACTTTCCCCGACAGCAATCAAAGATTTCATTATCTCCAGTTATCAAGGATTTATTTTCCTCAGCAAGACAGTTACTCAGCTTATATGAGCAACCATTACATTCATATATCCTAAACGTTGATGAAACATAATCCATTGCATCATACATATCATGCAACAAAACTTTGTGTTTCAGCTAACATTTTACCCTTTTTAGGATAAGATTAAAAGGCTTTTATTAACAATTATTCGGATACAGTACGGATACACCCCAGACACGGCAGCCATTCTATTACTCATTCAGAACTTCAAGTCAAAATACAATATGGATACACCCCAGAAGCGGCGGTCATTCTACTACTCATTCAGACTTCAGCAATCAGATACAGACTAGATACGCTCCAGACATGGCTGCCATTCTATCTCTCATTCAGATTCAACTATCAACTACAAGTTCAGATACGCTCCAAACAAGGATGTCGTTCTGGCCTTTACGCCAACAGTTTGATCCCCCAAGTGCATTCTCCACAGAGGTCTTTCTGTCACTTATTCAGATCCCAGTTACAGTACGGATACACCCAGACACAGCGGTCATTCTACTACTCATACAGATCTCAACTTCAGATACAGTCCAGATACACTCCAAACATGGTTGTCATTCTGTCACTCATTTATAGTTTATCCCCAGCACACAGTTGCTCCATATGCAGATGTTTCTCTGTTACCTAGATACAATACAGATACACTCCAGACACGGCAATCATTCTGATATTCATTCAAAATTCAAATACAGTTACAGCTCAGATACGCGCCAGACACGACGCCATTCTTTTGCTCATACAAACTCAGTCTCCAGAGGCAGTTCAATGTCATTCCAGACACGAATACCGTTTTGATGCTCATTCTTCTAACCTACAGCATTGCAATTCAACAAAGATTCTTGGATGGAATCTTTAAGCCCATCTCCAGCAAGATTCTACCATCTCCAAATGGCATCTTTAAGCCCATTCCCGCATCTATGTTTTGACGAGTGCAAATTTACGGGCACTCTAGTGTCCAATCCTATTTTACCTTCGAGTCGCGAAAGGCAAACTTGCCAATCTAACTCTTCAGGTTCAAGAAGATTGAACAGGGGCAACTGTTGTACCCCAAAATTTTCCCTCTCATTTCATCAACATTTCTCATCACAAGACTCTTGGAACTCAAGATCAAGCTAGGGTTTGCTCTGCTCAAGACACCTCCTTGCACTGTTGACCTAAATTAGGGTTTGAGTTTGCACAGGGATATTTTGACCTACAACACCCAAAGTGACTTTCATACTTCATGTTGGACTCACAAGTTTGTCCATACCAAGTTTCAAGCCTTGATTCAAATTTTTTCCCAGTCAATTGGACATTTGACATAGAAATCAACTGTATTGGGGAAAAAGTCAACTGTGGCCAATTGACAGTCAAACCTCATGAATTTTGACCCACATCAATATTATGAACTCATATGAACCATTTGATCAAGTTTGGATCACAATTCCACAAGAAATTTGATCAGATCACCAAAAGGGCAAAATGATCATTTTTAGGGTTTTGACTGCACAAAGGCAACTTTTGACTGTTTGACCTAACCAATGGCAAATCAAGCTCACACATGGACTCAAGAACTCAATGACATTGTCTTGACCCATTCAACAAGTTCAAAAGATCTCAAATGCATAGGATTGACAAATGAATTTTTCAGTCAACTGATTAAAATTTGACTGTACACTGAAAAGTCAAACTTTGACTTTTTGGTCAAAATCAAGTGCCAAGAGTTATTTTTCATCAAGACATGTCAAATTATGAAACTTGTTCATCAAGAAACCAAAAAATGAAAATTAGGGTTTAAAATGGAAAATTTTCATAACTTAGAAATTTTCTAAAGTTATGAAATTTTCTTATTTTTTCCTAACTTTGTCCCATTTATTCACCAAGATGAAAATGGATTCAAACAAAACTTGCAACATGAAAGTTGTAGTCCATCACAAAGTATAAAACTTTGATTCACAAAGTTTTCTCAAAATAAGCTTGTATCTCAAGTTATGATTTTTGGAACAAGGGTACCTAAAACTTTTAACTTAGAGAAATTTTGCCCTAATTTAGGCAGGATTTTGACCCATCTTCTTGGCCATTTTTCACATAGTTCCACTTGGATTTTCAAGTTGCATTTCAAAGATGGATTATAGTACATGTTCCAAGATTTCCAAATTGTCCAAGAACTCCTCAAACACCCTTGTGGTTAGAGAGAATCAAATGCTTGAAGTTGGCAAAAACTCACTTTGATCCATGGCCAATACATGTTCATACCAATTTGCAAATCTGATCTAGCTAGCTTGGTTCACAATTACAGGCCTCAAAACCAGTTTGTACTCCATAATTTAATGCATATCCATTGAGTTAAGGTATTGTATTTGTCATTAGGGCATTGTACACAAGATTAAGCCCTAAATGGTAAAAGGTATATTGCCATTTTTACAAAAGGTTACTTTATGTCAAAACACTAAGCCTTGAGCCTTGAACAAAATCTGATACTGCAACCCAAATCCATGATTTAGAGGGGCCAAGAGTGTTGTGTGCAGGGTGATAGGAGGGCCTGTACAAAGCTATAACATCACTTCCACTCTTTTGCTTCAAGTAGAAGAAACTTGCAAAACAGAAGCAATCTCTCACATATGTAAAAACCAACTTACACAAACATTGCAAACAAGTTTGATACCTCCTAACAAGCTAGAAACACGACCCTTTTGCCTCTCAAAACTCCTAGTGCACAAATTCCCCATTTTCTTGCAAAATAGAGTCAGTTCTGCAAACTTCAAGCCATAGTCAAATTTCATCGTGCGTTTTGTCCAAAGATACTTCAAACACCTTCCAACCAACCTACTTGAGCTATCCAGATCATCTGCAAGTTGTTGTAACACCATTAACACACATTGCCATTTTTGTTTCAAAGCTTTGCAGGTTGAGTTCTGTGGCACGATTCAAGCTGTTTCAAAACAAACCAAGCATTGGAAAAGCTTCCTTGGACCTCAAGCAAGCTCAAAAGAAGCTCAAGCACCCTTGAAAGTTGCTGCATTGTCCAGCTCGAAGTCAACTGAAACAGGTATTTCATAGACTTCTATCTCTCTATTTAGGAATAGTTAGGCTTAGGTTTGTGAATGAAATATGTTGTACTCATAGCCCTAAAGCCATACATATGCTTAGTTTTCATTTATATTAATCGTGCTAGGAGAATTTTGTTCATGAACTTTCTGAAAAAATTAGGTTAGAAATTAGGGCCAGAGAAATTCTCTCTGGTCTTTGAGAGTTAGCTCAAGTTTTTTATATGGTTGGATTCGTTGTTTAATGCTCTACAAGTTTCATGTTATGAGTTTTGTCAAAAAATCAAGGAATCAGGAGATAGCATTTTCTGTACAAAGTGCGCGCAGGTCTATTCAAAGGAAGAAGAAGAAGTGGATTCTGGGTTGGGCCTGGTTTCCTTTGCTTTTGACACCCCACTTTTCTATTTACACCTCCTTGGCCCATTTCTTGTACATTTGTCATTTTTATATTTTTGTTTCATTTCTGATTTTGATTTTTTATTTTCTAACATAAAAAAATACTTAAAATTTATTTTTATATTTTTTCATATTTATTTGATATTTATTTTCATCATTATTAGTATAAATATGTACATAGTTTATTTTCTTTTTTTATTAAGACTCAAAGAATAATGTAAAAAATATGCTTATTTTTATTTATTATTTTTATACACACTTAAAAACATTTTCTTGAATATACACTTTTTTTTTGTAAATAATTAATTATTATTTTTATATATTTAATATGTTTAATATATATATTTACTTATATACTTTATTTTATTAAATAATTAGGTCAAAAATACAAAAATATTACATTTTCATTTTTATTAATATTTTACACTAAAAATATCTTTTTTACAATATACTTTTATTTTTTTGTATAAAATTAATATATTATTGTATATAATTAATAAATAATACTATTTATTTAAGAATTAGGGTTTTTGCCCTAAATAATAAATAATTAAAATTGACCCTTTTTATCATTCTTTACATTTCACATTAAAAAATTACTTTTTACATGCATAAAAACTTTTTGCATAATACATTTTATTTAACATTTATTTGTTGTATTTTATTTAATTATTGCACATTTAAATATTGTATCTTGTACATTCAATTTGGTTGTAATAGTAATTTAGGGTTTAATTTCTTGCAAAATAATCCCCAATTCAAATTTGTACCCCCCTCCCTATATCATGTTGTAATACTGTAGGATTTAAATTCTCGCACTTTTAAATGCTTTCAATTATGCCATGGTTAGACCTAGGGTTTGTATGCCAATTAAAATCAACAACTAGCTTGACCTAATCCAAGATAAACATGCATGAAAAACAAACACAGTGCAAACTTGCACCCCCCTAGGGTTTCAATCCATTTGTTTCCTTCAAAAATGGGCCATGGTTACATGTCAAGTACTTTGGCAAAACAAAAAACAAAAACAAAGATCATAGTCCCTCGATGACGTTATCTGAGTTGCCTAAATAAAATGATCAAGTCCCTCAAGAAAATTGCCAAAAATACTTGACACAATTGCTATCATGGTCTATACGATGACCCGCGCCTGTCCTGTTTAACATCCTAACACAAGGTTGTTCACCAAATACAATGGTGAAACAACACTGTTAAAAGGGTTAAAAACATAAGAAAGATCTTTGAGTAAAATAGGGTAGACAACTCTTAGTTACTTGATCAAAGCTTGCAAAAAACATCCTTGCTATCTTCACAACACAATTTTAAAAACCCTACTTTCAAACATTGGAAACTTTTAAAAGACAAAAACACCTTTGTATACATTCAAACAAGAATCATTACAAAGGTTGCCACAATGATGGCCTCTTTTCAAAACATCTTTCAAAACCACACACAAAGCACCATTTCAAATAATTGAAAAGAAAATCAAGTGATCTAAGCAAGTAACTAAGAGCCCATGGATAACCATGGATAGAAAGGGTGCTAATACCTTCCCTTTCTATAATCTACTCCACGAACTCAAGAAAACATCTCAAAGGTCTTTCCTGTGCTTTTTAACCTTTCCTTAGGATAAAATAAAAAGTCGGTGGCGACTCTTGCTAAACCGAAACATTTGCAAACATAAACACAAAATCCCAAGTTAGTTCTCCCATCGTATCACACTCTCAAGACCAAAATTTGAAGGTTGATGAATTGGGAACAAATACCCCAAAACATAACCTAAAAAATGTGTTTTTACCCCTAAATATGTGTTTCTACCCAGGCATTTTCGAGAGGCGAGAAAAATGGCTTGCCTGGAACTCAAAAATGCATTTTTTCATGCTTCTAGTCGCCTCCGGCTTGTCTGGCAAGCTCGAGGTGAGCCTGATAGTAAATTAAAAAAGCCAGCACTTGTTTCGTCCATAACTTGAGAACTATAACTCCAATTTACGCACGGTTTGAAGCGTTGGAAAGTTTATTCAATGATTTTTATAACAATGACTAAATATCAACCAAATTTATTATTTTTTCATCTTTGTTTTTGGCCTTATTCTTTGATGAATTGCTAAAAAATGCATTCTTGAAGCTTAGCCTTTGGCCTTTATTACTCAATGCTTTAATTATATATGAATACCTACAAAAGAGATGAAAAATTATCAAACGATACAATATTTACACAAAAACTCAATTATTCTATTATGTACACCAAATAAATGTATTTACAAACAAAGTTGAGATTATTCAAATGATATTAACAAAAAAGTATCGATAAGTGCAACAAAACTTATACACAAAAATAGCTATAATTTGCACTTATCATACATCAGCGCCAAACTCAACCCAAAAAAGAAAGACAAATTGATCCAACTGCTAAAGAAATACAAGGATTGTCTTGCTTGGGACTATGACAAAGTTCCAGGGTTGATCAGAGATCTGGTCGAATTGAAGCTGCCTATAAAGGATGGCAAGAAGCCCATCAAGTAGACTCCAAGGAGATTCGCGCCAAAAATTCTTTCGAAGATAAGGGAAGAGATCGAAAGACTCCTTCGTTACAAATTCATAAGGACTACAAGGTATGTCGAATGAATTATGAATACAATACCTGTTATTAAAAAGAATGGATCTTTAAGGGTTTGCATAAACTTTCGTGATTTAAATTCTTCAACCCCAAAGGATGAATATCTAATGCTTGTGGTAGAAATGTTGATTGATTCAGTCGTAGGCCATGAATATCTTAGCATTCTTGATGGATTTTATCGCAGTGAAAAATTGAGGAGACCAAGCTAGTGAGGAACTTGACTCACAAAGACTTAAGAAGTCACCACCAAACTTTATTATTTCCAAGGAAAAGGGAAAAGATCGAAACCCTATTGTTTTATATGTAATGCAAGAAGTAAAGACTAGAAGCAAAGCATAAGGAAGAGATCCATGGTACGGGGATTGATTATACAAAGGGAAGATATTAGCACCCTATGTATCTATAGTACTCTATAGGAACCATTTATAATATCTGTTTTTGGTTTAAAATTGTTTGTTTGCTAAATGAGTATGGAGATGGAAAAAGAAATATATTTTAGGATATTTTTATTTAGAAAGCCATAGTCTTATACGTACAAATTAAGGATCAAAACCTCGTAGTTTATGGTAAAAATAACAAAATGGTTTGTTGTGGTCGGTTTTAGGAGAAGAGATATTTCATCATCTTTTAGAGAGAAAGATCAACTAATACCACCATAAGTAAGAGAAGATGGATCTTGCATCACTGTGAAGGAAGGTCTACTAACTTGGATATAAAGATCTACAAGTTGCCGACTAATATCTTCATGTGGAAAGAATCACATTTACTTAAATAATTACTATGGGGACAGGAGAATCACATCTAAACTATAAAGAGGATTTATATCTAATCTCTTTGAGTAAAAATTTAAATTGAAAAGGCTAAGTGGAAAAAAGATTTGGGTGAGGTTAAGTTGAAGGTGTGAAGAAAATGCAAGAAAGAGGGGGGGGGGGGGGGGGGGGGGGTTTAATTGGGTTTTCCTTTCTTGAATAACCTTTTCCTCTAAGCATTATTCGATGAACAATGCTTATGAATGTTACTTCTAAGTAATGCTTCTAATTAAGTTAAGAAAACATAAAATCTAAAGCATAAGCAAAAGTAAGGAACACATGATATATCCTGGTTCACTTGAGAAACTCCCAAGCTAGTCCAGTCCACCCTTCAGAGGTGATTTCGCCTTGAACTCAAGGACTTAATTCACTATAACCAATATGATTACTATTGCACGGGAAACTGACGGTGACTAAAATGCAATGATGCATTCAGGGATCCAGGCTGGATATAATGTTCATTGACCCAATAGAATCTAACTCACCAGATTCTCCTACCAAGATTTCCTTCCAATGATATCCATCAGTGATCCCAGAAAGGTGACCTTCACTAAGTCTCCTTTGAGATTTGACTACCATTGACCAAATAGAATCCACTACCAGGATTTCATCTATGATGGTCGCAACCAAAGTCTTCTTGAGAATTATGACTCAACCGAGTCTCTCAAGGAACCATCAAACAACTGTTTGATTTACAATTATTTACAATAATAATGCTTTTACACAAGTTGAATGTAAACATAATTAAGTACATCAGAAGAACCTAATACACATGAAAAATTATTACATTTTATTGTAGCTTCAATGTGTGGTCTTCTTTTTTTCAAGTAGCTTTTTCACAGATGACAACCCAAAGAACTTGAATTGCTGAAGTCTTCTTCTTCATAAGCTTCTGAAAGCATTGTTGATCTTGATGTAGTAAAGGGAAGAACTTCTTCATCTTGATTCACCTTAGAACATTTTGGACATCAAACCTTGTTCTAATTTCTTCAATGATTACTTTAGAGAACAACATTTATGTTGTGGATTTGTAACTGGAGCTTTCATGATAATCTTTGTTATCTTCTGCTGCTTAACAAGCTTTGTGCAACATATGAAATTAATCACATTATGAATCTATTATTTCATTTTAATCAGTATCAACATGATTGAAGAATCATTTTGATAACAGTTGTTCTGGTGGTTGTTATAGTGGTTGATATATTTTTAGTTGTGATGACAACTTTCCTTTTTAACATTGAACATCAACAGCTTACGACTTGTAACTTGCAGCTTTGATTAATAAGCCAACCAACCAACATGTTTAAACATGCGATTCTTTTCTTATATAGACAAGTAGAGTCGTTGGCTATTTGAAAAAGAGTCGTTACAAATACTACTGCTACGTCCTTATCTCTTCCATACTTCGAGTTAGTGGGGAGATAGTGGAATAAGGCTTTTTTGTACTGTGTACTATTGTACCATGTTACCGTTATATTCTTTCCTTCTGAACTTCAGAGGATTTTGCAAGCATGAGGCTAGAAGCGGGAACATAACATAAGATCTTTAGAACTTCAAGTCTTCAGAATTGCGTCTTTAGAGTCTTCAACACTTGTTCGTGAGAACCCGTTGTAGTGAACCTTGGATCAGAAGAGCTTTAATTCTTCAGAGTCTTAAGAGTTGTGTCTTTAGAGTCTTCAACAATTGGTCTTGAGAACCCGTTGTACATAACCTTTGACCTTTAGAACTTCAAGTATTTGGAACCTTCATACCTTCTGTCTTTAGAATCTTTAGCACTTGGCTATTTAAGAGTCATTGTCTTTAGAACCTTGTTATTAGAAACTCAAAGTCTTCAGCATTTGGACTTCAGTTAGAAACATTGTCTTCAGATATTCTAACTTTGTCTTCTTTGAAACAAGTTGTATTTTAGAAACTAAGTTTTAGCATTTGGACTTCAGTAGAAACTTTTTCTTCAGATCTTCTAACTTTGTTTCTTTGAAAAACACTATCTTTTAGAAATGTGAGTCTTCAACATCTAGACTTAAGTGACAACTGCTGTCTTCAGATCTTCTGACTGTTTCCTTAGAACATGTTGTCTTTAGAAGCTTCAGTCTTTAGCATCTGGACGTAAGTAGAAACTTTTTTCTTCAGATCTTCTGATTAGTTTCTTTAGAAAAAATATCAGGGCTTACACTTCATAACCATCTAGAGTTTCTTGCTACTGTTCAAAATAACTTTTGAAGCGTAGAAGCGAAATTAATTCCCTTCTAATGTCTTGGCCACGCCATCCATCAGAACCAAAACCTGTTTGTTAAGTACTCAACAATAAAAAACATTAGTAAAACAAAATTGTTCACATAATCATACTCATTTGTTATCATCAAAACTCATAGATAATATTGCATAACCAAATCTTGTTCTTACAATTTGCCCCCATTTTGATGATGACAAAACTATGTATTTTGATGACATAATTGTATACATATAATCATAATCAGTGATATCAGAAAGGTAAGAAATACTTATCCTTTTTATAATATTGTGATTGCATGAACTCCAACCAAAGTGTTTTTATGAAGACCACCATACATAAAATCAAAGAAATATCAAGGCTATGGAAAAGAAGATATTCAAGATCATATAATATTTCAAGATCACTCTTTGAAGTCTTCTATATGTGTACAACCAACTTTCAAGATGAAGATTTATGGAGATTCATCAAAAAGTTAGATACAAGTTTTAATTTGAGGTTTTAAAATGATATAGTGCTCAAAATATACTTTAAACATTTTACATAAGTGCCATGATCATTTAAGAGTAAATATTGCATGTCCATCAGTTAGAAAATAAACTTTTATCATTTTCACTCAGTGGTAACCGGTTACAGCGTTACAGTAACCGGTTACAAGGCTTTGCAAAAATAAAATAAAATTTTTGGTTAAGTGGTAACCGGTTTCAACTTTTAGGTAACCGGTTACAGGCATGGAAATTTGAAAATATACACGTTATCACACATGTGTAACCAGTTACAGCCCTACGGTAACAGTTACCGTTGAAGAAGAATTCAAAAAATTTATGTTTTAATTGGATGTTGGATGATACCTCTTGGGGTCCAACCATTGCATCTTTTTACTCATTTAGGGTGTAATGAAAGGGTGCATTTCATATATAAAATTTGTTTGCACTCTAATCATAACATAACACATATTATTCAAAATTTCAAAAATTCTTATGTGTTGTAAAACTTTGAGAATTTACATATTGCATGAAGAATTATTTAGAACTTTCATACTCATCATTTTTCAGAAAATATTGAGCACTAGATATGACTATAAACTTCCTAGTAAATCTTGTCTTAGTATCTTGATAACCGTAGTGTTATTCAAGAATTGATCATACTTTGCAAAAATCAGATTTTGTATAAGATTAACCTTGCATTCCAAGATTGTTGGAGCAAGTATGTGCATTGAAGAGGATTGTTCTTCTTGAACTTAGTGTTGAAGATCTTAAAAGTTTTAAGATCCTTTGATCTCCATATAAATTAGATAGTAAGGCATCGCCTTTGGTGTGATTAGGCTTGTGCAATCATTTTAAACTATAGTGAAATCTCTTATGTGTTGGCAAGAGGACTGGAGTACTCTCGATCTGTGGGGGGAACCAGTATACATATGGTGTTCATTTACTTTCCATACTTTATTGATTTCATCACCATAATAATAAAAATAATAACTTTAAAAAGAAGGCAAAAATTGACCATCATCTAATTCACCCCCCCTCTTAGGCGCATTATTAACTTACATTTGGCATCAAAGCAAGTTACGTTAACTTGTTCCTATTCAATCCAGAATGGCTTCCGCACAACCAACTTTAAAAGATGGTGGTAGTAACAACAAGCCTCCATTTTTTTGTGGTGAATACTTTGGCTTTTGGAAAATTCGCATGAACGCTCATCTAGAAGCACAAGGAGAAGAAATGTGGGATGCTGTCCAAAATGGTCTGTTTATTCTGATATGTGTTGTCAATGGTGTTGGAACATCAAAGCCTAAAACATCATGGGATGACAATGATAAGAAAAAGGTCATTTATGATAAGAAAGCAATTAATCTTCTTCAAGGTGCACTTTGCATGGATGAATTCTTTCGTGTTTCGGAATGCACAACGACAAAGGAAGTTTGGGATACTTTGGTTGAAACACACGAAGGAACAGTCAAAGTCAAAAGATTAAGATTGAATACCTTGAGTCAATAGTTTGATATGTTTATAATGGAACCCAAAGAATCTATTCTCAATATGCAGAAAAGATTTATTCATTTGACGTATCATTTAAAGCTCTTGGTAAAACTCTCACCAATGACGAACTCAACCTAAAGGTGCTTCAATCTTTAACTAGAGAATGGAAACCAAAAGTAACAACTATTTTGGAAAAGAATAATTTATCCAATATATCATCCGCAACTCTATTTGATAAACTTCAAGAGTACGAGATGAAACTTGGAAGGCTTGCTAAGCATGATAATCAAGAAAGGAAATCAAAAGGCATTACTTTGAAGGTGGAATCCAAGGAAGTCACTATTGAATAAAATCTGGAAGAAGATGAAAATTTCATGCTTCTTGTGAAAAGTTTAGGTAAATTCTTTGGTCCTAAAAATAATTTTGGTAATTCTAACTTTGTCAAAAGGAAGAAATTCTCAAAGAGCAAAGATAAAGAAGCCTCCACATCAAATATTACATGCTATGAATGTGGAAAGCAAGGCTATATCAAACCGGATTGTCCAAACCTCTACAAGAAGGATGGAAACAAAGGAAGGAAAGACTCCAAGTATAAGAAAGCCTACATCCCTTGGGATGACAATGAAGTTAGTACATAATCCGAATTGGAGAATGACGAATGTGCAAATTTAGCATTGATGGCTACTCATGAATCCAACGATGATTAAAATGAAGAGGTATGCTTGAAATCCACTCAAAATCTATGGTATCTCAATAATGGATGTTCAAAGCATATGACAGGAGATGTTAACAAATTTTCACATCTAACATTAAAAACCAAGGGGTTTGTCACCTATGGAGATAATACCAAAGGAAAAATTCTTGGCATTGGCAAAGTTGGTGCACCACCTTTCACATCAATTTAAGATGTACTTTATGTTGAAGGACTCAAGCATAATATTCTAAGTAGTAGACAACTTTGTGACAAAGGGTTCAAGATCAAATTCAATAAAGATGAATGTTTGATCATGAATGAAACAACCAATGATGTAAAACTCAAAGGTAAAAGAGTTAACAATATTTTTTTGATTTCTGTAGATGATTTGTCTTTGAAAGTAAAATGTCTTATGGTAAACAATAATGAATCATGGTTATGGCATAAAAGGGCATCCCATATACATATGAAACATTTGAGTAAATTAACCAAACATGATCTTCTCATTGGCTTACCAAAGATTAAATTTGTCAAAGATAAATTTTGTGATGCTTGTCAAAAGGGAAAACAAACTAGATCAACTTTTAAGAGATTAAACATATTTATTTCATTTTGACCTGTCTTAGAATGCCTAATGAACTTGTTCAGAGTTTCTCGGTTAATTAACAAACAGACAAACACACATCAGTGGTAAATGCACTCTTTATATCATTCTATTATTATGATGAGTTTTTGCATTTCTTTAGGTTCATCAAAATCATTATACTTCTCCCCCTTTTTGACATCATCAAAAAGATAATTATTCATGAAAAACATAAAAGATTAAGAAGATTAAGAGATAAAAGATTAAAATAATATGTCAATTAATCATCAGGATAATTTATTCAAAAACAGCTGTTGTAACCGATTTTAAAATGAGAGTCGCCAACCTTAATTTTTATCTTTAGGAGGGGAATATAAAGGATAATCCTAATTTGGTCAGAGATTCTAAGTTGTTTGACTCGTTTCTAGATGAAGGGGAGGTGTTAGGCACCCCTCATCTACCTTGTTTACAAGGATACTAGGGTTTAGAATTGCAATTTCTTAGGAAATAGGGTTTTAATTTTTATTAGGGAAACTCACCACTATTTTGAGTCGTATGTCTATGTATCCTCTTATGACGAATCAGAGTCTCAATTCGTAGTTCGCGGCTGGTTGGTGTTTTTTTATGGATTAAAAAGATATTTCAAATTCTCCTTGAACCAAGTACGGGTGTGTGAATAGCGGAGTTGCTAGACGAAGTTTGCAATTAACGAGAAATATCTCCATAATCCTTTTCAAAAATAATGTCTTGAGTTTATTAAGTTAGTAAAAGGGTAGTTAGTATTTGATGGGTTAGATATTTTTAAATCTTTTATATGATATAAGAAAAATATTTTTAATGCATGATGAAAATAATTTTAATGCAATTTAAAAGTAATTAAGGATGAGTTAGTAAAAAAATTGAACTTTATAATAATAATAATAAATATATTAAGTATTAAAAATATTAATAATAATATGAAAATATAAAATATAAAAATGAATAAAATTAATTAAAAACACAATAGGGTTGATAACACACAAATATATGATATTTTTAGCTTGATTTACATAAATTATTTCCCTTATTTTATTTTAATTGTATTATTTTATATAGGTATTACGCGGGTATTCACTTATTTTGCAAATAAATGTTAAGTTAAAGACTTTGTAAGAAATGAAGAAAAAGGGTGCAAAAATAGCAAAAGGACCAAAGAATAAAAGAATAAGAAAGTATAAGCCCATCACAAGGCGTGAGCACTTGGCCCACCAGCATAAGGACCTTGATAATCGTCAAGGCACGCTGCCGGTCGTCACGGACATAATGGACCAAGTGACCAACGTCACTTGGACTTGACGATCGTCACAGGCCCACCTTTTCCTTCTTTGACCACGTAGTCTGCAAATCCAACGGAAGAGGAAAGTTCAAACACCAATCCAATGTCCATCCTATTTTTAAGCTCCACTCAGTCAACACATGAAGGATGTAACCAACTCCGTGGTCCTATTTTTTCTCAAACGAACTCGAAGTGTTCCTATATTTTCTCAAACCTACGTATCTCACAAAGTACTATAAATAGAACCCTGGACACAACAAACCGGGGGTGACCTTTTTATATTTTGAGAATTCATTTTCCTTAAGCATTTTTTCTTTGAGCATTTTTTTCCCTGCAATTTTCTATTTCCTCTAGCATTTGTTTTCCATGCGATTGTCTCTATTCCTGATCGAAGTAAAGCCTACCAACTTGTGGAGGAGTGCTTCTAGTAAAGAGTTAGAAGTAATTGTACCCGTATCCAGAATTATTATCCTCAGGTTTATTTTTTATGAATTATTATTGCTTTTAATTAATAAAATCATGTTTATTTTGTTTTGTCTTTGGAATTGTTCTGTTATTTGGTCTGATATTATTCTAGGCTAGAATTCGTATACCGGTATGTAAGGTCACATAACCAAGGGATCGAGTGACTAAATTGGGTAATTTTTACTACAAAACCTTTTTCTGGTCTAAGTTACTATTTTTAATAAATAAATTGTTTTGTTATGAAAGTAAAGAACGGATAGAGGTTAGGGTCAACAAAGCGGAAGTTTGAGATCTTTCAACTGGACAGTAGTTGAAATTCTGGCAACAGATACTTAATGTCACAGTGAATGTTATGACACCGTATCTGACAAATTGTACACACACCAAACAGTAATTTAAAAGACAATAAAGAACACAATCAATTGTTAACCAAGTTCAGTGTATAACAACACCTACTCTGGGGGCTACCAAGCCAGGGACGAAATTCACTATAAGAGGTATTAATTTAGGAATAAACCAACCAGTTTATCTCCTTCACTTAAGACCTACCCAATGCAACTTCAATCTAAGTCCTACTTAAACATGAGTTCCTACTCACTCCCCCTCAATCACAGCAGTGATACTAATCTATTGATTAATGAGATTATGAAGACATTCTTCAATACACACGCTTGATTTTGCTTCAAAGCTTTAATCAAGAGACACAACAGTCGTGCTTCAAAGCTTTGAGTGATAAACAAGCCTTACAACCAAATCCTAATCCAAGTCACTTATCAAAACGATAATTGCTTAGCTCCCAGTAGTTACAACTATACAATACCTTATTGATCTTTTGTAAAAAGCGCTGCTCACCATTAGGCTTCTTGAGAAATATATAAGCAGACTATTCTTCATTTAGGGCTTCCATAAAAATAGCTAGGGTTAACCAAAGTTAACCTAAAGACTTGGTCTTGGGCTTTCATCATAACAGATTAGGGTTAAGCAAGGTTAACCTAATGTACACGTGAGCATCTGATCTGGACAATATACTTCAACTCAGAGTAGCACACCAGATTCCTGAAAATTCTCAGGAATAATAAATCTGCACAACAACTTGATCAGTACAGGATGTCTTAACATTGGTTATGACATCATGTATCTTGCTCACTGATTTTGGTAGAATTCAGTATATATGATCATAACTTAATCATCATGATATTTACTCATACTGAGTAGTTCCTGTAGAACATTCCTTCTGCAAAATTTACCTTTATCCCATAATGTTATGACATCCGTCATGACATTCACAAATCTGGTTTTACCAAAAAATAATGCCAACAAACAAACACTTACAAACTCCCCCTTTGGAAATTTTTTGGCCAAAACCCCTAAACAATCAGAGATTAGAAAGCAGTAGAATTTTTTAATAACAACTACTAATATCTAATTCTACCAAAATTACCACAATTTCTTCTCCCCCTTTTTATCCATAAAGAGGCCAAAGGTACTAGTACTTTAAGTTATACAGTCATCCAAAAGGAAATACAAAAAAAAACAGAGAGAAGATATAAAATAGCAGCAACAGGTTCCAGCATCAATCTTTTCAACTCAGCAAACACAGACTTTCAGGTACTGTCATCCCCTGAGGAAGCACTATTTTCAGCAGCATTTTATGGTGAGCTTCTTGCAGAACCATCATGTTTTTCTTCATCAGCATCCTCTTCCCTCATTTGTTCTTCATTCTCCTCCTGTTCCAGACTAGCAATCAGCTCTTCAAGAGTCCTTTTTCTTACATCAAGCTCTCTGCAGGTTTCTTTTAGAACAACGATAACATCAGCTTTCTTGGAATGAGCTTTGACTTTTGATGTCTCATTAGATGTCATAACAATGTCAGGGACATGTGTTCCCTGAAACAACTTATAGTGAAAACCAAGTGCAGGGGCTCTTTTGCACACAGATTCTTTTTCAACAAGGATATCAGGATACTGATCAATGATTATACCACACAGGAAAGAGGGAAAAGCAATAGGGCCTTTAATAGCACAACTCTCAGCATGTTTCAATGTTTGATCAAAGATGTAGTTGCCATAATCAAAGTTTGTTCTGGTTCCAACAGCATAGATAAATCTTCCCAAACCTGTGGAAATGGTGGATTTGTGGTTGGTGGGAACCCAGTTAGCTGCACCAATTTTGTGCAGTATGGCAAACTTCATACTCAGCTTGCTTGCAGTTAGCTTCCCTTTCAAGGGCCAGTGCTTGACTTGCTTGGTAGTGATGGTTTGACAAACCTGGTTGTCAGTAACTTCAAGCTCAGGTTGAGCATCATCAGGCCTTCCTAGGTATTTGTTTATCACAGTAGGAGAGAAATTTACCTTCCTTCCTCTCACATAAACACTCTTAAAATCAGCTGACTTTCCATCAGCACAACCACCAGACAAATTTACTATGAATTCTTTGACAAGAATCTCATAGCAGTTGGAAAACTTGACCATTGTTTTCATCAGGCCAACAACTTTGATTAGATCCATGACTTCCTTACACTCAATAGCACTTATGTTCAGCTCCCTCTCCAAGGCAATCCTTTTCAGAAACACATACTTCCACCTGCTTGCATTTTCTGGATGGTGAAAGGAGATGTTGTCAATGGCAACTTCAGGAACCTTAGACAGTTTGCTAGAAGAGGGTTTCTTCCTGAGAGGAATGTTTGGAACATTGCTCTCAACATCAAAATCAAAGTCTGATTCCTCATCAGATTCAGAGGGTTCAGGGGCCTTTCTTTTCTTGGCTATAGGTTGTCTCAAGGGTTTTGAGAGACTACCAACAGATACCCTAGATTTTACCTTACCCTTCCCTTTCGAAGTTCCAGTTTTTTATCCTTCTCAGCCTTGTTCTCAGGCCTCGCCTTCTCATGAACAACTTCAGTAGCCTTCTCTTTGGAGGGGCTTTGGACAGCATTCTGCTTCTCTTTTCTACTCATCACCCTTCTAGCTATGCTAGGGTTGATATTGGCAATTAAATCATTGTCAGAGAATTCTTCATCAACATCAATGATAGGGGGTTAAACAGCTTTGTCAGTAGAGGTCTGGTGATCATCAGGTTTTTTTGGAGATTTCTCAATGTTGTCATCAGTGTCTCAACATTCTGAGTGACATTGGGATCCCTTTCTACATTAGGGCTAGCAGTTTCTTGGTTCAATGGTACAGATATGCCAGGAACAGAGTGATTCTCATTAAGAATCCTAGTGACTAGTCTGGCAATAGCTTGATGCACATAAGCAGAACCTTCCCTATTAGCTATCTCTGGAGGAACAGAAGATGATGGTTGAGAAGATTTACCAGATGGAGAAGCTTGTGATCTTCTTGCATGTCTGGTTCGCAGCTTCTTGACCTTAGTAGGATCAGCTGCCATTTCACGAAGTGGAGTTATCTCAAAAACATCAGCATCCATGCAGTTTACGATTGCCCTAGGTTCGGTGTCAGTGGGTGAGGAAGATGCAGTTGCCTTTGATGAAGATGATGACACAGATTGTTGAGACATCTTGAGAGGTTGAGAAAACAAGTGACAGCGTGTGTGAAATCTTCTTTTGAGGGAATGGAGAATGTTGCATAAAAATGAGAAGAGGGAGATATAAGTATGTCTATTCCTCTTCTAAAACTTTTGGAAAGAAAGAGGGAAACAAATGATTAGCCCAATCAGAATAGACTTGATTAAAATATCTCTTTCATCCCTTGTATTAAGCAAAATTAATTGCTACATCTCTTCAGATTGGCAAATACCCAGCTTGCCCCTTAAATTCTCAAACTGACTAGCATCAAGTGCCTTGGTAAAAATGTCAGCCAGTTGTAGTTCAGTGGCAACATGTTCCAGCTTAATCACCTTTTCCTCCACAAGATCTCTGATGAAGTGATGTCTAATGTCAATATGCTTAGTCTTGCTGTGATGTATAGGATTCTTGGATATATTAATAGTACTCAAATTGTCACAGTACAATGTCTTGACATCTTGTGTGACATTATACTCAACCAGCATCTGTTTCATCCAGATCATTTGAGAACAGCTGCTACCAGCTTCTATGTATTCAGCATCAGCAGTAGATAGAGACACACAGTTTTGTTTCTTGTTGAACCAAGAGACAAGATTATTTCCCAAAAAGAAGCATCCTTCAGAGGTGCTCTTTCTATCATCAGCACTACCAGCCCAATCAGCATCACAATAACCAGACAGAATTGGTTCACATCCATGAGAGTACATCATGCCATAATTGTAAGTTCCACTTACATACTTCAGAATTCTTTTCACTTGGTTGATGTGACTTACTTTGGGTTCAGCCTGGTATCTTGCACATACTCCAACTGCAAAGGCAATGTCAGGTCTGCTGGCTGTTAAGTATAGCAGACTTCCTATCGTGCTTCTATACAAGATTTGATCCACATTTGCCCCACTTGTGTCTTTGGACAACTTTAAATGAGTAGGTGCAGGAGTCCTTTTATGACTGGCATTCTCCATTCCAAACTTCTTGACAATATTCTTTGTATACTTGCTTTGAGACAGAAAAATTGAGTCTTCCATCTGTGTGACTTGCAGTCCAAGAAAGTAGGTCAATTCTCCCATGAGGCTCATTTCAAATTCAGCTTGCATCTGGTTAGAAAAATGTTTAACCATTTTATCTGACATTCCTCCAAACACTATGTCATCAACATAAATTTGAGCTACCATTATCTTTCCTCCTTCATTCTTGACAAATAGAGTTTTATCCAAACTTCCTTTCCTTTATCCTTTGTCAGTGAGGAACTTTGTCAACTTGTCATACCAAGCTCTAGGAGCTTGTTTCAGACCATATAATGCTTTCCTCAATTTGTAGACATGATCAGGAGAGTTTGGATCAACAAATCCTTTAGGCTGTTCCACATACACTTCCTCATTTAAGTACCCGTTTAGGAAGGTACTCTTCACATCCATCTGAAACAGCTTGAACTTAAGGAGACAAGCAACTCCCAATAGAAGTCTGATTGATTCCAGTCTGGCTACAGGAGCAAAAGTCTCATCAAAATCAACCCCTTCAACTTGAGTGTATCCTTGAGCAACAAGCCTTGCCTTATTCCTGGTGACAACTCCTTCAGCATCTGACTTGTTCTTGTATATCCACTTTGTGCCAATGATGTTTGTTCCTTCTGGTCTAGGAACTAACTCCCATACTTCATGTTGCTTGAACTGGTTCAGTTCATCTTGCATTGCTCCAATCCAGTATTCATAAGTCAAAGCCTCTTTAACATTTTTTGGTTCAATCTTAGACACAAAGCAAGAGTTTGTGATGCTTTCTCTAGATCTTGTAGTGACTCCACTGTTAGGATCTCCTATGATGAGTTCCTTAGGATGATCTTTCTGAATTCTGATGTAAGGATCTTTGTTAGCTTCCTTTGATTCAGACTCTGTAGGATTAGGCACATCATCCTTTTTAGACACTTGTGTTGAAGTCTCAAATAATGTCTCAACATCATATGGGACATTTGTTTCCTCATGGTGATCATCAATTATGACACTTATAGACTCCATCATAACTTTGGTTTTGGAATTGAACACCCTATATGCTCTGCTGTTGGTAGAGTATCCTAGGAATATTCCTTCATCACTTTTAGGGTCCATCTTTCTCCTTTGTTCACGATCTGTCAGAATATAGCATTTGCTCCCAAAGACATGGAAGTACTTCACTGTAGGTTTTCTTCCTTTCCATAGTTCATAAAGAGTGGATGATGTTCCCTTTCTCAAGGTGACCCTGTTATGGACATAACAGGCTGTATTCATAGCTTCAACCCAAAAATGAATAGGAAGCTTTTTGGCATGTATCATTGCTCTGGCAAATTCCTGTACAGTCCTGTTTTTCCTTTCCACAACTCCATTTTGTTGAGGAGTTATAGGTGAAGAGAACTTATGATTGATTCCTTCTGAGGAACATAACTCATCAAACTTACTATTTTCAAATTCCTTACCTTGATCACTTCTGATTCTGACAATGCATCCTTCTTTTTCTCTTTGAATTCTTTTGCACAATTCCTTAAATACATCAAATACATCAGACTTTTCCCTAATGAAGTTTATCCAAGTGAATCTGGAAAAATCATCCACAACAACATAGGCATATCTCTTTCCACCAAGACTTTCCACCTGCATGGGACCCATTAGATCCATATGTAAAAGTTCTAGCACCTTAGAGGTGGTCAGATGTCTTGTCTTTGGGTGTGACATTCTAGTTTGCTTTCCAACCTAACATTCACCACAGACTCCCCCTTCATCAATCTGAAGCCTTGGAATCCCTCTGACAGCCTCCATGGATATGATCTTTTTCATCCCTCTAAGGTGTAAATGACCAAGTTTTTGGTGCCACAGTTTCACTTCCTTTTCTTCTTTGGCTATAGAGCACACAGAGGAGTAGTTAGTGTTCTCAGACTCCCATAAGTAACAATTGTCTTTTGATCTGACTCCTCTCATTACAACTTCTTGTTTTTCATTAGTTACAAGACATTTAGACTTGGTGAAGTTGACCTTGAATCCTAGATCACATAATTGACTGATACTTATGAGATTAGCAGTCAAACCATTTACCAGCAACACTTCATTTAGGTTTGGAACTCCAGGGCAGTCCAAGTTTCCAACTCCTTTGATTTCTCCTCTAACACCATCTCCAAAAGTGACATAACTAGTAGTGTGAGGTTTGACATCATTTAGAAGATTCTTGATTCCAGTCATGTGTTTAGAGCATCCACTGTCAAAGTACCAGTCTTCCTTGGCAGAAACTCTAAGGGAGGTGTGAGCTATCAGGGCTGCAGTCTTTTTCTTCCACTGTTGAGTATATGGTGCCTTGTTAGTCTTAGGTTTGACATATGGGGTCTGATTAGGATATCCATATAATCTGAAGCAGAATGGCTTTATGTGACCAATCCTTCCACAATGATGACATCTCCATCTTTGATACTTTTTCTTCATATTTCTCTGTTCTTGATGTTGAGTCCTATGTTGTGACATCTGCTTTGATATTTGTTTATCAGGCCTGGTCTTCTTCTTGTCAACAGCAGATTTCTTTGCAGCCACAAATCCTAGACCAGACATGTTTCCTGCATTTTGTCCAGCCTGAAGGATTTCTTCCAACTTGTCAGTTCCATTTGTTAACATCTTGACATACTTAGTCATCTGATCAAGTTTGGAGTTCAGCATTTGAACTTCACCTTCGAGATGGCTTATAGTAGCAGTGTCTGCCTTCTTCTCAGCCTCCAACTTCACTATGAGCTTTTTCTGTTTCTCATTTTGCTGACAGACTTCAGCACTTCTGATACATAGCTTCTTGTAAGAGTCAGCAAGTTCTTCAAATGTCACTTCCTCATCGCTAGACTCATTATCAGAGTTACAAATACCAGATAGTGCAGTAACTAGTTTAGCAGATTCTTCTTCAGAGTTACTTTCTGAGTCACAATCAGACCAAGTAACAGACATTCCTTTCTTTTGTTTCTTAAGAAAGGTAGGACATTCAGCTCGAATGTGCCCATGTCCTTCACATCCATGGCATTGGACTCCTCTGCTTTGATTTCCCTTTTCTTCAGACTTAGTTCTTCTGCTGGAGTCATAGGATCTGCTAATGCCAGAGGAAATGTTCTTGACATTTGACCTTGACTTTGGGTCCATTCTCTTGATGAGTTTGTTGAACTGCCTTCCAAGCATAGCTATAGCTTCTGAAATATTCTCTTCATCACTCTCCTTGCTTTCATCTTCAATATTGGATACAAGGGCTATGCTCTTGTTTTTCTTGTCACCATTGTCACTGATCCCCATCTCAAAAGTCTGAAGTGAGCCAATGAGTTCATCAACCTTTAAGTTGCAAATATCCTGGGCTTCCTCTATAGCAGTAACTTTCATTGCAAACCTTTTAGGCAAGGATCTGAGAATCTTTCTCACCAGCTTTTCTTCTGACATCTTTTCCCCCAATGCTCCTGAGGTGTTGGCAATTTCCAAGATGTTCATGTGAAACTCATGGATGGTCTCATCTTCCATCATCCTTAGATTCTCAAATTTGGTAGTGAGCATTTTAAGTCTTGACATTTTTACTTTGGATGTACCCTCATGGGTGGTTTTGAGAGTGTCCCAAACATCCTTGGCCAGTTCACATTGATGTACTAGTTTGAATATGTTTCTGTAAATTCCATTGAACAAAGAATTTAATGCTTTAGAGTTACCCAGGGCTAACTCATCTTCTTCTTTGCTCCATTCTTCCTCGGGTTTCAGACTAGTCGTCCCATCTTTCCCAGTTATGGTGGGATGGTTCCATCCTTTGCCAGTAGCTCTCCAAGCCTTTTTGTCCAATGACTTCAAGAAGGCAATCATACGAGGTTTCTAATAGTCATAATTTGATCCATACAGAATAGGTGGTCTATTCCCAAATCCTCCTTCCTTGTCCATAGTGCCAGAAAATAATATCCCTAGATCTCACCCAGAAAGACAGGCAGGGTGCCTGCTCTGATGCCAATTGAAATTCTGGCAACAGATACTTAATGTTGCAGTGAATGTTATGACACCGTATCTGACAAATTGTACACACACCAAACAGTAATTTAAAAGACAGTAAAGAACACAATCAATTGTTAACCCAGTTCAGTGTATAACAACGCCTACTCTGGGGGCTACCAAGCCATGGAGGAAATTCACTATAAGAGGTATTAATTTAGGAATAAACCAACCAGTTTATTTCCTTCACTTAAGACCTACCCAATGCAACTTCAATCCAAGTCCTACTTAAACCTGAGTTCCTACTCACTCCCCCTCAATCACAGTAGTGATACTAATCTATTGATTAATGAGATTATGAAGACATTCTTCAATACACACGCTTGATTTTACTTCAAAGCTTTAATCAAGAGACACAACACTCGTGCTTCAAAGCTTTGAGTGATAAACAACCCTTACAACCAAATCCTACTCCAAGTCACTTATCAAAACGATAATTGCTTGGCTCCCAGTAGTTACAACTATACAATGCCTTATTGATCTTCTGTAAAAAGCACTGCTCACCATTAGGCTTCATGAGAAATATATAAGCAGACTATTCTTCATTTAGGGCTTCCATAAAAATAGCTAGGGTTAACCAAAGTTAACCTAAAGACTTGGTCTTGGGCTTTCATCATAACAGATTAGGGTTAAGCAAGGTTAACATAATGTCCACATGAGCATCTGATCTGGACAATATACTTCAACTCAGAGTAGCACACCAGATTCCTGAAAATTCTCAGGAATAATAAATCTGCACAATAACTTGATCAGTACAGGATATCTTAACATTGGTTATGACATCATGTATCTTTCTCACTGATTTTGGTAGAATTCAGTATATATGATCATAGCTTAATCATCATGATATTTACTCATACTGAGTAGTTCTTGTAGAACATTCCTTCTGCAGAATTTACCTTTATCCCAGAATGTTATGACATCAGTCATGACATTCGTAAATCTGGTTTTACCAAAAAATAATGCCAACAAACAAACACTTACAGTAGTAATTAGGCATTGGCTTAAAATACAATGGAAGCACTTTAAAGTTAATTAAGATTCTATTTCGTTTTCAAAAAGTGTTTTTAACTTCTGCGGGATGGTAGAAGCGTACGTTAGGACTTAACTGCATAGCCTAGATCAATAAAACGACAGTGTGAGACGAGGGCTTTTAAACTAAATAGATTTTACTGAAAGTTGTTTTGAAAATGCAAAGACACCCAACCGGTTGCTAGTTCCCGAGGTCCGACTATTACATACTGGTAGTTCCGCTTACTGATAATTAAAATTAAACTTAATTTAGTATTTAGTTTCCCTACAACCCAATCAAACGTTCATTAGCTTTAGATTTGCAAAGTAACAATAGAAGACGGTAGTTCAATTCACCAGTCTCTTTGGTTCGATATCTTTTAAAACTACACGATAAGACTGTGCACTTGTAGTCTGAATCATTAGATACCTCAGTGTAATCCAATCAAGTTTTTGGCGCTGTTGTCAGGGATTGATTTAAGTCGATATCTCTACTCTTTTGTTACGCAGTAGATACTAGACCAAAACCTCTCTATTTCTTTTCTTATTGTATGCCAAACACTCATTCGCAAGGTGAGCCATTATACATACAAATCAAAGATATAGAGTGGTATCTCAGACTTAGACGCTGCATTCAGTAATATCATCTCTTTCATAATCCTACACCTCGTGAATTACTCGAATCTCGTGTTCCTCAACCAACCAAAGAAATGGCCGCACAACCTGCTCCACGTCCGCTTAAATCCTATGTTATTCCTTCGCAAGATGAACCACATAATAGCATTGTTGCTCCTCCAATTAAGGCTAACAACTTTGAACCGAAACCTTCTTTGTTGTCTGTTGTACAACAAGACCAGTTTTCTGGTGGGTCAATGGAAGACCCCAATCTTCATTTATCAATATTTATGCAGTACGCAGATACGATTAAGAATAATGGGGTCAGTCAAGAGGCAATAAGACTTCGTCTTTTCCCTTTTTCTCTAAGAGACAGAGCCCGAGCTTGGCTCCATCTCTACCCGCAAACTTTGTCACCACATGGGATGAGCTGAAGAAAGTTTTTCTTGCAAGGTATTTCCCGCCAAGTAAAACAGCTATGCTAAGATCTCAAATAAGTGATTTTCGACAAAAGGACAACAAGTCCCTTTTCGATGCTTAGGAACGATACAAGGATCTGATGAAACTCTGCCCATATCATGGTTGTTGTACCCCAAAATTTTCCCTCTCATTTCATCAACATTTTCTCATCACAAGACTCTTGGAACTCAAGATCAAGTTAGGGTTTGCTCTGCTAAAGACTCCTCCTTGCACTGTTGACCCAAATTAGGGTTTGAGTTTGCACAGGGATGTTTTGACTTAAAATGCCCAAAGTGACTTTCATGCTTCATGTTGGACTTACAAGTTTATCCATACCAAGTTTCAAGCCTTGATTCCAATCTTTGCCCAGTCAATTGGACAGTTGACCTAGAAATCAGCTGTATTGGGGAAAAAGTCAATTGTGGCCAATTGACAGTCAAACCTCATGATTTTTGACCCACATCAACATCATGAACTCATATGAACCATTTGTTCAAGTTTGGATCATAATTCCACAAGAAATTTGATCAGATCACCAAAAGGGCAAAATGGTCATTTTTAGGGTTTTGACTGCACAAAGGAAATTTTTACTGTTTGACCTAACCAATGGCAAACCAAGCTCACATATGGACTCAAGGACTCAATGGCATTGTCTTGACCCATTCAACAAGTTCAAAAGATCTCAAGTGCACAGGATTGACAGATGAATTTTCCAATCAACTAATCAAAATTTGACTGCATACTGAAAAGTCAAACTTTGACTTTTTGGTCAAAATCAAGTGCCAAGATTCATTTTTCATCAAGACATGTCAAATTATGAAACTTGTTCATCAAGAAATCCAAAATTGCAAATTAGGGTTTAAAATGAAGAAATTTCATAACTTAGAAATTTTCTAAGTTATGAAATTTCCTTATTTTTTCCTAACTTTGTCCAATTTGTTCATCAAGATGCAAATGGATTCAAACAAAACTTGAAACATGAAAGTTGTAGTCTATTGCAAAATCTACAACTTTGATTCACAAAGTTTTCTCAAAGGAAGCTTGTATCTCAAGTTATGATTTTTGAAACAAGGGTGCAAAACATTTTTAACTTAGAGAAATTTTGACCTATTCTAGGCAGGATTTTTGTCCAACTTCTTGGCCATTTTTCACATGGTTCCACTTGGAGTTTCAATTTGCATTACAAAGATGGATTGTAGTACACATTCCAAGCTTTCCAAATTGTCCAAGAACTTCTCAAACACCCTTGTTGTTAGAGAGAATCGAATTTGCAAAGTTGGGCAAAATTCACTTTTGTTCATAACCAAATACATGTTCATACAAGTTTCATTTTCAAATCAGCATGCTTGGTACTTGCTTGCAGGCCTCTAAACCAAGTTTGCACTCCATAATTAAATTCCTAACCATTGTGTTTAATCATTGTTTTGTGCATTTGGTCATTACACATAGAATTATCCCTTAAGTAGAAAAAGCAAACTTGCCATTTTTGAAAAGTAATGCTTTATGTCAAATACCAAATCCAAGAGGCATGGGCCAGATCTTTGAGGCAAGAGTTTGTACACAAATCCCACTGATCAAGAGCAAAGTGTGCAGCATGCTTGAGAGTTGGGTACAAGCCTATATCACAACTTGACATTTCTTTGCTTACATTAGAAGAAACATTGCAAAACAAAGCCAATCTCTCATTCTTGTAAACACCAGCCAAAACAAACTTTGTACACCTCTTCCATACACAAAAACAGACCTAAGGCACGACTCATCCATCCCTAAGACCTGCTCATACTCAGAATCCCTATTTTGTTGCAAAACAGGGCAAGTTCTGCAACTTGACCTCCATAACCATATCCACTCGTGCGTTTTTGCTCAAGCCTGTCCAAACACATTTCATATCATCCACACAAACTATCCCAAGCCCTAAATACAAACTGTAACATCCCTAACCTTTGTTGCCATTTTCACTTTTCAGTTTTGCAGGTGAACTTCCATAGCATGATTCAGAGAGTTTCAAAGCAAGCTAGGTACTTGGGAAGCATCCTTGGACTTCAGGCAAGCTGTACAAAAGCTCAAACTCCATTGAAGTTTGCCATATTGTTGTACACGACTCAAGCTGAAACAGGTAAAACCATGGACTTCTATCTCTCTATCCATACATGATTAAGCTTAGGTTTGTGAATGAAACATGTTCTACTCATAGCCCTGAACCCATCCATGTATTTACTTTTCATTTATATTAAGCATGCTGTGAGAATTTTGGCCATGAACATTGAAGAAAAATTAGGTCAGAAATTGGGGATGAAGAAATTCTCCCTGGATTCTTAGAGTTAGGTCAAGTATTTTATATGTCTGAATTCGTCTCTTGATGCTCTATAATATTGGTGTTATGAGTTTTGCATGAAAGTCCAGGAATCAGGAGTTAGCTTTGGTACAAGAAACACGCGTTTTTGTTTGTTCAAACAATGCTGAAGGTTGAAGATGACTGGCTTGGGCTGGGCCTGAGTCAGTCCTGCTCTTTGCACCCCATTTTCCAATTTACACCCCCCTGGCCCATTGTGTGAAATATTTATCATTTTTTACTTTTTTCTTTTTGATTCTGACTTAATATTTTTTGCTCAAATATAAAAAACATCAAAAATATTTTTCCATACATTTTTGCATTTATTTGGCATTTATTTGTTTTATTTAGCATATATGTGTAAATAAATATAATACCTTTTTATTTAAAACAATAAAAAATAATACAAAAATATATTTATTTTCAGTTATTATTTTTCATTTACATTTTGAAAACATTTTCTAAAAATACACATTTTTGTAAATAATTAATATTTTATTCTTGTATATATTTAGTATATTTAATATATAATATATAAATACTTGTATATTTTATTAAATATTTAGGACAAAAATATGAAAATAATACATTTTTATTTTTATTAATATATGACATCAAAAATACCTTTTTAACCATATACTTTTTATTTTTTGCATAAATTAATTTATTTTGTGCATAATCAAATAAATAATAATGTTTATTCAAAAAACTAGGGTTTAACTCTAAAACCATAAAAAATATTCAAAATTTGACCTCTTTATTTTTGTTTATATTTTACATTAAAAAAATACTTTCATATACATAAAAAATCATTTTTGTGCAGAATACATTTTACATATTTATTGTATTTATTTAAGTATTGTACAATTAAATATTTGTATATTCGATATGGATGTAATAGCTTAGAATTTAATTTCTTGTCAAATATCCCTAAATCCAAATTTGTACCCCCATCCCCATAATCATTGTTGTAATAGCTTAGCATTTAAATTTCCGCATTTAAAAGCTTTCAATTATGCCATGATAGACCTAGGGTTTGTATGCAAATAAAATCAACAAATAGTTTGACTAATACAAAGACAAAAAAGCATAAAAATGGACAACACAATGCACACTTGCACCCCTAGGGTTACTCCACTTGTTGCCTTCAAAAATGGACCATGTTGCATGTTGAGTGTCTTTGGCAAAACAAAAACAAATCAAATGATCATAGTCCCTCGATGACGCTTTCTCAAGTTGCCTAAAAATGATCAAGTCCCTTAAAAAATTTTCCAAAGACACTTGGCACTATTGCATTCATGGTCTAAACGATGACCCGCACCCGTCCCGTTAACATCCTAACACAAGATTGTCCACCAAATACAATGGTGGAACAATATTGTTAAAAGGGTTAAAACATAGGAAAGATCTTTGAGAAATTTAGGATAGATAGCTCTTGGTTACTTGACCAAACTTGCAAAACAATCCTTGCCTTTTTTCAAAACACACTCCACAACACAACTTTCAAAACAACTTTTCAAAAACATTGAAACATCTTTTCAAAAAGACAAACACCTTTGTAAAACATTTGAGTAAAGAATTGTTACAATGGTTGCCTAGACAAGGCATATTTTTCAATACATTTTCAAAACGACACACACAAAGCACTATTTCAAACAATTGAAAAGCAAAGGCAAGTGATCTAAGCAAGTAACTAAGAGCCCATGGATAACCATGGATAGAAAGGGTGCTAATACCTTCCCTTTCTATAATCTACTCCCTGAACCCAAGAAAACATCTCAAAGGTTTTTCCTGTGCTTTTTAACCTTTCCTTAGGATAAAATAAAAAGTCGGTGGCGACTCTTGCTAAACCGAAACATTTGCGAAAACAAACGCAAAACCTCAAGTCAGTTCTCCCACCGTATCACAGAACTGGCGACTCTGCTGGGGATTGATTTTAAAAGTGGAGTAACCTTAGGGCCTAGATCACCCTTTTGCATGACTAATTGTTTGCTTTGATTGCTTTATATTTTTGTTCTCTTGTTTGGGCTTGAAATCCTACACCCGGATTTGGGAAACATTCATAGATAGCAATACGTTGTGGAAACTATGTGGGGTATACCGACACGGTTGAAGCAATAGCTATATTAGTGCGACGTATTTGTGAGTACCGGTAACCCTTGAGTTCAATCAAGGAGAGTACGGGGACGCTGAGTGATGTCACTAAGCACTAATGACCTAGAACCTTACTTGACCATCTTGGCCTTTTATTAGGGGTAGTGAGATGACCGGCTTTGGTGCAGTCCGAAGTTGGTAGATACTCGATACTACACTCATTGAGGGTTGTTTTCTTGGAATATTTTGGTCGCTAGTTAAGTGGCTAAACCAAAACAATGAACGTAGAAAACAATCCAATGATATTGAGCTCCTTAGAACCCGGTTACTATTTATAGGACAGGTTTTTAAGCCAACTTCACTCAAGAGGGTACTTACCTATGAAACCTCATGCAGGCCTGAAACTAGGTTTTTGTGTGAATTGCTTGTACATGTGTTTGTGCATACATCATGAACATCATAAAGCATCATATGCATCCACTAACCATTTCAAGGGTTTGGATCTTCATCTTTGTTCTTGTTTTGTAGGTCATGGAAATTCTTCGCAGGAAAACTATCCAAGTCAACCTTGTGAGAATCCCTCCTCAACTCAAGGAGCTTACATCCAAAATTCCAGAAAGTTCTCTCTTCAGTGAAAGACATGGTAGACTGCTCAGCCTAGTCAACACCAACATTGAAGAAGACATGGTGAAAGTGTTATTCCAATTCTTTGACCCCCTTCACCACTGTTTCACATTCCCCGACTATCAATTGGTTCCTACTTTGGAGGAATTTTCTCAACTCCTGAGAATTCCTATTCTTAATCAACTACACTACAACGGTACGGAAAAAGAACCAAAGCCTGAAGATGTTGCTCAAGCACTACACTTGCAACCATCAGACATCAAGGGGAATTGGGAGACTAGAAGTGGTGTCAAAGGCTTCTTGGCAAAATTCTTGTTTGAGAAGGCACAAGAGTGTTGGAATTCCCTGGATCTGCAAGCCTTTGAAGAGATTGTGGCACTCCTTATTTATGGGTTGGTCTTGTTCCCAAATCCTGACCAACTTATAGATGTCAATGCTGTCAAGATTTTCCTATCCAAGAATCCCATACCTACATTGCTTGGGGACATCCTCCACTCATTTTACACACGAACAATGAGGAAGAGAGGTGTTCTCATGTGCTGTACTCCTCTCCTTGCAAGGTGGTTTATTTCTCACCTTCCACAATCTGTTTTGAAGAATGAACAAGGCTTAAGGTGGTCACAACGGTTGATGACCCTCACACATTCTAAGGTACATTGGTGTTCTCGGTCCAGAGAAAATGTCATCATCGTCGATCATTATGGTGAGTTCCCTAATGTTCCATTACTTGGCATTAGGGGAGGCATTACCTACAACCCCTGTCTAGCTTTGAGACAATTTGGATATGCTCGGAGGGATGACCCTCATGACATGCTGATTCCTGACCTAGTTTTTGACTTCGACAACGATGCGCAAGGACTTCGACAAAGATTCATCAGAGCTTGGAGGATGCCTAACAAGGTAGATTGCAAGACACTGGGGCACAAAAATTCCATCCCTCTTGAGCCTTACCTCAGGTGGGTACGAACCCGAGCCCAGAGTCTTATGATGCCTTACCCTCATATTCTCCCTTTGATTAAAGAGCCTGTTAAGGAAGGAGAGGTTCCATACACCATCCTATATCCTGACATGCCAACATCATGGGAGGAGATGCAAAAGAGTTGGATCTAACTCAAGGAAGAACGAGATACTTTTGAAGCCAACTTCTATGCCAGTGAGAAGAAGGTTTTGGAGCTTACCCGCCGACTTCACGAGGAGGAGACCCTCAACACTTACATCGCACCAAAGAGGATGCGCAACGTCTTTTTACCTTAAGAATTTTTTGTAATATTTGGCCCATAGGGCATTTATGTACTGACAAAATTTCTTCTTATTAATATGACGTGTGTTCTTTTTGTCTGCAACAATTTTGAATTTCTAAATCCTTGAATGCATTGCATGAATAAACATATCATTCATCATATGCATAAACAGGTCTTCACACCAGGTTTCCTTATCTTTGTGCTATTTATTTCAGTAAGATGGATCTTGAACAGACGCTCAAAGATCTGCAGTCACAAAACCTGTAGTTTCAACAGCTCCTTATGACCTTGGCAAAGGGTCAGGAGGATCTTAAAGCACTGTTAGGGAACAAAGAGCGAGAAAAAGGAAAAAAGAAGAAGAAAAGAGTTGGGGTAGCTACACTGGGAAGAAGATTTGAGAATGAAGCTAGGAGAGTTCTCGAATTCCCCTCCACATCTGATGAGGGGACCGATAAAGGAAAAGGGGATGCATTACCTTCTGAGTCCGAGGCTGAAGAGGAAGAGGTTGAGGAAGATGAAGATTATTCAGAGCAGCAATACCCGCCAGCGGACGACAAATACAAAAACCTGGAGGATAGACTGGCAGCTATGGAGCTGCAAAGGGTTCTTGGGTTAGATTTTGAAGAATTGGGATTGATTGCTGGGATTGTGATCCCTCCAAAGTTTAAGGTGCCAATTTTTGCAAAATATGACGGGCTGTCTTGCCCGAAGATGCACCTGAGGTCATATGTCAGAAGAATTCAACCTCATACATCCGACATAAATCTTTGGGTACACTTCTTTCAGGACAGCTTGTCCAGTACACAGCTAGACTGGTTTTACCAGCTTGAGAGGTCGGAAGTGCATAACTGGGAAGACTTGGCAGCTTCCTTTTATCGCCAGTATCAATATAACACCGACTTGGCGCCAACCCGTACTCAGCTACAGAGTATGGGGATGGCCACAAATGAGGGATTCAAAGAATACGCCCAGAAATGGCGCGACTTGGCCGGAAGGGTACAACCACCGCTTTCAGATAGGGAGCTAGTTGATATGTTCTTGGGGACCCTATCTGGCCCTTTCTTCAACCATTTGATCGAGAGCTCTTCCGTAGGGTTTACTGAATTGATTCTGACTGGCGAAATGGTGGAAGCTGGTATTAAGAGTGGGAAGATTCAAAGGGATGCCTCTGCATCCACAATTGTTAAAAAGCCATTTCCAGCCAAGAAGGAGGCAGCTGTTATATACTCTCAGAAAAGATCGGGAAGAACTGAGCGTCGGCCAACTGTGGGGGCCGTGATGATTCAAAACTCATCAAATGATCAGCCTCGAAACAATCAGTCCAGACCTAATCAGCAACGGGTAGAACGGCCACAACGGCAGTTCACCCGCATCAACATGACGCCTGCACAAGTTCTTCCCCATTTGTTGAAACTAAATCTCACCACTATTAGAGAGGCGCCAAAGATTGTGAATACCACTTCCCCACATTATCATCCCAATGCTAAATGTGCCTATCATTCTGACAGCGCCGGGCATGACACCAACGATTGTTGGGCGCTTAAGAATAAAATTCAAGATTTGATAGACACAAAGGAGGTTGAGTTCGACGCCCCCGAGAAGCCAAACGTAATATCCGCTCCGATGCCAAAGCATGGTCGCAATGTCCATGCTATTGAAGAAGATCTGTTTGTTTTTGCTGTTGATGATCTGATAACTCCATTACTGACAATCAAGTTGAATCTGTTGAAGGCTGGGATTTTCCCAGGATGTAAAGAAGATTGCTACTCTTGTTCCTCCCTACCGATCGACTGTCCATTGCTGAAGATAGGCATCCAACGCCTAATGGACAACCAACAAATTCTTTTCGAAAAGATTCCCGTTACTCCAACCCTTATCAATGATGTTTCAATAATCACCATTTCCGCCAATCTTTCCAAGGTCCCCAAAAGGCCTGTTAAGATTACATCTACTACGAAGATTGTTCCCTTGAAGATAACCATGCATGGGCCCGTCCCATACAAATCTGACAAATCGATACCGTGGAATTATGGTGGAGAAATCTACTACCACGGTGTTAAGCAAATTGAGATAACTGAAGAGAGCTCTAAGGAAGAAATTGTCGACGTTGGAAACATTGTCGGTACGAGCAAAATTACCCGAAGTGGGAGAATTTTCTCTCCAGAGATTGCCCCTCTAAAGGCAATCTTTGGATCCTCAGCTGCTGCCAAGGTTACTCCTGCACCGATAAAACTTTCTGCAAGAACTCCGTTGATTGAAGAAGTTGTTACTCCTGTGGTTGTCCCTCCTACTTCTGCTGATAAGGGGAAAGGGATCCAAGAAGAGCTCGTCAGGACGAGGGCTCAACCATTGGTCATCCCCGAAACCTCTAAGAAAGAAATGGAGGAGATTCTGAAAATAATTAAAAAGAGTGATTATGATGTGGTAGAGCAACTGGGGCAAACCCCCTCGAAGATCTCCATGTTAGCTTTGCTGCTTTGTTCGGAGGCTCATGCCAAAGCCTTGATAAGGTTTTTGAAGACGGCCCATGTGCCCCAAGAAACCTCAGCCTATCAATTCCAGGATTGTGTAGCCAGCCTCACTGCCGACAACGGCCTGGGTTTCTCTGATGCTGACCTGACTCCGAAAGAAAGAAAGCACAATAACGCATTGCATGTGTCAGTTGAATGCCGAGGAACCACTCTCGCCCATGTCTTGGTCGACACTGGTTCTTCTCTAAATGTGTTGCCTAAGAAAGCTCTGGACCGGTTGGATTGTGAAGGCTTGGAGCTGAAACCAAGTAATATCATTGTTAGGGCCTTTGACGGGTCTAAAAGAATGGTGCATAGGGAGGTCGACATTCCCATCAAGGTAGGAACTGAAGTGTTCCACTCAACATTCTATGTAATGGACATCCGCCCATCATACTCTTGCTTGCTAGGAAGGTCGTGGATTCATAATGTTGGGGCCGTCACTTCCTCTCTACATCAGATGCTGAAATACCCTGTTAAGGGAAAAATCATAATTGTACACGGTGAGGAGGAGTATATGATCAATCATCTAAATTCCTTTCGGTATATGATCAATCATCTAAACTCCTTTCGGTATGTGGAAGTGGATGGCGAATTCATTGAAACACCCTTTCAACACTTTGAGGAAGTTGCTCCCGAAGTGGCAGTAGCAAAGGAAGTAGCTGAGGTACCCAAGCAGATGGCCAGGATGGCATCTCTGAAAGACGCAAAGGCTGCAATGAAGGAGGGGAAGAGCTCAACGTGGGGTCAGTTGCCTGACTTTCCTCACAAGACAGACAAGTTTGGGTTGGGATTCACCGCTGTGGGGCAAAAAGCTATGCGTCGCTCAAAAATTGAAAAGACACCCATCAAGATTTCTCCTCATGGAATCAATGCTTTGGAAGACGAAGACGAAGAGGGTAACATTGAAGATTGGATCTTCCCAACCATTAAAGGGGGACTACACAACTGGGAGGCGAAAGACTTCGTTCCCATTACTTTCATTAATCAGTAATTTATCTTTCGAACATTTCTTGTTGGTCTGTAATAATTACTAAAACAATCTGCACACTATTTTTCACCTCATGCCTTGCCCGGGGCATGCAGGTCCATTTGTAAGGGTTTTGATTCTCTTCATAAATCATATGCCATGTTTAATGAATCATTTGACATTTTTCATTTATAAACTGATGTGTTCATTTTCTTTCCTTTTGCATTTTTGTTTGTTTAAGGATGGTTATCCCTTACACACACCCACACTCACAAATGCAGGTACCCATCCACTCCGGATTCCATGGGTGACTATTCTGCTGTATCCTTCAATAACTCTGAAGATTTGGTCAATCAGGCTGAGTACGAAGATGACGAAGATTGTGAAGTACCGGGAGAGCTAGCCAGACTTCTACAACAAGAAGAGAGGGCCATCTTGCCTCATGAAGAGTTGTTGGAAACAATCAACTTAGGAACAGAGGAAGACAGGAAAGAAGTACAAGTGGGTGCCAATCTAGAACCAAGTGTCAAGGAGGCCTTAATACAGCTATTAAATGAATATGTCGAAATCTTCGCCTGGTCTTATGAAGACATGTCGGGGTTAGACACAGACATCGTGGTTCACCGTCTCCCTACAAGAGAGGATTGTCCACCGATCAAGCAAAAAGTCCGCCGAATGAGGCCCGACATGTCTGAAAAGATTAAAGTTGAAGTAATGAAACAATTCAACGCTGGATTTCTGGCTGTTACATCGTATCCACAATGGGTTGCTAACATTGTGCCTGTTCCCAAAAAAGACGGCAAAGTCAGAATGTGTGTGGACTACCGGGATTTGAACAGGGCTAGCCCTAAAGATGATTTTCCGCTGCCACGTATTGACATCTTGATTGACAACACAGCTCAGCACAAGGTATTTTCCTTCATGGACGGATTCTCGGGCTACAACCAGATTAAAATGGCCCCCGAGGACATGGAGAAAACAACCTCTGTTACACAGTGGGGTACCTTCTGCTACAAGGTGATGTCGTTCGGACTGAAGAACGCAGGGGCAACTTATCAACGCGCCATGGTAGCTTTGTTTCATGATATGATACATCATGAGATCGAAGTTTACGTAGACGACATGATAGCTCGATCACAAACAGAGGAGGAACACCTTGAACATTTGCAAAAGCTGTTTGCCAGGTTGAAGGAGTACAAACTCAGGTTGAATCTAAGTAAGTGCACTTTCAGAGTTAGGTCGGGTAAACTTCTAGGATTTATTGTCAGCAACAAAGGCATTGAGGTCGATCCAGCAAAAGTAAAGGCTATACAAGAAATGCCTGCCCCCCATACTGAAAAGGAGGTTAGAGGGTTCTTGGGGCGCTTGAACTATATTGCGAGATTCATCTCTCATCTGACGTCTACCTGTGAGCCAATTTTCAAACTATTGAAGAAAGATCAGGTAGTCGAATGGAACGACGATTGCCAAGTTGCTTTTGATAAGATCAAGGAGTATTTGCTAGAACCTCCTATTCTGATGCCACCCGTCGAAGGAAGGCCATTGATCATGTATCTGACTGTTTTGGACAACTCAATGGGGTGCGTACTAGGCCAACATGACGAGTCTGGTCGAAAAGAGCATGCCATTTATTACCTTAGCAAAAAGTTTACCGACTGTGAGACTCGCTACTCACTGCTCGAAAAAACTTGTTGCGCTTTGGTATGGGCTGCTCGCCGACTAAGACAGTATATGTTGACCCATACCACTCTGTTGATTTCCAAAATGGATCCTATCAAGTATATCTTCGAGAAGCCTGCTTTATCTGGAAGAATCGCTAGATGGAAAATGATCTTGACTGAGTATGACATCCAGTATACTACCCAAAAATCTATAAAAGGGAGTGTACTAGCTGACCATCTAGCTCATCAAGCTATCGAAGATTATCAATCCATGAGATTCGACTTCCCGGACAAGGACATCATGACTTTAGACAAAATTGAAGGTAACGGACCGTATGACGGACCTGAAAATGGATCCCGATGGACCCTGTACTTTGATGGTGCTTCAAATGCACTTGGAAACGGTATCGGTGCGGTACTCATTTCCCCTGAAGGTTTCCATACACCTTTCACGGCCCGACTTTGTTTCAGCTGTACCAACAACATGGCCGAATATGAAGCTTGCATCTTTGGTCTCAAGGCTGCTATAGACTTGGGGATCAAATATTTGGTCGTATTTGGGGACTCGGCTTTGGTTATCAGTCAAATCAAAGGAGAGTGGGACACCAAACATCCTAATCTTATCCCATACAAAGAACATGTTTTGACATTGCTGCCTCATTTCGAGCAGATCACCTTCGAGCACTTCCCGCGAGAAGAAAATCAGCTAGCGGATGCTCTGGCTACAATGTCTTCCATGTTTAAACTCAATTGGGATAACGAGGCTCCCCAAATCACCATCGAGAGAATGGCTGAACCTGCGCATTGTCATGAGATTAATACCGAAGAAGTAGTGGAACAACCCTGGTTTCACGAAATCAAAAGGTATCTCCAAACTAGAGAATATCCCGAAGGAGCTTCCGTAAATGACAAGAAGTTCCTAAGGAGATTTGCTGCCAAGTTCTTCCTGAGTAACAGCATCCTCTATAAACGCAGCCATGATTGTGTTTTACTCCGATGTGTAGACAAAGCTGAAGCAGAGTTGATCATGACTGAGATACACAGCGGCACATTTGGCACCCACTTGAGCGGGCATACGATGGCTAAGAAGATTCTAAGGGTAGGCTACTACTGGTCTACCATGGAAGCTGATTTCCACCAACATTCCCTTACTTGCCACAAATGTCAAGTCTATGCCGACAAGATTCGTGTTCCTCCTGTTCCTCTCAACGTTCTGACAGCTCCTTGGCCATTCACAATGTGGGGCATTGACATGATTGGAGAGATCAAGCCCACGACATCCAATGGACATCACTTCATCCTGGTCACTATTGACTATTTCACCAAGTGGGTAGAAGCAGCGTCCTTTGCCTCTGTTACAAAAAATATGGTTGCCCGCTTCATCAAGCAGAACCTCATATGCCGGTATGGTGTCCCCGATAGGATCATCATAGACAACGGTAAAAATCTGAACAATACTATGATCACCGCTCTATGCGAACAGTTCAAGATTTATCATCACAATTCATCTCCCTATCGGCCGAAGATGAACGATGTTGTTGAGGCTGCGAACAAAAACATTAAGAAGATCATTCAGAAAATGACAGTCACCTACAAAGACTGGCATGAGATGTTATCGTTTGCCCTGCATGGATACCGTACCACGACACGTACTTCAACAGGGGCAACCCCATTTTCTTTGGTATATGGCATGGAAGTTGTCCTGCCCATGGAAGTTCAGATTCCTTCTTTAAGGATTATGAAGGACTCTGGTTTGAGTGAAGATGATTGGATTCAGACCCGACTTGATCAACTCAACTTGATCGACGAGAAGCGACTCACTGCTGTTTGCCATGGTCAGACGTACCAAAAACGGATGATCAAGGCTTTCAACAAGAAAGTCAGACGTCAAGTATATCAAGTCGGAGATCTCGTAATCAAGTGGATTATCTTGCCGCAAAGTGATCCCAGGGGCAAATGGACTCCTACTTACGAATGACCATTTGTAATCAAGAGCATCTTTTCTGGTGGTGCAATGATTCTGACCACCATGGACGGTGACGATTTTCCGCACCCTGCGAATGCAGACATAGTCAAAAGATACTACGCATAAAATCACCCGACAAGTCGAAAACCCGAAAGGGCGACTTGGGCAAAAATGGGCATCCCGGTGAACCGAAAACCCGAAAGGGCGGTTTCGGCAAAAATTAGGGATAAAACAAAAAAATATATACACCCGACAAGTCGAAAACCCGAAAGGGAGGCTTGGGCAAAAAGGGGTTTCCTTGTGGATTGAAAACCCGAAAGGGCGATCCAGGCAAAAGTTAGGGAATTAAAGCGTATGACTATGTCTCGTCGGATCACTTTAAAGAACAATCTCTTCATCAACAAGCTCTGAACTTCTGATCAATCCAATCATCGGCGGAAGAAGCATTGAATGGATAAGATATCCAGAGTTGTGACGGCTATAGCAGAATGGGAATCCCATGGAATTGTTACACATAGCCATCTTTCTTTTGTATAAAATTTTCAATTTTTTACGATAACATCCTCTTACTAGGATGCCTGTCTCCTTTGTACAAAGATACTCATAAAAAGTTAATACAAATACTTTTCCCAATACAGGAATTTGCTTTGTCTTCCTTTTCCTTTTTACACTTATGTTTTATTTGAGAAACGTCCAATGTTTTGTTAAAAAGGCATATGCATTTGAACATAATAATTTTCTTACAAATCAAGAAAGATGATTGCTGAAAAGTTAAAGGTACAGGTAGATAGCTTGATGCCCTTTCAGAAGGAATCCCCAGCGGAACTAAACTCCAAATTCCTCAACAAAGTCAAAATCCAGAACTTAATTCCCCAAACAGAGTTAAACTTCAAGATCCTCAGCAGAACAAAAGCTTTCTCAAAGTTAATTTCCCCAGCCAGAGAGCCTTCCAGAACTTAATTCCCCTCAGAGTTAAGTTTCAGTATCCCCAGTGGAGCCCTAAAAATCTGAAGATCCTATCCCTAGTGGAGTCAAAGTTGTTAGTCCCCAGCGGAGCTAAAGCTTCCAACTATCAATCCCCAGCAGAACCAGATTAGTGAACATTCTCCCCACAGAGATACTTCCCATCGGATTGAAGATTCTCAGTCTTACTTCTCCAGTATAAGTCTACCAGGTTCTGAACTCCCCAGTAGAGATCATCAGAATTCCCATTCCCCACAGATCACCAAGGATTTTCAATCCCCAGCAGTGGTCCTAAAATCCCTCAACAATCGAAGATCTGGCTCCCCAAGCAATCGGCAGTCAGCAAGGATTTCTCATCCATCAAAGGATTTTTCAAATCCCAGCTTCGGTTATGGGTTAATTTCCCCAACATTTATCAAGGATTTATTCTCCAAAGCAAAATACATTTCAAATTGATCGGTTGTTCAAAAGTTCCCTCATCACCTGTTGGAAGTGACGGTCGTCAAAGATCAAATTCTCACAAAATTCAAAGTTATGAAGCCCGGATTCGACCGGATAGTATCTTGATCTATACAGCATATTGTGAAGCCCGGATTACGACCGAATAACAGTATCAGACCGCCGCGAAACCTGGATTACGACCAGATAGTGGTATCTCCTAACAGCAAGCTATGAGACCCGGATTCGACCGGATAATAGTTTAATCCCCAGCAAGCTATTGTGAAGCCTGGATTACGACCAGATAACAGCAAAGAATACCATGAAGCCTGGAGTCGACCAGATAGTGGTACATCTTAAATTCAAGCAATAAAGCCCAGATTCGACTGGATAGTATCTTGATTCCTCCAAAGAATACTACGAAGCCTGGAGTCGACCAGATAGTGGTATATCTTTAACACAAGCCGTGAAGCCCGAATTTGATCGGATAACAGCTCAACAAGTTATTGTGAAGCCTAGATTATGACCAGATGGCAATACAAGTTTCTGTGAAGCCTGGATTATGACCAGACAGCAACCAAGAATACTACGAAACCTGGAGTCGACCAGATAGTGGTATATCTTTAACACAAGCCATGAAGCCCGGATTTGACCGGATAACAGCTCAACAAGTTATTGCAAAGCCTGGATTACGACCAGATGGCAATACAAGTTTCTGTGAAAGCCTGGAGATCGACCAGATAATAGTTAATCGTTAACAGAATGAAGATTCTCATCCTTGAAGTCTCAGAAGATTGGTATACTCCCAGTTTCTGACCCTAAACAGAATGAAGACTCTCATCCTTAAAACCCCAAGAGATTGGCATACACCCAATCTTGTGACCCAAGACCTGAAGGAAGATTCTCATCTTTGGATTCCCCAGTAGATTGGCATACAACCCGAGCTCCTGATTCCCCAACAGTGGTTCCAGGACTTCTCATTTCCAACAATCCCCTGCAGTAGTCAAGGATTTACTTCCCCCAGCAGCAGTCAAAGATTTCATTATCCAGGATTCATCCATCCTCAACAAGACAGCTCATCAGCTTACATGCGCAATCATTACATTCATATCATAAACATTTGATATAACATATATTGCATCATACATTTCATGCAACATAACTTTGTGTTTCAACTAATATTTTACCCTTTTCAGGATAAGATTATTAAGCTTCAACTTCAACGACATACAGTTCAACAAAATTTCCAGATGGCATCTTTAAGCCTATTCCCCGACAAGATTCTGTCTCCCCTCCAGATGGAATCTTTAAGCCCATCTCCAAATGGCATCTTTAAGCCCATTCTCGCATCCATGTTTGACGAGTGAAAATTTAAGGGCACTCTAGTGTCCAATCTCCTTTTACCTTCGAGACGCGAAAGGCAAACTTGCCAATCTAACTCTTCAGGTTCAAGAAGATTTAACAGGGGCAATTGTTGTACTCCAAAATTTGCCCTGTCATTTCATCAACATTTTCTCATCACAAGACTCTTGGAACTCAAGATCAAGTTAGGGTTTGTTCTGCTCAAGACTCCTCCTTGCACTGTTGACCCAAATTAGGGTTTGAGTTTGCACAGGGATGTTTTGACTTAAAATGCCCAAAGTGACTTTCATGCTTCATGTTGGACTTACAAGTTTATCCATACCAAGTTTCAAGCCTTGATTCCAATCTTTGCTTAGTCAATTGGACAATTGACCTAAAAATCAGCTGTATTGGGGAAAAAGTCAATTGTGGCCAATTGACAGTCAATCCTCATGATTTTTGACCCACATCAACATCATGAACTCATATGAACCATTTGTTCAAGTTTGGATCACAATTCCACAAAAAATTTGATCAGATCACCAAAAGGGCAAAATGGTCATTTTTAGGGTTTTGACTACACAAAGGCAATTTTTGACTGTTTGACCTAACCAATGGCAAACCAAGCTCACATATGGACTCAAGGACTCAATGGCATTATCTTGACCCATTCAATAAGTTCAAAAGATCTCAAGTGCACAGGATTGACAGATGAATTTTCCAGTCAACTGATCAAAATTTGACTATATACTGAAAAGTCAAACTTTGACTTTTTGGTCAAAATCAAGTGCCAAGATTCATTTTTCATCAAGACATGTCAAATTATGAAACTTGTTCATCAAGAAATCCAAAATTGCAAATTAGGGTTTAAAATGAAGAAATTTCATAACTTAGAAATTTTCTAAGTTATGAAATTTCCTTATTTTTTTCTAACTTTGTCCCATTTTTTCATCAAGATGCAAATGGATTCAAACAAAACTTGAAACATGAAAGTTGTAGTATATTGCAAAATATACAACTTTGATTGACAAAGTTTTCTCAAAGGAAGCTTGTATCTCAAGTTATGATTTTTGAAACAAGGGTGCAAAACATTTTTAACTTAGAGAAATTTTGACCTATTCTAGGCAGGATTTTTGTCCAACTTCTTGGCCATTTTTCACATGGTTCTACTTGGAGTTTCAATTTGCATTACAAAGATGGATTGTAGTACACATTCCAAGATTTCCAAATTGTCCAAGAACTTCTCAAACACCCTTGTGGTTAGAGAGAATCTAATTTGCAAAGTTGGGCAAAATTCACTTTTGTTCATAACCAAATACATGTTCATACAAGTTTCATTTTCAAATCAGCATGCTTGGTACTTGCTTGCAGGCCTCTAAACCAAGTTTGCACTCCATAATTAAATGCCTAACCATTGCGTTCAAGCATTGTTTTGTGCATTTGGTCATTACACATAGAATTATCCCTTAAGTAGAAAAAGCAAACTTGCCATTTTTGAAAAGTAGTGCTTTATGTCAAATACCAAATCCAAGAGGCATGGGCCAGATCTTTGAGGCAAGAGTTTTTACACAATTCCCACTGATCAAGAGCAAAGTGTGCAGCATGCTTGAGAGCTGGGTACATGCCTATATCACAACTTGACATTTCTTTTCTTACATTAGAAGAAACATTGCAAAACAAAGCCAATCTCTCATTCCTGTAAACACCAGCCAAAACAAACTTTGTACACCTCTTCCATACACAAAAACAGACCTAAGGCACGACTCATCCATCCCTAAGACCTGCTCATACTCAGAATCCATGTTTTGTTGCAAAACAGGGCAAGTTCTGCAACTTGACCTCCATAACCATATCCACTCGTGCGTTTTTGCTCAAGCATGTCCAAACACATTCCATATCATCCACACAAACTATCCCAAGCCCTAAATACAAACTGTAACATCCCTAACCTCTGTTGCCATTTTCACTTTTCAGTTTTGCAGGTGAACTTCCATAGCATGATTCAGAGAGTTTCAAAGCAAGCTAGGTACTTGGGAAGCATCCTTGGACTTCAGGCAAGATGTATAAAAGCTCAAACTCCATTGAAGTTGGCCACATTGATGTACACGACTCAAGCTGAAACAGGTAAAACCATGGACTTCTATCTCTCTATCCAGACATGATTAAGCTTAGGTTTGTGAATGAAACATGTTCTACTCAAAGCCTTGAAGCCATCCATGTATTTACTTTTCATTTATATTAAGCATGCTGTGAGAATTTTGGCCATGAACATTGAAGAAAAATTAGGTCAGAAATTGGGGATGAAGAAATTCTCCCTGGATTCTTCGAGTTAGGTCAAGTATTTTATATGTCTGAATTCGTCTCTTGATTCTCTATAATATTGGTGTTATGAGTTTTGCATGAAAGTCCAGGAATCAGGAGTTAGCTTTGGTACAAGAAACGTGCATTTTTGTTTGTTCAAACAATGCTGAAGGTTGAAGATGACTGGCTTGGGCTGGGCCTGAGTCAGTCCTGCTCTTTGCACCCCCTTTTCCAATTTACACCCCCCTGGCCCATTGTGTGAAATATTTATCATTTTTGACTTTTTTCTTTTTGATTTTGACTTAATATTTTTTGCTCAAATATAAAAAATATCAAAAATATTTTTTCATACATTTTTGCATTTATTTGTTTTATTTAGCATATATATGTAAATAAATATAATACCTTTTTATTTAAAACACTAAAAAATAATACAAAAATATATTTATTTTCAGTTATTATTTTTCATTTACATTTTGAAAACATTTTCAAAAAATACACATTTTTGTAAATAATTAATATTTTATTCTTGTATATATTTAGTATATTTAATATATAATATATAAATACTTGTATATTTTATTAAATATTTAGAACAAAAATATGAAAATAATACATTTTTATTTTTATTAATATATGACATCAAAAATACCTTTTTAACCATATACTTTTTATTTTGTGCATAATCAAATAAATAATAATGTTTATTCAAAAAACTAGGGTTTAACCCTAAAACCATAAAAAATATTCAAAATTTGACCTCTTTATTTTTGTTTATATTTTACATTAAAAAATACTTTCATATACATAAAAATTATTTTTGTGCATAATACATTTTGTATATTTATTGTATTTATTTAAGTATTGTACAATTAAATATTTGTATATTTGATATGGATGTAATAGCTTAGAATTTAATTTCTTGTCAAATATCCCTAAATCCAAATTTGTACCCCCATCCCCATAATCATTGTTGTAATAGCTTAGCATTTAAATTTCCACATTTAAAAGCTTTCAATTATGCCATGATAGACCTAGGGTTTGTATGCAAATAAAATCAACAAATAGTTTGACTAATACAAAGACAAAAAAGCATGAAAATGGACAATACAATGCACACTTGCACCCCTAGGATTACTCCACTTGTTGCCTTCAAAAATGGGTCATGTTGCATGTTGAGTGTCTTTGGCAAAACAAAAACAAATCAAATGATCATAGTCCCTCGATGACGCTTTCTCAAGTTGCCTAAAAATGATCAAGTCCCTTAAAAAATTTGCTAAAGACACTTGGCACTATTGCATTCATGGTCTAAACAATGACCCACGCCCGTCCCGTTAACATCCTAACACAAGATTGTCCATCAAATACAATGGTGGAACAATACTGTTAAAAGGGTTAAAACATAGGAAAGATCTTTGAGAAATTTAGGGTAGATAGCTCTTGGTTACTTGACCAAACTTGCAAAACAATCCTTGCCTTTTTTCAAAACACACTCCACAACACAACTTTCAAAACAACTTTTAAAAAACATTGAAACATCTTTTCAAAAAGATAAACACCTTTTTAAAACATTCGAGTAAAGAATTGTTACAATGGTTGCCTAGACAAGGCATCTTTTTCAAAATATTTTCAAAACCACACACACAAAGCACCATTTAAAACAATTGAAAAGCAAAGGCAAGTGATCTAAGCAAGTAACTAAGAGCCCATGGTTAACCATGGATAGAAAGGGTGCTAATACCTTCCCTTTCTATAATCTACTCCCCGAACCCAAGAAAACATCTCAAAGGTTTTTCCTGTGCTTTTTAACCTTTCCTTAGGATAAAATAAAAAGTCGGTGGCGACTCTTGCTAAACCGAAACATTTGCGAAAACAAACGCAAAACCTCAAGTCAGTTCTCCCACCGTATCACAATGGCTTAGAAGAATGATTAATCATCCATACCTTCTATAATGGTCTCCTTTACAATACAAGATTAACAATAGATGCTGCCGCAGGAGGCGCACTTATGGATAAATCCTACACCGCTGCTTATGCTCTCATAGAAAGTATGGCTCAAAACCACTATCAGTGGGGAAGTGAAAGAGGACAAGTAGAAAAAGCTACCGCGGAGAACACACCGACGAAAGGAGGCATGTACGAGATAAGTGGTCTAGACAACGTCCATGCTAAGGTAGACGCCCTCACCCTTAAGATAGATAACTTGACCGCAATACCTCCAGCCACTGTGGCTGCTATAACTCCAAATTGCGAGATATGCGAAGTGCCTGGACATGCAGATACCGAATGTAAGATCTTGGAAGGAACTCCACCCGACCAAGTAAGTTATGCTCAAGGAAACCCTTACTCGAACACATACAACCCTAGATGGAAAAATCATCCAAATTTCTCGTATAAAAACCCCAATGCATTGTATGCTCCAAACCAAACACCTGTTGTGCCACCTGGATATCAGAAACCTCATGCAAACGCTCTTAATGTGCCTAGAAAATCAAACTTAGAATTAATGATGGAAAACTTCATAGCTACCCAAGCGCAAACAAACAAAGACGTCCAAAATCAAAACATACACACTAACAAGCAGATAAAACAATTAGCGAACAAAATAGATGCTTTGGCCATCCATAATAAAATGTTAGAAACCCAAATCTATCAAGTGGCTCAACAACAAGCACCTACAGCTGCCCCGGCTGATACATTTCCTGGTCAACCACAACCTAACCCGAAAGGGCATGCTCATGCCGTTATATTAAGAAGTGGAACTGAGTTAGACGGACCGACTGACCCAAGACTTACAAATCCAGCTATGTACCAAAGATCTGAAAAACCAGCTGAGAAAGAGAATCAACCCGAGAAGAAGAAGGAGGATAAAGAAGATAAAGGAGGAGAGACCGAAGAAAAAGAAAAACCTTATGTGCCTCCACCGCCTTATAAACCCCAAATCCCATTTCTTGGAAGACTAGCTAAACCTAAGAACTTAGGGAAATTTAAAAAATTCCCCTATGCCAAATTCCTCAAGGAAATCTTATCTAACAAGAAAAAGCTAGAAGATAACGAAACATTCACACTTACTGCCGAGTGTAGCGCAATTATCCAAAACAAGATGCCTCTTAAGCTAAAAGATCCTGAAAGCTTCTCTATACCCTGTCATATAGGAAAGTTTGTCATAGACAAAGCCCTGTGTGATTTAGGAGCTAGTATTAGCATTATGCCTTTGTCCATATGCAACAGACTTGAAATGGGATAACTAAGACCAACAAAGATGTTCATTCAATTAGCAGACCGCTCTGTTAAATACCCAGTAGGAATCTTAGAGAACGTTCCCGTACGAATAGGTCAGTTCTACATCTCTATAGATTTCATAATCATGGACATTAGAGAAGACGAAAGTACACCTATCATTTTAGGAAGACCATTCTTAGCTACCGCTGGAGCCATCATAGATGTAAAGAAAGGCAAACTAACTTTTGAAGTAGGTGAAGAGAAAGTCGAATTTATTCTAACACAGTTCCTACAAGTGCCTGCCATAGATGACACATGTTATCTGGTAGACATCATGGACGAATGTGTGAGGGAAATTGAATGGGAACTGATACCTTGTTTTGAAACCATGAAGATTCCCACACCTCTAATATTCGAAGATAACGAATGGTGTCCCGAATACCGAGACGACAATCTAAGAGAATGCTTAGCTCTGACACCTGACCACATGCCTTGTCTGAGAAAACCAGCCTTGGATCTTAAGCCATTACCTAAGTCCCTTAGATATGAATTCCTCGACACCGAGCTTAAACAACCAGTAATTGTCAATGCAGACTTAGGACAACAAGAAACAGACAAATTATTACAAGTCTTAAGAAAATACCCATCTTCCTTGGGATATAACATTACGGATCTCAAAGGAATAAGTCCTTCCATTTGTATGCACCATATTATATTGGAAAACGACTGAAAATCTTCTAGAGAACATCAACAAAGAATTAACCCAATATGGAGTATCGTAGTTAAAGACGAAGTAAAAAAACTTCTGAACGCAGGAATCATATACCCAATCTCTGATAGTCAATGGGTAAGCTCAGTCCACTGTGTACCAAAGAAAGGAGGTATAACAGTAACGAAAAACAAAGCAGGCGAAGCTATAGTGGAATGAACCGTAAGCGGAGCTAGAATGTGCATTGACTATAGGAAGCTAAACAAAGCCACTCGTAAAGACCATTTTACTCTACCATTCATCGATCAAATGCTTGAGCGATTGGCTAAGCACTCTCATTACTGTTACCTAGACGATTACTCGGGATTTTTCCAAATTCCTATTCACCCCGATGACCAAGAGAAAACAACCTTCACATGTCCTTATGGAACTTTCGCCTACAGACGAATGTCATTTGGATTATGTAACGCTCCCGCCATATTTCAGAGATGCATGATGGAAATTTTTGCTGATATCATGGAGGTCTTTATGGATGACTTATCTGTATATGGAGAGAGTTTTGAAGATTGTCTAATAAATTTATATAAAGTTTTGGAGAGATGCGTGAAAGTGAACCTCGTTCTGAATTGGGAAAAATGCCACTTTATGGTCAAACAAGGAATTGTGCTAGGACAGGTCGTGTCTGAGAGGGGGATTGAAGTTGATAAAGCAAAGATCGAAGTCATAGAAAACTTATAACCCCCTAAAACAGTAAGAGAAATACGCAGTTTCTTAGGACACGCCTGTTTCTACCGGCGATTCATAAAAGATTTCTCGCAAATTTCCAAACCTCTAACTACCCTCCTTATGAAAGACGTTGAATTCGATTTCGATGACAAATGCCTAAGGGCATTTAACCAATTAAAAACAGATCTTATATCCGCACCAATCATGCAACCACCCGATTGGAGACTACCATTTGAAATCATGTGTGACGCGAGTGATTACGCCGTAGGTGCAGTCCTGGGATAAAGAAGAGATAAGAAGCTTCATGCGATATACTATGCAAGTAGAACCCTGGACCCTGCACAGATGAATTACGCGACCACAGAAAAGGAACTTTTAGCTGTAGTCTTTGCGCTGGACAAATTTCGCTCCTACCTCGTGGGCGCGTAAATAATCATTTATACAGACCATGTAGCTATTAGATACCTGCTAACCAAGCAAGATTCAAAACCAATACTATTGAGATGGATTCTACTTCTACAAGAGTTCGATTTAGAGATTAAAGACAAGAAAGGTACCGAGAACGTAGTAGCCGACCATTTATCTCGAATGGAGAGGCTGAAACCAGAGGAGGTGCCCATTAACGATGACTTCCCGTATGAACGTATGTTAGCTCAGATGGACTTAGGAGGTGCCAACGTAAAAAACACTGAATTAAATCCAAACCAATTACTTTTAGAACTTGACACACATGCCGTTAGCCATGATTTACAAGAAAGCCAAGACGCAATAGATAATGATATGAACAAAATTGTAAACACTGTCCGAACAAATTAGACCTTACCATGGTATGTAGATATAGCAAATTACTTAGCCGCTAAAATCCTACCCCCTGATCTAACCTATCAACAAAATAAAAAATTCTTTCATGGTCTGAAACATTACTTTTGGGATGAACCTTTACTATTCAAGAGAAGTGCCGACGGTATTTTCTGAAGATGCATCCCAGAGAGCGAAATTGAAAACATTATTTCTCATTGTCATGACACCCCTTATGGAGTCCATGCAAGCACATCTAAGACATGCGCTAAAATTCTGCAGTCTGGTTTCTATTGGCCAAATCTATGGAAAGATGTGCACATTGCCATTCTTAACTGCAATCGATGCCAACGCACTGGAAACATATCGAGAAGCGATGAGATGCCTCAGACTGGCATTCTACAAGTCGAAGTATTTAATCTGTGGGGAATAGACTTCATGGGACCATTTCCGTCATCATTCGGAAATAAATATATACTTGTGGCTGTAGATTACGTTTCAAAATGGATCGAAGCAATAGCTCCTCCAACAAACGACACTCGAGTAGTGACTAAACTCTTCAAGAATATTATCTTCCCAAGATTTGGTGTACCCAAACAAGTCATAAGCGACGGTGGCTCACACTTCATATCCAAAATCTTCGATAAACTCCTAACCAAATATGGGGTGAAACACCGCGTAGCAACACCATACCACCCCCAAACAAGCGGGCAGGTGGAAGTCTCAAATCGAGAAATAAAACAAATATTAAAAAAAAATTGTCGCCACGTCAAGGAAGGACTGGTCAACCAAGTTACCTAAAGCACTATGGGCTTATAGGACAACATTCAAGACGCCAATCGGAACAACACCCTTTAAACTCGTCTATGGTAATTCATGTCACCTGCCAATGGAGATAGAACACAAAGCTTATTGGGAAATTAAAACCCTAAACCTAAGCTACACCACAGTAGGTGAGAAAAGGATCCTCGACATAAATGAACTGGAAGAGCTAAGGTTAGACGCATATGAGAATGCGAGGATCTACAAAGAAAGGATGAAGAAGTGGCATGACAAACTAATCTCTAGGAAGGAGTTCAATGAAGGAGATGTAGTTCTCTTATTCAACTCCCATTTAAAACTCTTTCCCAGGAAACTTCGTTCAAGATGGCCTGGACCCTTCGAAGTGACCAAAGTCTTTCCAAGTGGCGCCATTGAGATCAAAGGAAAGTCCACAAACCCATTCATAGTAAATGGACAACGTTTAAAACATTATCACAACATTGAAAACAAAGACTACGCTGCGAGTTTAACGCTTATAGAGCTACCGCCAAAAATAGGAGACTAATTTACGTCTGAAACGATGTCGTGCTAACGACATTAAACAAGCGTTGTGTGGGAGGCAACCCACAAGTTTTTCATTTATTATTTAATTTCTTTTAAAATCTCTTTATTTTTTTATTCTGATTATTATTATGATTCCTAGATTATTATCATTTCATATTTTATTTGTTTTCTTTTCTTTATTTACTAATTTTAGTACCGACTCATAGGCACTAACTAGCTAGACTAACTTATGGATACTATCACCTTCGCTACTGGTGCCCAGAAGAGGCGTTATGAGATATTAGCTCAGCGCCAGATGAATTTGACGACTTATGTGCATGATCCCACGTTAACAGTTCTAGGTATTAGGGAGAGTGTTATTTTTTGTTTAACCAGATAGGTTGGGAAGGATTCCTTGCCCATAAGTACCCCACCTATCAAAACCTTACCCTAGAATTCCTGAGCTCACTCCATTATAAACCTACAAGAGGATTAAGGCGTAGTAGAGGACAAATGTCATTCAGACTATTCGGCTTTACCCACCATTTCACCGTTCGTCGTCTTGCTGAGCTACTAGGATTTCCTAGATCCATATATGCTTACACAGAGACCCAGGAAGACGACTACCTTGATTTCGAGCTAAACCATTTTTTGAGGGATATAGTTGGCCAGTACCCTGAGGACCCTGACCGCCTGGATGTGACTGATATCCACAAACCAGCCATTAGGTATTTCCACCACATCTTAGCTTTTACCCTGTTCGGAAAACCTATAAACCGTCACTCAGTTTCTAGGGATGATCTATTTGTTATATAATGTGTTTTCCAGTCTAGACCTGTAGTTGGTGCATCATCTATGATCGCCAATATGTTTGCCATAGCCCAGTGTACCCATGGACCTATTTGTGTCGGCGGGCTAGTCACCATGGTAGCTGAGGCATTATCCCTGAGATCATCATTATCACGCCTTACGCCATATGGTAGATACCATACCATGGACATACCATTCCGTTTTAACATTACTCTCATAGGTAACCTAGACCCACCTCACTTTCAGCTTCTAATGCGAAATGATCTTGTCTACTACTTTACATTGCCTAGCCCAGAGAACGTGAGCGTCCATAACAAGAAAAACTGGTTGTATAACCTCGAGAAGACAGATGAGCATGACCCTGAGAGAGAGGAGAGCGACCCTTCCACACCTCCTAGTTACCATGAGTATACTCCACTAGACGACCCTACACCTTCCCATGTTACCGAAGTTGTCGATGTTCCAATGGTAGATCATGCACATACTATCGAGACATTGCATTCTGATGTTACTGCGCTCCGAGGAGAGCTCACCGCTGTTAGAGACGACATCGGCACACTTCGCTGTGATTTCTTTTATTTCATGGATGTCGTCACTGAGCAGTTCGACCATATCTATCAGATCCACCTCTAGGAGGCCCACGTGATCGCTAGTTTTGTTCCTGTGCCTCCCCGGTGAGGACACTGTTTGTTCTCAGTATGGGGGGGTTACATTATCATTTTGATGCTCATATTTTTCGGATATTTTGTTACAATCGATTCTAAATTTTTAGGATATTTATTTCATTCAATAGTATTTATTTATTTACTTCATTTCGCATTTCATATTCCTATTTTTCGTTTTTGGTTAATTTCTATATTTTTCGTTTTTGGTTAATTTCTATTTTTAGTTAATTTTTAATTCTATTCGATTATCATTCCTCCGATTCTACTCGAAGCATCATATTGATACACTTACACTAATTCCACGAAATATTGATTACAATACTAACACTCGATTGTATGCACTAAATATTATCGAATAGACGTATTATCTGTATTTTTCAATGTATCAATAATAATTCCTATCATATACCCTACAGATTGTGTGCCACTAACTATTCATATAAATATATAAACCATGTAACAATATTTAAACTATATGAATAAATAAAAAATGCTTTAATTTCCACGTCCAGTAAGATAACATGCACGCGGTCAGACAACCACAACACGCGCCTTTGACCCTGACGAACATCAGGAAGCATGTCCCTTTGACCCTGACGAATGTCAGGAAACACGTGACGATTGTCAGTTATAACCTCCCATATTTAAAATTTCTCATAAACCTCATTCATTTCCCACTCATAAAATCCATCTATTTAAACCCTTCTTCCATTCTTTAGTTTTCACCACTACCACCCACCTTCCTTCCATTCCTTCATCACCATTACATTTTCTTCTTTATCAAAAACATAATCATGGTCGCCCGAAGGAATCCACCCCGCGGAAGAAACCCACTAAACCAAGAAGAACCCGACATGAGCCATCTCGTGCTCCGGCAAGGGGAAATAGGCAAACTTCAAAGAGAACGATACATAAAATTTTATCGTCGAGGTTTGACATCCATAATATTTATCGACAACAGCTGCTTGCAAGAATTGGGGTTACGGAACAATATGCAAGGCTTGCTCGACAAAGCAGGCCTGAGCTTTATAAGCACGTTGAACACACCAACCTACGAGGCTCTGACGTTGGAATTATTGAGTTCCTACGCCTACCACACTCGCGATGATGCTGATGAACACCTAACTGGAGCCGCTCAATTTCGGATGTTCAACCGAGAATACACGCTGAGCCATGAAAATTTGAGCAAAATGTTTCGTTTTCCCCGTGGAAATGATGTGCAATATCGTATTCCCCCGCAAATAGATTAGAATGGAAGTGCATACGCACTATGGGAAAGAATAACTGGTGAGCCCAATGTTATTCCTGAAGCACGCTACGCCTCTCACATTCACAACCCAAATATTCGCTTCTTACACCGCATTATGGCCAACACGGTTTTTGGAAGGGCAAACAACAACAAAGTCAACACTAAGGAGTTGTATTCTCTTCACTGTGCCTTTTCACAAGATCTCTGTCTTAATCCCTTTACATTAATGATGTCCCATATTCAAAACCTTGTCACAAGAGATAGGACTATGCCTTTTTGTATTGGAGGCATTGTCACCACCATCGCAGTTCACCTGAACTGGGGGGAAAGGATTCAACTTCTACCTACGCTGCCAGCAGTTTATATGGACATTGATAACTGCAGAGTTGGTCGCCTGATCAAGGTAAGAGAAGCTGGAGGTTACCATCTGATGGTGAAGAATGAAGAAGTTCGTAGCGTCATCTTGCCAAATCACAGTCGTACAAATTTGGGCAATCCTGATAATTGGCTTTACAACCTGAATGCACCCGAACCTGGAGTAAATGGGCAAGGAAATCAAGGTGAGGCCAACAATGCTGTTGTTGATGAAATTGAAGAAGAATTAGAGCAGCAAGAGCCCTAACCACAGCACGCCAATAATCCTGCCACAATTGATGAAATTTATGCCGCAATAATGCAGCAGAACCAGCTGTCCACTCAATGCTACCAAAGCCTCGAGACATGCCAAATTGAGATGTTGAATCTCATGCAACAAATGCAGAGAGGCCAAAGCGAGTATGCTCACAGGCACAATCAAAGTATGCTGGAATTCACCACGGGAATGACGGAAGACATGCGAGCTTTAACACTTCATGTTGAAGACTTGCATAACGTTATTTCTCATGGTAATGGAGTCGAATCTTCCAGAAACAGTGAGAAAGCACGTAGAAGAGCAAGGACACGTGGCAGATTTCGAAGGCAGGAGGAGGAAGAATAATTGTCTAGTTTCCACTTCCCTTTTCCATCTTCTGTCAATATATTGAGGACAATGTATGATTCAAGTATGGGGGAGGAAGTATTTCCCTTTCCTAGTAATTTTTATTCTCTTTGTAATTTCCCTTCTGTCATTTCTAAATCAATACAATTTTTTGTTATTAAGTTATCTATTGAAGCATTTGTGCTGTTTTTCCGATTCCCCTATCTTTTTGAGCCCTATCAAATTTTTTTTTAGAGTCTTATGCATAACTTGACTCATTTGACAAGTACATAGGCTACAAGATCTTTAATAGTTAGAAATTATGGCAAGATTAAGAGAAATTACTACCGTCTAGACATTCTACAACCCCAGAGTATGATAGACTAGTTCAAGTACCTGTTATTCCAAAACCCTGAGTTTTAGTCTTTGTAGTAACCCTGAGTAGTTTATATTAGCAGTCAGCACCGTCTTAAACACAAACTACGTAGGAAGTCGATAAATATAAGTGGATGATCTAATTTATTATTTCAGAAAAATGTTACAAGCTTTAAGAAGATAGGTAATACACCAATTAAATTGGGCGATCCTTACCCGGTCGTTTAATCCAAAGGATGTAAGCCTTACAAAGTAACATTAAAAATTCTTTGTTAGATGGTTTAGGAGCGTCTGGTACTGAACTTGGTAGGGCAGATTACGGTCTGATCCCCCGCATCTTGCAATTGGATAGAAAAAGGTTGCCATATTACTGTGCCAGAAACCTAAGTGCTAAAAAAGGGATCATAACCACTAACCGGCTATTCTGCTATGTGCGTGCAAGGATAAAGGGCTTAATGTGATTGCGCTAGAATGAAAGGGACGAAACGAGACAAATACTCGAGGTAGGATATGATAGCATATGTAACTAGTTTACGTAAAATGGGATTATCTAGTGTCATTATCGTAGTAATGGAGCATGAATCAAGCTTTCAATTTTCTGACAAAAACACAATGCAGTCGTATATGAGTTGATTCGAGTCATGTATGTGCATCTGACCATGTTTAGAAAAACATCGTACTGAGCATTTGCTTGAGGACAAGCAAAGTTCAAGTATGGGGGAGTTTGATAACACACAAATATATGATATTTTTAGCTTGATTTGCATAAATTATTTCCCTTATTTTATTTTAATTTTATTATTTTATATAGGTATTACGCGGGTATTCATTTATTTTGCAGATAAATATTAAGTTAAAGACTTTGGAAGAAATGAAGAAAAAGGGTGCAAAAATAGCAAAAGGGCCAAAGAATAAAAGAAGAAGAAAGTATAAGCCCATCACAAGGCGTGAGCACGTGGTCCACTAGCATAAGGACCTTGACGATCGTTAAGGCACGCTTCCGGTCTTCACGGGCATAATGGACTAAGTGACCAACGTCACTTGGACTTGATGAACGTCACAGGCCCACCTTTTCCTTCTTTGACCATGTAGTCTGCAAATCCAACGGAAGAGGAAAGTTCAAACACCAAACCAACGACCATCCTATTTTTAAGCTCCACTCAGTCAACACATGAAGTATGTAACCAACTCCGTGGTCCTATTTTTTGTCAAAGAACTCGAAGTGTTCCTATATTTTCTCAAACCTACGTATCGCACAAAGTACTATAAATAGAACCATGGACACAACAAACCAGGGGTGACCTTTTTATATTTTGAGAATTTCATTTTCCTTAAGCATTTTTTCTTTGAACATTTTTTTCCTACAATTTTCTATTTCCTCTAGCATTTGTTTTCTGTGCGATTGTCTCTATTCCTGATCGAAGAAAAGCCTACTAACTTGTGGAGGAGTGCTTTTAGTCAAGAGTTAGAAGTAATTGTACCCGTATCCAGAATTATTATCCTCAGGTTTATTTTTATGAATTGTTATTGCTTTTAATTAATATAATCATGTTTATTTTGTTTTGTCTTTGGAATTGTTCTGTGATTTGGTCTAATATTATACTAGGCTAGAATTCATATACCGGTATGTAAGGTCACATAACCAAGGGATCAAGTGACTCAGTTGGGTAATTTTTACTACAAAACCTTTTTCTGGTCTAAGTTACTATTTTTAATCGATAAATTGTTTTGTTACGAAAGTAAAGAACGGATAGAGGTTAGGGTCAACAAAGCGGAAGTTTGAGATCTTTCAACTGGACAGTAGTAATTAGGCATTGGCTTAAAATACAGCGGAAGCACTTTAAAGTTAATTAAGATTCTATTTCGTTTTCAAAAAGTGTTTTTAACTCCTGCGGGATGGCGGAAGAGTACGTTATGACTTAACTGCATAGCCTAAATCAATAAAACGACAGTGTGAGATGAGGGCTTTTAAACTAAATAGATTTTACTAAAAGTTGTTTTGAAAATGCAAAGACACCCAACCGGTTGCTAGTTCCCGAGGTCCGACCATTACATACTGGTAGTTCCGCTTACTGATAATTAAAATTAAACTTAATTTAGTATTTAGTTTCCAAACAAACCAATCAAATGTTCATTAGCTTTAGATTTGCAAAGTAACAATAGAAGACGGTAGTTCGATTCATCAGTCTTTGTGGTTCGATATCTTTTAAAACTACACAATAAGACTGTGCACTTGCAGTCTGAATCATTAGATACCTCAGTGTAATCCGATCAAGGGTGTACTTTATTTGGGCTGAGTAATTCAGGGGGTGCAAAAAGTATGGCCCTGAATCCAGATATTGGATTCAAGCCCTAACGCGGGAGGGAGGTGTACAATTGAACAAAGAAGTAAAAGTGGGGGTACATTCAGCAAGGGCCCAAGTTCAGATATTGAACTGGGCCTAGTAGCGCATGATGGGTGTAAGTTATATTGAAAGAGTAATTTGAAAGGTGCAAGGAGCATTGGGCTTGGCCCAAGACAAATGTTGGATCTGTTGACCAGCTTATGGGAAGGTACAACGTGTTATCATGGGCGCGTGTGTCATGGGGCGTCTGATGGTGATCAAGCGTTAGTGATGGAAGGCGTATGATAGGGACATTGGGACTGCGAGCATTAGATCATGGGAGGTTTATAAAAACGCAGGCCCAATGTTAGGCCTCATTTTCCCTTCTTATTTCTCTATCTCTATCCTTGTTCTCTCACTCCAAACAAAATTCTAGAGAGTGATTTTCTCCCATCTCTCTAGAATTCAGGTGACCGAGAATCGCCTCAGCCGCTGATGCTGCCTTGCACCGCCCTGAGCCACCCTTCACCCGTCGTAGAAACCCAGTTCTCTAATTAAACTTCAATCGGGAACTTCATATGTTTATCCATACCACCACCAAAACCTAGAACCCTTTACACATTCAACCTAAGCCCTCAGAACCCTAAGTGTTTTATACCTAACCCCAGGGTTCTGACATGAACCCTAGAAATCTTCAACCCAGAAACGTTTATCCAGATGAACCCTAACCCTAGACACCAAGAACCCTAAACCTAACTAAACCTAAACCTAACCCCAAGTTTCCATAAAACCCCAAATTAACCATAAAACAACAACAATATCAACAAAATCAAAACCATAAGCTAAGTTCAATCGCGTTTACCTCTCCTGTAGTGACTATTTTAGTATAATTCATCTTCTGATTTCTCCAATCTTGTCTTCTAATTCCTCCCTTTTTGATTACAAGTGTGAAGTGTGGTGGCAACAGCGAAGAGGATGGAGGCGCGACTTGAAGCTCATATCTAGGGTTTCAGAAATTGAAACCAAGATCTCAAGGAGGTGGCTGACTCGCGGATGGACTTCTCTGCTTACAATTTCTTCTCCAATTTCTTTCCTCTTCTCCTTTAATATTTCTTGTCCTATTTTTCTTAGAAATTTCTAGGTTATTTATAGGTTTGATTTTTAGACAGTTTAGGAAATTATTCTGTAATTGTCGTTATGAATTATTGGTTAGGAGTAGATTGATGAATTTAGAATATGTAATTGATATGATTTGATTTTGTATTAATAATTTGTTATGTAATTGATTGTAGTAAGTTTAGATTTGATTTAATTATATGTAAATTTGATTTATTTTTTAGATTTGTTTGAGTTTCTGAAGATTCGATTTGGTCTTTGATCGAATATACGTTTCTTTTTAATTTTCGGGCTTGTAAACAATTGCTTACGGAACAAGAATTAATCAAGGTGTAGTTGGACAAAGGGTTTAAAACCCTAATGTTGACTTTAGTCAAACCTAAATAAAACAAATGTATAATAATAAAGAAATTAAAATAATAATTATAGGAAATAAATACAACAAAGCTATATAACGCAGGTGGGCCTCTGTCCCAAAAAAGAAAATGGCCCTTTCAAAAAGATGACCAAATCTGAGCCTCTAATCTTTAAAAAAATTTCTATCCCAATTAAAAAAATACACCCCTCTTGTTAAAACACATGAGCTCCTTTATGGGCCATCAGATTTTGATGGCCCAAAACACCACCCCTTTAGTTTATATCATGCACCTCCCTTCATTATTTTGAACCGGGCCAACACACAATTATCTTGATGGGCCATATATTTTGATGGTCCATTTAAGACACTACACCCCCTTTCTATTAATTCTCTTTATTCCAAATGGGTTTTTAAGAACAAAATATTTTATGGGATAAATGATTCAAAAACACACCCCCTTAATGGGCTATCAATTTTGATCAAAGAAGAAAAAACACACACCCACCTTTTCTAAACAACAATTTTTAAATGGGCCATTAGATGTTAATGAACCATTAAAAAACAGCCACACCCCCTTCTTATTATTATTTAAACCCCCAAACAATCTGAACCATATGATTTAAAGATTTGAAAAAAAATAGTAGCATACAATGATTATCTGATGGGTCAAGATTGGGATATGACAACAACAGATGCAAACAAAGAGACTAAACAAGAATCCTAGAGCCAAGATTCTAGAAGGTACAAGAGCAGATGATGAAGGTTCAGAAATTTTTGTCAAAATCATCTTGAGCATAGTTTGAACAGATTCATTGACTTTGTCTTGAGATTTGAAATGTTCTCTGAACATTTTCTGCTCTTTCCTTATTTCATCAACGTCTGTTTTCAGATTACAGGCAGACTCAGAGTTGGATTCTATTAGAGCTTGCTGCTTACCTTTTTCTTCAGCAGCCTTTGCAGCTTCTGCAGCCAATATGGCTTCCTCTGCAGCTTTAACTTATTCTTCTTCTTCTGCTTTTAGTCTTGCTGCTTCAGCTCAGCAAGGCGAGCTTTTTCTTCAGGTTCTCTTTGCTTAGTAGCAAGTAGTTGAAAAGCTTGAATCCGTTCCACCTTGTCCTAGACCAACTGAACTTCTGCATCCATCGTAGCTTCTGAAAAACTTTGTAGTATTTCAAATTCTAAAATTGTAACCGATTTGAAAAGAAGAGTCACTACCATTAATTTTTATCCAAAAACGGGAATATAAAGGAATAACCCTAATTGATGATACAAAAATTCTAAGCTCTTGACTCACTTTAGACGAAGGTAAGGTGTTAGGCACCCTTCATCTACCTTGTTCACAAGGATACTAGGGTTTAGGTTTAAGATTTAGGAATAGAGTTTTAATTTTTTAGTTAGGGGAACTCGCTACAATTTTTAAGTCGTATGCCTACGTATCCCCTTATGAGGAATCATAGTCCCAATTCGTAGTTCGTATTTGTTTGGTTAGTTTTTTTATATGACTTCATAGAATTGATTTCAAATTATCCTTGAACCTTGTCTGGGTTGTAAGTTGAGTGATCGTAGACGGAGTTCGCAGTTAATTTAAAAAGTAATTCTATTTGATTCTTTTTCGAAAATATCTTGATTTTGATTATGTTAGTAGAAAATGATTTGATGTTGTTGGTTAGCTATTTTGAATTTTGATTGATCGAGTATGGTTGGACGTAGAGCGAATGAAGTCTGATAAAGTCTCCTCATAACGTGGCCAAATATTGGCCACGTGTCACTCATTGGTGAATTACGTGGGTCTTAATATTTCAAGGTTGTTCAGTTAATTTACAAGGCGTTGAGTCAATCAAAGAATATAGCGAGTGTATATCTGTCAATCCTGTTATTTGTAATATGTTGAATTAATTTGATTGAAGAAGAATGTTTGATTTATGTACAAGCTAATTTGTTTATTTAAGAGTGAAAAAGATATCCTTTTAAAATCTTTTAATTATTGAATTTTATTCTTTGCGTTTATTTTATAATAAAAAATAAATAAAATATTTTAATTATTGAATTTTATTCTTTGCGTTTATTTTATAATAAAAAATAAATAAAATCTTTTAATTATTGAATTTTATTCTTTGCGTTTATTTTATAATCAAAAATAAATAACTAACTAAAATAATCAAACCAAAAAATAAAGTGTTAATTAAAAGAGAGAGAAAACCCTCTTGGGGGTATACGTGTGGATATGATTATAGGATACAACTGGGAATGAATTCTAATTGTAGAAAGAAAATTGAGTTGAAATAAATCACATTTTATAATAATTACATCTAATTAATTATTCCTAAAAAAATAAAAATGAATGAACTATACCATTATCACTCTAAAAAACAAAATAATCAAAAGATGTTGTTGCATGATATATTTAATAGTTATAATTTTCAATAAAAAACAGATTTATTAAAAGAAAGAGAAAAAATAATATACACACATTTTCTTAATGCGGTACAAGTGAGTCCACGTGACTATAACTATTACGCAGAGTAAGATAAAGAATAAAATAAGTACATATTTGAAATAACAATCATGTGAAGACAGAGAAAAAACTATGAGTACTGATTCACTTCTCACATCAAAGAACAAACATAAAGTCATTGAAACCAACACGAAAACAAATACAAAGAGAAAAGTAGAAGCTGACCGGAGTGATTGTACCGCTGGAGAAGGAACATGTTTTGTGTGTTCAAGGCAACAACGATGTTGACAAAGGTGGATGCACGGTGGTTTCGGATGGTGCATGCGGGTTGCAGCTGCGGTGTCGTGGCGTGTACAGTTCCGGCGCGGCTGAGGATGTTGTCGTTGATATTGTTAGATATTTTTGTTTTTTGATTTGTTTTTCATAGTTTATATTTGGAAACCCTGGAATAAACTAAAAATAAGAGAAAGATTGAGATGGTGAAATTGTGGATTTTTGAATGAAAAATAATGTGAAAAAAATGACTTATTCATAGTGATAATTAGGTCAACAAATTAGGAAAATATAGTTGATTGACAAATCAGATATTCCTTGGCCAGTAAACTGACTAATTAGAAACTGATTATGACAGAAATTGATACTAATTCACCAATAAAAAACAACTACTAAGAAAAGGAAATATTTTTGACATTTATTATAATTTTTGCACTTAATTTTGGTTAAAAAAATACATAAAATCAAATAAATAATTATTTTTAAAAATGTCATAATAAAAAAATATGAAAATTAATATTTAAAATATTAAAAAATGATTCTTTTGTGATTTTACAAATAACTAAAAATAGAAATAGTTAGTAATAAATAAACAAAAATATCCTAAGTGCACAAATTGAGATTTGAACCATTGACCATATTCTTCCAAGCTTTATTCCTTATCAAGTGTACTATGTTACTCATTTGAAATAAAAAACCCAATTGAAAGTATATGAAAGTGAACAAGTAGTTGCTATTTAAAATATAAAATAATTTGAAATAAACTATTATATATTTTTAAATGAGCAAAATAAATTATTGTTAAAATGTTAGTAAAATTGAACCAAAGAATATTATAAAAATCAATGTTAAAAATATTTTTTAATGTAGAAATAAAGGGCGGGCATATTTTGGGTATGACAATTGTCCTTATTTAATTACTCTTCAATTGAAGGGTGCGAGAATATGCATGTCTCACACATTCGAAACAGAGGGTTATTAAATAATGGAAGATCCCAAAATTTGACCCAAGGTTGGCTAGATAAGCATATACTATAAAGCATACCCCAGAGAATGAAGAAAGATAGGCAAAGATGATAATGTATCATCTTACCAGAGTTAGGGCAAGAAGTATGATGACACAGATAAATCGTCAATACCTAGAAAAATGATTGTAGATTTTTGCGTATATACCATGCTCTAAGGGGTAAATAACACAAGTTTGAAAATTGACTTACTAATGCTTCGAGGCTAACATAGTAAGCTTAATGCAGATTTTGTCTATTCATCACAGCCTAGGGGATGAATAAAACAGAGTTAATAATACATTGCCGCATGGAGACCAACACAATGAATTATGTCACAGATTTCATATATTTACTACAATCTAGACAGTAAACGGTACAAGGATGAACTTGTGCATTTATCACGACCTAGAGGATAAACGACACGAGGATAGGCTTATGTATTCATCACGACCTAGAAGATGAACAAAATAATCCTGATAATCCGCATACCTACCACAACCTAGAGGATAAATAATTAAAAAGTTTGTGCGTTTATCACGACCTAGAGGACAAACGACACGAGAATAGGCTTATGTATTCATCACGACCTAGAGGATGAACAATATAATACTGATAATTCGTACACCTACCACAACCCAGAGGATAGATAATATGAGGATATGCTTGTGCATTTATCATGAACTAGAGGATAAACGACACGAGAATATGCTTATGTATTCATCACGATCTCGAGGATGAACAACATAATCATGATAATTTACATACCTACCACAACTAAGAGGATAGATAATACGAGGATGAACTTGTGCATTTATCACAACCTAGAAGATAAACGACAAGAGGGTGGGCTTACGTATTTATCATGACCTAGAGGATAAATAATGTAATCTAGATAATTCGCCTATATATCACAACCTAGAGGATATATATTTGAAAAGTGTTTCGATAATCGAATCTTAGATAACTAAACCAAACATAAGATCAAAGTTTTACCGGTTGTGTCTGTTCACAACCAAGGTGTTTGTTTGTTTTGCGGATAAGAGAGTTCAACATTAGGCCCCAAGAAAATTCGTAGTTTAACAAACAAAAATTGAAAATATGCCATGCATGATGTATATACATAATGCCTTAGATTGATATGGAACCCAAAATGTATGTGCATTGAGTATTTTATATATGCCCCAAATGTTTTTAGATGCACCAAATGTTATGAATGACCTTGATACTTTGATGTGGTTATGTGTACGTCATGCTTGATGTGAGATTCTTAACGAGAAATCTACTGCCGAGATTTCCAAATAATATACTATCGAGATTCAAATACAAACAACCTACTGCCGAGAGCTTTTGGAAAATCATCTGCCAAGATCACCCAGGGGAATCTACTGTCGAGATTCTGTTAAGAACTACCTTCTGTCGAGGTTGTAATACGGTGGGAGAACTGACTTGGTTGTTTTGCGTTTGATCGCAATTATTGCAGTTAGAAAGAGTCACCACCGACTTTTCTTTTATCCAAAAGGAAAGGTGGAAAAGAACAGGAAAAACCTTTGAGATTATTTCTTAAGTTCGGGGGTAGATTATGAAGAGGGAAGGTATTAGCACCCTTTTCATCCATAGTTATCTATGGGCTCTTAGTTGCTTGCTAGATCATTTGCTTTTGTTTGAAAATATGCTTTGTGGTGGTTTTGAACGTATTTTGAAAAGGAGTCTTCGTTTAGGCAAACTTTGTAATGGTTCTCGTTCGTAAGAACGTATACAAAGTGTTGGACTTTTTAAAATATTTTAAGTTTTGAAAGTTTGTTTTTGAAAGTGTTTGATGTTTGTTTTGAAAATGAGTAAGGATGTTTGTTTTGAAAGTGAGCAAGAAACTAAGAACATTTCTACCTACTCAAAAGTTATTTTCGTTCATTTCCTCCTTTCCTTTGATGTTGCTATCTTACCATTGATTGATAAGAAGCCTTATCTTTGGATGTAAAGGGACGGGCGCGGGTCATCGTATGGTCATGATAGTAATGTTGTAAGATGTCTTAGCATTTCCTTGAGGGACTAAGATCATTTTGAAGGGCAACATTTGAAGCTTCATCAAGGGACTATGATCTTGTATTTTGATTATTTTTGCTAAGACATCCCACATGCATAACATGACCATTTTTAGGCAACAAGTGGAGTTAACCTTAAGGGTGCATGTGTGAATTATGTGTTTGATTTGTATGCATTTAATCTTTGATTATGGTTATATACTTGTTGATTTTTATCTTTCCGTACAAACCTTAATTTACTAGTATTCATATGAAAGTGATAAATTACAGAAAATAAATATTCTACGCTATTACAATCATTAAGGGGATGGGGTGTACAAATTTACGAATGGGGATTGTAAGAAATTTAAGTCCTAATTATTTACTACAACCATATTGAAATAATGTACAAGAAATATAAAACAGACTTGTTTTGTTTTTGTTAAGAGATGAAAATAAGTTTGCTTAAGAATATATTTTTAGTCTTTTGGTTTTGGAAGAAATAAAAATAAAGTATGTGAATATAAAAATATTTTTGAGTGTTTTTGGTTAAAAAATGGTGGTAAAAATAATAAGAGGAAAAGGAGTTAGAATTAAAGCATGGCTGGAGTAAGAAGCTCTGACTCTGGTGCGCTTCAAGTCAGAAGGAAAATGTTAGCAGAAAAAGGGACAGTCAGAAGTTCTGGTCTGGGTACACTAAAGTTCTGGGGTTGCTGGGAACAAGGGAAACCCTAGAAGTTCTTATGCAACTAGCAGCCTAGAAGTTCTAATATCACTGGAAGGTCAGAAGTTCTAGTTGTTGAGAGAGTGTGGAAGTTCTGGTAGTTGAGAGTTTGGAAATTCTGGTTGTAGCTGGAAACCTAGAAATTCTAGGGGTTGCTGGCAAGCTAGAAATTCTGATGATGGGTATGTGAAGTGTCAATGCTGTTGGGTGGGAATGTTTAGAAGTTCTGGCCTAGGATAACTGTTTTAACAAACAACTAAAGGGGATTGATCTAGAAGTCCTGATCCATCTAATGGGGTAAAAATGTTAAGAAATAAACACAAAAGGGTGTTTATGGGGCTAGAACTCAGGACCATTGGCACTAATGTTTTATGCATGCACTCTCTACCACTGGGGTGGCTATACATCCGGTGTTAGAAGCAAAAAACATAAACATATAACACAAAGTAAGTTCTGATGATGAACTTCATCTCCTTCTCCATGCTAATCAGAGCATCTGCATCTTAGTCATTTCTCAACAAAATAGAAAATGCATACATAGCAGTTATAGCAACTTTCATCATGGTTTCAGAAACGCAAAATATCAAAACATATGGCAAACATGAATTTTGCTAATCCTAATTCTGAATCTTAATTTCCTTAAGAAGTTATGAACTGCAATTCTCCTTACTTAAGCAAGAAATACATAAAATCTATGAACATGTACATCATCGGAGTCAGGATGTCTATATTGTATCTTTGGACATGCAAGTCTATTAATGCCTAAGTAATATGATGAGAGAGCAGAAACTTACCTTGCAGCTGGAAAATGTCCTGTGAGCTGGAGCCTGGTTCTGACTGTTGTGATGTTCTGGTCAGCTTCCTCACGTGCTCAGAAGGTTGGGACAATCTTTAACTTGAGTTATGAATGGCTGGAAAATTCTGGAACAACCAAGAAGCAAAGTTTTGATTTTGAAATGAAAGTTGGTGGAGATGGAAGTGCAGTCTGAAAACAGAAGTTGGGATGACTTCTAAATATGTATCAGCAACTATGTTAATAATTGGGTCGAGAAACACTTGAGAAAAATTGGAATTTGAATGGAAAAATCAAAGGCTAGCAGGTTTTGCATTTGGGCTGCAGCTTTAAGTTCTTGGGAGATTTTAGCAAGGTTTCAAAGCTTTTCTTTTCAATTTTTTTCGACCTCTTTACAGTTGCCAATGAAGTTAAATTTATAGGTAAGGATTTTGTTGCTTGGAGAAGTCAAGAGTACAACCATCATGCTAGGGCGCTGACTTGTTCTTGAAGCAAGTTAAACAAGTATAGTGGTTAGCAGCTTTTAGCCGTGCCTAAGCTGGATTTGTAAGCATGAATTAAGTAAAAGTACCATCAGAGGCAAAAACAAAGCATGGGCCCAGCATAAACTTGTACAAAAGTTTGCTTTTCAAGGACAACAATGGTACTTCTATCTCACACATGGGGAAATCCTTTGGATAAAAAACTCAAAAGTGGTTGTGAGTATTAAATGATAATGAGATTTATCAAAACAGAAATCCTACAATATGAGATTATGTATCATAGCTTAATTCTGGGTCAGAAGTTCAACATTAGCGTAACTTAGAATAAACATCCAACTTCTGATCTTTGAATCTCTTTGCTTCAACATGTTATGAGGGAGTTCTCAGATTTTCCAGAAAGTTTGTAACATGCTTTACATACCTTCTTTGAATTACTCTTGCAAATTCTGACTGGTCCTACATGAAAATTGGTCCAGAAGTTGTAACCAAATTCTGATTTGAAAATGCTCAGAATTTACTAAGTGTTTAAGATTCAGGGACGTGTCTTCGAAGATGTACAACTTGAGATCCAATCATTTATAGAAGAAGTTATGTTCTACAATGTTTTAGACCTCGTTGAGGTCTACAACTCTTGTGTTAGAAGTTCTTCCAGAATCAATTTGCATCATGGTGAAAATATGGCCAGAAGTTCTGAATTTATCATATCTCCTAAACACTTAGAAAAATTTCTAAGTATTTAGAATTTTGACTTTTTTCAACACAATCTTGACTTTTGATTTTCTTGATGAAACAAACTTCATATTCCAACATGTCTTGATGGAATATGATTCTTGGAACTTGATTTTGATCCAAAAGTCAAAGTTTGACTTTTCAGTATGCAATTGACCATTTTGCCCTTGTGCCAATTCCAAACCTAAAGTGATGTATTAGTGTTGTAAACTGGATGTCATGGCAGATCTTGTGAGAGAATCCTTGAGAAATGAGAGGGCAAATTTTGGGGTACAACAACTTCCCCTGTTCAATCTTCTTAAACCTGAAGAGTTAGATTGGCGAGTTCGCCATCCGTGACTTGAAGGTGGAAGATGATTGAACACTAGAGTGCCCAGAAATTTACATCCGATGATGTGTTAGTTGGTTGTGTAGGGAATGGGCTTAGAGATGCCATTCATATGTGACTGGGGAAAGTATCAGGATAAATCTTTTGGTTAATTTAAACTGGAGTGGTAGATGTCTTTGTCTGTAGATTTTTTTTTTTGCAAGGAAAAAGGTTAGTCGCATGCAGATGTGTGCATGGTGTAATGATGTTCTCAAAATAAATGAGATTATGCTGTATGCATTTGTCATGTATGTGTTATGGTTTATGAACGTGCTGTGTTTCTTGAAGTGTGTCTTTGTCTAGGAAAATAAATCCTTGACAAAATGCTGATGAGCCTTGGGAAGTGAGCTCCTAGACTGCTTCTGGGGATGAAGAGTATGCTCCTCCGATTTTAGGATGTTTCCGCTAGGAATCCCTGTTCTGTTGTTTGAGGAAAAACTCCACTGGGGAATACTGGCTTTTTAAAAAGACTCTATGGAGAGTGCTGATTTCTGCTTGGGAAAAGAGTTCAATGCTTTACTGGGGAATTATTCTTGACTGGAGAGCATCGAAAACTGGTTGTCATCTGGTTGAAATCCAGGCTTGGCAGCAATCTGCTGAGGATAATGAAGTTGACTGCTATCTGATTGTATTCCAGGCTTCGCAGTAACTTATAGGGGAAAGTTAAATTAACTGTTATCTGGTCAGAATCCAGGCTTCATAGAAAATTGCTTGAAGTTTAACTGTTATCTGGTCGGGTTCCAGGCTTCACAGTAACTTGAAGTGGTAACTACTATCTTGTCGGGTCCAGGCTTCATAGTTTTTTTTGAAAAGTTACACTATCATTTGTTCGGGTCCAGGCTTCATAGTGATTTGTCGGGATTGTAGCTAGTTGTTATCTGGTCAGACTCCAGGCTTCACAATTTGCTTGAATAGACGAAGTTGAACTGATATCTGGTCGGGTCCAGGCTTTACAGTAACTTGAAGTGGTAACTATTATCTGGCCGGGTCCAGGCTTCATATTTATTTTTGAAAAGTTACACTGTTGTAACCCAAAATTTTCCCTCTCCTTTTATCAATATTTCCCCTCACAAGACTCTTTGGACTCAAGACTAAATTAGGGTTTTGCTCTGCTCAAGACATCTCCTTGCATTGATGACCTAAATTAGGGTTTGAGTTTGCACATGGATTTTTGGACTTTCAATGCTCAACGTGACTTTCATACTTCATGTTGGACTTACAAGATTGCCTCTACCAAGTTTCAAGCCTTGAATCAAATTTTTACCCAGTCAATTGGACAGTTGACCTAGAAATCAGCTGTATTGGGGAAAAAAGTCAACTGTGGCCAATTTACAGTCAAACCTCACAATTTTTTATCCACATCAACATTATAGGCTCATATGAACCATTTGATCAAGTTTGGACCACAACTCCTCAAGAAATTTGATCAGATCATCAAAAGGGCAAAATGGTCATTTTTAGGGTTTTGACTATATAAGGGCAATTTCTGATTTTTAACTTAGCCAATGGCAAATTGGGTTCAAGCATAGATTCAAGGACTCAATGTAATCATCTTGACCTATTCACAAGGTTCAAAAGATCTCAATTGCATTAGATTGACAGATGAATTTTCCAGTCAACTAATCAAAAATCAAGTGCACACTGAAAAGTCAAACTTTGACTTTTTGGTCAAATTAAGTGCCAAGGGTCATTTTTCATCAAAATGAGTCAAAACATGAAACTTGTTCATCAAGAAACCTAATTTTGCAAATTAGGGTTTAAGATTGAAAAAATTTCATAACTTCGAATTTTTTCTAAGTTATGAAATTTTCTTAATTTTTCCCAACTTTGCCCAACATTTTCACCATGATGCAATTGGATTCAAACAAAACTTCCAACATGAAAGTTTTATTCCTCCACAAAGTCTACAACTTTTATTCACAAAGTTTTCCCAAAAGAAGCTTGGATCTCAAGTTATGATTTTTGGAACAAGAGTCCATGAAACTTTTAACTTAGTGAAATTTTGCCCTAGTTTAGGCAGGATTTTGACCTATCTTCTTGACCATTTCTCACATAGTTACACTTGTAATTTCAAAATGAATTTCAAATATGGATTGTATAGCATGTTACAAGCTTTCCAAAATGTCAAATAACTCTCCAAAATCATTTGTGGTTAAGGAGAATCGAAGGTTTGAATTTGGCAAAAACTCACTTTTGATCCATGGCATTTTCATGTTGAGACAAGTTGCAACTTCCATCCAGCATTATTTGTACTTGATTACAGGTCCCTAAACCCTTTCATACTCAATAATTAAATGCAAATCCATTGGTTTGAATCTTTGTTCTGGTTATTAGAGGATTATACAAGAGATTAATCCAAAAATAGCAAAAGGCAACATTGTCATTTTTGTCAAATTTGCTTTATGTCAAATTGCATTCTTGAGCCTTGAGAAAAATCTTGTACAACAAACAATATCCACAAACTGGGGGGGTCAAGATCATAAAGTGTATGCTGGTAGATAGCCTGTACATGCCTGTCTTGCATCACTTGTTACTTTTGCTTAAAATACAAGAAACTTGCCCAAGAGCCACAATTGGCATATCTGATATAACCAACCCTTGCAAGCATTGGAGACAAGTTTTGGACATTCCCTTGATCCAGAAACACGAGCCATTGAGCCCTCAAACCTTCCAAAACATAAAATCACCTTCCTCTTGCAAAACAGGGCAACTTCTGCACTTTGAGTTCTATCTCACAAACCATTCGTGCGTTTTGCCCCAAACCTGTTCAAACACCTTCCATATAACCTATTCAAGCTATCCAAACCATTAGGCAGTGACTGTAACTCCATTTGCAAGCTTCACCATTTCTGTTTTCAGCTTGTGCAGGTTGAGTTCTACAAGCTTGTTCAAGCACATCCAAGGCAAACTAGGCATTGGGGAAGGTCAAAGGAAGTTCAAGCAAGCTCCCAAGCACCTCAGGCCTCACTGAAAAGCTCCACATTGCCATATTCGTGTTCAACTGAAATAGGTATTTTGCAACTTCCTATCTCTCTATTTAGGAATCATTAGGCTTAGGTTTGTGAATAAAAAATGTAGTACTCATAGCCCTGAAGTTGTACATATGCTCAGTTTTCATTTAAGTTAAGCGTGTTAAGAGAATTTGATTCATGAACTTCCTGAAAAAATTAGGTTAGAATTTAGGGCCAGAGAAATTCTCTCTGGTCTTTGAGAGTTAGAATGAGTTCTTTACATGGTTGGAACCGTCTTGAAAAATGCTATAACTTTGGTGTTATGAATTTTTGCATTAGAGCACGTATGCAGGTTTTCCATATTTGAGTCAGGCGCGCACGTTTTTGGTTGACAAAGGTTGAAGATGAAGTTCAGTGGGATGGGCTTGGTTCTGGCATTATTTTTGACACCCCTTCTTTACTGATTGCACCCCCTGGCCCATTTCTTTATATTTTTGTATTTTCATTTTATTTTTCATTTCTGATTTTATTTTATATTTTCTAAACATAAAAAAATACCAAAAATATTTTTATAAATTTTCACATTTATTTTTATATTTTTATTTTATTTTTCTAACATGAAAATAATTATTAATTAGTATATATTTTTTATTTTCTTTAATAAAAACAAATAAACATTTTAGAGATATTATATATTTTTATTTTATTATCTATACATATAAAATAATATTTTTCCACATGTTTTTATTTCTTAAATATCTTTGTATATATTTATGTTTACTTTCTTGTACATAAAATAAATAATATAGTATATATTATCTTAAAACAAAAACTAGGGTTTTCACCTTTATTTAAAAATAAAATTTTTCTAATATATTTTCATTTTTTGACATGTGTACATATTTCATTTATTTTTATTTTATTGTATATAAATAATATAATTAATATACTTTCTTAAAAGAAAATTAGGGTTTTTACCCTTAATAAAAATAATTTTTTTAATACATTAAATATTATATTTTACATACATAAAAATAAATATAAAAAAAAACATCTTTTACATATTTATAACATTTTGCATATTTATATTTAAATTGTTTATTTAAATATTGCTCATTTATTTGATACCATTTATTCAATTTGGATGTAATAGTAAATATTAGGATTTTATTTTCTTGCAAATACTCCCCCATTCAAAATTGTATCCTCCCTTCCCATATCAAATGTTGTAATAGTGTAGATTTATTTTACGCACTTTATGCTTTCAAATATGTCATGTTAGAGATTAGGGTTTGTATGCAAAAAAATCCAAAATCAAAACAAATAGCTTGACTAATACAAAGATAAAAAGCATGTAAATTGACAACACAATGCACACAGGCACCCCTAGGGTTTCATCCACTTGTTGCCTTTAAAATGGCCATGTTATGCATGTTGATTACTTTGGCAAAACAAAAACAAAACAAAAGATCATAGTCCCTCGATGACGCTATCTTGGTTGCCTATATAAAAATGATCTAGTCCCTCAAAAATTTGCTAAAGATACTTAGCACAATTGCTATCATGGTCAAAATGATGACCCGCGCCTGTCCCGTTTAACATCCTAATACAAGGTTGTTTACCAAATGCAATGGTAAAACAACACTGTCAAAAGGGTTAAAAATGTGTAGGAAAGATCTTTGAGTAAAATAGGGTAGATAACTCTTAGTTACTTGATCAAAACTTGCAAAAACATCCTTGCTATTTTCAAACATACATCACAACACAATTTCAAAACATTTCCCAAAACAAACTTTCAAATATTGAAATATCTTTTCAAAAGACAAAAATACCTTTGTATACATTCAAACAAGAATCATTACAAAGGTTGCCACAACGATGGCCTCTTTTCAAAACATTTTCAAAAACCACACACAAAGCACCATTTCAAACAATTGAAAAGCAAAAGCAAGTGATCTAAACAAGTAACTAAGAGCCCATGGATAACCATGGATGAAAAGGGTGCTTGCACCTTCCCTTTTCATAATCTACCCCCCGAACCCAAGAAAACATCTCAAAGGTCTTTCCTGTGCTTTTTTACCGTTCCTTTGGATAAAATAAAAAGTCGGTGGCGACTCTTGCTAAATCGAAACATTTGCAAACATAAACACAAAACCTCAAGTCAGTTCTCCCACAGCATCACAGAACTGGCGACTCTGCTGGAGAATAATCTAAAAGTGGGGTTACCTTAGGGTTTAGACCACCTTTACATGCTTACCTTGTTTGCTTTGATTACTTTACACTTGGTTCTATTGTTTGGGTTTGAAATCCTCTACCCGGATTTGGGAAACATTCATAGGTAAATAGCAATACGTTGTGGAAACTCTGCGGGGTATACCGATATGGTTGAAGCAATAGCTATATTAGTGCGACATATTTGTGGGTACTGGTAGCCTTTGAGTCAATCAAAGAGAATACGGGGTCGCTGAGTAATGTCATGAAGCACTAATGAACTTTTAGAACCTTTACTTGACCATCCTGGCCTTATTAGGGGTAGTGAGATGACCGGCTTTGGTGTAGTCCGAAGTTGGTATATACTCGATACTACACTCATTGAGGGTTATTTTCTTGGAATATTTCGGTCGTCAGTTAAGTGGCTAAACTGAAACAATGAACACAAAAAATAATCCAGTGATATTGAGCTCCTTAGAACCCGATTACTATTTATAGGACAGGTTGAGCCAACTAACTTCAAGAGGGTACTTACCTATGAAACCCCATGCAAGCCTGAAACTAGGATCTTGTGTGACTTGCTTGTACATATACTTGTGCATACATCATAAACATCATGAAGCATCATATGCATCCACTAACCATTTCAAGGGTTTGGATCTTCATCTTTGTTCCTGTTTTGTAGGTCATGGAATCACTTCGCAGGAAAACTATTCAGGTCAACCTTGTGAGAATCCCTCCTCAACTCAAGGAGCTTACTTCCAAGATTCCAGAGAATTCTCCCTTCAGTGAAAGACATGGTAGACTTCTCAACTTGGTCAACTCCAACTTGAAGAAGACATGGTGAAAGTTCTCTTCTAGTTCTTTGACCCCCTACACCATTCCTTCACATTTCCTGATTACCAACTAGTGCCTACTTTGGAGGAATTTTCTCAACTCCTGAGGATTCCTATTCTCCATCAACTACCCTACAACAGTACGAAAAGAGAACCAAAGCCTGAAGATGTTGCTCAAGCCTTACACTTGCAACCATTTGATATCAAAGGTCATTGGGAAACCAGAAGTGGTGTCAAGGGTTTCTTGGAAAAGTTTTTGTTTGAGAAGGCACAAGACTGCTTGAATTCTCTAGATCTGCAAGCTTTTGAGGAGATTGTAGAACTTCTCATCTATGGGTTGGTCTTGTTCCCAAACCCTGATCAGCTTATAGATGTGAATGCTATCAAAATTTTCATATCTCGGAATCTTGTACCTACATTGCTTGGGGACATCCTCCACTCATTTTACACATGAACAATGAGGAAAAGAGGTGTTCTCGTGTGCTGTACTCCTCTTCTAGCAAGGTGGTTTATTTCTCACCTTCCCATGTCAGTCTTGAAGAATGAACAAGGCTTGAGGTGGTCACGACGATTGATGACTCTTACACATTCTGATGTTCATTGGTGTTCTCGTTCCAGAGAAAATGTTATCATCATTGATCGTTGTGGGGAATTCCCTAATGTCCCACTACTTGGCATTAGGTGCGACATTACCTACAACCCCTGTTTAGCTTTGAGACAATTTGGGTATGCCCAAAGGGATGGCCCTCATGACATGCTGATTCCAGACTTGGTTTTTGACTTCGACAACGACGCTCAAGGACTTTGACAAAGGTTTATCCGAGCTTGGAGAATGCCCAACAAAGTGGACAGTAAGACACTGGGGCACAAGAACTCCATCCCCCTTGAGCCTTACCTCAAGTGGGTACGAACCCGCGCCCAGAGTCTTATGATGCCTTACCCTTACATTCTGCCTATGATCAAAGAGCCTATTATGGAAGGAGAGGTTCCATACACCCTCATACATCCTGACATGCCAACATCATTGGAAGATTTGCAAAAGAGTTGGATACAACTCAAGGAAGAACGAAATACTTTTGAAGCCAACTTCTACGCCAGTGAGAAGAAGGTTTTGGAACTTACTCGTCGACTCCATGAAGAGCAGACTCTCAATACCTACATCGCACCAAAGAGGATGCGCAACGTCTTTTTACATTAGAATTTTGTAATATTTTGCCCGTGGGGCATTTATGTACTAACAAATTTCTTCTTATTAATATGACGTGTGTTCTTTTTGTTTGCAACAACTTTGAATTTCTGAATCCTTGAATGCATTACATGAATACATATCATTCATCATATGCATAAACAGGTCTTCACACCAGATTTCCTTATCTCTCTGCTGTTTATTTCAGCAATATGGATATAGAGCAGACGGTCAAAGACCTACAACCACAGAAATCGCAGTTCCAACAACTCCTCATGACTTTGGCAAAGGGTCAAGAGGATCTTAAAGCACTGTTAGAGAAAGAAAAAGAAAAGGAGAAAAAGAAAAAAATAGTTGGTGTGGCCACTATGGGAAGAAGATTTGAGAACCAAGCTAGAAGAGTCTTGGATTTCCCTTCAACGTCTGAAGAAGGGGTTGGCAAAGGAAAGGGAGTTGCGGTGCCCTCCGAGTCTGAGGCTGAAGAAGAAGAAGAAGAGGATGAAGATTACTCTGAGAAGCAGTATCCTTCGGCAAACGATAAGTATAAGAATCTGGAAGAGCGTTTGGCAGCCATGGAGGTACAAAGAGTGCCTGGGCTGGATTTCGAGGAGCTAGGGTTGGTTGCTGGGATTGTCATTCCCCCTAAATTAAAAGTGCCTACATTTTCTAAATACGATGGTTTGTCTTGTCCGAAGATGCATCTGCGGTCTTACGTCATAAAGATCCAACCTCACTCTTCTGATAAAGATCTATGGGTCCACTTTTTTCAAGATAGTTTGTCAGGTACACAATTGGATTGGTTCTATCATCTTGAGAGATCTGACGTACATAACTGGGAGGATTTGGCTGCTGCCTTCTACCGACAATATCAATACAATGCAGATTTAGCAACTACTCGTACTCAATTACAGAGTATGGGTATGGTCTCTAATAAAGGCTTTAAGGAGTATGCCCAGAAGTGGCGGGACCTGGCTGGAAGGGTGCAACCACCTTTGTCCGAGAGAGAGTTGGTGGATATGTTTTTGGGGACCCTGTCAGGTCCATTCTTTAATCACTTGATCAGGAGCTCATCTGCAGGGTTCACTGAGTTAATTCTGACCGGTGAAAGGGTCGAAGCTGGTATTAAGAGCGGTAAAATTCAGAAGGACACATCTGCTTCCGCTTCCGTCAAGAAGACCTTTCCATCCAAGAAAGAGGTCTCAGCTTTTTACTCCCATAGAAATCAAGGAATAATGGAGCGCCGACCAGCGGTGGGGGCTGTGATGATTCAGAATTCCACAGCCGATCAACCTCGAAGCATTCAACCCAGAGCTAATCAAGCCAGGGTGGAAAGGCCAGCACGACAATTCACCTGGATCAATGTGACACCTGCTCAGGTTCTCCCTCATCTGTTAAAGTTAAACCTTACAAACTTGAAAGAGGCACCGAAGAACCCAAATACCTCTTCTTCCTATTACCATTCAAATGCAAAGTGTGCCTATCATTCGGACAACATGGGGCATGACACCAACAACTGTTGGGCCCTCAAAAACAAGATCCAGGATTTAATAGATGCCAAGGAGGTGGAGTTTGATGCCCCCGAAAAGCCTAATGTGATATCCGCTCCAATGCCAAAACATGGTCATAATGTCCATGTTGTTGTAGAAGATCTTTATGTTACTGCTGTTGATGACTTAATGACTCCATTTCCAGTGATCAAGATGAATCTGTTGAAAGCCGGGATCTTCCCGGGCTGTGAAAAAGATTATTACCTTTGTTCGACCTTGCAATCCGACTGTCCGCTATTGAAGTCAGGCGTCCAACGCCTGATGGATAATCAAGAAATCCTCTTCAAGAAAACTCTTGTTACTCCTGTTACCCCTGTTACTCCAATCAACGATGTTGCTATAATCACCATTTCCGAAAATATTTCCAAGGTCTCTAAAAGACCTGTTAAGATTACACCCGATCCAAAGTTTGTACCTCTGAAGATAATAATGCTGGGGCCTATCCCATACAAGTCCAACAAGACAATACCGTGGAATTATGTAGGAGAGATCTTCTACCATGGTGTTAAGAAAATCGAATCAGTGGAAGAGAATTCCGATGAAGAAACTCCTGACGTAGGAAATATTGCAGGGACAAGTAAGATCACTCGTAGCGGAAGAATCTTCTCTCCGGAGATTGCTCCTCCAAGGGAAATCTTCGGACCCTCCAGTGCTCCTGTGCCAGTCAAGATATCTGTGCGAAGTCCAGTAATTGAAGAAATCATAACTCCCGAAGTTGTACCCTCTGCTGTTATTGCTGATAAAGGTAAGGGGATCCAAGAAGCGCCCGTCAGGACAAGGGCTCAGCCTTTGGTTATCCCCGAGACCACCCAAAAGGAAATGGAGGAGATTTTAAAAATAATTAAGAAAAGCGACTATGATGTCGTAGAACAATTGGGGCAAACCCCTTCAAAAATCTCTATGCTGGCCCTATTGCTCTGTTCTGAGGCTCATGCCAAAGCCTTGATCAAATTCCTAAAGATGGCGCACGTACCTCAAGAAACCTCTGCGGACCAGTTTCAAGAGTGTGTAGCCAGCCTAACCGTCGACAATGGTCTTGGTTTCTATGATGTCAATCTAACATCTAAGGGAAGAAAGCATAATGATGCGCTACATGTCTCAGTGGAGTGCAGAGGGACCACTCTTGCTCATGTTTTGGTTGATACCGGGTCATCTTTAAATGTCCTACCAAAGAAAGCATTAGACAGACTAGATTGTGAAGGTTTAGTCTTGAAGCCCAGCAACATCATCGTAAGAGCCTTTGACGGTTCTAAGCGGATGGTCCACGGGGAAGTGGACATCCCAATTAAAGTGGGTACGGAAACTTTCAACTCCACATTTCATGTCATGGACATTCGTCCCTCCTACTCTTGCTTGTTAAGAAGGCCCTGGATTCATTATGCTGGAGCTGTTACATCTACCCTGCATCATAAGCTTAAGTACCCAGTCCAGGGGAAAATTGTGACAGTCCGTGGCGAGGAGGAGTATATGATAAGCCACCTTAACTCTTTTCGCTACATGGAGTTAGATGGTGAATTCATAGAAACACCTTTCCAACACTTTGAAGAGGTTTCTCCTGAAGTTGTGGTATCCAAGACAATGACTGTTGTGCCCGTCATTACCAAACCTGTATCCCGTATGTCATCCCTTAAAGATGCGAAGGCTGTGATCAAGGAAGGAGGAAGCACAGTATGGGGTCAACTGCCAGATTTTCCTTACAAGACAGATAGGTTCGGCTTGGGTTTCACTGCTTCTAGTCAGAAGGTTGTGCGTCGCTCCCGGGCTGGAGGACCGCCATTGAAAAACACTCATCATGGAGTTCATGTTTTAGAGGAGGATGAAGAAGAAAGCAATTTTGAATACTGGATCTTTCCAACTATTGAAGGAGGACTGAACAACTGGGAGGCGAAAGACTTCGTTCCCATTACTTTCATCTATCAGTAATCTATCTTTTGAACATTTCCTATTTGGTCTGTAATAATTATTAAACAATTCGTACACTTTTTTCGCCTTATGCCTTACCCGGGGCATATAGGTCCATTTGTAAGGGTTTTGATTCTTCATTTTCATATGCCATTTTTAATGAATCATGGACGTTTTCATATATAAACTTTTGTGTTCATTTTCTTTCTTTTTACATTTTTATTTGTTTAAAGGTAGTTATCCCTTACACACACCCACACTCACAAAATGCAGGTCCTCATCCACTCCGGATTCCATGGGTAACAATTCTGCTATGGCCTTCAGTGACTTTGAAGATCTGGTCAATCATGCCGAATACGAAGGTGATGAAGACTGTGAAGTGTCTGGAGAGTTGGCTAGACTTTTGCAACAGGAAGAAAGGGCTATTCTACCTCACGAGGAGTTGTTAGAGACTATAAACTTGGGAACAGAGGAAGACAAAAAAGAGGTTAAAGTGGGTGCCAACCTGGAGCCAAGTGTCAAAAAGCATCTAGTTCGGCTGTTGAATGCATATGTTGAGATCTTCGCCTGGTCCTAAGAAGACATGTCGGGACTGGATACAGATATTATGGTTCACCGTCTTCCTACAAGAGAAGACTGTCCACCAATCAAATAGAAAGTTCGCCAAATGAGGCCCGACATGTCTGAAAAGATCAAAGCTGAAGTGATGAAGCAGCTCAATGCTGGCTTTCTTGCTGTTACTTCCTATCCACAATGGTTTGCTAACATTTTTCCCGTGCCTAAGAAGGACGGCAAAGTCAGAATGTGCGTGGATTACAGAGACTTAAACAGGGCTAGCCCTAAAGATGACTTTCCACTACCGCACATTGACATCTTGGTTGACAACACAGCTCAGCATAAGGTATTTTCTTTCATGGATGGATTTTCAGGGTACAACCAGATCAAAATGGCCCCCGAAGACATGGAGAAGACTACTTTTGTTACGCAGTGGGGTACCTTCTACTATAAAGTGATGCCATTCGGACTGAAGAATGCCGGGGAAACCTATCAGTGAGCCATGGTAGCTTTGTTTCGTGACATGATACATCATGAGATTGAAGTCTATGTAGACGATATGATAACACGTTCACAGACAGAAGAAGAACACCTCGACCATCTGCAGAAGCTGTTTGTCAGACTAAAGGAGTACAAGCTTAGACTGAACCCTAACAAGTGCACTTTCGGAGTCAGGTCCGGTAAACTCTTGGGATTCATCGTCAGTAACAAAGGCATCGAGGTTGATCCTGCCAAAGTCAAAGCTATACAAGAAATGCCTGCCCCTCGCACTGAGAAGGAGGTCAGAGTTTTCTTGGGACGCCTAAACTACATTGCAAGGTTCACCTCTCACCTAACATCTACCTGTGAACTAATCTTCAAGTTGTTGAAGAAGGATCAGGTGGTTAAATGGAATGATGACTGTCAAGTTGCTTTCGATAAAATCAAGGAGTATTTGCTGGAACCTCATATCTTGATGCCACCCGTCGAAGGAAGACCTTTAATCATGTATCTGACTGTCCTGGAGAATTCAATGGGGTGCGTATTGGGCCAACATGACGAGTCTGGCCGAAAATAGCATGCCATTTATTACCTTAGCAAAAAGTTTACTGACTGTGAGACTCGCTACTCACTGCTCGAGAAAACTTGTTGCGCTTTGGTATGGGCTGCTCGTCGGCTAAGGCAGTATATGTTGACACATACCACTTTACTGATCTCTAAGATGGATCCGATCAAGTACATCTTCGAGAAGCCTGCTTTATCCGGAAGAATCGCTAGATGGCAGATGATCCTCACCGAATATGATAGAAAGCCATAAAGGGGAGTGTGCTAGCCGATCATCTGGCCCATCAAGCTGTCGAAGATTACCAATCTATGAGGTTCGACTTCCCCGACAAGGATATCATGACTTTGAGCAACATTGAAGAAAACAGACCGTATGACGGACCTGAACAAGGATCCCGATGGACTCTGTACTTTGATGGTGCCTCCAACGCACTTGGAAATGGTATCGGCGCGGTACTTATCTCTCCAGAAGGTTGCCATACACCTTTCACTGCTAGACTCTGCTTCAACTGCACCAATAACATGGCCGAATATGAAGCTTGTATCTTTGGTCTCAAGGCTGCTATTGACTTGGGAATTAAATCTTTGATTGTATTTGGGGACTCAGCTTTGATTATCAGTCAAACCAAAGGAGAGTGGGATACTAAACATCCAAACCTCATCCCTTACAAAGAACATGTCTTGACGTTGTTACCACATTTCGAGCAGATTACCTTCGAGCACTTCCCGCGAGAAGAGAATCAGTTGGCAGATGCGCTAGCTACAATGTCATCCATGTTTAAACTTAACTGGGATAATGAGGCGCCTCAAATCACCATCGAACGGATGGATGAACCTACACATCGTCACGAGATTAATACCGAAGAAGTAGTGGAACGGCCTTGGTTTCATGACGTCAAAAGGTATCTCGAAGCACAAGAATACCCTGAAGAAGCTTCAGTCAACGACAAAAAGTTCTTAAGGAGGTTCGCGGCCAAGTTCTTTCTGAGCAATGGTATCCTATACAAGCGTAATCTTGATTGTGTCCTACTCCGTTGTATGGATAAAGTTGAAGCTGAGCAGATCATGGCCGAACTACATAATGTCACCTTTGGCACCCATTCAAGCGGACATACAATGGCTAAGAAGATTCTACAGGCAGGCTATTACTGGTCTACTATGGAAGCTGATTGTCATCAACATTCCCGAACATGCCATAAATGTCAAATCTATGCGACAAGGTACATATACCTCCAGTTCCTCTCAATGTCTTAACAACTCCTTGGCCATTCGCTATGTGGGGAATCGACATGATTGGAGAGATCAAGCCTACATCATCCAATGGACACCGCTTTATCCTGGTGGCCATTGACTACTTTACCAAGTGGGTCGAAGCAGCTTCCTTCGCCTCCATTACAAAGAATGTTGTTGCTCGCTTCATCAAGCAGAACCTCATTTTCCGGTATGGTATCCCTGACAGGATTATCACCGACAACGGTACAAACCTGAACAACACTATGATCATTGCCTTGTGCAAGCGGTTCCAGATTCAACATCACAATTCATCTTCCTATCGACCGAAGATGAACGGTGATGTCGAAGCTGCGAACAAAAATATCAAGAAGATCATTCAAAAGATGACAGTCACTTACAAGGACTGGCATGAGATGTTACCGTTTGCTCTGCACGGGTACCGTACCACGGCGCGTACTTCAACTGGGGCAACACCCTTTTCTTTGGTATACGACATGGAGGTTGTTTTACCTATCGAGGTTCAGATTCCCTCTTTGAGAATCATGAAATATGCTGGTTTGATTGAATATGATTGGATTCAAACCCGGCTTGATCAACTCAACTTGATTGACGAAAAGCGACTTACTGCTGTTTGCCATGGTCAGGCATACCAAAAACGTATGATCAAGGCCTTAAACAAGAAAGTCAAGAGACAAGTATATCAAGTTGGGGACCTTGTAGTCAAGCGTATCATCTTGTCGCAAAGTGATCCCAGGGGCAAGTGGACTCCTACTTACGAAGGACCATTTGTGATCAAAAACATCTTTTCTGGTGGGGCAATGATCCTGACCACCATGGATGGTGACGACCTGCAAAAGATACTACACATAAATGACCCGACAAGTTGAAAACCTGAAAGGGCAACTTGGGCAAAAATGGGCATCCCGGTGAATCGAAAACCCGAAAGGGCGGTTCAAGAAAAAATTAGGGATAAATAAAAAAAATCTGTACACCCGGCAAGTTGAAAACCCGAAAGGGAGACTTGGGAAAAAAGGGGTTTCCCGGTGGACTGAAAACCCGAAAGGGCAGTCCAGGCAAAAGTTATGGAATTAAAGCGTATGACTATGTCTCGTTGGATCACTTTAAGGACAATCTCTTCACGGACAAGCTCCAAGCTTCTGATCAATCCAATCATCTGCTGGAGAAGCAACGAATGGACAAGATACTCAGAGTTATGAAGGCTATAGCAGAATGGGAACCCCATGGAGTTGTTATACATAGCCATCTTTCTTTGTATAAATTCTTCTCAATTTTATGAAAATATTCTCTTACTAGGATGTCTGTCCCCTTTGAACAAAATACTTACACAAAGTTAATATAAAGATACTTCAAAGTGCAGAAAATTGTTTGCCTTTTCTTTCCTTTTTTACACTTATGTTTTATTTGAAAACGTCCAATGATTTATTAAATGAGCATATGCATTTGAATATAATCACTGCTTACAAATAAAATGAGATGAGAAAGAATAATTACTGACAAATTGACAGTATGGGAAAACGTCTTTAGGCTATTCCAGGAGAAATCCTCAGCAGAGCTAAAGCCTTGAAATACATGTCCTCAGCAGAGTTAAGTTTCAAAATCCCCATCAGAGCTAAGTTTCCAAACTCCCGATCCCTAACGGAGCCAGAAAACTTTGAGCTGCAAACCCTCAGTGAAGATAAAACTTTCTTCCCCAACGGCGTCCAAAACTTCAACCCTTAAACCCCGGTGGAAGGCCATCTAGTTTCTTCTAATTCCCCAGAGATTTGGCTAAATCAGAAGATTCCCCTACAAGTCATCTCAGAAACCAGACAACAGCTTCAGACAATTCCTCAATAGATTGGCATACAACCCAAGCCCTTTAGAACTCTTCAACAAAATAAGCATTATCCCCACAGAGTTATTTCCCAGCAGATCGAAGATTCTCGGTCTCATTTCTCCAGTGGAAGCCTCCAAGGTTTCAATTCCCCAGTAGAGATCGTCAGAGTTTTCCTTATTCCCCAGGAAAGTCATGAAGGATTCTCACATCCCCACAGAAGTTGTCAAAATTCTTGTTAATCCCCACAGGTTGCCAAGGATTTTCTATCCCCAACAGTGGTCCAAGGATTTCTCATTCTCAACAATCAAAGATTTTTTTGAATCTCCAACAGCGGTCAAGGATTTATTTTCCCCGACAGCAGTCAAAGATTTCATTATCTCCAACTATCAGGGACCTATTTCCCTCAGCAAGACAGCTAATCAGCTTACATGCGCATACATTACATTCATATATCATAAACATTGATAAAGCACATTTTATTGCGTCATACATGTCATACAACATAACTTTGTGTTTTAGCTAACATTTTACCCTTTTCAGGATAAGATTAAAATCTACCTTTAACAAATATTCAAAGATTTCAGATACAGTATAAATACACTCAAAGACATGGAAGTCATTCTGCTACTCATTCGGATCTATTACCTAGATACATTATAGATACACCCCAGACACGGCGATCATTATATTACTCATTCAGACTTCAGCAATCAGATACAAACTAGATACGTTCCAGACACGAAAGCCATTCTATTTCTCATTCAGATTCAACTATCAACCTCAGGTTCAGATACACTCCAGACACGAACGTCATTCTGTCACTTGTCCAGATCCCAGTTACAGCACGGATACACTCCAGACACGAAAGTCATTCTGCTACTCATACAGATCTCAACTTCAGATACAGTCCAGATACGCACCAGACACGGTTTCTATTCTGTCACTCATTCAGAATTTATCCCCAACTCAGAGATGCTCCATATATAGATGTTTCTCTGTCGCCTATTCAGAATTCAGATACAATACAGATACACTCCAGACACGATAGTCATTCTGATATTCATTCAAGAATCAAATACAGTTACAGCTCGGGTACGCTCTAAACACGGACGCCATTCTTTTGATCATACGAATCTAATCTCCAGATACAACTCAGATACGTTCCAGATACGGATACCAATCTGATGTTCATTCCCCTGATTTTCAACAAACAATCTTGGATGGCATCTTTAAGCCCATCTCCAGCAAGATTCTACCATCTCCAAATGGCAACTTTAAGCCCATTCCCTCAGCTACATTTTGACGAGTGCAAATTTACGGGCACTCTAGTGTCCAATCATCTTTTACCTTCGAGTCACGAAAGGCAAACTCGACAATCTAACTCTTCAGGTTCAAGAAGATTGAACAGGGGAAGCTGTTGTACCCCAAATTTGCCCTCTCCTTTTATCAATATTTCCCCTCACAAGACTCTTTGGACTCAAGACTAAATTAGGGTTTTGCTCTGCTCAAGACATCTCCTTGCATTGATGACCTAAGTTAGCGTTTGAGTTTGCACAGGGATTTTTTGACTTTCAATGCTCAATGTGACTTTCATACTTCATGTTGGACTTACAAGATTGCCTCTACCAAGTTTCAAGCCATGAATCAAATTTTTACCCAGTCAATTGGACAGTTGACCTAGAAATCAGTTGTATTGGGGAAAAAGTCAACTGTGGCCAATTTATAGTCAAACCTCACAATTTTTGATCCACATCAACATTATAGGCTCATATGAACCATTTGATAAAGTTTGGACCACAACTCCTCAAGAAATTTGATCAGATCATCAAAAGGGTAAAATGGTCATTTTTAGGGTTTTGACTGTATAAGGGAAATTTCTGATTTTTAACTCATCCAATGGCAAATTGGGTTCAAGCATGGATTCAGGACTCAATGGCATCATCTTGACCTATTCACAAGGTTCAAAAGATCTCAATTGCATTGGATTGATAGATGAATTTTCCAATCAACTGATCAAAAATCAACTGCACACCAAAAAGTCAAACTTTGACTTTTTGGTCAAAATCAAGTGCCAAAGGTCATTTTTCATCAAAATGAGTCGAAACATGAAACTTGTTCATCAAGAAACCTAATTTTGCAAATTAGGGTTTAAGATTGAAAAAATTTCATAACTTAGAATTTTTCTAAATTATGAAATTTTCTTAATTTTTCCCAACTTTGCCCAACATTTTCACCATGATGCAATTGGATTCAAACAAAACTTCCAACATGAAAGTTGTATTCCTTCACAAAGTCTACAACTTTGATTCATAAAATTTTCCAAAAGAAGCTTGGATCTCAAGTTATGATTTTTGGAACAAGGGTCCATGAAACTTTTAACTTAGTGAAATTTTGCCCTAGTTTAGGCAGGATTTTGACCTATCTTCATGACCATTTTTCACATAGTTCCACTTGGAATCGCAAAATGCATTTCAAATATGGATTGTATATCATGTTACAAGCTTTCCAAAATGTCCAATAACTCTCCAAAATCATTTGTGGTTAGGGAGAATCGAAGGTTTGAATTTGGAAAAAAATCACTTTTGATCCATGGCATTTTCATGTTGATACAAGTTGCAACTTCCATCCAGCATTGTTTGTACTTGATTACAGGTCCCTAAACCCTTTCATACTCAATAATTAAATGCAAATCCATTGGTTTGAAGCTTTGTTCTGGTCATTAGAGGATTATACAAGAGATTAATCCAAAAATAGCAAAAAGGCAACATTGCCATTTTTGTCGAATTTGCTTTATGTCAAATTGCATTCTTGAGCCTTGAGAAAAATCTTGTACAGCAAACAATATCCAAAAACTGAGGGGGCCAAGATCATAAATTGTAAGCTGGTAGATAGCCTGTACATGCCTGTCTTGCATCACTTGTTACTTTTGCTTAAAATACAAGAAACTTGCCCAAGAGCCACAACTGGCATATCTGATATAACCAACCCTTGCAAGCATTGGAGACAAGTTTTGGACATTCCCTTGAGCCAGAAACACGAGCCATTGAGCCCTCAAACCTTCCAAAACATAAAATCACCTTCCTCTTGCAAATCAGGGCAGCTTCTGCACTTTGAGTTCTATCTCACAAACCATTCGTGCGTTTTACCCCAAACCTGTTCAAACACCTTCCATATAACCTATCCAAGCTATCCCAACCATTAGGATGTGATTGTAACTCCATTTGCAAGCTTCACCATTTCTGTTTTCAGCTTGTGCAGGTTGAGTTCTACAAGCTTGTTCAAGCACATCCAAGGCAAACTAGGCATTGGGGAAGGTCAGAGGAAGTTCAAGCAAGCTCCCAAGCACCTCAGGCCTCACTGAAAAGCTCCACATTTCCATATTCGTGTTCAACTGAAACAGGTATTTTGTAACTTCCTATCTCTCTATTTAGGAATCATTAGGCTTAGGTTTGTGAATAAAAAATGTAGTACTCATAGCCCTGAAGCTGTACATATGCTCATTTTTCATTTAAGTTAAGCGTTTTAAGAGAATTTTATTCATGAACTTCCTGAAAAAAATTAGGTTAGAATTTAGGGCCAGAGAAATTCTCTCTGGTCTTTGAGAGTTAGAATGAGTTCTTTACATGGTTGGAACCGTCTTGAAAAATGTTATAACTTTGGTGTTATGAGTTTTTGCATTAGAGCACGTATGCAGGTTTTCCATATTTGAGTCAGGCGCGCGCGTTTTTGGTTGACAAAGGTTGAAGATGAAGTTCAGTGGGCTGGGCTTGGTTCTGGCATTGTTTTTGACACCCCCTTTTTACTGATTGCACCCCCTGACCCATTTCTTTATATTTTGTATTTTTCATTTTATTTTTCATTTCTGATTTTATTTTATATTTTCTAAACATAAAAAAATACCAAAAATATTTTTATAAATTTTCACATTTATTTTTATATTTTTATTTTATTTTTCTAACATGAAAATAATTATTAATTAGTATATATATTTTATTTTCTTTAATAAAAACAAATAAACATTTTAGAGATATTATATATTTTTATTTTATTATCTATACATATAAAATAATATTTTTCCACATGTTTTTATTTCTTAAATATCTTTGTATATATTTATGTTTACTTTCTTGTACATAAAATAAATAATATAGTATATATTATCTTAAAACAAAAACTAGGGTTTCCACCTTTATTTAAAAATAATATTTTTCTAATATATTTTCATTTTTTGACATTTGTACATATTTCATTTATTTTTATTTTATTATATATAAATAATATAATTAATATACTTTCTTAAAAGAAAATTAGGGTTTTTACCCTTAATAAAAATAATTTTTTTTTAATACATTAAATATTATATTTTTACATACATAAAAAAAACATCTTTTACATATTTATAACATTTTGCATATTTATATTTAAATTGTTTATTTAAATATTGCTCATTTATTTGATACCATTTATTCAATTTGAATGTAATAGTAAATATTAGGGTTTTATTTTCTTGCAAATACTCCCCCATTCAAAATTGTATCCCCCCTTCCCATATCAAATGTTATAATAGTGTAGATTTATTTTACGCACTTTATGCTTTCAAATATGCCATGTTAGAGATTAGGGTTTGTATGCAAAAAATCCAAAATCAAAACAAATAGCTTGACTAATACAAAAACAAAAAGCATGTAAATTGACAACACAATGCACACAGGCACCCCTAGGGTTTCATCCACTTGTTGCCTTTAAAATGGCTATGTTATGCATGTTGAGTACTTTGGCAAAACAAAAATAAAACAAAATATCATAGTCCCTCGATGACGCTATCTTGGTTGCCTATATAAAAATGATCTAGTCCCTCAAAAATTTGCTAAAGATACTTAGCACAATTGCTATCATGGTCAAAACGATGACCCGCGTCTGTCCCGTTTAACATCCTAATACAAGGTTGTTTACCAAATGCAATGGTAAAACAACACTGTCAAAAGGGTTAAAAATGTGTAGGAAAGATCTTTGAGTAAAATAGGGTAGATAACTCTTAGTTACTTGATCAAAACTTGCAAAAACATCCTTGCTATTTTCAAACATACATCACAACACAATTTCAAAACATTTCCCAAAACAAACTTTCAAACATTGAAATATCTTTTTAAAAGACAAAAACACCTTTGTATACATTCAAACAAGAATCATTACAAAGGTTGCCACAACGATGGCCTCTTTTCAAAACATTTTCAAAAACCACACACAAAGCACCATTTCAAACAATTGAAAAGGAAAAGCAAGTGATCTAAACAAGTAACTAAGAGCCCATGGATAACCATGGATGAAAAGGGTGCTTGCACCTTCCCTTTTTATAATCTACCCCCCGAACCCAAGAAAACATCTCAAAGGTCTTTCCTGTGCTTTTTGACCGTTCCTTTGGAAAAAATAAAAAGTCGGTGGCGACTCTTGCTAAACCGAAACATTTGCAAACACAAACGCAAAACCTCAAGTCAGTTCTCCCACCACATCACATACACTATCATCTGGTTCGGTCTAGGCTTCATAGTGATTTGCGGGGATTGTAGCTAGTTGTTATCTTGTCGGACTCCAGGCTTCACAATTTTCTTGAATAGACGAAGTTGAACTGATATCTGGTCGGGTCTAGGCTTCGCAGTAACTTTTTGGGGTAGAGGCAAACTCTACTGAGGAGAAGAAGTTAAACCCTTGTCTGGTTGAGTCCAGGTTTTTCCATATCTCAAAGAGTTAAACTATTATCTGGCCGGGTCCAGGCTTCATAGTAAATGAAAATTTAAACTATTATCTGGTCGAGTTCAGGCTTCATAGTACTTGAAAAGTTTCACTATTATCTGTTTGGGTCCAGGCTTCATAGTGTCTTGAGAAGTTAACTATTATCTGGTCGGGTCCAGGCTTCATAGTAACTGATAGAATGAAGTTGACTGTTATATGGTCGGACCCAGGCTTCCCAACAACTTTTGGAGATAGCAATAACTTTGTTGACGACTTCTATGGGGATCAGGGGTTGTGGTCCTCTGATTTGTAATTGTCTAAGAGGCAAACTCAGGCTGGAGATGATAGACTCGGCTGGAGATGATAGACTCAACTAGGAAATTAAACTCAGTTGGGGAAGTAAACCCTGTTGAGAAATATTTGACGAACTACTGACGAGGTGAGTTCTTTTACGAAGAGCTCCACGAGGTTTCTTCTTTTTAGGACCAACTTAGCTGGGGAGAAAAGTTGTCAAGAGATTGAGACTCTTGGCTAGGGATCCGTCTATGCAAAGAGACTTTATGGGCAACTCTTTTGAGGAAAGGTTTATTGTAGCCGGCCTTGTGGGGAAGATGCTAATGAGATAACTCTGTTGGGATATCTCAACTACATTAAAAGGATGCTTGTTACTGCTTGGCAAGACACATGTGCCAAATAGTTTTAATTATGTTCATATGCATATGTTCGTTCAATTTTAGTCATTGGACATCTTTGCATTCAAAACAAAACAAAAAGTTTGTACTTAAAAGTATATTTGTATTGATATGTTGCCCATGAATAGGCATTTTTGTACAAAGAGACGAAGATCCTAGTAAGAGGAAATCGTTGAAAACAAAAATTGAAAAGAAAAACAAATACCCATGTGGAAATGATCTCATTGCATTCCGACTCTACTATTGCCTCAATGTCTTCGAATGCCTCTTGTCACTGACAGAAGTTGATTGGATTAATCTTGGACCGTTTGAACTTGGACCTTGGTAATAAAGTTGACTGTGGTGATTCCACGAGACATAGTCATATGCTTTTAATCCTTAACTTTTTCCTGGATCGCCCTTTCGGGTTTTCAGCCCACCAGGATACCCATTTTTGCCCAAGCCGCCCTTTCGGGTTTTCAACTTGCCGGGTGTATAATCTTTTGCATATATCCCTTATTTTTGCCCAAACCTTTTGGTTTGCCGGGATGCCCTTATTTTTCCTAGGTGTGTCAACCTAGCGGGTCTCTTATGCGTAGTATTTTTTAACTATGTCCGCGTTCACAGGATGTGGGAAGTCTTCACCATCCATGGTAGTCAGCATCATGGCACCACCAGAGAATACTCTCTTGACAACAAATGGCCCTTCGTAAGTGGGAGTCCATTTGCCTTTGGGGTCGCCTTATGGGAGAATGATCCGCTTTATCACCAAGTCACCAGCTTAATATACTTGATGCTTGATCTTTTTGTTGAAAGCCTTAATCATGTGTTTTTGGTACATCTGACCATGACAAACAACAACCAGTCGCTTTTCATCGATCAAGTTCAACTGATCCAATCTTGTATGAACCCACTCGTCTTCGCCTAGGTCTGCTTCATTCATAATCCTTAGTGAGGGAATCTGAACTTCCACTGGCAGAACAACTTCCATGCCATAGACCAAAGAAAAGGGAGTTGCCGTAGTTGATGTTCTAGCTGAAGTACGGTAGCCATGAAGAGAAAACAGTAACATCTCATGCTAATTCTTATAGGTCACTACCGTCTTCTGCATAATCTTCTTAATGTTTTTGTTGGCCGCTTCGACTGCGCCATTCATTTTAGGTTTATAAGGAGAAGAATTGTTATGCTTGATTTTTAATTGAGTGCAAAGTTCGGTAATTATAGCATTGTTGATGTTTGTCCCATTGTCGATGATGATCCTTTCGGGGATACCATAGCGGCAAATGAGGTTATGTTTGATGAACCTGGCTACAACGCTCTTTGTGACTGAGACAAATGAAGCGGCTTCGACCCATTTGGTGAAATAATCAATAGCGACCAGAATGAAGTGATGTCCATTGGAAGCAGTGGGTTTGATCTCTCCAATCATGTCAATGCCCCACATTTCAAATGGCCACGGAGCGGTCATGATGTTCAGAGGGATAGGAGGCACATGGACCTTGTCAGCATAGATTTGGCATTTGTGGCAAGTCCTTGAGTATTGATCACAATCAGTCTCCATTGTTGACCTATAGTAGCCAGCTCTCAGGATCTTCTTGGCCATAGTATGTCCGCTAGAGTGAGTGCCAAAGAGACCATCATGCATGTCTTCCATAATTTCCTCTGCCTCCTTCTTGTCCATACATCGGAGTAGAGTAGACTAATGGTTGCGCTTGTACATTATTCTGTTACTTAGGAAGAATTTGGATGAAAATATTCGTAAGAACTTTCTGTCATTGATGGATGCTCCTTCAGGGTACTCTTGTGCTTCAAGGTATCTCTTCACCTCATGGTACCATGGCTTTTCTGTGTCAGTCTCAAGCTCATAGCAGTGTGCAGGTTCGTCGAATCTCTCAATTGTAATCATAGGAGCTTCGTTATCCCATCTGACCTTGAACATCGAAGACATTGTTGCCAAGGCGTCATCCAACTGATTTTCTTCCCTAGGGAAGTGTTTAAAGGTGATCTCTTTAAAGTAAGGAATCAGAGATAGCACAAGCTCTTTGTAAGGGATGAGATTTGGGTGTTTAGTGTCCCAATCTCCTTTTACTTGGCCAATCACTAGAGCGGAATCCCCAAACATATTCAAATGCTTGATCCTCAAATCAATGGCAACCTTCAGACCCAAAATGCATACTTCATACTCAGCCATATTGTCCGTGCAGTTGAATCATAATCTGGAAGTGAAAGGAGTGCGGCAACCTTCAGTGGAGATAATCACAGCACCAATTACGTTACCCAAAGTGTTGGAATCCCCACTGAAAACCATAGTCCATCGGGATCCTTGTTCAGGTCCATCATACTGTCCAGGTTTCGCACAGTCGGTCACTAGGATGATGTTCTCATCCGGGAAGTCGAAGTTCATAGACTGATAATCATCAACAGCTTGATAGGCTAAATTATCTACTAATACACTTCCTTTGATGGCCTTTTGGTTGTGTATTTAATGTCGTACTCAGTCAAGATCCTTTGCCATCTAGCTATCCGTCTGGAAAGAGCAGGTTCTCGAAGATGTACTTGATTGGGTCCATCTTAGAAATCAACAGAGTGATATGAGTCAACATATACTGTCTTAGCCGACGAGCATCCCATTCTAGAGCGCAGCAAGTTTTCTCGAGTAGTGAATATTTGGTTTCATAGTTGGTAAACTTTTTTCTCAGGTAGTAAATAGAATGCTCTTTTCGTCCAGACTCGTCATGTTGGCCCAGAACACACCCCATGGAGTTCTCTAGCACTGTCAAGTACATGATCAAGGGTCTTCCTTCAACTGGAGGCATGAGAATAGGAGGTTCTTGCAGATATTCTTTAATTTTGTCGAAGGCAGCTTGGCATTCATCATTCCATAGGACTACTTGATCTTTGTTCAAGAGTTTGAAGATTAGATCACAAGTAACAGTTAAGTGAGATATGAAACGAGCGATGTAGTTAAGACGACCCAAGAATCCTCTAACTTCCTTTTCAGTGTGGGGGACTGGAATTTCTTGCATGGCCTTTACCATGGCAGGATCGACTTCGATGCCTTTACTACTGACAACAAAACCTAGAAGCTTTCCATATCGTACTCCAAATGTGCACTTGTTAGGGTTCAACCTCAACTTGTACTTTTTCAACCTCTCGAATAGCTTGTACAGGTGATCGAGATGTTCCTATTCAGTTTATGATCTTGCAATCATATCATCCATATATACCTCTATTTTATGATGGATCATATCATAAAACAAAGCTACCATAGCTCTTTGATATGTTGCCCATGCATTCTTCAAACAGAATGACATGACCTTGTAGCAAAAGGTTCCCCATTGCGTAACGAAAGTAGTTTTCTCCATGTCTTCGGGAGCCATGCTAATTTGATTATAGCCGGAGAAACCATCCATGAAAGAGAATACTTTATGTTGAGCAGTGTTATCGACCCAAACATCAATATGAGGTAGAGGGAAATCATCCTTAGCGCTTGCCCTATTCAGATCCCTATAATCTACGTGCATACGAATTTTTCCGTCTTTCTTCGGCACTGGCACCATATTTGCAACCCATTGGGGATAAGATATCATAGCTAGGAACCCTGCGTCAAATTGTTTCATCACTCCATCTTTTATCTTTTCAGACATGTCAGGCCTCATACGACGAACTTTTTGTTTAACAAGAGGACAATCTTCCTTTGTCGGCAGATGATGAACTACAATATCGGTATCCAACCCTGGCATATCTTCATACGACTGAGCAAACACTTCCATATAGTCATGCAATATCTAAACCAATATGCTTTTGACACTTCTTTCCAGGTTAGCACCAATCTTAACCTCTTTCTTGTCTGTCTCGGTGCCCAGATTGATGACTTCAACTAACTCTTTGTGCAATTGAATAACTTTTTCCTCTTGTAATAGAAGTATGGCTAGTTCTCCTGGTATTTCACAATCTTCCTCGCCATCATCTTCGGCTTGGTTAATTGGATGTTCGAAATCATAGTCGGCAATAGTAGAGTCATTGGCAATGAGATCCAGAGTGGATGAGGACCTACAAGAGTGTGTGTGTGTGTTTGCATGTAAGATACATGGCTATTTTTTTGAAAAATGTATTTGAAGAAAAAGAAAGACAATGAGCATAAAAGTTATAATGCAAAAGAGTCCAATGATTTGTATTGAATGATCATATGATAAGATGGACATAAATAAAACCCTTGACAAATGGACCAAAGTGCCTCGGGCCAGGAACATGGCTTAAAAGTCATTGTTTAATATTATAGACAAAATGTTCTTGAATTAAAAGAAAGCAATAAACAAGTAATTACTCCTCAATGAAGGAGATGGGAACGAAGTTCTTTGCTTGCCAATTGTTGAGCTTTGTTGTAGTAGGATATACCCATTCTTCAAATACACACTCATCATCAGCATCACCTACAGCATTGACTTCGTGGCTTCCAATACGAAGAGGGGGCTTTCCTGCGCGAGCGCGCCTCACTTCTTTCTGAGCCTTGATAGTGAAACCCCAACCACATTTGTCCGCTTTGAATGGGATCTCGAGGAGTTGCCTCCAAGTATCACAACTTCCTTCATCGACTGCAGCACGTGCGTTTTTTTAATGAAACCATCTTTGGCACAACCTTAACAGCTTTGGAAACATCATAGGAACATTTGGTAGTAGAAATCATTGGTGGCACAACTTCAAAAGCCTGACACGGGGTTTCTATAAATTCACCATTCATCTCCACATATTTGAAAGAGTTGAGGTGGCTTACCATGAACTCCTCTTCACCACAGACAGTGACAATCCTTCCTTTAATCGGATACTTGACCTTTTGATGAAGAGTTGACGTTACTGCCCCTGCTCTATGGATCCAAGGGCGGCCCAACAAACAGGAGTAGGCAAGACAGATATCCATGATGTAGAAAGTAGAGTTAAAAATCTGTGAGCCCACCTTGATCGGGAGATCTACCTCTCCATGAACTGTCCTTTTGGACCCATCGAAATCCCTTGCAATGATATCACTTGGTTTCAAAACTAGTCTTTCACAGTCTAAACGGTCCAAAGCTCCCTTGGGTAGCACGTTTAAAGAAGATCCAGTGTCAACTAGAACATGTGCTAAGGTAGTCCCCTTACATTCAACAGAAATGTGCAGAGCTTTGTTATGGTTCTTTCCCAGTGGTGTCAGATCAGCATTCGAGAACCCTAAACCATTATCGGCTGTCAAGCTTGCCACACAATTTTCAAATTGGTAAATTATGGTCTCATGAAGGACATGAGCCTTCTTCAAGAATTTGATTAACGCCCGAGCAGGAGCATCGGAACAAAGTAGCAAAGATAACATGGAAATCTTGGAAGGGGTTTGCCCTAACTTCTCCACAATCTTGAAATCGCTCCTTTTTATAATTTTCAAGACCTCATCCATTTCACGAGCGGAAGGTTCTCCATCAACAACGTCTTTTGCAGGTATTTCCGTCTCAACAGGCTCAACTACCTTCTCCTTTCCCCTTGGGTAAGCACTAGGTTTAGCAGCGTTGATGCGGACAGGCGCCTTTGTAATAGTTGGTGGTGAGATGTCGGGTGAAAATATTCTCCCAGTTCTGGTCACCTTACTAGAGCCAGTAATGTTACCAATGTTGTCAGCCTTGCTTTCTTCAATCCAAGCGTCTTGCTTTATTCCATGGTAAAACACCTCAGCACCATAGTTCCATGGCACTGCTTTGTTGGAAGAGTATGGAATTAGCCCGAGGGCGGTAATTATCATAGGAGCAACAATTGGTTCATTTGAAATCCTAATAGGACCCTTAGAGGAGATCCTAAGAGGCTTGTTTGAGATGGTTATGATGGAGAGGTCTTCACACTTATTGGTCAAGCTTTTGGCGGATGTAGTCTTCTCAAATAGGATCTCATGGCTATTCATCAGGTGTTGAATGCATTCCTTCAGCCCTTCGCATCCATTGAGTTGTTTGGCACAACAAGCACAGTCCTTCAAACAGCCAGGAAAAATCTCGGCTTTTAACAGATTCTTTTTAATAGTGGTTAACGGAGTAGTCAAGTCTTTGACGGAGGAAATAAAAACGGTATCTTCAACAGCATTGACACCTTTGCCATGATTTGGCATAGGCGCGGTGATTATATTTGGAGTTGGAGGAGGACCAAATTTAATGGTCTTGTTGTCTATTAAGTCTTGAATTTTATTCTTCAATTCCCAGCATTGGTCAGTCTCATGCCCGGGACTACTTGAGTGATATGCACACTTGGCGTTCAGATTGTATTTGGGTGAAGAGGTATCTGGATTGGCCAGAGGATCACGCAGTGTCACCAAATTAGCCTTTAGTAGGTGTTGTAAGGCTTGGGATAGTGCCATGCCTATCCTTGTGAATTGTCTTCGCGGAGTCTCAAACTGTTGATGATTGGCAGATGGTTTTTGAGCAGGAGTTAAATTGGAAATCCGGACAACATTAACAGACAAACGGTCATCCTTCTTGGTTCGGTCCCTTTCCCCATACACAACATTCGTTTATTTCTTCGCGGTAAAAGGTTTCTTTATAGGATTGGAAGTGGAGGCAGGTGCCATGGGAATCTTCCCGCTTTTGATGCCGCTTTCAACCCTTTCACCGATTAAGATCAGCTCGGTGAAACCGGATGAAGAGCAACCAACCAACAAGTTGAAGAATGGACCAAATAAAGTGCCCATAAAGATGTCAATGTGCTCCCTATCGGTCAAAGGTGGTTGAACCCTACTGGAGAGGTCTCTCCATTTTTGGGCTTACTCTTTGAACCCTTTATTCTTCCCCGTTATCATGTCTTGCAACTGAACTCTTGTCTGCACCAAGTCGGCATTATACTGGTATTGGTGGTAGAAAGCGGTGGCTAAGTCTTCCCATGTATGGATACGGGAACCATACAATTGGTAAAACCACTCTAGTTGCATCCCAACCAAGCTTTCTTGAAAGAAGTGAACCCAGAGTTTCTTGTCAGCGGTGTGCCGTTGAATTTTGCGCACATAAGATTTTAGGTGAGGTTTTGGACATAAAACTCCATCGTATTTTACAAATACTGGTATCTTGAATTTGTGTGGAATGACAATCCCATATATTAAACCCAAATCATCAAAATCTAACCCGGGGACGACTTGAATCTCAACAGCCTCCAATTTATCTTCTAGCTGCTTGTATTTGACACCGACAAGAGGATACTACTCGTCTAAATAATAATCATCATCAGACGCTTGATCATTGATACACCCAGCCTGTGTACTCTTAGCTTCTCCAATCTGATTCTCATCTTCCTCAGATGAGTCTTCCATTACCGAGATCTGACAGACCGACTCTTTGAATCTTCTACCCATGTTGACTAGGGATTTCCTCTTTGGTTTCTTTTTGGCTGCTAGCAACACCGTCAAGTCTTGTTGCCCCTTGTCTAGGGTTAACAGAGTCTCTTGAAATTGAGAGTTTTGTGCTTGTAGGTCCTTCACTGTTTTCTCGATATCCATCTTGCTGAAATAAACAACAGAAAGATAAGGAAACCTGTCATGTGAAAACATGTTATGTTATGATGCATGGAAGATGTATATGCAAATGATTTCAAGGATTTATGAAATTTAAATTTGTATAGACAAAAAAATGAACAAACATAAAATTCCATTAATTAGTTCAAAATGATTACAACATGCCTCTTGGGCTTACAAAATAAATCTCTAAGATAAAAAGACCGAATGAATCCTCTTCGGCGCAAGGTAGGCGTTCAGGCATTGCACTTCATGCAGTTGCTTAGTAAGCTCTAAGACCCTCTTCTCACTAGCGTAGAGTTGAGCTTCGAAGGTATCTCGTTCTTCCTTTAGCTGAATCCAACCTTTTTGCAAGTCTTCAAGAGAAGTAGGCATGTAGGGATGAAGGATAGTGTACGTGACATCTCCTTCAACTACAGGCTCCATGATAACCGGTAAGATAGAGGGATGGAGGGATAAGGCATCACGAGCTTATGAGCACAAGCTCGTACCCACCTAAGATAAGGTTCAAGTGGAATAGAATTCTTGTGTCCTAGCATTTTACTGTCCACTTTTCTTACCATCCTCCAAGCTCGTATAAACCTATGACGGTAACCTTGACCGTTGCTCTCGTAGTCGAATACCACTCCTTGGATGAGCATATCATGCGGACCATCTCTTCGGGCATAACCAAAATGTCGTAAGGCTAAGCAAGGGTTGTAAGTGATACCTCCCCTAATGCCAAGAAAAGGGACATTAGGGAATTCCCCACAACGGTCGATGATAGTAACATTCTCCAAGGATCAAGAACACCAATGAATATCTGAATGTTTGAGCGTCATCAACCTATGGGGCCATCTCAAACCTTACTCGTTCTTCAACACAGATCAAGGAAGATACGAAAAAAACCATCTAGCCAGGAGAGGAGTTCAACACATGAGGCCCCATCTCTTCCTCATAGTGCGAGAGTAGAGAGAATGTAGGATATCTCCCAACAAAGTAGGAACCAGATTGCGAGTCATGAAGATTTAGATAGCATTTACATCTATAAGTTGGTCAGGGTTTGGAAACAAAACCATCCCATAGATGAGAAGGGCCGAGATTTCTTAAAAATATTGTAAATCCAAAGGATTCCAATAATCTTGAGCTTTCTCAAACAAGAACTTAGCTAAGAACCCTTTGACACCACTCCTTGTTTCCCAATTAGTCGTGACATCAAATTGTTGCAGGGTAGTGCTTGGGAAATCTCTTCAGGTCTTGGATCTCTTTCTGTAACGTTTAAAGGTAGTTGATTGAGAATGGGAATCCTCAAGAGTTGAGAGAATTCTTCCATAATAGGTACAAGCTGATAATCAGAAAAGGTGAAGCAATGGTGTAAAGGATCAAAGACATGGAAAAGCACCTTCATTATATATTCATCAGTGTTCGAGGTAACCAAGTTTAGGAGGCGACCATGTCTTTCGGTGAATGAAGAATTCTCAGGGACCCTTGATGCTAACTCTTTTATTTGAGAAGGAATTCTTACGAGATTGACTTGGATAGTATTCCTGCGGATGGAAGCCATGTCCTACATAATAGAACAAAGATAAATCCCAATAATCCTTGAAATGGTTAGTGAGAATGAGTGTGATGTTATGATGTCTATGATATTATGTACAAGTAAGCATATACAAACAAGACAAACAAGTCCTTATGTTTAGGCTTGCATGGAGTCTTATAGGTAAGTACCCTCTTGAAGTTTAGTTGGCTCAAACCTGTCCTAGAAATAGTAATCGGGTTCTAAGGGATCTCAATATCACTGATCTTTCTTGTCAGGCATTGTTTCAGTGTAATCCTCTTTCATGGAGACTGAAATATCCCGAGAAGTCCGATCTTAATTAGCGTAGTATCGAGTATCAACCAACTTCAGACTGCACCAAAGTGGGCTATCTCACTACTCCCAATGGCCAAGTTGGTCAAGTAAAGGTTCTAAAGTCAGTTAGTGCTTCATGACACCACACAGCGGCCCTGTATTCTCCTTGACTACTCAAGGGCTACCGGTACCCACAAATGTGTCACACTAACGTAGCTATTGCTTAGACCATATCGGTATACCCCGCACAGTTTCCACAATGAATGTTATTTACCTATAAGGTATCCCCAAATCCAGGTAGAGGATCAAAGCAAGCCCAAACAAGGAATCAAAATGTAAATCAAGCAAGTCAAACAATAAAAGCAAGTAAAGGTGATATAGCCCTAAGGTAACCACACTTTTAAGTTACTCCCCAACAGGGTCGCTATTTCTGTAATATAGTGGGAGAACTGACTTGGGTTTTTTGCGTTTAATCGTAATTGTTGCGGTTAGCAAGAGTCACCATCGACTTTTTTTTATCCAAAAGGAAAGGTGGAAAAGAACAAGAAAGACCTTTGAGATTATTTATTGAGTTTGGGGGGTAGATTATGAAGAGGGAATGTATTAACATCCTTTTCATCCATAGTTATCTATGGGATCTTAGTTGCTTTCTAGATCATTTGCTTTTGTTTGAAAATATATTCTTTGTGGTGGTTTTGAAATTATTTTGAAAAGGCGCCTTCGTTTAGGCAAACTTTGTAATGGTTCTCGTTCGTAAGAACGTATACAAAGTGTTGGACTTTTTAAAATATTTTAAGTTTTGAAAGTTTGTTTTTGAAAGTGTTTGATGTTTGTTTTAAAAATGAGCAAGGATTTTTTTTTTTTAAAGTGAGAAATCAAGTAAGAACATTTCTACCTACTCAAAAGTCTTTTCGTTCATTTCCTCCTTTCCTTTGATGTTGCTATCTTACCATTGATTGATAAGAAGACTTATCTTTTGATGTAAAGGGATGTGCGCGGGTTATCGTATGGTCATGATAGCAATGTTGTAAGATGTCTTAGCATTTCCTTGAGTGACTAAGATCATTTTGAAAGTCAACATTTGAAGCGTCATCAAGGGACTATGATATTGTATTTTGATTGTTTTTGCTAAGACATCCCACATGCATAACATGACCATTTTTAGGCAACAAGTGGAGTTTACCTTAAGGGTGCATGTGTGAATTGTGTGTTTGATTTGCATGCATTTAATCTTTGATTAGGGTTATCTACTTGTTGATTTTTGTCTTTCCATACAAACCCTAATTTACTAGTATTACTATGAAAGCGATAAATTGCGGAAAGTAAATATTCTACACTATTACAATCATTAGGGGGGTGGGGTGTACAAATTTACGAATGGGGATTGCAAGAAATTTAAGTCATAATTATTTATTACAACCATATTGAAATAATGTACAAGAAATATAAAACGGACTTGTTTTGTTTTTGTTAAGAGAAGAAAATAAGTTTGCTTAAGAAAATATTTTTAGTCTTTTGGTTTTGGAAGAAATAAAAATAAAATATGTGAATATAAAAATCTTTTTGAGTGTTTTTGGTTAAAAAATGGTGGTTAAAATAATAAGAGGAAAAGGATTCAGAATCAGCACATGGCTGAAGTAAGAAGCTCTGACTCTGGTGTGCTGCAAGTCAGAAGGAAAATGTTAGCAGAAAAAGGAACGGTCAGAAGTTCTGGTCCGGGTACACTAAAGTTATGGGGTTGCTGGGAACAAGGGAAATCCTAGAAGTTCTGATGCAACAGGTAGCCTAGAAGTTCTAATGTCACTGGATGGTCAAAAGTTATGGTTGTTGAGAGAGTGTGGAAGTTCTGGTAGTTGAGAGTTTGGAAATTCTTGTTGTAGCTGGAAACCTAGAAATTCTAGGGGTCGCTGGCAAGCTAGAAATTTTGATGATGGGTATGTGAAATGTCAATGCTGTTGGGTGGGAATGTCTAGAAGTTCTGGCCTAGGATCACTGTTTTAACAAACAACTAAAGGGGATTGACCTAGAAGTTATGATCCATCTAATGGGGTAAAAATGTTAAGAAATAAACACAAAAAAGGGTGTTTCTGGGGCTAGAACTCGGGACCCTTGGCACTAATGTTTTATGCATGCGCTCTCTACCACTGGGATGACTATACATCCGGTGTTAGAAGAAAAAAACATAAACATATAACACAAAGTAAGTTCTAATGATGAACTTCATCTCCTTCTCCATGCTAATCAGAGCATTTGTAGCTTAGTCATTTCTCAACAAAACAGAAAAATGCATACATAGCTGTTATAGAAGACTTCATCATGGTTTCATAAACGCAAAATATCAGAACCGTAGATATGGCAAACATGAATTTTGCTAATCCTAATTCGGAATCTTAATTTCCTTAAGAAGTTCTGAACTGAAATTATCCCTACTTAAGCAAGAAAAACATAAAATCTATGAACATGTACAACATCAGAGTCAGGATGTCTACATTGTATCTTTGGACATGTAAGTCTACCAATGCCTAAGTAATATGATGAGAGTCAGCAGAAACTTACCTTGCAGCTGGAAAATGTCCTGTGAGTTGGAGCCTGGTTCTGACTGATGTGATGTTCTGGTAAGCTTCCTCACGTGCTCAGAAGGTTGGAACAACCTTTAACTTGAGCTATGAATGGCTGGAAAATTCTAGAACAACCAAGAAGCAAAGTTCTGATTTTGAAATGGAAGTTGGTGGAGATGGAAGTGTAGTCTGAAAACAGAAGTTGGGATGACTTCTAAATATGTATCAGCAACTATGTTGATAATTGGGTCGAGAAACACTTGAGGAAAATTGGAATTTGAATGCAAAAATCAAAGCCTAGCAGGTTTTGTATTTGGGCTGCAGCTTTAAGTTCTTGGGAGATTTTAGCAAGGTTTCAAAGCTTTTCTTTTCAATTTTATAGGCAAGGATTTTGTAGCTTGGAGAAGTCAAGAGTACAACCATCATACTAGGGTGCTGACTTGTTCTTGAAGCAAGTTAAACAAGTATGGTCATTAGCAGCTTTTAGCCATGCCTAAGCTGGATTTGTAAGCATGAATTAAGGAAAATTACCCTCAGGAAAAAACAAAGCATGGGCCCAACATAAACTTATACAAAAGTTTGCTTTTCAAGGACAACAATGGTACTTCTATCTCACACGTGGGGAAATCCTTTGGATAAAAAACTCAAAAGTGGTTGTGAGCATTAAATGATGATGAGATTTATCAAAATAGAAATCCTACAATATGAGATTGTGTATCATAGCTTAATTCTAGGTCAGGAGTTCAGCATCAGCGTAACTTAGAATAAACATCCAACTTCTGATCTTTGAATCTCTTTGCTTCAACATGTTCCGAGGGAGTTCTCATATTTTCCAGAAAGCTTGTAACATGCTTTACAGACCTTCTTTGAATTACTCTTGCAAATTCTGACTGGTCCTACATGAAAATTGATCCAGAAGTTGTAACCAAATTCTGATTTGAAAATGCTCAGAATTTACTAAGTGTTTAAGTTTCAGGGACGTGTCTTCGAAGATATACAACTTGAAATCCCAGCATTTCTAGAAGAAGTTATGTTCTGCAATGTTTTAGACCTCGTTGAGATCTATAGCTCTTGTGTTAGAAGTTCTTCCAGAATCAATTTGCATCATGGTAAAAATCTGGCCAGAAGTTCTGAATTTATCATATCTCCTAAACACTTAGAAAAATTTCTAAGTATTTAGAATTTTGACTTTTTTTCAACATAATCTTGACTTTTGATTTTCTTGATGAAACAAACTTCATATTCCAACATGTCTTGATGGAATGTGATTCTTGGAACTTGATTTTGATCCAAAAGTCAAAGTTTGAATTCTCAGTGTGCAATTGACCATTTTGCCCTTGTGCCAATTCCAAACCTAAATTGATGTATTAGTGTTGTAAACTGGATGCCATGGCAGATCTTGTGAGAGAATCCTTAAGAAATGAGAGGGAAAATCTTGGGGTACAACAGAGGTCATCTGGAAAATCATCTTTCAAGATCAACAAGGAGAATCTACTATTGAGATTTTGTTGAGAAACTACCTTCTACCAAGGTATTCTAGAAAATCGCCTGCCGAGATTAACCAAGGGAATTTACTGCCAAGATTCTGTTAAGAAACTACCTTATGCCGAGGTCTTCTAGAAAATCATCTTCCAATATCAACTAGGAGAATCTACTACCGAGATTCGGTTGGGAAACCACCTTCTGCTGAGGTATTTTGGAAAATCAGGCCGAGATTAACTAGGGGAATCTATAGCCGAGATTCTGTTAAGAAACTACCTTCTACCGAGGTCTTATGGAAAATCATCTACCGAGATTAACCAGGAGAATCTACTTCCAAGATTCCATTGAGAAACTACATTCTGCCGAGGTATTCTGGAAAATTATCTGCCGAGATTAACCAATGAAATCTATTGCTGAGATTCTGTTAAGAAACTACCTTCTGTCAAGGTCTTCTAGATAATCAATTATCGAGATCAACCAGGGGAATCTACTACTGAGATTTTGTTAAGAACTACCTTTTGTCAGGGTCTTCTGGAAAATCATCTGTCAAGATTAACCAAGATAATCTACAACTAAGTTTCTGTTAAGAAACTACCTTCTGCTGAGGTCTTCTGGATAATTAACTACCAAGATCAACCAGGTTAATCTACTGCCAAGATTTTGTTAAGAACTACCTTCTACCGAGGTCTTTTGGAAAATAATCTGCCGAGATTAACCAGGAGAATCTACTGTCGATATTTTGTTGAGAAACTACCTTCTTCTGAGGTATTATGGACAATCAATTGTCGAGATCAACCAGGGGAATCTACTGTCGGGATTCTGTTAAGAACTACCTTCTGCCGAGGTCTTCTAGAAAATTATCTGCCAAGATCAACTAGGGGAATCTACTGCCTAGATTCAACATAGAATTACCTTCTACTGAGGCCTTCTAGAAAATCATCTTCTGAGATTAACCAAGAGAATCTAATGCTGAGATTCAACGTAGAATAAATAACTTGATTTGACAATGATGATTGTCTTCACATGCAACTTGGTTTATGCTATGCGTTATGATTTATGATTATCACTCGAATGCTTTCTGAATGGTGCCCTTGTTGTGGGAAAAGAAATGATTAAGACCCAAAGAGGTTACTAGTGCAACAAGAATGATTATTGAAAAAGTGGTAGGGTATTATGCTGACATGACTTCCCAATACTCTTTCTGAACTCGAAGATTGTAGACTTAGAAGAGAGGTCCATTGGGGATTGTGAAAGTATGAAATGAGATTGCCTTTTATGGCCTGTCTTGCCCCAACATTTGAATTTTTAAACACCATTCCCTTAATTAACCGAGCCTTGGAATGCTTTTCCCTTGATGAACCATTTAGAATCAATTTCGGAGTTCCGCAGTGGTCTACCCCAACATTTGAACTTTGAAAGGTATGCCCCTATCTTTAGGATTTGGAGGAGTGTCCTAATAAATAATTTGAATCCCGCCATTCTGTGATATAGGTTTTGATATAGGTTTTGGTATAGTTTACCCCAATTGTCTGGATCTTGAAAAATAGTCCCTTTATCAACTGGTGTTTTGAGAAGGGATCCAAGTTGACCAAATATTAGAATGAGTTCTCCTAGTCAATAGGATCCTCAGATGATGTGCCTCTATGATCATTAGGATTTTCCCATGTTTATAGGGGTCCTCTTAGATGCTTTTCCCCTAGTTAGAATCTTCTTGGAAATGCTGCCTTTGATTAGACCATTTTTGAAATCTACTTGATGCTAAGTATTGACTCGTAAGTAAAATTGTCCCCTTTGAAAAGTAATCCTAATGTGATGTACATGCAATTCTTGAAATCTAAATTGATTATTGAAAAGAAAAGGATGATTAGAGATGAAGAAGTGGCAACATAGTTTAGTGATAATTTAACAAACATTAAGAGTCAGTTTAACACAAATCTTGTTGAGTATGCTTTTATAGTGAACCTGACTTCAATTAGGACTTTTGAAGGTTGTAAATGGCCTGGTTCACGGTTTAAAAACAAAGGATATAAGGCTCAAAATTTTATTTATCCCATCCCCCATTCTCCTTAATATTCTCCGTTCCTAAGTTCAATTAACCCAATGGATGTGTTCAGTCTGCAAGAGAATTTTCGTAGTCGCGATGATGAGTAGAAGCATTGATAAGATTTAAGCACTTGACGAGAAGGATTTCTGTTTATTGATGTGTAAGTCACAATATTGTTCTCCAATTTATTTGTTTTCAATCCCTTATTTTTGCATGGACAAATTCTTTTGAATTTTCAGGTCCATCGGGATGCCCTAACTTTTGCCTAAAAGTTTTTTTGCTTTTTGTTTTTGACTCAGCGGGCTCTCCTTTTTTTTAAAATATTTCTTTTGATATTTTTTTCTCTTGATTCAGGAAGGTCGTGACTGCCATGTTTGATTTTTGAGAGCTCCATCTTTATTTCTCCCTCAATGTTGTATGACGTAAGTGAGAAAGAAGACGTTGTAAGCTTTATCTTTATTCTTTCCTCGATCTTGGGTGATGTATGAGAGGAAGAGGATGTGCTTGAACCTTTTGCATAGATAGACTGATTCTCTTGAGATTAGAATGCATCCATGAATTAATTGAAATCTACCCTACCTCTGGTTAAGATTAAGGGTTTTTAGAAAATAAAAATAACTCCAACTTCTGGCTCGAGGGGGTTAACTACGGATTATCTCCTTATTTCTTCACTGTTTAGGAAGTGAAACCATGCCTTATATTGTTAGCTAAGTCTTACTATTAAAAAGCCTACGCCAACAAAATTCTATTATTTATTTTTCGTCATTCTCCCTCGAAGTTTGCTAAAGTTGTGCAATGGAAGATAACAAAGAAGAGTGAAAATGGAAATTCGTTGATTATTTATGGAAACTGATAGAAGAGTGGATACGAATGGATTGATTTCAAAAAAATGCATGATTATTTATTCAAATTACTTAATCAAAAGATACAAAGTTACACTAAAAACAACTTAGTAACTTGGAAATTACAAATTGAAATTGATAAGTTTGATGATCCTATGGAAGAGATCTTTTTTTATCCACTTGACTTTTAGGAGATGCTTCTTAGTTCTTAGACTTGTCAGAGCATGGGTGTGACCCTTGACTTTTCTTGGGCGTACATATTTCGTGAGGGCATTGCTCTTGTTGATACCATTGATTTTGAATCACCAATGATAGTTGCATATGAGGCGTTGTGTAGGCTTATATAGTGAAGGGTTTCCTTCTCTTTTTAATTGGACTTGTAGGACCAAACTCAATTGAATCTCCAATGTTTAACCTCCCCTTCACCAATCTAGTATTTTCTTGAATCCCTTCACAGCCTTCTTTAATCATGCTTGGAATTTGTTCTTTAAGCATCGGGCAATATTGCTAGCTGGATTGATAGCGACCAAGGGCGAAGGTGGAAATGCATGAAATGTAAATGTATGAATGTATACAAATGTATGAATGTATGTAAATGCATGGGTATGCAAAAAAATATATTCTTTTGGCTTTTGAGGGTATGCGAAGATATTTTACTGGAGACGTAATACAATGCGAGGTTAGTACGAAGATAAACCTAAAGACACCCTACACGGGTTTTAGGGATATATAATTGTGAAACCCCTACAAGCTAGGGATTATTACTGACAACAGATAATCCCTATAGGATAGGGATTATGATAAGCCAATGGACAATTGAGATGATGGCTTGACTGAGGGAATAACATGGAAGAAGACACATGGTGACCTGTCAATAGTCACCAAATCCCATGGCCTATTATAGGCCACATGGCGTGCATTAGCAAAAACGTCCTAAAGGTAATGACAGACAAGAAAAAGGGAGGATCCCTATAGACTAGGGATCGTGACGCACAAAAAGGAATTCCTAAAGGCTAGGGGTTATAATATAGAAAGGGAAACTCCTATAGGCTAAAGATAATAATGGACAAAAAGATAACCATTGTGGGTTTAGGGATTGTAGTGGGATTTTATGAAATGTATCCTTAGTTGGTAGGTTCCTACATTCAGCCTACGGATATTCTACCCTCCCCAAAAGGTGTCTTCTTTAAGGGTGTCATGGATTACACTAGAGAGAAATGCACAAGGGCCTCCCTTAAGCGGAGCCTCTTTGCAGAACAAAACTTTCATCTCTAAGGTCGTAAAAGGTCTCACCATGAGATTTTGGTTTACGGTTATACAAAAAGTCATATGTTTCATTCCAAAGTCCTATACCCCAAGAGGATACCTCTTGAGTCATATTCCTTTTTGGAATTCCACCGACTCTAGGCGAAGTCGTCATAAAAACTTATAGGGATGATATATTCCCTTGGCCAATAGATGAACCTTCTTTCTAAGGTTTTTGAAAATATTTTTTTCCAAATAATAAAATCTCGCCACAACAAAACAATATGATATGGACAATAATATAAATAAATAAAACCAAATAAATAAATAAAACAAATAAATTTATAAGCCAAAAAATATAGAAAAACCCTAATGAAACCCTAAACCTAAAAAAAGAGAAGTTTTTTAAATCCTAGAGTTGAGTATCCACAACAGAGTCGTCAGCTGTTGTAACCGGTTTAAAAATAAGATTCGAAACTAATAATTTTTATTCTTAAGACGGGAATATAACAGAATAACCCTAATTGATGATACAGAGATTCTAAGATCTTGACTCACTTTAGACAAAGGGAAGATGTTAGGAACCCTTCATCTACCCTGTTCACAAGGATACTGGAGTTTAGATTTAAAGTTTAGGAATAAGGTTTTAATTTTTAAGTCGTATGCCTATGTATCCTCTTATGAGGAATCAGAGTCCCAATTCGTAGTTCGTATTTGTTTGGTTAGTATTTTTATAGGATTGTGTAGAATTTATTTTGAATTATCCTTGAACCTTGTCTGGATTGTAAGTTGAGTGATCGTAGACGCAGTTCGCAGTTAATTTTGAAAATATTTCTATTTAATCATTTTTCGAAAATATCTTGATTTTGATTATGTTAGTAGAAAATGATTTGATGTTATTGGTTAGATGTTTTGAATTTCGAATGATCGAGTATGGTAGGACGTAGAGTGGGAGAAGTCTGATAAAATCTCCTCATAACATGGCCAAATATTGGCCACGTGTCGCTCATTGGTGAATTGTGTGGGTATTAATGTTTCAAGGTTAAACAGTTAATTGATAAGACGTTGAGCCAATAAAAAAATATGGCGAATATATATCCGTCAATCCTATTATTTATAATATGTTGAACTAATTTGATTGAAGAAGAATGTTTGATTTATGTACAAGCTAATTTATTTATTTAAGAGTGAAAAATATATGCTTTTAAATTCTTTTAATTATTGAATTTTATTCTTTGCGTTTTTTTTATAAAAATAATTAAACTAAAATAATCAAACCAAAAAATTAAGTGTTAATTAAAAGAGAGAGAAAATCCTTTTAGAGGTATACGTGTGGATATGATTATAGGATACAACTAGGAATAGATTCTAATTGTAGAAAGAAAATTGAGTTGAAATAAATCATATTTTATAATAATTACATCTAATTAATTATTCCTAAAAAAAGAATAAAAACGAATGAACTTTACCATTATCATTCTAAAAAACAAAATAATCAAAAGATGTTGCATGATATATTTTTAATAGTTATAACTATCAATAAAAAAACTGATTTATTAATAGAAGGAACGTGTTTTGGAATTTTTTTTATTAATAACCATGTATTAAAATAATATTTCACAAATAATCGGGTTTCGAAAAAAATTACGCAAATAACCATGTTTCAGATGGCTCCACAAAGGAGGAGCCATCTCACTTGGCGCCTCCACCTAGGGTTTTGCCCTAGGCGCCATCTCACTTGGCGCCTCCCTTGGCTTTTAGCCAAGTGAGATGGCGCATGCTCCTTAAAAATGAGAGGAGGCGCCATCTCACTTGGCGCCTAGGGCAAAACTAGGGCAAAATGTTGTTTTATAAATAATTCGTCTGTTTCTTCAAAATTTCTCACACTTTCTCGCACTGTATTTTTATTTTGTACTCCGTCATTTGCGTAATGAAGTCGCCTATGATTTTTAGCAGAGATGGTTACGTTATATTCTCCGCCACGAAACCTGCGATGAAAATGAAATTCTGGCACATTCACTCCATGGAGCGTCTGAAGCGGGAGCTGATGCGGTGGCTAGATGGAGACATCGCGGAGGGGGAAAATTTTTGAAGGATCCAGCGAAAACGAACAACAACCTCACATGCGATAGGAAGACCTAATGTGTGGTTGGAGGAAGTCAAAACAGACAGTGATGTAATGCTGATGATGCATGGGTCAGATGAAATTGTGTTAACAGTTGTAATTTCCTAGATTGAATATCATTAATTATTGTTGTACGTGTTTTATTAACTGTAGTAAAATCTGTTAACGGAAAACCCTAATGTTTACAATACAAATATTGAAAAGATTTATTGTATTACAATATTTATATGGTCGAGCCAGACGCCCGATTCGGACAGTTTTTGCGATTGTGTCCGACCTGACGGCATAAACCACACTTTCTTTCCAACCTTTCAAGATCGTCCATTTCTATTGTGATGCGCCTACTTTTGGGACGACCCTTCTTGTTCCTTCGCATTTGGTCATTGTGCCAAACTATATCGCCGTTGTATTCAGGCCAATAATCCGGTTTTGCCACCAAAGGAAAGTTGTTGTTGTAAATAGTAAGCAACGTTTCAGATTTGTAAACGTTTGACAGTAGTTTGTAGCGATAAAAAATGTAGCGGGGTAAATCGAAGATCAAATTATTGATTAATTCATCTCACAAAAGCAAGAGTCGCCACCGCGCTTTATTATTTCCAAGGGAAAGGGAAAAGAGCGAAATAAAACCCAAAAGTATGCAATGTAAAATAATACTTTTTAAAAGTAATAAAAAATACAAGGCGTTTTTGAAAAGAGATCTATGGTTCGGGGGTTGGTTATACAGTGGGAAGGTATTAGCACCCAATGTATCTATAGTACTCTATAGGAACCTTTTTGAAATATCTGTTTATTAAAATTGTTCGTTTGTTTAAAAATAAATTGTTTTGGCTGAAAAGGAGTACGGACGGGTTTTTGAAGATACGACGACCTAATGTCGAAGTTTTTGCTTAGAAGGTATGAGTTTTGAAAAGATTGAGTTTTAGGGGAAAATTGTCTTAAGCTTTAATGAAATGCAAAATATTCGCGTGATCGGACTTGAGGACATGAAGTCAACAAATTTAATCGTTTTTCCCTTGGATTTAGACGTAAACGGAATAAACAAATAAAGACAAAATAATTAACGGAAAATTATGCAGATAATGATATACAACCATAATAATGATTAAATAAACTAAAGGATGTGAACATGCATTTTTGTATTTTTATCTAATATTAATTAAAGCGAGGAAATTAATTAAATAAAATAACATGTTTTTTTGATTTTCTATTTTTATATATTTTTTTAGAGTTTTTATTATTTTATATGTTCCTATTTTTATATGTGTTTTTAATATTAATATAGAATATTATTTTAAGAGTTATTAAATAATTAAACTAAATTAAAACTTAAAGTTATTAATTCTAAACCTAATAAAAAATACAAAAATTACTAGATTAAACCTAAAGTCAAACTAATAAAATGATCCCATTATTTAAAAAAGTTTTGATTAAATTATACATCTTATTCTTGATTAAACTTACTAATTATCTAAACTAATAAAATTCTAAAGAAAAACTAAAGGAAAATAAAATAGAAAAAGGTATATAAAAAAGGATGGATGATAAATAATTATATGGGCTAAAGGTTTTAAAGGGGGCCCAAAACAAGAATAGAAAAGGGGGGTGCACTGAAGTAAAACGTTGGGCTTAGGCAGGAAGCAAGTTTGATCCAAACATAATTTTGTTAAGGGTTAAACATTGTTTTAATTGAATTAGGGATTAGGGTTAGGCAAAAGTGCAGAACGACGCTCATCCATTCTTCGTCCTCGTCTTCCTCGCGCGTCTTCTTCACCTTGGTCTAAGCTCCTGGATTCCTTGCCCGAGCCACTAACATGTCCAAGCTTCTACTTCCCTCCAAACAAAGCGCTAGGGCGACAAATTACGGTAACAATCTTCACTTTATTTCGTTAGGTTTATTACTGCATGTTGTGATTGTTTATCCATTCGATTCTGATTTCGTTTTATTAATGGCTATTTGAGGTGTACAAAAGAAAGAGAGGGAAGAAAAAAAAGTTACCTTTGGAGACAGAGGAAAGAAGTTTGGACTTGTGCGTAGGAGGCTTCGGCGGCGGGGAAGACGGTGACGACGTGATATTCTTTGACCCTGGTTTGTCTTTTTCCTCTTCTTCTTCACTGTGATTCTGTATGCTTGAATTTGACTGCCTATGATGACATAATCTGAGGCCTTTTTTGTGGGTTTGGAAATTGGTTTATAAGTTGTGTTGTTCTGGTTTTTTGGATTTAGAACTGGTTATGGTTGGTGTGAATTTTTGGCCTTGGATGTTGGTTTTACTGGTGTATACAGGTTTGGAATGGTTTTATGGTTTAGGCCATGGCTTTCGTGTTTTGACAGGGTATGCTGGTTTATTGGTTTTAGGCCAAGGTTTTAAAGGTTTGATGGTTTAGGCCATTACAAGTTTTACTGGTTTTGCAGGTTTGGCCATGTTTACTGGTTTGTGCAGGTTTAGGCCGAGGTTGTTGGTTTATGCAGGTTTAGGCCATGGTTATATGTATGTTTGAAATCATTTTATAGGATGGTACAGGTTTTTCTGATTTTGCTTTGAGACCTTAAGAAAATGACTTTGTATCTTTGTTTGACAGTTTTGGAGTATTTGTAAAATTGAAGGCAGGTTGTGAACTCTTGAATTTTTTGAAGGGGCTTTGATGTGTTATAACAGTTGATGGCCTCCTTCTTTACGTTACAGGTTTTGAATATATTTTACTATATTTCTTGATATCCCTTCACATCTGCTTCATCCAGTTTGTTGGTATTCTTTTCTATGCTTTCTTTTCTTATTGACTGTGTTACTGCAGTTTGTTTTGTATCCACTTCTGCCTAAACCAAAACCTGTAAAAACCAACTCTTCCTCTCTTCTCTCTCTCAAAGTACAATTTGATACATTAGAATGTGATATGTACTTTACTGTTCTGAAAAAGTAATATGCTGGAAAATGATGAGAAAAGGAATATATTATGCTTGCATATATGGTTTAAACTGCACACTGCATGCTCTCTTTGTCTACTGCATGGGAGCCTTATATTTTTGGCCTCTTCCTATATTTTTGGATAGTTTACGTTGGAATGCTGTCTTGTGAAAATGCATATGCTGTTTTGTATGCTTTGACAATGCAGCTTTGACAAGAATGAATTTGTGTAATTGTTTTTGGATTATGCGGTTTTCAAATAAAATGTGCAATTGATTTTGAAATGTGCTATTTTGACAAGAAAATGATTTGTGCATGTTTTTAAATTGTGCATTCATTTTTATCAATTAAAAATTCATCCCTTTTTGTGAACCGGGAGAAATCCCGTGATTTGCAAAAAGGGTAAAAACTGATTCCAGCCGTTTGCTTTTAATGATGAACGCTAATTAATTTATTGCTTTTAATTATCTATTTATTTCTGACTTTTCTTTAATTCTTTTACAGGTAAAAGTCAAATGATCAATTTGATAGAAGATGAAGATTTAGAATATTAGAAAAATAGTTCTTATTTTACTTTAAACTTTTTATGTAATTGTCATTATAAATACTTTGTACAATAGTATTTAAACAACAATTGTAATAATTAGAATAAAGATGAATAAAAATTCTATTATTTACCAATTAATTCTTTTCTTTCCAATTATTTATTTTATCATTTATAATTCTTTAAATTATGTAATAATTGAAAATCAAATCCAATTATTTAAATTTAGAATGATAAATAATTAATTAAACCTCATTGATCAATTAACTTCTCTTCAATCATTTACTTCATTATTTATAATTATTCTAAATTATAATAACTGAAAATAAGATTTCAATTATATTAAACTTAGAATAATAAATAATTAGATAAACATTGTTGATCAATTAATAAACTCTTTTCAAATAACTATTTATAAATCCTTAAATTATATAATAACCGAAAATAAATTCCAATTATTTAAATTTAAGGTAATAAATAATTAATAAACATTGTCTGATCAGTTAATAAACTTAGCGTTAAAAAATAAACAGCTCTCGACTTGAAAAAAGTTATGAATTTAAATCTGCTTTAAAAAATTGATAAAAAATAGGTCAAAACACTTGCAATGTAATGATGCAGATGGGAGATGGTATCTTAGGTCAAAATTTGGGGTACAACAGCTGCCCCTATTTAAGTTTCTTCTATCCGGAGATATGAAGATTAAAATCTTCGTGTCGACGAGATTGAAGGTACTTAAATACATAATACGCAAATTTTTGCCCTAAGATACCGCCATTATGCTTGATATGAATGTAGTGATTGAATTCACAGAGAAAGATTTTGTATGAAACAAGACAGTGCTGGAGGAATCAAACACCAACAAAACACAGAGACGTAGATTATACGCTACTGGGGAAATGAGCTATCGACTTCAAATGACAGACTCTTGACGACGAATAAAATTGAGGGAATACGACCTCTGACTCTAACAAAGAAGGCATCTTGCATAGGCCATACAAATAGATTATTGACCCAAAAATAGTGAGTTCACAACTCGAGGTCAAAGATAGACAGAAAGTATCAAATTTGCTGATGATGGATTACCAACTTCTGAAGGTAAAGATTCATAACAAACTTCTCTGCGAGATTTCCCGAGATATACC